>JASAUF010000579.1:3293468-4606936 GCA_030180095.1 Magnolia changhungtana
ACCTAACCTAAACCTATACTTATAACCTAAAACTTTTCTCAAATCCCAAAACCTATAACCTAAACCCGAATCCAAACCCGAACCCGAATTCCTAAACCTTAACCTAAACATATAACCTATAACCTATAACTTACGCCTATACCTAAACCAAAAACCTTACTTATAACCTAAAACTATTCTCAAATCGTTAAACATTAACCTATAACCTAACCTAAACCTATACTTATAACCTAAAACTATTATCAAATCCCAAAACCTATAACCTAAACCCGAACTCGAACCCGATTCCTAAACCTTAACCAAAACATATAACCTATAACCTATAACCTAAGCCTATAACTTAAACCTAAAGCTAAACCTATAACCTAATCCCAAACCTATAACCTAAACTCAAATCCCTAAACCTAAACCTAAACTTGAAAACCCAAACCTAAACCCAATCCCGAACCCGAACCTGGTTTCCTAAACCTATACCTTAACCTATTCTCAATTCCCTAAACCTATAGCTTATTACCTTAACCTAAACCTAAACCTAAACCTATAACCTATAACCTATAACCTATAACCTAAACCTAAGCCTAAAACCTAAATGTATTCTCAAATCCCTAAACCTAAACCTACACCTAATCCTAAACTCAATTCCCTAACCTAAACCTAAACCTAAACTTGAAAACCCAAACCTAAACCCGATCCCGAACCCGAACTCGATTTCCTAAACCTAAACCTTAACCTATTCTCAATTTCCTAAACCTTAACCTATAACCTAACCTAAACCTAAACCTATAGCTTATAACCTTAACCTAAATCTAAACCTAAACCTTAACCTAAACCTATAACCATAACCTAAACCAAATCCTATGACCTAAAACCTAAATGTATTCTCAAATCTCTAAACCTAAACCTAGACCTAATCCTAATCTTAACTCCCTAACTTAAACCTAAACCTAAACCCGATCCCGAACCCGAACCCGATTTCATAAACCTAAACCTTAACCTATTCTCAATTTCTAAATCTTAACCTACAACCTAACCTAAACCTAAACCTAAACCTATAACCTACACTTATAACCTAAACCTAAACCTATAACCTAAACCTAAGCCTAAAACCTAAACGTATGACCTAAAACCTAAATGTATTCTCAAATTCCTTAACCTAAACCTACACCTAATCCTAATCTCAACTCCCTAACCTAAACCTAAACCTAAACTTGAAAACCCTAACCTAAACCCGAACCCGAACCCGATTTCCTAAACCTATACCTTAACCTATTCTCAATTTCCTAAACCTTAACCTATAACCTAACCTAAACCTAAACCTAAACCTATAACCTAAACCTAAGCCTAAAACCTAAACCTATGACCTAAAACCTAAATGTATTCTCAAATCCCTAAACCTAAACCTACACCTAATAATAATCTCAACTCCCTAACCTAAACCTAAACCTAAACTTGAAAACCCAAACCTAAACCCGATGTCGAACCCGAACCCGAACCCGAACCCGATTTCGTAAACCTAAACCTTAACCTATTCTCAATTCCCTAAACCTTAACCTATACCTAACCTAAACCTAAACCTAAACCTATAACCTACACTTATAACCTAAACCTAAACCTATAACCTAAACCTAAGCCTAAAACCTAAACGTATGACCTAAAACCTAAATGTATTCTCAAATCCCTAAACCTAAACCTACACTCCTAATCTCAACTCCCTAACCTAAACCTAAACCTAAACTTGAAAACCCTAACCTAAACCCGATCCCGAACCTGAACCCGAACCCGATTTCCTAAACCTAAACCTTAACCTATTCTCAATTCCCTAAACATATAGCTTATAACCTAAACCTAAACCTAAACCTAAACCTATAACCTATAACTTATAACTTATAACCTAAACCTAAACCTAAAACCTAAATGTATTCTCAAATCCCTAAACCTAAACCTACACCTAATCCTAATCTCAATTCCCTAACCTAAACCTAAACCTAAACCCAATCCCGAACCCGAACCCAATTTCCTAAACCTAAACTTGAAAACCTAAACCTAAACCCGATCCCAAACCCGAACCCAATTTCCTAAACCTAAACCTTAACCTATTCTCAATTTCCTAAACCTTACCCTATAACCTAACCTAAACCTAAACCTAAACCTATAACCTACACTTATAACCCAAACCTAAACCTATAACCTAAACCTAAGCCTAAAACCTAAACCTATGACCTAAAACTTAAATGTATTCTCAAATCCCTAAACCTAAACCTACACCTAATCCTAATCTCAACTCCATAACCTAAACCTAAACCTAAACTTGAAAACCCAAACCTAAACCTGATCCCGAACCCGAACCCGATTTCCTAAACCTAAACCTTAACCTATTCTCAATTCCCTAAACATATAGCTTATAACCTAACCTAAACCTAAACTTATTTATATGTATTATGCGTGGATGAATGTAATGTGAATAAGATTGTTTGTGTTTGGATGGATGTAGTTTATGGTTGGATGGATTTACGTAGTTTGGGTTTAGATGGATGTGAATGTGATGAAATGTGGATAAGATTGTTTTTTTACTTATGAAGTTAAACTTATATGTATTATGCGTGGATTAATGTAATGTGGATAAGATTGTGTTTGGATGGATTTACGTAGTTTGGGTTTAGCTGGATGTGAATGTGAATGTGAATGTGAATGTGATGAAATATATTGTATAATAGGTGTATATCAGGAAGATTGTGTTTGGATGGATTTACGTAGTTTGGGTTTAGATGGATGTGAATGTGAATGTGATGAAATATATTGTATAACAGGTGTATATCAGGAAGATTGTGTTTGGATGGATTTACGTAGTTTGGGTTTAGATGGATGTGAATGTGAATGTGATGAAATATATTGTATAACAGGTGTATATCAGGAAGATTGTGTTTGGATGGATTTACATAGTTTGGGTTTAGATGGATGTGAATATGAATGTGATGAAATATATTGTATAACAGGTGTATGTTGAGGGTCAAATATTACATATCAGACCCCAATCATTACCAAATTTTACGTATATGATAATGCTTAATGGAGTATTTTAATTGTATTTTTGTTACAGGATGAAGTCAGGAGCGTTAATTGAAAATTGATGTTAAAAGCGTGGATTTGATGCTCCAAAGTTACCAGAGCAAGGGACGGACTCCATAGGACCTATATTGAAGAATTTACATGCCAGGGACCCGAGGAAATCAAGCCTTTCACGTTTAAAGAGGCCCGAAACTGGTGAAAACTACAAGATCACATGGTTCCCGTCATCCAATTGACTCGAAACTTCATACATGTGATGGGGGCCGTAAATTAACCGTACATATTAAATTTCAGCCATTGAGGATCTCGGGAAGTGGTCCAATGGACAGATCAGCCCATTAATCTTCAATTTGGGGCCCACCTGATATTTGGAACTGCCTCAAACTTAGTTTTGGCGGTTGAAATTATATGAAGAAAAGGATGGACGGTACAGATTTCTCATAAACATTATAGTGGACCCCATACATGATGCATGTACACCATGCATATACACCTCCTGCCGTGCACCGGACGGCTGAGAGGGTCAGCGCAAGCGCTGACCCAACTCGTCTTCGCAAACGAAAAAAAAATCGTTTCTTTTTTCTTTTTCTCCAGCGTCTGCAAACCGGCAACCGGTCTTCGGTTGTGAGCCACCATCACGAATCAGAGATCCAATCCGGACCGTCCATCAGATTCCAGGGAAGCCTCTCAACACTACCTAGGTGGACGAATTGTGAATGATCATCAAGATTTGAATCTAGCCGTTCAAATGCAGGTTGGACGGTGTAACGAGATCTTCCGTGGCCCACACCGAAATGGAGAAAAACTATGTGTTTTCAACCGAAATTTCGAGAGAAATTCGGTGAACGGAGTGGATTTCGCCATAAACATCAAGGTGGGACCCACTGATTGTCACAGCGGAAGAGATCCGCGCCCGCGTAACCAAGCCGCTGTCCGTTTTTGCGGCGGATTGTGGGCCCCGTACGTCACCCATACAGCCGATTCAAGCCGTTCATCTTATAGAGTGGTTCGAGCACTACAAAACCATATTGATATTTCGTGTCCATGCGTGCACACGTGCGTGATACGGAGGCCACAAACAGGCGGTCTTGTGACGTTCAAAACTGATTTTGTTGTGATTTCTTCTCTGGGTCGCATTAATGGATGTTCAAAACCACCCATTCTTGACTGAAATTTCGTCTTGAATCCAATGGACGGGGTGAATTTTCCAGAAAATACTTCTGTGGGGCCCACCGATCATGGCTGCGAAATTTACACTCCATGTCCTGCTACAACTCTGCCACCGACTCCAGCCATCCAGCAGCTATAAAAGAGGAGTTTTGGACGTGAGAAAGGTATTCAGAAATAGGGAATTCCAGATCTAGAACAAGGGAGAGAAGAAAGAGAAGAGAGAGATCGATTGGTTTGGTGTTTTATTTTTTTTTATGAATTTTGTTTAATCTTTTTGATGGATTTTATGGGTCACTAATCTCTCAGCTAGGGCTGAGATGAAGCCCCTAATTTGATTAGCTCTTGTATTGGTTGAATTTACTTTGAATATTAATTAATTTGTTTCTTTTTCTAAGTGGGCTTGATTGGTTTAAATTTTATACTTCTCCATCTATGAACTTGACCAAAGTATATATATGGATGTTATTTGGATGCTTAATATAGGTGCTTGGGTCTGATCAAGAACAGGTTTCCTATAGAGGAAGAAACAGGGTGCTTTAATGAACTATACATTCCATGTGCCCGACCAAGGAGATGAGATGTGTTAGTCATGGCATTGCTTAAAGGAATTAGACATTCTATATGCCCGATTAAGGACACAGATTGTGCTTTCTCTATATAAGTGGTATCAATTTAGATTAAGGTGAATCAACAGACAAAACAAGGGTTAGGATAATTAGGGGTGGATTCGAAAGTCCTAGTGCTCTCTCTCTGATTGAATTTTCTTCCCTGTTCTTAATTATTTTTTTCCTAGAATTGTGCTTAGTAGTTCATTCCATTATTTGATTGGATTAGTTAAGGAGAATCGTAGATTTGAATTGTGACGACCAGTCCTCGTGGGAACGATCTCGTAATACGTACCGTATCTACATTTGATTCGTATACTTGCGAGTTTAAAAATCATTTAAATCATGTTGGTTTAAAAGGATGGTCTATAACCGTCCTTTGAAGGCTCATACGAGATGGTCCATGACAGTCCTTTTAAAGGACGGTCCATGACCGTCCGTTTAAAGGATGGTCTATCGTCGTCCTTTGAAGGCCCATAAGAGACGGTTCATGACAGTCTTTTTTAAGGGCGGTCCATGACAATCCTTTTAAAGGACGGTCCATGGCCGTCCTTTTTTTGCTCATAAGAGAAGGTTTATGACAGTCCATTTTAAGGACAGTCCATGACCGTCTTTTTTTCGTCAATAAGAATGATGGTTTTTAACCGTCCTTTAAGTAATAGGATACGTCAAAATTTGATTGCCTATGCGACGGTCCATAACCGTCCTTTTTGGTCATTTGAGACGGTTTTGGACCGTCCTTTTTTCGCTGTTTTGGTGTAGTGTATGCCTGGTTTGTTGTTGTATTCCCACATTATCTTTGTATTAATGTTGATTACCTTTCAGGGGAAAAAGTGTCCAACAGAGTTGATCTTGAGGATAGTAGTCACATGCAAGAAATAAGAGAAAACAAGAGAACAAGAGAACAAGAGAAATAGGAGGAGGAAAGATTGAAAGAAATCAAAGAAGAGATGGAGTCGTAGAAAGTGGAGAGATTGAAGGGAAGAGAAGAAGAGAAGGAAAGAAGAAATGAGAAGGAGATAAAAGAGTTAGGGCAACAAGTTGTTGTGTTAGCCAAAAATACTAAATACACGCATATATCAACTTGAGAATAACACAATGCTCTAAAAAAGTACATGTATAACAACACATGATTACATGTATTTCCTAGACTGACCTAAAGCTGGAGCATGGATATATCGATCATGTCCATCTTGGAACACATACGAAGAAGATGTCGATGATCAGCTTAGGCCACAACTCCCCTTTAACTAATGTGGAATACACGATCTTTAATTGCTGCTTGTCTGTAGATTGAGCTTCCATCATCCGCTGAATCTTCTCATCAAATAGAAGGCCGACCAAACTCGACAACCATCAAGTATTAAACCTCCATCTAAATGTAAAATCCTCTCAAAGGCACATGTAACAGGCATGTGTTTATTTCTTACAAAGTTTTCCTGCTGAAACTCTAGTGTTTTCCACCATTTTCACAGCTTGGGTTTTTCACCTAAGTGAAACATTAGCACCTAAAAAATTATGCTGGAGTTGTCTGTCATCTGGCGTTAGTTTCAGAGAAAAGCTTTGATACTCTAGAAAAATATGATATAGGAACACATGCACTAGGTTAATTTGAAATGTCCATATTTTGATCCACAACTTAAATATACCATCAGCCAAAAATTATATTGACGTTTTTCTGTGAATAACAGATTTTGAGAATATTAGTTTACCACTTAACTAAATAATAGCCAACAATTTTAATTTAGAAAGGACATCACCATAAATCAAACATTAATATTGTTCGTGGTTCTGAAAAAATTTGTATGATTTAGGTTGAATGAATGTGTGATTCGATACAATTTATATGAGTGTCAGTGTATGAACCATAATAGTCTGCCAGAGTGAAAAAGCAATTCTCTTTGAATCTATTACTTTTGCAGCACTCTACTTCAATGGAAAGAAGAAAAATGATAAGAGGGATGAAAAGAAGAGAAAGAAAGAAAAGAGGGAGTAAGACTGGAAGAGAAGAACCACACCATCTAGTTGTAGATCCATTCCTTGAACCCAATCTGCCCTGTCCGGTATGTAGATCTGCTACTTTGAACAAGAACTTGACTCAGTCGAATTTTCCAAATTGACTCAACTCAACTAAGTTTTGTACAAGACTCATTGAGACACTCGATACAAAGGAGTATTTCAGTCGAGTCATCCCTTCTTCATTTGGGTCGAGTGAAATTGCGGTAACGACCGCAATAGTAGAAGTAGGAATAGGTCAAAGTGTCCTAGAGGGGGGTCAATAGGACTTTATAGAATTTTATGCCAATTCAAAATCCTATTAACCTATTCTTAATTTGATGTACAGTTATCAAGATATACTCATTGTAACTTTAATGGCTTCCAAGCCAAGTAGAGGATCTAATCATATGACTACTCAATATTTAAACAAGATATAGCAATTAGTATATGATGGATGAACTATGTGAATGTGTGTGGGATATGATTCTTTTTAGTTCTAGATATTCATGTTATCATGCTTTAAATGAACATTCAAGATAAACACAATAAAAGAATACACAATTTGCACTCCCAAACACAGTCATTTATAGTGGTTCGCCTATGTGCCTACTCCACTCTCGGCGGACACACTTAACCCTTGAGTGTACTAGATTTTACTAAGGGAGGTTTCAAATCAGGTTCACCTCTAACCTTTACTACCTACACAAGGTCAACTCTAGGACCTACACAAGGTACCTAGACATGCCTACACAAGGCAAACATTTATGCCCTACACAAGAGCAAATGTCCTACACAAAGCACCTAGGTTTGATGCCCTACACAAGAGCAAAGGATCCACACAAGGATCCTAAGTTTTATGCCCTATACAAGAATAAAAGATCCACACAAGGAACCTAAGTTTTATGCCCTATACAAGAGCAAAGGATCCACACAAAGGAACCTAAGTTTTAGACCACAAGGGTCAAGAATTCACACTAGAACCCTAGTTTAGGCCACACAAGCCAAGGACCTACACAAAGGACTTAAGTTTATGCCTTACACAAGAGCAAAAGTCTTACACTAAACACCTAAACATATTCTCTTATCGGAGGCCTCCTATGAGGGCTTAAGAGGTGAGATGCACCTATGCCCCAATCCTACATAAGGAATGATCAACAGGGTCTCTGGACTCTAATGACTTACAGATAAGTAGATGAGCCCCGTTTTGCATGTTAATGAAGATGATCTCCCTTGATGACGGAGATTCTTCAACTCCCTTGATCCGCAACACTGATGATGCTCCAATGTAAGGTGATGGGGTTGGGTTAAGGTTTGATGGAATCTACTCTAATGATAGTTAATCATTGAAGTGACGGAGTGATTCTAAGTTCTTATGCATTCAAGAGATCCCAGCTTAATGATTTTCCATTAAGGTAGCAGCTGGATGATCCTTGAATGAGGAAGTTCATTCACCAATCCACTTTATTGAATATCAATAAAGAGGGTGGATTGAAGGATGAACTCCCATGAGAAAAAGGACTAGGGTAGGTGATATGCAAGTATTCTCTCAAAGCTCTCTCTCTTTTTCTCAATACAGCAACCAAGAACAAGCTCTCCTTATAAAGGCAAAAAGCTCCAACGGAAATAAAACTGTCAATTTCTGATTGAGTTCGATGTCATCGAGCCTAATTCAATTTCATCGAACATATACTTTCGATGCTATCGAATATCGGTTCAATGATACGAACTCAACTGTAAAACATTCCTGGAACTTTTTGATAGATGATCGATGTCATCGTTATTTGAACTTCGATGCCATCAAATTGTAGTTCGATTCCTCGACATTATAAATACAAGAGCTTGCTAGACAAATAAAAGGATAACTACAATATCATCGAACCTGATTCGATGTCATCAATCTTTTCATAAGACATTCCTTGAAAGCTCGCTGGACACTTCTTTGTCCTTATTCGATGTTATCGAGGATCCCTCAATATCATCGAAGTTTGAATTTCGATAATATCGAGTACATCTCGATTCCTCGAACATTTCCATTTGATTTTCCTTTCAAGCTTGCTGGATAGACGTGTCCAAATTCAATGTTATCGAACCTTGCTCGATGTCGTCATCGAAATTCAAAATTCGATGACATCGAAGCTCGTTCGATTCCTCAAGCAAAGTCAGAATATTTTTCAAGAAAATTTGTTGGACGATGCTCTAAGTTTCTCGATGTTATCGACTCGTCTTCAATGTCATCGAATACTGATGTTCGATGTCATCAAAGTATGTCGATTCATCGAGTATTTTGTCCAAATATTATGAGGTTGTTGGTCATAAAAGATCTCATTTCGATGTTATCAAAGACTGCTAGATGTCATTGAACATGAGTATTTGATGTTATCGATGTAAACTCAATCTCATCGAACAAAGCAGAAAACTTAAAACATTTTCCTATTTGAGAATTAAGTTTTCAGACTTTTAACTCCTATGTTGTTCTAAGGCTTTTAAGGTTTATTCACTTGAGTGTTTTAGGACATGGGATGTGAGGCTTAATTTACCTTTGACGGGCTCGGAACACACATCCAGTTGAGGCAATGGCTTGAACGATCTTCATATGGGGCTCACTTGACTCATCGACTCAACGCTCACGCTAATTGACAAACCAAGGCACTTTCAATCTCCCCCTTTGTCAATTACGTGACAAAACAACTAGAACAACTCCCTAAATTGTGTGTACATGAACTTTACATAATTTTACAAATATTCTATTGAGTTTATATACAACATTGAGTCTTCATGTAGCTGGTCCCCCTATCTTGTAGCTGCTCCCCCAATCACCTATACCACCATGCACATAAACCATACAACAAGGCGTTCTCATTGTGGGATTTGTTCTCCCCCTTTTTGTTAGTCATTGGCAAAGGTTAGTATATACTTATAGCAGATCGATTGACTGAAGTTGAAAGTGAGGAAATAGGGAGATACAAGGAAATAGGAGGGCTATGATTCCTCATTTAAAAATCTGTGAGCATATCAAGAAAAATAGGGCAATTTATAGATGGCATTATAAACAGAGATGCATTGAACTGTAAAGCACAGAATCAGGATTTCATAACATAATTAACCCCTTTCATGGGCATATAATAATCAATGAGTAACTAATCACCATTCATCATACTCATCCCATAAATATTGAGTATTAGCTGCAGAAAGATCATCATTACTTTATATAAGCAATTAAACAGATTTCCCAAGCTTGGCAGGAAATAATTATCCAAAAAATATCATACAGCCCATTCATGGGTAGTATCAGACAATATCCCCAAATAATCAAAAATATCCCATCCCTTTTAACATTTTTGGTCCTTCTAAGGACCAGATAAACAAACCGAACTATCAGCCTATGCAAGTCAGCAGCCATCACATACACTCACAAGTACTTAGGATAATAAAAAAATATATCCATGTCCTAAGTATGAGTAGTGAACAGGTATATGTGATGGGGTAATCAACAGAACTACGGCGTCGGGGCCGAGTCGGATGGAGTTGTGTCGTCTCGTCGGCATGTCAATAGGTCAATGATTTGCTGAGTCGTGCGTTGTAATGTGGCTACCATCTGCTCCAGGCCTGTGGGTCGCTCCTCCTGTTAATCAAACTTGTCCTTAAGTCATTCCAGTCCTCGTAGAGTCGCCCCGACTCGATCCTAATGCCGCTTTTATCTCTAAGTCTATGCAGAGTCAAGAGTGATCGGAATTACTCGTGGTTCTTACATTTCTCCTACGGTCGGTGTCGCTGCTTCCCCCATATCTATTTCACCTTGCGTCTCTTCCTCAATCTGTCCTTTCATGAGTCGATGGAATTTGAGGTCCATCTTTTGGATGTTAACTTTGTTGAAATGTTGTAGAGGACGCTCAGGATCATCCATCACGGGCAGTCCCAACTCATTGATCAGCTCATGAATGATATGTGGAAATGGGAGATGAGTTGCTCGGGAAGTGTGGACAACAACAGCCAACTATGGAGTATTAAGGTGGGTATACACAACTTAACACCAGACGCAATGCTATATAGAATAAGGACCATGAAGATGGTAAGATCGGCTCAATTCGTTCCCCTCGGATATACATTTGTCGAAAAGATCCCATGCAAAACTCGGTATTTTGGGAGCATGTATTTTGCTTTAAGAGCATTCCCTTGATACCATGTGATGTCTCTACTAGAGCATAATAAATTAGTGACCGTGGATTGGACAGTTGGGTCATCAAGATCAAGGCTAGACAGGTCGATAGGGGAAAGAGTGAGACCAAACAAATTTGTAATGGACTCGGCCGTGATTTCTACATCCATTTCCCCGACTGTGACTGTGATAGAGGGAGGCTCAAGGACAGGAGAGTGACAATATGTGAGAAACTGATATGTCCATTCATCATGACATGGTCTGCCAAAATCCAAAACAGGAGACCAATCGACGGCCGACAACAGAGGTACTATATCAAATGCTAGAATACACTCCCGATCCACTTTATGTTCATGTACCAGACTCCGCCAAATATATTTTTCCAATATGTTGGCGTGAGGAGGCGGAATCACTGGAGAGGGAGGAGATACTGGAGCCGCAGGCGGGGCTTCTTTACGAGACGACTGTCGAGCGATGGGGCCTCGGCAGTGAACAGGGGATTCCGGAGCCCTAGCTCTTTCCCATGGAGCCAAGGCCTTTTTTCGGGTTGGCCGTGATGATTCTCCAACTATTGGAGCTTTCCCTTTGTCTTTAGACATTTTTAGACTTGGTAAACACAAGTAGTAAAATGATGGATGACAGGAAAACCCAAAAACGTTCAAGGCATGTAAGACTGAAGAGTATTTCCAAAATGAACTTCTATCAACCTAGGATAATCAAATGGAATGGCGAATACTTTTGAGGAAAGAAGGGAATATACCTGGGGACCTTTGGTTTTGAATTTGAAGACGACTACCCAATATGTCAACAATGTGGAGAAACGAAGCCGAGAAGAGGAAATGACAAAAATGACTTTTTTTTCTGCTCCCCCATTTTTTATTAGGCAGACTTATTCGATGTCATCAAATTAGATTCAATGATAAAGTATATCATAAAGTATTTCCTTTATAGTTTATATACACAGCAAAATTTGTACAAAAATATTGTGTGAACCAAAATTATAAATGTCATGTTCATATTAAAAAAGAATTTGATGAGGTATACAAACCTTAGATATATCATATTAACCATAAAAGTGCATTATTTCACATGCATGCCCAGGCCTAGATGCCATGACCTGGGCTTATTATCGATGCTCAGGTGATATTAGGCAGACAGATAATCCTGCCTATTGCCTTTTAGGACATAACATTGGTCACAAGTGCGAAGACCCTTCATAATTGATTTTCGTGATAGGTCTGAGATCTTGCATTCTAGTTTGGATAAAGTCACCATATGCTTGTTGTCACATATTTGAGAAATGCTTAGAAGGTTGTGTGTCAACCCTTCTACCCAAAGAGCATTCTCATTTTTTAGCATTTCTAATCCAACAATGGTTCCATGTCCCATCACCTTAGCGGTGCATCCATCTCCAAAGGTGACCTTCCCATCATCAAGTTTTGAATAATTTGAGAGAAGTGATTTGTCACCCGTGATGTGTCTTGAGCATCCGCTATCAAGGTACCACTTAGCATTATTGTCTGTTTTTGAAAATGAGTGAGTTACTAGACAATTTCTCTTGTTTTCCATTACCTATTTAGCGATAGTTTTTTTAGGAGACACTGTTTTCACTTCACTATGGGTTCGTTTGGGTATATTGGGTAATTGAATCATATTCCCTTATTTCATTATCTCCTTTGTTTTTTTTATTCAATTTAGCCACTTGACTCAATAGTTCCTCCATTCTTTTTGTCATTTTTGGTGGAGATTGATGTGTCTTACCTCTTACAATGTACTTTGGTGGACTCTTTATATTTTGCATTGTTCTTCCGGTTGGCTTATATTTACTAGTCAGGTTCACACCGGAGTTGTGTTGAGTCCTCCCAAAAGTTAGGCATTCAAACTTGTAGTGGCCTAAGTCTCCACACGAATGACAGACATGAGTGGCCCTTGTGTTACTTTCAGATGCAGCAATGTTCTTAATCATTGGTGCTGCAGGAGTGGGACCTTGTTTGAAATTTTTATATCCCAATCCCCTCTTGTCTTTTTGAGATCTCCCCATTCCTAAGAGTCTTTCTAGTTTTTCACTACTTTAGGGGAATTTCTAACTAAGCTCAACAGATTTTTTGAATTTCTCTGCATAAAAAATAAGTGTGTGATTTTCATTCTTAAGATGCATGTTTTCATCTTAGTCTATTTGTTTAGTTTCACTGACTCAGATTTGAGAAATGAATTAATTCTTTCCAGCCTATCATTTTCTAAGTGGTATTGTTGAATATCATTAATTAAGTGTGTATTGATCTCTAAGGTTTTATCTAGATCCATTTGCGGCAATTTATTCTTATTTTCATTGATACCAAGTCTTTTAAGAATATTGATGCTATGTAAGTAGAGTCAATCATAGGCATCCTGTATATTATCCATTTCTTCCTCTTCTTCTTCTTTTTCCTCATCATCTGATGGAAATGTCCCTTTAGCTCGTGGTTCATTGATTTCCTTAGTTACCTTGGGAATGTCTGAGGGTGTGGAGGCCATAAGTATTTTCAAAGATTTCTAGTCTCCATCACTCTCTGATTCACTGAATTCTGAGTTTGATTCTTCAGTGTCATCCCATGTGGTTGCCATGACCTTTCCCTTAGTCTTTTTAGTGGGACATTCAGTGGACAAGTGCCCAAATTTCTGGCAATTGTAACACAGAGGTTCTTTGAAGTTTTTGAGAGGTTTTCCTATATAGCACTTGTTGTCCAACTGTTTGCCTTTGTAATTGTAGGGTCGGCCACGGTTTTTGTTGAAAAATTTCTTGAACCGTTGAGCCAAGAGAGCCACTTCATCATCCTCATTTTCTCTCTCACTTTCCTCCTCATTAATGGTGGTGTGTTATGCAGCTTTGAGGGCATTACTTTTGGATTTGGGGCTTGGTTTGAAGTGTAGTTTAAATGTTTGTAGGGAACCTACTAGTTCTTCTACTTTCATTTCATCCATGTTCCTACACTCTTCAATAGTTGTAACTTTTGAGTTAAAACATTCCAGTAGGAATCTTAGAATTTTCCTACAAATTTTTGAGACCGGAACTTTCTCTCCCAATCCACCCATGGCATTACAGATGATGTTCAGTTTTGTAAAGAATTCCATGAATGTCTTATGTTCCTCCATTCTGATATGTTCAAACTGTGATGTTAGAAGTTGCAGCTTGGATCTTTTCACTGTGATGGTTCCCTTATGGGGTTGTTTCCAACAAATCCCATGCTTCTTTTGATGTACTGCACATACTGATTTGATTGAAGACTTCTTGGGACACAACACAATAAATAGCATTCATTGCTTTTGCTTCGAATGTTTATTTTTCTTTATCATATACAGTCCACATTTCTTTGGATTTAGGTTTGGAGATAGTTGTGCCACTTTCAAGTATTATCTGATCAGTAGGGGGTGCATATCCAGTTTCAACTATGTCCCAAACATCATGATCCAGAGATTTCAGAACGTAGTGCAAACTTACCTTCCAATATGCATAATTTGAACCACCAAATACCGAAGGTCTGGACACAGATGAACCCTCCCCTTTGGCCATGTTTCCCAACTTCAGTCAAGATCACTCACTAGGCGGTTAAGCCCTTAAGAGAGACCTGCTCTGATACCAATTGAAACTGCGGTAACGACTGCAATAGTAGAAGTAAGAATAGGTCAAAGTGTCCTAGAGGGGGTGAATAAGACTTTATAGAATTTTATGCCAATTTAAAATCCTATTAACCTAATCTTGATTTAATGTAAAATTATCAAGATATACTCATTGTAACTCTAACGGCTTCCAAGCCAAGTAGAGGATCCAATCATATGACTACTCAATATTTAAACAATATATAGCAATTAGTATATGATGAATAAACTATGTGAATGTCTGTGGGATGTGATTCTTTTCAGTTCTAGATATTCATGTTATCATGCTTTAAATGAACATTCAAGATAAATACAATAAAAGAATATGCAATTAGCACTCCCAAACATAGTCATTTATAGTGGTTCGGCTATGTGCCTACTCCACTCCCGGCGGACGCACTCAACCCTTGAGTGTACTGGATTTCACTAATGGAGGCTTCAAATCAGGTTCACCTCTAACCTTTACAACCTACATAAGGTCGACTCTAGGACCTACACAAGGTACCTAGACATGCCTATACAAGACAAACGTTTATGCCCTACACAAGAGCAAAGGTCCTACACAAAGCACCTAGGTTTGATGCCCTACACAAGAGCAAATGATCCACACAAGGAACCTAAGTTTTATGCCTTACACAAGAGCAAAGTATCCACACAAGGGACTAGAGTTTTAGACCACACAGGTCAAGGATTCACAATAGAACCCTAGTTTAGGCCACACAGGCCAAGGACCTACACAAAGGACCTAAGTTTATGCCCTACGCAAGAGCAAAGGTCCTACACTAAGCACCTAAACATATTCTCCCGTCGGAGGCCTCCTATGAGGGCTTGAAGGGGTGAGATGCACCTGTGACCCAATCCTACACAAGGAATGATCAACAGGGTCTCTGGACTATAATGACTTACAGATAAGTAGATGAGCCCCGTTTTGTACATTGATGAAGATGATCTCCCTTGATGACGGAGATTCTTCAACTCCCTTGATCCGCAACACTGATGATGCTCCAACGTAAGGTGACGGGGTTGGGTCAAGGTTTGATGGAATCCACTCTAATGAGAGTTAATCATTAAAGAGACTAAGTGATTCCAAGTTCTTATGCATTCAAGAGATCCCAGCTCAATGATTTTCCATTAGGGTAGTAGCTGGTGAAATAGCGGTGAAGACTGCTTGAGTTGAAGTCGGAATATGCCAATATGTCCTAGAGGAGGGTGAATAGGATTTTTTTAAAGTTTTTATTATTTATTCAAAAATCCTATCACTCTAATCCTATCATGTATACGATTTTCAGGATTACTCAAATATAACTCTATCGGCTTCCAAGCCAAGTAGAGGATCCAATCATAAACTAATCAAGATTTAACAATATGCAACTTAGTCTATGTTGGATGTGACTGTATGTGTGTGAGATGTGTTCAGATATATGAATATGAAAGTATTGTCATGAATCACACATATAGAAAAGCAGTCACAAACACAGTCATTTTTATAGTGGTTCGACTACTTGTCTACTCCACTCCCGGCTGTTGCACTCAACCCTTGAGTGTACCGAATTTCACTAAGGAGGTTTCCCATGGTTCACCTCAAACCTAAGGTTTTAAATCAGGTTCACCTTCAACCTTTACAGAGGTCTTATGCAGTTCACCTCAAAACCAGAGTTTTTCTGGTTCACTCCTAACTAGATGTTTATGCTCTCCATAGAGCAAGGGTCCACACAACGCACCCAGATTTTAGACCACATAGGTCAAGGACCTACATAAGGACCTAACAGTTTATGCCCTACATAAGAGCAAGGGTCCACCCTGTGCACCCACTACGTACACTCCCGCCGGAGGCCTCCTTGAGGACTTCAAAGGGTGAGAACCACTTAGGACCAAGACCTAGGAAGGAATGATCACAAGTGTCCTCTGGACTCTGGATACTTACAGATAAGTTGATGAGTCCCGTTAAGCACAACGCTAAAGATCTTCTCCTCCTTATTGACGAAGAGTCTTCAGCTCCCTTGATCCACAACACAAGATGATATACCAATGCTTGGCTTCGGGTTGGGTCAAGGGTGAGATGAAATCCTACTCTCTAAAGATTTTCCTATAAGGAAGATAGAGTGGTTCCTCTCTTATGCATTCAAGGCATCCCAACATAATGATTTTCCATTAAGGTAGTAGATGGAGGATCCTTGAATGCAGAAGTTCATTCCCCAATCCACTCTATTAAATATCAATGGTGAGGGTGGATTGGAGGATGAACTCCCTTGAGAGAAAGGGCTTAGGTATAGGATATAAGTTGAAACACTCAAAAGCTCTCTCTACTTTCTCTCACAGCAACAAAAGACAAGTCCTCTATAAATAGGCAAAAAGTTCCAACGGATATAAAATGGTCACATTTATGACAGAGTTCGATATCATCGAGCAGGTTCGATATCATCGAGCGTATACTCTCGATGGCATCGATGGTCCGCTTGATGGACTCGATGTCATACGCTTTTGAAACTCTTTGCCAATTGTTGATGAATCAAAGCTATAGTCGATGTCATTGGATTTCGAACTCTGATTCCATCGAAGACAGATTCGATCCATCGACACATGAAAATTGAGAGAGACTTGACTTTGAGATATTTCAGGTTTTCATGAATGATCGGGGGAACCGTCGAGGTCATCGGAATTTGAATGTCGATGATATCGAGATTTGAGTCGAGGCATCGATAATCCCAGCAGATTTATCTTTGAACTTGCTGGACAGATTATGACTTAGTTCGATGCAATCGATTAGGTGTCGATATCATCAATATTTGAATATCGATTAAATCGAAAGGCCCCCGATCATAGTTAAAAACATCCTGAAATAACTGTTGTAAGAAATGCGCGCCCACCATCGATATCATCAATGGACCTCCGATCTTATCATATTTAATTTCAAATCATATCGGACAGTCATCGATATATCGATGAATTTTAAGATTTTCATTAAAAAATAGGGACAACGGAAATCTTCTTGTCGATCTTATCGAGCCACTCCGATGGTCTCGAGATTTGAATATCGATGGTATCGATATGTGTATCGATACATCGATAATTTGTCTAGATATGTTATGAAGTTACTGGATATGTTGAATGCTTTTATTGATGATATCGATCGGTGTATCGATACATCGATAAATCCGTCCAGATGAATATTTAGTTGCTGGACACTTTTAGTCCTCTTTTCGATAATATCGTTAAGGGATCAAGGACATCGACAGAGCAGGTCGATCATATCGAGGGTGCTTCGATAAAATCGACAAGGCGAGAAAAACTTAGAGATTTTCCTATTTTGAAAAAGTTTTCTTACCATAAAAATCCTAAGATGTCTATCTTATTTTAAGGGTTTAATTCACCTGGTGTATTGGGTTATGAGATGTGAGGCTATGATTTACCAATGACGAGCTTCCACACATCTGATTGAGGCAGACACTTGACTTGATCTTCTTTTGCTGTCCTACAGACTGTCTGACCACCCATTCACAGTAATTGACAAACAAGGGCACTTATAAGGGCACTTTCAATCTCCCCCTTTGTCAATTACGTGACAAAATACCCAAAACACCCTATAATACTTCTAGACACACCCTAAATTGTGTGTACATGCATTTACACAATTTTACAAATTATAGAAGTATCCGCTCCCCCTTTCTTGATGCAGCTACTCCCCTAACACCTACAACACATTAGATATACAATTTTCTGCTTGGGGTTTTGAATTGTTCTCCCCCTTTTTGTCAGTCATTGGCAAAGGTATAGCAAGTGATATTGACTGAAGAATAAAGTACGTGAGAGAACATGTATACAAGATACAGATGAGTAATGATCAAAATATTATAAAAAGTCATCTGTGGTCAGAACAAGTATATGCATATCAGTTTAAGGAAAGTAGTGATAACAGTAGATCAATTAAGCATTAAACACATCATATGCATTCCATAAGACAAACTAGGGGAATCGAAAGCAGAATTATGGCATTAAAGACAAGAATTCTATTCAGCCATACCCAAAATGCAACCAACATATCTATATTTTTAAAAAAAGTACTGCTACAGACAGCAGTAGCTTAACAATCATCCCAAATATTGTAACCAGTATTTTTAGTCCAACCGTGGACGTTCTTCAAAAAATATTTTCAGCCTAGCCAGTTAGCGAACTATCACATACACTCAAGGGAGCATAGAACATTCAAAAATATACTAATGTTCGTACGCTGAGTTAAAGGAGTGAGAATGTGTAACAGTATTCAAAGATCAGTACTATGGAGCAGAGTGAGACGGAGCTGTGTCATCCCGACGACAGGTCATAAGATCGACCAATTGCTGAATAGTCTGTTGTACTCCCTGTACCAACCTTTCCAGAACAGTCAGCCTTTCTTTGACGGAATGGATGTCCTGTTGAATTGCCCCAATTCTATCCATCTTGAACCTTTTCCCATATCTAGCTGATGACGTGGATGGAGTTGGATCAGGTCCAAGAGAGGCATCTTCAGCCAACGCAGTTCCTTCCATGGGATCGCCACCTTCTCCTCCTACATGTTCAGCCTGGATTCCTCCCACGGTTTCCTCCTTGTACTCGTGAAATTCCAAATCCATTTTCCGGATGTTCTTGACATTGAAGGTATGAATTGGAAGAACCGGATCAGTGGTGGGAGGAAAACCGATGACTTGACATATCCTGCTTATGATCCAGGGATATGGTAGGTGTAGATCCCTGGATGTATGTATAGCATTTACCAACTGATTGACAAGCAATGTTGGAAGGAAGATCTTTGTCTCTTTTGCAACAGAGTAAACGATCATGATCATAAGACTCATGAAGTCAGATCGATTTGTACTCCTTGGATACAGATTTGTAGTGAAGATTTCGTGCATAATCCGAAAATGAGGTTCCATGTACCTAGATTTTAAGGCATTCCCTTGATGCCAGGGAATGTCTCTATTATGGCATAGGTATTTGGTAACCACAGAACGGTTGTCAGGATGATCAAGATCCAGGTTCGGGGTGCCTTCTGGAGCCATTTGCTTATTGAGAATATGAGCTAATGTGGCAGGAGTAATAAACGCATCATCACCATCCAGAGAGAATATAAATGATGGAGGATCAGACACCGGAGAGTGACATGCTGCAAGAAAGTTGCGTGTCTGTTCAAGTTGGCAAGGTCCTCCAAAATCTAGGATGGGCAGCCACCCGATTTCAGCAAACAGAGGTTCCAGATTATGAGGTTCCAAGCATCCTCTATCAACTCTTCATTCATGGATCAGCTTCTGACCAGTGTATTTTGTTGGGCGTTGACTGACTGGAGGCGGAGGAGGAGGTGCCTGTGGAGATGGCTGTGCCTCAGACGGGGGCCCACGTGATCTTGTGCGCTGCCTAGTGGGGGTCCCACAATCTAAGGCCTTTGCTCTTTCTTTAGGAGCAAGTACTTTTTATCGGGACGATCGTGACGATTCGCCAGGGCCCGACACTTTCCCTTTGTCTTGTCCCATAACGACAAAAAAAAAAAACGGTTTTATGAATTTGGAAAGAAGACACGACCTGAATAGAACACAACAATATCAAAAAAAGGACTCACACAAATTAGTTAAGGTATTACCAATTTCGTTGTGTGATTTGGGTAGTCCTTCTAGGGCTCCAGTGGTTTGGTCAAGCGAGTCAAGCAGAGGCGGGAACAAAAAGAACTTTGGGACAGAAATCCCTTTTTGTGCTCTGCAGACTTGTATCAGGCTGCAATCGTCGATATGATCGATACTCTTTTCGATAATATCGAGAGCTCTTTATTGAGTTCATCGATCCAGCCTTCAATACCATTCCTGATCACGCGCCTTTTCAACTTCTGAAGTGATATCGACTGCTTATCGGTTTGATCGAAACAGTAAACTTAAGATTTTTCAATTCTTTTACTTCAGACATACCTTCATGTATACTCATAGTGTATCAATGATAGTTAGTATACAACAAAATTTTGTACAGTTTATGTACAATTCAAAAAATTATAAACATGGCAATGTTTATATTCAAAAAGTTCGAGGTGTGTAACCTCAGATGTAACATTGATGGCTCAGCAAAATTTACATCATTTCAGATCATGTCCAGATCT
Source organism: Magnolia changhungtana (assembly GCA_030180095.1). Taxonomy (NCBI): domain Eukaryota; kingdom Viridiplantae; phylum Streptophyta; class Magnoliopsida; order Magnoliales; family Magnoliaceae; genus Magnolia; species Magnolia changhungtana. The sequence continues at coordinate 3,314,215 of JASAUF010000579.1, forward strand.
TGATGTATGATCTAGACAATTCTTCCTTATCCATTTTACATTGTTAACCAATTTGGGTGGTGATGCAAAGGTATTCATATTCCTAAGAGGACTTCCAAGGTTTTGTGTTTCTCTGGTTAACAATTTGACATAATTCTGACCAGGGCTAGATTGAGTCCTCTTCGGGGTTATGCATTCAAACTTGTAATGGCCTGAATCACCACACAAACGGCATATTGGAGTTATTCTGGTTTTTCTTCCGAAAGCAGCAGATTTTTCAGTTTTAAGTGATGCATGTCCAGAATTTAGTTTAGGCTTTTCATAGCCTAGGCCACTTTTATCCTTGCCAGGTCTTCCCATTCTCAACATTCTTTCTAGCTTTTCACTGCTTTGGGAAAACTTGTAATTTATCATGGCCATCTTCTTGGATTCTTCTATATCAAATAGGAGTGTATGATTCTTGTTTCGAAGAAGCCTATTTTCATCTTCTAGTAGTTCGACCTATTTAATCAGCTTATCAGATTCAGACTTTAGAAAGATATTTGCTTTTTTCAATTTATCATTTTCTGAATAATACTGTTGTAGATCATTCATTACTTGTTTGTTAATTTCCAGTGTCTCATTCAAGTCTTTCTGCAGGAGCTTGCTTTTATTTTCTGATATTCCCAGTTTCTTAAGGATATTGATGTTATGGGTATAGAGATGATTATAAGTATCTTGTAGTTCACTCTGTTCCTCTTTTTCTTTTTCAGATTTCTCATTATCAGATGGAAATGATTCCGTGACTTGCTGCTCTCTTTCATTTTCAGATTTAGTGGGAATGATCGAAGCAGTGGAGGCCATGAGAATCTTCAGTGATTTCTGATCTTCATTGCTTTCTGAGTCACTAGATTCTGAGTTTGACTCTTCTATATCATCCCATGTGGCGGCCATTGCTTTCCCTTTGGTTTTTCTGTTTGGACATTCGATAGATAAGTGTCCATACCCTTGACAGGCATAGCATTGTAGTTCTTTGGTCTTTTTACCAAATTTTCTTGCAGAGGGTTTGTTATCCACCTTTCTACCTCTAGATGGACAGCTGCGATTCTTTTGAAAGAATCTTCTGAATCTTTGTGCCAGCAAGGCCACTTCCTCATCTTCATCTTCCTTTTCACACTTACTATCCTCATGTATTGTCTTCTTTGAAGTTTTTAGGACAGTGTCTTTAGATTTTTGGGGTTGAGTGAAGTGTAGTTCAAAAGTTTGTAGGGAACCTACTAGTTCTTCTACTTTCATTTCGTCTATATTCCTACACTCCTTAATTGTTGTTACCTTGGGATTGAAGCATTCCAGCAATGATCTTAGATTTTCCTGCAAATTTTAGGAACTGGGACCTTCTCTCCCAATCCACCCATGGAGTTACAAATGATATTCAGTTTTGTAAAGAACTCCATAAATGTCTCTTGCTCTTCCATTCTAAGACTTTCGAACTATGAAGTCAAGAGTTGTAGTTTAGACCTCTTCACAGTACTTGTGCCTTCATGGGTTATTTCCAGTAGATCCCATGCTTCTTTTGATGTCCCACACATACTTATCTGATTGAATATATCCTGGGACACGGCACAGTAGATAGCATTCATAGCCTTGGCTTCAGATGTTTGCCTTTCTTTGTCGAATGCTGTCCACTTTTCTTTGGGTTTGGGCTTTGTGATTGTTGTGCCACTATCAAGTACAATTTGTTCAGTAGGTGGCACATATCCACTTTCAACTATATCCCAAACATCATGATCCAAAGATCTCAGAAAGTAGTGCATCCTAGCCTTCCAGTATGCATAATTTGAACCGTCAAACACTGGAGGTCTAGTGACTGATGAGCCCTCTCCTTTGGCCATATTCCCAACTTCAGTCAAGATCACTCTCTAGGCGGTGAAGCCCTTAAAGAGAGACCCGGCTCTGATACCAATTGACATAGCGGTGAAGACCGCTTGAGTTGAAGTCGGAATATGCTAATATGTCCTAGAGGGGGGTGAATATGATTTTTTTAAAGTTTTTACTGTTTATTCAAAAATCCTATCACTCTAATCCTATCATGTATACGATTTTCAGGATTACTCAAATATAACTCTATCGGCTTCCAAGCCAAGTAGAGGATCCAATCACAAACTAATCAAGATTTAACAATATGCAACTTAGTCTATGTTGGATGTGACTGTATGTGTGTGAGATGTGTTCAGATATATGAATATGAAAGTATTGTCATGAATCACACATATAGAAAAGCAGTCACAAACACAGTCATTTTTATAGTGGTTCGACTACTTATCTACTCCACTCCCAGCTGTCACACTCAACCCTTGAGTGTACCGAATTTCACTAAGGAGGTTTCCCATGGTTCACCTCAAACCTAAGGTTTTAAATCAGGTTCACCTTCAACCTTTACAGAGGTTTTACGCGGTTCACCTCAAACCTAGAGTTTTGCTGGTTCACTCCTAACCAGATGTTTATGCTCTCCATAGAGCAAGGGTCCACACAACGCACCCGGATTTTACACCACACAGGTCAAGGACCTACACAAGGACCTAACAATTTATGCCCTACACAAAAGCAAGGGTCCACCCTGTGCACTCACTACGTACACTCCCGCCGGAGGCCTCCTTAAGGACTTCAAAGGGTGAGAACTACTTAGGACCAAGACCTAGGAAGGAATGATCACAAGTGTCCTCTGGACTCTGGATACTTACAGATAAGTTGATGAGTTCCGTTAAGCACAACGTCAAAGATCTCCTCCTCCTTGTTGACGAAGAGTCTTCAGCTCCCTTGATCCGCAACACAAGATGATATACTAATGCTTGGCTTCGGGTTGGGTCAAGAGTGAAATGGAATCCTACTCTCTAAAGATTTTCCTAAAGGAAGATAGAGTGGTTCCTCTCTTATGCATTCAAGGCATCCCAGCATAATGATTTGCCATTAAGGTAGTAGCTGGAGGATCCTTGAATGCAGAAGTTCATTCTCCAATCCACTCTATTAAATATCAATGGTGAGGGTGGATTGGAGGATGAACTCCCTTGAGAGAAAGGGCTTTAGGTATAAGATATAAGTTGAAACACTCAAAAGCTCTCTCTACTTTCTCTCACAGCAACAAAAGACAAGTCCTCTATAAATAGGCAAAAAGTTCCAACGGATATAAAACGGTCACATTTATGAAAGAGTTCGATATCATCGAGCAGGTTCGATATCATCGAGCGTATACTCTTGATGGCATCGATGGTCTGCTTGATGACTCGGATCGATGTCATACGCCTTTGAAACTCTTTGCCAATTGGTCGATGAATCAAAGCTATAGTCGATGTCATCGAATTTCAAACTTCAATTCCATCGAAGACAGATTCGATCCATCGACACATGAAAATTGAGAGAGACTTGCCTTTGAGATATTTCAGGTTTTCATGAATGATCAGGGGAACCGTCGAGGTCATCGGAATTTGAATGTCGATGATATCGAGATCTGAGTCGAGGCATCGATAATTCTAGCAGATTTATCTTTGAACTTACTGGATAGATTATGGCTTAGTTCAATGCAATCGATCAGGTGTCGATATCATCGATATTTGAATATCGATTAAATCGAAGGGCCCCCGATCAAAGTTAAAAACATCCTGAAAAAACTGTTGTAAGAAATGCGCGCCCACCATCGATATCATCGATGGACCTCCAATCTTATCGATATTTAATTTCAGATTATATCGGACGGTCATCGATATATCGATGAATTTTGAGATTTTAATTAAAAAACAGGGGCGCCGGAAATCTGCCTGTCGATCTTATCGAGCCACTCCGATGGTCTCGAGATTTGAATATCGATGGTATCGATATGTGTATCGATACATCGATAATTTGTCCAGATATGTTATGAAGTTACTAGACATGTTTAGTGCTTTTATCGATGATATCGATCGGTATATCGATACATCAATAAATCCGTCCAGATGAATATTTAGTTGCTGGACACTTTTGGTCTTCTTTTTTATAATATCGTTAAGGTATCGAGGACATCGACAGAGCAGGTCGATCATATCGAGGGTGCTTTGATAAAATCGACAAGGCGAGAAAAACTTCGAGATTTTCCTATTTTGAAAAAGTTTTCTCACCATAAAAACCCTAAGATGTCTATCTTGTTTTAAGGGTTTAATTCACCTGGTGTTTGGGTTATGGGATGTGAGGCTATGATTTACCTATGGCGAGCTTCCACACATCTGATTGAGGCAGACACTTGACTTGATCTTTTTTTGATGTCCTGCAGACTGTCTGACCACCCGTTCACAGTAATTGACAAATAAGGGCACTTATAAGGGCACTTTCAGCTGGATGATCCTTGAATGAGGAAGTTCATTCACCAATCTACTCTATTGAATATCAATAAAGAGGGTGGATTGAAGGATGAAGTCCCATGAGAAAAAGGGCTAGGGTAGGTGATATGTAAGTATTCTCTCAATGCTCTCTCTCTTTTTCTCAATACAGCAACCAAGAACAAGCTCTCCTTATAAAGGCAAAAAGCTCTAATGGAAATAAAATTGTAAATTTCTGACTGAGTTCAATGTCATTGAGCCTGATTCAATGTCATCGAACGTATACTTTCGATGCCATCGAATATCGGTTCGATGATACGAACTCAACTGTAAAACATTCCTGGAACTTTTTGATAGATGATCGATGTCATCAAACCTGATTCGATGTCATCGATATTTGAACTTCGGTGCCATCGAATTGTAGTTCGATTCCTCGACATTATAAACATAAGAGCTTGTTGGACGAATTAAAGGCTAACTACGATATCATCGAATTTGATTCGATGTCATTGAAATTCAAATTTCGATATCATCGAATCATAGTTCAATTCATCAATCTTTTTAGAAGATATTCCTTAAAAGCTCACTGGACACTTCTTTGTCCTTATTCGATGTCATCATGGATCCCTCGATATCATCGAAGTTCGAATTTCGATAATATAGAGTACATCTCAATTCCTCAAACATTTTCATTTGATTTTCCTTTTAAGCTTGCTGGACATGTCCAAATTTGATGTTATCGAACCTTGCTTGATGACATCAAAATTCAAATTTCAATGACATCGAAGCTCGTTCGATTCCTCGAGCAAAGTCAGAATATTTTCCAAGAAGATTTGTTGGACAATGCTCTAAGTTTTTCGATGTTATCGACTCGTCTTCGATGTCATCGAATACTGATGTTCGATGTCATCGAAGTATGTCGATTCATCGAGTATTCTGTCCAAATATTATAAGGTTACTAGTCATAAAAGATCTCATTTCGATGTTATCGAAGACTGTTCGATGTCATCGAACATGAGTGTTCGATGTCATCGATGTAAACTCGATCTCATCAAACAAAGAAGAAAACTTAGAACATTTTCCTGTTTAAGAATTAAGTTTTCAGACTTTTAACTCCTATGTTGTTCTAAGGCTTTTAATGGTTTACTCACCTGGGTGTTTTGGGACATGGGATGTGAGGCTTAATTTACATTTGATGGGCTTGTAACACACATCCAATTGAGACAATGGCTTGAACAATCTTTATATGGGGCTCACTTGACTCATTGACTCAACCCTCACGCTAATTGACAAACCAAGGCACTTTCATCGAGTTCTTTCAAGATTTTAAACTATGGGTTGAAAATCTAATAGTCAATGGTCTAATGATGAAAAGGCTGAGGAACATTGTTCTTTTTCATCACTTGATAGACCCTTTTTGTTTTTTATATTTATCTTTTTGGCAATTTTATGCAGGTAATGAAGATGGAAGCCAAGAACTCCCCATGCCTCCCTATGGAGCAGCCACGTGGCTTGTCTTTTCTCATGGAAAACGTGAAAGAACCAAAACCTTCTTCAATGTATCCGAGGGGAGTTACTATGTGAGAAATATACCTGAGATGCACCGATCATATTGTCTTGCCTCTTACTATGGCTGGTTAGTGATGCTGAATAAAACTAGTAATGGCCTTTTTTTGTTCAACTGAGTCTCATTGCAGAAAATCCAATTACCATATTTAAGTGAAGACTATTCTCTTGGAGTCTGTATTCTCTCATTGCCTCCAACTGATCCTTAATGTGTGATTTTATTCATTGTCTGTTCAACTAATTTTTTTATATAGTCATCCAGGTGGTGACAAATGGATCAAACGGAAGTATAAAATTGGAGAAGGGGAAGATTCTATTAGGCAATTGTTCTCCTACAGTGGAAAATTATATACATATGATTTAGAAAAGCTTGGAATTATTGATGTCAATGCTGATCCTCCGTTAACATGGTTGGAAGAACCAGAGGGCCCAGAGTGGCCCCCATTGGTTGAAGTAACAAGAAATTTTCTGGTGGAATCTTGCGGTGATATCTATCTAGCTCAGTTATTTCAGCTTATACTTGTACCACGGGTTCCGGTTGTTGATGTTTACAAGATGGATTTTGATAGAATGGTTTGGTAAAGGTTGATACTTTAGGTGATCGTGTGTTGTTCTTGGTAAGGGACTATTCTACATCTTGCTCTGCGTCGGATTCAGGAATAAAAAGGGATCGCATCTATTTTATAAAGCCAAAGGATAAAAGTTAATATGTATTTCACTTAGATAGAGGACTATTTTCATGAAATTTCCATGTTTAAACGTTCGTCCACCTTGGGTTGAACCTTTTTGGGTAATGCCTGCAATCTAAACCTTTGTTTCTATGAAAAACACACTCAGTTTACGTTGTTTAGAATATAGTAGAGTGGCTTTCTTTTTTCTTTTTTATTAACTTCCGCTCACTCTCTCTCTCCTCTCTTTCTCAAAGGTCGTCCTGCATGGATGGCCTACATAGAAGGTGTGGGCCGTGTGGCTCACATGATGGATAGCTTACATTAAAGGTGGGCTTCACATGATGGGTATGGACACTGAAGGTGGGCCCCACATGATGTACATTGGTAGTGGGCCCACATTAATGACTCACATCAAGCTAGGCCCCACGTAATGGTAGGTCCGCATCAAAGGATGGCCCCTAATGATGAATGTCCCACATCCAAGGTGAGGCCCACATCATGGTTGACCCCAGATTGAAGGTGGGGCCCACATAGTGGACAATCCGCATTAAAGGTGGGCTCTACAAGTTAGTGACCCCACATGATGGATAGCCCACATCAAGGTTGTGAGACCTGTATCCCAGACCGTACCGTTCCGTAGGCATTCGCGGTCCTCTCATTCGAATTCTGGCAACCCGCGACCTGTAATCGACATTTGCGCATGATCCTAAGCTGAGCCTTGCAAACCGGAGCAGGCTCGACCTGAAACTTGTACCCTAGCGACCGTAACATCGCCGCAGTTCTAACACCGCGTCTCGCGCGCCGATGCGATAGCCACGCCAGGAGATGTGAGCCCGCGTTCATTCTAAAGAAACACCACACGTTACAAATTCTGAGAGAATCTCTACAACATGTCCCATCAATCAATCAATCAAGTACACACCCTATCTTAAGTACATCACTCATACCCCATGCCACCTCACCCCCCTCACAAGTCAACTCTCTCTCTCCCCACCCATACCCCCTTTAGACAAAATTCAAACTAACCCATGCCTTCCCATCCCCTTTCTTACAACACCCACTCCACCCATCCCTTATCAATCCATCACTTCTCTCTATCTCCTCTCATTCTCTAACAATTTCCCAAGTAACCAGGAGATCCAACATCCAAGCCCCCCAAGGAGAAGCTAGGTGTGGCCCACTTCCCTACCCCAAAACCTCTCATCTCCACCATCAAAACTTCATCATTCTCCATTAAGATCGAAGCTAAGGAGACTAGGAGTCCACGGTGCTAAAGAAGAAGGCTAATAGGTGAGTGATCCACCGTTAATTTTTGTTTGAGGGCCCACTTATGGTAGGACCCATCTTGGTGTATACATGTACATGGAGGGGCTCATAGTGGCAAAGCTCCTCCCATCTCCACTGATCTCTCTCTCTTTCTCTCTATCTTTCTCTTTCCCATGTCCTGTGGACCCCACCATGACCTATGTGTTGTATTCACACCGTCGGTTTATGGGACCCACCATAATTTATGTATTTCACTTGCACTGTCCGATGGCTGGACATGGGACCCACGTGATGCAAATGTTTTATCCACGCTGTCCGTCCAGCCATCTGGCCAGGCGTGGAAGAAGGAAAACACAAATGTCAGCTTGATTTGCAATGGGTGGGCCACACCATGTGGACCCACCTTGATGTTTACAATGTCCACACCGTCCAGATCCCTGGACTGTGGGACTTAGACGCCCGTCTAGCATCCAGATGGCTGGACACTGGACCCATTCCAATATATATATATATATATATATATATATATATAATATATAAAATAATAATAACATTATTATTATAATAACATCATAATATTATATATATATATGTGGTGGGCCCCACGTGGGACCCACCTTTAATGCCTACAAGTTACATCTGCACCATCTAGATCCATCTGGACGGTGCCATGAAGGACCGCCTAGATGTATGTTGACGGTGGGCCACTATAGTGTATGTATATTATCCACACCATCCAAATCATGGATGGTGGGAACCCACCAGTACGTCCTGTGAGTTTGACCATGAGGGATGTATTATATCCCAGCCGTTCATCTGGGATCCACCGCTGATGTACGTGATTTGTCTGAACCATCCATCCATCTAATGTGCTGGCAACCCCATCATTAATGCATGTGCTGCATCTATATCGCCCATCGATGGGCCCCATGACACCAGCAATTCTGTGGGCTCGCTAGTGTATGTGTTACATCTATACCGCTCATCCATTTGGCGTCACGTCTCAAGGCTTGAGACTAAAAGTAAGACAGATCTAGTATCAAGTGGACCACACTGCAGAAACAGTGGGATTGAATGTCTACCATTGAAACCCTTTGGGTTACAGTAGTTTTGGACCAACATGATATTTGTTTATCCTCTTAGATCAGGTCTTTGTGGCCTCATGAACAGACTGGATGGAAAATAAATGCTATGGTGGGGCCCACTCGAATTCAACATGGAAATCATTATCACCACTGCCATTTGTGGTATGGTCCAGATGATCCTTAGGATATGATTCATTTTGTAATAATGCTCTAAAATGATCTCTAGCTATTGATGAATGGTGTGATTGATTTGGGCCCAATCGACTTGACCCAATTGATTTGGCCCATTTGATCGACCCATTTGATTTGGCCCACTTGATGTATATGAGGCCCATTAGTGCGGCCCATTGATGCAGCCACTTGATGTGTATGAGGCCCATTAGTGTGGCTCGTTGATGTATGAGGCCCATTAATGCGGCCCGTTGATGCAGCCCACTTGATGTATATGAGGCTCATTAGTGCAACCCATTGATGCAGCCCACTTGATGTGTATGAGGCCCATTAGTGCGGCCCGTTGATACAGCCCACTTAATGTGTATGAGGCCTATGTACAGGGCCCACCCGTGTTGTAAATTAGGACCATGTGTAGGGCCCACCTATTGTGCATTTGAAGCCCATGGGTTGTGGCCTATTGTGATGTATTCAAGGCCCATGGGCAAGGCCTGATGTGATTTATTTATGGCCCATATGATGAGGCCCATAGTGATGTGTATTAGGCCTATGTGATGTGGCTCACTTGATGTATGAGACCCTTGTGTGAGGTCATGGGCCCACGATACGTTTGGCTCTATGTGGGCCACTCCTTGGGAGCAATGTTGGTTAAATGTCCACATTGATGGGCAATGATGGTTGAATGTCCACATTGTGACCTTCCCTTAAGCCCTTTATTAGGCCGATTCTGATATCGAGGCCGATTCCGATTATCGAGGTCGATTCTGATTATCGAGGCCGATTCCAGTTGTTGAGGCTAATCATCGAGGCCGATTCTGATTGTTAAGGCCGATTTCGATTGACGAGGCCAATTCCGATTAACGAGGCCGATTCCGATTATCGAGGCCGATTCTGATTTTTTAGGCCGATTCCGATTGTTGAGGTCGATTGTCGAGGCCTAATGTGATGTATATGTGGCCCATATTTGAGGCCCATTGTGATGTGTATTTAGCCTGTGTTTAAGGCTTAATGTGATGTATATGAGGCCTATGTGAAGAGGCCCATTTTGTGCATTTGAGGGTCAAGCAATGGAGCCCATCGTGATATATATTAGGCCCATGTGAGAGGCTCATCGTGATGTGTATTAAGCTTTGAGTGAAGCCCATGGTGTTGTATATTAAGCCCTTGTGTGAGGTCATAGGTCCACTATATGTTAGGCTCTATGTGGGCCATTCATTAAGGGCAATGTTGGTTAAATGTCCACATTGTCGAGGCCGATTGTTGATATTGGTTATTGATATCGATTATGAGTATGTGACAGCATCACGATACATGCCCATATGCATTATCTGCATGTTTGTTATGAGATGTGATTGACCATTGCATATGCTATAGTACAGATGGTTTATGAGACTCCTTGATAGGTAGAGCTATCCCACATGAGCGCACGGTATGCGCGGGATTAATGCATGATTGGACTGTGTGATTCATGCATATTGCATTATGTGATTATGATTACCGTATACCCTAGCAACATCAGGGCCATAACCTCTATAAGTGCTATGGTTTCTAGCACCTATATTGTCACATTTTGTAGTGTCAAAACCTCTTGGAATCTGTGTCTTATCTAGCTCATGAAGACTGTGCATCTCTCACGGACAATGGTCTTTAGTCTTTTATTTAAGAACTTCAAAGGCAAGTGTACTTGTTCATGTTCAAGCATAACAGCAAATGTAAATTCAAGCTTTCAAGCTTTCAAGCTTTAAGGTTCAAGAAGTTTCAAAGCTTCGTACAAGTCAAGACAACGTTCCTAGACTTAGAATCTCAAGTTCAAGCTTCAATGTTAGTCAATGTTAAGCTTCAAAGGTTTCAAGTTCAAGCTTCATCATATGACATGATCACAAGCTTCGTGAACTTCAAAGATCAACTATCAACCGAAGGAAAAGAAGCTTCAATGTTCATACATCACTAATAAGGTATAAACGTCCTTAGATTGACCTTAGGGTAGGTCATTTTGAATACATAATTCAATTAAGTCATTTTATAAGTGAATAAACTGTTTCTCGACTAGTCTTAGGCTGTGTTCGACTAGTCCTAACACTAGCTCGACCAATCCTAAGGTTGTTGCAAATTTTTGAAATTTTTTGTTAAGCCACGACCAGTCCTGGAAACTGCTCGACCGGTCATGTGAACAGTGCACGACTCGTTCTCGACCAGTCCTGAAGCCATGACTCAAAGTCCAGCAATTAAATCTGGTTCCTCACGACCAGTTGTGGACAGGTCACGACCAGTCGTGAAGGTCCCTCGACCAGTCGTGGAACGATTTTATCTTATCGCGCCTAAATTTCAAAAATCTATTGGTTCTACGACCAGTCGTGGTGTCCACAGGACCAGTCGTGAATACGATTTCTTCACCTATAAATAGAGCATGAATTTCAGATTTTTTTTCATTCAATTCAAGCTAAATCAATACGCCGCTCTGAGAGATAAGTTAGTGATATTCTTAAGCTATATTGTGCATATTTAATATTCTCTTTTATTAGTTTGTTATATTTGATTTTGTATTCTATATTCCATTCATATTTGAAGAAAGGATTGAGACTTGCCCTTTTTGGAATCAAAATTAAATAGAGCTAGCCCAACTGGATTTAATTTAAAATCAATTTAGAACCTAGAACCATTTCATAAGTGAGTTTGGACATTGAACTTCTACATTAAACTTCTACTCCAATTTGGTTCTTCCGAGCTACATCTAAAGGAGAATATCCAGGTATTTTACATTATTGTAAATTCTGTTATTTTAATTTCATTGAGATTGAGCTAGAAAAATCTCTCTGTTTTGGTTTGTCTGAGGTGATCCAGAAAACTCAGAGTATGGGGTTTTTGAATTGTGTAAGCACACTTGAAAGACACAATTGTGAGGGTTTTAGGTGAACCTAGAAAAATCTATTTTCATAGTGAACGTTAATATCCACTGTGTGAGGATATTAGGAGTGGAGTAAACGTTAATATCCACTGTGAGAGGATATTAGGAGTGGAGTACTTGTGTGGCTGTTGTTTAACAGTTGATGTACACATAAGCGAACCACTATAATTTCTTGTCTTGTGGTTTGAATGTTTATTTCATTTTGAGGATGGTTGTAATTTCCCTTTTTACATTTGTGGAGAATGTTGTAATCCTTATGTGGATGTGTGGGAATGTTGTAATAGCTTAAATTTCCTTTTTTGCTATTTATTTCTTTATTCCTTTGTATCATTTTGAGTTTTTGATACACAGACCGTTCTAGTAAGGTTGTCCTACCATAAACCCTTGGTTTTTATGGTGTAAGGTTGTCCTTAGAATAACATTGGTATCAACCTCTCAATACTTGTTGATTTGAGGTTGTCTTTAAATTCAGCATTGTGAGATTATCTATTGCTATCTGTATTTAATTTATTTAAATTCCACTGTTAAAGTTATAATTTGCATAGTCCTATTAACCCCCCCCCCCCCCCCTCCTCTAGGACATATAGCTCGGCCTTTTCAAGTGGTATTAGAGCCTAATAGCTCGTTTTAATTGTTATTTCTTTTGGATTAAATTCCTGAGCTAACCGATCTGAGCTTGTAAGATGTCAAATTTTGATAATCTTTCAGTCACTAGGCCTCTACCATTTGATGGCTCCAACTATGCTTATTGGAAAGCCAAAATGAGGATTTCCTTAAATTTCATGGATGTGAGCGTGTAGCAAGCCACAGTGACTAATTGGACCCCTCCTACCACTGAAGTAACTGGTATCAATGGATCCAAAACTATGATAATTACACCTTATTTCTCTTGGACCACTCTTCAGAAAAGTGAGAGTAGTGTCAATGCAAAAGCACTAAATGCAATCACTTGCGCACTATCACCGAATGAATTCAAAAGAATTATATCCTGTGATATTGCAAAGCAAGCTTGGGATATTTTAGAAATGACACACGAGGGAACAACAATTGTCAAAAAATCTAAAGTCCAAATTCTCACAACCAAATTTGAGGAAATACGTATGGAAGAAAGTGAAACTTTCATGGACTTTTATAAGATTATGAGTTGACAATGTCATTTAATCTAAAGTCCAAATTCTCACAACTAAATGTTGCTAAAAAGTTTTATAAGATTTTCAAAAGTAAAAAGAGAGTTGATTTTCAAAAATCTAATAATAAGAAAAGGTCTAAATTAAAACTTGAAAATCTTTAAAAGATAGTCAATGTTACAATTGCCATGAATATGGGCATTTAGCAAACAAGTATCCTAAAAAGGACAAACCTAAAAAAGAAAGGTATGTTGGCTACTTGGGATGAATCTTCCGGCTCTGAAGCCTCTTTTGAATCAGAAGATTCTGAAACTAAGTCAGGTAATGAAGTTAAGGCCCTTATGACTCTAGCCAAGTTCACTTTTTCAGATAATGATGATTTAACTAGTGAAGAAAATCTGAATAGTGATCATGAAAATGAAGAAGATCTTCAAGATGCTTATAATGCCCTATACAAGGAAAGTTGTAAATTTGCCGTAAAACTAAAACTTCAGAAAGAAAAGTATTTGAAACTTAAAGAAAATTTTGATACTCTTGTTTTTAGAAAAATCTCATATTTCAAATTGTTTTGAAAAAACTAAATGCGATTTAGATTTCAAAACCTCTCTTATTAATGATCTAAAATCTAAAAATAAAAAACTAAAACTTGAAGTCTCTTCGCTTTTGAGTTTAAAGGACACATGGTATGCCCAAGGAGATCCTAAGTTAGAAAAACTTTTGTCCGGATCCAAAAAATGTGGCGACCGATCCGGTTTGGGTTACGACAAAAGTATTTCTCTCAAACATAAGAATATGCCTCCTAAGTTTGTAAAAGGAGAATCGTCAAACTAAAAAAGGGAAAAGTCTAAACCAAAATTATTCTAAAAATGTTAAAACTTTTCAATCTTTAAAACTTAAAAGCAACCATATCAACTATAAAAGTCAGAATCATAATCCTTTAGCTGAGAAAGTAGTTGATTTACTAAAGGAGCTCTTAAAATCTAACTCAATGGGTCGGTCTTATATCAATTACAAACACAAAAAGACCAACTATACTCCTAAACTCAAAATAGTTATGAAATGGGTTCCTAAGGTCACTTGATTGGTTGCCCACATGGCTTTCAAAGCTTTAAGCCATTCAAAGTGGTACCTAGACAGTGGATACTCCAAGCATATGACTGGTGATAAAGGACTATTCACCAATCTTAAAGACATGACTGATGGTTCAGTCACATTTGGTGATGGTAGCAACTGCAGGATTATTGGCCAAGGTACGGTGTAACTTTTTAACCTCCTTTTATTTGAGAATGTTTTATATGTAGAAAGGTTAAAACACAACTTATTAAGTATTTCTCAAATATGTGATAAAGATCATAGTGTAAAATTCACTAACCTAAGGTGCGAAATTTTAAATAAAAGCGGTTCTGTAATATTAACTGGTCGCAGAACTTCTGAAAATTATTATATAGTAAGTGATTCTAGCTCATCTAATCTATCGTGTTACATGGTCCATACCGATGAGACCGAGTTATGGCATAAACACCTTGGACATGTACACTACCGCAACTTATATAGATTGAGTAAAAGAGAGTTAGTAAGAGGCTTACCCAGAATACATAAAATTGATAAAATATGTGGCGAATGCCAGATAGGTAAATAAACTAGGAGTACTCACAAAAAGGTGGACTCCAATGCCACATCTAAACCACTCGAACTCCTCTATATGGATCTTATTGGACCAACAAGAACGGAGAGTCGAAGTGGCAAAAAGTATATTCTAGTAATCGTTGATGACTTTACCAAATATACTTAGGTAGTCTTCTTAAGAGACAAATCAGAAACTCTCAATGAAGTTAAAAGGGTACTTAGATGTATCCAAACTGAAAAAGAGTCTCAAGTCTATAAGATCCGTAGTGATCATGGATCAAAATTTGAAAATAGCAGTTTTGAGAAGTTTTATAGTGATCAAGGAATATCATATGAATTCTCTACGCCCAAAACACCACAACAAAATGGTATAGTAGAAAGAAAAAATAAATTGTTTCAAGAAATGGCAAATGTAATGTTAAACAGTATGAAGCTCCCTAAAAATATTTAAGCCGAAACCATAAATACTACGCATTATATAATTAACCGTATTTATGCTAGAAAATTAAATAGTAAAATGGCTTACGAAATGTGGTTTGACAAGAAGCCTATGGTCAAATACTTTCGAGTTTTTGGCAGCAAGTGCTATATTTTCCGTGACCGAGAAAATCTGAGAAAATTTGACACCAGAAGTGATGAAGGGATATTTTTAGGGTATGCTCTAAATAGTCAAGCATATTGGGTTCTTAATTAGAGAACCGGTGTAATTCAAGAATCCACTATTAATGTGGTTATTGATAATCACTTGAATACACCTGTCTTAAGTTCAGATAATGATAAAGTACTTCTAATTGATAAACCAGATTATTCGTCAAGTTAAAATAACTCTGAACTGAGAACTGTTAAAGATCATCCAACTAATCAGATTCTTGAAAACCCTCTCACTGGTGTATGCACTCATAGACAACTTGAAGATATGTGTAATTATTTATGCTTTACATCTCAGATAGAACCAACTAACGTAAAATGTCACACCCCAAACTCAGAAATCGGGCTCACAAAATTCCTGATCGCCGAATTTGGCGCCGACAGCCTCCGTAAAACCTCATTCTCAGCTCCCGGCGCCCATCTGCCAGGTTCCGATCCTAGGATGTTACGAGGAGAATTTTTAGTATCGGTTTGATTTGTAATAAACATAACCAAAGGCATAACCCACAAATAACAACCAAAACCTCCATCACATTTCCACTATGATCAAAAGTTTACAAGTACAAAGCACATAAAGGCAAATACAATGATGAAACAAAAGCTTCAAGATGATCTGCCAAGCTCTCCTGCCTCAACGCTGTTGCGATCCAATGACACTTGTACACAACGGTCATGCATAAGTTTATGGAAAGCTTAGAAGGTGGTGAAAGTGTGTGTGCGCATGGTAGTGATACAATTATGCAGTATCAGAGTAATGCGGAACATGCTAATGAATCCATGAATACTATTAGCCGTACCAAGGCTATGCGATGCAGGGCATGAATGATGTCGACTATACCAAGGCCATGCGATGCAAGGCATGAATAATATCGGCCATACCAAGGCCATGCAATGCGAGATACAACTCAAGTATATAGATCATCATCTAAGTCCACATAACAATACGGCTCAAATATGGAATATAACCAGGGTCTAGTACACTCCAAACTAGATTGCCACCCCATCGCGTACAATAAGGTGAGTGGAAGAGACCTCACTATCCATCTGCCAATATTGGGATCAACTCGTCGATAGCGGACCCATTCCTTGAGCTGGTTAAACTCAACCTAGCTTTGCCCCCTCCTCTCGGGTGGGTAAGGCCGCACCCCCTTCCAACCGACCACGACACAGTGGAAAGCACGGTCCTCTGGTAATTGGCACTTGACGCTCATGCACCCACTCGGTCTGGACGTTGGAGTAACCTCCCGGTACCATAAGAGTTTAGGGACTTTCACCTAGGGATATCTATAGCACCCCATATAGAACAAGATTTCTGGTATCCAATCCTGCCAACCACAATATGTCTATGGCGGCTATGGCCCTGATGTCACTAGGTCGTACAGTATACATGTCACACAATGCGAGATGCATGAATCACGCAATCCAGTCATACAATAATCATGCGCATACCGTGCGCTCATGTGGGCATCTCCCTTTACTGGGGAGTTCCATAACAATCTGTCCAATGGCATGTACTATGATCAATCACTCATCTCATCACAAGCATGTAAATGATGTGTATGGGCATGTATTATGATGTTAGGTTGTCATATACTCATATTCGGTATCGATAGCCGGCGTCGGCCTCGATAATCGGCACTGATAATCAGCATCGATAATCGACACCGATAATTAGGGTCGATAATCAACGTCGGCCTCGATAATCGGCACCGATAATCAGCATAAAAATAAGGGGGGTCCATAGATGAACAGTCGATCATCCATAGTAATATCAAATCCAATAGCACGGAGGTATTCATCCACGGCGAATAGGCCCCACTTATTTGGGTTAACCCACTAAGGGAATGATGAGAATGGGCCTAACAAGGCCTAAGGGAAGGTCACAATGTGGACATCCAACCATCATTTCCCACCAATGTGGACATCTACCCAACATTGCTCCCAAGGAGTGGCCTATATAGGGTCAAACATATAGTGGGCCTATAGCCTCACGTACAATTACAATGGGCCTCATTTACGTCACATAGGCCTCGTCATATGGGCCAACATATATCTCATCGGGCCTTGAATACACAAAAGGTGGGCCTCGCACTTGGGCCTTAAATATATCACAACGGGCCTTATATGTCAAGCGGGCCACATCACATGAGCCGTATTATATGGGTCGTGTCAACGGCTTCATGTACATCGAATAGGCCGCACCGGTGGCCTCATGTATATCAAGTCGAGCCCACCCTTATGTATTTGAGATCCGACCTATTCATAAGTTAACATAGAGATAAATGAAGTGAAGACAATTATCAATTTAATTGAAAACTACTGTGGCCCTTAGAAGTTTGAACGGTGGATGTCACGATCCACTATTAAATGGTGGGGTCCACTTGAACTTTAGATCTGACCCATTCCTTTGCTCACGCCATAAAATGATATTTCGAATGGTAGGGCGATTGGTATACAACACATGCTATGGATGGGCCCCACCGTTGAAACGAGGTATCTGTCACTCAGTCTACCACCAGAGCTATGGATGAGTGTGTGGATCTAGTGTTGAAATGGGGTATCTTTCACTCAGTCTGCCACATGAGCTAGGGACCTGAGGGCCCCCACACGGATGTGGGCCCCACCGTCCAGGGGTGGAGGGCGTGGATGAGTCCCATGGACCCCACTGTCAGCCCACACCCACTGTTAGTACACCCACGTCAATTAACACTTCACTTGTTAGTTAACACTTCACTGTTAGCTACCCTCACTGTCAGTGCACCCTCCAGTACGTCCGCTGGACAGACGGTGTGGGTTCGCACCTCATCAAGGTGGGTCCCACATTGCCCACCTGTTTGAATCAGCCTGATATTTGGGTTTGCTCATCATCCAGGGCCACTAAATGGCCTGGATAAAACAGATGGACGACATTGATTAAAAAGGTATGATCAAGGTGGGCCACACCATTTTGGATGGCATGGGTAAAATACACCCATTGTAACTGGGCCATAATCATAAAAGGGGAGAGAGAGAGAGAGAGAGAGAGAGAAGAGAGAGAGAGAGAAAAAAGAGAAAAGGGAGATTGGAGATAACGGAGGGGCCCTGCCACTATAGGCCCCTCTTGGACACAAGCATACATCGAAGTGGGTCCCACCATATGTGGGCCCCTGGATCACAAAAAGATAATACAAAAGGAATAAAAATGTAGGTCCAAGATCACCCACCGTCCACTTCTTCTTGCTCCCTAGGCTTCCTTTGATCCTTAGCTTCAATCCTAACGGAAGAGATGGAGTTTGGATGGTTGAGATGAGAGATGAGGGGGTAGAAAGTGGGCCACACACAAAATTCTCATGGAGTTTTTTTTTTAAGAGCTTGGACGTGAGATTTTTCTTACTTGGGAAAGTGAGTTGAGAAATGAGAGAGAGAGGGTTGTAGAGAAAGAGAGAGAGAGAGAGATGGGTGATGGATGTGATGAGTGATGGGTGTGTAAGAAAATTTTGACTTTAGGCGTAGATGGTGTAAGAAAAGTATAGGTTGTGTAAGGAATCTTTGACTTTAGGGGTTGATTGGGGATGGGTGAGAGGTGATGGTGTACTTGACATGATGGGATTGATGGATTGATTGATTGATGTAACAAGTTGTAGAGATTCTCTCGAAATTTGCATGTGCGGCATTTTCCTTGCACTGAATGCGGGCCCACATCTCCTGGCCAAGGTATCGGATCGATGTGTGAGTCGCGGCATCGGAATCACGGCGACGATGCGGTCGCAAGGGTATAAGTCTCGATTTGAGTCGATTCAGGTTAACAGGACTCGGCGTAGGATCGCGCACAAACGTCAGATAAAGGTCGAAAGTTGCCAAAATTTGACCGGGAAGACCATGGGAACCTACGGAATGGTACGGTCTAGGATACGGGTCGTACATAAAAGAAGCTCTTACTGACGAAAACTGGATAGTTGCGATGCAAGAAAAGCTTAATTAATTTGTCAGGAATGATGTTTGGTATTTAGTTCCTAGGCCTAAAGATAAACACATTATCGGAAGTAAATGGATTTTTAAAAATAAGTCTGATGAGCTTGGTAATAGTGTTAAAAACAAGGCTTGACTGGTTATACAAGGGTACACTCAAATTGAGGGTATCGATTATGATGAGACCTTTGCCCCAGTAGCTCGTCTTGAATCAATCAGACTATTTATATCCATTGCATGCTTTAGAAAGTTCAAAATATATCAAATGGATATAAAAAGTACCTTCTTAAATGGCGATTTGTATGAAAAAGTGTATGTTGAACAACCAACAGGTTTTGAAGACCCTAAGAATATTGATCATGTCCCTAAAAAATGCTCTCTACGGTTTAAAACAAGCTCCCAGGGCATGGTATGAAAATTTGGCTAAGTTTTTACTAAGTCACAACTTTATAATGAGAAGTGTTGATAAGACATTATTTGTAAAGAAACAAAATGATCACATTTTAATAGTACAAATTTATGTTGATGATATTATTTATGGATCTACCTGTGCTAACATGACTGTTGAGTTTACAGATCTTATGAAATCTAAGTTCCAAATGAGTATGGTTGGGGAATTGAATTATTTCCTGGGGTTGCAAGTTAAACAGCAACCTGATGGTTTCTTTATTTCTCAAACCAAATTGCTCTGAACTTAGTTAAAAAGTTCGGGTTTAAGAATGGGAAGAATTTTGATACTCCTATGAGTACGACCTTAAAACTCTCAAAAGACTCTACAGGTAAGAGAGTTGATCCTAAATTATATTGTCGTATAATAGGTAGTTTGCTGTATTTAACTGCAAGTCGACCTGATATTGCATTTAGCATAGGGATTTGCACTAGATATCGATCTGACCCTAAAGAGTCACATTTAACTGTTGTTAAGCGAATTATACGATATGTCGCAAGTTCAGCTAATTTAGGTCTTTGGTATTCACATGATACTAGTGTTCAATTAGCTAGTTACACTGATGCTGATTGGGTTGGTAACATTGATGATAGGAAGCTGACCAGTGGTGGTTGTTTCTATGTTGAGAACTTTTTAGTTTCTTGGCAAAGTAAGAAATAAAGTTCTGTATCGCTTTCAACCGCTGAGGCTGAATATATTGCAGCAGGTAATGCATGTACTTAGCTTGTATGGATGAAAAGAATGTTAAGCGATTACGGAATTGCACAAGACTATGGTTTTATATTGTGAAAATTTCAGTGTAATTAATATATCTAAAAATCCAATCCAGCATTCATGAACCAAGCACATTGACATTAGATATCACTACATTCATGAATTAGTGGAAGAAAATATAATATCTTTAGAATACATTCCGACCGAGACTCAACTTGCTGACATTTTCACGAAACCGCTAGACAAAAGTAGGTTTTTTAAATTGAAATTTGATCTTGGTATGTGCAATTTAAATTGATTATTCATGCATTTCTGTATTATATTATATATATTTGTTATTTTATTTGTGTAAAATTTCAAATTTTAAGAAAAATACGCATTTTTTGCTGTGCATGACAAGTCGAGGACATACTCGACCAGTCATGTTGCGCAGACTGGTGCTTTAATTTGTGGGAAAAAACTCTTTTTTCTTCATTTGGGTTTCTTCTCCAACGGGTCTTAGCTTGACCGGTTGAACCCATCTTCTTAGATCTTCAAGGTTAGTGCTTCATTTCCATTTTTTTGTAGATTCAAGTTCATATCGCTTCTTTTTCATCCTTGGAATGATTTATTTCTTGTTTCTTTGAAGTTTTTGAGGTTTTCTTCTCCAAAATCTGATCTAGAGAAAACCCACTCTATTTCTTTTGCAACCTCTTAGTTTCTTGTATTCCTAGTTGCAAATGGATAGTAGAGACAAAAAGAAAAGTTCACGTGGTCCTTCAACTTCTCGATCGACACCTATCACAAGGCGCCACCTTCGGTCACCCGAAGATGATCCTTCCTATGTGAGAGACATTAGGTTGAGCAATGTTAGCTCCATTTGAACTCCTTCCTCTTCTCCAATCTGTATGATGGGGTAACATTCTACATTGGGGTGGGCCGGCATACTAGTCTATTGCGCAAGCTATGTTTGCTTATATTTCTAATTTTTCAGCTGAGAATTTAACATTTGTAATTGCAAATAGAGAAGGTCCATTTAAAGTAGACCGATATCTGATCTCTGGTCTTATGGACATACCTGTCAATGATGGGAGTATTCCTATTCACACTCTAGTTGATAAACCATCTAAATTAGAAAAACGATTGCTTACTAGAGCACTGTGCAATATAAATGCACAATGGACTTAAAATGGTAATGCGCTTGCTTTAAAGTATTTGTTACTCAGATACAGGGTCCTTCACAGGATATTTATTTCAAACTTTTACCCTCGTTCTGGTAACAAAACCAAACTCACCACTTTCATGGTTTGAATTCTTCATTCGATCATCTCTGGTATAAAAGTATGTCTTCCTTCTTTAATCTGTCATTCCATTATACAATTCTATCTCCATCCTGGACACGGTGATATCCATTTTGCATATCTTACGACTGTGTTGGCCACTCATATGTTGGTAGCTATGCCTGTTGGAGAGGCTCCCATTCAACACCTTATTTTCAACAACTCCAATATAAACAAAATGAATCTGAGGTTGGCTGCGGTCCAAGTCAATGTGGGTGTTGGTGGAGCCGAAGCAATGAATGAGGAAGAAGGCGATTTACCTCTAGATGACATTAACATGGACGATATCTTTAATGAGATCGAATCAGATTCTGAAGCTGACCCTGATTATCAGCCTCCTGGTTTTGCTGAGAGGTTGCATGCTCTTGAGGCGCATTAATAAGGGTTTACATCAAATTGATCCATCTATTCCTGCTCCCTCTTCAGGATCTGATTAGTATTTTCTAATCTTGGTTTGTAATAACTTTAATGATACTTGGATTTATTTTTGTGATAGTACTTGAACTTGGTTTGCTTTCATTATCTTTAGTTGAACTTGGTTAATTATATTTGAATATGACTTGCTTATGGATTTACTATTTTTTCTATCTTGATAATTTATTCCTCACTACTCTTCTTATTTTTCCTTCTTTATCTACTTCCACTTGTTTTTCTTGATTCCTTCATTTGTCTTATTGTGACAAAAAGGGGGAGAATTTTGACATGCTTGTGATATATGGCATGTGGATGTGGATGAATTGATTATGAATGATTCTATTTTGTGAAGGGAAGTTAAGGGGGAGTATTGGATTTGATGCGGAGTATTGGATTTGATGCAAATTGATAATTGGTTTCTTTTTATAACTGGTGCATGATTCTTTGTGCGTATAATGCTTATGTTTTTATAAAGTGTGTTTTGTCACAAATTTGACAAAGAGGGAGATTATAAGTGTTATGGTTTCTAGCTCCTATATTGTTAAATTTTGTAGTGCCAAAACCTCTTGGAATCTGTGTCTTATCCAGCTCATGAGACTGTGCATCTGTCACGAACAATGGTCTTTAGTCTTTTGTTCAAGAACTTAAAAGGCAAGTGTACTTGTTCATGCTCAAGTACAACATCAAGTGTAAATTCAAGCTTTCAAGCTTTCAAGCTTTAAGGTTCAAGAAGTTTCAAAGCTTCGTACAAGTCAAGACAACGTTCCTAGACTTAGAATCTCAAGTTCAAGCTTCAATGTTAGTCAATGTCAAGCTTCAAAGGTTTCATGTTCAAGCTTCATCATATGACATGATCACAAGCTTCGTGAACTTCAAAGATCAACTATCAACCGAAGGAAAAGAAGCTTCAATGTTCATACATCACTAACAAGGTACAAATGACCTTAGATTGACCTTAGGGTAGGTCATTTTGAATACATAATTCAATTAAGTCATTTTATAAGTGAATAGACTGTTTCTCGACTAGTCCTAGGCTATGTTCGACTAGTCCTAACACTAGCTCGACCAGTCCAAGAAATTCCATGACTAGTCCTAAGGTTGTTGCAAATTTTCAGAATTTTTTGTTAAACCACGACCAGTCCTAGAGACTGCTCGACTGGTCGTGTGAACAATGCACGACTCGTTCTCGACCAGTCCTGAAGCCATGACTCAAAGTCCAACAACTAAATTTGGTTTCTCAAGACCAGTCGTGAAGGTCCTACGAGCAGTCGTGGAACGACTTTATCTTATTGTGCCCAAATTTCAAAAATCTATTGGTTTTATGACTAGTCGTGGTGTCCACAGGGCCAGTCGTTAACGCGATTTCTTCACCTATAAATAGAGCGCGAATTTCAGAGTTTTTCATTCAATTCAAGCTAAATAAATACGCCGCTCTGAGAGATAAGTTAGTGATATTCTTAAGCTATATTGTGCATATTTAATATTTTCTTTTATTAGCTTTATTATATTTGATTTTGTATTCTATATTTCATTCATATTTGAAGAAGGGATTGAGACTTGCCCTTTTTGGAATCAAAATCAAATAGAGCTAGCCCAACTGGATTTAATTTAAAATCAATTTAGAACATAGAACCATTTCATAAGTGAGTTTGGACATTGAACTTCTGTGTTAAACTTCTACTCCGATTTGGTTCTTCCGGGCTGCATCTAAAGGAGAATATCCAGGTATTTTACATTATTGTAAATTCTGTTATTTTGGTTTCATTGAGATTGAGCCAGAAAAATCTCTCTGTTTTGGTTTGTCTAAGGTGATCCAAAAAACTTAGAGTGTGGGGTTTTTGAATTGTGTAAGCCCACTTGAAAGACATAATTGTGAGGGTTTTAGGTGAACCTGGGAAAACCTATTTTCATAGTGAACGCTAATATCTACTGTGTGAGGATATTAGGAGTGGCGTAGTTGTGTGGCTGTTATTTAACAGTTGGTGTACACACAAGCGAACCACTATAATTTCTTGTCTTGTAGTTTGAATGTTTATTTCATTTTGTAGATGGTTATAATTTCCCTTTTTACATTTGTGGAGAATGTTGTAATCCTTATGTGGATGTGTGAGAATGTTGTAATAGCTTAGATTTTCTTTCTTGCTATTTATTTCTTTATTCCTCTATATCAGTTTGATTTTTTGATGCACAGACTGTTCTAGTAAGGTTGTCCTGCCATAAACCCTTTGTTTTTATGGTGTAAGGTTGTCCTTAGAACAACATTGGTATCAACCTCTCAATACTCGTTGATTTGAGGTTGTCTTTAAATTCAGCATTGTGAGATTATCTATTGTTATCTGTATTTAATTTACTTAAATTTCGCTGTTAAAGTTTTAATTTGGCATAGTCTTATTCACCCCCTCCTCCCCCCCCCCCCCCCCCTCTAGGACATATAGCTCGGCCTTTTCAGCTTCCACAAGTATATCGTGAATGGCCAGATGGGATACCGGAATCTGTTACCAGCATCGGGCCGCCATAAATGGCCCTGGATGAAAATCACTAAACCCTCTTAGTATCAGAGGACACCCCAATGTCTAAACCGAGTGGATATATACGAGCGTATGAGTATCGTGTACCAGTAGACCACGTCTCTGACTGTGTCATGATCGATTGGGAGGGGTATGGCCTTACCCGCCTGAGGGAGTAGGCATAGCTAGGTTGAGTCTGACTAGCTCTTAAATGGGTCTGCTTTAACGAGTCGGGCCAATATTGGTAGGCGGGTAGTGAGGTCTCTTCCACTTACCCAGTTGTATTGTACGCTTGATGGGGCGGCAAGCTGGCGCAGAGTGTACTAGACCCCGGTGATGATCCCAAATATGTACTATATTGTTATGTGGACTTATTGAGCAGAAGTTGCATACTCATTCATTCATTCATTCATTCACTATCCACTCGGGCTGGTGGTGCGCAACTATTTATTACGTGTATGTTCGCAATAGCCAGGATTTTGGTTAGGGCGCACAACTAACCTGAGATCAGGAGTTTACCACATTGAGTCTAACTATCCAAATTAGGTATGGGACTAGTTTGGATAAAAGTATCTTGTAATGGACTCCATAGCCTGCGATACTACGTACTATCATCCCGACTTCACACTCCAGCTTGGTCATTTTATTCGCTCACATATTGCATTACATCCGCAGGCATATGGCATTTTAGGTTGCTATGCTTCTGCACTTATATGGCATAGACGAACTTAGCAGGATTTACATATTGTATTATATCCTCGACATCTGATATTTGGCTCTCTATGACTCCTTATTTGTATAGTTGATCTGTATTGCATACTCTAATATTGTATGATTTATAGACTTGCAGAATTTTTGCTTACTCTGATATCGTATGATTCATGATCTTGCTAGTAATATATTCTGATATTGTATGATTAAGGCATTGTATTGAATACTTAACACTTATCTTATGCACACACTTACACCACCCTCTAAACTTTCTATAAGCGTATGCACGATAGATGCATGCAGGTGGCATTAGGTTGCAGCAGCGTCGAGCTTGGAGAGTGCAGCTGACTTCTGGAGCTTTAATTTTCAATATATGTATTTCCCTTTCAGCATTGTATTCAAATGTTTATATTAGTGGATATGTGATGATGATGTTGCCTTTGTGATTTGGGTAAACTTGTGGTTATGCTTTTTATGAGACAAATGTACGTTGAAAAATCCTCCTTTTAGGATCCCAGGATCGGAATCTGGCGTATGCGTGTTAGGAGCCGAGAATGGGGTACTATGGAGGCTATCAGCACCGGATTCGGCAATCGAAAATTTTGTGAGCCCAATTTCCGAGTTTGGGGCGTGACAAAGGTGGACCTCATATAATTGATAGTCCACATCAAATGTCATCCCTTAATGATGACTAACCCACATTGAGCCTTGCATGATGGATGGCTCACATTGAAGGTGGGCTGACATGAAGATGGTCAACATCAAAGGTGGGCTACACATGATGGATGACCCACTTCAAGGTGGGCCCATAAAATGGAGGGTCCACATCAAAGGTCAACCCCAATTGAATGGCCCACATCCAAGGCATGCATGATGGATGACTCAAATCAAAGGTGGGCTGACATGAATATGGTCAACACAAAGGTTGGGCCCACATGATGGACAATAACATTGATGGTGGTCCAACATGATGTATGTGTTCTATCAACACTTAAAAGTTCATTTTAAGGCATGAGTCCATCCATTTGATGGGACGCAACTTTGGTGGATTCCTTATGATGGGTCCACTGTAATATATGTGTCTTATCTCCAAATCATCCATACGTTTTGTGTTTTGCGAGCTTATTTTAATTTTAGAAAATAAGCCCAAAGATTCAACTTAACCAAATCTCAATAGACCACATCATATGACCACACAAATATTAGCTTGATCTAAAACTTTCGTGTCCCTGAGAAGTTTTTAACGGTCAATCACCATTATTTCTTGTGGTGTGGTTCATTTGAGATTTGGATCTGCTACCATTTTGGGATTATACTATAAAATGAGCTGGCAGATTGGATCCACTACATTTTTTAGGATTATGCCCTTAAATGGCCTAGCAAAATGGATGGACGGAGTAGATGTAAGACATGCATCAAGGTGGGCCCAACACTAAGGGATCCACCGAAGCCCCGTCCCTAATGAAGAATGCCCACATCCAAGGTGAGCCGAACAGTAAGGGATTCACCCAAGCCATGTCCCTAATGAAGAATGGCCCACATCCAAGGCGGGCCCCGCATGATGGACTACCCACTTCAAGTTGACCCTGCATGATGGAATGTCCACATTAAAGGTGCACCCCGACATTACATCCACTGTCCAACATGAGGGACGTGCCACATCCAAGGTGGGTCGTGCATGATTGATAGCCCACATTGAAGGTGGGCCTCACAAATTGGATGGTCCACATTGAAGATGGGCCCTACAAAATGAACATTTCACATTGAAGACAGGGCCAAGGTGGACCCATCATAATGAACAGTCCATGTCAAAGATTAGTGTCACATGATTAGGGGTGTACACAAACCGAGCTATCTCGGTAAGCTCGCTTGACTCGATTCGACTCAGTTCGAAGCTGAGTTCGAGCCGAGTTCAAGCAGGTCCCAGCTCGACTCGACTCGGATCGAATCCAGCTTGAATCGAACTCAGATCGAACCAATTCGGTGACTCGGTTACTTTGCCATTGATGTTGCTCACCAACTGTTTGATAAAATGACTCAACGAAGTGTGGCTGGTGCCAAGGAAGGTATGTACATGAAACAAATACCATTTTTTTCTTGGTTTTTATGTTGCTTATAAGGTGTTTGATAAAATACCTGTAAAACCATTGCTTTTGTTTCACATATAGAGGGATTTTGAAGGTGCAGTCCGAGTGTTTGTGGAAATGCCTCAATGGTGAACTTGGCTCGATCTTGGCTCGAACTCGGCTCGAGCTGGCCCGAGTTGTTGACTGAACCGAGCTGAGTTGGCCAGTCAGGTTCGAGGGCCGAGCCAAGCCGAGTTTGAGTTGAGGTCAGCCAGTGGCCGAGCTGAGGCCACTCGACTCGGCTTGGCTCGATGTACACCCCTACACATGATGAACGATGGATATTAAATGGAAGATTGATACCAAGTTGAGCAAAAGTTTTTTTAAAAAAAAAAAAAAAAAAACAATGCTCCACATTTAAATGGAAAAAAAACTTAATTAAACTAAAATCACTACAATTGTTTGACTATTGCGAATCTACCCGTTGACCCATTAGATCGTTGGTCCTAATCACCGACACTTTTGCACATTATGTCCAGTCCTTGAAGGGTAACATAACTTTTGAGTGGCACATGTCATGCCCTTATTTCAGGTATCAAGTAGGGCTACTCAAGATCTTAATCCCAAGCATATGACTTAATTTATTTAATTTTCAATATTACATTACCTATTCTCATTTAAATTTAATTCAGCATTCACACCCCACATAACTGAAAATCATTGATAAACTTAAAATTTAATCAAAAATAAATAATCATGCCATATACTCAAGTCATCACTCTTAAAGTACTTGTTTAATTATATTGAAACTTAAATTCCAAATTAAATCTTAAGAAGTCGAAGAAAAATATAATAATAAAGGCTTACTTGCTCATAATATTCCAGCTCAGCACTCGTAACATTATTCAAAGTGGGATAAGCATACACAAGTCAATAGGATTATATCCTTACTAAATTTTAAAATTTTTGAATAATATATATATATATAATGAAATATAAACGAATTAAAGCATAAAGAAAATAAGTTTATAAATTAAAATAACATAACTCAAGAAATTTCATGACTAATATACCCATAAATAAGAAGCGAAAAACTGACTTCCCGACTAGAATAAAGAGGCTCAAAGAGAGACTAAAAGATGTTGACAATGATTGCTTTGTAAATTTGGTTGATGCAGCTGTTCCGGCCTATGAAGCAGGTAGAGATAAAACATACATGGACTTGAAAGAAGCCCTTGATAAGTTAGAAGATTCTCAGGCTCAAGCTCAGGATCCCCTGGTCGAGGCGAACCTAAGAATCGAACAGAACCTTAAACCAACCTTTATAAGTGGATTACTAAAGCCAAAAGATAAAGCTGAACTCACTGGTTTTCTCTGAAAGTTTGTCAATTTCTTTGTGTGGGACTATCATAAGATACTGGTACTAGATCAAAGCCTAGGGGAGCATAGGGTGCCAATAAAGGAAGGGTATCGACTGTAATAATAGTTGCCCAGACAAACGACAACAGAGGTCACTTAGAAAACAAAGCAAGAGATCAAATAGTTATTAAAGGCTAGTTTTATCAGGCCTATTAAGTATGTTGAATGGATCTCAAGCATGATCCCAGTGATTAAAAAGAACGATAAGTTATGGGTATGCATCAATTTTAGACATTTAAATTTGACCACAATCAAGGATGAATATCCAGTGTCGTGGTTGACTAGTTGATCGATCGAGCAAGTAGACACCAGATGGTTTCATTCATGTATGGCCACTTCGAATATAATTATATATACATTATGCTCGACGATGTGCCGAAAATGGCATTTAGGTGCCTTAAGCCGTTGAGAACTTATTGCTAGGTAGTTATGCAATTTGGGCTAAAAAAATGTAGGGGCTACATATCAAAGGCAATGAATGCTATATTTCATTATATGATTGGCCAATTCATGAAAGTTTACATCAATGACTTAGTAGTTAAGTGGGCCAAATAGGAGACCATTTCGCTCATTTATGCAAGACGTTTGAGCGAATGAGCCTCCACAAGTCAAAGATAAACCCCTTAAATGCGCCTTTAGGGTGTTGGTCGGTAATTTTCTGGGATTCCTTAAACACCAGGGAGGAATCAAAGTGGACCAAAAAAAGGCTTGAGTAATCATAAATGCTCACCCGCTAAGGAACGAGTCAAAATTACAACATATTCTTGGACATGTCAATTTTATACGAATATTTATTTCCAATTGTGAAGGAAAAACTAACATATTATCTTCATTGATAAAACTGAAGGAATTGAGTTCAAATAAGAGGCAGAACATCAGCTCACTTCAAAAAAAATTAAAGATATTTGATAAAGCCATTAGTGTTAATACCACCAGTCGAAGGCTGACCACTCAAGTTGTATGTCACGGCATCGATAAATTCGGTTGGAGTATTACTAGCTCAAGATGATGATATCGAAAAGAGCGAGCAGTCTAATATCTGAGTCATACGCTCCTCAATGCCGAGAGACGATATTCACTGATAGAGAAGTAATGATTATCTTTATACTTTGTGGCTACCAAACTAAGGCATTATTTGTTGGCTGAAAAAGTTAATGTTATTACATTGACTGATTTAGTGAAATATATGTTGAAGTGGCTGATTTTGAGCGGCCGAATCGGTAAATCGGTTTTGGCTCTATCTAAATTTGATCTTAGGTACTTACCCTAAAAAGTAATAAAGGGTCGGGTTAAAGCCATTTTCTTGGCCGACCATCCATTTTACTTGGAGGGTCAACTTTCCTCAGAGGTTTTAGACTCGCATTATGTGTCTTTAACACCCTAGGAGTTGATTTTTGATGACTCGGAGACCCATAAAGCTTCAGGGGCTGGGGTTATCCTAATTGCACTGAACAAAAATAGGCAATAATTCATGTTCCAGTTAGAATTCAAATTCACCAACAATTAGGTAAAGTACATGGCTTTGATAATTGGTTTAAAATTATTGATGGAACAAGGCACGCAAAACGGTACAGTAGTGGGTGATTCACAATTAGTAATAAATTAGATGGTGGGACTATTTAAGTGCACCAGCCCGACATTGTTACCATATTATGCCTTGGCATCCTAGATGTTGGACAATTTTAATGAGGTAGAATTAAATAACTCAAGATTACAATATAGATGCCAATGAAATGGCGCAGATGACCACAAGAGTGGACATCTAGAAAGGATCGGCCGAGAGGACAATCATGGTGCAAATGATATCCTTATCCTCAGTCTTTGAGAGGGAAGTAATTATGAAAATATGCCAGGTCAAAATAGATGATGATGACTAGAGAGATCCTCTTATGGGTTATCTTCATAGCCCATGGATTAAGGCAGATAGAGATATGAGAAGATCGGCCATCAATTATGTCATGATTGACATTTTTTGTATTGGAAAGGGAATAATGGTATGTTATTGAGATGCCTAGCTAAAGGAGAAGATATCCTGGCTATAGGCAAAGTCTATGAAGGGTTGTGTGGAGCTCATCAGGCCGGGAGGAAAATGAGGCTCACACTCAAATATTACGGATATTTATGGCAAAAAATGATTGATTGCATTCAATATGCCAAAGGGTGCGAGGCATGCCATTAAAATAGACCAATACAACACGTGCCTAAAGACTAAATTCATCTGATTATTAAGTCATGGCCATTTCGGGGATGGGCAATCGATTTTAATAGGCCAAATTCATCTACCCTCATCACGCACAGATTCTTTCCTCATTGTGGCCACTGATGATTTCACCACATGGGTGAAAGTAAGACCCCATGAAAGAAGTCGGTCACAGGAAGATTATCGATTTCATCAAAACTCATATCATCCATAGGTTTGGAATTTCTGAATCAATCACCATGGATCGAAACGATGCATTTTCAACAAAAGAAGTCAAGGTCATGGCCAACCGATACAAAATCAAAATTTTTCACTCAACTGCATATTATGCACATGCCGAGGCTAGTAACAAGGTAATAAAGAATATTTTGAAGAAGATGGACAGGGAGAATTCCCATGAATGGCATACGAAGTTGTCTGAGGAACTTTGGGCATACAATAATTCACCTCGCACCAGTATTGGAATGTGTCTATTTGTATTGACATATGGACACGATATAGTGGTAACCTTGAGGGTCAATGTCTCATCATTAGAGGTTGCACATCAAGTTAGGTTAACCCCTCTTGAGTTCACTAAGTCATGTGGTCAAGCTTGAAAGGTTAGACAAAACCCACATAAGAGCCTTACACTCTATAGTCACCAACAAGGGAAATGTCGCTCGGGTATATAGCAAAGAGTGAAAGGGAAGTCATTCAGGGAAAGAGATAAGGTGTGGAAGGCAGTGTTACGAGGCACAAGGACCAAGCCTTGGGTAAGAAATGGTCACCAACTTGGGATAGGCCCTATATTGTCATCCAAATTCTTAAGGGTGGAGCCTATCTCTTGCATGATAAGGATGAAAAAGTTACATGAACTCCAATTAACGACCAATTTTTTAAAAAAATTATTACCCTTCTTTATGCGAGGTCGTGCATGGTCGAGCCGAGTAGCAGAAAAAGAAATGACTAATAAGTATCATATCGCCAATCATGAAAAGAAAAAAAAAAATCCTTATCACGGGTGGGGATTACAAAACAAAACACACACACACAATATATATATATATATATATATATATATATATATATAAGACATGGCTTCGTCCAATCAAATGGCTTAGGTATATGCTGTCTTAATCTCCTTGAACTCTTTAACCACTGATGATCTAGCTTCATTGGTCTACTTCTTCTGACTCATCTAAGTTTGTTGCCCAACTGCAATGCGGTCGAGGAAAGCCAAAACTTCATCAGTGCCATGACTGATTACAACAACCTTACTTTTAGCTTCCTTCTTCACTTTCTTATGATTGAACCTAGTAAAGGTTGATATAAGAGTCCACAAAGTCCATGAGCTCTCGAGAGTCAAGGCGATCCCTCCCAAGATAGAGACATTCAATCTCGTTAAGATCATCGGCCAAGTCCTTGCATTGGGCTTGGAGCGTTCATAGCACAACCTTGTTAAAATGGTGTTGATGGTTCCATGTCGTGTCATGGTGGGCAGAAAGTGTCTTGGACTCCACATAAATA
Source organism: Magnolia changhungtana (assembly GCA_030180095.1). Lineage (NCBI taxonomy): Eukaryota > Viridiplantae > Streptophyta > Magnoliopsida > Magnoliales > Magnoliaceae > Magnolia > Magnolia changhungtana. The sequence continues at coordinate 3,346,836 of JASAUF010000579.1, forward strand.
GCAAAGCGCTCCTTTATTAGATCGGCATACTTGTGGACCACCAAGTCCATTTTAAAGTAAACATCCCCAAGGTGTTGCAGTTTGGTTAAAATCTCTAAAAGTTCCTTTAGAGAAAGGTCGGTTTGGGAAGCCTCTGTAGCATTCCTGGCGAAAGGATAAACATCATGGAGGAGAGAAGATTGAGAGAAATACTCAATTCCTACAGCAAGAATCTCCTTTAGGAAGGTCAAGGATTGTGCATAGAAGATTGAGGAAGACATGGGGTCAAGTTTGTGAACAGTTCAGAAGCAAAGGAAGCAGTAGGGAGGTGTAGGATGCAGAACATAAAGGGATGATAATTTTATAAACATCATCAGAGACCTTTAATGACCACATGCGATAAAATGTGGCGGTTGATATAGCCAAATTAAGGCTTATGGTGTCGAATTGTATTCCTAGGAAGGTGGAACAAGCAGCCGCAATAAATGTTAATTCCTTTCAAAATGGCACACACGTCTTCCCACTTTCATGCTCCCTGTCAGCCAAAAAGTTATGACATAAAGAAATAGGAAACTGCTAAGTGTTGATGCGGCTGAGCTTAGAATATGGCATTTTTCGATTTTATTAAATGAAAAATCGTCAATAACTCAATCAACAACAACATTCCTTTGCACGAAGCGGGCCAATGAGGTAAATTTTGATAAACATAGTAATCTTGTTCCTTTTTCACATTCATTTGATGATGCACATAGTTGAAAGATTCTCATCAACCAAGTATCCTAGACTGAATGCGGCCGATCACAATGGTGTATACACCCCACCCAGGCTAGCAATTTGATAAGGCGTAAATGATCCTTATGAACTAAACCTGAACCCCACACCCTACCTAAAACCACAACCAACCCTAGTCAAACCTGAATCATCCCATTACCCATAATTGAGCCATTTCTGAGCTAGTTCCAAGCCATAACCAAGCCACTTTTGAGCCACAACCGAACCATTTTCAAGCCGAAAAACCGAAACAGGCTTTGGGCCACACCCAGGGCCCGGATAGAGCCCACCAACTAGATTTCGAGATCAATAGTGGGCAGGCAGTAATTCGATTACTGCCCTACCTCGACAGATGTGCCCCTCTGAGCTACAACTGTTGCTCCCTCCCAAAGTCAACTTTCTCACCAATTCGACCACAAAATTTATCCTATTTATCATCCTACCAGCCCAAGAGCCTATAAGGAAATGTCAAGTGGCATTACCCTCTCCTCAACCAATCACAAACTGTCACATCATCATTCACCCTCCAAAGTCCTTAGAATTACCAAAAAACCATCCCAAAAGGCTATAAATACCCTTCACTTCTCTTCATTTCTCAATCAACCAACAACCAACAAAAACCATACAACTTCCATCCCACTAAGAGAGAGAGAGAGAGAGAGGGTAAGCAAGTGAGAGTGAGGAGTGTTCAAATTTTTAAGCCTCTATCCTTCCAAGCCTACTCAGCCATCTCCTAGCTTTCTCACTTCCACTTGAACCAAACTTTCCAACCATAGTGTATCAAAACATCCAAGCCTTTTTAAGTGCAAGCCAAAGATCACACATTCAATATTAATACTCATATCGCATCATTACTTCCCTTCTCAACCCCCTTGCTCTTCTTGATTGTCATTGAATGTATGCTCTGTGACTTTCCAGAATCCTGGATCCTGTCACATAAAAAACTCATGGTATCCTAGTCCATTTTTAAATGATATTTTAGTTTCATCAAATTTGTTCAAAACTCCTCTAGATATTCTTTGGACGAATGCTCTGTGACTTGCTGGAATTCCGGACCTTATCCCATCAAAAATTCTAGTTTATCTAGTCCCATTTTAATCTCATCATCTTATCCCTTAAGACTATTTTACCACATGAAGTAGAGACCGTACATCCGTACGGGCAAAGAGGGTGCCTAACACCTTCTCTTTATAACTGAGGCCTCTTACTCAGAATCCTGAATCACAGATCAGGAGTCAACTTAAAGCAAGAGAGTCTCCAAATTCTCTAGTTTTACATATTCTGCAGGTTCTAGCCGACTGTGGGATTTTGAGTTAAGTGGCTAGTGGTGACTCCAAATCTATTGCATCAACAATCCAAATCAGTCCAAGTCACCCCCAACGCCAAACATAAAATCAGTGTGGGCGCCGATTTTCAGCATTCACAAACGACAATACCATTATTTAGTATTTTATGTTCTGGAATGTTGAATGTCGATATCGCAATAGAATGATATTGTTATATGTTGGGATGCCCAAAACATGACAAAAAAGCAAGTTTATTGAAAGAAATGTGGGTCGTCGACCGAGGTACAGAAAATAAAAGAGAAACGACCACCATCCGAGAAAAGTTTTTTAGGCATATGTTGCCTTTATTTCCTCAAACTCATGTACATCACGTAGCTTATCGGCCTCCAGAGTTCCTTCTGATGCTTCCAGTGAGATCTCTCTTCCATGAAGATATTCAGGAAGTGCAGGAGTTGATCGACGCAATTGCCGATCAAGGAAACTCTTCACTCTACCTCTCTCTTGCCAGCAGGGCTCACACGCAGCTGAGCCTGGTAGTCAACAATTGGGAAGTTTAAAAAGGAGAGGTGATCCTCTGGGATAGCAAGATATATCCTTCGTAGCATAAGTATGCTCTTGCTCCTTAATATCCTCCATAAGTTCAGTGCGTTGAGCTTGAAGGACTCAGAGAAAGGTTCGGTTGAACTAATGCACCCTGTTCTAGAGAAGGTGGTCATTCCATGCTCTCCCATAGGAATCACCCATGGAATCAGATTCTTCCCGAGCAGAGGCTTGTTATCTCAGGTATTCAGCAACCGTTTGTGACTCTAACTCAACTTGAAAGTATCAATCTCCAAGGTAGTGAAGTTTTCTCAATACCTCCGAAACTTCTCCCAAATTAGTATCAATATCGACAACTTCAGAAGGATCTTTAATGAAAAGAGCAGTTTCAAACAAGAGGGAATATTGGCCATAATCAACAAAGCTGAGATCAAGTATCTCTTTCAGATAGGCCTTGGCCTGACTAAGGAAAGAAGGAGATGATTGGTTGAGAGCTATATTTGTAAATTAGGGGAGTTTTGGGTAGTATGTGGGTTTTTAGTGAGTTACAATATAATGCCGAATACTATTTATATGGGCGATTATTCCTTCCCCATGTTCAATGCATTATGGACAGTTATGGCATGCAATGGCACTTCGTGTTCCTGAGAAGTCGGAACGTGTAGTTGTCATAATAGTTATTTCGGCTAAGGCAGCGCATAACTCTTCATTTTCCGCATGCTACATCATTATGTCAGATATGGATTGCAAAAGTAAAGAAAATGCCAAGTAAAAGACGATTGAGGAAACAAAATAAAGGTGGCATAGAGATCGATTTTATTAATTCTTAAATATACATGATGAAAGTTAGAATTCAAAAGAAGAAAATTCGGTAATCACATCCTTCACTTCCTCCTGCCTATCCTTCTTCTTGGTCAAAATGGCATGATTCCTTAAGGTTGCCTGTCTAACCTAGCATATCACCTTTATTTGTGCTTTAGCAAATACGGCCAAGTCCCCGATCACCTTCTTCCTCTGGTCATGCTTAGCTTTCTTCTCCTTAAAACTTCTCTTTAGCACCTCCAATTGTACTCCCAGAGCAATAATATGTACGCCCATATCCTCCAACTTGGCATCAGATTTCTTTAGCTCTTCATGTTCGGCCATGAGTTTCTTTGTAGCATCACTAACTGTAGCCACTTGAGAAGTCTCATTACTCACTCAGATTCAAGGTCTTCAATCATGGTGTGGAGCTTGTCATACTATTTTATTAAATCTAAAAATTTCTTAAGTGTTAGCAGTTTGACCATAATGCTCCTATCCAATCGAGAGAAGACTTAGTATCGATAGATCAGTTCAGCAAGCTTCTCAATCAATTCGGTCAATGTAGCTTCTTGTACCCCTGATCGTATGAGCTCCTGAATCTTCTCTTTAAGAGGTTGTAGATCGATGGACGGTGTGGGAGACTCGATCATGGATATATTGCTAGTAAGAGCTTGCTGGAGGGATGAGAGAATGTCTTTAACTGGAAGCACATCTTTAGTTACCATGGCAAATACTAAAGCATCATTAATTGATATCAGCACAGGATTAGGTACCAGCGCTGAATAAGGAACCAAAATGTTGGTCACTTGGACTCCTGCCATTAATCGATTAGAGACAATGACTTCACATGTTGTGCATGACTAAAGTGGTTCTTCATCATGGGAGGATCCCAAGATTGGAGATGGTTGCTGAGTGAACACTTGAGGTAGTAGGATCGGCTCTAACATCATGTAAAGTATGCTCTATAGTTGCCTCTCTTGAGGACCTTCTATATCAGAATACGTGACTTCATGGAGTAATTGAAAACTCTATGTTCGTTTTCTTTATCATACTTTTATCGAAAAACCCTTGTTCTTTTGTTACGATTTCATTTTCAGTTTAACTTTTATAATTTAGACATTTAAAACTTAGTATTTTACTAGAATCTCTCTGAATTCCCTTTAAAAGCCTACATCATGGAAAAGTAGAGACCATATATTACACGAGCGGTAAAAGGTTGCCTAACCTCTTCCTTTTCCATAACCAATGTCCTTACCCAGAATTCATAGCACATATCAAACCAGGAGTCACTCGAGTAACAATTTCTTCCATTTTTCCCATCTCGAGGCAATTTCATGGATTTTAGCCTACCATGGATTTTGGAGCTCTTATTTTGGCTAGTGGTGTCACGCCCAAAACCCAGAGATCGGACTCATAAGAATCCCGATCGCCGAATCCGGTGCCGACAACCTCCGTAGTACCTCATTCTCGGCTCCCAGTGCCCATACGCCAAATTCCGATCCTGGGATCCTACAAGGAGGATTTTCAATGTGATTTATATATATATATATATATATATATATATATATATATATATATATATATATATAAAGGAGCATAACCACAAGTTTACCCAAATCACAAACGCAACATCATCATCACATATCCACCAATATAATTAATTGAATACAATGCTAAAAGGGAAATACGTATGTCAAAATAAGATCAAAGTTCCATAAGACAGCTGCACTCTCTAAGCTCAACGTCGCTGCGACCAACGTCACCTGCACGCATCTATCGTGCATAAGCTTACAGAAAGCCTAGAGGGTGGTGAAAGTGTGTGCGCAAGATAAGTGTGAAGCACACAAATACAACGTCATAATAATATAATGTCAAAAAATATTAGTAAGATTATGAATCATATGATATCAGAATAAGCAGAAATATTGACAAGTTCATAAGTCAACAATATCAGAGTATGCAATACAAATCAACTATGCAAATGAGGAGTCATAAAGAGTCAAATATCAAATGTTGAGGATACAATGCAATATACAATTCTTGATCAGTTCAAGAATACAGTCAGTGTATCTAGACCATATAAATACAGAAACACGGTAACCCAAAATGTCATATGCCGCGGATGTAATGCAATTGCGGTGTGAATGAAATGACCATGCTGGAGTGTGGAGTCGGGATGATAGTACGTAGTATCGCAGGTTACGGGGTCTACCACAAAGGACTTCTATCCAAACCAGTCTCATATCTAAATTTGGATAGTTAGACATAATGTGGTAAACTCCTGACCTCAGGTTAGTCACGCGCCCCAACCGAAATCCTGACCATTGTGAAGGTATACATAACAAATAGTTACGCACCACCAGCCCAAGTGGATAGTAAATGAATGAATAGATGAGTATATAATTCTTGCTCAATAAGTCCACATATCAGTACGGTTCATCTCTGGGATCATCACTGGGGTCTATTAAACTCTACGTCAACTTGCCGCCCCTATCCGAGCGCACAACTAGGTAAGTGAAAGAGACCTCACTATCTGCCTACCAATATTGGGCCCGGTTCGTCGATAGCAGACTCATTCCTCAAGTTGGTCAGACTCAACCTAGATATTTCCCCCTCACTCGGCGGGTAAGGTCATACCCCCTCTCAACCGACCACAACACAGTGAGAGACGCGGCCTACTGGTATACGGCCCTCATGCGCTCATATACATCCATTCGGTCTCGACGTTGGGGTGTCTCCTGGCCACGGAGGTTTAGGAATTTTCACCCAGGGACATCTATGACGCCCGTATGCTAGAACCAAACATTTTCGATGTCCCATCTAGCCATCCACGATATGCCTGTAGAGGCTACGGGCCTGATATCGCTAGGGCATACAGTAGTCATATCACAAAATGCGTGATTCATGAGTCATACAATCCAGTCATACATCAATATTGCGCATGTCGTGCACTCATGTGAGATAACCTCCTCCTATCAGGGAGTCTTATATCAACCTGCTCAATGACATATGCAATGGTCAATCACATCTCATAACAAGCATGCAGATGATGCATATGGGTATGTATCATGGTGCTATGCTGTCACATACTCATAATTGGTATCGGATGATATACTCGTAATCAGTATCGATAACCGGCACCAATAATCGACCTTGACAATGTGGACATTTAACCAACATTGCCCCCAAGGAATGACTTACATAGAGCCTAACATATAGTAGACCCACGGCCTCACACAAGGGCCAAATATACAAAACCATGAGCCTCACTCAAGAGCTTAACACATCACGATCGGCCTTTCACATGGGCCTAACATACATCACAATGGGCTACATCGCCTGACCATCAAATGCATCACAATGGGTCTCATTACATAAGCCTCATATACATCACATTGGGCCTTAAACACGGCCTGAAGACACATCACAACGGGCCTCAAATACGGGCCGCATATATACCACATTGGGCTTCGTCAATCGGCCTCGATATCCAGTCTCGACAATCGGAGTCGGCCTCGATAATCGAAATCAGAATCGACAATCAGAATCGATCGATAATCAAAATCGGCAAATCGGTCATGCCATTCAGAATCGGTAATCGGTCACAACAATCGGAATCGATCGATAATCAGAATCAGCAAATCGGTCACGTCAATCGGAATCGGCAATCGGTCATGATAATCGGTCTCGATCGATAGTCGAAATCGGCAAATCGGTCACGTCAATCGGAATCGGCAATCGGTCATAACAATCGAAATCAGTTGATAATCAGAATCGGCAAATTGGTCATGTTAATCGAAATCGGCAATCGGTCATGACAATCGGAATCGAAAAATCGGTCCGTCAATTGGAATCGACAATCAGTCATGATAATCAGTCTCGATCGATAGTCGAAATCAGCAAATCGGTCACGTCAATCGAAATCGACAATCTCCACGACAATCGGTATCGATCAATAATCGAAATCGCAAATCAGTCACATCAATCGGAATCAGCAGTCGATCATGACAATCAAAATCGAAAAATCGGTCCATCAATCGGAATCGGCCTATACAATCGGCCTCGACAAATCGGAATTGGCCTCGATACTTGGCCTCGACAATTGGAATCGGCCTGTACAATCGGCCTCGGCAAATCGGAATCGGCGTCGATACTCGGCCTCGACAATCAGAATCGGCTTATACAATCGGCCTAAGGGAAGGTAACAATGTAGACATCCAACCATCATTGCCCATCAATGTGGACATTCAACCAACATCGCTCCCAAGCAGTGGCCGCCATACATCATGGTGGAATCTCACATGACAATGGGCCTCATATACATTAAGTGGGCCACATCATGTGGCCTCAAATACATCAAATGGGCCGCACCAATGTGGGCCTCAAATACACAACATGTGGGTCCGACACATGGGTCTCATATACATAACAAGTGGGCCCTGCACATGGCCTCATACACGTCAAGTGGGCTGCATCAATGGGCCGCACCAATGGGCTACCATGCATCAAATGGGCCACATCATATGGGCCGCACCAATAGACCCATATACATCAGGTGGGCCACATAAGGCAATGGGGCCCACGGCCTTAGAAAAGTAGATGAACAGTGTGCATGCAACACACTCATCATGGTAGGCTGCACAAATGGACGGATGGAATGGATAAAACACATATATCACAACGGGCCCCACCTGCCCAAGTGATGGACGGCGGAGAAATACAACACATGCATCAATGGTAGGGCCCACCATAACCCTATTTTCCATCCAATTTGATCATAAGGTCACAAATACCTGAATTAAGAGGAAAAACAATTTTCATATATATCCAAAACTTCTAAGACCTAATAAGGGTTTCAGTGGTAGACGTTCATCTCGCCATGGTTTTCTGCAGTGTGGTCCACCTGATAGATCTGCCTCATTTTTATTCCCCGGCCTAAGACGAGTTGGCCAATTGGATGGATGGTTTGGATGCGACACATACATCATGCTGGACCCGCAGAACTTACTGACGTCAAAACCAGCAGCTAACTGCTGCTGGTGGGGCCACAGATGGATGGTTTAGATCAAACACATACCCATGGTCAGACCCAAGAGCTACTGACGTATACAGCAGCTATGGGCTGGTGTGCTGGCCCACTCTGTTCAACAGATGAACAGTTAGATAAAACACATGCCATGTGGGCCATGACCTGGACGGTCCGGATGACCTAAGTGGGTCCAGGGACGGCGGAGATATCACACTTACATCAAGGTAGGCTCCAGACGTGTGGGGCTCCACGTCCATAGATGGACAGCAGTGATGAAACACGTACATCAGGTGGGGTCCACACGTGTGGCCCACCAGAGATTTGGGTCTGCTCCATTCAGTGGATGGGCGGTTTAGAAATAACACACATCTCGTGACCAGCCCACCGTCCAGAGGTCTGGACGGTGTGGATTTACAACACATCAAGGTGGGTTCCACGGAACTTACTGACGTTGGCTGGTGTCAGATACATCAGCCGTCCACTTCTCTCAGCAGGTGGGTCCCACGTGGGCCCACCAGATATATCTTTTAGATATATGTATATTATAATATATACATGCTTTAATATAATAATAATAATTATTATTATATTTTATTGTTATTAATAGTAATAAATCCAGCGTCCACAGACTTGCTGAAGTCCACACGTATGGACGGTGTAGGTTAAACACCTATAGTCAAGGTGGGCCACATAAATACACGGTGTGGATTTACAACACATATATCACGCAGGCCTCGTACTGGTGGTGTGGACACAGAATGCATACAGCAAGGTGGGTCCATCCCACAAGTGCAGCACGTGTGGGGTGGGCCCCACACTACTGCCAAATGGATGGTTGGTTGGGATATAACACACGATGGGACCCACAGAAGTTGCTGAAGTCTGCTGCACATCTGGTGGGACCCATAGATAGACGGTTTGGATCACCTATCGTCAGGTTGCGGCATGGTCCATCTGTGTTTGGATCTTCCTCTACAAGTAGAGGATGGACGGTGGAGCAAGGTGGGGTCCACGTGACTGACCGCAGCCGCAGTATCAAGCTGCTACTTGCGTTTTTTTTTTCCCTGTATATAGTCCAGCAGCGGGTGCTGCTGGACGGTCTGGATGACCATCATCAAGGTGGGTTGCTGGCCTTAGACGGCGTGGACACAGTACAACAGGTGGGCCACACATGCAACATTGCTGGTCGGTGCAGAGGCCACAGCAAGGACGCCTCCCATGGACAGCACGAATGAAACACATATAACATGGTGGCGTCCCACTCCACCTGTCTAGATGGATGGACGGCGGAAACACATGCATCACAGATACGTCCCACGTCCCAACAGGACGGACGGACGGCGTGGATTCCATGCACACATCAGGTGGGTCCCGTCTGGATGGACAGATGGTGTGGATGGAATATATATAACACAGTGGGTCACAACGTCCCACACAGTAGACGGTGTGGATCAATCATCAAGGTGGACCACAAAATGGAGAGAGAGAAAGAGAGAGAGAGATCGGTAAGAAGGTGAGGGACCCCGCCACTATGGGCCCTCCCTATATAATACATACATCAAGATGGGTCCCACATATGTGGGCCCTCAAATCACAAAATCAAATAATGAAATTACCCACCTTTACGTCTTGGACGACTCCTTCCACCGATGCGATCTAGAGCTTCATAGGGACGATTTCAACGGTCAAGATTTGTTTTGGAGGGTGGAGATGAGAGATAGGAAGTGGGCCACACTAGGCTCCTCTCATGGAGAGCTTGGACGTTGGCTCTCATGGGTTACTTGGAAATGGAGTGAAGTGAGAGAGAGAGAGGAGTGATGTAAGGGAGTGATGGGTGATGGGTGGTATGGGTTTAGTTAAAAATTGTGTAAAAGAGGAATGGGTATGAAGAGAAAGAGTTTACCTGGGAAAAAGGGGTGATGGTTGCTTGTACTTGGGATAGGGTGAGGTGGCATAGGGTATGGGTAGTGTACTTGATTTGATTTGATGTGACATCTTGTAAAGATACTCTCGAAATTCGCAACGTGCGATGTTTCTTCGGAATGAACGCAGCCCCACATCTCCTAGCTCGGGTATTGGATTGGTACGCGAGTTGCGGCGTTAGAACCGCGATGACGACGCGGTTGCTAGGGTATAAGTTTCGGGTCGAGCTGACTTTGGTATGCAGGACTCGACTTAGGATCGCGTGCAAACGTCAAACACAGGTCGAGGGTTGCCTGAATTCTACCGAAATGACCGCAGAAGCTTACGGAATGGTACGGTATAGGATACGGGTCTTACAAGTGGCAACTCCAAAACAGTGCTCAGTCGAGCCATTGTATCAGTCTTGTAAAAGGTAATGTATAATTCAGAACCATACCAGGTTATTACAAACCAAGTACACACCCCCTAGGGCTCAATGTTTGAGGATACGAGCATGTTGTATGAGGGGTTATGAATGACATAAGTATAACTATTAGCTTATCTTCTTAACTCCTCCCTGAGCTTTGGGTATGGAGGTCTTAACTGTAAGTTTTATTGAATTTAGATAGACTTCGGATCTAGACCTTCATATGTTACTGCACGTATCAACCAAGCACCTAAAATCATTAACCTTCTTTTCTTAACCCCTTTGCGAGGTTCGAGTATGGGGGTTTTAACTATGGGTTTCACTAGATCTAATAGACTTCATATATAAGTTTTCACATGCTATCGGCCATATCAACTAAGCATACAATATTTTCTAGTTTTACGAAAGACATATGCCTTGTGGCTTGTCGGGTATCTGGATCTTGTCACATAAAAAATCCAAGTAAATTCTAGTCCTATATCTATCACTGCACCTAAATATGTGTGTGTATATTGTTTGACTCATACAACCATTAGGCTGTCTGACCCGAATGCCAAATGGACAGCTTGGTGGAAAGTTTCTCCAAATGTTCATAGGCATGGCCTACTAGAACTTTGGATTTTCCTCATCATGGGCTCCTCATCTAAAATGATTTGGGAAAATGTTTAGATAGTGGGGATAAAACACATACTTATGGTAAGTCCACGAATCTCTTCATGTGTTTACAAGAGGGAGGGTCACTATCAAGTGGCTTCTTTAGAACCATGTTTTTAAGAAACTTGGTTGGATTGTATGCACCAAGTTAAAAAGCTGTAGATAAGTTCCAACCTTTTATTCATGTGAAAAATCTAATCCATCGAATAGGTTGGCACCATCAAAGGATCACCTTTTACAAAACTTAGATATATCCACCCATTGAGTAGACCACACTTATATTTTTTATATTCATTAATGGCTAAAAATTATTACATATGGTGTGGCCACCTTATGAGTAGATATGAATGAATTTTGCATTAGGTGACCCTTAGTTTGGGCCCAATTTATTGGAAAGAATAGATTTCGCATGCACTTAACTTGTTTTAAGTTATATGCATTATCCGTTAGGTGCATTGTCATGTCCCAAACTCGGAAACTGGGCTCACAAAATTCCCGATCACCAAATCCGGTGCCGACAGCCTCCGTAGTACCCCATTCTCGTCTCTCAGCACCCATACGCCAGGTTTCGATCCTGGGATCCTACAAGGAGGATTTTCAAACGTACATTTATCTCGTAAGAAGCATAACCACAAGTTTACCCAAATCACAAAGGCAACATCATCATCACATATCCACTAATATAAACAGTTGAATATAATGTCGAAAGGGAAATACATATATAGAAAATCAAATCTCCAAAAGATCGTTGCACGCTCTAAGCTCAACGCTGCCGCAACCTAACGTCACCTGCACGCATCTATCGTGCATAAGCTTATAGAAAGCTTAGAGGGTGGTGTAAGTGTGTGCGATGCACGTGTCAAGCATATAAATATCAAAGTAAGCGGAAATACTGGCAATCCATAAATTGTACAATATCAAAGTAATGCAGAAATATGCTGGCAAGTTCATAAATACCATCATCCTTATCTAGGCTATGCGATGCAAAAACATGATAAACCAATATCATATATTGAGGAAGCAATGTAGATCAGTTATGCAATGCGGAGACATAGTAAGTCAAATATTAGATACCGAGGATGCAATGCAATATACAAATCCTGACGAGCCTTCGAATACCTTCAACCTCATCCATGCCATATAAGTGCAGAAACATAGCAACCCAAAATGTCATATACTGTGGCTGTAATGCAATATGCGATGCGAATAAAATGACCAAGCTGGAGTGAGAAGTTAGGATGATAGTGCGTAGTATCGCAGGCTACGAGGTCCACCACAAGGGACTTCTATCCAAACCAGTCTCATACCTAAATTTGGATGGTCAGACTCATTGTGGTAAACTCTTGATCTTAGGTTAGTCGCACGCCCCAACCGAAATCCTGGCTATTGAGAAGGTACACATAACAATTAGTTGTGCACCACCAGCCTGTATGGATAGTGAATGAATGAATGGGTAAAATGTTAAGTATACAACTCCTACTCGATAAGTCCACATATCAGTACTGTACATCTCTGGGTCATCACCGGGATCTAGTACACTCCAAACCAGATTGCTGCCCCATCGCGCTCAACAAGGTGAGTGGAAGAGACCTCATTATCTGCATGGCTAGTAGTCAGCCAATATCTACCCGACACATTAATAGCAGACCCACTTATGAGCTAGTCAAACTCAACCTAGTTTTCCCCAGTACAAATCGGGCGGATAAGGTCACTTTCAACCGACCACGACATAGTGAGAGACGTGGCCTACTGGTATTCGGCACTTGGGCGCTCATGTAATCCACTCGGTCTAGACGTTGGAGCGTCTCTTAGCCTCGGAGGTTTAGGAACTTTCACTCACGGACATCCAAAGTGCCCAGATGCTTGAACCAAACATTTTCGGTATCCCATCTGGCTATCCATGACGTGTCTGTAGAGGCCACAACCCTAATGTCACTAGGGTGTACAATAATCACAATCACACAAACATGCAGATGGTGCGTATGGGCATGTATCATGATGTTATGCTGTTGTATACCCATAATTGGTATCAATAACCGGCACCAGTAATCGGCATCGATGATCGGCCTCAATAAAGGGCCTAAGGGAAGGTCACAATGTGGACATTTAACAATCATTGCCCATCAATGTGAACATTTAACCAACATTACTCCCAAGGAGTGGCTCTCATAGGGCCAAACATATAGTGGGCCCATGGCCTCACACAAGGGCCTCATACACAACATAGTGGGTCATATACAATCTCAATTGGCTGCATCAAATGGGCATAATATACATCACATTGGGCCGCTCTCACGGGCCTAATATACATTACAATGAGCCGCTCTCACGAGCCTAATATACATCACAATGGACTACAACCCATGGGCCTCATATACATCACAGTGGGTCACAACCCATGGGCCTCATATACATCGCAATCGGCCACAACACATGGGCCTCAAATACATCACAATGGGCCACAACCCATGGGCCTCATATACATCACAATGGGTCATAACTCATGGGCCTCATATACATCACAATGGGCCACAACCCATGGGCCTCATATACATCACAATGGGTCACAACCCATGGGCCTCAAATACATCATAATAGGCCACAACCCATGGGCCTCAAATACATCACAATGGGCCTCATATACATCAAGTGGGCCTCATCAATGGGCTGCGCCAATGGGCCTCATATATATCAAGTGGGCCTCATCAATGGGTAGCGCCAATGGGCCTCATATATATATATATATATCAAGTGGGCCGCATCGCATGGGCCGCACCAATGGGCCAATATACATCAAATGGGCCGCATTATCTACACCATTCTTCTATTTTTAGAGATCATTATAGTGCATTAACCGAAAAGAAATGGATCACATCGGAGGGTCATCTGGACCATACCACAAATAACAGTGGAGACAATGATTTCCACTGTTTAAACCTCACAAGGCCCACCATAAAGTTTATTCTCCATCCAATCTAATCATAAGGTCATAAAGACCTAGATGAAGAGGGAAAACAAATTCCATAATGATCCAGAACTTCTGTGACCCAAACGGGTCTCAATGATAGACGTTCAATCCCCCACTGTTTTCTGCAGTGTGGTCCACCTGATACCAGGATCTGCCTCATTTTTGTCCCAAGCCTTAAGATGAGCTTGTCAAATGGATGGACGGTTTAGATGGAACACATCCATCAGAGGGACCCATAGAACTTGTTGCCGTCAATCCAGCAGCTATTCAACTGGTGGATGGACAGTGTAGTAAACAAACACATCAAGGTGGGCCACTACACGGACAGTGCAGATACAACACCGTATCATGGCGAACCCATACGTGGCATGGATACAACACATGCATCATGGTGGGTCCCACCATCCAAGGTGTTGGACGGTGTGATAAGACCCATACATCATGTGTGGCCCCTCATCTGCCAAAATGGATGAATGGTGTGGGACCACAGAACCTGGTGACATCACATCAGCAGCTATATAGCTGGTGTGTGGTAAACCAGCCAATCAGCTATCGAAGTAGGTGGGTCCCACATGGGGCCCACCACATACATATGTATATATCATAAATATATAATATTATATTATATTATTTAATTTATTTTTGAAGGGGTCCAGCGTCCGGACCCTGGACGTTAGACGATGTGATTTAAAACACATGTCTGAAAGGGGCCCACCGTCCAAGGATCTAGACGGTGCAGATGATATCAACATCAAGGTGGGTCCACGTGGTGTGGCCCACCCGTTCTAGATCAAGCTGACATTTGTGCTTTCCCTTCATCCGGGTCTGTCCAGAGGGACGGGCAACAATCCCGTCCGCAGGACAGTCCAACAAGGTGGGCCCATTGCATGGACGGCATGGATATGATACATACTTCAAGGTGGGCCATGAAATAGGGAAGAAGGAAGAGATAGAGAGAGAGAGAGAGAGAGATGTGAGAAGGGGAGGGACCTCGCCACTATGGGCCCTCCCTATACAATGTATACATCAAGATGGGTCCCACCATATGTGGTTCCTTAAATACACAATAATCAACGACTGAAAAATCATAAAATCACCCACATATTGCTCCTCTTCTTTAGATCCTTGGACTCCCTAGCTCCAAAGCTACAAGTTTGATGGAAGATGATGGAGATTGGACGGTTGGATGGTGGGGATCTTGGGTAGGAAGTGGGCCACACTAGGCTCTGTCATGGAGCTTGGACGGTCTCTCATGGTTTCTTAGGAGGAAATGAGAGAGAGATGAGAAAGAGAGGTTGTAAGAGAGAGAGGGATGGGTGAGTGATGGGTGAGTGAGTGATGGGTGTACTTGAAAAGGGATGGGTGGAGAGAGAGAGTCGATTTTGGGGTTGCTTGTACTTTGACTAATGATATGATTGATTTGAAAGGTTCTCTTGGGTTTGTAAATGCGGGGCATTTTCTCGAAATAGACGCGGGCTCACATCTCTTGGCCTGGGTATCGCCTCGGCACGCGAGACGAGGCATCAGAATCGCTGCGACGACACCATTGCTAAGGTACAAGTCTCGGGACGAGCTGACTCTGGAATACAGGATACGACTCAGGGTTGCGCGCAAATGCCGATTACAGGTCATGGGTTGCTGGAATTCGACAGGGAGGATCGCGGAAGTCTACGGAATGGTACGGCCTAGGATACAGGTCTTACATGCATTGTACTTTGTGGTCCAATCGATTTAACTTGAAACCGCCTTTTTTTTCCTTATATGATACTTTATAGGCATTTGATGCTTAATAGACTTGAACTCATAAAATTATACATGTGGGCAAATATTAACTCAAAATTAACTAATTAAATTATAGGACCCGTTGTTGCTAAGTCACAACCCCAAGGTGACCCTTAGTTTGGAGCCAATTTATTGGAAATAATAGATTTCGCATGCACTTAACTTGTTTTAAGTTATACGCATTATCCGTTGGGTGCATTGTATGTTGTGGTCCAATCAATTTAACTTGAAACCACCTTTTTTTTCCTTATATGATACTTTATAGGCGTTTGATGCTTAATAGACTTGAACTCATAAAATTATACATGTGGGTAAATATTAACTCAAAATTAACTAATTAAATTATAAGACTTGTTGTTGCTAAGTCACAACCCCAAGGTGACCCTTAGTTTGGAGCCAATTTATTGGAAATAATAGATTTCACATGCTTAACTTGTTTTAAGTTATACGCATTATCCGTTGGGTGCATTGTACGTTGTGGTCCAATCGATTTAACTTGAAACCACCTTTTTTTTTCCTTATATGATACTTTATAGGCATTTGATGCTTGATAGACTTGAACTCATAAATACATGTGGGCAAATATTAACTCAAAATTAACTAATTAAATTATAGGACCCGTTGTTGCTAAGTCACAACCCCAAAATCAAATTGTTTGAATGATTCTAATTGTTGATTTATTTATTTTTAGTTATGGAGATGAGCACAGGCCATCCAAGAGTATGGTGCAAGGGCAACATAGAGGATGTCGATCATCTACTGATTCTACCAGTAGCAAGGTGGCTACTCGACAGTGCTCTATGGCTGCCACCATGATATATGTATTTTATCCACGTCGTCCATTTATTGTTTTAGATCATTTTAGGGCATGAGCCCAAAAAGAGATGGATCCAAATCTCAAGTGGACCATGCCACACAAAAAAAAATTGCGATGATTGAACACCCACCATTAAAAACTTCCTAGGGCCCACTATAATGTTTATTTGCATCCAACTGGTTGATTATGTCACATAGACCTGGATAAAGGAAAAATACAAATATTAGTTAGATCTAAAGCTTTGTGGCCCCCAATAAGTTTTTAATGCTGAGCATCCAATATCCTATGGTGTGGTCCACATGAGTTTTGGATCTACTGCAATTTTCATGCCCTAAAATGATTTGGAAAAATGGATAGACGACGTGGATAAAAACACATACATCATGGTGGGGCCCACAAAGAATCATCATTGGCTATTAGTTAATGACAGTTTCAATATGCAGTCCACGTCCAACACTCGAGGGCCTACTACCAAGTTACTACATTGGATCCTCCCCCACAAGAAATTAATTTAATATCATGTGAGATAATGGATAAAGCTGTGCACGAGCCAAGCTAGCTAGAAAAGGTCACTCGGCTTGGCTCGATCTAGCTCGATTTGACTCGGCTTGAATGACGACTCGAGTCAAACCAAGCTTCTCATGACCTAACTTGTTTGAAAATAAGTCAAGATTAGGTAGAGTGGAGCTCGACTCAAGTGTACACACACACACACACACACACACACACACACACACACACACGGGAAAAGGTATTATACGCTCGAACTTACTATAGCATTCCATAAGGTCGAGCGCTGTCAGATTGCTGACTGTTGGATGGAGTAATTTTGAAATCAACAGAGATGCACTAATAGAGAGTTGAAGGAATGAAACCGGTTGTTCCAGTTATGTTGAGGTCGAGCATATACACGACCATTCAAATAGGAATTTATTCTCTTTTGAAGACCTAGCCATGCAATGCCCCCTCTCTCTCCCCTTTAATCCCTACCACCAGCCACACCCTGTGCAGCCCTCTCTCTCCCTCTATCCCTACCACTAGCCACGTCCACGTGCAACCCTCTCTCTCCCTCAATCCCTACCACCAAATAAGTCCGCGTGCAGCCTGCTCTCTCCCTCAATCCCTACCACCAACCACGTTCGCCTCTCTCTCTCTCTCTCTCTCTCTCTCTCTCTCTCTCTCTCTCTCTCTCTCTCTCTCTCTCTCTCTCTCAATCCGTACCACCAGCCGCGACCGCCTCCACCTCTCTCTCCCTCATTCCCTACCACCACGCTGTGCAACCTCAAATTGAGCATTACAGGTAAGGCCTCTGTTTTTTGGTTTTTTTTTTTCTAACCAGCACCATTCATATGATATTTTATGTTGTTTAATTTACAAAGAAAATTAGATATTCTATTGTTTTGATATTTTTATTTGTTGGTTTACAAAGAAAATTGAAGATTCAACATACTAATCTTTATCCCCTTCTAGAATTGTGGTTTTCAAGATAATTTAACTTAAAGTGATTTGATTCCTAAGCAGAAAATATGAGGTAGCCATTAAAAAAAAAAAAAAAAACAAAACAATGTACTGCTCTTTAGATTTGAGATTATATTCTTGTGGTTTAAATAGTGAAATAGCCAGTAGATCTCACTCTTAGTTTACCGCATGCGAAACAAATGACAAGCACTACACAAAATTTAATCAAGCCCATGCTTGGCCCACTTACATTCGTGGAATGGTCCGGGTTTATAACAAGATCTTAGATATGTACTCCAAATGTGGTTCAGTGGACAATGCTTACCATCTGTTTGAGAAAATGCCCAAGTAAAGCTTTACGTCTTGGGTCACAGAACATGTAAGGTGGGTCCATCTGATGAACAACCTTGCATGTATTGGCATGTGTAAAGATTTGTAGAGCCTAGTTACTAAATGGGCTATAGCATTAAAGAAAGCCCAGCAGGGAAGCTGGACCCCACTAATGATCTCTCCATGTCACTATGTCGATGTCTAATTTGAGTGTAGTTTACATTCAAGGAAACTTAGTACTCTACGTATCGGCTACGTCTCCCATTTTTCAAGTAGTAAAATGTTCTTGCCAAATTGAGATTCAAGCTCACAGCATGACCCATTGATGAAATTTTGAGATTGTTTCCAATTGATTACCCCACAGTTCTTGCTCGGATCGGCCCATATAATGAAGCAGCCATTGTTTCAGCAAGCATGTCGTAAGGCCCGTATCCTAGTCCGTATTATTCCTTAGGATCCCGTGGTCCTCCGGGTCGAATTTCGGCGACCCGCGATGCTTAGATAGTATTTGCGCGTGACCCTAAGTCGCATCCCGTATATCAGAGTCGGATCGACTCGAAACTTGTACCCTAGCGACTGCGCCATCGCCGCGGTTCTAATGTCGCATCTCACCCGCCAATGCGATACCCAGGCCAGGAGTTGTGGGCTCGCATTTATTTTGAGGAAAACATCACACGTTGTAAATTCTAAGAGAATCGATACCACCTTTCACATTAATCAATTAAGTACACATCCCATCACAAGTCAAGTACTAACCCATACCCTATCTATCTCTCTCCCATTCCCGAAGTCAACTCTCTCTCTCCACCAATCCCTTTCTTACATCACCCATCCCTTCCTTACACCCATCCCATCCCTTTTCATCACATCACCTCTCTCAGCTCTCTCATTTCTCTCTTCACTCCTAAGCAACCAAGAGACCAACCATCCAAGCAATTCCTAAGGAGAGGAGAAGCTAGGTGTGACCCATTCTCTACTATCCAATCTCCCATCCTAGCCATCCAACCTTCATCATCCTCCATCAAAATCAAAGCCAAGGAGTTAAGGAAGCCAAGAGACCAAGGAGTGATATAGGTGGGTGATCCTAGAATTTCCACCGTTGATTTTATTTGAGGGTCCACTTGTGGTGGGGCCCATTTGATGTACGTGTTATAAATGGAGAGGAGCTCATAGTGGCGGAGCTCCTCCCTCGCACACACACCGTCTCTCTCTCTCTCTCTCTCTCTCTCTCTCTCTCTCTCTCTCTCTCTCTCTCTCTCTCTCTCTCTCTCTCTCTCCCTTTTTGTGATGGAGTGTGGCCCACCTGATCCAACCAGCCCAGATGAAGGGAAAATACAAATATCAGTTTGATCCAATTCACGGTGGGCCATCATGCGGGACCCACCTTGATGGCGTGCCCCATCCAAGGCCGTCCGTCCACTGGACGTCCAGTGTCCCTGGACGAAGAGAAAACACAAATATCAGCTTAATCCAAAGCTGAGGTGGGCCACACGTGTGGACCCACCTTGATGTTGTGCTGGATTCACACCGTCCAGACCCCTGGACGATGGAACCCTCTGTGATGTATGTGTTTTAAATCCACGCCGTCCATCCAGACATCTAGGGTCTGGATGCTGGATCTTTAAAAATAATAATAATAATAATAATAATAATAAATAATATTATATTATATATATGTATGTATGTATGTGGTGGGCCCCATGTAAGACCCACCTGCTGGACGGATTGGTTGGAGTACCTCACACCAGCTATTTAGCTAATGTATTGACGTCAATAAGTTCTGTGGGTCCCACCTGAATTTGGATCCATCTCATTCTCTTTGTATGTGATGCGTGGAACCCACCGCTGATGTATGGGTCTTATCCACACCGTCCAAATGGTTGGACGGTGGGACCCACCGTTGATGTATATATTTTATGTCCGCGCCATCCATCTGTCGGGCCCACCTTGATGTATGTGTTACATCCAAACCGTCCATCTGGATGGTGAGCTCGTCTTAAGGCTTAAGACTAAAAATAAGACAGATCTATTTATCAAGTGGACCACACTGCAAAAACCATGGGGATTGAACGTCTACCATTGAAACCCTTTTGGGGTCACGGTAAGTTTGGATCAATATGAAATTTGTTTCCTCTTAATTCAGGTCTTTGTGACCGTATGAACAATTTGGATGGAAAATCAACTTTATGGTGTGGTCCAGATGATCTTTAAATCATCGTCTCCACTGCCATTGTGGTATGGTCCAGATGATCTTTGAAAATAATTCATGTTCTTTTTGGGTAATACTCTTAAATGATCTCTAAAAAATAGATGTATGGTGTAGATAGTTCACCTAGAACGGTGGGCCTGACTTGATGTATATGAGACCCATTGTTGAGGCCCATTTGATGCAACCCACTTGATGTATATGAGGCCCATTGTTGAGGCCCATGTGATGTGGCCCACTTGATGTATATGAGGCCCATTGTTGAGGCCCATGTGATGTTGCCCACTTGATGTATATGAGGCCCATTGTTGAGGCCCATGTGATGCTGCCCACTTGATGTATATGAGGCCCATTGTTGAGGCCCATGTGATGCGACCCACTTGATGTATATGAGGCCCATTATTGAGGCCCATGTTATGCGGCCCACTTGATGTATATGAGGCCCATTGTTGAGGCCCATGTGATGGACCCACTTGATGTATATGAGACCCATTATTGAGGCCCATGTGATGCAACCCACTTGATGTATATGAGGCCTATTGTTGAGGCCCATGTGATGTGGCCAACTTGATGTATATGAGGCCCATTGTTAAGGCCCATGTGATGCAGCCGACTTGATGTATATGAGGCCCATTGTTGAGGCCCATGGGATGCGGTCCACTTGATGTATATGAGGCCCATTGTTAAGGCCCATGTGATGCAACCCACTTAATGTATATGAGGCCCATACAATGAGGCCCGATGTGATGTATATTGGTCCATATGATGTGGCCCAATGCGATGTATGTGAGGCCCTTGTGTATGGCCCAAAGTGATGTATGTGAGGCCCATGAGTGAGGCCCATTATGATTAATATGTGGCCAATGAGTGAGGCCCAATGTGGTGCATACATGGCCCATGAGTAAGGCCCATCGTGGTGTATATTAGACCCTTTATGTGAGGCTCATTATGTTATGTATGAGGCCCTTGCATGAGGCCATGGGCCCACCATTATTTGGCTCTATGTAAGCCACCCCTTGGAAGCAATGTTGGTTAAATGTCCACATTGATGGGCAATGATGGTTAAATGTTCACACTGTGACCCTTCCTGAGGCCCATTATTGAGCCCATTCTCATCTTTCCTTACTGGACTATCCCAAATTGTTAGCCCCCCATGATTGCCAAGCCCACCTTAAGGAGAGTACATCATCATTATACGAATATGCTTAGCATAGCATCATGATACATGCCCATACGCATCATCTGCATGCTTGATGTGGTTGACCATTGCATATGCTATTAGGCAAGTCGTTTATGGGACTCCCTGATAGGCGGTGTTGTCCCTCATGAGCGCATGATACGTGCAGGATTGATGCATGACTGGATTGTATGACTCATGCATCTTACATTGTGTGATGTGATTACTATACGCCCTAGCGACATTAGGGCCATGGCCTCCACAGGCACATGTTGGAGGGTCAGATTGGATACCCAAAATACCGTTATTAGGCCATAGATGTCCCTAGGTGAAAATCCCTAAATCCAATGGTACCAAAGGATGACTCCAAGTCAAGATCGAGTAGATACATGAGCGCACGAGGGTCGAATACCAGGAGGCCTCATCTCTCACTGTGTCGTGGTCGGTTAGAAGGGGGTGTGGCCTTACCCGCCTGAGGGAAGGGGGCAATTATTAGGCTAAGTATGACCAGCTCGTAAATGGGTCTGCTATCGACATGTCGGATAGGTATTGGCAGGCTATTAGCCAGGCGGATAATGAGGTTTCTTATGCTCACTTGGATTGCTCGCTTGGGAAAGGGGTAGTGCCATTTGGAGTGTACTAAACCCCAATGATTATCCAGAGTGAAAACTGTAATGATATTTGATACTCTAGTGATGAGCTGCATTGATATGTGGATTTGGATGAGGATTAGTATGGTTGAGTTGCATCTTGCATCACATGGCCTTGGTATGGTTGACATCATTCACACCTTGCATCGTATGGCTTCGATATGGCCGATAGCATTCATGCCTTACATCGCATAGCCTTGGTACAACTGATAATATTCATGGAATTGCCAGCATATTCTGCATTACTCTGATATTGCATTCTAAGCACACTTATATTGCGCACACACTCTCACCACCCTCTAAGCTTTCTATAATCTTGTACACTATTGATGCGTGCAGGTGATGCTAAGACATAGCCGTATCTTAGTAAGAGCAGGAGCGTGCAGTCGAGCTTCAGGAATTTCCGTTATTATTATCATTGTATTTTCCTTTATACACATTGCACCTTAAAGTTTTTTTATCATAGTGAATTTTGTAATGGTGTCTTGGTTATTGTTCATGGATTATGCTTATTTCGAATCAAATTCATGTTAAAAAATCTCCTTGTAGGATCCTAGGATTGAAACCTGGTATATGGGTGCCGGGAGCCAAGAATGGGGTATTATGGAGGCTATCGGTGATGGATTCGGCGATCGAAAATTTTGTGAGCCCGGTTTCTGAGTTTGGCATGTGACACTTACACAACAGCCTTTAATGGTTATGATGATGACGGCAAGGGTTACATCACAAAGCAACAGGTAACATCTACTCTGTTGTTTTCCCGTAACAAGCTTTTTGCCTCTTTCGCCCCCTTGTCTCTGATCCTGTGCACAATTAGGAGATGCCATCTATTCTACAATGTCGAGCATGAATGACGATAATGTAAGTGTGCATAGAAGCAACTGCTCCTATATTCCACCATCCCTGTTTGGGTTCTGAAACAATTGTTCATGGATGCAGGTATCTGAGCTATTCAACTTGTTTGACAGTGACAATGACGGTGCTATTAGTTCCAACGATTTCATGACCTGCCTAAGAAGGAACCCACTGCTTGTTGCACTCTTTGCTTCTAATTCGATGCATTGTGGCTTGATAGAAGGTGGAAAGCTAGTGATTGCATGATGATTATATAGGCATATTAAAATCCCTGTGAAATGCTTGATGATTGGCTTCTAATTCAACGTTGTGTAACTTACAATAGGTGGGAAACTAGAGGTTGTATGATGAACATATGGGAATATGATTAAATGAAATGATAGATGTTTGGCTTATCTTGAAATGAAAGTCTTGTAATTAACAAGGCTATTGCTTTTAATAATTTTTATTTTATTTACATAACCAAAAAAAAAAAAAAGCTGATTGGAAATTCACACAAATGATGATTGCTTAGGTGTTGTTCTTTTCATGTATTACAACAAATTGGCCAAAAAAGGGAGGGAAATACATCATATAAATATGCTTTCTCTACATAACAGCACACTTGTCTTTAGTTTTGGATTCTAGCTTCGATGAAGAGCTATTACTGCTCCTTGGCCCCTGCAAGAAACAAACATCTCTTGTAAAAATATCACATTTGTGGTTACATTGCAGTGAAGTTACAATCAATATAGGTGAGAGAAAGGATTCTTGAAAAATAATTTTACAACAAGCCTGAGATGGCTCTACGCAAGGAAGTGAAAAGAATAATACACAGCTTGTAGCCTAAAGCAAAGCATGCATGTTACAACTCATCGTCATGCTAACATAACAAAGAATTTCTTGCATAGCAGCTCTGTACTGCAGCAGTAAGCATAGCAAAGATAGAAATGTTCATTCCAGGCTTCTTTCTTTCTTTTTTTTTAAAAATTATAAATCCTTTACATAATAAAGGATGCATGTGTGATTTCATGTCTCCTTTGAATGGAATAAGCATTCAACCTGTCCCAGGATTGAAAACCAGACTCCATGGTTGCAGATTATATGGTCGAAGATCTATCATTTCAGATTTAACAACCAAGTAGCGGTACATCTTTTAACATGGAAGATTTTAAAAAAAATAATAAAAATAAAAATAATGAAAGGAAAAACAAAAGCAAAAAAGAAAAGAGAGAAAATGAACAAGAAATCTTGGTGGCTCCTCAACAACAATCAGAAAACTTGACAGGCATCTCTACAAACCACTCGAGGAGTAGGCATATCCAACCACTACTTGCAACCTTGCCCTAAGAAACACCTTCTGGAAAACTGCTTATTTACAAAATGTTCTATTGTAGTGGTCCACTATGTTCAACTTGTCCAATTTTGGGATTTGATTCCTGATCACATGGGTCCCATTTTGGCCAAGGTAAAATATCATTTATCCATAAATATGTATAGTTTAGAAATTTAAAGTGGTGGCCCCCATGTATCATGTAGCGAAATAGCTACGGATACTATTTGTAGCTAAAAGTAAAAGGATATCCGTAGCAATAGATACAATCGCTACAGTCAATATCCGTAGCCAATGCCGATTTTTTAGAAAAATAATTTATAATAATGGTGTCTCTTACCATTGCTAGTAAATGCCCGATTGATCAAATCATCTAAGCTAATACAGATAAAGACTTCATGGCTTACAAACCCATAACAGTAAGGATGAACTTGAGAAAAGGAGAAATAATCCACGAAAAAAAAAAAAACCACAACAATAGAGAGGGAGTAGACAATTACTGTTTATTTATTATTATTATGTTTTAAACTTTTCCTTCTTTTCTTCTCTGTTTAATCTGCCAAAACAAAGAAGAAGGGATTGAGAAAACGGAAGTAATGAAGATAGCAGAAAACCCAATCAATAGACTAAAGAAAATACAACAATGGAATTAAAATTCCAAATGAAATCAGAATTCTAATGAAAAATTCCAAAGAAAACCCAATTCAGCTACAAATTATAGATTGTTGTCATTCCAAAATTACAACTGGATAATAAGTTACAAAAACAATAAGCAGCACAAAAGATTAATTTATCCAGCGGCATCCAACTGATCAAATAATTGGAATAGTCCAACCGTAGTCAACTACAAGTCAAAATTCTTGTCAATTACAAGAGATGAATTGATAATTTGGAGATATACCTTCCAACAGGTATGTTCTTTGAATTTCTGCAGTTGAGAACCTAGGAATTTAAAAACCCAAAATGAAACTTACCGTTTTCTAGCATTGGAGAGCCAAATTCAAAGAAACAAAACAACCAAATGCCATTTCAGAGTCTTTAAGAAAGACAGGAAAAAAATGAAAAAAGAAAAAAGAAAAACCCACTTGAGTTCTTTGGCCACCGTACCATAAAGCTTGAGTTGTGTTTCAAGACCATGGCTCTCACTCAAATCACCTCCACTATTGCCATCGGGTTGTTTATCAATCAACCACACTTGCACTTCATCGCTCCTAGTCCCAAGCGATATGGTCATTTGTATTCTACAAGTCAAATGATGGTCGTATAGTCAGTGTCCTCAGGTTTGAATAGCTAAAGACAATGATGATACTACATAACAAACATATCAATTCAACTACATAAAAGAAAATGAAAACTCAAAGCTAATTAAGCAAGTGCTATGGTTTCTTCCTTGAAACCTGCAGCAGAAGACCAGATTCATGAAGTTAGAAATTAGAATGGAAAATCCAAGGTACTAATCCAAATAGGCCTGGAAAAAAAATACTCAATATTCATACTTTTTTGGAATCTTAAATAGTGTTAAATAATATGAAATGAGGTCAATTTAAGTTCGAGTCCTATGGGGCTTTTGCCTTTTCTTGTTTTAGTGAATCAGGCCACAGGCTTGAATTCTAGACAGAGTTGCCTGGAAATGCGAAGGTTATTTACAGAGTTGCAGGCTGCAGATTATTTACCTACAACAAATAAATCTTATTGTTTTCTGGTATATGGTCCATCCACGTGGTGGCCTGCCAAGTAAACGGCCCTGATCACAATGTAGAAGTGCCATGTGTATGGTAGAAATGTTTTCGACACTTCTGGGACCTCCAATACAGTGTAAAAACACCAATAAATAATAATAATAAAATAACAAAGAAAAATGCGAGCTCATTGGACAGCTAGAAGCTAGATTCCATCACATTTTCTAACCTGATATGGAAAGATATGACTGCCAAAAAATCAAGGTACCAGTTAATCATTTGAAGCATAAAAATAAAAATAAAAATAAAAATAAAAATATCCATTTTTATAGCAATAACTATTCTGTTTCAATTAAAAACAAAACAATAACAACAATAGTAACAGAACTTAACATCATACCAATAGGAATTACTAAGATGTTGTTGAAACTCTAGATTCCATCAAAATTTCCAATCTGGCCATTAAGACACTAAACACAATTCAACTATTTGAGAACATAAATATCCATTTAAAAAAAAAAAAAAAAAAAAAAAACAACAACATAAAAACCAACAAAAAAAAAAATATGATTACGTTGCTCAAGTGCTACTTGCACAATGTTACCAATCCAACACTTTTTTTTATTATTATTATTTTTTTTTTTGGAGGGGGTGGTGATAGCCATGACAACTTTTTAACTTATGATTGCAATTTTCAATTCCAAAACCAATAGATTTTCTTCTTGTCTGCTCACCAAGGAAGGAAAATGTAGCCAATTCGGCAGACCAAATGACATTGAAGCTGAAAGAATAACGTAAAAGATACCTCAACGCCTTCCTTTCAAGAATATTCAAAACACAATGAACAATGATATATCTACACAAGAGCCCCACTTGGTAGAGTTCAAGGTTTTCACTGAAGTCATGTTTCTTTGATAGGTGTTTAGCTTAAGGCAGCAATTCAAGATCCCAGAAATTGATGATCTAGCGTTTATGCTTCTCTCTCATCCATTCAACATAATTGTCCAAAACCAAGGGCCAGGCATGGTAAGGCTTGGGAATTTTATCTCATTGCAGAATAGGAAAAAGCCCATCCACTGGTCCATATTAATTACCTCGTAGTCATTTTGCTTCTTTAAATAGTCAATCAGCGAATCAACCTGAGGATGGTACTGGGACCCTAAAAGAAGATCCATCAATACACAGATCCACGCCAAAACCATGCTTTCCATCAGAAGCAAGGGGTGCTTCCCTGTTGGGCTTTCTTTAATGCTATAGCCCATTTAGTAACTAGGCTCTACAAATCTCTATACATGCCAATACATGCAAGGTTGTTCATCATGGACCCACCTTACATGTTCCGTGACCCAAGACATAAAGCTCTACTTGGGCATTTTCTCAAACAGATGGTAAGCATTGTCCACTGAAACACATTTGGAGTACATATCTAAGATCTTGTTATAAATCCAGACCATGCCACGAATGTAAGCGGGCCAAGCATGGGCTTGATTAAATTTTGTGTAGTGCTTGTCATTTGTTTCACATGCGGTAAACTAAGATTCAGATCCAATGGCTATTTCGCTATTTAAATTGCAAGAATATAATCTCAAATCTAAAGACCAGTACACTGCTTTTTTTTTTTTTTTTTTTTAATGGCAACCTCATATTTTCTGCCTAGGAATCAAATCACTTTAAGCTAAATTATCTTGAAAACCACAATTCTGGAAGGGGATAAAGATTAGCATGTTGAATCTTCGATTTTCTTTGTAAACCAACAAATAAAAATATCACATCAATAGAATATCTAATTTTATTTGTAAATTAAACAACATAAAATATCATATGAATGGTGCTGGTTAGAAAATTTAAAAAAAACAAAAAAACAAAAAAACAGAGGCCTTACCTATAACGCTCAATCTGAGGCTGCGCAGCGTGGTGATAGGGAATGAGCGAGAGATAGGTGGAGGATGTCGCAGCTGGTGGTATGGAGGGGGAGGGAGGGAGGAGAGAGAGAGAGAGAGAGAGAGAGAGAGAGAGAGAGAGAGAGAGAGAGGTGGAGGCGAACGTGGCTAGTGGTAGGGATTGAGGGAGAGAGAGGGTTGCACGCGGACGTGGCTGGTGGTAGGGATTGAGGGAGAGAGAGGGCTGCACAGGGTGTGGCTGCTAGTAGGGATTGAGGGGGAGAGAGAGGAGGGGGTTGCACAGCTGGGTCTTCAAAAAAGAATAAATTTCTATTTGAATGGTTGTGTATATGCTCGACCTCAACATAACCGGAACGACGGGTTTCATTCCTTTAACGCTCGGTTAGTGCATCCCCGTTTATTTCAAAATTACTTCATCCGACGGTCAGCAATCTGACAGTGCTCGACCTTACGGAATGCTACAATAATGTCGAGCATATACTTAGGGGCGCACATCGAATCGGTAGAACCGTGGAACCGGACCGAAACCGACCAAACGGTCTGGTTTGGTCTGGTTCTAGTGTGCACCGGTTTTGGTTTCAAAAATCAAAGAACCAATTACATCTATTTGGTTCTCAATTTGGGGTATGTAGAACCGAACCGAACCGTGAACCGATCCGTAAAACCGAACCATGGAACCGAACCTAGAACTGATCCTTTTTTTTTTTCTTTGAATAAACAAGAGTACTGCAATAACATATCTTACAAACATTTACATATTTTTAAGCACCATCACTCCAAACCCGATACTAAGAAAAGTTGCAATAGCAATTCCGAGTATGCCTGCAAGAATCCCCGGAACTACCAAAGAACCCCCAGCCTTTGGCTGTGGCCATTCCACATGCTGTTGTGGGGCCTCCAACATTGGCATTTGAGGCCACCAGCAGCAGCTTCTGATCAAAGCGGAGTAGTTTTATGACTCCAAGGATCACGGCTAGATGGACCGTTATTTGGACCAAAGAGAACATGAAGATACCAGGCGCTTTGTTGATGACGTTCCATATGCTCCCATTCGCACCAACCACTGCAAAGAAGACTTGCATTAGAATCAAAGCAATCGCCTCTCCCATAGGTGCAAGGTAGTTAAATTGTTTTGTAAACATGGTTGCGAAAATTACTTCAGTTGCTGTAATGCATGGAAGGCTTCCTCCTTGAACTCGTAATAATTTTGTGAGGTAAGTGGAAACCATGCAAATAGCAACGGATGTTGCAAGAGCTATAGTAGTATATAACACAGGAAGCTTGTTTAAAGGCTGAGATTCCTTATCCAATGCACCGTCATTGGTGGGCTGGATTATAAAAAACCTAGAACCGATCTTCTCTCTCTCTCTCTCTCTCTCTCTCTCTCTCTCTCTCTCTCTCTCTCTCTCTCTCTCTTTGGTTCTCTCTCTCTCTCACCATTTAATTGGGTTGGATTATAAAAAGCCTAGAACCGTGGAACTGAACCGAAACTAAACAAGTTTTAACAGTCCGGTTCTGGTTCGGTTCTATGGTGCCAGCAGTCCGGTTCCGGTTCCAAAAATCTTAGAACTGCTAGGAACGGTTCGGTTCGAGTTTCACCCCAGAACCGGACCAAACCGACCTGTGTGCACCCCT
Organism: Magnolia changhungtana; assembly: GCA_030180095.1. Lineage (NCBI taxonomy): Eukaryota > Viridiplantae > Streptophyta > Magnoliopsida > Magnoliales > Magnoliaceae > Magnolia > Magnolia changhungtana. Next base: position 3,376,998 of record JASAUF010000579.1, read on the forward strand.
ACGTATAGTACTTTTCCATATATATACATATATATATATAGAGAGAGAGAGAGAGAGAAATGCTCACACACAGCTAGTTGGACCATTTAAATTGGTCCAACTAGCTATGCATTAAATGTCAAAGATTTCTCTTTTCATCCACATGTAATGCACCATATGTGAGTATATGTGACATTGAGTCTTACATAAGTATGATGAGTATTATGTGTTATAGATCCAACCCGTTCATTAAATAGGGCCCACTAATGAAATTTTATGTACTCAAAATTAGTAAATTGTTTTCACCACTAGAGTCACATATGTAAATTGAATCTGGACTATTGGAATAGATTTATAATAGTTCACTTTTTTTTAGATGATATCATACTATTGATCACATATATATATATATATATATATATATATATATATATATATATATATATATGGGAAAAAGTACTATGCGCTCGAGTGTAAAGCGGTCGTCCGTGAGGTCGAGCTGTGTGGGCCCCACCGTGATGCCTTTCGAAAATCAACACCATCCACCAGATGCACCATTCCATGGTGGGCGTGGATGGCCCAAAATCAAGTCAATCCGTGACTTTAGTGGGGCCCCTCTGCACAAGTAAATCTGTGACCTTAGCTGTGTGGGCCCCTCTGCACAAGTTCTTTATTAATCCCATTTTCTTTATAAATATTCCTCTTTTGTCTTGTCATTTAATGAGTAGTTAATGCTAGCAAACTTTTTCATGTGAAAGTTATTTCAATTAACAAAATGGATTTGCTTGCTAGGGTGGGCACCACTATAACCTTAATATGAAATCCAACCAACCATTAGGTGAATCACTTCATGTTAGACCCAATGCAAAAATACCAGCCCTATCCCTGGCTACGTGAACCACATAATTGAAAAAAGCATAGATAGAAAGCTCTCCCTTCAAACTCTTTCCTTTGGTGTGGCCCACTTGAATCACTTATGGGCTTTTTTTGTTCAAGGCCTAATATTTGGTGTGGCAGCTAATGGTTGGATTGAATTTTATATTCTCATCATGATGGGCCTTATAAAATTCAAGGGCAGACATCTTTCTCAACTGTTTCAATTGATATGCCCACTTAAATCATAGATTAGTATTTATTTTATTTTATTTTATTTGCTTCTGAGTCCAATAAGGGATTATACATCTAATGATCGGAGTGGATCTCTGAACACATCACGGTGGGCCCCTTTAAAAACTGAAGGTGGGCCTATGCTTAAACTATTGTTCCTTCCGAGAAAATTGTAAAGTTTCCGTGACAACAGGAAATGGAATAAGTATTATCCCGAGTAACACTGTGGTGTTTCCCTAACCATGGGCTCATCATCATGTATGTGTTATATATCTACGCTATCCTTCGGTTTTTTAGGATCATTTTAATACGAATTCCAAAAAATGAGGTAGATTTGAATCTGAAGTGGACCACACCATAGGAAACAGTGGACATTGAATGTCTACCATTAAAACATTTCTAGGGCCACTATGATGTTTATTTTCCATCCAACCTGTTTATAATGTCACACAGACGTGGATGAAGGGAAAACACAAATATCAGCTTGATCCAAAACTTCAATGGCCCCTAAGAAGTTTTCAATGGCAGGCATTGAATCCCCACTGATTTCGATGGTGTGGTTCACTTGAGATTTGAATCTGCCTTATTTTTGAGTTCATCCCCTAAAATGATCTTGGAAAAATATATGGACGGTGTGGATGTAACACACACACACACACACACACACATATATATATATAGGCATAGGCTTATATAGATGGACGTACGGTGAGGCTTTCTTATGCGATGCACCTCCATTTCCAATCTCACAGGGATAGAGAGCATTAAATTAGGAGAGATAACATTAAGCAGAGAAGAAAGAAAATAAAAGACTTGTTTTCATGGATAATTAGAAAAGCTGTGCACTTGTAATGTATTCTTGTGATGCACGGCATAAGTAAAAAAGTCCAGTCCATTAATCAAGTGAGGTTCCTCTTAAGGGTGTGAAGAACATGAAATATTATTTTTTTCGTGATTAATAGTAAGATATTTTTCTATAAGAAAACTAGGCTATTAGAAATCCATTTCAATTGTCCCGATTTAATTCAAACGTGTGGTTACAGTGATGAGTATCATTTACTAAGTTTTTGCCAATAGAATTTAATAAGTGGGCCCTATTTGATGAATAGGATAGATTGATGATGCTTATTCCTATTGTACCTATATCAAATTTGATGTCACATAGCCTTTTACGGGAGGAATTATATTGATTAAAGAGAAATAATTTTGTTATTTAATACACAGCTACTTGGACCAATTTGAATGGTCCAGCTAGTTGTGTGTGAGCATTTCTCATATATATGTGTGTGTGTGTGAGAGAGAGAGAGAGAGAGAGAGAGAGAAATGCTCACACACAACTAGTTGGACAAATCAACGAGCTTTGTATTTAATAGCAAAAAATTACTTTTCTATCTCAAATAATTTATCACATGTGAGATCCGTAATATCAAGTTTCACACAAGTATGATAGAAATTATATGTCAAAGATCCGGCCTGTCCATTAAATAAGGCCTATTAATTATATTTTATTTGCTAAAATTTAATAAACGATCATCATCAATGAAGTCACACATATAAGTTAAATATGTACAGCTAAAATGAATTTCTAATTGCTCCATTTTATTTTATTTTTTTGTAAATAGATATCATACCATTAATCATTAAAAATAATAATTTATGTCCTTCACATGTTTAAAAGAAATCCTACCTAATTAATGGACTAGATTTCATATACATTTATTGCACGCATAAATATATTACATGTGTGCAACTTCCTAATTCATCCCATTTTCTCTTGAAATCCATTGCCTAATTTACATATCAACTAATGTTAATAAATGCTCTTATGCGGAGAGAAGCTGCTGGAGGTTACTTCGCAAAAGGAGTACCCAGCTTAGGTGGGCCTCACTGTGGTGTTAAAGTGAAATCCAACCCAACCATTAGGTGAGTCACCCTCTGTTTAACCCAGGGCCAAAAAACCTACCCATTTTATTTCAATTGGGCCACATTTATTGGAAAATTTTTATCAGAAAATCTGACCCTCTACACTATTCCCTAAATGTGACCCACTTGAATCACATTTGAGCTTGAGTTTTTAGCCTTTAAGTCAATATTTTGGTTTCGCATCTAACGAGTGTAATGGATTTTACATAAACATTATAGTGGGCCCTGCAAAAATAGAGGGTGGACGTCTCTCCCAACTATTTTCCTTTGTGTGCCTCAAATTAATAACATATCATCTTGATGTTTTGGCTACTATCCTATCATAGGATTACACATCTAATGGTCGGATTTGATGTAACGCCCTGAAAATCGAGGGTCGAGTAGAAACTCAACTCCCGATTTTCAACGCATCACTTATGCAACGAATGAAGTGATGTTTGTATATTGTCTGTATTAGTGCATGAAACATGAATGAGATTAAGCCAAAACCACAAACATAATTAAGGACAGTTGTGATACACAAGATGAGTATATAAAACCTTCTAAACCAGTACAAGTCCCCAAAGCATGTATGCGTTGTCAAGTCAATAATTACATGTAAAATTTCAAATTTTACCAAATGATGAAGTGTAATGTTCAACTATCCATATCCCTATGGCCCCGGTATGCAACTTCAGGTCCACATAGACCCGCCAGATCATTGCATGTAGGAGAACTCCTCCTTACCATCATAAAAGTCAGGCTCCACTTCACGAGCATCGCCATCATCTGAAGCTATAACAGGGTCTGGTTAGTATGTACAACACCGTCCCGTAATGTGGGAGTGAGTAGCTAACTCAATGGAACAATAAAGCACAGGTTAACATGTTACCAATTCAATCAAGTAGTAATGATAAAGCAGGAAATCACACATCCCTTAGTACTCTTGTTAATGTAAGAATGGTATGTATGTATGATGCATGCCCTCGCTTGCGCTCCCTCAACAACTCCTTACGTTCGTGGCATGCCACACTCCCTCAGTGCTTGACCATCAACACCAAACGCACACGTATGCAGTGCATGAACATGATTACCAAGTTCTTTATTAGTCATTTTCATACAGCAGGATTGGGAACTAAGGTACCTCCCTTATATCACTTCCCAAACAAAGATCCATTCTAGGGTCGTCAGTCCTAGTAAATCTCATACGATGATATGGTTTTAGGTCGCTGCAAAGGGCTCGTCGCCTTATCAATGCAGGCCTAGTTATACTCTAGTTACTACGGAGAGGCTCGTCGCCTCAACGCAAGTTCAGAGTATGCTCGAGGTCACTACACCAACGCGTCATCCGGGGCTGACGCAATCGCAACACCCCTTCAGATATTGTCCAACCAACAGGTATCAGAGTGTGCAGCGGTGGTTTTGTTTGGCAATGGCCCACACGAGTCTCACGCACAACGCGTCTTCTGATCAGTGTAGGCCGACAGCTCGAATACAGTGTCTCATACCACCGTATTCGGCTCACGAGTCTGGTTGCTCACTGGTCACTACGGAGAGGCTCGTCACCCCAGCGTAAGCCGACAGCTCGACCACAGTGTCCCATACCACCATGTTCGGCTCATGAGTCTTAACGAATCGAGGTACCAAGGTTAACGGGATTTCACTGGTAAGTTTGGTACCTTAGGTTCAAGCAGTAGCATCCAAACATGGTGAACACACAATAGACCCATCGGTTTATTAGACAAGTTCGACTGGTACGAGCGTACGCTGAAGTAACCGACAAGGTACCACTGTCGACAACCATCATACGACTCGGATTCATCGAACGTGTCTTTTGTGGTGAAATGACCTCAGCCACAACATCAAGGCCTGTTACTGATTGCCTGGACTATATATACAATACCCCCAATCACATTCAATTACAACAAAATATCCTAGAAGATAGTTAAAGCAGTTATGAATCAAGATTACAAATCATATAAGTAAAGGTCCAATAATGTTCGCTTTAGGGCTGTCAGAGTTGTTGCACGGAATCATTACACCGCTCCCCCATCACCTGTCACGGATTTGTTTCTGCATTTTATGGACTACAACTTAAACATAAATCCACACATATACATTCCATAGATAAAACAGACGCTATAATATACGGTACATGGAGGAAATCATATACATAGTTAAGGGTGTTGGGAATCATAGCTCAACACCCATATAAATTTTAATTTACTAACCACTTACTCATTCAATCATTTTAACTACGTACATCAACATACATGACGTATGTTGATCACACAAGTAGTAGGTCAAATCCTTTCACTAGGGAGTTGCCCCGTATACCACACGCATATACCCACGATGGATAATCATGACATGCATGAATCCGGGTTCCATACTCATTCAATCATTTCCACAAATGCGTGGGCTACACACTTAGACATATATACGTGCATTAGCCGTAGCGTGATTTAGGACAAATCCTTTCGCTAAGGGTTATCGCCTATATAACCATCATATATCCATGATTGTTGGTCATGGCGAGCACGAATGCGAATTCTATACTCATTCAATCATTTTCACAAACACATAGGCTACACAATATAACATACACAACGTATATTGATATAACATGCCTTAGGGCAAATCCGTTCACGCAGAAGTTAATACTAGTAAGTCTAGCATACATATACAGCAGTTAATCATGGCCAACACAATTTCAAATTTTATACGTATACGATATTTTCTATAAATACATGGAATACAATATATTCAACATAATTAACGTATAACTGAAAAACGAAACGAACAGTACTTTGTACATGTGCAATAGCATCCAAATCATGAATCTATCATTATCTAACATTGAAAGCATTGAAAACCATAACCTAAGTGTCTATAGTCCGCACCTGACACCATAGAAGCGTAACGAAATCAGTTTAAACACTGATTCTTTGTCTACGGCACCAGAACAACCTATAACAGGGAATAAGTTAGCTATTTTATCAACTGTTCTATTTAAATCTCTTGAATCTCTAAAACAGGTTAGGGTTAGAATTTCTTACCCAAATACGGCATTGGAAACACTGGAAGAACTACGCGAGAGTGGTGTTTCAGAAGGTGGATTAGCAGGGAAGAATCCTAGGAAGAATCCACACTTCTCTCTCTCTCTCTCTCTCTCTCTCTCTCTCTCTCTCTCTCTCTCTCTCTCTCTCTCTCTCTTTTCTTTCTTCTTTCTCCTAAGGTTTCCCAAATTCGTATGAGATGAGAGAGTGAGGGCTTAAGGCCCTTATATAGGCCCAAAACTGATGGGAATGGCCCCAAGGCCAAGGTATACTTAGATTATGTCTAAAACTAGTCTATTTCGACTCAACGGAGCATTTCTGGAGCCCCCCTTGAGCCAAAGGTCAGACTTAAGCTCACTGACCTTGGATCTAGGTCGAGTTAAGGTTTCGTTCCAATCGGGTTCCCAGATCACACGTGGCGGACCAGTTTCAGTTCAACGGTCACCGAAACTCGATCAGGACCACAAGTACACTGACCTGTGTATGAAATTTCTCTGATCCGAGGGTGTATTTGGGTCAGTCGACTGGCCTCGATTGCTTATATTCGGCCCGCAAATGACAAGTCTCAGATTCGAATTAATTTCTAAAGGAAACCACGTTTTCTCACACACTTCACTCTGGGCTCAAGCAAATTACTTCGGGACACTATCTGGACTTGATTCCGAGGTGGTTGCCAAGCCCAGCAAGGCAGTCTTGATTATATAATTTCGTAGTAATCGGACTTTCGACGCACGGTCCAGATCCAATACGGAGTTTCAATGTGCTCCCGAGAGCAACTGGGTAATGAGATTGATCCTAAATTTTAGGATAACCTAGCGTTGATGATTCTATAAGTTTTGGGTCTTGCAGATCGTATTTAAAGTGATTCAAGTGGATTTCACAGCTAATCTAGTTTAACACTTAGTTAAACTTGTCTAATTTCTAAAAGATTTGAGGTTTGAGAGGTTAATTAGGGGTTAAGATCAACCCCTTGCCTAAGGACATCTAACTCCAGGTTGGCAAAAATATGGGGCGTTACATTTAATTACACATATAATGGTCAAATTTGATCTCACAGATACATCAACGTATGGCCCCGTAAAATATCACTGCTGGCGTCCCTCCGCACTGATTCCCAGAAAATAGTCAACTGCCGAGGAAAGATCAATATCTTGTGTAGCAAACCACACAACATGGGCGTCTATAGATGGCAAAGATATGTCTGCCTCACCATGGTGTATTTGTTTTATCCACACCATCCATCCATTTTCTGATATTACTTGAAGGCATGGCCCCAAAACCGAGGCTGATCCAAAGCTCAAGTGAACCCCACCAAAAGAAACAGTGGGAACAATGATGCTCGGTGTTGACCTCTTCCTAGGGCCCACCATGATGTTTATTTTCCATCCAACCTATTCATAAAGTCATATAGACCCGGATGAAGAAGGGAAAATACAAATATCAGCTTGATCCAAAACTTTTGTGAAACCCAAGAAGTTTTTGAAGGTAGGCCTTCAATCTCCACTTTTTCTTGTGGTGTGGTCCACTTGAACTTTCGATCTGCCTCATTTTTGGGATCATACCCTAAAATGATTTGAAAATATGTATGGACGGTGTGGATAAACCGTATAAATCATGTTGGGACTGATTTTAAGTTCCTTGATCTAACATTGGGTGATCCACTTGACGGTGGAAGTGGATTTCAAATTAATACCATAGCTGGCACATCTGAATGACCAACCATTGTGGCTTGAAATCACTCATCTCTGGTGGTATTCGTCTATGTAATCAAGTGGTGCCGCAGCGCGGACAACCACCATCCTATTTTTACAGTCCCACCGTGATGTATAAGTAAGATTCGCTCCAATAATTATATGCGTAATCCCATTATGGGTCTGGAGCAAAAAAAAAAAATCATGCCAACCTTTGATTGAATTCAGCCACCGCAATGAAAACATTGGGAGAGACGTATACCCTTGATTTTTACCGCTCCAACCAGTAAGATGACACACTAAAAATCTATGCCTGTTGTCCAAAAATCAGGGGCATACGTGATTCAAGTGGGCCAAACCAATGAAAATAGTTTGGAGAGTGAGTTTTCCTTATAGATTGTTTTCAATCATGTGGTCCACTTGAACCATAAATGATGCTGATTTTTTAATCCACAGTTCTACTACGGGGTGACTCACCTGATGGTTGGGGTGGATTTCACTTTAACACTATAGTGGGGCCACCACCGGTGGCTACTTTTCCTCTTAGAATAACTTTTCTTTCTTGGTATTAAATAGCATTAATTGGTCCTTGAGTTAAACTAGTTGGACGAAAATGCAATGTCCAACTAGTTATGTGTGAGCATTTCTCTCTCTCATATATATATATATATATATATATATATATATATATATATATATATATATATATATATATGAGTAATGCTCACACACAACTAGTTGGACGATCCAACCAGTTGCTTCATTTATGAATCAATTAATGATAATTAATGCTGGGAGACGTAATTTAAATAGGCGGATTTCCTTCAAAAACTTTTGCAGGGAGTAAACTCAGGTGGGGCCCACCGTGATGTTTGTGAGAAATCCACCCCGTCCATCCGTTTGGTGATATCATTTTAGGTGATTATTAAAAAAATGAGCCGGATCCAATACTTAAGTGGGTCAAAAACATGAGGATTGAACGTCTACACTTAAAACATTAATGACCACAAAAGTTTTGAATCAGCATAATATTTGTTTTTTCAGTTCATCCTAGTAGGAATGACGTTATTAATGGTATGGATGGCATGTAAACATCACGGTCTACCCTAAGGAGGTTTCAACCGTAGGAATTTCCTTACCCACCTTTTCCTATAGTATAACTTACTTGAGTCTTCGATCCTCCTCATTTTTATTCTACTACCTTAAAATGAGCTCAAAAAATGAATGGGCGGAGTCGATTTCTCACAAACATCACAGTGGGCCCCACCTAAGTTTACTTATGGAACTTCCCGCGGAAGGCCTCCGCAGTAAAATCCGGTTAGTGATTTAAGCATCACAAGGAGTGTCCAGCTTAAGTGGGCTCCACCTTAGCATTAATGTGAAATCCACTTCAACAATCAGGTGAGCCATCTCATGCATGACCAAATGGCTTAAAAATCAGCCCCAAACGTTTCAGTTGGACCACACGATTGGTAAGTATACAGGGACAAGCATTTAATGGTTAGAATGGATTTTACATCCTCACTATAGTTGGGCGTAGTGTGCCCATACAAATCAAGGGTGAACGTCTTTCTCACAAATGTTTTTTTAGTGTACCCCACTTGAATCACATATCGACCTGATTTCTTAACTATAGGCGTAGTGTAGATCACACATCTAAGTGGTCGGCTTGGATCGTACACACGCATCATTGTAGCTCCTTCAAAAATAACGTGTGGGCGTCCATCTCCCACATGTTCCAAGAAAATAGCGCCAGTTTTGAGAAAAGCAAGCTATTCCGAAAGGGCCAAAAGAGACTCGATTGCAGACGCGGATTGCGTCTTACCCCGGCACGGACGGATGGTGCCCATAGTTTTATCCATGCCGTTAATCGCTTTTATCAGCCCATTTTAAGATATGAAACAAAAAATGAGGCAGGTCCACATCTCCAGTGGACCACACCAAAGGAAGCTGCAGTGATAATGACAACCAACAATAGTTTGAGATACGCCCACTCTTCAAATTTTAAGGGCCCCACCGTGACATTTTTTAGAAATCCACTTCAATCATTAGCTATATAATCCCATGTAAGGCTAGGACAAAAAAAAAAAAAAATCATTCTAATCAATGATTTAAGTAGGCATACCAATTGAAACAATTGAGAGAGACTTCCACCCTTGATTTTTATAGGCCCTATCATGATGAGAATATAAAATCCACTCCAACCATTAGCTCTCACACCAAAAATTAGGCCTCAAACCTTAAAATTTGACACATAAGTGATTAAAGTGAATCACACCAAGGGAAAGAGTCTGGAGGATGATCTTTTTACATACATATTTTTAAATCATGTGGTTCAAGTGAACCAGGGATGGGGCTGATTGTTTTCCACTGGGTCTAACTTGAGGTGGCTCACCTAATGGTCGGATAAATTTTACGTAACACTACAGTGGGGGCCACTTAAGTAAGCAACACTTTTTCATCATTTGAAATAACTTTTACAGGGAAATTTTTACTAACATTTATTGTTCATTAAATGCCCAGCTAGTTGGACGAAAATGAAGCGTCCAGCTAGTTGTGTGTGAGCATTTCTCTCTCTCTCTATATCTATATATGGAAAAGGTACTATGCGCTCTAGCGTACTATGCGCTCTACTATGCGCTCTAGCGTACTATGCACTCGAGCGTAAAGTCGTGGTCCGTGAGGTCGAGCTGTGTGGGCCCCACCGTGATGCCTTTCGAAAATCAACACTTTCCACCAGATGCACCATTCCATAGTGGGCGTGGAGAGCCCGAAATCAGGTCAATCCGTAACTCAGGTGGCCCACACCACATACAGAAGTACAGAGGGGCCGTGCACCATTAAAACATTCATAACCATTTTTGAGGGCCCACCGAGATGTGGTTTGCAAATCCAGACCATCCATTATGTGTGTCCCACTTGAATGAGGGTTCAGACCAAGTTTCAGGTGCATGGAAAACTCAAGTTGGTCCCACCAGTGCTTTTATATGCTTTTGGCATGTATACTTATGGTTTTATATGGTGTGGCCCACCTGAGTCACGGATTGATCTGATTTTAGGCCATCCAAGCCCACTATGGAATGTTGCATCTAGTGGACGGTTTTGATTTTCTAAAGGCATCACGGTGGGGCCCACAAAGCTCGACCTCACGGACTACCGCTTTACGCTCGTGCGCATAGTACCTTTTCTCACACACACATATATATATAAAGCCCTAGCCCTCTCTCTCTCTCTCGACCGAGTTGCTCAACTCAACTTGCCCAACTCAGAACTCACTTGTTCGAAGTTCGTCGTATTTCTCTCTCGACTCAATAATAATTAATAAGGTATACTTCTAATCTTTGAATTTTTTTTTATCTTTTTGATTTATGTAATTGTTTGAAAAATAGAAAAACTCCAAATTCTAAAATTAAGATTTGGAATTTCAATATGCAAATTGGAAGGTTTAGGGGCCAGGTTAGGGTACTTTGGGTCTGTTAGGTTAACTGAACTTAATTTACATTTTTAGTTTTCAAAGTGAAAAAAAATATAGACAAAGCTCAGCTCGAGCTCGCCTCGACTCAACACAGTTCGCTTGGCTTGACTCAAACCCAGCTCGTTCAGCTCGAATAGTCAAGCCGAGCTAAGCTAGCGTTTTGAGCTCAAAGGTTAAGCCGAGCCAAGCTCAAGCTAAGGTAGTCATGAGAACAAGTGGAACCGAGCCGAGCAAGGCAAAGCTCGACTCGAGTCGACTCAATGTACAACTCTACCAATGGACTACATATCTAATCGTTGTTTTGTGGACACTTGATTTTTAGAATAGGACATTGGATATTTTTCATTCTTCACCATCTAATAAATGTTCATCAATTTTATAGTCAGATGATAAAATAAAATAAAAAAAAATTGCAATTACATTAATTGGATGAGTGTCCATTTGGATGCTACCTAATAAGTAACTTTTCTGTATGTTAATTGTTTGAAGAAATGCTTCAACTGAGACTGGCACTTTTGTGTAATGAAATTTAGTACAAAAGGTCTAATATTTCCGTGGGTTTTTTTTTTTTTTTCCAAATCCAAGATATGCCTAGTGAGTGCAGTTCCCCCCATAGTAAATCGATGTAATGTGTATGGTGTTCCTGTAATTCTGAATATATAATTCCTCTTTTTCTTTTCTTTTTCTTTTTTTACCTAATCAGATTGGTTACTTGCTGAAACCAGTAATCCACGACATATCAGCATATATTGTTAACATGATGTTTTGCCTTACTAGATTACAACATTATAGTTTGCTTTCTAAGGTGATATGTTAACTCTTACCATATCGGCAAATATGAAAATGTATCAACTAGATGGTAATCAGTAACCACTATTTAGATAATGAGAAAAACATTAGCTAAGCAACTGGCCTCATTGCAAACAGTTTTGCACTACAACATATGGGTGGATGTAATCTTTTGATTATTTATCAATGCAGACACACATTCACTTATATATTGAGGTTGTGTTATTCTTTTGAAGCCATCGGTCAATTGGCAAAACCAGGAGATAGTTAGAAGCCCATGAGCTCCCCAGAACTAAGGCCTATCGATAATCTATTATAAATAAGGGGTCTTGCTAATCTATATGTGCATGTCATGCACATTTTCATATCTGCATGTCGAGGAGGTAATTCTTTGCCTTGAGTCTTAAAATTACTCTACTAGTTATATAACTAAATACTTTGAATCCACATGTAGCTAGGCTGGAACTGATCTGTACTTGGCATTGATACTAGACAAGACTATTTTGGGCATGATCTGGGAAATATATTGGAACTTGACCCCACTTGTCTGAGTTTTACTGGGATTCATTTCATATAGTATGAGTTGAGATTTGTACAGGGAACGTGTATTCTAACGAATTGGGTGGGCCGTTTGAGTAATCCCACCTGGAAACTATTATGCTGCCCACATCTGGGCTAAAATACTTCCTTGCAGAGTTTTGTTTTATCCTTGCCGGGATTGTAAAATGCTTGTTCAAATTGTCCAATGTTAAACTGTTGTTATTGTGGTTGAATGTTAGAGATGGAAAAAGGGAATTTTTGGTTTTATTTATTTATTTATGTGATAGATAAAATGGTGGCCGATTTGAACAAGGTGGTGCTAAGAAAGTGATCATTTCGTGTCGCAACAAAGATGCTCCCATGTTCGTTGTGGGTGTTAATGAGAATGAGTACAAGTCTGACATTGACATTGTCCCTAATGCTAGCTGCACAATTAACTGCCTTGCTCGTTTGGCTAAGGTCTCTAATTATTCATCTTCACCTGTAATATTATTTAATGTATGTGGAGAAATATTAATTAGAAATTTTCATTCCTCTTTTTTAATTCTCATAGCTGATCAATGATAAATTTGGTATTATTGAAGGTTTGATGACCACAATCCACACCATCACTGGTGGGTACAAGTATTTGCTAATCTATAATGCATGTTTTGATATTATTTGTTGAAAAGAGTTGAATTACCTGCAGGGCGGAATCTGTGGGAAGCTGAAGGGAATCTTGGTTTACATTGAAGATGATGTGGTTTCCACTGACTTTGTTGGTGACAACGGGTAATCAAAAGCTACATTGCTTTTACCTTAGTTTGCTTTTCTTTTGTGGGGACCTATGATACCACCAAACCCACGATCTGACAGTGATGTATAGCTATCCAGATTCCAGACCATCCAAATTGTAGGTCCCAATTGTGGACGGAGCATATAATCACATGAATCAAACAATCCTAGCTATGCAATTATGGCTACCTGGCAATTGGCTAGAAGTAAGATAGTAAGTGGTCCAACTTCAAAAGTGAAAATCGGATGTTATTTTCTCATTGCATTTTTTTCATTATGCTTCATCCACAGTTGGGTCAGCGATTTGGACAATCTGGATTTCTGAACAGCTAAAAACTAGGTGGATGGTTGAAGAGTGACTGCCCCTTTTTAGATTATGCAATCCTAATTTAGGAGTCTAGCCCCTGTTACCTTAATACAGATCAGGGAAATGATTCAAGTTTCGAAATAGCTATGTGAAATCTTGTTATTATTGGATCTTATCCACGTTAAATGAAAGTGGTGAGTAGTTGGCCCTTTGTAGTGACAAGTTACAAAATAAAAAATTATTAAAAAGGGTAGCCACACATTAAATCTTAATAATTGGAAGAGGGTCTTGTTGTTGGTCAATTTTGGTATGGCCCAAGAGGTATGGTTTTAATCACTGGGATCGGGCCCTATACTCAGCGAATAAGGGAAAGACTTATTGATGACTGGCTAGAATGATTTTAATCATTTTCAATGTATATTTTTCAAGATCCGTCTTAACTATCATTCTTTTCACATAGAGGCGGCCTACCTGACAGTACAAGACATCCATGTCCATGATGTAAATCTTAGACATGGAATGCAATGTTGCTTGCGAAGTTGTGTTTGGATGGTATGGTACATCTACCAATACGACACATACACATAAAGTCTAGGCCTTGTAATAAGCACATTCTCTCAAAACTGGGCCATGAAATGGTCTGTTGCAATTGCTAGATTATGGTTGCTGATTTGCAGCAACGATAAAGTGTAGGGAGCATTTTTTTGGAAGCCTTTTTCCATTGATAGCTGCACTCTTGTATTAAAATAAATAAATAAATAAAAATCCAAAAGGACAGTTGCATTCTGGTCTCTTTGAGGGACACCAAAATATTCAAATTCTATAGACAACCCTGTCCAATGGATACTTTCTTAAGTGATAGCTGCATCCAGATGCTTGAATGCTCCCCTTTAGCATGTCCATGTTCCAAGTTGAGCTTTCCACGCGTCTAACAACCCATCTGTTGACATCAATGAGTTTGATATTAAGGTTGTCTCGCCCTGACATTGACATTTGGGATGTTTGTAGAAATAATAATCTGTTTGGGTTGATGTTGAGATATTCTGCATTGGATTGTTAGTTTGGGTTCTTTATCTTCGTCTTGGTTAATCTGTTTTCTTTTCTTTCTTATGGATTCCTACTAATAATGTCCTCTACTTGACTCTCCAGATTGAACCTGCAAAGTACAAAAGCATCTCTTTTAAGCTTTCATATTGGATTCCATACAAATTAATTGATTTCTATCTGCTGCCAAGGGTGTGAATGTGAGTAACTACACACCATACACACAAGCCCAGACAAGGGCACAAGTGATCCCAATTGCGTTCTGGCATGAATGCCTTTCTTCTTCTTCTTTTTTTGTTAATTCTATTTTAGTGTAAGGAATAAATTGCCAATTCTCTGTATCCTATTCTTCTCTACTTTTATGGTTTATTTCTTATATAACATCCTACATCATTGTGGTTTCTTAAATATTTTGTAAAAGAAATGTGGTGGGTCAAGAATTTGGTGGGATGGATTGTGTAGTTTTAACTGTGAAGTAAGAGCTGGCATCTTCATACCAAAATAAAATTTTGCAGAAGATTCAAACTTTTACATTCCCATCTCTACGTGGTTTTTGTATTCCAGATCATAACTGTTTTGATAATTGTATTTTTAATCTGCAGTTCAAATGTAGTATCAGCTGGAATCCTTGGAATATTTGGTCAGGAGGTTGCTGAACTTCCTTTGGTCACTACAAGTAAAGAAAGCCAAGGAAAGGCAAGGCATTCAAGTTAAAAAAGTATTTCGATGCACTTAGTTATTTTTATTGGCATTGTTTTTCTAGAGTTTTCCTTATGCTTATGATTTACGTGCGCTTCAGATTAGTTCGCCACACTTTTTCTTATTTCTTTCTTTCTTTTTGGCACTCTTTTTTCCACTGATGGCATTTGACAGGGATCTCATAACACAAATAAACTGGATGGTCAGTATAGTTTATCAGTAGATCTGTTGAATTAGGGCTGTAGAGATGTTCCTATGGGATTTATTTCAAACCTTGAATCTTTTTGTTTGTGTGTGTCTGCAGTGTTTCTGTCTTACAAATGCCTAGCTTTATCTTCAAAGAGGTGACACTAGCACACTTCCTCCTCTCTGTCATTATCCTGTCAAGGTAAATTAAAAATATATATATTTTCTTCTTCTTGGGCCCAAATTCAGTTCTAAAATAATTTTACAATCCAGAAATCACTATTTTTTACTGACCTAAAATAATTTTTAGTTCAAGTTTCATTCAAAATTGAACAATCTTTACTTATGGGTCATTTACAATCCAAAAATCATAATTTTTACTGACCAAAAAATAATTTTTATAACTTTATTACCACTTGGTGGCATTTGTTTGATGGGGTCCCAATTTAAATGTAAGACTTGGTTTAACTTGTCTTAACCATTTGTCTTATTCGTACATATGACTTGAGTTTTAAAATCATTTTCTACATAACATAGCATTTTATATAACAATGCGACATCATTCTTATGATGGATGGGAGGTATCTCAAATATCTCTTGCTCAGACCCCCTAACCATTTAAGTGGAACCCTGTTAAATTTCATCCATTGGTTGTTATTGGTCATTTTGCATCAGAGGATAGGACTAGGAGACATTGTGCATGTCCCAATGATGAAAGTCCCACCAGATCAATTGCTTGTATTATCGAAAGGTGGGCTACATCTCTACCATTGTCGATCAAGCATTATATAGAGCCTTCTCATGTAATGGCAACCAATTTGGTAATGTTGTTCTGCAATTTCCCATTCTACTTATATTTTCCTTAGAGAAGGTGCATAGTGGATTTCTGCGACTATGTTTGGTTTAGAAATGTATGAATAAAGCCTGAAATCAGTAGCTTCTTTTGTTTTCTTTAGCAATGGAAATGGCATTTAATGGTATTTTTAGAGGGTGACAGAAGGTGTTCTTCAATTGTAATGATTATTTGTGCAAAATGTGGTTATGTTTATGGATGCATGAAAAAACCTGCAACCATTGGCTTCTTTTCTTTTACAAGTGATGGAAGGCGATAGTTGAGGTTTCTCAGGAGAGTTTTAGAATCATTTCCTATAATCTGTTGATGATTTCTGGAAATGAGTTTTGTTTATTATATGTGAAAATAAGCTTTTAAAAGTGATGTGGTGTTTGAGGTTTTTTGAAAAAACTATAGAAGCATTTCTTGGATTATATTGCTGATTTTTGCAAATGGATCTTGTTGCTTATGGATGCATATGAAAAAAATAATCAAATATGGTATTTGGGCCTGTTTCCATTTCCTGATGCCTCTTCTCAAATTATCAATTACTTACAAAGAGCTAGGTTTTGAGGTTTGAGGTTTTTAACATTGCTTGAGCCTGAGGACTATATAGTATTGTTTGTGTTTCATGCATCATGTTTCTAGATTGGCAATTATATAGTCTTATATCACCATAACCATCCTTTTTACCTAATGCATTTCCTGGGATGACAACTTCTGCCTCATTCATGTGAACCTAATACCAGTACTGGGTGTAGTTGGTGAACAAGAAAATTTTCTTGCTTTGATTTTTACTTTAAATGTGTATTGGTGCTATTGGAGGGTTCAATGAATCATTGTTTATTTATCTGTTATTTGGATTTACTCCGCAATGATAGTCAACATTAGATGTCATGTTCTTTAGGCATGCCTTTTACTTACTAGATCACATCTTTCTTCTATCTATTTGTGATGCAGGCTGATATGGGCCACGGTCCATGGGCCCAGACCCATTAAATCTAAGCCATTAGTTGGCCCGTCAATAAAGAGGCCCAAGCCCCCTATTTATGTATATAGCCTATTTAAGTACATGAGACAAAGTAGTATGGAGGCATTTTGAAATCAAAACAAATCTCTTGAGTTGTTCTCCTAATGTATTCTTGTACTTAAGATTGAAGGTGTCTGCATTTAGACAGATCCTTCCCATCAGCCAGCTGCACCAGTTTGTTTAGAAAAAAAAAAAAAAAAGCCTGCCTAACATAGTGCACAGGAATTGAAAGCATTAGTCTTGACACCACATCTGTTAGCATGTTGCTCAGCTCAGGTATTTCTCATTAATAGTCAGCATCTAAGTGTGATTGTTGATGGTTAGTTGTTGTTTTCTTCAACCTTTTTTCTTCTCTACTGCTAAAAAATAAAAATAAAAATAAAATCTAAAATAATGTCACTTGGATTGCATATATGGAATGATCAACATAAGGGAATGCTCTGGTTTAGTTGGAAACTTTCAATGGTATATTTTGTAACTACCTTTTTCCCCCTTTCTCAAAAGTTCCATTTGTCAAATGTCTAAAATGTATTACTGAATGCAGGGAGCTGATCCAGTGCCGGGGCATGTGGGTATTTCTTCATGTCATTGCCACACATGTGGCAATTGGCATAAGTGGAGAGATTGGAACTGGTTCATTCAGTAGGTCCTAGTGTATGGGTCATGGATCAAAATCACACTTTATTGATGATCAACCCTTTAATCGATTATGTCATCTAGGCTGCATTTGGACGCACAAGTGAAATGAATTGCATACATTCATTTTAATTAATAGAATGGTAATTGATTACTATTTTTGGTACATTCTGATATGAAAAGTAGAAAAATGGGTGTATGAATAAGAAATGCGGAGCCTAAATGTCGTTTACCATCATCATGCTTTGGAAAAAAAGAGGATAAACTAGTAACTTGGATTGAACATTTCTTTTTTTATAACTGGTGAAAGGAGGATTCCCTTTTCAGTGACAAACTATATTTGGTGGATTTTGAGTCCATTAGCAATATATAAAATAAAATAAATTAATCATTTGGGTTTCTTACCAATTGATTCTATTTTGTATGCAGTATGTTTTAAGGGACAACATGAAGAATGCCGGTGGCAAAGAAAAGTCTACTCGTGTTTTAGTGTCAAGGTGAGATGAGAAGCAGCTTACAGAGATGTTTATTGCTCTAGCTGCTGTAACTGGAGTAGAAATATTAGAAGATGAAACTGGTATGGCTTATTCTTCATTAACAACTCTGCGAACTTTAGCTATCCACTATTGTTGGTTTCTTGTTTAAAGCCATTTCTTCTTAAGTTGTTCTAAGCTTCATGCTCTGCAGTGAATTTTATTTTTTATTTTTATTTATTTATTCTACATTGATTTTTCTAAATGCATGTTTCCTCTGTTTATGATTCATCGTCTTCCAGATTGACGGGAATCGAGTAGAAGCTGTAGCACAGAAGACTAACACGTATGCATGGGGCCTACTCTTTGGCCACGAGTTTCTTGAGTCGCAGCCAACTTAAGATGAGTATTAAATCTATGAATAGAAGCCTTCTTACATTTTTTGGGTTTATAACAAACTTGAATCATCTTCTCCACAAAAATTTCCTTTAATTGAGCAATAATCCCCACCAAAAATTCATCTTTTTCTTTCGGTATGTTTGGTGATAAAAATTTTAGTAGATTATATCCTTCACCTTCCACATCATTATCTAATTAACACTTCAATACATCTTCGCAAATAAGAGAAGCTAATGTACTGACCCATTGTAATTAACGGCTATATATAGTTATTTCAACAAGGGCATTCTTTAAAGGCACAGAGATATGGAAGAAAGAGACTGCAATGCAGAAGGTAAGGTTCTTCCCTCACTGCTCTAAAAACATATTTTCCTTTGGATAGATCTTCATCAATCGAGTTGCTAGAACTATCCTTGATTTTCAGGAAGCAACCAAGCTATTAGAGTCGTCATCCTCGAAGCTGAATGGTGAGTATTATTTTGCAATACATCAGGATGTGTTTGAGCAAACCTCTATTAGAATCATAAGATCAAGTTTCTTATTTATTACAAACAGAAAATTTTCCTACCTGGTACCTAATCTGTGCACATGTGGCCCACTATCGTGACTTGACTCGAGAAATGAACGAGTTGGTCTTAGTCTTAAAGACATGGCGTGGATACTTGCAGTAAAAGTAATATAAAATACAAATGTTGTCAAAGCATCCAACACTAATATTATTAAAATATCAAATTTCTCTCTAAAATTATTTTATTTCTACTCACATTCAAATAGAAATTGTTAAAACTTAAGATTTGGAAAGTGAGATGGATTGGAACATGTACAAATGATGATCTTCACTAGTCAATTTAATATCTATAGATAGTTTTTCTTTAATTATTTGGGATGTCATTAATTTCTTTTTGCTATTTTGTTTTGCGGGTTGTAGGCAGGGACGAATAGGAGCTTGATGGAGGGATTTTAAAAAAAATATATTTGGAACCATTCAACTTATTATTATAAATTTTATTTTAATATTCATTTTTAACTATGTTGTGCAATATTTTTTAGGTTTCATATATATATATATATATATATATATATATAGATTTTAATCAAATATAAATAATCAAATTCATTAAAAAAAAAAAAAAAAAACAATTTTACCAGGAGTCTATACTGGCACTTAGGCAAACCATTATGGCGTTTGGTAGAACTTTAGTGGCGGTTCGGCATACCTCTACCGGCGCTTACAGGACTTTTTCAAGCACTTGTCAGGCTTTTTCCGGCCCTTAGGAAGCTTTTAACGGCACTTTTCAGGCTATAATGGCGGTCAGAAGAAGAGCCGGTAAAGCTCCCCTTATAGCAACTGTCAGCAAAACCGCTAGGAAAGTGTGATGGGCGCCGGTTAATGAATTAGCAATACCCCTTTTTTGGCGTGTGTCTGACCATTGATAAAGGCTCTGCAGACAGTTTCTGGGACCTTTACCGGCAGTTTTGGCCACCGGTAAAGGTATGTTTTCTTGTAGTGGTAGAATCCCATCTATTCACACACAAGCACACAATGTTGCATGCATTGCAAGATCTCAATTTTTCTATGAGTGGACTACTGTTCAACTAATCTGGTGCAAACAGGACATTTCACCCCTCAGGTTGGCCATAGTAAAAAACAAAGATATGAGTACAAATTGCTTTCAGTTTGCACACCATAGTGAGAGAAAATGTAAATAGTGGACCCGCTAGACGGAAAGCTCATATATTTAAAATATCGTACATATCTGAGCAGCTTAAAAAACATCCATCGCCTGACCATGTTCATTGCAAGTATGGCCAACCCAATGACTTGACAAAGGCTCATGTGGGGCCACCCGATGATGCACCCTCGTTGTTAGAACTACAGAACTCCCAGAGATGGGGGATCGTCTACAGCATCTGCTTTACCACCCAAGCTATGTCGGGTCCGCCATATTGTAAAATTATGTAAAATCCACTTCTCTTTCATGTGATAACCATCATCTGAACCGTGAGTAAAAAGACCTTGAAAACTTATGTGGGCCACACCAATGGGAAAATCATAAAATTACTTCTAAAACCATGAGTTCAAGGAGCGGCCCACATGGGTTTTCTGATCATGCTGATATTTGTATTCTCTTCCTCCTAGTGACTTAACCGATTTACAGGTTTTGAGAAAGATACAAGCCATGGTAGGCCAATACAAAAACCTATGCCCAGCATCCCATCATTGTTCCATGTGGTGTGGCCCATCTGAGTCTTAGATCTAACTGGCCTAAGGGTCTAAAATCGAGACGGATGGATGGTCCACATCTAAGATCAGTCCCTAATGATAAAATGGCTTGCATCTAAAGCAGGCCCATATAATGGATGACCCACTTCATGCAATCAAACATATTTTTCTACATTTTAGTTGATGAGCATGTTGTTTACCAAAAATACTTATCTACTGATTAAGTAGAAATCAAGATAAGATATTATGGCATAAGCAGTTTACTTAAGTATCTTACTATCCAAACAGGTCCTTAGTGGCTTGGGCTTCGCAAGAATAGCTCAAGTGATTCACTTTGGATCAAAGACCCCCAGTCTCCCATTATGTCCCAATACGAAAAACCTTATCCTTGAAAATTAGGTTTGAATAAGATACATATCCCCACAACGAAATATCAAAATCGCACTCGGTTGGGGACCTGTCCCTACAAAAAATGTATATGAAAACATAATCAGTAACACATGAAATAACAAAATTTGTGGAATCCGAAGAAGTCGACGTTGATGAGAAGTTGATGCATTCAAAGAAGCTATAGTCTTCTAAATCTGGGAGTTCAATCTTCACTTTGATAAAGGGATTGAAAAGAAGAATAGAGTGGCTACCTCTATGCATGAAAAAGCAAGCATCCTTGCATAAACAAATTGTTGAAACAGGGAGCTTTGGGATATCGATGAAATAAGTCTCATTATACAAAGGATCCAAGAAGTTACACATGACACCATCTTTTCGAAAATACATGAGCCATGGTGAGTGATTTACGAGAAATGGAAAGTCACTTCTAGTGAGCAATGAGAGGTGCTGATTTGTGATTAGGCTTAGTGAAACAATTGATTGCCAACTTCTACGGGAGGAGGTCAGATGAAATGACCCCTCTACCCTTACTTTTGCTCAAATTTACACATTTTACTAATCAATCCAGCCATCCACATTGTGCCAAATAGCATTCCTATTCCAGCAGCCAATCCGATCTAGGACGGCTCGCTACACCATGGTCCGGGGACATTTTGTACAAAAAAGGATTCTCTCCCTTACCTCAGATGCCTCTGACCTGATGAAGCCAAGTACGTCCTGAAAGAAATTCACGAAGGCATTTACGACAACCACTCCGGAGGACGATCCCTCGTTCACAAAGTCATCCGACAGTGATATTTTTGCCTAACCATCCAGACAGACGCCAGGCAGTACACTTAGAAATGTGACAAGTGTCAGCGATTCGTGACAATACCCTGTCAACAACCCGAGCAGCTGACCCCTATAACCAGGCCATGGCCCTTCGCCCAATGGGGGATTGGCATCATCGGCCCCTTACCAACTAGTAAGGGGTGGACTAAATTTGTAGTTGTCGCAGTCGACTATTTCACCAAGTGGGCCGAGGCCGAGCCCCTGGCCAAGATTACCGAGCAGAAGAACCGACTTCGTCTGGAAGAACATCATATGTCAGTATGGGATCCCCCACACGATCATCTCGGACAACGGGAAACAGTTCGACAACAATCAATTCCGAGGCAAGTGCGAAAACATCGGGATCCAGAACGTCTACTCATCACCACGATACCCTCAGGCTAACGGACAGGTCGAAGTAGTCAACAAGATCATTAAGAACCACCTCCAAGCCAAAATTGAGAAAGCTAAAGGTGCCTGGGCAGAAGAGCTTCCCCACGTTCTCTGGGAATACCGAACTACTGCTCGGACAACCACAGGGGAAACTCCTTTCTCCTTGGCCTTTAGCGCTGAAGCCATTGTCTTAGTCGAGATCAGACTCCCGACTACCCAAATCTGCCCCTACGATGAGCATCTGAATGCCAAGCAGATGATGCTGGACCTTGACCTAATCGAAGAAAGAATGGAGCAAGCCCAACTCAGAGTCGCAACTCGACAATAGTAGGTCACCCATTTCTACAATTCTAGAGTGAGGACGAGAAGGTTTTGAACTGGAGACCTGGTCCTCCGCAGAACCTTCCAGAATACCAAGGAACTTGGCTTAGGAACCTTGGGACCGAACTAGGAAGGACCCTACCTAGTAACGAGCACGAGCCGACCGAGGACGTATTGGCTCAAAGACATGGAAGAACGACTCATGCCGCATTCATGGAACACCGAGCACCTGAAAATCTACTATACGTAGGGGTTGCCAGGCCTAAGCATAAGATCTACTTTTCTACCGTTTTTGAATCTACAATGTCGAAACCTACATGTTTTCTTCAAGAAATACAATAAAAATCCCAAATCAGGGGAATTTTACAATGTACTTTTCCATATTCTAATGTCCGACCTAAGAAAATCTATCGAATGCTCCCCTCAGTACAAGGGAATAGATACTCTTACTGATGGTCTGACCTTTAAAGAAGAGGTCGGAGCAACAACCGAATCCCTTACATTGCCTACCGAGGACTTCCCTTGACACGAGGGAGGAATAGTCCCCACCATTCACCCGACTCCTAGAGAAGAGGTCGGGACATCAACCAACCAACGCAGTTAAGACTGCAGTCTATGAGAGAAGGCAAATCTAAAGAATTGAGGACGACCTCCAAAAGGGACGACCTTTCAACTGACAATCAAACCGGCAAATATATACATACCAAAAAGGAAGGCAAAGTTTGAACACTGATTATTACAAAAATCCTTCTCATTAATAGAATGGGGGGTACACACAAAATAAGTACATTACACAGACGATTACAAGAAAAATGATAGAAAGTTATTGTGATGAAGGAGGCTGCTCGGAAGGCGTGTCCTTGAGAAGCGCCTCAAGATCTTCGGAAGAGTCGACCTAGAAAGTAGAGAGGTCATGCTCGGGATGTGCCCCCTTTATGTCCTTCAGGCATTTTTCATAACTAAGGCCATAAAGGGCATCCCTATACTCCTCGTAATCATTGGAGGCCTTGTACTCCTCCACAGCTGCTGCCAAAGCCATAAGGATGACCGCCTGAGCCTCCTTCATCTTCACGTTATATTTGCACCTCAGCTCGCCCAGGTCAGATTTCCATTGAGTACCCCTCTCCAGAGCTTCGGCGAGGAGCTTCTTAGACGCCTCCAGCTTGGTTCGCGACATGGTGTAGCGATGGAGGTCGGAACCCAAGAGCTCAGCGCAGAAATCCCTGGTGTCTCGTAGTCCCCCCACGTCCAGAACCACTTGGTCTTCCAGTTTTTGTTCAAGGTTGGGACGTTCGTGATTAAGGCTTTACTAGTCCCCTGCCAAGAGGCAAAGTAATACCAACCCTCATGTAAAGGGTTGAATTTCACCTGGTACAGGTGGAGAAAATCATTCACGGTCAATTGGGTTAGTCAAGCTCAGACCAGAGAATGAATGACCACACCAATGCCCTCCAGGCGTTGGGGATCAACTGCTCAGGAGTTAACCTCAGGTACGCGAGGACCTGCCTTACTATCCTTTGAAGGGGGAGCCTCAGGCCGCACTGAAGGGTGACCTGGAAAATAGCCACCTCACCCTCAGGAGGACTGTTCAAGAGCTTGCCTGGTGAGGGAGCTAAGAGTATCACAGAGTCCGGAATGTGATACCCTGACCTGATCCACACCAAGTCGGCCTCCGTCAATACAGACTCAACCAGCCCCCTCTCCTCAGACTTCAACGAGGCTTCGAGGACCCACTAGCCTCCTCCGTCACCGAGACGGTCTCCTCTGCATCCTTTGACCACTCCACCGGGGACCGCTCAGCCATTCGCGCATCGTGGGATGCCTGGAAATCCCTGTTGCTCATCATCATCATCAAGGGTGACGGGGGGTTCGACATGGGGCGAAGATCATCTACCCCACCATCACAACGAGATGTCCCCTCCAGCTAACTAGATGTTTTTGACATGTTTGTGAGCCCAAAGGCTACCGAAAACTCAAAGAAAAGAAGAAAAGGATGAAGGGAGAGGAATAGGGAAGCGGAAACGGAAACGAAGCTCACCAAAGAAGAAGACTCACTTGAGAAGATGTCGGGAAACAACTTGAAGCCTCGCCGAGAATTGCTTGACGTAAAAAAGAAAAGG
This sequence comes from Magnolia changhungtana, assembly GCA_030180095.1. Taxonomy (NCBI): domain Eukaryota; kingdom Viridiplantae; phylum Streptophyta; class Magnoliopsida; order Magnoliales; family Magnoliaceae; genus Magnolia; species Magnolia changhungtana. The sequence goes on from JASAUF010000579.1 coordinate 3,402,178, forward strand.
TACAACAAGAGCAAAGGGGCAAATACCTTGCCCAACGTTAGGGCATCCCCTTTTATAGCAAAGCCACATGTATAGCATTCAATGCGGCAACTAGAGCAGCTCCTCGACGCTCACGCTCAGACACATGGAGCTTTACCACTCGCTGCTTGGCTCCACGACCAAGAGCAAGCCACGTGTCATCGCCCCGTATGCCTAATGACGAAAAAGTGCCCTGACAACACGCATGGCCTCGAGTCACGAGCACGCCTTATCAATTGCTACGTATCATGATTGCAGATATGCTTCGATTTATGTGCCATCCACCTAACTTGACACTAATGACACACCGACTCGATACCTCATAAGACAATGATCTGACCAGACCAACCTACTTCTCAAGCTCGCTTCGCAAGCTCGAAAGTAGGGGGCTTATTGTTATGGGGAAAATAGGCCGACCAATAACTCAAGGTCAGGTCAGACCCTCGTGCACTTAACCAGGTCAAACGTTAAGAACCTAAATGAGAATTCCACTACTCATCCCTGGACCAAGTAACAGCCAAGCTCAAGCTCGGCCTCTTGCCAGCAGGTCGGGAAACAGACCGACCTTCACAACATCGAAGGACAGTACTCAACAAAAGGACCAGGTCGGACCTCAAGTCAACGTACTATCCCCAGGTCAGGTCGGCCAAGACTACCTCAGCCTCCTACAACACGGCCCACTAATTCCGAATAATCAGAGATCCGTTCGGGATCTTCTCCAAAGAACTCGGAGGATATTTGTGACACGCTTGGGATCCCGAGATCTTCGCCAAGGATCTTAGATGATTCTCCCATGTGCTCGAATTTCGAATCCCTTCGCAATACGCACCTACTAAGTAGGGAAATCCCTTATACGTTACCACCTCTCCTCCACTATAAAAAAGGAGCATCTCTAATGGTGAAAGGTACGCACAATCTTTAGCCAAAAACCCTTTATTCAACTAGACTCAGATTCATTATCTAACTTAGGCAGCGGAGGGTCCCCTATGTTAGCCAAGGTCTCCTTTGTTTGTTCTTTGTGCAGGTACACGAAGGTCTAGGGGAGGCTAACCAGATTTTTGCATCAACAATACTTATACAGAATCCTATAGTGTTTTATTTGCTACTGCCAATCAAGAAAATTACATTATCCATGAAAAGCAAGAAACCTTAATTTTATCAACTGACCACTTGTTAACATCACAATGCGGCTGCTACATGTTAGAGTTTATTTTTGAATTCTGTTGTAGGCGAGGTTACTTTGGATGTGGGGCGTTCATCATGCAGGGCCCAACTTCGAAGGCCTTTCACACTTGTGAAACATTTGCATTTATTTCGAACATCCTTTTCGATGACTTCTTGTTTCTCCTACAACAAACATTGGCATTTCAATAAAGAACATAAACTAAATGATTGAAAATTGTGATTTAAAGGAGAAAAGAGCTACTAGCACCTTCAAACCTGACATGGAGGGCATGGGTTGTCAAAATTGAGATTAGAGCTTAATCTTGATTCTACAGGATCCCTGTCCAAAAGTACTTTCAATTTCACGAGGAAAAAAAAAAAACTAACAATGGTCACCGTGATAGAAGCATGATTTCACATGAGCCAAAACCATGTCATATAATATTCTTGTAATAAGCAGCACCAAAGTCACAAGGGTGGGTATTTGGACTATTAGAACTTGCATTAGACCCATTTTTTTGGTAAATGTGATGCTTGATGGTTGCCCCAATTGCCTGTTGTGGAATCTTCACAGAAGAAATAAAGGTAGTATATGAACCAAGTGTTTTTTTAGCATATCATATCCAACCTGAATGCATAGAAAGATTATTAAATTGAACAACAGCCAGACATGCGAGCAGCTCCCTTGGATATGATCATAACAGAAAAGATTTGCATATTGGATCCTTCCAAATATTTGCAGGATCATTTTCCAATATGATCATAACAGAAGATTTGCATCAATTAGATCCTATCGTTTTCCAAGACAGCCAGACAATTAGATCCTCAACAGACAAGCCAGCCAGACCAATTCCACCCTGATTTGCATCAACAGAAAAGATAGAGATTTGGTTGGGTACTTCATCAAAGCATACAAGTATTACAAGAAAATTAAAAAAATAATCATTTTCCTACCACAAATGTTGGAATTTTTAGCATATCATCAAATCTTTTACCCATTACGTTTCCTAAATCATCATCACATCGATTTTCCTTTCCCTGACCAACAGTCATAAGGATTAGCATCCTATCTTTATGCTCCAAACCATGCACATTCCGGGAGAGGAACTTCATTAATCACCATTCTTAGATGCCCCCTAGTAGACTCCCAAATCCATACTTTGGGTGGCTCATGCATCCAACATATCATTAGCCATGTTACGCACTTGTGGAAACAAACTATTTAGCTTATCACAATATAGATGAACTTTTATTCATAAGACTTTGAACACATTGCTTCTGCTTTCCGCTCTTTTGCAAATACCAAAAGTCTAACATAATCAGTGATCACTTCTGGAAAAAAAAAAACATAATCAGTGATCCACTTTCTCCTACAAAGCTCAAGTGTCACTGTTTACAAAGGAAGAAATCAATATTTTGACATGCAAGTACAGCCAATACCCAAAGGATAAGATACAGGAAACGTTTTGCTAGCTAGAATTGAAGAACATAAATAAAAACCAACCAACCTGGAAATTAAGTGACACCAACAATATCGCCACGTTTGGTACCAGAATGGAATCTAGAAAATTCGGCTTCACCAATGTCTGAGTGCCTATTGTAAGTAAATAAACAAAATCAAAATGCTTCCATAAACAAGCTATGAAATCATAAATTCTACAACAAAGAATGAAATCAACAGTTGCACAACAAAAGACTACACGAACTAAACTGTGAAGGGAAGCAGCAACAGATATGGGGGGAAGAGTTTGTTTCGAAATGGTAGGAAGTATAAACAGCTAGGAAGTGGGAGCATTTGGGGGAAGAGTTTGTTTAAAAATGGTAGCAAGTATAAACAGCTGTGGGAGCATGTCAAGAGAGTGATTTAAAGCTAGAGTGGCACCTAATTAGAACAATCATGCAACTAAGGTGCATTGGCCATTCGATGAGACAAACTGACTCACTATCGTTATGCGATATGGGATTTTGCATATGTTTTCTTATTCTACGTACAGATGAATGATTAATATTGTGTCGGACTGCACAATCTTTGGGACCGAATAGTCCAAAAGCATGCATTGCCTAGCACATAGTTTACGTCATACCTTTAGATTTCTGACTTGATGAGGACACCCAGCTGGAATAAAGACTGCCTCTCCAAGTTCCTGAACAAAAGTCCATGGTTCGATTCCTACACAAACAGCACAGGAACTAAGAATTGTAATAATAATCATTAGTACAGGCACCCACTCACATAAGAAAGAAGCAAAGTAAAGAAAAAAGAAATCAAAAAGACAACATTGATACATGAAGGGGAGGGAGGGTGGAGGAAGAATACCAAATTCCTCCTTGAGCTTCCTTTTATGTTCCAAAGTTAGATAGAAAGTCTTGTCATGAATGGCGTGCACAACCTAAATAATCAATGTTGTATAGCAAAATTGCTACATGCTTTACATTTTCAAGTCATGATGAGCATTAGTCGAACATATTTCAGCTCGTGACAAAGCCTAACACAACTAGCAATGATAAAGGCTTAGGCTTAGATGATGATGACGACTTAAAAAATAAATAAATAAAAATAAATCAACAAGCAGTACATTCATCATTACATGGATGTAAGTAGCAACTTCTAACACAACAAGGAATACCCATTTCCATAGCTAGTTGGAAAAAAAAAAAAAAAAAAAACTGGTCTTTGCTATTTTTATGTGGGGACTGGATGTTAACACCTAGATGATGGGATCAAGGGATAATATGCCCTTCACTCCCAATGGTTTAATCATTTTCAAATGGGTTCATCCAAACATGACATCAATATTCTATAGAAAAATCAAGCTACTTCCTATTATACAAGCTTGGTCCATAGGTTTTTTTCCTTTTCTTTTCTTTTTGGTCTTGAGCATGATATAGAATTTTCCTACGCTTAGTACTACATGCAGAAAATGTCCATGCTTCAGTATGCTTTGTGATGGACAATAACCTATGCACCAAAAACACCCACAACAATTAATAGGAAACTTCGCATTCATCTGTAAAAATATGAATCCACACAAGGAAAACAGAACAAAAAGGAAAAAGAAAATGTGAACTTGTGAAGATGTCAAGACATGATACACAAAGCTCCCAACTCAAGAATACAAACCTGCAGTCAAACAAGGAAAAGCTACATGAAGCACTCCAAATAGCGAAGAAAAAGAAATGTATTCATGGACTAATAACCAATTAGTTCCATTGTCCACTGCCATCCCCCCATCCATCCCATGAGTTGAACTAGTTCACGAGCAATGGATGGAAGATTCTTTTTTTCTTTCCTCATAACAATCAGTCTGAATTCAAACTATCTTGTAGCCTTAAGTTTGAACAAGTGTGGACTATGGCTCAGTGATCCATACCATTGGTATGATGGTTGCCATTGTCAATGGGAGATATCCCAAAGTTTTCCCTGACTGAACAATCTTCTCTTTTTGAATAGATGAATGGTCCATATTCAAAATCAATGGGAAAACAAAGATTGGATGGTGAGCATCCTATATGGGAGATTTGGGTCACGGTCTATCACCCTCTTGTCCCAACTCATATGATAAAAAATCTATTACTAAGAAACTAGCCTTTTCTTGAAAAGGAATTATAGGGCCCTGATAAGCAGAAAACATACAGTTTGCCGATACACAGGATTTAGTACAAGAGGAGCCCATGGTATAATGTAACCCTCCATGAATGCAGGGTGCCTTGTAAATCTCCCATATTTAAATATCCTAATTGTTCAACCAGTGTAATGGTTAAGGATAAAAAAACAGAAACTATCCAAGCCACATTCCACAGAAGACAGTTCATAGATAAAAGGGTAGGGATTTTTAGGCTTTTATACCCCAACCAGTGTTATCAAAATCATGTGATCTGCAGCACAAATCGTAGGTTCAAACTGTAGAACCTAAAAAATCGTAACCGAATTGCATGAATTGGATCGAATAGTGTGAATCATAAATTGTAATAAACCTACGCAATAGTCAATTGGTGATACAAAAATGGCACAAAATAAAGAAAGACTGAATGTGAGTAATTGCAGACTGAACCTGTAAGCATATGACAACCATTAGACAATACTCATTTCTTGCATCTTGATCCTGTGACCATTAGATGCACAACGCATGAAAACGAAAGGGAGTAGAATCAGGAGAAAAGGGAGAAGGAAAATTACCTTCGGACCATCTCCAGTCACACCATGTTAATCTGAAACTGGTTTCCCAACATCCTCATTGTCCATTTCCACATATACAAAGATGAGTTGCAACAGAACCAGAAACCATCACAAATGACAAGGAAGGTGCTTATAGGTTCAGTTTTGGAAAGTAGGATGGCATGGACACAGATATATCCTATTAGATTTTCTCAAGGCACTAAAAAGCTACCATTAGCAATAAAAAAAACACACCAATCCATTGGAACTCAGCCGAGTCAACTCAGTTTTCCACGTGTCAAGCACCAATTCCTAACTGCAAATTTATAGGATCGGGGTTCCAGTGACCTGTCTGAATTAACTCAGGATTCCAAAGGATGGTTTCCAGGTTGACCCGATCTAACAAAGTTTTAAAAAAACTAGAACCACCTGCTTTAATTGTAAATTCCACGACTTACCTTTCCCTTGAAAAGTTTTGCTGCCTCTTGGTAGATTGGGAGAACCTTCTCCGAACCATTTTTGGTGGCAAAAAGCAAAAGCTGACGAAGACACGACAAATATGTGAAAAAAATATATATATACAAAAGAACTTATTGACTTGTATCGCATTATCAAGGAAACATGGAAATATGGGCCACATCCCAGAGATCGAACAGGTTGGACAGTCCAAGCCACTTGATTTGAAAGAAAAGAAAAGAATCATTTGACTCATTTCCATTAATAACCCAATCCACAAAAATATCAAATAGAAACAACTAGGATGAATCATTTCAATTGTGAAGAATGAAGATATATCTGCCACCTACCTTCTCTGTCACTCATTGATAGTAGTCCAGAAATTGATGCCTTATCTTACAGCTTATCGAAAGCAAATGCATTCCAGCAAGGCGAACACCCATCTGATAGAAAAATTCTGATGGGCCACAGCATGCGTAACTGTTGATGTGTATCGCATTATTAAGGAAACATGAAAATGTTAGCAGTGGGATGTTGCTAGGCATTAGTGATTTGTATCAATACACCTCACTAAAATACAAATTTATCTTTAATGGTAAGTATGCAAACCTGCTGAAATATGGCTGATCATATGTATTTTTCAGCTTCCTCTCAAACCTGTGAAATATTCAAGCACAATTTGAGAAAAGGAAGAAATAACCGAGAAATGGATAAGCTGCAATTTGAGAGAGGGAGGGAGATGGGCATACATGTCAATTCTCAAGGACACTACAAACTGAAAAACTATCATCATTATAAGATGCTAACCCTTCTCCAGAAAGTAGAGATATTTAAGCAAATTATCTTTCGATAATTAAAAGATACTAAAGATTTTGATTTCACAGGTATCCAAAACATTTATTTTTACTATTTGTCAAAAGATAGGGATATATCAGCCTTTTCGCTTCACAATCCCACAACCATTTGATGGGCTATGGACTTTCATCTCATGAAATCAAAATAACTATTAAATAACGGTAGCTAATGAACTGCTTCTTCTTTTTCAGTGACTCCTCTGCAGCAGCTATCTTAGCTGCACACACTTTGTCAAGATCAGATAGCATGCTCTTTTATCTCTTCCTTGAAAACCAATGCAGTCCCACATATCAATTAACAGTAGTTTTTATGTGTAAAGTAAATTTCTAAAATTGTGATGTTTCCTAGCATTCATAGTTGGAAAGTAGCCATCAGTCACATGGCAGCAACGTTGCTTTCCAGTTGAACTTGAAAGGAATATTGCTGTCATTTGGAGCTCAGGTCATGAATGATGAGGGAATTAAGATTTGGTCATTTCCAAATTATTAGACTAACAGTTGCAGAGCTTTGCTAAGCAAACACACATGTGCAATAAAGCTCATGTACATGCCACACGTGCCAACATGGCACATGGATGCAAAATCCAATCCGTCCATCAGGTTGTCCGACCCAGTACATGTTTTCCCAAAAAATAAATCTGGTCCACTCAATACATAGGCTGCAAGATATATTGGGGCCTATGCCAAGATTGGAAATAGGTGGATGTGTTAGAGAACTTCAGCCAAGATTTTCAGAGCTGTACATTTGTTCGGATCTCAGATCTATCATGCCATGCCGGCACATGAGCTTTATTACAACAGAGACCAAGAACCACGCAAGTTAGGATGGGTGAGTTGGTACAAGTTCAAGGCTCAAAAGGAGGTGGATGGAGGTAGCAAGAAAAGACTTGATGATCTAAGGTCTAACTGAAGGCCTTGATGATCTTCCCTTGCCTGTGGCTGTAATCTGTTAAAACCCACATTTTTGAAATGTGACTCAATCATCTATTATTTCTACTGACCTTGGAGAAAGAAGTATTTTCCGAAATAACTGATCTCCCCCACAAGAAAATGGGCGTCCACCAACAACACTGAGCTTTAATGTGGGAAAATCCAAATGACAATAATCAACATGCTGTTCACCGAGACTGATCATCAATGAAGACAATTTTTGCAATTAAGATGAGGCTCTTCATTTTCTCCAATGATTAGTAAAATACAGTTCTTAGAATTGTAGTCTGTGAATTGCCATGCCAATGATGGAAACTTTCAGATTTATGAAAGCTGCAATTGGCCTGTCACTAAAATTTCTACAAATACAAAACAAAACAAAAAAAAAAAAGCAGCAGTATATTTGTTGATTTTTGAATATGTTGCACCTGATAGCCATTTTATTTAGCTTTCAGCTGACCGACCTATCTCAATTTGAATAGTATTATGTAGATCAGATTCAGCAGAGACAATCTTAGCCTGAAGTTATTCAGGATGAAATCCTCAAACTATTTTTACATTTTTACAAAAGAAGTGAGAAATGTTTTGAAGTAACAATAAGGTTAAGGTAATCATGAAAATCTGGGAGGAAAAATATTTGAATAGAACCGTTGAATAAGGAGTTTATTTTCCACTTACCAAGAAGAGCATTTACTAGACCCCCAGAACTGGTCTCTAGTGACCAAGAATCGTCACCATTCCTAACAGCAAAGAATGGAAGCCTGTTAATCACCATCAATATTCGTTGTTTTAAAGGCCTTGTGTCTTTGCTTTTCCATCCCATGGTAAGCGTGCTGGTTACTTTAGTTGCTTCTGTAACTTCTTCCTCGTGGAGAACTCCCCAGTCATTACCCTCTCTTAAATTCAATTCATGCTCAGAGAAGTCCTATCAGATCTCCTTAACACCCTTCTCTCAACAAGCAAAGAAAAAGTTCAGATACTCAGCAAATAAAAGATAATTAAAAACTTGTGTGCATGTTAAAATTACTAGAATCTCTTATTGGTAACTACTTGAAGCTCTTACTGCTTTCTATTAAACCATTCAGCTTCAGGGAGCAAATGCGATTTGTTTTTATATTTTCCAAACCAAAGAAAAGATGAGCATTTCTAATTTTCTATCCCCAATTCAAACTAATCGAGTTAAGTGAAGCCAAATATGAGAAACCGCCCTTAGTACACATAAGCAATGAATCAGACTTGCAGGAATTTAGAGACTGTGTGGGGACACGTCATTCACTGATCTTAACATCCTCAATCATCCCAGTATTTGTTGACCCCACTATCAAATCAGACAAAAAATTCCATTTCTAATACTTTTAGCTAACTAACAATGAGGTCTTTCTTTTTTCCGTAAGGTGGTTGGATTAAGGTAGCCCATCTGCACACTACATTTGCCAAAATAAAATATGGATATAAGATCCAAGCCATCTATCTAGTGGCTCCTGCAATGCAGATGCCATGTCCCAAAAAAGAAGCTTGCTACTTATCATGTGGACCACATTGTCAGAAACAAATGGGCAGCTAACAAAAGCATGATGAAGTTATCTTGACTGTCCATTTGTACGATAAATCCTAGACCACCTGATAACTGAACCATCATGTCTAGGAATATAGAATTGGGAAGATTTGCACTTGGAAAGTAGGCGGCAATTTGTCTCATTATTGGAGAAGGGGGTTTTCCAAAGAATGTTCTTTCTTTATGCATGTGTTATGTTGCTCATCTGGTGTATGCATCCAATATGTTGTGATAGTGGTTCTTATTTGGATCTCAGGGATGCAAGTGTTCCATTGAGTAATGAGTACAAGATTGGCAGCATGGCTTGGCCCTTGCTATAAGGGCGTCTTGTTGCAGCGGTGCTTGTGTCACAGTAGTAACAGATAGCATATTCAATGAAGGGAAAAGACCCAATCCACCTACATATATTTGGCACATGTATTGATAATCCGAGCCATTCATTCATCTTAAGGTCCACCAATTGACCATTTACCAATCATCATCCTGATCAGATAATCCTAGCCACTAATTACAGTTTAGTGATTTTATAGTCAGTGTAATTTTCAGCCTATGATCCTTTCACGTTTGTCCAGAATAAACCAACGGTTCGGTTCATCAAACACATGCTATATATGCAGTAAAATGAAAGGAAAATACTGGATCTTCTTAAAAAATCAAGCAAAAAACAGACCCAAAAATCAAAATGCTAAGAACCCATTTCTCAAGACAGAAAATTCAAAGGACCCATCAAATAAATAAATAAATAAGTAAAAGAAGCAGAAGAAGAAATCCTATCCATATATTCCAAAGCATAGATATGGATCAAATATTGGAAAAAATATTTAAAAAAAAAAAAAAAAAAAAACAGAGCAACGTACCGATACTCTGTTGACAGCTCCATTCCATATCAAACCCACGAGCTCCTCCATTTCCAAGTTCAAATCAAGGTAGGAAATTCGATCAGATCGAGATCAATGGCTCGCACGAAGCAGACAGCTAGGAAGTCGATGGGAGGGAAGGTGCCACGCAAGCAGCTGGTGACGAAGGCGGCCAGGAAGTCGGCTCCGACGACCGGAGGAGTGAAGAAGCCGCATAGATTCAGGCCGGGGACGGTGGCGCTGAGGGAGATAAGGAAGTACCAAAAGAGTACGGAGTTGTTGATAAGGAAGCTGCTGTTCCAGAGGCTGGTGAGGGAGATTGCTCGGGATTTCAAGACCGATCTCCGGTTCCAGAGCAGTGCTGTGGCCGCTCTCCAGGAGGCGTCTGAAGCTTACCTGGTGGGTCTTTTTGAGGACACCAATCTCTGCACCATCCACGCCAAGAGGGTCACCATCATGCCCAAGGACATCCAGCTTGCTCGTCGGATCCGTGGTGAGAGGGCTTAGATCTCTCTCTGTCGTTCGTTTTAGGGTTTTATTTTTGGGTTTCTGCTTTCAGATGCGGATGTAAATGCCTTTCTTACTTTTTGATGGTTACAAATGGAATCAGAAGTGTATGTGTTTGGCTTTTGTTTCTGGGTAAGATTGGAAATAGATTTCGGGTTCTTTGCAAAAAAAAAAAAAAAAAAAGAGACAGCAGTAGCTATGGCTTCCGAGAGAGAGAGAGAGAGACTTTCGGTAGGTTATTGCAGGGGAGGAGAGAAGAGGGGCGAAGGGTTTTGGTAGAAAAGAGGAGCGGGAGAAGAAGGCACGATAGATTTGGGGATTAGGTGCGCGGGCGTTCGGAGATTTGGGGATAGGGCGGGCGGGTGGGCGTTTTGGAGGGGTCTTTTAGGTTTTTTTTTAATTATTTGAAACCAGCGGCGGTCGCCCGTTTTGTACACGGGCGGCCACTTAAAAATGCCCCACATTTCATCTACCGTGAGGTTTTTTGTGGCCGCCTGTGATGAAAACGCCCCTAATAACTATATTTTTTGTAGTGAATCTCTAAAATAAGAAAGCACTCAAGTGAGAGATACAAAAGGAAAAAAAAAAATTCTAGTATATAAGTGTTAAACACGAGGAAATCAGAGATGGGCTAGAAAAGGAAAGTGGGTCTTTTCTTGTGCACACATGTAGAGCATGTGCATGTGGGATGTGGGGCGATTGGATCAAAATAAGAGGAGAAAGTACTCTTGGTTACTTATCTACATAAAGAGCATAGTCTCATTGCATGTTAAATAAATCTCCAATAGGATCCTTACTCTTGGACGGGTGATAGACTCCTGGGAGTTTCAACTCTCGTTCCAGGGTTCGAGTATCCATCAGGGGGTGGAATTCCCTTGGTGTAGGGAGTGAGTGTGCGTGTGTGCGTGCGGAAAAAAAAAATAAATAAAATAAATCTCCAATAACTTCTATTAGAGGATTGACTAACATTTCTTTCTTTCTTTCTTTCTTTGGTAGCTGCCAGGTAGTCTCTTCATGCCATCTTTCATACGATGATGCTTAATATGCTTTCATCCGACATATTATATGTGGTCTTTCATAGCCTTCTGGAGATTGTAAACTTCTACCATTGTGAGCATACTATTAAAACCCTTCTCATATTAGTGAATGAAACAGAATGTAAATTCTTACCTTGCCAAAGACCCATGGATTGCATCTAATCTTAACCGAACCATTCAGTAGCATGATCTCATCGAAAAAATCTCACACCGATGATTTTTGTTTTCCTTTTATTGAACCTAAAGTTGTTTCAACTTTGTTTTCTGTCACATCTCCCTCCACAATAAGAGGAGATGTGACTAATGCACTGGCATCGAGGGTACTTGGAATTTCCTCACTAGTCATTTATAAATCAAAAGATAATAAGGGTAAGATCATGACTTTTACAGGCCATGATCCCTAAAAAAGTGTCACTCAACTGAAACCTTATCAATGTAGTCATTGATTTTTCCTTGCAAATGTGGATCAAATGGCTCATCCATCCACTCATTGGTTAAAACCCATCATAGTAAGTCATCCATTGAAAGAGATTTTCATGGCAACATCAACTGAAGGTGGGCCAATGAAATGAATAGTCTAGCTTCCTAAGAGATGGACTTGGCCTACATAGCCACCGACTTGAATAAATAACGAAAAGTCATTTGGAAGACAACATGACCCATCATAGAGAAAATAGGAATCTTGCAACTTAAAAGGTACCATTTTCATTATCATCATGAATTACCATGCAATGCCCAAGCACAGAGTTCACACGATACCATTTCCATTATAAGTTTGCAGGAGTTGAGCCCACAATTCAGTGTTCCAAACCGCTAATATTTCGGACAACACCATCTTTTTTCAGAGTTATTATGGACAACACCATCGAGAGCCCCGTCCCAAATATCTGCCAAATTGGAAGAATCATAACTCACATTCACCCTAGGGTTCTACATTGACATTTAGCCATCTACATCTAGGCCATGAAATTGATAGTTCAGATTACTGCCTCATCATCCATGTGCCCCACTTCTACCATACAAACTTCCCCCTTAGCATTATTGTAACACCCCAATTTTCGAAACCCAAGTATACTACTCGTTTTCTAAAAACCCAAGTGTTAGCCTTTAAATTTTCTATCTAAATTTAAATAGTCCTATCATTAATCATAGTTAGCAGCAAATATCAACGGAGTAAACTATGCATTGAATAAAAATTGTCCATCTATAATAAAAATAACCAAATGTAGTGCCCATATAGGACTTATACAATCCAAATACCAAAAGTTTACTACACAAAAATGGAAATCTATCAAAAATGGGTTGTAGGGACCCCGTTTAGCTCCCCAACTACCCGATCTTCTCTAGCAGCCTAGTGAACCACATCGGCTCGCTCCACACCTACATCAACTGATATGTTTTAATAGCGTCAATGGCTATCGCAGTGAGAAATACTCTCTAACATTACACACTCATCATTTATAATCCAATATAGATCGCAAAACATGAGAAGACATATATTAAAACAATACAATTCAAAATCATGATCATATACTCAGAAATAAAGTCAATCAACATAATTTCACCATTAGAAAAATGTAATAGCAATCACAATGCAAGTGAATATGTCCAGATAGTCAAATAATCAACATACGACCTTCTATTGCACTCGAAAATTTTATTGTACATGAACTCCACAATATGACTAGAAAATCAACAAGTGAACTTTCGCTTCACCTGGAAATCATATATAACTCCACACGGTGACTAGAAAATCAATAAATGAACTTTCACTTCACCCGGAAATCATATGAACTCCGCGTGGTGACTAGAAAATCAACATTTAAACTTCAGCCTCACTCAAAAATCACAATACAAGTGAACTTCGTAAGATGAATAGACAATCAGCATTCAAACCTCTGCTTCACCCGAAAGTCATATTGTACATGAACTCCACAAGATGAATAGAAAATCGATAAACGAACTTTAACTTCACCCGAAAATCACGATACGACTGAACTCCGCAAGATGAAGAGAGAATTAACATATGAACTCTAACGTCATTCAGAAGTCGTATGAAGTCCACAAGATGGCTGGAAAATCAATAAATGAACTTCATTGCCAACGGAAATTATATTGAACTCCGCACAATAACCTGAAAATCAACAAGTTTACTCAATATAACCATCAAAGCCACAAAGGGCACCAATATCCTATCAAAGTCGCAAAATGAAAAATATATGATCAAAGTCACGTACGGGCAAATATGCGATTCAAGCCACATAGGCAAATGTGAGATCAAAGACGCATAGAGCATAAATTGACCGCAAGATGGTAAGTCCACAACAAGTTCCATTCAATCCATCAAATAATCGTAAGTGATAAACATCTAATTAATTAACATATTGTATAACTGGAGATAACATGTGACAATTAAATCATTTATGCTTGCTAAAATTAAAGGGACATCAAGAATGCAACACAGGAGTTGATTGCGCAACAGATAGACATATTCACATAATGAGACAAGTAAATAAATCAAGTGACTTAGGAGATACTAAATGTGAGAGATTAAGGCATCGTCTATATTAAGATTGACGAATCTAAGTGGGAAGCTTAAAGGGTGAGTTCTCACCTTAAGATGTGAGTTTACATCCCCATATGGTTTGAAGGTGTGAAGTAGCTTGAATCAGGTTCAACCCTATTATACAATTTCCCTAATTTATATGATTAAAACTGACCAATAATTTTAAATTAAATACTTAAGTTGAACTTACTCAATTGGATCGATCCAATCTAAACTTAGTTGCTTGTCTTGACATAAACCAACTCAACCTGAACTTGATTTAGTTTTATTTGGAACTCGACTCAACGAGTTGACTCGCTTAGTCAATTCGTCAGAACTCCTTCCTCACTCATTTTTCCATTCTCCCTCTTCTTCTTCTAACTTACCCAGCTAGGGATGGATTTAGCTTGAACTCAGTGAGATTAACCGAGTTAACACAGTGATGACCCAGCTAATACAAACCCCCTTTTTTCCCTTTTTTCCCTCTGAAATTTATTTCCTTTTAACAGTTAGAGAATGATTGAAAGATTGGACCAGAACCAATCTAATGAAAGAGGTGATATGGTGTAAGACCCGTATCCTAGTTCGTACTGTTCCGATGAATCCTGCGATTATTTTCGTCAAAGTCCGGTAATCCGCGACTGATAATCGACGTTGCGATCGATCGTAAGTCGTATCCTTTAGATTCGAGTCGGTTTAATCCGAGACCTGTATCATTGCGACCGCACCCTCACCGCGGTTCCAACGCCGCAACTCATGCACCGATCCGATACCCTGACCAGAAGATGTGAGTCGGTGTTTATTTCGAAGAAACGCCGCGTTTTCTCGATCCCAAGAGAATCTCTACACAGTGTCAAATCAATCCCATCAATCAATCAATCACATCAATCAATCAATCACTTCAATGTCAAGTACAAGCAACCCATGCTTTCTCACCCTCTCTCTTACACACCCATACCTAGTCAAGTACAACATCACCTCACCCATCACTCACATCCATCACTCTCTCTCCTTACATCCCATCTCTCCCTTTCTTTCTCAACACTTTTTCAAAGCAACACCAAGAGAGAAAAAAAAAATGTGCACGTCCAAGCCATCCCAAGTGAGGGAAAATGTGATTTTTGGTGGCCCACCTTCCCATCCCAAAGAACCTTCATCCTAGCCATCCATTTCCCATCTCCACCATCAAAGAGAAGCACGAGGAGGGTGGCTTTCCAACGGACCAAGAAGATCGAACGGTGGGTGCTTTGATAGGGTATTTTTCATGTTTTCTTAGATGGGCCAACTGAGACCTACCGATCAATGGTATGGATCTCACTTGGGACCCTAAGATGTGGCCAATGGCCCACTTGGATTATCACTCGATGTATGATTGATTGCAACGGAGGGCCCATAGTGTCGGGGCCCTCCATCACACGTATATCTCTCTCTCTCTCCCTCTCTTTCCTTTTATTTTTCTTTTCATGTGATGTTGGTGTGATTGTGTGGCCCACTTGGATGGACTCCACCATGAGGCATGGTTTTTATCTAAACCATTTATAAGTGGGGCCTACCTTATATGTGTTGACCCATACCATCCTCCATGTGGTGGCCCACCTAAGCCGGGCCCACCTGGAACGTATGTATTACATCCCAACTGTCCAGCGTCAAGGGACGCTGGACGTGTACTTAGAAAACACAAATATTGCTTGGTTCACAAGCTTTTAGGGTGGGCCACTTGTCTAAGCCTCACCTTGATGTATGTAGTCAATCCACACCGTCCATTCCATTCTACAGATCATTTTAGGCATTGAGCTGAAAGATGATGCCGATCCGAATTTTTTTGTGGGCCATGGTGTGGGAAACAACTTCTTTACCATTGAAAATACCCCTATTGTTTCCGTACCCCAGTATATGCCCAATATTGGGCTTGTTACGATTGTTATAGGCTGTAGGGACCAATGGGTGGGGTGAATTGATCGGATGCAGGTCCCACGCATGAAAAACCATCAAATAACATGATTTAAAAAAAAAATTTAAAAATAAAATACATAACAGCAGCCTCCTGCTGCTGCTGTCAGGATGGCAGGGCGCCTGGCGTCCTGCGCCGGGCGGACGGTGGGCAGGAGCCCACGGCTCCAGCCGTGGGCCCCACCTTGATGTTTATTTGAAATCCAATCCGTTCATGAGGTGTGCCACACTCTGACATGGGCCCCCTCCAAATTTCAGGCCCATCCATGACTCAGGTGGCCCACATTATAGGGAACAGTGTGAATTGAAATCTACCGTTGAAACCCCTTTCTGGGTCCATAGAAGTTTTGGATCAAGCTGAAAATTGTTTTCACCCTCCATCCAGGTCTGCGTGACCTCATGGACGGGTTAGATGGAAAGTAAACGTTATGGTGGGCCCCACATGGGACCCACAGTGAAGCCTACCATGATGTATGTATTATCTTTGCCACGTGTGTGGCCTGCGTAAGTGTTAATTCCAGACCGTCCATCATCTGGACGGTGCTGTGGACACCACTATAATGTATGTTTGCTCCACACCGTCCAGTTGTGGACCCCACTCCCCACACGTGTGGGCACCTGGCATATATGTGCCATCCAGGCCGTCCGATGAGGCCCACCTTGAATGTATGTAATTCCCACACCGTCCAAATTGGTGGACGGTGGGCCACACCCTGACGTGTGTGTTTTATCAACACTGTCCATCCAGGCCTGGGAGGCCTGGAGAATGGCGCAGACTCAAGTCTTAGGTGGAGCACGCCACGTGGGACCCATCTGGTGTGGTGAATCCACACCGCTCAGCACAGGGACGCAGCCTCACCTGCTGTGTCCTGACCGTCCATCCAATTGCTGGTGGGCTAGCAGCCAGCAGCTTGCTGCTTATGGACGTCAGCAAGTTCTGTCATCCCACCGTGAGGAACGGTTATATCCTGACCGTCCGTCCATATCCCATGGGCGTGGGCCCACTCCAACTGTGGCACGTGTGGGTGTGGGACCCACTGTGATGTATTTATTTTGTATCCACACCATCCACCTTAACGGTGTTTGTGAAGTTGACTTTGATGTATTTTTTTTTTATGCCGCCCATCTGTGCACACGTGGGACCCACTCCACAAGTGTTGCACGTGTGGAGGTGGGGCCCACCTTGATGCCATGCTATAGAGCCATCTTGATGTATTTTTTTTAGGCCCATTATTAAGGCCCACTTGGATATTTATAGGCCTATTATTGAGGCCCACTTTGGTACATATATGGGCCCATGTATGCAGGCCATCTTGATGTGTTTATGGGCCCGTTGTTGGGGCCTAACTTGATATGTATAGGCCCACGTCATGAGGTTCATCAGAGGTATTTGTGGCCATTATTGAGGCCCACGTTGGTGTGTATTTATGGCCGTTGTTGAGGCCCACGTTGGTGTGTATTTGTGGCCGTTGTTGAGGCCCACCTTGATATACGTGAGGCCTATGTTGTGAGGCCCATTGGATGTATTGGAGGCCCATGGGTCGAGGCCTAATAGCATATGCATAAGGCCCATTGAATGTGATTCCACCGTATTTTATGTGTTGACCCATATGGCAAGCTATGCTTTGGGAGCAATGTTGGTTTGACGTCCACATTGTAAGTTTAATGTTGGTTAAATGTCCGCATTACAACTCTCCCTAGGGCCATTGGTAGGCCCATACTTGTTGTGTGTAGGCCGTCTAGGCCCATCTGAGTTGTAAGGATAGTTCATCACCTTATAACATGCTTAGTGTAGCTCCATGATTCATACCCATACGCATCATATGTATGCTTGATATGAGGAATGTTTGGTTATAACATGAGCCGTTGGACTGAGACATTTACGGGACTCCATATGAGATGGAGTGCCCGACATGAGCGCATGGTACGCGCGAGATTGCTGCATGTTTGTACGGTATGATTCATGCATCTCGCATACATGTTACTTGATCATTGTACGCCCTAGCGACATCAGGGCCGTGGCCTCCACAGGCATATCGTGGATGGCAAGACGGGACACCGGAAATGTTTGGTTCTAGCATACGGGCGCCATAGATGTCCCTGGGTGAAAATCCCTGAACCTCCGTGGCCAGGAGATGACTCCAACGTCGAGACCGAGTGGATATATGAGCGCACGAGGGCCGAATACCAGGAGGCCGCGTCTCCCACTGTGTCGTGGTCGGTTGGGAAGGGGTGTGACCTTACCCGCTTGAGTGAGGGGCAATATCTAGGTTGAGTTTGACCCAGCTTGCGGAATGGGTCCGCTATCGACGAGCCGGGCCCGATATTGGCAGGCGGATAGTGAGGTCTCTTCCACTTACCCAGTTGTGCGCTCGGATAGGGGCGGCAAGCTGGCGTAGAGTGTAATAGACCCCGGTGATGATCCCAGAGAGGAACCGTACTGATACGTGGACTTATTGAGCAGGAATTGCATACCCATTCATTCATTCATTCACTATCCACTCGGGCTGGTGGTGCGTAACTATTTGTTACGTATACCATCGCATGGCCAGGATTTCGGTTGGGCGCGCGACTAACCTGAGATCAGGAGTTTACCACATTGTGTCTGACTATCCAAATTTAGGTATGGGACTGGTTTGGATAGAAGTCCCTTGTGATGGACCCCATAGCCTGTGATACTTCGTACTATCATCCCGACTTCACGTTCCTGCATGGTCATTTCATTCGCACCGCATATTACATTGCATTCGTAGTACTTAGCATTTTGGGTTACTATGTTTTTGCACTTATATGGCCTAGATGGGGTTAATGGTATTCGTGGCTCGTCAGGATTTGTATATTGCATTGCATTCTCAGCATTTGTTATTGTCTTATTATGTTTTGTATCGCATTGCCTTGGTACAACTGATAACATTCATGGACTTACCAGTATACTTCCGCTTACTCTGATGTCATATGATTCATGATCTTATTAGTATTTCTGTTTATCCCAATGATGTATGATTTATGTGCCTTATTGATACTTAGCACTTACCTTACACACACTTCCACCACCCTCTAAGCTTTTGTAAGCTTATGCACGATAGATGCGTGCAGGTGGCGTTAGATTGCAGCGGCGTTGAGCTTGGAGCATACAGCTGACCTCTGGAGCTTTTGGAGTTTTGATTTCGATATATGTATTTCCCTTTCAGCAGTGTATTCAAACGATTATATTAGTGGATATGTGATGATGATGTTGCCTTTATGATTTGGGTATACTTGTGGTTATGCTTTATTATAAAAAAAATTCATACTGAAAATCCTCCTTGTAGGATCCCAGGATCGAATCTGGCGTATGGGCGCTGGGAGCCGAGAATGGGGTACTACGGAGGCTGTCGGCGACCGGATTCGGCGATCGGGATTCCTGTGAATCCGATTTCCGGGTTTGGGGCGTGACAGAAGTTGGTATCAGAGCATAACTTGGGAATACCTGAGGATAACATCACATATCTGCTAATAGCTACACTTCATTGTGTGATTGTTGAGAACTTAGAATGGTTAGACCCCCGAGTTGGAATAACTTAGAAACTTCCTGATATAGCTCCCTATCATGTGTGTCTTCGTAGTGCCCAATGATGATAAACCCTTGTTCCTTCCTGTAGGACATGGCACCCAAGAGAGTGACCCGAGCGACTTCCGTTTCCTCGCCTGAGATTCCTGTTCCCCTACCCGAGACTTCTGCACCCCCATCTGAGTCTAGTGCAGGGCCGACCGTGTCCGTAAGTGCGGACCTGCTACAGCAGATGTTGCAAGCAATGACCGTCATTCTTCAGAGAGGAAATCGGAATAAGAAGGCCCCCTCTGGTAGCTCCCAGCTGCAGCGATGTCGACGACCACAGAGGCATAGGAACCGTCCGTCCTTTCGAGCATTTGCACCACCCAAGCGTCAGTCCTCAAGTGTATGCTTCAGATGTGATGAGGCGGGGCACCGCTTCTGGGAGTGTCCCCACCCTCGGCAGCCCCTGCCACCCAGACCGTTCTCTGGTGCTTGCTTTGGGTGCGGTGGGATAGGGCATCGTAGGAGCGAGTGTCCCCGTCCTCAGTAGCAGCAGCAGCGACGACAGTATCTGCCGTCGGGACCCCATCAGCGGCAGCAGCAGCAGCAGGATCCTCAGACATCAGGAGGAGTCGTCGACGATTCATGTGACTTGGCCCCTACACCGTCTTCTTAGATTGTTCATGAACGAGGCATTTTGGGAGTTAGAGCTTGAGATTTGTGGACGTCATACCCATCTTTTAAGTGTTTGATTATATTAGCATGTTGTATTCGGATATGATTTCTTTCCTTAGGTTGAGCTCCGTTTTGGTTGTGTCGTATTTTAAATTTCGAGGACGAAATTTTTATTAGGTGGGGAGAGTTGTAAGACCCGTATCCTAGTTCGTACTGTTCCGATGAATCCTGCGATTATTTCCGTCAAAGTCTGGTAATCCGCGACTGATAATCGACGTTGCGATCGATCGTAAGTCGTATCCTTTAGATTCGAGTCGGTTTAATCCGAGACCTGTATCATTGCGACCGCACCCTCGCCGCGGTTCCAACGCCGCAACTCATGCACCGATCCGATACCCTGACCAGAAGATGTGAGTCGGTGTTTATTTCGAAGAAACGCCGCGTTTTCTCGATCCCAAGAGAATCTCTACACAGTGTCAAATCAATCCCATCAATCAATCAATCACATCAATCAATCAATCACTTCAATGTCAAGTACAAGCAACCCATGCTTTCTCACCCTCTCTCTTACACACCCATACCTAGTCAAGTACAACATCACCTCACCCATCACTCACATCCATCACTCTCTCTCCTTACATCCCATCTCTCCCTTTCTTTCTCAACACTTTTTCAAAGCAACACCAAGAGAGAAAAAAAAATGTGCACGTCCAAGCCATCCCAAGTGAGGGAAAATGTGATTTTTGGTGGCCCACCTTCCCATCCCAAAGAACCTTCATCCTAGCCATCCATTTCCCATCTCCACCATCAAAGAGAAGCACGAGGAGGGTGGCTTTCCAACGGACCAAGAAGATCGAACGGTGGGTGCTTTGATAGGGTATTTTTCATGTTTTCTTAGATGGGCCAAGTGAGACCTACCGATCAATGGTATGGATCTCACTTGGGACCCTAAGATGTGGCCAATGGCCCACTTGGATTATCACTCGATGTATGATTGATTGCAACGGAGGGCCCATAGTGTCGGGGCCCCTCCATCACACGTATATCTCTCTCTCTCCCTCTCTTTCCTTTTATTTTTCTTTTCATGTGATGTTGGTGTGATTGTGTGGCCCACTTGGATGGACTCCACCATGAGGCATGGTTTTTATCTAAACCATTTATAAGTGGGGCCTACCTTATATGTGTTGACCCATACCATCCTCCATGTGGTGGCCCACCTAAGCCGGGCCCACCTGGAACGTATGTATTACATCCCAACTGTCCAGCGTCAAGGGACGCTGGACGTGTACTTAGAAAACACAAATATTGCTTGGTTCACAAGCTTTTGGGGTGGGCCACTTGTCTAAGCCTCACCTTGATGTATGTAGTCAATCCACACCGTCCATTCCATTCTACAGATCATTTTAGGCATTGAGCTGAAAGATGATGCCGATCCGAATTTTTTTGTGGGCCATGGTGTGGGAAACAACTTCTTTACCATTGAAAATACCCCTATTGTTTCCGTACCCCAGTATATGCCCAATATTGGGCTTGTTACGATTGTTATAGTCTGTAGGGACCAATGGGTGGGGTGAATTGATCGGATGCAGGTCCCACGCATGAAAAACCATCAAATAACATGATTTAAAAAAAAAATTTAAAAATAAAATACATAACAGCAGCCTCCTCTGCCGGCTTGTCAGATGGCAGGGCGCCTGGTGTCCTACGCCGGGCAGACGGTGGACAGGAGCCCACGGCTCCGGCTGTGGGCCCCACCTTGATGTTTATTTGAAATCCAATCCGTTCATGAGGTGGGCCACTCTATGAAGTGGGCCCCCTCCAAATTTCAGGCCCATCCATGACTCAGGTGGCCCACATTATAGGGAACAGTGTGAATTGAAATCTACCGTTGAAACCCCTTTTTGGGTCCATAGAAGTTTTGGATCAAGCTGAAAATTGTTTTCACCCTCCATCCAGGTCTGCGTGACCTCATGGACGGGTTAGATGGAAAGTAAACGTTATGGTGGGCCCCACATGGGACCCACAGTGAAGCCTACCATGATGTATGTATTATCTTTGCCACGTGTGTGGCCTGCGTAAGTGTTAATTCCAGACCGTCCATCATCTGGACGGTGCATGTGGACACCACTATAATGTATGTTTGCTCCACACCGTCCAGTTGTGGACCCCACTCCCCACACGTGTGGGCACCTGGCATATATGTGCCATCCAGGCCGTCCGATGAGGCCCACCTTGAATGTATGTAATTCCCACACCGTCCAAATTGGTGGACGGTGGGCCACACCCTGACGTGTGTGTTTTATCAACACTGTCCATCCAGGCCTGGGAGGCCTGGAGAATGGCGCAGACTCAAGTCTTAGGTGGAGCACGCCACGTGGGACCCATCCGGTGTGGTGAATCCACACCGCTCGGCACGGGGACGCAGCCTCACTGCCGTGTCGACCGACCGTCCATCCATTCTTTGGTGGGCTAGCAGCCCGGCCAGCCTTGCTTTCGCTTATGGACGTCGCAAGTTCTCGTCATCCCACCGTGAGGAACGGTTATATCCTGACCGTCCGTCCATATCCCATGGGCGTGGGCCCACTCCAACTGTGGCACGTGTGGGTGTGGGACCCACTGTGATGTATTTATTTTGTATCCACACCATCCACCTTAACGGTGTTTGTGAAGTTGACTTTGATGTTTTTTTTATGCCGCCCATCTGTGCACACGTGGGACCCACTCCACAAGTGTTGCACGCGTGGAGGTGGGGCCCACCTTGATGCCATGCTATAGAGCCATCTTGATGTATTTTTTTTAGGCCCATTATTAAGGCCCACTTGGATATTTATAGGCCTATTATTGAGGCCCACTTTGGTACATATATGGGCCCATGTATGCAGGCCATCTTGATGTGTTTATGGGCCCGTTGTTGGGGGCTTAACTTGATATGTATAGGCCCACGTCATGAGGTTCATCAGAGGTATTTGTGGCCATTATTGAGGCCCACGTTGGTGTGTATTTATGGCCGTTGTTGAGGCCCACGTTGGTGTGTATTTGTGGCCGTTGTTGAGGCCCACCTTGATATACGTGAGGCCTATGTTGTGAGGCCCATTGGATGTATTGGAGGCCCATGGGTCGAGGCCTAATAGCATATGCATAAGGCCCATTGAATGTGATTCCACCGTATTTTATGTGTTGACCCATATGGCAAGCTATGCTTTGGGAGCAATGTTGGTTTGACGTCCACATTGTAAGTTTAATGTTGGTTAAATGTCCGCATTACAACTCTCCCTAGGGCCATTGGTAGGCCCATACTTGTTGTGTGTGGCCGTCTAGGCCCATCTGAGTTGTAAGGATAGTTCATCACCTTATAACATGCTTAGTGTAGCTCCATGATTCATACCCATACGCATCATATGTATGCTTGATATGAGGAATGTTTGGTTATAACATGAGCCGTTGGACTGAGACATTTACGGGACTCCATATGAGATGGAGTGCCCGACATGAGCGCATGGTACGCGCGAGATTGCTTGCATGTTTGTACGGTATGATTCATGCATCTCGCATACATGTTACTTGATCATTGTACGCCCTAGCGACATCAGGGCCGTGGCCTCCACAGGCATATCGTGGATGGCAAGACGGGACACCGGAAATGTTTGGTTCTAGCATACGGGCGCCATAGATGTCCCTGGGTGAAAATCCCTGAACCTCCGTGGCCAGGAGATGACTCCAACGTCGAGACCGAGTGGATATATGAGCGCACGAGGGCCGAATACCAGGAGGCCGCGTCTCCCACTGTGTCGTGGTCGGTTGGGAAGGGGTGTGACCTTACCCGCCTGAGTGAGGGGGCAATATCTAGGTTGAGTTTGACCAGCTTGCGGAATGGGTCCGCTATCGACGAGCCGGGCCCAATATTGGCAGGCGGATAGTGATGTCTCTTCCACTTACCCAGTTGTGCGCTCGGATAGGGGCGGCAAGCTGGCGTAGAGTGTAATAGACCCCGGTGATGATCCCAGAGAGGAACCGTACTGATACGTGGACTTATTGAGCAGGAATTGCATACCCATTCATTCACTATCCACTCGGGCTAGTGGTGCGTAACTATTTGTTACGTATACCATCGCATGGCCAGGATTTCGGTTGGGCGCGCGACTAACCTGAGATCAGGAGTTTACCACATTGTGTCTGACTATCCAAACTTAGGTATGGGACTGGTTTGGATAGAAGTCCCCTGTGATGGACCCCATAGCCTGTGATACTTCGTACTATCATCCCGACTTCACGTTCTTGCATAGTCATTTCATTCGCACCGCATATTACATTGCATTCGTAGTACTTAGCATTTTGGGTTACTATATTTTTGCATTTATATGGCCTAGATGGGGTTAATGGTATTCGTGGCTCGTCAGGATTTGTATATTGCATTGCATTCTCAGCATTTGTTATTGTCTTATTATGTTTTGTATCGCATTGCCTTGGTACAACTGATAACATTCATGGACTTACCAGTATACTTTCGCTTACTCTGATGTCATATGATTCATGATCTTATTAGTATTTCTGTTTATCCCAATGATGTATGATTTATGTGCCTTATTGATACTTAGCACTTACCTTACACACACTTCCACCACCCTCTAAGCTTTTGTAAGCTTATGCACGATAGATGCGTGCAGGTGGCGTTAGATTGCAGCAGCGTTGAGCTTGGAGCATACAGCTGACCTCTGGAGCTTTTGGAGTTTTGATTTCGATATATGTATTTCCCTTTCAGCAGTGTATTCAAACGATTATATTAGTGGATATGTGTTGATGATGTTGCCTTTATGATTTGGGTATACTTGTGGTTATGCTTTATTATAAAAAAAATTCATACTGAAAATCCTCCTTGTAGGATCCCAGGATCGGAATCTGGCGTATGGGCGCTGGGAGCCGAGAATGGGGTACTACGGAGGCTGTCGGCACCGGATTCGGCGATCGGGATTCCTGTGAATCCGATTTCCGGGTTTGGGGCGTGACATATGGCATTCAACCAAAAAAAATAAAGTGCTAGAAGTGAAATTTCTTTTATTAGAATAATAAATGCATACAAAATATATATAATTTACTATTAAAACCACCTAGACCCAAACCGACAAGATACCTAGACCTGATTTTTAATCAGGTCCTAAAGTTGAGACCTGAACCAATCCCAATTGCTTAATGGGTCCCACAAATGAGACCCGGATGTATTAACATTGGGTTGGATTCATCGATACCCATTGATGACCACACATGCAATTGAGTGCAATATTAGCCACATACCAAGTTGGTGCAAAACTCTCTTGATTGTACTCATGTCTGGTCTTCTCTAAGCCCAACCATGGAGATGTTTGCATACGTCCCTTTGGCGAGCAATCTCAATTCGCAGATATGGTGGTCCCCAAGACTGATTTATGAGTAGGAAGCTTCTTCACCATTGGATGAGGGACACCCATTTGGATGTATATTCTATTGCCCCAACAATAGGGTTGTTTTGAATCAACAAGAAGCCACAGACAGTCCATCACCAAAGAAGTTAGGCACGAGAATGGGAATTCTAGAATTAAGAAGTCAGTAGAGTTAAAACAAACATGTTCACTTGCTGCACAAAAAGAAAAAAAAAAAAAAAAAAAAAAGACAATACAATGTGAATTTTAAAGACAAACATTAATTTATTCTTCAAGAGCTAGTACGGGATTAGTTACAATCGAAGTGGTCAAGCAGATAAATTAGGAGATACATGGTAGAAAAGTCATCGATGAATACAGCAATTACTGTGGCTATAGACAATAAGAAGAGTGAAAGAAAGCATTGACAACCATGCCTACCTTCTCCTTTTTAGGTACAAAGATGTGTCTTTGAACATGATGATCAATTTGTCTTTACATTTCCAGCTGAGGACCTCAAAACCTTATAAGGAAGAAAGAGAAAAAGAAAAAGAAAAAAAAAAAAAAAAAAAGAACAACACAAAATGACAAGAAAAATGGAGCAAGCGGCGGGTTGTAACAAATCATAGAGAAATGGATACATGATTCGGATTGCAGATATTTAGATTGTAGAGTAAAAATATCACAGGAAGTAAAAAGAAAAGAAAAACACAAAAACATAGGGATGAAAAAGGCAATTGAGTTTCAAAATCACACAAAATCCTGTAGTTGTTGTTGAGACTGCTACAAGGTACTGTGAAACCAATTGGATGAAATGAACCTTAGCAAGTCAGAGATGAAAATCGGAATATGATGATCTGCTTAAATGGGAATCTACAATGATCTCCTCGTAGTCGATTTTGAATTGATAGATATCGAGACACGATACCATGTAATTTTACTGTAAAAACCATACCATTCCATCGGTAATCTCCAATATATATGTAGTGTTGTAGATAATATCTACAGATGATATGGACCTAATCTTTCTCTAATTTGATTTGAAACTAAGCTACAGATAAGGGATAAGATTACATGAACAGAATACACAAAATAAATAGCTGCAATCCCTAAAAAGGGATTCGACAATGCAAATCCCTAAAAAGGGATTCAACAATGCAAATCCCTAATTAGGGATTTGTCAATGCATATTCCTAATAAAGTCATTTTCATCTCTCTCTCTCTCTCTCAAAAAAAAAAAAAAAACAATATGAACATGCCATGTATGAAAAATACTACCCATAAAGAGAGCAAGGAATGAGCATGCATCTCAGGCATTATCAGCTGGTACAAGGTTGAAATGGTTATGTTGCAAATTCAAAACCTCCAGATTTGTCTTGGAATAACCCGGGTACTTGGGTTGACCATGAAGGTACCTTTATTCCCTAGAATCTTAACACTCTTCATTCCTTGATGATTTAAAACAGGGCTTCCTTCAAATGGCCAAGCAACTTGAATTGAATGCTGACATGGGACTCAATATTTAATAATTGTAATTTAATGTGATAGTGCATCCAAATGCACTCAGGAGTACAATTTTGAATTTGGACCAAGATGTCAAGATATCTATGCAACTCAAGGGTGCATTTGGAGCACTTAGTAATGAACTGCATTTATTAGTCTAGTGAAGCGGAAATATCCAGATTGAAAACCAGTTGGCATTCATATCGGGATTTCTTGGTTCTGAACTCTAAATCTGTCAATTTCAATTTGGACTTGAAAAAAGAAGCCGACACCATAAGGCTTCAATGGTGATGACGACTTGGGCCAGCTCTAGCCAAGTTTAAGTCGATTTCTTTCTTCTTTTTTTCTTTCCACTTCAATGATTGGGTCTTGATGTGTGGCCTTGATTTTCTATTTTTTACGAAAAGGGTATGTTTTCTTTTTAAGCTTGTTCTTTGTTTTTGGAACTTGTATTGATTTCAATCTCCATTTAAATGATCGGGTTTTGCATTTGTGAAATAGATTTTTGGGTTTTTCTTGGATTAGCTTTTTTTTTTTTTTTTTTTTAAAAGGTTTATTCAACTTACTTCGCAAGTCTTAATATGTAATGTAGGAAATATGAAGTGTTTCTTGTTGCCAATTCGTAATGTTCTTAGTTTCTTTTTGCATGGAAATTTGTGTAATTGTACTATTGGGTTTTGTTTTCTTATTTTTCCAGTTTCCTCAAATGTTACTATTTTTCTATTGATCTCTATAGGTTTATCTTATCATACTGGAGATATGTTATAAATGAACTTACAGAATGAATTTTTGTTGTGGTCTTTAGAAGATCTTTGTTTTTCACTTGCAGATAGCTAATTGTTTGATGGCCATTTTCCTATTTGAAAACTCAAAATTTCTTTCCGCCAACCTTTTATTGCTTCTGACTAAGGTTGTGGCAGGATCAGCTAATGTACTTCTATGGAAATGATCTTGCCCATCCAAATTAAAGACCATTGATGGCATGTTTAATATTGATCAGATTGGTTGCCAATAAAATGCACGTTGGATCTGTGGATGGCACACGTGGCAGAGATCGAGCCCATTCAATGTAAGAGCATTTGGAGGGAGTTCTGTAATCCAATGTTCTGTGAGGCCCACAAGAATTTCCGTGTGAAATTCAATCCGTTTCATCAGTTTCTCTAGCTCATGTTATGACATAAACCTCAAATTCAATCCGTTCATCAGTTTCTCTAATTTCTATGGAACATATGCATGAAATTTTGATAAGAGAGATTATTAACATGTAGAACAATTTAAATAATTCACACATAAAATCTGAAAGAACCTGAGTAACCTGTACATATTCTCCATAGCTTTACAATTCCTCAAGTTCAGTACAAACTTAACTATGCCAAATTTACATATTAATTATCATTAGGACTCAAGTTCAGTACAAACCTTTTTTTTAAAAAATGAAGAAACAATATGATCGTATGTTGTAGGATTTTCATAACAAAGGTGATGGGTGTTAAGATCGGTATGTATCTTTATGGCCTTACTGAATGCAGGCTTCCTTTTATTATTATTATTATTATTATTATTATTATTATTATTATTATTATTATTTATACTTTTATGAGTAAACTGAGAACTTTATTAAAAGAATAAAGAGGGATACAATAGGAGAACCAAAACCAAGCCTTCTATGAGCAAGAACAACAACTAGAGTAACACCAAGCTACCCATGCAAAACACCCATAGGCTATAAAAATCGTCTCCTATTGTCAGTATGAAGCTCATTCCTGAAAGCCCTAAGCTTTGCAAGCCCATCCACCCTTAGGCTAAGTTTGAATTGTTGAAGCCAATGGGGTGGGAACTCCACAAGAACCACTCCTATACTGTTATAGGACTAAACCCCCACACCAACAAGCCTAGGTTTGCCTAGTGGGCTTCTGTCAAAGTTTGCCTTGAAGAGCCCGAGTGGTGGAGGATTCTTAGTAGACTTTTTTCCAATTACATTACAACACCTTAGTCCAACTAGCTTTCAACAATCTAGATCTTTGAGAATGCTATGGCTCTACCCGAGTTGCCATTGGACAATTGAGCCAATGATTTAACCAAAAACCTTCCATTAGACTCTAAATCCTAAATCCTCCGATCGGCACCAGTTGAGGGATGTAACCAAAACTCAAGACTCCACTCTAACACAAAATAGGAAATTTTGTCCTCAAAGAGGTTTGGATGATGGGAAGGGTCTCCTAACAAATTTGCCACCCAACCAAGCCTTCTCCGTTATAATCATGACATACAATCTAATAGAATATTATGATAAACAGAGTCACAAGACTTGGACTTTTGAAATTATCCTGAAATCACACTCACCAGACTTCATATATCCATCAAACTGCAAATCTTCTATCTTGGGAGGCAATAATACAACTCTCTTATTGAGAAACCAAATAAGCAAAAGGGAAACAATATACCTATAACATGTAATTGTAATGATCATTAGAAAATTTACAAAATTGTTTGAATAGGTGATATAAATCTCTGTTTCACAACTAACATTTTTTTTTTTTAACACACGCACACACACCCCCACACACTCACGCCACACGCACACACACCGCACACACGCACACCGTGTAAGAGTAACATATTGAATATGCATTTAACGTGAAAGTTCCAAGTTTCTATCATATCATTTCTCCTTCAAATCATTACGAAAGCTACTCGTCATATTTTCTGTATGGCGCAACATGTAGCAAGAATAGTAAGACAAATGGAAATCCCTAAAACGGATTCAACAATGCAAATCCTAAATAGGGATTTGTTATACAAATCCTAATTAGGGATTCGACAATGCATATTCCTAATCGGGTATTCCAAATTGTAGAAAGCAACAAAGAAGAAGTGAAAAGCCTTACATAATACCCGAGAATCCGAGATTCACGAGGCAATGAAGGCCGAATCACAATAGGGGGGCCGAGGAATAGAGAGACGAATCTGCAGCAGAGGGTCGAGGAAAGAGAGAGAGAGAGAGAGAGAGAGAGAGAGAGAGAGAGAGAGAGGGAGAGGGAGAGGGAGAGCGTGCGAGAGGAGAGAGGGCCGGAGACGGAGAGGCAGAGAGAGAGAGGGAGAGCGCGCGAGGGGGAGAGGGAGAGGGCGAGGGAGCAGCAGAGAGCGAGAGGGAGAGCGAGAGAGAGAGTCGGCGCTTAGGGCTTTCTTCTTCTTCTTCTTTTATATATATATATATATATATATATATAATATACGGACCTTTGCCCGCGGCGCTTAAAACTGGCCATCAGAAAAGGTGGCCCCATCGGTCGGCTAAGGCCCGATTTGTTGTAGTGTCCTTTCTCTTCTTCTTCTTTGCTCAAATAGATAACCCAAACCCACGCACAACCCCAACCAAGTCGACCCAACTCGGTGCAGCATAAGAGTGGCGCTCACTCCCTTCTAACTTTCCTTGCTTTTAGGGTTTCGGGAGGGTTGCCCTATGAATAGAGACCTTATATAGACTCTTAATCTGTCCAGAGTGTTCGTCAGTTAACTCTGTGATTAGGCGCAGGGTCGATCCTAACCGAAGCAACTTAAAGGTATCCATTTATTTTAAAGCGAACTTCCGCTTGCATGGTTGGATTTTATTATTGCATATCATCATCTGGCGCTATAGGCCACCAGATGAACAATTTTGATCAGAAGATGGGGCCCACAGGAAGTTGGTGGGTTTTCAGGTAGAACGAGGAAGATGATGGCCATGATCATTGCAGATTTCTATTCATCGTTTTATCTTACGATCTGCTTCTCATGGATGGACTAGATTAGTCTGCTGATCATTGTGGGACCCATATTTTGGATGGTTGTGATGAAAACCTCGATGGTTTGTGAGATTTTGAGTTACGGCGACATTTCTAGTGTTCATGAGATTCTCCCTCGGATGCGGACGAACCTCCTTGCTGCCTTAGTTTGGACAATCGAGATCGTTCCAAAGGAGCTCCTAGAGTTGATGAATGGTGGGGATTTCTCTGAAAACCAAAACGAAAAGATGCTTTCCGCCTTCTCCTCTTGGCCTGACAAAGCTCTAAAACCACAACACAATAGAGGGCTGGGATGCATCTCATTGTGTGGCTGAGACAGGGGAAGACTGCTTTTCGTGGATTGTCAGCTGCACCACGGAAGAGGCTTTCCATTTTTGAAAACAAGCCGCGCACGCAACTCCATTTACGCTGAAGTTCATGTGCACACATAGGTGCAACTTCATGTGGAACCCATGGGGTTTTGGTTGACTCCATCAGGCGGACTCGATGGACGATTCATATCACCTATCCAAGTGAAGTGTTGAGTGTGAAATATTGGTTTTATAAACATGATAGTGCTTAATCGATTTAATTATGCATGTTTTCATATGCGAGGTGATTTCGAGAGCTTAAGGTGAAATTGATGCCAAAATGAAGATTTATGCTCAAAAGATTACTAAATGAAGATTTGGAGATTTGGAAGTCATGAAGAATTCATATGCCAAAGATCTATGAAAACCAAGTGAGGAATGAGGAGAATCAAAGATTTGAAGTAAAGAAAAAGAATCCTGAAATTGTCTTGAAAATAAACATATTCTTGAAATTGTCCTGAAAAAGCATATTCTGAAACTCTGAGTTTTTTGGGAAACTGCGGAGAGTGAAGTCTATTTTGGGAAACATCACAGAGTGAAGTTTATTTTGCAAAACTGCGCAGAGTGAGTAAATTTGACGCGGTTTCTAGATTTTTCCAACTTGGTGTGAAAGTTGGAATTCCACAACTATAAATAGGACTCCCTAGGATACTCCAAAGCATCTTCTAGGGTTTAGAAAGGTCTCAAGGAGCATAGCACAAGGGTGGAGTAGCTGCCAAAGAGTTTTTCTTCTTCCTTAGTTTATTTTTTATGTATTGTTTAAGAGATTTGGTTTCAATCATGTCTATGGTTAGCTAAACCTCTTGGCTAGGGCTAAGAGGTGAAGCTTGTAGCGTGTTGGGATGTTTATTTTGCTTTGATTCTTGTTCTTATTGAACTTCATTGATTTCTAGTTTGACATTAAGGTAATATTTTCAGTTTTCTATGATTTATTATGACTCAAATTACAATAAATGTTGTAATAGCTTTGGATATCTTTTTTCCCTGTTTTGAGATAGTCAGATTGGTAAATCCTATTGTTCACCATCATCTCCTGGGCATGGTAGGGTGATGGAATCCCTTCCAATCTTCACAATTCTCCTCCATTGAGAATTAGGTCAATGAAAAGTTCATATTTGATTTAAATTGCTTTATCTTCTAATTGAATATGATAGGACTCTAATTCCAATTGTGTTTATTGAATCAAGTAAGGTAGCATCTTGATAGCTACAAGTGAATCCTTGGCACCCTAGTTCCCACCTTTAAATTCATAAGTTTTAATCAACATTATTCACCATTACTCTCAATTATTCAGATTTCAATTTAGATCTTTTTTTAGTTCTAGTTATTTTCAGAATATGTACAAGTTTAGTCCCTGTGGATTCGACCTCAGTCTTATCGAGTTATTACTACATTGCGACACTACACTTGGGGTTGTGAACATGAAGAGGGTGGCCCACTTTTCAAACGAACGGACGACGTCCATCGTTGGTAGGAAACAAGGGAGAGAGAGAAGACTCCGTTTTCGGGAGAACTCGGGTCAAACCCGGTTTGAACGGGCACAACGTTCGGTGTGGTATGGGAGTACACAGGATATGTACTCTCAGCTCTAATGTGGGACCCACAGCAATGTATTTGATGAATCCACTCTAATCACCCGACCCCATGGGTCCAACTAGGACCTATGGCCAGAAATGGGATAGTTTTATACTTCAGGTAGGCCGCACTTAGTGAATTTTGGTTCTATGGTCGATAACGGTCAATCTAACGGTCGGATCGATTTTTAACCTGGTCATTAGTGAGATCCACGCCATTAATCGGCTCGAGAGGTCCCAATTGGGACTCCAGTTCTGGGATGAGACAGATCTAAAGACTTAGGTGGGCCACAACAAGTGATTTTAAGGTTTTAATTGTGAATTTTCATCGATCCGATGGTTGGATTATCTCTAAATCTAACCTCTAGGGTTCCTAAGGGTCCATAGTAAATTCTAGAGAAATTTTAACAGTAGTTATCATAATCAAATAGTTGGATTGTTTGATTAAGGGATGAATTCTTAAATTAAGCGTTGTAGTCTATTGAACAATGGGTTTGATGAACTGGGTTCCGATTTTAAGATCAGGGCCTGCCATGGTCCACATGGGATGATTTTGATGGTTGATTCAAGGGTCAAATGTTCTAGATTTCCATTTAACAATCTAAGTCCCATTTGTTCCATGAACGTCCTAGAAATCTAGTAGTTGGATTGTCTCTAAAGCATACTTCAGATGTCTCACAGGG
Source organism: Magnolia changhungtana (assembly GCA_030180095.1). Classification (NCBI taxonomy): domain Eukaryota; kingdom Viridiplantae; phylum Streptophyta; class Magnoliopsida; order Magnoliales; family Magnoliaceae; genus Magnolia; species Magnolia changhungtana. The sequence goes on from JASAUF010000579.1 coordinate 3,435,705, forward strand.
TTTTCTCAGAACATGACAGCGTAGATATATGGATGATCCATAAGATAAAATATCAGGATTATGATTCCAGGATCAGATTAATTGATGATCGGTCATAAAGGCCTAGATTGCATCTAACGTTGATTCTGTAGGAATGTGGTGGGTGATCTTGGAATCAATGGTTGGATGGCTTGACCTACGTGCGAAGATTTTTGCTAACGATTGGATTCAAGTTAGAGTGAGGTGAACAGTTCAATAAGCTAGGTATTCATGGTAACACCCTAGTATTGAAAAGTACGGGGTGTTACAATTGTGGGAAGCATGAGTCGAGGTTTGAAGCGATGAAGAATCAAACTAAATATAACAACAAAATACCAGACAACAAATAGCTTCAAGATGAAATACATACATACATGCATAGAGAGAGATGGATAGAGAGAGAAGTACCTCAACATGGAGAGGCTTTCACATTTTGTCATAGGTAGCCTCAGTAGTCTTACGAGCTTGTTCTATTGCTCGTCGGTTGCAGAGATGAATTTTTTTTAAAAAAATGAAGAAGAAGCAGATAAAGAAGAAAAAGAATGAGAGGGATTGGAAGAGGAGACCCATGCTCGCTGGAGTTCTCAGCTTCTCTATCTGTCACAGCTACTGGTCGTCGTTGGGACAGTGGAGAGAGAGAGAGAGAGAGAGAGAGAGAGAGAGAGAGAGAGAGAGAGAGAGAGAGTGTGTGTGTGTGTGTAAGGCCCGTATCCTAGTCCATACCGTTCTGTAGGCTCCCGTGGTCCTTCCGGTCGAATTCCGGCAACCCTCGACCTGCATCCGACGTTTGCGCGCAATCCTAAGTCAAGTCCTACATACTGAAGTCAGCTTGACCTGAAACTTGTACCTTAGCGACCGCACCGTCACCACGGTTCCAACGTCGCGACTCGGTCACGTTGCAGGACCCACCGGCACCATTTCCTAGGTGGGTGATGTCATGTCCTTATACAAATAATGATGTCCCATCTTCATAAGTCAACCCTTCTTACATGTAATAATAACATCTCTCTTCCCCAAGTAATGATTACCCTAGCCCATAATTGCTAGCCACACCCCTTTCTAACAAGTCATGATGGCCCTACCATCATGATTGCAACTACCCCTCTCTCTCCTTATCTCTCTCTCCCTCTCTTTCTTCCCATTCAAACAACAATAGCTCCCAATGTCCATGACCTCCCTCCATTTTCAACCATGTTGAGAGCTTCACACCCCACAATTTAACCCCTAGAATCCCATCTCAACCCTCCATTCTCCATCAACCTCCATTAAAACGGAATGCAAGGAGCATAGGAGTCCAAAGAACTAAAGAAGGAGGCCGATTGGTGGGTGATACACCGTTGATTTTTAATTTAAAGGCCCACTTGTAATGAGACCCACTTTGATGTATGTGTTGTAATCTAGAGGGGCCCATAATGGCGGGGCCCCTCCATCTCGTCTCTCTCTCTCTCTCTCCCTCTCTTCTTCATGTTTTTTTTCTTGTGGTGATGATGAAACCATGTGACCCATCCGAATGGACCCCACCATGAAGTATGTATCATATCTATGTCGTCCATGCATTGGACCCACCTCGATGGACTATCCAGCGGACGGGATTGCTGCCCATCCTTCTAGACAGGCCCGGATGAAGAAACACACAAATATCGATGGTGGGCCACGCTGCCATGGACCCCACTCTGATCTGAGGTACATGATAGTACATCCAAGCCATCCAGACCAGCGGGCCAGAGCCACTGGAGGCCTGCTATCCAGACCATCCAGTAAGGCCTGGACGCTGGAGTGTTGATGCATGTATTTTTTTACATGTATTTTTTTTTTTTATATTATATTATCTTATATATATATATATATATATATATATATATATATATATATATATATATATATATATATATATAAAAGAGAGAGAGAGAGAGAGAAGTGAGTGACGTGGGGTGGCCCATGTACGTGGGACCCCTGTGATGTATGGGTCTTACCCACGCCGTCCATCCAAACTATGTGGGGCCCACCAGTGATGTTGGTCCAGCCGTCCATTTCTGGACGGTGCTGGATGGGCCACAATAATTGTGTGGGTTCCATCCACACCGTTCAGCAATCTAGACGAGTGGAGCCCACCATGATATATGTTTGTATCCCCGCCGTCCATACATCATCTGGATGGGTGGAGCCCACCATGATATATGTTTGTATCCATGCCGTCCATTCATCATCTAGACGGGTGGAGTCCACCGTGATGTATATTTGTGTCCCACGCCGTCCATTCATCTAGCGAGCTCGTCTTTGGCTCAAGACAAAAATGAAGCAGATTCACTCCTCTGGTGGGCCACGTACGTAGACCCCACCCCTGATGTTTGTATTACATCTAAACCGCCCATCTATTTGGGCCACCTCGTCTCATGGCTTGAGACTAAAAATAAGACAGATCTAATATTACGTAGACCCCACCCCTGATGTTTGTATTACATCTAAACCGTCCATCTATTTGGGCCACCTCGTCTCATGGCTTGAGACTAAAAATAAGACAGATCTAATATCAAGTGGACCACCCTACAGAAAACAGTGGTGTTGAACGCCCACCCTTGAAACCCCTTTGGATTACAGAAGTTTTGATTCAATATAATATTTGTTTTCCTTCCCTGTTTAGGTCCTTGTGATCTTATGAACAGTATGGATGGAAAATAAATTCTATGGTGGGCCCACTAGAAATTTAACAGTGGAAATTATTGTCACCATTGTCATTTGTGGTATAGTCCATATGATCCTTTGGATATGATTCAATTTTTTTTAATGCATCATAATGATCCCTTGCAATGAATGCATAATGTATTCAACTTGGCCTATTCAACTCGGCTCATTTGACTCGGCTTATTCAACTCGGCCCATTCGACCGGCCCATCTGATTCGGCCCATTTGATCAGCCCAATCGATTCAGCCCATTTGTACCAGCCCAACGATTCGGCCCATTTGTACCGGCCCATTTGTACCGGCCCATTTGATCGGCCCAATTGATTCAACCCATTTGATCAGCCCATTTGATTCGGCCCATTTGTATCGACCCATTTGTATCGACCCATTTGATTCGGCCCATTTGATCGGCCCAATTGATTCGGCTCATTTGTACCAGCCCATCTGTTTCGGCCCATTTGATCAGCCCAATTGATTAGGCCCATTTTTACCGGCCCAATTGATTTGGCCCATTTGACTCGACCCATTTGATGAAATTGAGGCCCATGATGATGTATATTAGGCCCTTGTGCTAGGCCGTGGGTCCTTATCCAATTGGCCCTATAAGCGTCATTCCTTGGGAGCAATGTTGGTTAAAGGTCCACATTGATGGGCAATGATGGTTGGACGTCCACATTATGACCTTCTCTTAGGCCTTGTTATGCCCATTCTCATCATTCTCTAGTGGGTTAACTCAAACGCTTGGGCCCCATTGATTTTTAATTGATCTATCATCGGTCGTCCATCTATGGATCCCGCCTTACGTCGAGGCTGATTATCGATGCCGATTATCGGTCCCGATTGTTGATACTTACTGTTGCAGATTACGAGTTTGTGACAACATAACATCATGATACATGCCCATACGCATATCTGTATGTTTGTTATAAGGTGTGATTGGACATTGCATACGCCATAGTGTAGGTGGTTCATAGGACTCCCTGATAGGCAGAGTTATCCCACATGAACGCACGGTGTGCGCAAGATTGATGCATGATTGGACTATGTGACTCATGCACTTTGCATTTGTGTATGATTGTGATTACTGTATGCCTTAGCGACATCAGGACCATTGCCTCCACAGACACACCGTGGGTGGCCAAATTGGATATCGGAAATATTGTTTCTAGCATCAGGGCGTCGTAGATGTCCCTGGGTGAAAATCCCTAAACTCAATGGTATCAGAGTATGACTCCAACGTCAGGACCGAGTGGATACATGAGCGCTCGAGGGCCGAATACCAGGAGGTCGCGTCTCCCACTATGTCGTGGTCGGTTGGAAAGAGGTGTGGCCTTACTCGCTCGAGGGTAGGGGGTATTACTAGGTTGAGTTTGACCAGCTCGTGAATGAGTCCGCTATCAACGTGCCGATAGATATTGGCAGACTATTGGCCAGGCAGATAGTGAGATTTCTTACGCTCACTTGGACTGCGTGCCTAGGAAAGGGGCAGTGCCATTTGGAGTGTACTAAATCCCGATAATTATCCAGAAGGAGAACCGTACTAATATTTGATGCTCTAGTGAGGAGCTGCATTGATATGTGAATTTATATGAAGAATGGTATGCTTGAGTTGCATCTCGCATCGCATGGCCTTGACATGACCGATAGCATTCATATCTTGCACCGCATAACCTTGGTACGGCTGATTGCATTCATGTACTCATCAGCATGATTCCGCATTATTCTGACATTGCATTCTGAGCACGCTCATATTACGCACACACTTACACCGCCCTCTAAGCTTTCTATAAGCTTATGTACGATTGATGCGTGCAGGTGACGCCAGGACGCAGCCGTAACATGGTAGCAGCAGGAGCGTACAATCGAGCTTCAGGAGTTTCCATTATCATCATCTTATATTTCCCTTCATATGCATTGTACTTTTAAGTTTTTTATCATAGTGGATTTTGTGATGGTGTTCTTATGGTTATTGTTCATGGGTTATGCTTATGGTTATGCTCATTATGAATCAAATTGATGTTAAAAATCCTCCTTGTAGGATCTCAGGATCGAAACCTGGTGTATGGGTGCCGGGAGCCGAGAATGGGGTACTACGGACGCTGTCGCCACTGGATTCGAAAATCGGAAATTTTTGAGCCCGGTTTCCGAGATTGGGGTGTGAGAGAGAGAGAGAGAGAGAGAGAGAGAGAGAGAGAGAGAGAGAGATGGGTTAGGGTTTTTGCTTTGGGAAGAAAGGTGAAGAGAAATGATGAGGAATGAGGATTGGGTAGGGTTAGGGTTTTGGGAAGAATCAATAAAGGGGGAAAAGGGGGGGCAGTCATCCGGGTAAGTTAGGATGATTAGGATTTTTTTTTTTTTGCAACTATTTATAACAGCAAGTCGAGTCGAGGTCGAGCCTAAGTTGAGTTGAGTTTCAAGGAGAGTTGAGTCGAGTGACCCGGTGCTCAACCTCGACTCATTTTCAGACTCGAGCTCCTAAATACGATTCACCTTGACTCGTCCCACTGAGTCGAGGCAAGTCAAGTCGACCGAGTTTCTCGAGCTAACTCAGCTCACGACCAACGCTAGCAGTGAATATTGATGGATGGCAGATATTACAGGTGGGCCCCAAATGATGGACAATAACATTGATGGTGGGCCCCACATGATGGATTACCAACATCAAAGGTGAGCGCTACATAACGGACGGTGCACATTAAAGGTCGGCACCTAATGATGAATGGCCCATATCCAAGGCGGGCCCCACGTGATGGACGGCCCATATCAAAGGTGGGGCCCACACAATGAACAGTTCACATCCAAGGTTGGCCCTACATGATGGACGATGGATGTGAGGGAGACCAAAAAGACATGGGGGATAAATACTAATGACGTTGGAAACCAAATATGCTTTTTTATTTTTCGGCTAATGGCACAAGTAGCTTATTCTTAAGTAACTTGAATAAGTCGAAACTTCCCATGGCACAAGTGGCTTATTTTAAGTAACTTGAATAAGTAGAAACCAAGATAAGCTACCTATGGAATAAGTAGCTTATATTAAGTAACTTAACATGGAAACGCCCCCTTGACTAGCCCACCTCATTCTTGGGCTGTGTTCTAACATGGCAATTTGGAAACCCCAGGCCAGTTGTCTTCATCAGCAGATCCATACAACAAATAAATTTTATGCAATTGATCTGCCTGCAGCAAGCAAAAACAGGAGCACAAGCATCAACCTTCTCTACTGGGATCAGAAAGTAGGAGGCTTACTTTTCAAATCAGTACAACTAAAACCCCTATTGAAGTTTATATATATATATATATATATATATATATATATATATATATATATATATATATATATATATATATATATATATATATATATATATATAAAAATTTTCATGATGAAAAAATATCCATGTAAGAAATACGATTGTATGTTATGTGGGCTGGTGGTCATACAATGGAAAAACATAAATGTCCCTGAACATTAAGTTTGAATGATTACAACTATGGCCTTTCCAAGAAAAAACCAAAGGCATATTTTCACATTAAGGTGAAGGAATGGAAAAAGCTTGAGGCATCAAATCTTTTATCAATGGTCAGGAAAGCCAATTTCATATTCCGCCATACATAAATCCTGCATTTAAGGATTTGGGGTACAGAAGCCTGCCTTGTTTAACCCTTCCATGACTCTTTGTCCAAGCAGCTTTGCAAAAACACAGCAATAAAATCCTGACCAAGAAAAAGATCCAACTAAGTATTTGATGAAAAACCTTTGATGTCACGATGAAGTACTTGATTAACATGGCAATAACAGAGCCCATCCAATAGATGTTTCATATAGCACTAACAAGGAAAATTGGTAAATACCTAATTTCCAAGGGTCAGTTTAATGAAGGAAATGGACTTTTTTCAGGCCATTAAAATAATGAAATCACCCTTGAATCCCATCACAATCTCATAGGTCAAAATTGGATGCCATGTTGAGAAACACACCTAGATTTCCTTGATCGTCCTTGTCAATTTCTCTATGAAAATATGAAGAAAAATTTGTTAGTCTCAATAACATGTATGTAGAATCAGAGCCACTGTAGAATCCAAGGATTTATGGGAGATATGGAATCATGAAATCCATGGATTTCACTTGAATAAAAAAAAAAAAAAAAGGAGATATTTTATATCTGTAGACTTCACAAATCCCTTGTAGAAAAAAAAAAAAAGGACAGTTTTATTTTTTAATCCTATCATAAGGATCAGCCTTCAAATTAGAAAAAAAAAATAAAAAATATATCCAATCATAAGGGTCAGCCTTCAATGTGAAAATTTCCAGCAGTCAAGGTGCGTTTGGTTTCACCAAATATCAAGAAATTTCATGATATTTTGCGCCAAACGAGACTAATTAATAATCAAATTTCATGATCTTTGGTGCAACCAAATGCACTCTAAACCTGCATGTAGAATCAAGATATTTATAACCTGGGAAACTTTATGAGAAATTCATGTAATACAAAATAAACAAAAATGAATAATTGAGGCTGAAAAAATATATTGGACAGAACTAGTTAGGAAAAATGAAACTTGGGAAAGCAATGAATAATCCATATTGTACAAAACAAATTCATTGTAGTTGAGTTGCATATGAATGACCATAAAACATGAAGTTCAAGTGTTTAACTCGCAGTGTTTGGAGGTAGAAAAGCCCATTCACCTATTGATTGGATCCTTACCTATTCAAGTTGATTGGGGTGGTTTTTATCTTCCCATTTCCTGTGATTTCTCAGCTCTCTTTTCTCGATTAGGCCAGCCAAGTTAAGTGGAGCAAATGACCTGCTAAGTTGAGCCATTTCAGTAACCATGGTAAACCAGCTTTGTTGGCAATGTTGGTTTCGCCAAGAAACAATAACTGGACAGAACTCATTGTTAACAGTACCAAAGGATCCAGAAAATCATTATGGAGTTTGTGGAAACAACTTCAGTCATTCCACGTATTTCAGTTAACAGATTAACAAAACCAAGAACAACGACTTTTCAAGCACTGTAGTAGCATTGAAAAAGACTTTATATAGAAACTTTCATTTTAGATGGATTCAAACATTCCATAAGAATTACCAAGATCATTGAGTACAAATGCAACAGCAACAGTTCTGCTTTGCTCAGACCTGTGATATTCTCTTTACTTTGGTCATCGTATATTCATTAGTTCCAATAAAAGAAAAATTCAAAATTCAGATGACTGCATCATCATTAAATCCACAAGCAAAACAGAATTTTTGGAATCAACACTACATATATGAAAATTACACAGTAACTGTTGAGAATGCAAAATCTCTCAGATCTAAATATATGGGATAGGTTGACTGCTATAAAATGTTTTTCCTTTCCCTATGTGAGATAGCAACTCCTTGCTATAGTTTCTTGTTATGATTTTATTTTTTTTCTTTCCATCTAAGCCAATGTTGTTGATCTGTTGAATGATTCCAAAGGGAATGAGAGAAAATAAGCAATTGTATGCACATATGGGCTTTCCAGGGAAAACTAAGACCTAGATCTTCAGAATTTGATTCACAATTCAATCAAAGCAAAAATGTGGTTAAAGCACATTTTATCAAATGCAACAGATGGACTGTATGTTTATCAAATGACATTTATGAATAACTACCATTCCATATTTATCAAATGCAACAGAAAATGTGAAGGCTACTCACAGGGACACATGCCAACACAGAATATATGTGAGAGAACAAAATCCCACCATGTATGTTCTCTGACCAAACAATAAAGCCAATCCACTAATTGGGTGGACCTCACTTGTAATTTCAAGGTGAACTGCTGCTCAACATTTTTTAACTGTCCAGCTTCTCCATACATGAATGCCAACCAGTTTAGCGAGGCCAAGAAACATGCTTGGTGGGTCTATCTGATGGATGGCTCTCATAAAGCAATACATGTGACATGCTGGCAATTCTTATCCGGAAGCAACATATAAAAAAAGCTTTGCCACTAATGATTCCCACCAGGATGAAAGGACAACACAGATATCAGCCTCATCCAAAAAAGCTTTTTATGGTGGGCATTCAATTCCAACTCTTTCTTGTGGTGTGGCCCACTTGAGGATCTGCCTTCGTCACACGGATATCTCGCTGGCCCCACAGAGCCTTTGGTTGCAGAAACATCCTTGAACATGGCCAAACGAAGTACCTCTTTACATGAACCTTGACATCTTTACTTGATCAAGGGAAATGAATTAAGACTCGATTGTAGGGATATAACCTTCTGCTTTCAATTGCTCTGTTAACCCATCCAGGGTGAGGTATATGGCAGTCCATTGTTTGTGGGACTTGTCTTCTGTATAGAATGTATGAAGATCACCACCAACATCAATCCAACTGCAGCCAGGGCACTTCTTCACACCATCATCTTTCATGTCTGCTCGGACCTGTGCGACATCATCCCATCTCTTTGCGTCTGCATACACATTCGAGAACAGGACAAGGTACCCAGAATGACGGGGTTCCAATTCGATCAGATGCCTAGCTGCGACTTTGGCCAGGACGACATTTCTGTGGATCCTACAACCGCTGAGCAGAGTGCCCCAAATGCAGTTGTCAGGTTCCATGGGCATGCTTTTGATCAGTCGGTATGCAACATCGAGGTGTCCAGCTCTACCTAGACTATTGACAATGCAGGCGTAGTGCTCAATGTCAGGAGATATCCCATGCTTGCTAGACATGGTTTCAAAACAACGTAGGCCCTCATCAACTAGGCCTGCATGGCTGCAGGCCGATAACAGGGCGATGAATGTGTCACGTGTTGTCTGCCATCCATGCTCTTGCATCTCTTCGATGAGCAGGAAGGCCTCATGGGGTCGAGCATTTATACCGTATCAGGAGATCATGGTGTTCCATGAAACGATATCTTTTAGTTCCATTTCGTCAAACACCTTCTCCGCTTCTTCTACGCACCAGCATTTCCCGTACGTATCCATGAGGGCATTTTGGACAACACAGTAATCGATGGTGAACCCACTCCATACCATGCAGCCATGTATCCCCATCCCTTGTCGGAGAGCTGCTAAATGCCCACACCCACTGAAGATGGATGCAAGAGTGAACTCATTGGGTTTTACGTCCCCACTGTGCATCTGGTGCAATATTTTGAAAGCCTGATCGAAATCATGGTTGCGAGCATAGCTCGAAAACATGGTATTCCAAGAAACTACATCCTTGTCAGCCATTCTTCTGAAAACCCTCTCGGACAGCTCTATGTTGCCCCTCCTAGCATACATGGCTATGAGCGCATTGTTCACCGATGTATCAGTCCAAGCCAGTTCTGCAAACATGAGCATGGATTTCCAAACCAGTTGATGATAATGGACTGCATTCAGAAAGGAGAAGAGTTAGAGAAACCTTGGGGATAGCTTCCAACTGGCAACCTTGTTGCATTGCCATCAGGCGGAAAACGTTGAATGCTTCCCGCAGCTGCCCGCAGTTGACAAATCCTGCCACGATTGACTTCCACAATTGGGGGGATTTTGAGCCAATTAGCTCTAATGATTTCAATGCAGACACCATAGAGCCACCAAACAAATAAACAATGATATCATTAGCACTGCCTATCTGGTTGACTTCCACATACCTGGAAATGCAATGGATTTATTTGGCAGAAGAAGATCCACCCGTACAGGCTATCTAATTGAGATCCACATACCTGTTAGCACTCGAACAGGGCCTTCATGCCCATTCGTCTCATATTCATCTTCATCTGGCCCACACATCAATACTAAAAACCTTCAACCGGCGCACCCATCTCCACCAATCATCAAACACATTCACCCAACCCTAAATCTAAACCGTGGACCAGCTAACCATAATCCAGCCGGCAACCCCAAACCCATCCTCTTCCACAGATCTGAACTTCCTACGCCATCCCGACCCAAACCCTTTGTGTCAGACCACCATGGAAGCCGCACCTTGCTAAATCCATTCCATACTAACAAGATGAGGGTTTTGAGAGAGAGTGTGTGTGTGCGTTCTTTGGTGATGCCAGATATGAGCCAATCTCTCCCCGTAATGTTAAATATAAATATTATATTATATAATTACAAAACAAATAACAAGTTATTCTTTCTCATTTTCTTCACCATTTTTTGCTTGAAAGCACCTGAAATTGTGGAGAAATTACCAGATAGAGAATACCTAAAAAATTAGGGCTTTTCAGTTGATAGATTCAATCACATTTCCTCTAAGATGGAGATCTTCCAGTGAAATCGGCACGATGAAGGTCTGTGCAATATCATTTGAAACTGACATCAAGACTTTCTCTCTCACCCCTGATAGAGAGGGGGCAAGAAAAGAGAGGGAGAGAGCTACAGAGAGGGACGGACTCGGATGCAAGAGGGAGATGGCGAGAGAGAGAAATGGTGAGATCGAAGGTTTTTGCTAATGGTCGGCCGTCTTACAGGGAGAGAACAATAGACTGAGAAATACCCTTTTTTAGCCACGAATATGAGGCAAGTCTAGTGGGTTTTGTTCACACATTGGGAGCTTTTAAAGATGAGTATGGTTCTAAACTGTTTCAAATCTGATATGGCCTAAAACCATTCCTAAACCAAATACATGGCCATTCCAAATTTACAATTTTGGTGTAGTGGACACCGATATTATCCCCATAGATTCTGCCTACAAGGGCATTGGGTAGGTGGGAGTCACTAGAAACTCTCGTCCCTGGTTGTCTTCAAAATTGGAATACCCACTCCCAACAAATGTCCAAAAATCAACGGTCAAGGAGACGGCACATGTTTGAAGAAAACAAGTCAAAAGATCAAATGGTCCAAACACTCCAATCTAATACTTTCTGTTTTAGGCATTCCCATCCATATGTGGCTTATCCAATGAACGGTTTGGATCATTGGAAAATGAACCCCAGATCCAACTGATTAAATCATATTGGTAAACCATAGTGGCAAAATCCAAGATCAACAAAAATTGCATTGAATTTGGAAACGTGCAAAAGAATCCATTACTGTGTATCTATTTAAATAATACTTTGGTGGGCAATTTAGGGGGCATTTGGATAGTAAGTTACTTAAGATAAGCTGCTTATGCCTTACGTAGTTTATCTTGGTTTCTGCTTATTAAACTGAAGTGATTAAGTAACTTTAAATAATAAAAAAGTTACTTGTAATTAATCATAAACCAAACTTACTTATCTACTGTTGTAAGAAGAAAAAGTAACTCATTTGGTGGTATCCAAACGGGCGAATCCATCAACTTATCAATGACGTGGCTTAATGAAAAGTTAGTTTAAATAAGTACCAGGATGTACATACCATATTAATGAGGGAGTATCATGTAAAAATCCTTTTTCATTTTTTAGGAATATGGAAATTTGAAGCTGAAAATTTCACATACTATTGCAAAAGCTACCTCCTAGAGCCATATTAGTAATCCCAATATAGACTGAACAAATCATACATAAATACATATTCCGACAATCCAATTAAGAAGTGGGCCACCCAAAAGTTATGCCACCCTTCAAGATGGGAAATATATGTGCAAAGGTGTTAAGTAATTAGGACCACTAATCTGATGGGTCAACATGTAGATGAGAGGGCCATAGTAAAACAATTGTAGAGATTTTAGCTCAATTGAGTTTTTTTTTTTTTTTCATTTGAATGTGGAACATGATTTTCATACTAATGTTCAACTTGGTATCAACCTTCCATTCACAAATCACTGATCAAAAATGACTGAATATATATATATATATATATATATATATATATATATATATATATATATATATATATATATATATATATATATATATATATATTTGCAATTACATTAGTAGGATGAGTGCTAATTGATTACATGAATTTGAAGTTGATTTGGAGCATTAAAAATGTCCTCCAAATTGGCCCCATGATTCATTTAAATTTAATTTCAACCTTAAAAAAAAAAAAAAAAAAAAATAATGTCAAGTGATTAGGAATATGCATTGGTAGAATATGTGCCATAGCTAACATGAATTTTGAGGCAATTTAGGGGTATTTGAGTGGCTATGAGAGTGATGTCAAATGCTCTCTCCATAATAGCTTGGACTACCTACAAATGTACCAGGTTGGAATGTACATATGCATGTGCATGTGGACAATGTAAGTAGGCATGGGCATGAACCTAATCTTCTTTCTGTATATATACATGTAAGGTCGGGTTTCTGATCCCAACATTTGTGCTACACAGCCCCATAAAAGGCACCGGCATATGGCCTCATGTGAGATCCAAGCTGTCCATTTAGGTTGGAATTCCAGGTAGAACCCTATTGCCAAAAATCGGGCTGGTCCTCTTCAATGTCTGGGCCATGTCATACCAAAAATGGACATCTACAAGAACATGTTAGAGCCATCCATGCACCACAACCCATTAGATGTGGGGACTGCCTGACTTGAACATTATAGACAATTAAAAATCAATCCCTCCAACCTGACCACACAATAGGAAATAGAGGGAATAATGATGTCTGCCATTGAAAACTTCCTAGGGCCCACCGTAATGCTTATTTGTCGTCTAATTTGTGGCCAAAATCGTCATTTAGGAACGGTTTAAAACCGTTCCTAAATGCTTCAAGAACGGTTCAATACCATTCCGAAATGAGGTGTTGCGTGTTGCAGAAAATCAGGAACAGTTCAGAACCGTTTTCGGTACCATTTCAATTTTTAGAATTGGAATTTTAGGAACGGTTTAAAACCGTTTTGGTGCCAGCGGTCACATTTTAGGCTCAATTATAGAAGCGGTTTTGAATATTAATGTTGTCAACGGTCAGATTTTAGGACGGAATTTTAAGAACAATTTTAAACCCCTTTGTTCATTGTATGAGAGAGAGTGAGGTATGTAATCTACTTGTATTATATGCCAGATAATTACACAAATAGAAGAAAAAGACAATAGAATGATTCACACAATCTTTTCCTTCTTTTCTGGTACACATTTCAATTTCAATTTCAATACAACATTTCATTTCCAGGCTTCTATAATCTAACAATTCCTTGCTCTTTTCTAGAATGATCACTCTGCCTTCAGATATGACATCCGCTGCAAATCCACCTCTTCAATGTCTTCTTGTCCATCCCCCACAACTCGAGCGATCTCTTCCACCAGTTCTTCAATCCCGGTATTCCATTTGCCATTAGAGGGATCTGGGCTTCCTTCGGCGCCACTTCCAAGGCAGTCTGGTACATCTCATGAGCTGTTAATCCTGTGCACATCCCTTCCTATAGTGGTTGGAAGTATTAGTGCTACTACTGCTGCTGTTGGGCTTGAATCAGCTGCTTGAAGGGCTGGAGAAGGCCTAGAGAATGCTGTTGCATGCTGTTAATCCTGTGCACATCCTTGATAACTCTGGAAAACTGCATTGCTCAACAACCACCAGACAACACTAAACAATCAGGGAAAAAAAATCTACTTTCTCCTTCACATGAACTTGTAAAGGATCTCAGGTTATAGGATTATCACCTTCGCATTTTCTTCGCAATGCTTTACAACTACTAGAATGTTGAGTAACGGCCATGCACCAGCATGTATGCCCACAAGAGAAGCTTCCTCGGGGGGCTCAAATCAAGGTAGTCAACATTGTCCTTAGATGGTTGGCATGGTCCTTCTGTTGTTAAATGAGATGGTACAGTATACAGGTTAATACCTGATGGAAGTGTTCCACATGAGGTCTCTCCGTAAAAGTTGTAGGTGCATCTCAGTAAAGTTGTTGAGTTAATACCTGATGGAAGTTGTGTTAATATGGTCCTACTAGGATCTGTTGTTGCAAGGAATCCCAATCATTGGAAAACACAAAGATAAACCACATATCTTAGCAGTCAGGCCAACAATTCAAAAAACTCAACCAAAAAACAAGAGGAGAGAAAGAGGGCTCCTACTGACCTGGTAACACCTCTATACTGTGATGTTCTCTGCCCAAATGTATCAATGGACTTCCTATGAACTGGCTGCTTCTGGCCCACCTTCCCACCCCCTCTTCTTTGTGTCTGTGGCTACAAAATCAGCCCCACCATGGGAAGATTCTCCTGCACATGTTAGGAGAGAGTTGGTTTAAGGCTCTAAAAAGGCAATAGGAAGGCCCAAAAGGATGTGAGTGGAGTGTGTGAGAAAATACTTGCTGACCTACAGTTTAACTGACGATATGGTCCTTGATCAAGTGAATGGCGGAACAGGATTCAGGTAGCCAAACCCAATTAGTCGGGATAAGGTTTAGACAGTGATGATTGGCATTATGTCATCCCTGGCACCCATTGACTGCAATATACATCTTCAAATCTGTTGCGCAGTCTTGCGCAACCCTCTTTAAAGACACTTCTCCTTTTTCTTCTTGCATTCTCTTCATTTGTCTTACCTTTCAATCTTCTTTTCTTTATACACATACATTTTTTATGCCTCAACAGATGCCCCCTTGATCCTTTCTTTGTTTTCCCCAAAATTAAAGAAAAGGATCAAATAGTCCCTTGCTCTGACGAGGTTTGCACGGCCTCGCGCAACTGAAACCCGCGTACCATACTCGACACCTTTGATATGTAAATACCTCGAACCTTCTTTCAGTCACACTTCGCTTTTACTTTGCAACAAACCCTGGTCATTTTGCCATCTCCCCGCGCAACTGACATTCATTGCACGGTTCCGCACAACGATTATTTCGTTCGCGCAAGCTCTTCGGCAGTTGCGCTATTCCGCGCAACAGACTTACGAAATCCGTCATTTTTTTTTTATCCTTTTCCTCCAGGACTTAGAAAAATCTTTGATTCTTCTTCCTTATGGCTCGTATCAAACGTACTTTTCGTCCTGTTGACCCACCATATGATCAACCTTCTCATCCAAACTTGTCTGATCCATCTTCTTATCACCCTTCTCCCTCTTCGGATCAACCACCAGCCAAACGTACTAAAACCACCACTCGTAATCCTGCATATTTTAAGGAACCAGTGCTACCAACTTTTGATTTTTCCAACCGTGTTTCCTCTTTGCCTTCTCCCATTCATCGAGCAATCGCAATGGGAGACCTGTCACGACTTCCAAAGCATGGTCGTGAATATGACGGGGATGAATGGCTGAAGACCATTGCTCACATTCGTACGAACAGTCAAAGACCTCCTATCCGAGAAGACACGCCACCTGCTTCCCACTCAAAGATGACTTGCCGAAACAAGGCGAAGGAGTTCGAGGAGAAAATTAAGGAGCACAATAAAAAGAAGCTCCAGAATTCGTGGGAGACAGTTTGAGTTATAGAGGGTATCATGAAATTTGATAACCCTCACTCAGAAGGTATGATGGTGATTCCTATCAACATCCATCGTCATCAGTCTATGCTCGACAGCGAGCCAAAGGATTATTTAAATGGAGAAAACTTGATGTATACTGCTTCATGGGCGACGAGAGAACCACGTATCCTCGAGGGAATATTGCAAGCACACAAGCCACGTCAAAACATCGGGGGAGTTCAACCTATGATCTTTCTTACTCCTTTTCATAGCCCGCACAATCTTTTTCCCACATATTTTTACAAAACCATCAGGCAGCGCTTCAGAGACCGCGAGCAACTCTGGAGACCTGAAGACTTCAGAACAAGAGGTCTATTAACTTCTCGACGCTACTATTCTGATTGGACGGAAGCCATCTTGCAGAAGCATGCAAGTACGCTTGCCAAGATTGGCCTGTACGATGCAATAGAAGTCACATCCAAATACTTTTATAAGGAACCCACTGTACTAAACGGTTTTCTTGAATACTGGTCACCCACCACTAATTCTTTCCACCTGCCGTTTGGTGAAATGAGTATTACGCTTTGGGATCTTCATAGAATAGCGGGCCTTCCATTAACAGGCAAATTTTATGATGAATTCGTTCCATCCAACAAGGAACTGGCCTTCGTGTCTTCTCCCGACCGCAAACCTTCTATCTCCGAGACCACCATTGCGCTCTTCAGGGAGATGGCGAATTTTCCAAACATTCGTAAACTTCCCCCTTGCAGTGGCTGGCGCATTTTTCTAGGATTCTCAGGTATGTTCAAGCTAAAGAATTAAAATTTTCCTTTTTCCTTTTTACCATTGCTTCATGCTGATTTTCTACCTCTCTTTGCAAATTCCGCGATTGTCGTTCTAAGGAACTAACAAAGCTTCGCAACGATATTAGAGAGAGAGAGCATATTACAGTTCGTTCGGAGAACTTGCGGCTTTCCTAGCTTATTGGCTAAGCCTCGTAGTACTTCCAAGCTCCAAGTGGGCATATGTTATCCGTCCTACGGTCTTCGTCGTCGCTGGGGCTCTAGCAGAAGGACATAAATACTCTCTTGCACCACCCGTACTGTGTTCCATTTATAGGGCCCTTGGGGAAATAGCTACGTCAAAAACCCTACTATCGGAACTTCATCAACATATACTTCTTGGCACTACATAACTGGCTAGCTGGGAGTTTACTTTCCCTGGACTTTCGAAGCACCAGAAAAGGGATACGTTCATTTGCGCATCTTCCACTCTGGTTCTTTCAGCAAAGGGCTATGGCCAGAAGGGCATACGAATGGGTAGCCAACAAAATCAGGGACACTGATCAAGTAGACTTTTTCCAATTCTGTCTCCACTGCTATATTGAAGATACAGACATGGTAGACCAATCAACACTTACAGTAGCAGAGAGAGCTTTCTTTCTCTCAATTCGCTCCTGTAGTCTACCTCTTCGAGAAGGGACGAAATTTTGGTGAGAGCCTTATTATCCCAGCCGTTTCGCTTGTCAATTTGGTTATGATCAAGTTGTACCAGAAGACTGTGGATTGGTAACCAAAAGAATGCGCTGCTACGGAACTGGCCCCATCAACTGGGCCATGATATGGAAACAATTGTTAGGCGGCCACGTTAATTCTTCCTTCATAATCCCTAGCTGTGACCGAATAGTTCGTGCTTCCTATAGCTGGATGCGATGGCGGTATCATCAGTCATACTTGGTCAACCATTGCTTACTAGTGGATTCATCCATCTTTCTTCATCCGCCCAGATTGAGGAACAGGAAAATTGAAGACGGAATTGGTTACATACTGGAGAAAAGCCACGCATCTCATCATGGTGTGATTTGCAGGAAGATATCGTTAGAAAACCTCATCCGTGAAATAAAGCCCATTAATACTTTGGATGGTTGGATTGTGACGCAGGGGAGGACGTGAGGTCGAGCACCGTCTTCCTCAAGAGGATAACTATTCCGAATCCACGGAACTTCTCTGGACTCCTCACAGAGACTTCTCGAATCCACGAGAAAAGAGAGCAGAAAATAGAAATAAATTCTAAATAAATTCGAAATAGATTAATGAATCATTGATAATTGCCTAATGTGTCTCCTTACACCATTAATATAGAAAAAAAAAAACCTAAAATTCGTAATTACCAAAAATAGCAAAATTCTAACTCTAATAAAAATCCTAATTCTAATACAACTCTTCTAAAGCCTAATTTCTAAAAATAAAAATTGCAAATAAACTTTCTCTAGAAGAGTCCTAGTATAACTAAAACTTATTTCTATAAGGAAAGAAAATCTAAAACTCTAAAAAATATCAAAAATTCGGAATTACTAAAAATAGTAAAATCTTCCTAAAAATTCGTTTTTGAGCTGAAAGCGCACGTTTTCTGACGAAACAGACAAATGGGACCCACTTTGTGGGTCGGTTCACCTCAGATGGCCCGTTTCAGTAAAGATTGATAGGTTGTACACCCCGTAAAGATACTCGGATCAAAAGTTATGGTCAATTTACGGTCCACCTCCTTTTGGCTCAACCATGCTGGGAATATCTCTGTGACATGTTCTACATCAGACCCCTCCACTTGAAAAAAACTCGTCCTCGAGTTACGCAAGAGACTTGGCACATGAGTCTGAGATAACTTCTAACGCCGATGTTCATTAGCCCTTTTTTTGTACTTGGCATTAAGCTCTTGAGCTGACATAATACATGTACTCAATGTTTTCTTGACTTGACTAATATTGATCAGTTCCTTCACATTTGACACAATACATGTACTCATGCTTTCCTTGACTTGACTAACATTGATCAGTTCCTTCGCATCTGTCGTTAAGATCTCATATTTTTTCTGATAATGTGGGCAATTAGGTGGACTTGCCCCTGAGACGGGATCAATGTGATTTTGTATAACTTGTATGGGAGGCAACTTATTGGGGGGTTCATCGAGCACAATCTCCTTGAACTCCTGCAACATTGGCTTCAAATCTTCTGGGATATTCACAGGCTCTATATATTCTTTCTTTCAACTAATGGATATATATGTCTTGTTTCCTCAGATTGTTTAACAAAGGCCTGTTCAGTGATAAGATCTTGTCCCTCCACTTTAAAAGTCTTGGGTTGGTTCTCCATTCCTATAGAGGTCACATGTTCACCACTGATGAAACCTGTGGTCTGTTGCAACTCCGTTTTAATAAAGTCGTTTCTCATGGACCAATAATAGGATTTTTCTGCATAACCTTTTACTGATCGGCTATCCTGATAATAATTTTGGTTTTGTTGGAATAATACCTGATCGTAATCTCGAGGGAGGAATCGCATGCACAATAACTTCTTCATCCGCGACCACGTGCGGATTGGCGCCTTCATCTGTCTCGCCCGCTCGAGTTGAAGTTGTTCCCACCAATCTGAAGCTCTACCCGTCAACTTGTATGCCACGAGTTTAACTTTCCTTTCTTCTACGATGTTCATGTAGTCGAAGAAACGTTCGACTTCGAGCAACTAATCGAGGAAGTCCTTGAAGTAGAGTTGACCATTAAAACTAGGAAGATCGACTTTCATCTTGAATTCTTGAGCCATCCTGTGGTTCATTGATAGCATCGCCTTACGATCAGTATAATTACGAATTCCACAATTGCCGGTGGTGGATCACCACCATGAACACGGAGTTGCCTTAGGTTTTCCGTCAAGAGATCCGCTATGCGATCGATGGAAGCCTGCAGCCCTTGCATGACTTGTCGATTCTCTCGTTGCCCTACTTCGAAAGTTGCCGCTGTTAAAGGCAAATTCCCTGGAGCACCGCCGATGAGATTGTTGCCCGACCCGTCGTTAGAAGCCATCGATCCGAAGAGAAACCTCGCTTTGATACCAAACAGACGCAGGGGAGGACGTGAGGTCGAGCACCGTCTTCCTCAAGAGGATAACTATTCCGAATCCACGGAACTTCTCTGGACTCCTCACAGAGACTTCTCGAATCCACGAGAAAAGAGAGCAGAAAATAGAAATAAATTCTAAATAAATTCGAAATAGATTAATGAATCATTGATAATTGCCTAATGTGTCTCCTTACACCATTAATATAGAAAAAAAATAAACTAAAATTCGTAATTACCAAAAATAGCAAAATTCTAACTCTAATAAAAATCCTAATACTAATACAACTCTTCTAAAGCCTAATTTCTAAAAATAAAATTGCAAATAAACTTTTCTAGAAGAGTCCTAGTATAACTAAAACTTATTTCTATAAGGAAAGAAAATCTAAAACTCTAAAAAATATCAAAAATTCGGAATTACTAAAAATAGTAAAATCTTCCTAAAAATTCGTTTTTGAGCTGAAAGCGCACGTTTTCTGACGAAACAGACAAACGCGACCCACTTTGTGGGTTGGTTCACCTCAGATGGCCCGTTTCAGTAAAGATTGATAGGTTGTACACCCCGTAACGATACCCGGATCAAAAGTTATGGTCAATTTACGGTCCACCTCCTTTTGGCTCAACCATGCTGGGAATATCTCTGTGACATGTTCTACATCAGATTGCTCACGGAGAATTGACGGAATTTGAGCAAGTCCCTCGCGACTTTGGTGGTGGCTGGGTCACAGTTGATGCTGGAGGAACATCTTCTCCCATTCCTGCGGAAACTATGGCAACTCAAGATGAGCCGGTTCAGGATGAACCAACCCCTCCTCAGCCTATTCCTCCCAGCTCATCATCCCCTATGACTAGATCTCGGGCGCATTTGCAAGCATCGCCACCCGTTCCTCAAGAAGGAGGTAAACAAACATCTGCATCTCCTCTAGTCCCAGCTAACAAGGAACTTCCACCAGAAAGTAGTCAAGCTGCTTCTTCCAAAGGAAAGCAAATTATAATTGAAGAGACAGACGAAGAAAGCCTGGGAGACGAAAGTTCGGCTTCTTCATCAGAAGGTACTGTTTCTTCAAAATATGAAGATGATGAAGACGGCGAAAGCGGCGAGGATAAGGATGATGATTTTGAGGAAGGAGAAGTCAAGAGGAGATTGTTGCAGAGAATATCGAAAAAGAACCTTCCCCTGTGACTCCTGAAACTCTTCCTAGTATCAATGTTCATGCAAAATCTCCTGCGACAATAGAGGAGGATGAAGAGCTTTTAGATTATGGAGAATACGGATACTCACCAGGCAAAGGAAATTTAATTTCATATGTATTTATATGCGCATTTAGTGGCAATTATCTTATTATTATTATATTCTTTATATCAGGCGCTCATGTTGCTAATGTTGAGATGGGTGATACTCCTCCCCTAAATCCTCCTGCAATCGCACCAGTCATTTCACCAAGAGCTCCTCTAATTCCATTAACAGCCCCTAAAACGGTGGCTCGTGAAATCATATTCCCAGTACAGATCACTGATCTGCCTACTCCAACCATTAGGGATTCAAGTACAGAGGCCAGAGCGCCTTCTTTTGCTGACATGGTTGGTCCTTCTATGGCTCAAGAAATTCCTCCTCCTGTCAGTCACACTTCTGCAGCAGGTATACATTGATTACTTTATCAAGATTTGTGCACCTTCTATCTTTCCATCGCTACTTATAAATTTATTATTTTTTATTTTTATACTATAGGAACCCCTCCTCACAATGGAGCGGCAAGTTTTGAGTCCGTGGCTACTACATCCGAACTATCGTCCTTTGCAAAGATCCCCATCCATAAAATGCTTTTGATGAAGAATTCTTTGTCGGCGATAGTTCATATCTTCAAAGATCCTGAACAGCGGTCAAACCTGGACATTGCTATCGAAATCCTAGAGAGTTCTGCAAGAATGACAAAGATTAACATTTTCACTTTGCGTGATTCTCTTCTGAAGTTCCACGACTCGATAATTTCTCTGGCATTAGCGGAAAATGTTACAATTGCTCCTGAGATCTTGGAATATGGAAAGCAGCTGATTCTGTCCAAGGAGAAAGCTTCTATTATTGCTTCCACTATCTCTGAATTCGACCAAGAACAATTGATCTTTCAAGAACAGCTGAAGGCCCATACTGACAATAGAGCGATTATTCAAGATCGTATTGCTGCTTTGAGAGACGAGATTTCGCAACTGGAGTTGAAGGGTCGTGAGAAAGAATCGTCTATAAAGGAGCTTGAAGAGAAAATACAAGTCAATATTCGGTCTGTCAATGCTGAGAGGTCTGAATTGCTTAAGAGTGAAGAGATAATTGCATCGTTAGAAGTTAAGTTGGCCGGCATTCCTGATCAAGTGAAGATCATTCTTGAAGAAAAGTCAAAACACGCTGTAGCTCAGATGCAATTAAAAGAAGATTTGCAAAAATACATGGGAATAGTAGGAATTGTAGAAGAACTCTAAGCACGTAATTTCTTTTGTGGGTGTGATTTTGAACAAGTTATTTCTTTTGATTCTTAATATATGAATTTATGATGATGTTTTGGAATAGTTTATTCTTCCATACATTTCTATATCACATATCTTTCTTAACATATTAGCATGATATTTAATAAAGAGCTAATATAAAACATCAACATTTTATGCTTGTTATTGCGGGATTTCCTATATGATTTCTGTAGCAATTGGAGGTGCTAAGTTTCAATTTAGTCAGTTACACACAGTTTAAGCTCTTGAGTAGTAGAGCCCACACAGTTTTTTAGACTCTTGAGTAGTGGAGTCGGGTCTCACGTGATGGTCTCTGTAACTCTCAGGAGTTCACTAGACTTCTCATTGCCTAAGGAGTTCACAAACCGCGATCCATCAGAGGGGCCCAGTGAAGCTACCGGGGTCGTGAACTCGATTGGAATTACGCACGGGGTTGACCTGCAGTAACTCTCTAGAGTTCACGGGGCTCACAAGGCGACCTTTGGGGTACCAAATCTAGGGCCACCAGTCCATCAATGAGTAGGTTTAAGCCCTTCCTCATGAGTTAATACTGAACTCAAACCAAAGATCTAGGAGGTCTTACGCATGGTTGGCCTATCTATGGACATGGCCTAAAGAGCTCACACTGCAGCCCACTTTTCCTTCGTCTGCAAGGTCTAGCCCATTCATGTGAGGGCTTTTTCCTCCGTTCCCCGTGACGCTGCCGGAAAGCTATACAGACGGCATGGGGGTTACGCATGACTAGCCGTTGAGGACTTTTTGGCCTTTTAGGCTTTTTGTCACTGGCTTCATCAACTGCCCGCATGGGTATGCGTATGATGGCCTTCACGGGCTTTTTAGGGCCACTGGCTTCTCGCCATTGCCCGAATGGCGATAAAGATAGGCCTTATGCGTAGTTGATCATATTTATGGCTTAACTAGGCTGTCTTATAAGATAATAGTAGGTGGCCAATAGTAGGTGGCCATCGTTGTCTGGAGGATGATAAACATCTCTGCCTGAGATTGATACGTCATCACCTCTGCTAATATCTTCCACGGTATCTATTTGTGTTGTTTATAGTATATCAGCTTGGTGACAATACCAATTTCATCAGTATTTTGTGGAGTTCGCTTGATGATGACGATGGTCACTTTCTTTTCACAATACTTATTGATATATAGTCTTGATATGCTCACGAATTTCTTCTTTATTCATTCTTTTGTCAATACACGACCATAGTCTGTCTATTCTTGCCCCCTTTTGATATAGAATCATTATTCTGATAACATTCTGAATCAAAATTAGTAGCATCTTCAGGGACGATATCTTTTGATGAAGCGAGCAATGATTGTGATAGATTGATGTACTACCACTCTGAGTGACGCTTCTCGTATTTCAATTAGAATAACTGTTTGTACACCACAGAGCAGTACTGATGAATGTGTTCTTTGGCTTTCCTCCGTACCCATATTTTCTTTTCGCAAATTATCTATGGTGGGTTGTTTCCTGTCTTCACTCCACCGTAGGATCTTCTTCCAATGACTGTGCGGCTATACCCATGTTTGCAAATGATCCTGCCCCCAGCCCTTGGAATTTTTTGCGCTTTTCTTGGCCGACCCCAACGGGAACTTGAATTCCTTTCCCGTAATGCAAGCCGGTGGGTTCTTTGTGATCAAAACCCATCTTTTTCATGATCTTCTTGCTCGCTGGACTATATATTTCGAGATCCTGCGGTGTCAACCTACCGCAATATATGTTATTTTTTATCTCTGTTCCTGCCCTTGCATCAGTTGCGGTATAAAACTCTATTGGTTCTGGGTATTTAGCGCTAGCCTCGACTTGAAACCTCCTTAGGGCAGTCGAAAATGGCTTATTTCTTTCGGCATGCGGTAATGGCATTGTATAATTAGACCGTAAAATTTTTAGCTGCTCGGGTGATAGTTGGGCTAATGGTGGTTGTCCTGATTGTCTCAAATGTTTCGGCACAAAATAGATTATCTTCCTTGCATTTATAGTCCTGGACGCTTTTACATGTCCTGTTTCTTCTTTAATCATATTTGCTTGGATGTCCTTTAAGACCCCTTTTTCATCAATCTTTTTATCTCCTTCAGCAAACCCTTCATAATAATTGGCATCTGCGAAGAAAGACTTGGCTTCTATATATGGTCTTGTATCGGCTACCACTTTATATTGTATTCCATGTTTACAATATTTGAAGCATTGATGCAGAGTGGAGGGTACAATATTGTATTGATGTATCCATGGCCTTCCTAGGAGGAGATTATATGTTGTCACTGCGTTTATGACATGGCACACGACATCAGTAGCCAGCTCTCCTATTTCCAACGTCACTTTGATTTTACCAAGCGCGCGTTGCCCATCTTGATTGAAGCCTTATATCATCATTCCGCTAGCGCGTAAATCAGAACGACAATAACCCAATTTACTCAACATTAAGAGTGGTAAGAGATTCACCGTCAACCCATTATCTATCATAATCCGTTTGACCTTCTTCCCACGGATATAGCCTTCTATCATTAATGGCTTGTTATGCTCTGTTTCGTAGAGCAAATCATCGTCGAAGAAAGAAACAACTGGTAAACAGTTTTCTTGTTCATTGTGCTCTTCGCTTTTCATCTCTGCTAGTAGGGTCTCTCTGACATCATGATTAGACAAGGCCTGGACCAAGCTCTGCCGAAATTCCTCTGATAGTTTAAGCGCATCGTAGATGCTTAATCAAGTTGGTATACCCTTCAAATGACTTACTAAATCATAAGTCACTTTTGCCATCTCACTCTTCTTTTCTTTCTCATCAATATCACTCTGCCTTTCGACGACTTCGTTGATTGTAATCACTGCCTTTTGCTTAACAGGGCTGATTATCTTTTTTCCTGATCTCAACGTAACTACTGCAACCTTTTCTGGCATCTTGCCATCTTCTTTTTCTTTCATATCTCGGGTCTTACCTCGAATCGTAAGCATATTCATTGCAGCCATGGTACCCCTTTCTTTTTCTTTACCAATCACAATTTCGCCCCTGTCCATCATTCGCTGTATTATACATTTCAATGTGTAGCAGTTCTCTGTTGGGTGTCCTACCAGGCCATGATATCGGCAAAAATCTCTCTCCTTGGTTTTTGTCACATCTTCTGGGCATTTGGGTTCTGGTAATTCTATTGTACCGGCCCTTAGTAATTGATTCATCATAGGAACAACTTCTTTGTCAAATGCAAACCCCTCATGAGAATTAAGTATCCTAGGTCTTTTCCCACTGTATCTATTTCTTGATTGGTTCCATTCTTCTTTTTGTTCCGGTCTCTTTTCCCTTGATTCCCTTGTATCTTTGCTTCTTTTGTCACGATCAATTCTGTTTACAACCATCCTGCTGGGCACTCTTCTACTCGTTTCATGGTGAAATGCCGGCAACTTTCGAGTCATTAATTCCAACGCATGAGCCTTGGTAACCAGGTTACAGAAAGTTCTGATGTCGGCGCTGGTGCGTCCAAACGCGATCCCCGTTTCCATGGAGTTCAGACACATCTTGACCTGTTCCTTTTCTTCTGGCAGCTGCCTGCACGAAGCCCCTAACATCTTCCATCTGTCTATAAACTTCTCCACTGGTTCGCTTTCTCTCTGTCGTACCGAAGCCAATTCAGTAATACTAACCTCCCTTTCCAAAGAGAAGAAATTAGACATAAAGGCGTCTTGCATCTGTTCCCAAGTACGTATCGACCCTGGAGTAAAGCTGAAATACCATCGGAATGCTTTATTTGTTAGCGACGACCTGAATAACCGTAAGCAATACTGCGGTATAGTAGAAAAATTCCCCATGCTAGTAATGAAATGCATCAAATGTTCTTCCGGTGCTCCTTCCCCATTGAACTTCTGGAAGTCTAGATGCTTGAAGTTAGCGGGAAAAGGAATATCTTCTACCTCTCTCGGATACGGTGTTTGATATCTGAAACGACCAGTATTGTCACGCTCTCTTTCTATCCTGACAGCTTCTTCAACGACTTGTCTCACTTCGTCTTGTGTTATGATTTTTGCTGCTGGGACAGATCCCAGTGATCCTGCCCTCTGTGGTTGAAAGCTTTCGAGTTGGTTCTCTTGTCCATTCATCGTGGGAGCCGCCATCTGAGCTACATTATGTGCAAGGGTCTCCAAAGCCTCTCTAAGATTTTTGCATTCTTCTATTAGTGCTCTTTACGCTTCCGACATTGCATTCACACGATCTTCTGTAGTTGGTATGTCGTCTTGATTCATCCCGACCATATGTACCGCAACTTCTCCGTTCTTCGACAAAGCCGTAGTCGTAGTAAGACGAGATGAATAGATCGACGTAATAGGACTTGCGAAGAGAGGGAAAGATGGGGTTTCACTCGATTTCTCTATGCTTTCGTTGCTGTTGACCGATTGAGGCGACACAGACACTGGCGAATTTGTCTGGAGTGATACGGACATTGGTGAACTTGCTATTAAGGCTTTACCTTTCTGCTCTCTTGTCCACCTGGTCCTTGGGGCAACCAAAGCCGAGAAATCGTATGATGTAAACTGTGAGGCTACACGCTCGGGATATATTGCAGGGAGAGCGAGTTCAGGATTTCTTCTAGCTGCATCACGCGTTATCGGCCTTCTAACTCTTGGCGATAACGGATTCATTCTAGGGTCTCTTGCATTCCATGTTCTCATCCTACGAGACATTACAACAGTCCAGTCGTTGCTGCTTTCTAGCGGTTGAGGCGAAACAGACACTACCTCAGTTGTCAATCGAGTCAGGTTGTTTCTATTTGCAGGTAATTGCGACATATACGCCGTGGGCCGGTTCGACGCATATTTTATGGTGAATCCGGTCGGAGTGAAACGGAAGCTCACTTTTCTAGCAGAGGTTGCCATTAGTTGTGATTTGTAGTCGGATTCAGAAGCTTCAAACACAAAACATAACTGAAGTTGGTATTTGAAAAAAAAAAAAATCAAATAATCTATCTTAGAGATGAAGGGGAGGATGTTCCCACTGAGAGTCGTCATTTTGGCGTCAGAAAGACGCCAAACTATGATGTAAGTTTTAATAACTATCTCAATATTAACATTAAATAAGATAATAAGCTATTTCCCCAGCAGAGTCGCTATTTTGTTTCGAACAAGAAAAATGTATTCGATTTGGGAAATAAATTATCTTACTTAAGTATAATAGAGAGAGAGCATTAGAGACAATCATCATACTTTATTATCATTGAGTTCATTTACATCCTCAAATATCCCTTGATTCTAAGATAGATTATTTAGAATGTACGAATTTACAAAGTTCCAATATTCAAATCGTACGTTAAATCCGGCAGCATTTCGACAGTTGTTTCAGTCATCTCCTAGGACTTAGGAGGAATATGATATGAATCTCTTCTACTGATTTCTCCTCTTGAAGCTTGAACAGAAGAAGTCTGGAGACTTAGCCATTTCAGCAGCATAACGGTTCTTTCACTTCACAGACTGCAAAGCAGTCTCGTTGCGCGGACCCGCGCAACAGATATCGGTTGCGCGGACCCGCGCAAGCCACGAGAACCCTCTCTCCTTCATACCTTCAATCTCCCCTCTCGCTCTGTTCCTCTCAAAAACTTCAATCCCTGCAAATGAAGGGGTGAGGGGGTATTTATAGGCCCTCGCACGTGTGGCACCTCGATTTTAGCGCCATGAGACTCATCCCGCATCAATCTTCTTCGTTTCAGGAAATCAATTGCGTGAACCCGCGCAACGGAACTTCGTGTTGCACGGACCTGCGCAACAAATATCGGTTGCGCGATCCCGCGCAACCCTCTTTAAAGACACTTCTCCTTTTTCTTCTTGCATTCTCTTCATTTTTGTCTTACCTTTCAATCTTCTTTTCTTTATACACATACATTTTTTATGCCTCAACAAAGTCAAAACAGACAAGCACCAAACAACCTACTACAGTGGTATTTATTGTCTCCATCCAAGATTTCAGTAGCCGTAAATTGTGCAAGTGCTTCTTCAAGAGTTCCAATATCCCCATGTATCTCAACAGTTAGATCCATCATCCGTTCATGCTTCTCAGACTTGCCTTGGCATTTCATGCACCTTATCTGCAATAACCATTCAAGTTTCTAGCAGCTATTCACTACTCTCCGCATCTATCTTCCACAGAGATAGGAATGATGAATCCTGATGCATAAAACAAGCAACACCCTACCACATAGTGCTGTCAGTGAGCACCTACCAAATGGAGAGAAGATAATTAGTTCCTATACCTGGTAAAGAGGGATCTTTTTCACGCTAGTACCTGCTTTGCTGACAACAAGTGATACTGCCAATATAGCATTAGCACCATGCTGACCATATTAACCACGTGAGCACTGGATTTACATAAATTTTGATATGACCTTGCAATATAAGTCAACTCAATAAACATACAAAGCATACAACATATGTTTATCAAGATTAGCAACTTCATTCTCATATATAACTTACTACCAAGCAGACTTTGAATAAAATAAATCATCATCGCAATTCACATTGAATTGCCCTTAAATTCGGGTGTTGCGGCAACTGTTCTGATTGAAATTTGACAACACTTTTACTAAAGATTGATCTGTTACAAGTCAGGAGTAAGCTAAGTATCTAAGCATATCCATGACAATAGCAAACAATAAAAGATTGCATATTGATTAGAAATTAAAATTTTAATTTTTTTTTTTTTTTAAAAAAAAGCTATAAAAGATTGCAACTAATCAATGAAAAAATAAACATAAAAATTTTCAGCTATAGCAAAGAGAACAATGTGAATAGGAAGTTACAGTCTGTTTTTGCTGGGTGAAACTGTAGGCACTACCTTTCTGAAAACTAAAGAGGAATATCATATATTAATGGAAAGCCACCTAACCTTATCTGTTTTGGACTTAGATGACTAAAGCTAACAGAAGCTCGCCATGACTGCAAATATCCTGTTTAATCAAGAAGATATTAACCCTCAAATTTCAATTATTGTTACTGTCTAACTAGAAATTAACATAATTGCAGTAGGCACCCCAGACCCTGTATACTAAAGCTAAGGAAGCAGACCACAATTTGATTATTTTGAGTTCATAAATCAAATAAATTTCAATTCAATTCAACGGTATATCCAAAAACCCAAGGCAGCATTTGTTTCAAGAAGTACAAATGTATCAAGCTTAACAAATATCAAGGCAAATCTAAACCCAAAAAAGCAATGAAAAGAAGAAACAATATCCCAGAGATGAAAATTGTAAGAATGATGAGTACACAACTTTTTTTTTTTTTAAAGCAACTAAGAAAAGAAACATTCACTGACCCCTATGTCAAATATCCATTTAAAACCTACGCAATGTCAGGGTACCACAATCTCTGTTCATTCTGGAAAAGAAAAAATAAATACAAAATTTACTAAGGAGCATCATCGTGTTTAATTAATCAAGGCTAACATTCACTGACCCCTGTGTCAAATATCTAAAAGAAAGGCAAATCTAAGATTCTATGCCATAATTTCATCAGATTCTGAAATCATTATATCAAAGCTACATCATAATGCTGACATAAAAAATAGATTATTTCTATCCCTGCAGAAACAATATAGGGGACAGAAAGTTGCTGGAAATGAAATAAAAGAACACAAAAAGAAAGCTAGCTATGGTATGCTTGGATATTTTTTGAGGCTTGACGCATAAGCCTCTAGTGTTGATTTGTGTCTCCTCTTCAAGTTGGTGAGTTAAACCTAATTAACGAGTTCAATGAAAGATATACTATGTGGTGGTCCACACACAAACCCATGGTTGGCATTTTATTCCAGCTCTAGCATGTGGATCTAGATGACTTTTGACCTCATGACCTAACATCAAGTACAACCTGACAGATAGCTTTGGTTTGCATTTAAAACATGATGGCCCCACAGACAGTGCATAAAATAGGTGTTGTAGAGGATACTTGGATAAGTAATAAAAAATAAAAGCTATGGTAACAAAAAATCAACCGTGCATGCTGGTTAACTGTCTTGGTTCGCTTTGAGTGATGGAACAGTTAATGAGTGGGGCTGGACAGTTCAAGGTTGAACACATTATATTCTGTGCTAAAAATTTGCAATTTAGCCAAAGAAGAAACGATTGCTCTATAATAGATAAATCAATACCTTGCTAGGCTCGGAACCTTCACTAATAACCTCCCACTGCTCCTTATCTAACTAGATAACTACCACATCTCCATCATCATATAGTATCTTTGAAGGAAATATCATTCAGCAAGTCTTCAAGAAAGGAGAGTTTGGACAGGGATAATTAAGAGAAGTACACAGTCTCATAGTTTACCACATGTTTCTTCTTTCCTGGGTTACAAGAATGCACAACACCTTCATAAAACCTGCAGGTAAGAAGGGTAGAGTTTACAATAAATAGGGTGTTAAACAAGTCCATCCTAACAACTCAGCTTCCTGTTATCTCAAATTTTTTAACTTCCATGCTAAGAAGCCATGAAGTTGAGTGTGCCCCCAAGTTGTGTTTAACAAGGCTACCCAAGCATATTTAACGACCTCGGTTTAGGCAACAAGGAAGCAAGGAAGCACTAGTGTTGATGTGTAAGATAATCTTCAAAACATACACTGTCAATATATTTTAATAAAGAAATATTAGAACATATAAAAATGAGGAAGAAAATAAAATGTGTGAAGGGAAGAACCTGCTTTCACTAGGAACAGAAAAATTGTTCAGGCCAAGAGCACAAGATACTGACTGCCAAAGCAAGAGGAAGAAAGATATCCTAAGGTCAGTGAGACATCACACATGTATACAAGCACTTGAACCTCAAACATAAAATAACTGTTTCACTTTGAATGGGCATATTACATCCAAACATAGATAAAGTATTAATACATCTCAAGCATTACAGAAACAACTTATTGTATTGAAGTACTGAACATCAGTAGCCAAACCAAACCACCAAAAAAAAAAAAAAAAAAAAAAAAAAGTGCACCCACAAAGTGAATTGTTGAAAAAAAACTGGAATATACAACAAATATTCTCTTAGGAGTCTATATAAAACTGGAATCATTGAAATCCATAGACTGAAACTGCTATGAAAAAAAAAAAAAAAACTTCAACCTACATCTACAATTTGAATGAACAGAAAAGATAGTAACTGACAGAAGTGAATAGTTGCATGCAAAACTGAGAGTGCTTTAAAAAGGAACCTCTGATCATTATGCACTATCACAAGCCATTACTAAAAATAGATTTTAAAAAATGAAGTTGCAAATCAGTAATGAAACTTCAACAGTCAATTGAATGCTTGGACAGGGGCATGTAATCCAACAACATATAATAGTGGATTTGAAAACTACATTATTACTCTCTTTTTTTTTTTGTTAATCCACATGCATGTTATCCCAGCCCACCAAGTTACTGCCACATGTGCCAACATGGACGTGTGCAAGATCCAAGCTACTAGTCACCTTGAATCTTTCCCTTTGAGATGTTGATGTGCCAACATGGACATGTGCAAGATCGAATCTTTCTGCCATCAACCAAAACAAGCATTTCTATTGAGAATCTACTAGGTTGTTTTTTCACCTTGTGCTTGAGATATTGATTTGCTTAAATGACTCATGTGCTCTTGTCAAAAAAATTTCCTGTGACAAAAAAAAAATCTCAGGTGATTAATTGAATCTTTTGATTCTGTCAGATGATGAAGATGCAGAATAGTGGTAGCTGAAAATGCTGGTAACTAGCATGTGTGTAAGTATCACATATGATGGGCTTTCTTCCATCTTCAGCAGCGGCTCCTTCAACCTGCAACAGGCGAGTAGTGAGTTCCTTGTCACACAGGCCAGCCCATAAGCTAAGAACCAATGGCTTCATTTCCTGATATAATACAACCATGTTAATGTAAGTATCAAATGACTCGAGAATTAGTTGGCTGAGCAACTGCTTCCTACTCTTTACTAAACAGGGCTTTCCCATCATGGGTCCCATTAATGCAAACCCCTCCAATCATGTAGCATACGCCAGATGGCATAAATCTAAAGGAAGATCTATTAACAGATATTGGAAGCAAATATATAAATCGATAAGCTGCATGCAAATGGGAGTGATCAAATTCAATTGTGGCTAAATACAATTTAGTAAGATCATTGGGCTCTGAGTGTTGACGAATGGAAGCTTTATTTAAATTACAAACATTGGGAGATTTCGCTTGCAAAATAGTAATTTATTAGTTCAATCCACAGTTCGGTTTGACACGGATGTGGCAGTCATATGCTACAATTGCAGCTGAACAGCAAACCCTTAGACGAACACTCTGCAGAAGGTGTTGCATGTTTTCCTCATCATGCACTGTGTCTACATCCTAAGATGTGCTTACATGCTAGATTTGGGTGGATTTGAAATGTTTCAGGAACATCGGCTTCAGCAAACTGAAACAACGAGAAGGTGCAAATTGATTAAAAATAAGGATTACTTTGTTGCTTAGATGAACTTTCAGCATACCCAATCCACATATCCAAATGCAATGCTGAAAGAAACTGTTTGGTAAATCCAGTATTAGAGGATAAGCCCTACCTCAATACCATGAAAAAGAAAACTCAAAGTGTGGAATCAACTACTTTGGTTTTTTTTTTTTTTGGACTTGGGAGGGTCAATCAACTACTAAGGAAATATAAAATGTTTGATGGAATATATGCATGGCCTGATAAAGCTGTGCATGAGAGGCCCACCTTTTGCAAAAATTAACAGTATCAACCATAATTAATTGATCCAATACAACTGTCATAAAATCAAACAAGATAAGGAAAACTCTATTACATTCTTCTAAGCATAAGAAGTATTGTGTCTGAAGAATCACACTGTTTTATTTTTTTAAGATCAGCCAACCTCACCTTAGTCGGGGCGCAACTGGAATTGTGTATCATTTCATTTATTTCAGGTCAAAACTGTGGACAACAGAGTAATCCAATAACAGCTGCATCAAAAGGTAAAATAGAAGAACTATTATTATTTATTGCAAATGCATCTAAAGCTAACTTGATAGAGGGAATCAAATACACCAACAACCAGTTGTAACACCTGGCTTCCATTTTGGTAAATCAGATCTGTGAGTGTGAAGGATTGCAGGTGACAGTTGCTTCCTTAAGGCAACAGCTTTCTGCAGCACTGGAATCAAGGGATTCCAAATCGAATCGCCTTGTTAGATGCTTCACAAGCCACTTATTTTTTAGTAACAAGTTTCCCTCCTTTCCACAAAGCAAAAGAAAACAGGAAACAAATATATAAATTGATAAGCCACATGCAAATGGGAGCGATCAAATTCATTTTTTTACTTTCCAATAGGCCTTTCATTATCTGACAACGTCACAACGCACTTAAAGGTATCAACTAAAAGGGTGCCATTGAAACATTTAACAAAATCAGGTGCATCTTGAAGAATCGATTATGTTAAAGGTTTCTGAAATTAAGAATAGTTTTCTGGTGGTGTCTTCCAATTCCATGATTCCATCAAACTTCCATCACAGGATTCAAGCTGTTTACTAGCACCAATGTGGAGAAGGTTAATCATAAGGTAGTTGATTGCACCGAAAGTTTCTGCATAAAGTTCTCTTACCCATTTGGTCTCATTATAGTAGATCTTTGTGGTGCTCTTGCCGAACATGAAATTACATTAGTACTAGCAATAACATGATGAATGTCACAGAAGTGCATCCAAAAAATGGCTTGGGATTTTGAAAAAAAAAAAAAAAACCATTCCTAAGATGTGCTTTCTACAGTGTAGTATTTGGGTAACAGTAATACTTATGTTCAGAAAAAAGCCTCATGCACTGACTTTGAAGTGCACAGCAGAGATTATTTGTTTCAACAAAAATGCATTTCTATTCAGACAACCCAAGAGAATTTTTCAAACCCATTGCCAATATAAACCTCAAAGGGAGTTTCATTGTGCTAAATATTAAAAATCTGACAGAATTACCAAAGAGTTACCTCAACTTTCCAACAAATGCATTACTTCCTCAGGACAAGTCATCAGCATCAAGAGAGATTATATACTCGGTATGCGCGCCATGCCTAAACCTTCTAGCTGCCAGCAGAAATTTCCCTTGATCTACTGATGCTGCAACATAACATTATAAATGAATAAGCTGAAACTTCAACCACCCATTTTGGTGAAATCTGCAACTGAGCAAGTGCTGAAAACCAGAGACTATAAAAAGAGACTATCAAATGATACCAGACAAGGATAATGAGATGACCCCATGTGTGGGGATTGTCGTGGGATGGTGGATGTTGTAGGGAGATGGAGATCGAGAGAGGGAGGGAGAGTGAGAGGGAGATCGAGAGAGAGGGTTGAGATCGGGAGATCGAGAGAGAGGATTGAGATCGGGAGAGGGTTGAGATCGGGAGAGGGAGATCGAAAGAGAGGGTTGAGATTGGGAGAGGGAGATTGAAAGAGAGGGAGATCGAGAGAGAGGGTTGAGATCGGGAGAGGGTTGAGATCGGGAGAGGGAGATCGAGAGAGAGGGAGATTGAGGGAGAGGGAGATCGAGAGAGAGGGTTGAGATCGAGGGGGAGAGGGAGAGAGGGAGACGGAGACGGAGACGGCGATGGATGCGAAATGAGGGATTTTAGGGCGTTTTAGCGCTAGGAAATGATAAAAATTATTCGGTTGTCTGCGGTAGATTTATAGTATGTGACTCTCGGGCCATGTGGGGTCCACTCAAAGGTTACTAATCGAATCCATTCCGTCCATCTGTTTCAAAATAAAATAATAAAGTAGAATAATAACAAATAAGAAGATCCAACACTCAATTGGGATACACCAACAAAACAGTGGAAAGAATAGCATATAACAGCAACAAATCTAGTACGGTTCACTACCATTTCAAATCAGGAGCGGCTTAGAGCCGTTTCTGAACCAAAATCCCAACCGTACCAGTTTGACGATTTTGGTGTAGTGTGTTCATAAGATCACACAGACATAGATAAAGGGAAAACACAAATATCAGCTTGACCCAAAACTTCTGTGGCTCCCAAGAAGTTTTCAACGGTAGATGTTCAATTCACACTGTTACTTGTGGCGTGGTCCACTTGAGCTTCGGATATGCTTCAATTTTGGGCTTACGCCCTAAAATTATCTAGTAAAATGAATGGATGGTGTGGATAAAAAACAAATCATAATGGGGCGCAGAGTTTACTCAGTACTCTCAGCGTACTGAGTTACTCAATACGCTGAGTAACGAGTTAATTAGTAGGCAATCCGCTTCCCTGATCAGCAGCTCTGGGCACCTTTTGGGCCCTACCATTACAAACATTTGGCTTATATAATATGCAAACCATTCACTGGGCTCCACACTTGGTCCCACATGTGGCTACAGTCCATAGGGTTTGGTTCTGTTATTACTTTTTATTTATTTATTTATTATTAAATTGCCCCCACTTGTCCTAATTGATCATAGATTCAAAATTGACCATTGGCAATGCGTCTACTTTGAATCGATCACCAAAGTGCACCAAGCAAGGCTTTGCTGGTTTATACAGTTTATCAAATTGCAGAATTTATGTTCAAAAAATCAAATTGTAGAATTTACCAGAATGTAGCTAAAGGAGATATAAATAGCAAAAGAATATTTTTTCCACCTTCCTCCAAAGAAAATATTGTTTAAATAAGTAGGATAAATAATTAATACTGTTTTTCAAAGAAAATTATCTCTGTTGAGAGCCTTGTCCTACTAAGGTTCGACTCCAATCGAGCTTTTCAGCTGAAGGTTGAAACCACCTCGGTTCAATCCAAGTGCTATAAATATATTCTTCACACTCATAAAAATCTCTGTTAGGATAGCATCTACTATCCGTAAGCGAGTAGAAAACACTATCTTCACGGCTGACAATAGGAAAATGGATCTTATTTTCCATCCCTTTCCCTAATGCTGTGGAGGAGAGAGAAGTCCATCGACCTACAAATAGTATTCGATCATCCAAGGTTTCCATCTTCACCCACTCCATCTCTGAAGCTTCCAGTCTAAAAATTTGAATTGGAGTCCCAGAAAAACCGATAACCACCATTAATAGCTCTCCTCTCCATTCTACCAAATAATATTCCCACTTACACAAAGGTACTTCACGACAGTTACAGAATTTCAGTGGCTTGGGCTTCTCAAGAATAGTCCAAGTGATTCGCTTTGGATCACAGACCCCCAGTACCCCATTATGTCCCAAGACATAGAAAACCTCATCCTTGAAAACCGGATTTGAGTAAGACATCGTGAACAGCAGATTACTAAGCAAATAGTCCTCGGTCCAAGACATGTCCCCAAGACGACAGATGTATATATTAACAGAACCATCTGATCTCCTCCTGCAGAAACAAATTGTTGAACCAAAGAGCTCTGGGATATTGATGAAATATCTCTCATTGTACAAAGGATCCAAGAAGTTACACATGCCATCGTCTTTCCCAAAATACATGAGCCATGGCGAGTGATTTCTGAGAAATGGCAAGCCACGACTACTGAGCAATGACAGATGCCGTTTTGTGATTAGGTTCGGTGGGGCAATTGATCACCAACTTCTGCAGGGGGAGATCAGATGAACAAAATCTGCTCAAAAGAGATGCAATGCGATCACCTCCAGAAGATCTATTGGAAGGTCAGACCAAGGTCTATATTCAACAATTTCTGTCTTTTTGGATGGAGTTATTTCGAAGATGTCCTCCATATCACCTAGGTTGGTTTTCTTGTTGGATCTCTTCCAATTCCTTTGGCATCCTTTCATTTTGAACTTGTTCAGCTTCTTTCTTCTCATCATTTCTTCTTGTCCTTCTACGTTCCTTCTTGCTGGATCTCTTTATATGGCTTAAACTGTACGAGGGACACTGTAACACGGCAATTATTATCAAACAAATTATGAAACTACACCTTAAGCAAATGAGAAAAAACCACTCTTCTCAATAAATCTGAGCAATGACCGTTTCAGCTTCAGCTTCAGAAAAAATAGTTCCATATAGTTTATCAAGCCAACCAAGGGAGGAATTATATGACATGTGACCAAAATCGCAGCACAGTATATGCAGTTTTAACTTCTTAACAAGTGAAACACATCATCTGATAGGACAAACCATTGGGATGTTGCATTCCACTATCAATAGACCATGCCCCAAAAACTCCCAGATTGGATGATCAAGCAGCTTGTCTTGGTTTCAACTGTCTACTTATAGGTGACAAATTAAAAGGACAAGATCGTCATGTGGAGGAAATTTTAGGAAAGTCCATCTAGGGCGCGATGCAACAGTCTAGTGGTCTTGAGTACCAAACCACAGGCTCATTTTGTCAGAATTGAACACTGATCATTAGGTAAAAGTTGGAACTTTAGCTGCATAAGAGTTAAAATTCAGATTATGTAAGGTTTTTTCTTTTCTTTTCTTTTCTTTTCTTCTTTCTTTCATTATCTCAGCTTTTTACTATTAATCTTGCTGGAACTCTTCCCCTTATTGTAGCAAAGGTGTTAGAATGTTGCTTAAGTGTATTTCAGCGAAGCCTCTTATGTGAGATTGACAAAAAAGACTGATGACATAGAGTGGGAGTTCATTCTTTATCTCGAGGACCCGTTTCATCTTTCAAGGATGGAGACAATGAATGAAAGAATGCATTCCCACTGCTTCTGTCTCAATTTTAGGCATTGGAATTGTAGACATGTTCTTCCAAAAATCCATGTGTTTTTGGCAAGGTAAGCATTTGCATTCTGTTTTATTCACCAATGTGAGAAGGGTCTTAAATAGGATTGCGCACAAGGATAGAAGTTCATGCTCTCTGGAAGGCTATGAAAGATCACAATGAATATGCTAGATGAAAGCATACTGAGGTAAGTATCACCATATGAAAGATGCCACCATGCATGAAGAGTAGCCAATCCTCTAACAGAAGTTATTGGGGATCTATTTAACATGCAATGGGACTATGCTCTATAAGTAACCAAGAGTACGTTCTCCTCTCATTTTGATCCAATCACCCCACATCCCACATGCACACGCTCCACATGTGTGCACAAGAAAAGGCCCACTTTGCTTTTCTAGCCTATCTCTAGTTTCCTTTTCTTTCATATCTTTATATTAGAAAATTATTTTTCTCTCATATGTCTATGTTAGGAAATAAGTAATCTTAGATTTTTCTCACTTAAGTGCTTTCTTATTTTAGAAATACTATCTTAGGAAATAAGGTTATTTAGATTTTCTTGTTTAAAGATTCTTTTTCCCATTTTGGAGATCTTGGCTAGCTAAGAATCCTATTTTTAGATTCCATATATTAATGTTAAAGATTGTAAGCACTCTTTATAAGGACTTAGACTTACCGAATAAAATAGAGTTGAACGGTCTTCACTTTGACCGAAAATCTCTTGTTTCTCTATGATAGTTGTTTGAATAAAGGGGGGAGGGGTGGTTGAAGGACAGTTGAGCTTGATCTTAGTCTTACAATCTTTTCTATTTTGTGGTTCGAACTTCAACCCGGAAAGTTGAATCTTATTGCAATTAGTTTCTTCCTTAATCTAGTTGCATTAAATTGGTATTGGAGCAAGTTTTGCTCTTGGGATTTTTCTCTTTCACTTTTTTCTCCTCTTTCTCATCTTCTTTTCACATTTTTTGTCCCAATATTCATCCCAAATCTACCTCAATTCCCTAAACTAACCTATTAATTCAGCCTATTACTATAGACCATATATACTCTCCATCTCACCCAACCTATTAATTCAGCCTTTTACTACAGACCATATATACTCTCCATCTCACCCAAGCCATCACCTCATCTTTATACCAAATTCCACTAGAAAACAGCACATTCCCTATCATACAACCCACCTTCCTCCCCCCCCCCCCCCACAAAAAAAAAAAAAAAAAAAAAAAACCTTCATATTTGAGTATAGCGAATTAATCCTTTTATCTCATAGCCCAGGCCCCACATCTCATGGGTTAGGACCTCGTCCGAACTCGAGCCCGGTGTGAAAATGTCCCTGCATTACTTACAATCATGGGATGGCTACAGAACCTCAAGATGGGACTGTATCAACATTGCAACAAACGGTACTTCGATCATGAAATGATTGGACAATATGAAGACTCCTTTCACGGCCAGAGTAAAAACTCCAAAAGGATGGACTATTGTTCTTGAAGAAGCGAGAAGGGGAATCAATCCAAACCATCACGCATTTAAGGATAGCCTTGAGGGAGATTTGGAATCTAGAAATGTTGACTCAAGATATCTTGGCCGAAATGGTGATTTCCACGGAGAAGAACATGAGCCTGGCTATAAGAGTCCAACAACATGGCTATGCACCACAGAGAACAAGAGAAATGAACAATCTCCAACTAGATAATGTCAATGGAGCGATATTTTCGTTCATATGAAATGGAAGAAGCCATCAAATTACGTTTTACTACACTGAAATTTAAAGGCGCAGCTCAAAACTATTGGTATGATATTAAAGAATTTATAGTTTTCTGGATGGTGTAATTTTTTTATGGTTGCAGCCCACCAGTGATTGGATCACCTTGATTTTATCATTATTATTATTATTATCTGATCATCAGAATGGGGTACAACTGTTAGAAGGGTTGTATGTCATACAAACAACATGTGGATCCCACAATCCTCATCTCCACTCCTTAAAAGAAAAAGTGGATGAGGACATTTTTGGTCATTTCAACCCTAAGAAAGCATGTACCTGTAATTTCAAAACGCCTAGGCACTTTTTGATAAAACTATTCTGCAGTAAAAATCCCTATTTGAAATCCTTACTAAAATCTATAATACAAAAGTACTGTTAGCTAAAACAAGGTGAATTCATTTTTAAGTGGCAACCAAACAGGGCCTTCATTTTGATGTCGCAATCACACAACACTCTTCCAAGTACTTCTCCACTTCATCTACCTATCCGTAACCTATTGGAGACATCTCATCAATCTTCCCATCCTCAATACCGATCACACAACACTTTGGACAAAATAAATTGCTTTTAAATAAATAAATAAACACTGCGAGGTTGTAATTTTAGGTTGAAGAACAATTGGAACACGTTATTGATGTTTTATAATAAAGCAAATGCTACTGTATCTGATGAGTCTAGTTGTGTTATTGAATTGACCACTAGGACAGAATGATTGCGTGCTTATGAATTCATTCAGACGATCTTGTTTCTTGGATGGATACGAGTCACTTGACAATAGAACTATAATGTTTTGCCACTGTTACTAATATAGGAGTTTATTATTATTATTATTAAAATTTACATCTCATATGGATTGAAGGGATATGACTTCTAATATTTGCTTGGTCTAAATTCAGATTGATACAGACAACAGTTCATTATTACATGAGTGACTGAGAGTTACTAAAATTTGATGTGGGATGTTAGAATCCCATGAATGGTAGAACATTTTATTAACATTTACTCATTTTTAGATTGTTAACATAATTAGTTTCTTTCTTAATCTAGTTGCATTATATTTCCAAGTGAGCCTTGATAGAAGACAGAAGTAAACAGATGAAAAAAGCTAGTTGTGAGCAAACACTAAGGGGGCGGATCATAAGTTACCTAAGATAAGCTACTTTTGCCTCAAGTAACTTATCTTGATTTCTACTTATTAATCTGAAGTGATTAAGTAACTTAAGTAAAAAAAAAAAAAAATTTAAAAGTTTGCTTATAATTGATTTTAAACCAAACTTACTTATCTCAAATAAATTACTTATCTAAATGCTGTAAGTAGAAAAAGTAATAAAATTAAAGTCACTTATGACTTTCCTCCCCCAAACACCAACTGTAACAAAGTCACCAGTAACTTTGTTACATTTTAGAAAAGTTACAGGCATCCAAACAGGCCCTACACTCCAACATGTAGCTGTAGCATTGTGATGCTCCAATAAGTGGTCAGTTGATAAAGTTAGGGTTTCTTGCTCTTCACCGATAATATAATTTTCTTGATTTGTAGAAGATAATCGATGAGCAAGGTTTTCCAAATCGGTTGTGACGGGCCACCATGAAAAAAAAAAAAAAAAAAAAAAAAAAGCGCATCGTAACGGCATAATGGCGGCACCACCACCCATTTCCATAAATGAAAAAGTAAAAAAGAAAAGAAAATCGATTATAAGAAAAGACGTACTTTTTTCTTCTCTGCGTCTCCCTTTCTCTCTCTTTCTTCGGCCTCTGGGTGTCTCCCTTATTATCGTTCTTCGTACCCTCTGGTCTTGTCTCGCCGGCTGGAATCGAATTGCGTAGGAAAAAAAAAAGGAGTATAGGACAAAACTCTGTGGACCCCACCATGATGGATGTGTTTTATCCACTCCGTCCATTCATTTTTTCAAATCTTTTAGGTCATTATTTTGAAAATGAGTAATATCCAAAGGTCCAAGTTTGACACACCACAGGAAGCAGCGGGGATAATGACCCACACCGTTGACACCTTCCTAGGGCCTACCTTGATGTTTATTTGCCATCTAACCTGCTCATAAAGTCAGACACACGTGGATGGAGGGAAAACAATATGAGTTTGAATCCAAAACTTATCTGGCCCAAGAATTTTTCAATGGTAGTCGTTCAATCTCCATGGGTTCCTACTGTGTGGTCCACAGCTTTGAATCTGTTTTAATTTTGGGATCATATCTTAAAATAATTAGAAAAAATGCATAGACGGTCTAGATTAAACATATACATCATGGTGTTAATCTCATCCGAGTCGCAGGAAGTTCTTGGGCAAGGATGCTGGGTGGGGCCATTGCGATGTTTGTGAGAAATCCACTATGTATATCCGTTTTGAGAGCTAATTTAAGGACATTAAAATTGAGGTGAATCAAAATTGAACGTCAACCACTAAAAGCTTTCTAGGAGCATGAAAGTTTTGGATCAAGCTTATCTTTGTTTTTTTACCTTCATCTTTGTCTCTATGACCTAATCAACAGATTGGATGTCAAATAAACAGTACAGTGGGCCTCAGGAGGATTTTAATGGTGGATATCCAATCAATCACTATTGTTTTCCTGTGGTGTGGTCCACCTGAGATTTATATCCCTCTAATTTTGGGGGGATCAAGCCATAAAATGATCTATAAAAATGGATAAACAGCACAGATGAAACACATACATCATAGTGGGCCCACATATCACTGACCACCAGCCAAGGGGCCAATGGCAGGGGGAGTAGCCAATCCGTTTCCACCTTTACTGTGGCATGAAAACCGTGGGCCCACCATGATGGATGTGTCTTATTCCATTTTTCATGGTCACTTTGGCACATGAGACCAAAATTTAAGCAGGTAAAAAGCTCAATTGGAACATACCACAGAAAACAGCAGGGGTTATGTTTATTTTTCATTCAACAACGTAAATATTACTTTGATTTAAAACTTATGTGACCTGAAAGAAGCTTTCATGGGTAGGCATTCAATTCTTAGTATGGTGTACTTAATATACTTCTGTTTTGATATCATGCCCTAAATAAGCTGGAAAACTAATAGACTACATGCATAAAATACATACATCATAGTGGACGCCGATTGCGTCCTACCCCTGCCCGGACGGTAATCCGTCCGGGCAGGGCTCCGTGGGGCCCACCGTGATGTAAGTATTTTATCCAAGCTGTTAATTGCTTTTCTCAAATCATTTTAAACTATGTAGATAAAATTGAAGTAGGTCTAGAACTCTAGTGGACCACACCGAAGGAAGCTGCAGTGATAATGACACCCACTGTTGAAACCTTTCTAATGGTCACCGTGACGTTTTTTTTTTATCATCCAACCTATTAATAAGGTTAGGGTTGTACATTGAGCTGAGTCAAGTCGAGGTGGGCCAAGCTCGGCTTGACTCGTCCATGCTATACTCGAGCTTGAGCTCGCCCTCGAGCTCAACATTGAAGCTTGGCTTGTATGCCAAAGCTTTCAAGTCGAGTTCGAGTCAAGCTAGTGGTTCGAGTCGAGTCGAGTTTACCTCAGTAGGGTAAGGGAAAGAAAAAGAGGGAATGGGGACGGGTAGGGTAGGGTCGGGTAAGATTTTTTAGTGAAAACTTTTATATTTTAACTTCTTTTTTTAACTTACTTATATGTATATAATATTAATATAATATGTATTATTAAAATATATTACTCGAGCCGAGTCGAGCTCGAGCTCGAGCTTCGAGTCGAGTCAAGTTCGAATCGAGTCGAGTTGAAATACACTATGGTCGAACTTGGCTTGAACTCAACTCGAGCTTTAGTAAACAAGCTTGACTCGCCTTGAGTCAACCTTTCAAGCCGAGTCAATCCAAGCTAAGTCGAGCCCGAGTCAAGTGAGCTTTTCGAGCTAGCTTGACTCGTGTGTAGCCCTAAATAAGTTCATGTAGACGTGGATGAAGTGAAAAAACAAATATTAGCTTGATCCGAAACTTCTCCAGCTCCCAAGAAGTTTTTAATGGTGGACATTAAATCCCCACTTTGTGGTCCACTTAAGTCCTGTAACTTGCTCAGTTTTTAGCTCATAGCTTAAAATG
Organism: Magnolia changhungtana; assembly: GCA_030180095.1. Classification (NCBI taxonomy): domain Eukaryota; kingdom Viridiplantae; phylum Streptophyta; class Magnoliopsida; order Magnoliales; family Magnoliaceae; genus Magnolia; species Magnolia changhungtana. Next base: position 3,479,519 of record JASAUF010000579.1, read on the forward strand.
ATCTGAGAAAAGCGATTAACGGCTTGGAGAAAACACTTACATCACGGTGGGCCCTACAAAGCCCTGCCCGGATGGATTACCATCTGGGAGGGGGTAGGACGCAATCCACGTTCATAGTGGAGTTTTCACACCACAGAAAAAGTTGGTGAGGGCCTCACGTTGCTTCTTAAGCTGAGGTCGATCGCTTAAGCTTTGGATTTGCCTCACTTTTAGAGCTACTGCCCTATAATGATTGGCCAAAATGAATGGACTATATATGGATATGGCCATTTAACAATTAACTCCATTCATGATTTAGGTAGACCACATGATTAGAAATAATATATATGACAACCCTCACTCTCCAAACTCCCTTGGTGTGGCCCATCAAATTATGGATGGGCCGAATCTTTAGGCCCTATGCCTGAATTTGGCTGTGGCATCATATGAATGGAGTGGGCCATGAGAAATTCTTGTGGTCATAAGCTATGTGGGCCCTTGGAAGCTGTGGGCCTACAAAAATGCTCCTAAGAAATTCACTTCCTTTAATAGTTTTTCAACCTTGCAATAGGATAAGAGTAAAAAGATTAGGTAGATCCAAAACTATGTAAGCCAAACGACACGAAACAGTGAGGATTGAGAAACTAATGGACATATGAGATGATGTTTGTATTAACATGATATTTGTACCTATAATTTATCCTAGCGTTAGTAATATTATGAATTGTTCAAATGACTTGTAAGCATTATGGACGGCTTCTCAAAGTTTTCCTTGGTTGACATTTCCATTCTCACTGTTTCATGTTTATGTAGTCTACATGAGTTTTAGATCAACCTCATTTGATTTCTCATGGGTATCTTTGTGAGCCGCACATAATTTCTGACCACAAGAAATCTGCATCTATATTTCAATGGGTGCACGTCTCTCTCTAAACTGTATCCTTTGGTGTGCCCCACCAAAATCACAAGTTAGGATGAATTTTTATTTTTTCCCTCAGCATAACGTGGGACTACACATCTAATCGTCAAGGAGGATCTCACATGCACATCAAGGTGAGACATAAAAATTGTTGATGCAGAAATTTGGACATTCTCCTTAGACCACTCGAGACCTGCAAAATAAGTCAAAGATGGAGACGTTGGTTGCTTCAGGGGACCTTTTGATGTCAAAGTCAGATAGACAAGCTAGGTCTAAGAGAACGTTGGGTTTTTTGGGTGTAGAATTGTGCGTATCTCTCACCATTAGAGACGTTTTTATTTATAGGTGAAGAGGAGTGGTGGTGTAGATGGAGATATCCCTACTTAGTAGGAGCTTATTATATAGGAAATCCTATCCCAAAGTCGTCGCGAATATCTGTCCGAGATCTTCAGCTGAGATCTCAGATAGATCTCTTCATTAGAATTTGAGTGGTCAGAATCGCGGTACATGGTCGAGGTCGAGCATCCGAGGTGGCTTAAATGGTCATCCAGAGGAGCAGTTTGCCGTTTCGAATTCTGTAGTAAGCCATGGTCAAGTATTTCTTAGGCATGGGACAGATGTTTGACCTGTCGACCTACCAACCTACCCTTGGAGGTTAGGTCAGAGGGTGGAGGTCGAGCTCCTTTCCTTAGTAGAATGCAGACGAGGCCAGGGATGAGTATCCTCTTCCCCTCACTATACAGAAGGGGGCCTCTTCGAATGTAGCGGCACGGAAATGGATGGGACCGTTAGAGGGCTCAGCATTTGATGGAGGTGGAGATACTTCATCTTCTGGTGGTTGAGCTCATGGGGTAGGCATCTCTCCCCAGTAGTGGGTCACTACTTTCTGGTCGTTAAGGAGCTCCTTGGTCGTGGCTGGCACTGGTTGATCACATGACGAGCACATATAATTGAGTTGACCTCATACTTATGACCAACTCATTTTCACCCATAACAAAAATCAATGGCCTAATTTGAACACTTGGAGGGGACAATCACCTTAATTTTATGAGCCCACCATGATGCAGTATGTGAAATCCATTCTGACCATTAAATGTGTAATCTAATGTTGGGTCTAGTGTCAAAAATCAGGCTGCCGCGTGATTCAAGTGGACCACACTACAAAAAAAAAAAAAGAAAAGTTGGGAGAAAGACGTCCGCTCTAGATTTTTTCAAGGCTTACCATAATGACTATATGAAATTCACTCCAACTATTAGATGACACAACAACATTTAGGCATGCAGTCCAAAATTTAGGCTCATATGTGACTAGGGGGGTCACACTAAAGGAAACAATTTAAAGGATAAACATTGTATGTACTTTGTTTCCAATCATGTGGTTGTAATGCCCCGGTTTTCGGAACCCGAGTACACGACTCGAATTCCAAAAACCCAGGAGTTAGCTAAAGGTAATGGTAATCAATAAGTAAATTAAAGTGCAGATAGTGAGAAAAGAAACATAATATATATCTGAACCAACATACGAACAATATTCTGGCCCACTCAGCTGGGGGTCAATTTACAAAACCTGAAGTTTTAATGCATGAAATCCAAATAAACTATCAAGAAAATCTACTGGTTAAGGCCATAATACGCCGCTGCGTCCTGATACGGCTCCTCGTCTCCAATCTCCTCTTCGACCACAGCCTCCTCCTGATCCATCGTAATTTGATCTGTCCTTGCGTCCTTTGTACAGTTGAATATTGATGAATGAGTGGCCAGCTTAGTGTGATCTCCCTTCAAGATTACACACTACCATCCTAAATAAAAGATAGTATGGAAAACATACAGACACTCCAAAACACATTAGATGCAATCTTGTTAAGTGCATGAATGCATATATGCAATAATTGACCCGGGTAAGACATTCAAACGGTTTGTGCCTCGGGTAAGACATCCAATCAGGCAATTACGTACGATGACATTAGATATTGGTGTGCCCCGACTAAGACATCCAGACGGGCTATTACATCGGTCACGTATAACAACAATAGATGCTGGTCTGTGCTATGCACCATTTAAATAAGCTCACTGTCACTACGGGGAGCACATGGCCCAGCGTAGGCCGACGGCTCGGGCATAGTGTCCCATGACCACCATCCCTTGCCCATGAGACTGCCTTCTTAGGGTGTGTTTGTAGAACCCACCAACACGTGGTCGATTGCACAACCTCCATGTTAGGGGTCTACTTATGTCACAACTAGTCTAGTTACATCCCAAGCACGGACTCTCATTTTCTAAGATTTCTCATGGAGAGATTTCAACCATATGTGTGTCACATCATCATAACAACAAAATAGATCTTATCATGAATGGGAAATGAGGAACAATACATATACTTCTATCAAGACACATAAATTGAGTTAATCATAAGATACATGGCATAAATGGTTAGATTATTCACCTAAGCAGTTCAATGTACATAATCAGGAGTCTAAACAATAGTAAGCATGGGGATCATTTTGTTAATCAGATGGGTCACATAAAAACAATCCATTTCTACACCCGATTTATCATGAGTCTAACTAGCTGTTAAAATTTACAAAACTACTATTCTTGGTCTAGTTAGGAAGGGAAAGCTTAAGGAGAGGAAATCATCACCTGTAGAGTCGTGTTTGCGAACTCAGTCCAAGTCTTCTTGTGGCCCGAGGTCACACAAAGAATCTCTTATAATCACAGTTTATATTTGTCAAGTATTTTTATGGTTTTGTCCAACCAACATCAGGGTTTGAAGAGACAAATACCAAGGCCTTTTAGGCTTGTGCTAGAGCAATTAGGCCCACCACATATTTATCTAACAAGGTGGCCCTACCAGGCCTAAGTCCATCATTACTAGGGGCCAAACTGAGCCTCACAAGTGGATCTCATAGGCACCGGGTGGTCCTCATGAATGGGCTGCACTATCTACACCATTTAACTATTTTTAGGGGATCACTTTAGAGTATTACCCCATAAGGTTAAATTCTATTTGAAAAGGTCATCTGGACCATATCACCAGTAGAAATGGTGATCATGATTTCCACTGTTGGAACCCCACAGGGCCCACCATGGTGTTTTATTTTCCATCTAACCTGCTCATGTGGTCATCAGGACCTGTTTTATGAGTTCAAGCAATTATCATATTGTTTCAGAACCTTGGTGCTCCAAGAGGGTTTCAATAGTGGATGTCCTACTCTCCACTATTTATGGCAGGGTTTCAATAGATCTGTCTTATTTTTCTCCTCCGCCCTTAGGAAGAGCTCACCAAATGGATGGACGGTTTGGATGTGACCCATATCAAGCGGACCCACAGAACTTGCTGGTGTTGTACAACAATCAGATGGGTCCCACCGTCCAGATTGATGTTGCGGATGGAATACATACATCGGGGGGGACCCACCGTCCACGCTCTGGATGGTGTGGGTGGATAGGTACCTGAGGTGGGTCCCACGTGGATGTGGCCCACCTACTGCACATATAAGTGTATATTATATGATAATATTTTATATTTCAAACGTCCAGGGTCTAGACGTCTGCTGACGGACGGCCTGGATGTGCATTTTGCACAGGGGCGTGTACCCCACACGCTGCCACGGTGGTAGCGGCCTACCTGTTTATTGTAGGGCGTGGCCCACCTGGCATTAACTTGAGGCCCATCAGGAGATGCAAGGTGCGGCCCACCTGTAGTTTTGATGAGGCCCAACACTGCAGCCCACCTGCATTTTTGGTGAAGCCCAATGTCAATGCAGCCCACCTGCAGCTTTCAACGTAAATGGCTTTCCTGCTGCATGCATTTCGAAACCATTTCCGGCCCTGATCCTAGGCTCAAACATGGCCCATCCCTAGGCCGTTTTTCAACCCGCATCACTGCTCAATTAGAGGTACGGTGGCTGTCGTTTTCACCGTCAAAGAAACGGCCTGAACTATAGCCATTGATTGACTTAGTTTCGGTTCGATCCATGGCCATTGTTTGGCCAGTTTTCCTAGCTCAAGACGGAGCTCGACAAAGGCCTGTTTTTCACCTGATAGATGGCCACCGTTGGGTCTGATTTCAGCCCCAAGGTACTGCCATTTGCATGGCCTGTCTTCAGCCTCAAACAGGGACCAAACTTACTGTTTCCTCAGACTGACTCACAGCCATTGATTGGATGGTCTCCAACCCGAACCTGAGCCGATTTTGAAGCTCTACAGAGAGCTCAAAACAAAGCTTCAAATGGGCCTGCAAATCATGGCCATTGCTTGGCCTAATTCCACCTCATATGTGGGCCCTGTTTAAGAGCTATTCCCAGCTCCTATAATGGCCTGATTGAAAGCACGTTTCCCGCTCAAAACAGAACTCCATTTGGCCTAATGCACGGCCATCATTTGGTCATGGTTTCAGTCCATACATAGTCTGGATAAAACCTTGTTTCTCAGCCCATGTCGCAGCCACTAAGAAGGCCAGTTTTGGGGCCGAAATGCGGGTGCTGCTGGTCTGATATCAGCCTGAGAACAGGGCCATTGCTTGGCCTATCCTCAACCTGTTATGCAACCGTCAACCGGCATGGTTCCGGACTCTGTTCTGAACCTAGAAATAGCCATTAGTTGGCATGACTCCGGTTCACACAAGTGTTTCATCTACCTTAACAGAAACCACAAAAAGATTGTTTACCTGCCTCAACGCACTCACACGGCCTTCATCTTTTTCTCCATCTTCTTTCTCTTTTCTCCCTCTCTTCTTTCGTGCGAATCTCCATGTCCACAGTGTCCTTTATATAGAGGGAGAGAGAGAGAGAGGAACGGCTATGATTGCTCTTACCGTGGACGGCCGAGATTTCACCCGCCACCGACTTTCCCAAAGAGGAAAGTTTCTCCTCTGTTTTTCACGTACAGGCCGTAGCTTGGCCGGTTTTGGAAAGAAAAGAGCACCGCCATCCTCATGCGATGGATGGATGAGGTTTGTAGGCCTTGTGGGCCAGGGCGATCATGGGCAGATCGTGTGGCCCCAGATGGCCCCACCTGCTAACACATGCCACGTGAAACATCTTGAACGGTTGCACTCTATCTCCCTTATCCGTTTGCCAAAACCTAGGAGGCTATACAGTTTTGATCGTGTGGGCCCTACAAAGAGGTTGAACGGCTCAGATGGCTCGAAAAGTGGCCATGGTAGGCCACTTTGAGGTTTGAAGGCCGTCCATTTAAACTTTGTAAAATGGCGGGAGAGGCCTTCCATTCTTCGAAATGGCTCAGTCAAAGGTCTTTTGACCGATCCCAACGTCTCAGTGCATGTCGCGCATACTTGTATGGCGTGCACATGCACACCATGAGGGAGGCCTACCATGATGGTTATGATAAATCCGTCCCGTCCATTTTCCTTGGGGCCTAGGAATAGGGGTCCCGGCTTATTTTAGTGCGGGGCCGAGGCCCAGGTGGGATGTTACGCAAGTCACTGGGCCATCATTGGCCCATATGACGTGATCTGTCGATCGGGTGGGCCTGACACTAATTTTTAACGGTTAATATAGGGTACTGGTTATGATGGAGGCTTAGTTTTCCGCTAACTAACTCTCAAGTGCTGGTGACAAGTATGTTGTACCAATATTAATCGTCAAAATGGCTTTAATTCAGAGTGCTCGAATAGCCTCACCTTCTTGTAAGGCATGTTCTAGCTCCTGGAGATCACGATGGATGGCCTTAATGTTGACTGGAATCCCCACCCTGTATATGTTGAGTACAAGTTATTTGGTTAATCCAATCTATTTTAGGTTGATGTGGGTTTAGGGGTAACACCTGTAACATCCTGAAAATCGGGGGTCGAGTAGAAATCTAACTCCTGAGTTCCAAAATATCACTTATGCAACATAGATAATGATGATTGAATGTTGTCTATATTAGGGCATTAAACATGATTGGAACTATACCAAAAACAGCATATCATACTCCCAAGGCATCTAAAATGTGTAAGCGGAAGACTGTAATAAGTATATAAACGATATAAAAGTGATAGTAAGCCTTCAGAGTATGAATGTCACTAGGTTAACAATTACAAGTTTGATTTCAAAATATACAAAATGAGAAAGTGTAATGTCTTCTATCCCAAATACCATAGCCCTGTCAATGCAATTCCAGGTCTACATAGACCCACCAGAGAGTTACATGTAGGAGAACTCCTCCTCAATATCATAGTAGTAGTCCGACTCTGTTTCATAAGTATCGCCATCACCTACAGCTAAGACAGTCTGGTTGGTGTTGTAAGCACCGTCCCGTAACGTGGGAGTGAGTTGCTAACTCAGTGGAATCATAGATCAAAGATTAACATATTATCAAATTAATCAAGCGATAATGATAAAGCAAGCAAATCAAACATTCCTAAGTACTGTAATTAATGCAAGGATGAGATGCAATAATGATGCATGCCCTCGCCAATATACTCCCTCGTGCAACACCATCTTATATCCGCAGCATGCTTTCATCCCTCAGTACTCCACATCTTCCAAGTACATGCAGTGCGATATGAACATGATAACCTAGTTGTTATTAGTCCTTTTCATACAGTAGGATTGGGAAACTAAGGTACCTCCCTTATATCATTCCCAAACAAGGATCCTGTCTAGGGTCGTCACTCCTAGTAAATCTCATACAATGTTGCGATTTTAGGTCGCTGCAAGGGCTGTTACATGCAATCGTTATACCACTCCCCCATCACCAAATCAATACAGGCCTAGTTTGTACTCTTGTTGCTACGGAAAGGCTCGTCGCCTCAACGCAATCTCAGAGTACGCTTGAGGTCACTACAACAACGCGTCCTCTGGGGCTGACGCACTCGCAACACCCCTGGCAATGACCACAGGCTGACGCATTCACAACACCTGGGCTCACGCGGTGTAGGCCGACAGTTCGAATATAGTGTCACATACCACCATAATCGGCTCACGAGACAGGTTGCTCACTGGCCACTAAGGGTGGACTCGTCGCCCCGGCGTAGGCCGACAGCTCGACCACAGTGTCCCATACCACCATGCCCCGCTCATCAGTCTTAGCGGATCAAGGTATTAAGGTTGATAGGGTTTCACAATGGTAAGTTTGGTACTTTAGGTTCAAGCAGTTATGACAATTACAAGGTAAACATACAACGGTCAATCGGGTTACTTGACGAGTTCTACTAGTACGAGCGCCCGTTGAGTTGTACGACATGAAGTGCATAAGCATTTCGTATGGCCTAACCACTGCCGACAAGCAACGCACAACTCAGGTTCGTCAAACACGTCTTGCGTGGCGAATAGAGGCCAACCACGAGCTCAAATCTGTTACCGATTGCCTGGACTATAACACAGCCCTAAACACATTACATATTAACCAGTAAACATGTACAGTAGTTAGAACAGAAATAACCAAATAATTCAAGCATATTTCCTAACATGTTATAAGATACAACATGAACAAGAATCCATATGCATGCATTTCAAAGTAAAGCGACTAAGTTAAATAACTTGCATGGAGGAAATCATAAACATCGCTAAGGTAGTTGAGAATCCTATCTCAACACCCAAGTAAAGCATTATTTACTACGTATATACTCATACAAGCATTTAGACAAACACTTAGACTACACATATTAGCCTACACATCATATGTTAGCTAAAACCTGTATTAGGGCGAATCCTTTCACCAAACAGATACTGCATCCATAACTCGCATGTATATACGACAAATACTCATGGCAATCACATTTACAAAATTTATACGTATACGATATTTTCTACAAATACCTAAAATACATAAAATTCCATATACTTCGTATGTATTCGAAATGGAAAATGGACAACATGTTCTACATGTGAAATAGCATCCTCGTCAATAATCTTCCATTAGCCGACATTGAAAGCTTTGAAAAATGACAACCTAAGCGTCTAAAATCCGCACCTTATGCCGTAGAAGTGTAACGAACTCAACAAAGACTTTAAGTCTTCGTATACGTGGAATATCAACCTGTAATACAAGCTAGGTTAGCTATTTAACTACTAGCATCAATGGAAACCCTAAAACAAGTTAGGGTTAGGTCTTTCTTACCTAAGAACGAAGTTAGAATCGTTGGAATGATGATTCGATAGCAGGAAAGAAGCACTTGGATTAGCAGAAAAACTGCTAAGAAGAACCTCTCACTCTTCTCTCACTTTCTCTCTCTTTCTTCTTCTCTTTCTCTTCTCTTTTGCTAGGGTTTCTCTCAAATTCGTAGGTGAGGGAGAGAGAGGGTTTAAAGGCCTTATATAGGCTCTGTTTTGAGCTCAATAGCCCCAGAACCTAAAGTATACTTATTTTATAGCCAAAGTGTACCTGTTTCGGTTCAACGGAGGACTTCCAGAGCCCCCCCCCTTGAGCCAAGGGTCGGACTTAAGCTCACTGACATTGGATGTAGGTCAAGCTAAGTTTTTAGTCCGATCGGATACCCATATCGACCGTGGCGGACCGATTTTAGTTTAACGGTCACGGGTACTCGATCAGGGCCACAAGTACATGAACATGTGTGGAAAATGTTCCCTGATCCGAGGGTGTATTTGGGTCAGATTCTGACAGTCTGATTGCTTATATTTGGCCCGCAAGCGACACGTCTCAGATTACTTAAATTATATTTAATTTAATAAGAAAACCTCGTATTCTCACACTCTTCGCTTTGACCTCAAGTTGTGGACATAGTTAAGACTTGATTTTCGAGGTGGTCGTCAAGTCCAACAATCCGGTCATAACGGTAATGGTTTCAGGGTTATCGGACTTTTGACGTGTAGTCCAAGTCCGATACGAAGTTTTAAGGTGCTCTCGAGAGCAAACGGGAATAGAGTTTGATCCTAGATTTTAAGGTATTGTAGCGGTAAGGAATTTACATGTTTTGGGCCTTGTAGATCGTATTTAAAGTAATTAGTACGAATTGCACAGGTAATCTAGTTTAACACTACCTAATTCTCGTCTAATTTCTAAAGGATTTTGATCCTGAGTGATTTTTGCCTAAGGTGGTAATCGGGTCTTTGTAGTTTGTATAAAAAGTGATTCAAGTTATTAATACTTAACTAAATTACGCCCTAATAGCGATAGAATAAGGTCCTTGAGCAGTTCTACGTCTAAGGACGTCCATTGCCAAGTTTAGAAAAATTCGGGGTGTTATAATCTACCCCCCTTAAAACAAAATTTCATCCCCGAAATTGCCTAAGGGTAATAAGGAAAGATTTAATTATTTCTTTTGCCTAAGTTTTATTGAGTTCGAGTTTCTACGCGTGGTAGGGTATATACTAGTCTGGTTCATTTTAGTCTACCCCCCTTAAAACTTATTTCTTTATCTATTTCTCATACCCTGATGGTTTGCTAAAATTTATTTCTTTACCTATTTGGAGTCTTAACGACAATTCCCATTTATTTAGAGTAAGATAGCTATTTTCATTGTTTGACCAACACGGAGAGACGGTTGTAGTGGGCTTGATCCTGATACATCGATCATCTACCTGATCAGGGTAGAAGGCTCATCGTATCCCTTCCTAATCCTGATGGAACCTGGTCTTCTGCTCAGTAAAAGCAGTGAGTCCATTGTCGCCCAGGATTGAGAATTGGGTCAAGCCGCGAATGCTTCACAGTTGTATATTTCAGTAACTCCGTAGTCCGATCACTCTAAAAGTTTAGGGAATGCCCATCACTGAAAGGTTCAAATTTCTTATTTATCAGGGTGTCCTTTGGGTCTTGGCCTAAGAGAGTCCTCGTTCTAATCTATGTCCGAGGTAAGGGTGAACTAATATCTTAATAACTCATCCTAAAAAGGATTCTCACAGTAGAATTTGCTAAGGCTTCTATGAAGTTCGTATTTAACAAGCGGATTTGTGAATACACTGACCTCAGCTATTGTAGTTCAGCTCATACCCATTGTTAGGCCTGTTCTCTAATACGAATGGGTTTAACACTCGAACCCTAATTGCTTTCCTTCAATGACTTCATTATTGACATTCTAAGGAAGATCCAAATCCTATTTAGTGACATATCCCTACGCACAGCCTGGATCAACTTCCTTCGATCCTGGGCCAGTGGGGTAGGGGCCCACCATGCTTTCCCTGCGCCACTCTGATCAAGTGGCTGTATAAACCGACCTAACTACCGTGGGTTCATACGTTCTACCCCCCTTAAAAACAAATTCGGGGGTCTAACGAAAGAATGATGTCTCACTCCAACCTAATTAAGTCAACTAACTAAGTCTATTTTTCAACTATCTTTCAATTATCTTAGCATAGTTAGTTGTTTACATTCCTTAGTAAAACCAGTAGCCTAGTCTTAATGTACACACCTAGAAATAATCCAATAGTTGTAATCTAAAGTTTACACTCATACGCTAGATGATTTCATACCATTTCTAATGCAAGAAGATGTTTTATCGTTTAGAGTTAAAAGTTGTCTGATTAAAATCAAGTTTCCCGAACTTGAATGTAATCAAGCTCGAGCATTACACACATGCTCGTACTATCTAAGGAGGTCATAGGGTTCCCGTTATTAGTTTATGGGATTTCCTATACTGTCAAATTCTTTTAAATCTAAAAGTACCAACTTTAAGTTCAAAACTCTAAGGGCCTATTTGGGTATTAAGTTGTATTAAATGGATTGTGTTGCTAATCCCGCCTCAGGATTAGAAGTGGTATGTTTGGTAGGAGGGTGGGTGGGATTAAAATTAAGTTTATAGACTTTGGAAAATGAGCCTTGTGTTGGAAAGCGTAAGATGGGATTTCCAAATCCCATGATGATGAATTTTCAAGGGTAATATGAAAGGAGAACCCGAGATTCACTTTTAATCGCATACATTCCACACACTTCATAGCAATAGAGACGACATGCATTTCATTTAATCAAAACTGTCACAATACAAGAGATAGATCTTTACATGCATCATGACAAGAAACGCATGGGAAACTAAGCTAGTCAAACCTACAACTGCAACACACATCTACTACTAAACCTCCTGAGGCTCACACACAGAAAGAAAAAACAACATAAAACAACCAACAACCACTACGCCATGATCACTTGTCCGAGTCTGGCGATGGAGGAGGGGCGCCTTTATCCTGTAAGCAGCACAAGACGGCCTTTAAGGTACGAGTCACCTTCTGGAGCTTATGTTTCACGAGGCCCCGGAGATCCATGATGTCTTGTCGCAGGGTAGCCTGGCCCTCTCGCAAGGTAGTTAGGTCCTCCTCACATCGAGCTAAGCGAGCTTGAACAGTATCAGGCTCCAGTGCTGTAGGAAGGGAGCTCTCTTTTGTGTCCTGAGCCTCTGGTTCTTCCTCTTGTTCCTCGATTTTAGCTCCATCTTCTTCCTCACTCTCTTCTTCCTCGCTCTCTGTCTCATCATTGCTCTCCTCAAGCCGAGCTTGGCGTTGTTGTGGCCTGATCTCCATCTGGTTGAGGGTAGTCTCATTGATGTGATGAACTGGCGCCGGTAGTTCCACCCCAAGACTGTAGCTAAACTCACGTGCAATCCTGCATATGAGTTGGCCGAAGGGGAGCGAATTAGTCCGCTTAGAGGAGCGTGCAGTATTAACTATCTGTTGCAGCACGAACGTAGGCACACACAGGTTCGCTCTCTGCCCCACCTGATATAGAAAGTCTACCATGAGACATGTACACTCGCTACGATTGCTCCACCCGGAGTAGACGTTGAACCTGAAAATGTGATGGAGGAAATGGAAGTCGTCTGTCATATGAGACGCCAGAAGACTTTTGTTCGGCTGCCACTGAATCAACCGACTACAAAGGTACCGCGTACGGCGATCCCTTTTACGTGCACTCCTCAGATTCAGCGCGCTTACATGTACCTCGCCAATGGGCACATTCAGAAGCCGAGATATCACTCCAACGTCCACTGTGGCCAACCGATCCCTTCCACATGGAATCTGGAACTGCAAGGGTTTCAGCGTAGGCTCGTGAATGTTGGCATAGAAAGCTCGGACATAGCTCACATTGACGTGATACCCACCATCAAATAGTGGACCTCACTGGGCCTCTTCCAGGAACTCAAACAACAGGTATTCACTGAAGATCCACCTATCCACCTGAGCTTCAAAAAGGACCCTACGACCCTCGTACACGCCATGAGGTAGCTTCGCCAATAGAGCCCTTACAGCAGGAACCCAGGGATCAAGATCCCGTTTCGTCTGGAACTCTCGATTGGTGCTTGAATTAGCGGCGGTGCCTCTCGGCCTCTTTGAACGTGAGGGGCAACTAGGCCTGGCCTCATCCACGGCCCCCTTTCTTTTTCCCATGAGAGAAAGGATGGTGGAAAGTGAGAAAATGGCCGTAATGAACTCGAAGAAGGCCATGGAAAAGTGGGAAAAAGGGGAGAAAGGGCTGGAGTTTCAGTTCTCCACGGATTTGAGCCTCAACAGAGGTTGTAAAGGCTCAAATGACAGGATTTGAAGAAGGAAAGGGAAGAGATGGGATGGGTTAAAGAGCTTACACGATTTTGAGACAAAATAGAGAGTGTAAGAGCTTAAATGAGAGAGAAATGGAGAGGGTAGGTAGCAAAGGAGATGGGTTTCGACAGGGTGGCGGGCGTGGTGTTCGAAAACGGAGGAAGGAGAGTTGGAGGGGCGATTTTAAGAAGAAAATCAGAAGTTTTGTGAAGAAGGGAGAGCTTGGAGGGGTGTTTTGTGAAGGAGGGGTAGGTTTAGAAGGGTTTTAAGCAACCGACCGCACATCAGGGGGTCATACAACCCCCCAAACTCCATCGGCCCGAACGGCCCAGCCCGCTGAGCCTACTAACCGGCGAGGCCTCGTCGACTCGGTGAGGCCCTCACCACTCCTTGGAGTGTTTGGCGAGGGCTCGCCATTTGGACGAGGCCCTCCTGCTCCCTAGGTCCCAAAAAGGTGTGGGGCCCACCCTGGGTCCCCCTGTAAGTGCTCCGTTTGGCCCCCGACTCCATTTGAGGCATTTTCAGGTCCAATTTACAAACTAAAATAATTTTATTAGATGTGTAATATATGATTTTGGGGTAGGAGACACTCTTCTATCTAACTAACCTATTTATTTCATGATATTCCATAATTTGAATGGTCAAAAGTCTAATTTATACATATGTTTACTATTTATAGTAAATTTTTGTTTAAGTATTATTCTTCATCATTTATACGTTAGGATTTATGTTTAGTATGAAAGGACTTAGAAAAAGTTAAAGAAGGAGGTGGTGAAAGGAGAGATTTTGAAGGAAATGGGTTAGACTTTAGGATTGAGTTCTGAGAAGTTGTTTTCAATATCTTAGTTGATAATTCATAAGAGTGGTGAGATTGATGAGGGATGTTGCTTGTAGAGTAAGAGCTGGATGGATGAAGTGGAGATGTGCCTTTGGAGTTTTATGTGATAGCCGCATACCAAATCAACTAATGGGGAGATCTTCTAGGATAACTATAAGACCATTCATGCTTTATGGACCAGAATCTTAGGCTGTCAACCGACAACATGTTCATAGGATGTGTAGTTGAAATGGGGATGTTGAGATGGATAGGTGTTAAGATGAGGAATGACAGATATAGAAATGAATGCATTCAAGGGAACTTTAGGGTATCATTCATAGGTAATAAGATAAGGGAAAGTAGGCATTGATGCTTTGGCCATGTGAGATGGAGACCAAGAATAACACCAGTTGGGGATGAGTTGGTTTTAAGTTGAAGGTTCTAAAAGGGTAAAGAGAAGGCCCAAAAGGATACGCTTGGAGGAAAAAAGAAATGATTTGATGATCTATGGTTTAACTGAGGATGGTCCTGGATAGAGTGGAATGGTGGAACATATGAACTTAAATGTTTTCTTTCCTTTGTGGTCCTAGATTTTATTATTGTTGCGATCCTTTGAGTGGCCTAATGAATTACTTAGTAGCAATAGAGATCCGGTCTGTGGCGGTGGTGAGATTTAGGTGCAGCTGATATGAATCATAACAAAAAATTAGAAGAACTCACAATTGTGGACTAAATTACAATATTCAGTCTCGCCTGTTAGTGAAACTTGGGATTCTAATGTGATTTCTAAGTTTTATCGCCCCTTTCCTAATTCAGAGTACGTCAGAGTGCATCGTGTTACCATAACCCAGGCTCGGTTTAATCCAAATCATGCTCTGATACCATTTGTAACAACTTGGAAATCGGGGGTCGAGTAGAAATCCAACTCCCGAGTTCCAAAACATCACTTATGCAACATAGATAATGATGATTAAATGTTGTCTATATTTGGGCATTAAACTTGATTGGAACTATACCAAAAACATCATATCATACTCCCAAGGCATCTAAATTGTGCAAGCAGAAGACTGTAATAAGTATATAAACGATATAAAAGTGATAGTAAGCCCTCAGAGTATGAATGTCACTAGGTTAACAATTACAAGTTTGATTTCAAAATATACAAAATGAGAAAGTGTAATGTCTTCTATCCCAAATACCATAGCCCCGTCAATGCAATTTTAGGTCTACATAGACCCGCTAGAGAGTTACATGTAGGAGAACTCCTCCTCAATATCATAGTAGTAGTCCGGCTCTGCTTTATAAGCATCGCCATCACCTGCAGTTAAGACAGTTTGGTTAGTGTTGCAAGCACCGTCCTGTAACGTGGGAGTGAGTAACTAACTCAGTGGAATCAAAGAGCAAAGATTAACATGTTATCAAATCAATCAAGTGATAATGATAAAGCAAGCAAATCAAACATTCTTAAGTACTTTAATTAATGCAAGGATGAGATGCAATAATGATGCATGCCCTCGCCAACATACTCCCTCGTACAACACCATCTTATGTCCGCGACATACTTTCATCCCTTAGTGTTCCACATCTTCCAGGCACATGCAGTGCGATATGAACATGATTACCGAGTTGTTATAGTCCTTTTCATACAACAGGATTGGGAAACTAAGGTACCTCCCTTATATCATTCCCAAACAAGGATCCTGTCTAGTGTCATCACTCCTAGTAAATCTCATACGATGTTGCAGTTCTAGGTCACTGCAAGGGCTGTTAGGGCTGTTACACGCAATCGTTACACCACTCCCCCATCACCAAATTAATACAGGCCTAGTTTGTACTCTTGTTGCTACGGAAAGGCTCATCGCCTCAACACAGTCTCAGAGTACACTCGAGGTCACTACAACAACACGTCCTCTAGGGCTGACACACTCGCAACACCCCTGGCAATGGCCACAAGTTGACGCACTCACAACACCTGGGCTCACGCAGTGTAGGCCGACAGCTCGAATATAGTGTCCCATACCACCATAATCGGCTCATGAGACAGGTTGCTCACTGGTCACTACGGGTGGACTCGTCGCCCTAGCGTAGGCCGACAGCTCGACCACGGTGTCCCATACCACCATGCCCGGCTCATGAGTCTTAGCGGATCAAGGTACCAAGGTTGATAGGGTTTCACAATGGTAAGTTTGGTACTTTAGGTTCAAGCAGTTATGACAATTACAAGGTGAACATACAACGGTCAATCGGGTTACTTGACGAGTTCGACTAGTACGAGCGCCCGTTGAGTTGTACGATATGAAGTGCATAAGCACTTCGTGTGACCTAACTACTACCGACAAGCAACGCATGACTCGGGTTCGTCAAATATGTCTTGCGTGGCGAATAGAGGCCAACCATGAGCTCAAATCTGTTACCGATTGCCTGGACTATAACATAGCCCCAAACACATTCCATATTAACCAGTAAACATGTACAGTTGCCAGAACAGAAATAATCAAATAATTCAAGCATATTCCCCAACATGTTATAAGATACAACATGAACAAGAATCCATATGCATACATTTCAAAGTAAAGCGTCTAAGTTAAACAACTTGCATGGAGGAAATCATAAACATCGCTAAGGTAGTTGAGAATCCTATCTCAACACCCAAGTAAAGCATTAAGCATTTATATAAACACTTAGACTACACATATTAGCCTACATATCATATGTTGGCTAAAACCTGTATTAGGGCGAATCCTTTCGCCAAAAAGATACTGCATCCATAACTCGCATGTATATACGACAAATACTCATGACAATCACATTTACAAAATTTATACGTATACGGTATTTTCTACAAATACCTAAAATACATAAAATTTCATATACTTCGTATGTATTTGAAATGGAAAATGGATAGCATGTTCTACATGTGAAATAACATCCTCGTCAATAATCTACCATTAGCCGACATTGAAAACTTTGAAAAATGACAACCTAAGCGTCTAAAATCCACACCTTACGCCGTAAAAGCGTAACGAACTCAACAAAGACTCTAAGTCTTTGTATACGTGGAATATCAACCTGTAATACAAGCTAGGTTAGCTATCTAACTACTAGCATCAATGGAAACCCTAAAACAAGTTAGGGTTAGGTCTTTCTTACCTTAGAACGAAGTTAGAATCGTTGGAATGACGATTCAACAGCAGGAAAGAAGCACGTGGATTAGTAGAACAACTGCTAAGAAGAACCTCTCACTCTTCTCTCACTTTCTCTCTCTTTCTTCTTCTCTTTCTCTTCTCTTTTGCTAGGGTTTCTCTCAAATTCGTAAGTGAGAGAGAGAGGGTTTAAAGGCCTTATATAGGCTCTGTTTTGAGCTCAATAACCCCAGAACCTAATGTATACTTATTTTATAGCCAAAGTGTACCTGTTTCGGCTCAATGGAGGACTTTCGAAGCCCCCTTGAGCCAAAGGTCGGACTTAAGATCACTGACATTAGATGTAGGTCAAGCTAAGTTTTCAGTCTGATCGGATACCCAGATCAACCGTGGCGGACCGGTTTCAGTTTAACGGCCACGGGTACTCGATCAGGGCCATAAGTACATGAACATGTGTGGGAAATGTTCCCTGATCCGAGGGTGTATTTGGGTCAGATTCTGATGGTTTGATTGCTTATATTTGGCCCGTAAGCGACACGTCTCAGATTACTTAAATTGTATTTAATTTAATAAGAAAACCTTGTTTTCTCACACTCTTCGCTCTGGCCTCAAGTTGTGCGTTTCTGGACATAGTTAAGACTTGATTTTTGAGGTGGTCGTCAAGTCCAATAATCCGGTCATAACGGTAATAGTTTCGGGGTTATCGGACTTTCGACGTGCGGTCCAGGTCCTATACAAAGTTTCAAGGTGCTCCCGAGAGCAAACGGGAGTAGAGTTTGATCCTAAATTTTAGGGTATTGTAGCGGTAAGGAATCTACACGTTTTGGGTCTTATAGATCATATTTAAAGTGATTAGTGTGAATTGCATAGGTAATCTAGTTTAGCACTAGCTAATTCTCGTCTAATTTCTAAAGGATTTTGGTCCTGAGTGATTTTTGCCTAAGGTGGTAATCGAGTCTTTGTAGTTTGTATAAAAAGTGATTCAAGCTATTAATACTTAACTAAATTACGCCATAATAGGGATAAAATAAGGTCCTAGAGTAGTTCTACGTCTAAAGACGTCCATTGCCAAGTTTAGAAAAATCCGGGGTGTTACAACACCCGTGTTCCAAGGGTATAGGGTGTTACAGTGGTCCACTTGAATGATGGATATGGATGATTTTTGGGCCCTGGCCTAACATGGGGTGATGAACCTATTGGTGGTCCGGGTGGATCTCAAATAAACACCATGTTTGAGCCCACTTGTAAGCTTTGGAGTTAGACTGAGACTGCTTAGCCTACCATACCATTATGACTTTATACTTGAAAAGCTCTCTCTGACCACCCTAATGTATGTGTTTTATCCACATAGTCCATCCCACTCCTTTTAATGGCACGAGCTTATAAATGAGGTTGATGCAAATCTCAAGCGACCACGCCAAAAGGCCACCATTAAAAACTTCTTATGGCTCCTATATGTTTACTTGCCATTTGACCGGTTGATTAGATCATATACTTCCAAATAGATGAAGGGAAAACACTAATATTAACTTGTTTCAAAACTTTTGTAGCGCCAAGAAGATTTTAATAGTGTGTGTTCATTCACCTTTGTTTCCTACATGTGGTCTACTTGAGATTTGTATATTCTTATTTTTCAAATCATGCTCTAAAATGAATTGAAAAGTTGAGTGAACGGCGTAGATAAAACAAATACATTGATAGTTAATTTTTGCATTTGGCAGGCTTGAATTTGGAGGTAAATGAAATCAAGGCATTTCAAATCTACTTTTTTGGTGTGTCTTGAAAAATGCTAAGATTACGGTGTAATAAAAAAAATGTAATTTTTGCCTCCTTTTTAAGAACAAGAGAGTGTAACAAAGGTGTCTATTGGCTACTAATTCATTAAACACATGACACATTGATCATACCCACAAGAATTCAATTATTGGTTGAAATACTAAAATAACATCAATAGAATAATTCGAAGATCTAAACATTGGACATATAAATGGATGGTTAAAAAATGTCAATGAGTCACTTGTTGTAGTCCTTACATTGTGGTGGTAGGCACCACACCCAAGGTCGACAAGCTAATTGGACCCAGTCAATTCAATCCAGTCGACCCAAACCCTGTCAACCAAGTAGCCAAGTCAAATCAAATCTATCCAATTATACTAGTCAACCCAGCCTCCATTTCAGCCTAAAATCAAACCCAGAATACGCCCAAAACCTAGCCCATTAATGTTTAGGGCCAACACAAAGAAACCCTAGAAGGACCATGGGATCACACATCATTTTGGAGGAAATGGTGTAAATCATGTGAGGTTGCTCTGAACCCAACTATATGTGTGTGGAAAGGGAAAATGACTTTATTGTCCTCCCCTTTTGTCTAAATTACAATCTTACCAACCAATCCAAGATCATGCGATGTGGCAATGTAACGCCCCGATTTGAAGCCGTTTTGAAATGCACCTTGTAAGGCTGAAACCAGCCACAGTTTGGCTTCCTGTGGGTGAAAATCCGCTCCTACGTGGAGACACCTTGGACGGTTGGGGTTTACCTCAATGAAAGGCTGAGATTTGAGGATGAGAGGCGTTACACGAATTGCACCAACTGGCGGTGAGAAATGTTTCCATTTTCAAAAATATGTGTTTGTAGGCTCTTCTTGTGCCAAGAAATGTATGCCCATATGTACATGAAAACTTTCTATGACAGCTGGGTTTTGATCGAGCCCACCACCTAAATCAGATGGACGGTTTGGATTATGAAAATGGGTAGTGGAGGTGGGCCGCTGATCAAGGAATGGACGTATGTCCGTCGGCCGCTAGAAAACAGAGAAAGGGAGAGCTAGGCTCCCTGTTTTGGAAAGAGCACGGGTCAGCCCATGCTAACCGGTCTCTTAGGACCAGTGCACCGTGAGTGCACGTACTCTCTGTGCATACACACCTCGTGGTGGGGTCCACCGTGATGTAAGAGAGAAATCCACACCGTCCATTCCATTTGCAGGGTCCACTTAGGGCCTTAGACCAAAGATGGAGCAGACTTAAGGTTCAGGTGGCCCATATTCTTAAAATTAACGTCTTAGTGGTGGATTCCAGATGATCTGTTGGTCGGATCAGTCCACAATTGAACGTTTACAGTTAAAAGAGTTCAAGGGTCCATTTAAGGTCCTCATCATGCATTATTAGCTAATACTAACATTAGTATGGATTTACTTGTAATTAAAATAATTAAAAACTCACACACATATATAAATATAATTTTTAATATTACATGCTACTATTTACATGTTATTAATCACATATTTATTAATATAAAATTCCTAATTTACAAAATCATATAGTACATATTTATGAATTGAAATTGCGCTGTTAAACAATGTATAACTTTATTAAAACATCTAGAAATTTTTGTGTTCATATTTATAAAAGATATTTAATACTACATTAGCATTTATAATTCAATTATATACTGTAAAATTATTATCCATCATGTTTAGTTAATATGATATTATTTTCATAATATTTTATATACATTAAATATATAGGTGTCACCCTATTGCAATACATTTTCATACATTATTTATACGATAAATTATCAAATACATCGCTAATTCTGTTGATATGTGTTTGTGTAAAACTTATAATATAACAAATAAAGATATATACATACTTATGAAATATTACTTGATGATTTGATTCTTCTGTTGAAGTGATTGAGATCCTAAAATAGACGTCTCTGGACCATTTTGAAAATCACTTGAACGAATGGCTTGATGTACGAATGAATGTTATACAAGACAGTTGAGATGAATAGATCGAGGATTTCTAGGTGTCGGTGTGCAATGGATGACCACGTGTGTTTCTACACACGTGAAAACAGATTTAGACTTCCCTGCTGACACCCGTGTACTGAAAAGTACGGGATGTTACAGGCAATCTTAAATCTCATACATTTACCCCCTTCCTTTTTTAACCCTATACTTCTTAGTAATTATTGAAAAATCGGTCCCAAAGGCTAAACATAGCCATCTCATCTTCTCTTCCAAGACACTTAGAAAATTCCATAGCTTCTAATCCCTTAGAAATCCATCTCCTCCCATCTTATCCCTCCACCAAGGAGACGAAAGAGTCGAAGGAGAGGAATCCAGCCCGTGTTAGTCTATTAGGGCTTGTTTGGACAGTGGTATTAAGTTATATTAAATGGGATTGCATTACTAATCCCACTTTGAAATTTGGAATGGCATGTTTGGAAGGAGTGTGAGATGGGATTAAAATTAACTTTATAGGCTTTGGAAAATGAGCCTTGTATTATAAAGTGTGAGATGGGATTACTAATCCCATGGATGATGGATTTTTGTTTCATCTAGGTTCAATCCAAATGCAATTTGAAAGTAAATCCTAGGATTTATTTTTTAATGCATACATTTCAAACACAGTATTAGACAACACGGGATAAATCCAATCCAAGGACAATACCTTACACATGCATTTATTGTAACTTTAACAATTCCATCCACCTTAATCCCACCTAATGCAGCTAGCCAAACACGCCCTTACAACACAACCCTTAACCACCTGAGTATTAAAGATTTTGATCCAAGCCACTCGAATTTGACCCTGGTGATAAAGCCATTCACCTTTCTGCCTAAGCCCCCACTAACTTCATCTAAACCATATTAACATTAGGCAATATTCACTCCCTTCTCAACCCCCTTACTTATCAAATCCATCAGAATAACATTTGCACCCAGTCAACTTAAGTATATGCCATGTGGCTTGCCTAGTTATCGGATCATATCCATCAAAAGCTCAGATTGATCGATTATTTTACCGCTTCTACAAATAGTTAAGTTAAGATAGATTTATCTAACTCGGGCTACTGCTTGGTGAAGATGGTGCATTAACACTGTAATGTTAGAAACTCATATATCTCATTGTCACCTAGTCAACTTAAGTGTGAGACCCGTATCTACCTCGTACCATTCCGTAGGTTTCCACGGTCCTCCTAGTCGAATTCTAGCAACCTTCGACCTAAAATCGGTATTTGCGCATGATCCTGAGTTGTATCCTGTATTCCAAAGTCGGCTTGACCCAAAGCTTGTATCATTGCGACAGCGTCGTCGCTGCAGTTCTGACGTAGCGTATTACACGCCGAGGCGATACCCTGGCCAGGAGATATGGGCCAGCATTCAATTCGAGTAAAAATGCCTCGCATTTGTAAACCCTAAGAGAATGTCCCATCAATCACATCAATGAAGTACACATCAATCACTTCACATGTTAAGTACAAGCAACCCTAAGTCAACTCTCTTTCTCTCCACCCATACCTAGTCAAGTACACCCATCACTCCATCACTCACTCACACCCATCACACCCATCTCTCTCTCTCTCTCACACCTCTCTCTTTCTCTCTCTCTCTCTCTCTCTCTCTCTCTCTCTCATTCTCTTAAGCAACCCCATGAGAGTCCATCGTCCAAGCTCCATGAGAGAAGCTTGGCATGACCCACTCCCTACCACCCAATCCCATCCTCTAAAATCAATCTCGATCGTTGAATTGCACCCTTTGGAGCTCAAGAGTGCGTTGATGAGAGAAGAAGTCCAAGAAGAAGTATAGGTGGGTGATTTTATGATTTTCTACCATTAATTTTGTGATTTGAGGGCCCACATGTGGTGGGACCCATCTTGATGTGTGTATTGTATCAAGGAGGGGCCCATAGTGGCGGGGTCCCTCCCTCACCATCCGATTTCTCTCTCCCTCTCTCTCTCTTTATCTCTCTCTCTCTCTCTCTCTCTCTCCTTCTTTTGATGGCCCATCTTGATGATATGTATTGTCCACACCGTCCATCTGCTTGGAGTGTGTGACCCACCTGACACATGTGTCATATATCCTTGTCATCCAGCCACATGAACGTGGGACCCACCTGGAAGTATCTGTTGTCTATCCACGTTGTCCAGAACGTGGGCCCCACATGATGTGGTGGTTTTATCCACGTTGTTTGTCCAACGGGCATGATCCACCTGCCTGTCCATTTGGACAGGCCAGGATGGAGAGAAAAATGCAAATATCAGTTGACGCAACACTGGTGGGCCCACACACGGGACCCACCAGATTTATGTGTTACATCCACACCGTCCATTTTTGGACGGTGCTGGGTTTTTTGGACGGTGTTATAGTGGGCCACCCTGATGTATCTGTTAGTCCAACCGTCCATCTGTGGCCCCAGCAGCAGATCAACTACTATATTGACGCTGCAAGTTCCGTGGGTCCCATTCTATGGTACGAGTTATGCCTACACCGTCCATCTGATAGTGGACCACCTAATGCGTGTATTTTATCCAGTCGTCCACTAGCTGGAACGATGGACCCCACCATGAGGTATATTTTTATCTAAACCGTTCATCTGCTGTTGCCTAGCTAGGGCTGTACACGAGTCAAGCTAGCTCGAAAAGCTCGCTCAACTCGGCTCAACTCAGCTTGGATTGACTTGGCTTGAAAGGCCAACTCAAGGTGAGTCAAGCTTGTTTACTAAAGCTCGAGTTGAGTTCAAGCCAAGTTCGACCATGATGTATTTCAACTCGACTCGACTCGAACTCGACTCGACTCGAATCTCGAGCTTGAGCTCGACTCAGCTCGAGTAATATATTATAATAATATACATTATATTAATATTAAATATATATATAAGTTAAAAAAATAAGTTAAAACTTAAAATTTTTTACTAAAAAATCCTACCCGACCCAACCCGTCCCAATTTCCTCTTTTTCTTTCCCCTACCCTACCGAGGTACACGCGACTTGACTCGAGATAAACTCGACTCGACTTGAACCACTAGCTTGACTCGAACTCAACTTGAAACAAGCTTCAATGTTGAGCTCGAGCTCGATCTAGAACTCGAGTATAGCATGGACAAGTCAATCTAAGCTTGGCCCACCTTGACTCGACTCGGCTCGATGTATAGCCCTATGCCCAACAGCTGGAGCTGCTCTAACATTAGCAGATCAGTGGGCGCTAATCTTAAGGTATGTGTTATATCAACACCATCCATTGGTAGGCCACGCATGCGTGGGGCCACCTCAATGTTTGTGGCTGGTGAGCCACTTTACTTGACCCCACCTTGATGAATGCATTACATCTAAACCGTCATACCTTGGGACGTCCAGCAGCCTCTGCTGCTGGACTGCACAAAGGGAAAATAGAGCATCAGTTTTAAAAATAAAAATAAATAAATAAATAAATAAAATATTATATAATATAATAATATATTCGTATGTATTCATATGAGGTGGGCGCCATGTGGAACCCACCTCTGTAAACCAAATTGGCTAGTGTACAACGGCTATTTAGCTGCTGTATCAACCTCAGCAAATTTTGTGGTCCACACCGTTGATGTATGGGTCTTATCTACACTGTACAGATGGCAGGACGGTGGGACCCACCTGAGATTTATGTGTTCTATACAAGCTATCCATCAGTTTTACCGGCATGAGACCCTGTGATGTATTTATTCCATCCACACCGTCTAGATTGTGCTAGATGGTGCTGGACAATGTTTGGACGGTGCTGTGGGCTCCACTGCAACGTATGTATTCACGCTGCCTATCTGGCGGGGCCCATTCACTGCGTATACAGGGCCCACTTGTTATATATATTAAGCCCATGTGATGGTGCCCACCTTGGTGTACGTATTCTATATTCACACCATCCAAGGGCCTACCAGTGATACATGTATTGTATACCTCCGCCATCCGTCTCTTGGACGGGTGGGGCCCGTTGTGATATATGCATTTTATCCATTCCATCTGTCCATGGGCTCAACATCCATTGGCCCGCCATGATGTATGTATTGTATATCTACACCGCCCATTGATATGACCATTTAATATATTTGGGGCCTATTTGGTAAGGCCTGATATTATATATTTGGGGCCCATGGGTTAAGGCCCATTGTGATGTATTTGGGGCCCACCCAGATGTATAAAGCCCATGTGATGAGGCCCACCTTAATATATGTGTTTGATTCGCCACCATGGTCCATTTGTGCGGCCCGCAGTGATGCATATATTGTATATCTATGTTGTCCAATTATGCGGCCCATATGATGCGGCCCACTTCATGTATATTGGCCCATTGGTGTGGCCCATGTGATGCAACCCACCTGATCGTATGATGAGGCCCATTATGATATGTTTAAGGCCCATGGAATAGGGCCTACTATGATGTATTTTCGGCCCATTTGGTAAGGCTCAATGAGATGTATTTTTTGGCCCATGTATTGCGGCCCATTGTGATGTACATGAAGTCCACGAGCGAGCCCAATACAATGCGTGAGGCTATGGGCCCAATATATGTTAGGCTCTATATAAGCCACTGCTTGGGAACAATGTTGGTTAAATGGCCACATTGATGGGCAATGATGGTTTAATGTCCACATTGTGACCTTTCCTTAGGCTGATTCCGATTGCCGAGGTTGATTTCGATTATCAAGGCCGATTTCGATTGTCGAAGCTGATTGTTGAGGCCGATTTCGCTTATCGAGGTCGATTCCGATTATCAAGGTTGTTTGTTGAGGCCGATTCCGCTCATCGAGGCCGATTCCAATTGTCGAGGCCGATTCCAATTGTCGAGGCCGATTCTAATTATCAAGGTCGATTGTTGAGGCCGATTTCGATTGTCAAGGTCGATTGTCGAGGCTCATTTCGATTGTCGAGGCCGATTCCGATTATCAAGGCCGATTCCGATTGTTGATGCCGATTATTGAGGTCAATTCTGCTTATCGAGGCCGATTTCGATTGTCGAGGCCGATTCTGATTGTCGAGGCCGATTCCGATTATCAAGGCTAATTTCGATTGTTACGGCCAATTGTTGACACCTATTCCGATTGTCGAGGCCGATTCCACTTATCGAGGCTAATTCCGATTGTCGAGGCCGATTGCGATTGTCGAGGCCGATTCTGATTATCAAGGCCGATTCCGATTGTCGAGGCCAATTTCGATTATCAAGGCCGATTCTGATTATCAAGGCCGATTGTTGAGGCTAATTTCACTTATCGAGGCCGATTCTGATTGTCGAGGTTAATTATTGAGGCCAATTTCGCTTATCGAGGTCGATTCCAATTGTCGAGGCTGATTCCGATTGTTGAGGCCGATTCCGATTATCAAGGTTGATTCCGATTGTCGAGGTCGATTGTTGAGGCCGATTTCGCTTATCGAAGCCGATTCCGATTGTCGAGGTTGATTGTCAAGGCCGATTCCGATTGTCGAGGCCGATTCTGATTATCATAGGCAATTTCGATTGTCGAGGCCGATTCTGCTTATCGAGGCTGATTCCGATTGTTGAGGCCGATTCTGCTTATCGAGGCTGATTTCAATTGTTGAGGCCGATTCTGATTTCGATTGTCGAGGTCGATTATCGAGGCCGATTCCGATTGTCGAGGCCGATTCCGATTATTGAGACTGATTCCGATTGTCGAGGCTGATTCCGATTGTCGAGGCTGGATATAGAGGCCGATTGTCGAGGACCAATGTGATGTATATGCGGCCCGTTATGATGTGTATTTAGCTCATGTTTAAGGCCCAATGTGATGTATATGAGGCCTATATTATGAGGCTCATTGTGATGCATTTGAGGGCCAGACAATGGAGCCCATCGTGATGTATGTGAGGCCCATATGAAAGGCCCATCGTAATGTGTATTAAGTTCTTGAGTGAGGCCCATAGTGCTGTATATTTGGCCCTTGTGTGAGGCCATGGATCCACCATATGTTAGGCTCTATGTGGGTCATTCCTTGGAGACAATGTTGGTTAAATGTCCACATTGTCAAGGTTAATTGTCGATGTCAGTTATTGATACCGATTATGAATATGTGACAGCATAACATCTTGATACAGGCCCATACGCATATCTGCATGTTTGTTATGAGATGTGGTTGACCATTGCATATGTCATTGGGCAGGTTGCTATGAGACTCCCTGATAAGTGGAGGTTATCTCACATGAGCGCACGGTATGTGCAGGATTGATGCATGACTGTATTGTATAACTTATGCAATTTGTATTATGTGTTGTGATTACTGTACGCCACAGCAACATCAGGATCGTAGCCACCACAGGCATATCGTGGATGGCCAGATAGGACACCGAAAATATATTACTAGCATCGGGCTACCATAGATGACCCTAGGTGAAAATTCTTAAACCCTCTTAGTACCAAAAGACGTCTCAAAATCGAGATTGAGTGGATATATATGTGAGCACATGAGGGCTGTATACCAATAGGTCACGTCTCCCACTATATTATGGTCGGTTGGGAGGGGGTGTGACCTTACTCGCCTGAGTAAGGGGGCAATATCTAGGTTGAGTTTGACCAGCTTGAGGAATGGGTCCGCTATCGACGAGTTAGGCCCGATATTGGTAGGCGGATAGTGAGGTCTCTTCCACTTACCCAATTGTGCCCTCGGATAGGGGCAGCAAGCTGGCGTAGAGTGTACTAGACCCCGATAATTTTCCTAGAAAAGAACTGTACTGATATGTGGACTTATTGAGCAGGAGTTAAATACTCATTCATTCATTCATTCATTCACTATCCACTTGGGTTGGTGGTACGCAACTATTTATTACGTGTACCTTCGCAATGGCCAGGATTTCGGTTGGGGCGCACGACTAACCTGAGATCAGGAGTTTACCACATTGAGTCTAACTATTCAAATTTAGGTATGGGATTGGTTTGGATAGAAGTCCTTTGTGGTGGACCCCGTAGCCTGCGATACTACGTACTATCATCCTGACTTAATGCTTTATCTTAGTCATTCGCACCGCATATTACACATTCCGGTATGCATGGACTCATCAGGATTTGTATATTGTATTGTATCCTCGACATCTAATATTTGACTTCTTACATTCTCGCATCGTATAGCCTTAGTATGGCTGATTGTATTCGCGGACTAGTCCGTATTTTCTCTTATTCTGATATAGTATGATTTATGGCTTGTTAGTATTTCCACTTACTCTAATTACTCTGATATTGCTTACTTAGTACTTACCTTGTGCACACACTTTCACCACCTACTAAGCTTTCTATAAGCTTATGCATGATAGATGCGTGCAGGTAGCGTTAGGTTGCAGCAGTGTTGAGCTTGGAGCATGTAGTTGACTTCTGGAACTTTGATTTTGACATATGTATTTTTCTTTCAGTATTGTATTCAAATGTTTATATTAGTGGATATGTGATGATGATGTTGCCTTTGTGATTTGGGTAAATTTGTGGTTATGCTTCTTACAAGATAAATGTACGTTAGAAATCCTCCTTGTAAGATTCCGGGATCAGAACCTGGCATATGGGCGCTTGGAGCCGAGAATAGGGTACTACGGAGGCTGTCGGCACCGGCGATCAGGATTCCTGTGAACTCGATTTCTGGGTTTGGGACGTGATAGAAGTTGGTATCAAAGCATAACTTGGGAATACCTGAGGATAACATCACATATCTGCTGATATCTACCTTGCACTCTATGATTATTGAGAACCTAGAATGGTTAGATCCTCGAGTTTGAATAACTTAGAGATTTTCTGATATAACTCCCTACCATTGAGAATGTGAGGCTGCATAATATTTCAGTTTCGATTATTTCTGACTATGATCCGAAGATCTATAGGGTCACATTTATGTTGACGAGGCATCTTGGGAGCGCGAGGCTGAGATTCATAGGCGTTATCCCCCCTCTTAGGTATTTGATGATTATATCTATAGTGGTAGAATTTCCCTCCCTTGGTGAGCTCTATATTGGTTGTGCCGTGTTTTAAATTTCAACGACTAAATTTTATTAAGAGGGGAGAGCTGTGAGATCCGTATCCTAGCCCGTACCGTTCTGTAGGTTTCCACGATCCTCCTGGTCGAATTCCGATAACCCTCAACCTGAAATCGTTATTTACGCGCGATTCTGAGTTATATCCCATATTCCAGAGTCAGCTTGACCTAAGACTTGTATCATTGCGACCGCGCCATCGCTGCGTATTATGCGTCGAGGCGATACCCTGGCCAGGAGATATGGGCCCGCGTTCAGTTTGAGGAAAAATGCCCCGCATTTGCAAAACCCGATAGAATGTCCCATCAATCACATCATTCACTTCACGTGTCAAGTACAAGCAACCCTAAGTCAACTCTCTCTCTCTCTCTCTCTCTCTCTCTCCACCAATACCTAGTCAAGTACACCCATCACTCCACTCACTCACACCCATCACACTCATCTCTCTCTCTCTCTCTCTCTCTCTCTCTCTCTCTCTCTTACACCTCGCTGTCTCATCTCTCTCTCTCTCATTCTCCCAAGCAACCCCATAAGAGTCCATCGTCCAAGCTCCATGAGAGAAGCTTGGCATGGCCCACTCCCTACTACTCAATCCCACCCTCTAAAATCAATCTCGACCGTTGAATCAAACCCTTTAGAGCTATAGGGTGTGTTGATGAAAGAAGAAGTCCAAGAAGAAGTATAGGTGGGTGATTTTATGATTTGAGGGCCTACATCTGGTGGGATCCATCTTGATGTGTGTATTGTATCAAGGAGGGGCCCATAGTGGCGGGGTCCCTCCATCACCATCCGATTTCTCTCTCCCTCTCTCTCTCTCTCTCCTTCTTTTGATGGCCCACCTTAATAATATGTATTGTCCACACCATCCATCTGCTTAGAGTGTGTGACCCACCTGACGCATGTGCCGTATATCCTTGCCGTCCAGCCACATGAACATGGGATCCACCTGGAAGTATCTGTTGTCTATCCACGTTGTCTAGAACATGGACCCCACATGATGTGATGGTTTTATCCACGCTGTCTGTCCAGCGGGCAGGATCTACCTGCCTGTCCATTTGGACAAGCCTGGATGGAGAGAAAAATGCAAATATCAGTTGATGCAACGCTGGTGGGCCCACACGTGGGACCCACCAGATTTACGTGTTACATCCACACCGTCCATTTTTGGACGGTGCTTGGTTGTTTGGACGGTGTTATAGTTGGCCACCCTGATGTATCTGTTAGTCCAGTCGTCCATCTGTGGCCCCAGCAGCAGATCAGCTACTATATTGACACTGCAAGTTCTGTGGGTCCCATTCTGTGGTACAAGTTATGCCTACACCGTCCATCTGATAGTGGACCACCTAATGCATGTATTTTATCTAGCTGTCCACTAGCTGGAACGGTGGACCCCACCATGAGGTATATTTTTATCCAAACCATTCATCTATTGCTGCCCAGCAGCTGGAGCTACTCTAATGTCAGCAGATCAGTGGGTGCTGATCTTGAGGTATGTGTTATATCAACACCATCTATCAGTAGGCCACACGTGTGTGAGGCCACCTCAATGTTTGTGGCTGGTGAGCCACGTGTACTTGACCCACCTTGATGAACGCATTACATCTAAACCGTCCTACCTTGGGATGTCCAGCAGCCTCTGTTATTGGACTATACAAAGGGAAAACAGAGCATCAGTTTTAAAAATAAAAATAAAATAAAAAATAAATAAAATATTATATAATATAATAATATATTATTATGTATTCATATGAGGTGGACCCCATGTGGAACCCACCTTTGCAAACCAGATTGGCTGGTGTACCGCGGCTATTTAGCTGCTGTATCGACGTCAACAAATTTTGTGGGCCACACCGTTGATGTATGGGTCTTATCTACACCGTACAGATGGTGGGACGGTGGGACCCACCTGGTATTTATGTGTTCTATACAAGTTGTCCATCTGTTTTGCCGGCATGGGACCCTGTGATGTATTTATTCCATCCACACCATCCAGATTGTGCTAGACGGTGTTGGATAATGTTTGGACGGTGCCATGGGCTCCACTGCAACGTATGTACCCACGCTGCCTATCTAGTGGAGCCCATTTGCTGCATATGTGGGGGCCACCTGTTATATATATTAGGCCCATGTGATGGGGCCCACTTGTGTACGTATTCTATATTCACACCATCTAAGGGCCTACCAGTGATACATGTATTGTATACCTCCGCCATCCGTCTCTTGGATGGGTGGGGTCCGTTGTGATATATGCATTTTATCCATTCCATCTGTCCATGGGCTCGACATCCATTGGCCCGTCGTGATGTATGTATTGTATATCTACACCACCCATTGATACGACCATTTGATATATTTGGGGCCTATTTGGTAAGGCCTGATATTATATATTTGGGGCCCATGGGTTAAGGCCCATTGTGATGTATTTGGGGCCCACCCAGATGTATAAAGCCCATGTGATGAGGCCCACCTTAATATATGTGTTTGATTCCCCACCATTGTCCATTTGTGCGGCCCATTGTAATGCATATATTGTATATTTATGTTGTCCACTTGTGCGGCCCATGTGATGCAGCCCACTTGATGTATATTGGCACATTGGTGTGGCCCATGTGATGCGGCCCACTTGATCATATGATGAGGCCCATTATGATATGTTTAAGGCCCATGGAATAGGGCTCACTGTGATGTATTTTCGGCCCATTTGGTAAGGCCCAATTAGATGTATTTTTTGGTCCATGTATTGTGGCCCATTGTGATGTACATGAAGTCCATGAGCAAGGCCCAATGCGATGCTTATGCGGCCCATGAGTGAGGCCCATAATTATGTGTATTAGGCCCTTGCGTGAGGCTATTGGCCCACTATATGTTTGGCTCTATATAGGCCACTGCTTGGGAGCAATGTTGGTTAAATGGCCACATTGATGGGCAATGATGGTTTAATGTCCACATTGTGACCTTCCCTTAGGCCGATTTTGATTTCGATTGTCAAGGCCGATTCTGATTGTCGAGGCTGATTGTTGAGGCTGATTTCGCTTATCAAGGCCGATTCCGATTGTCGAGGCCAATTCCGATTATCAAAGCT
Source organism: Magnolia changhungtana (assembly GCA_030180095.1). NCBI lineage: Eukaryota > Viridiplantae > Streptophyta > Magnoliopsida > Magnoliales > Magnoliaceae > Magnolia > Magnolia changhungtana. The sequence continues at coordinate 3,511,674 of JASAUF010000579.1, forward strand.
GATTCCAATTATTAAGGCCAATTTCGCTTATCGAGGCTGATTCTGATTGTTGAGGCTAATTCTGATTGTCGAGGTCAATTCTGATTGTTGAGGCCGATTGTTGAGGCTGATTCCGCTTATCGAGGCTGATTCAGATTATCGAGGCTGATTCTGATTGTCGAGGCCAATTTCGATTATTGAGGCTGATTCCAATTATGAAGGCCGATTCCGATTTCAATTATCCAGGCCGATTCCAATTGTCAAGGCTGATTTTGATTATCAAGGCCGATTCCAATTGTCGAGGCTGATTGTTGAGGCCGATTCTGCTTATCGAGGCTGATTTCGATTGTCGAGGCCGATTCTGATTATTAAGGCCGATTTCGATTGTCGAGGCTAATTGTTGGGGCCGATTCTGCTTATCGAAGCCGCTTCCGATTGTCGAGGCCGATTGTCAGGGCCAATTCTAATTATCGAGGCCAATTGTTGAGGCTGATTCCGCTTATCGAGGCTGATTCTGATTGTCGAGGCCGATTCCGATTGTCTAGGCCGATTTCGATTGTCGAGGCCGATTGTTGAGGCTGATTCCGATTCCGATTATTGAGGCCTATTCCGATTGTTGATACCAATTCCGATTGTCAAGGCTGATTCTGATTGTCGAGGCTGATTCCGATTGTGGAGGCCAGATATTGAGGCATTTGTCGAGGACTAATGTGATGTATATGAGGCCCGTATTTGAGGCCCGTTGTGATGTATATTTAGCTCGTGTTTAATGCCTAATGTGATGTATATGAGGCCTATATGATGAGGCTCATTGTGATGCATTTGAGGGCCAGACAATGGAGCCCATTGTGATGTATGTGAGGTCCATATGAAAGGCCCATCGTGATGTGTATTAAGTTCTTGAGTGAGGCCCATGGTGTTGTATATTTGGCCCTTGTGTGATGCCATGGATCCACTATATGTTAGGCTCTATGTGGGTCATTCCTTGGCGGCAATGTTGGTTAAATGTTCGCATTGTCGAGATTGATTGTCGATGCCGGTTATTAATACCGATTAACATCTTGATACATGCCCATACGCATCATCTACATGTTTGTTATGAGATGTGGTTGACCATTGTATATGTCATTGGGCAGGTTGCGATGAGACTCCCTGATAGGTGGAAGTTATCTCATATGAGCGCACGGTATGCGCAGGATTGATGCATGACTGGATTATATAACTCATGCATCTTACATTGTGTGTTGTGATTACTATACGTCATAGCGACATCAGGGCTGTAGCCTCCGCAAGTATATCTTGGATGGCCAGATGGGACACTGAAAATATGTTACTAGCATCGGGCTGTCATAAATGACCCTAGGTGAAAATTCCTAAACCCTCTTAGTACCAGAGGACGCCCCAACGTCAAGACCGAGTGGATATATATGTGAGCACATGAGGGCCGTATACCAGTAGGCCACGTCTCCCACTATGTTGTGGTCGGTTAGGAGGGGGTGTGACCTTACCCGCCTGAGTGAGGGAAAAATATCTAGGTTGAGTTTGAGTAACTTGAGGAATGGGTTTGCTATCGACAAGTCGGGCCCGATATTGGCAGGCAGATAGTGAGGTCTCTTCCACTTACTTAGTTGTGCGCTTGGATAGGGGCGGTAAGCTGGCGTAGAATGTACTAGACCTTGATGATTTTCCTAGAAAGGAATTGTACTGATATGTAGACTTATTGAGCAGTAGTTGCATACTCATTCATTCACTATCCACTCGGGCTGGTGGTGCACAACTATTTGTTACGTACACCTTCGCAATGGCCGGGATTTCGGTTGGGGCACGCCACTATCCTGAGATCAGGAGTTTATCACATTGAGTTTAATTATTCAAATTTAGGTATGAGACTGGTTTGGATAGAAGTCCTTTATGGTGGACCCCGTAGCCTGCGATACTACGTACTATCATCCAGACTTCACGTTCTATCTTAGTCCTTCGCATCACATATTGCACTTTCCGGTATGCGTGGACTCATCAGGATTTGTATATTGTATTGTATCTTCGACATCTGATATTTGACTTCTTACATTCTTGCATCGTATAGCCTTGGTACGACTGATTGTATTCACGGACTAGTCAGTATTTTTGCTTATTCTGATATTGTATGATTTATGGCTTGTCAGTATTTCCCCTTACTCTAATTACTCTGATATTGCTTACTTAACACTTTCCTTGTGCACACACTTTCACCACCCACTAAGATTTCTATAAGCTTATGCACGATAAATGCGTGCAGGTGGCATTAGGTTGCAGCAACGTTGAGCTTAGAGCATATAGCTGACTTCTAGAACTTTGATTTTGATATATGTATTTTCCTTTCAGCATTGTATTCAAATGTTTATATTAGTGGATATGTGATTTGGGTAAACTTATGGTTATGCTTCTTACGAGATAAATATACATTGGAAAATCCTCCTTGTAGGATCCCGGGATTGAAACCTGGCATATGGGCGCCGAGAATGGGGTACTACAGAGGTTGTCGGTACTAGATCGGGTTTGGGGCGAGACATTAAGTATATGCTATGTGGCTTGTCAAGTTATCAAATCCTGCTAATTAAAAGCTCGTGTTGACCGATTATTTTACCGTTTCTACAAGTAGATGAGTCGAGGTAGATTTATTTAACCCAGGCTACTACTAGGCAATGATGGTGATTAACACAACATTATACACACCTTTGTATCACATATCCTCTCTGTAACCATGATCTCATACTACGAATTTTTGCTCATAGATCAATGAGTCATTTTAGGATAGAGAACTTTCGAATTATATTTTCCAAGGTTTCTAATGGGCCTAATTGACCATGGAAGCAGGGTAACTGGTTAATGGCGACTCCAATCAAATATAATATATCTCACATATTTAATAGATCACATACACTCATGAAAAGGCATACATAAACGTGATTTGCCCAAAGCCCAATGTCCACCATAGCCCACTTAAGGCTTCAGATTTTATTTTTTTCTTTTTACAAAAGTATATATTTTAATGGGCTTATTAATATCATTCTATCAAATATGATACATACTATTCTTGTATAAAAGCCTATTTAGTTAATCAAATCTAAAGAATTTCCATACCCTCCGATGGACGGACGGTGTGGATAAGACACATACGTAATCACGGTGGGGCCTGGTGAGTTTATTCGATAAGCGGTCCACTTCCTACTAAAAGGATGCGGATTTACTGCGTACGCTGGAATGTTATGTGGGGCCCATAGTGATGTTCATGAGAAATCCACTCTGTCCATCTGTTTTTCGATCCGATTTTAGCATGAAAAGTGAAAGCAGAGGTGAATCCAAAATTCAAGCAGGCCACACGAGAGGAAACGATGGGGATTCAGTGACCACCATTGAAACGTTCATATGGCGACAAAAGTTCTGTATTAGGCTAATTTTTTAACCTATTTTTTTTTTCATGTTTTCAATTCATCCTAGTGGGAATGACCTTATAAACAGATTAGATGGGATATAGACATCGAGGTGGAGCTCAGGAAGGTTTCAACGATAGGCATTTATTTCCCCAATTTTCCCTCTCATGTGGCCCACTTGAATTTTGGATCCACATAAATTTTCATCGAATATCCTAAAATGAACCCAAAAAAAGGATGGACGGTGTGGATTACCCACAAACGTCACAATGGCCCCACCTGTCATCCTAGCACAGGAACTTCCTGCGAAAGGCTTTCGAAAGGGAATTCGCTTCGGAGTCTATTTCGAGGACGCGGATTAGATATTGATAGGTTGAGTAGTGAGTCAGCTACTGAAGTGACGTCACCAAGTTTTGTGGGCCTTACTGTGATGTATGTGTTGTATCCACACTGTCCATCCATCTTGAGATATCATTTTAGGGCATGAGGAAAAGAATGAGGCAAATAAAAAGCTGTAGTGGATCCACCACATAAAACAGTGGAGAGAGTGATCCCCATCATTGAAACTATCCTAAGGCCCACCATAATGTTTATTTGAAATCAAACCTATTCAAAAGTTAAAAAAGACATGAAATAAGGGAAAACACAAATATCAACTAGATTTAAAACTTTTGTGGCCTTTAGAAGTTTTGAACGGTGGATGTCACTGTTTCCACTGTTTTCTGTGTTGGGGTCCACCGGAGATTTGATTTAACTCGTTCTTTGGGATATTGCCCTAAAATGATCTCTCCAAATGGATGGAAGGTGTGGATACAAAGAATACGTCATGGTGGGCCACGAAACTTGGTGACGTCACTTCAGTAGCGAGTCTCGCTACTAAACCTGTCAGTAGCTAATCCGTGCCCCTATTTTAAAGCCTATAAAGGCCAGTTGCAGTGCAGCCGTGCAAAGAGAGAGAGAGAGAGAGAGAATATGAGGAGGAGAGGAAGAACGGGTATGAATTTTATTTTTTTTTACCTAATTTTTTTAAATAGAAAAAGCTCTCGCATATCAATTGGGGTTATCTAGAAAGCCTATTGATATAGAAGTATAATATAAATTCATTAGAAGTAATACTTGTACTGAATCCCACATTATTTTGTCTGCTAGCAGTCAAGAAAATTACATTATCCGTGAAGAGCAAGAAACCCTAATTTTATCAATTGACCACGTATTAGCATCACAATGTGGCTGTTACATGTTAAAGTTTAGTTCTGAATTCTGTTATAGGCAAGGTTACTTTGTACGTGTTCCTCATGTAGGGACAACTTCGAAGTGGGCCGTCCATCATGCAGGGCCCAACTTGAAGTGGGTCATTCATCATTAAGGGCAGACCTTCGATGTGGATTGTCCTCATGTCAGGTACTTGAATGGGTCATCTATCATGTGGGACCTGTTGGAAATTATACAGAATAATATTATTGCTGTAAAATATGGAACCCGAAAAAATCAAGATGATCTGAAATAAGGACAGGTTGAAGAACGTCTGAGACGCTATCCTTAAAGTGCTATTTGCCTCTACTAACAAAGATTGAGTATGCTGATAGGTTACATGCAAACTACTTCTAGGATATGATGAGCTTGGTGTGGGTCTGCGTTCAGCAAACACGAAGGCCCACAAATGGAACTCTGTTACACACAGTCTGGCAGAAAAAACAGAAAAGAAAAAATCCAAGAAGAAAAGAGAAAGAAGTATTGTGATTTGGACCACTACACTGGTTAGTTCTTCAGCCATTGGTTCAGTTGAACCGTTTTAGACCATACAGCTAGTCTAACCTTCAAGCAAATGTTTAAAGTTGCTGACTTGCTAGAATCATTGGAGTATAGGAGATGAGTGGCTACTCAGTTCGTATTGGTCTGTTGGAGTGGGTTGAGAGATGGTTTGGAATCCCATCCAGACCCTATTTATATAGGTTGTGGTGGCTGGGGGGTTATGGTCCAAGGAAAGAACTCCCATTATGCCATTTCTAGCTGTTGAAAAACTAGCCGTTTTATGGTCGTTTTCTTACTGTTGTGCATGAGCTATAACCACTCCTGCATGTAACTGTTGTGAGACAGCAACTAGCCATTTTCTAGCTGTTGGGCTAGCCATGCAGCAGTTACAGCTGGTCTTTGCACTAAGTGTAAAGTGCGCCACTAGCACCTCTACAGTCACACTGCCTCACATGCCCACACCCTCACACCGAGCCTGAGACCAAGACCGAGCCCGAGCCCAAGCGTGAGCATCAGCGCGTGGGTGTTCTAGTGCTACGCACTGGAACACGCAAGTCCCATGGTCCATGGACTATGTGGGCAAATAATAAGGTACTCCACACTTTTCATATAAACCACAAAATCTTCTCTTCCCTATCCCATGTGGGACTATTCTCAAAACCTCCAAAAAGGTGTTTTCCAAACACTTTTTATATAATATATATATTTTTTTATTATTAAAATATATTTTAAAAATCAATATTTTGCAACAGGACCCACCATCAATGTTATTGTCCATCATGTAGTGCCTGCCTTTAATATCCACCGCCCATTATGTGGAGCCCACCTTAGATGCGGACCTCCATCATGTGGGCCCCACCTTTGTCATGGATCATCTGTCATGTGGGGCCTACCTTAAATGTGGGCCATTCATCATCAGCACCATTGATATGGATTGTCCATTATGTGGGGCCCAACATGATGTGGGTCATTCATCATGTGCGGGCCTCCTTCAATGTCCACCACCCATCACATGGAGCCGACCTTTGATGTGGACGGTCTATCGTGTGGGCCCACCTTCCATGTCAGTTGTCCATCATGTAGGCCCACTTGGATGTGGGCCATTCATCATTAGGGGTGACCTTTGATGTGGACTATCCATTATGTGGGTCCTACCTTGACGTGGGTCATCCATCATGTGGGGCCACCTTTAATATCCACTGCCCCTCTTTGGATCCCACCTTTCATTTGGACCGTCGATCGTGTGGACAATCCATTACGTGGGCTCACCTTGATGTGGGCCCCACCTTTGATGCAGACCATCTATCATGTGGGTCCTTCTTTGATATGGACCATCTATCACATGGAGAGAGAGAGAGAGAGAGAGAGAGAGAGAGAGAGAGAGTTAAATTACTTGTCGCATAGTATCCAAGAGCGCCCTTAGTGTTTGCTCACACGATTGCTTTGATCTATTTTACTCATGTCTTCTATCGTGTCTCAAATGGAAATTAGAGGAGAATGTCCTCTTAGTTACTTACCTACATAAAGAGAGAAGTCCTATTGCATGTTAAATGGACCCATCTCCAATAACTTCTGTTAGAGGATTGACTAACATATATTTCTTTCTTTGGTAGTTGACCAACTACAATGTCTTCATGCCTTATGACATCTTTCACATGGTGATACTTAACTCAATATGCTTTCATCCATCATATTGTACATGACTTTTCATAGTCTTCTAGAGGCCATAAACTTCTACCCTTTTGAGCACCCTTCTCACATTGGTGAATAAAATAGAATGCAAATGCTTACCTTTCTGAAGACCTATGGATTTTTGTAAGAACATTGTTGTAGTTCCCAAGGCTAAAATTGAGCTAGAAGCAATGGAAATGCATTCTTTCATCCATCTTTCTCCATCCTTTCTTGAAAGATGAAAGCCATCCTCGAGATAAAGAATGAACTCCCACTTTATGTGGTTGATGTAGGACGGATGGCCTAGCCTAGAATGATGAAATGAGATCATCACCATATTAACTAGAACAATTTAAAGCACAAAGTAAAGCTAATCTATCACATTAAAAAAAAAAAAAAAAAAATCAGCAATGTAACATGTTCGAATTTAAGCCATGCTACAGTCCGGCAATGTAGATCCAATAAAATGCCAAATAATCTGGATCTATGAAAGGTGGAACTTTCGTCTAAGCATATGGGTAATTCTCAATTCAAAGGGGTTCACTTGGTTTGTGAGAGTTTGCATAGGTAAGGGTTAGGACTTTTGGTTTTGGGAATCAGATTTTTGAAATTTGGATATAGAATTAGGGTTATGGGAAATTAGGGTTTTGAGAGTTATGTTTTTAGGGAATCAAGTTTGTAGGAATTAGGATTTTGAGAATTAAGATTTGAGACTTAGGGTGTTATGAAACTAGGGTTGGAAATTGGAGTTTTAAGAATTAGGGTTAAGGGTGTAAGGGGATGGAGGAAGGAAGAAGAAGAACGGAGGTAGGCTTATTTGTAGATGGAGAAAGAAGAAAAAGAAAGAATTAGAAAGAAATGGAAAGAGCGAAGATAAGAAATACCTTTTGATTGAAAAGAATGGGAGAGAATGATAACTTGGATTCACTCAATGGCATCATACCAAATCACTCCAATTGTAGGAGGTTTTACTTTATCACAGAGGAAGAGAAGGAAGAACTTTATTTCATATACTCAATAAAATAGGCTAGGGTGTGGACATCTAAGCCTTATATAGTCTCAAGAAAGACTTTTTACAAAAAGACACTCTCAAATAAAAAGTTTCTCATAAGAATCTCAATAAAATAAAAATAAAATAAAATTTGTTTCTAACTCCCTAAACTCAACAAAAATATAAGCTAAACAAAAAATAACAAAATTTATAAACAACTAAATAAACTAAACTATTTCGTAGCTCACAATCAAGATGTCCAACGACGATGATCCAACAGTTGGAATGGTCTAATTAAGTAGCCTTCATGCATCTTCTTACTGTGGGGCCTTCAAAGATACATAATCATGCATGTGGGGTATTTAACGGGCTAGACACTTGAATTAGGCCCATGGGGCCTTGTGTATGCATCACCTAACTATAAAGAAACAAGAGCTTTCCTCCTCCTCTGGTATACTTTGATTGGTGCTCGGATGTCCTCATAAGTGGTTATAAGCTTTTTTTGTCAATCTCGCATAAGATGCTTTGCTCAACACTTTCTCTTAATAATGTATGCATTGACTTGCAACTAAGATGCCATCAAGATTTTCCTAACCCTTACAAAAGTTCCTTGAAAAGGTGAGATACCCTTAGTCAACATCCTTATGCTTTTGCTATAATAATGGGAAGAATCCTAGCGAGAGTAATAGGAAAAGCTGAGATAATTAAGAAAAACTTCCATAATCATAATAGGGCATATATCTTTAACCTCCACTTTCTCCATTTAATGATAAGCATGATGAACATAACACTAACACTTTTGATCCATCACGCCTCATCATGGAATTTATTCAATGTATCACCTTTCATCACTTTGGAATATTGACAAAAGAATGTGAATGAGAATCCTTCATTGAAATCTCTTTCAAATTGTTCTACTCACTCAGATGGAATGAGTTCAAAGTTAGGCCCCTCCCTAGAAAGCTGCATGTAGTACCAGATTGTTTTTATTTCATCTCTTTAACTAGATTTTCTCCCACCTTGATATTCTTTATTGCATTTACCCTCATCACATTTGCAATTTGGTAGAGAAAATTATGCCATTATCCCCATCTCTTATGTATCCCATCTCTTAATTAAATGAGTCTTGATCTTTGTGTCCCAAGGATTTCCTCTATTCTGGTTATATCATGTAAGTCCCACAACACAATCTTTTACTTGTTTTCACCTCTTGTGTATCCAACTATTAGGGATCTCTTAAGTGTAAGATCTTGATGAGGAATTGCCAAAGGATCTACTGTGCATCAGATATGGAGATCTGAAGAAGGAGATGGCTTACCTTGCTGTGATGCCATCGCTGTGAAAACGGGACACTAAGGTCTTCCTTTCCTTACACCCTTTAGAGAAGATATAATTGTTTGAGCTTCTATCAGTTAGTGTTGGATTGGGGACCCAACACTAATATATAGAGAGAGGGCAGAGGAGTTTGAAACCCATTAAAACTCCTCTCCCTAGAGGCTCCACACGAATTGTAATCCCAGACACATTGTGATTCTATATGAGTTACAGACTAAGCATTCCACCCCTGTATGAATTCTAGATGCATCACACTTAGTGGGGCCCACTGGTACACCTGATCATATTATCCAACTCTTAGGATGATCCACACCCTTGATCAACACGGCCCACCTTATAGAGTTCTTACATTTTCCTAATTGGGCCATATTGATCAATGTTAATGATTAATCTTTTGAAAACATTTTTAAAATATGTTTTAATTTTGAAAAAACATCCAAATGGTTAACCAATTTAATTGTTGGATAATACGGATAATGCTATAACAATATGGTCCTCAAGACGGCCAGTATCGGATCGTGGTAGGCATCACAACATTTAATATGACTGATGTGAGACTAAGAGCAGTCACAAATACTATCAGCCTCGATGACATAGATCACTAATTGGTAAGTGTGGTATAAGGATTACACACATAGTGTGATGATGTGTGTCTATCCTTAAGAGGTCCAAGAGCTTTCAAAATGTCTCCAACGAGATACGACTGTAGTTCTGCTTACTCAAAACAATTTGCGCATATATGTAGAGTAAACAGAAATCATCTTTATGTCGAAATCATCAATTAACTTTATTAACTGAGATCTCTTCAATGTCTATGGAAAAAGAAAACATGCTCAACTCCCACTAACTAAAAACATCTGCATAATCAATGACTCCCATGGATATCACATGCTCCTGAAATGGCATGATAGTGAGCCCTTTAGTGAAAAGATTTGCAATCATCTGCTTAGTGTCGATGAACTCTACAGACACTTGACGATTCTGTACTTTTTCCTTTACAAGGAAGATACTTGATGTCGATGTGCCTCGACCTTAATGAATGCTTATTGTTACTAGAGAAGGAAATTGCAGCCGAATTATCGCAAATGCTTTTCAACGGTTTTGGGATGTGCTCCAATACTCGCAAACCTGAGAAGAAACGATGTAATCACAATGCCCGATTAGATGCCTCATGATAAGTGATAAATTCAGCTTCCATAGTGGATGGGGCTGTGGTTGATTGTTTCACGCTTTTCTAAGACAACCCCTCCAACCATCATAAAGATGTAGCCTGAGGTGGACTTCTTAGTGTCAACGCAACCAGCATAATCTATGTCTGAGTATCTAATCAACTCCAAATGATTAGATCTTGTGTATGTGAGTCTGAAGTCCTTTGTTCTTTACAGATACCGCAACACTTTCTTTGTAGCTACCCAATTTTAAAATCCTGGATTAGATAGATACCTGCCCAACATTCTAACATCGAAGGCAATATCTGGTCGTGTGCAGACTTGAGCATAAATGATACTCCTAACTACTAACACGTATGGAAATTTCTACATTCGATTATTTTCCAAATCATTCTTAACCCTTAGGACATTGGAATTGGCCAAATTTGTCACCCTTTACAATAGGTGATTGTCCAGGAGCACAATTTTGCATGCCATTCCTTTCGAGTACCTTATTAATATAGGCCCTCTGTGACAAGCTAAGCAGTCCACATGATCTGTCACGATGAATCTCAATGCCGATGACATAAGAGGCATCACCAAGGTCGTTCATTTCAAATATTTGAGATAAGAATTTCTTGGTGTCACTTAACATCCTGATGTCACTGTTGGCCAACAGAATGTCATCAATTTATAAAATCATCATAATGAACTTACCCCCACTGATTTTAATGTAGATACATTCATCTACAGTATTTTCTATAAAACTACATGAGAAAATCACTTCATGAAACTTTAGATACCACTGTCGTGATGCCTGTTTCAACTCATGGATGGATTTCTTTAGTTTATAAACTAAATGTTCTGAGCCATGCACTACAAAACCTTCAGGTTGTAACATATATACGTTCTCATTAAGATCCTCATTGAGAAACGCTATCTTTACATTCATTTGATGTAACTCTAAATTCATGTGAGGTTTGGGCGAATGGTCTTCACCGTAGGTTTGCTTCCTATAGGTGAGGGTTCGATTCCCCTCCTTGGCTTTACTCAATACACGTGGTTGTTGGTGATTGCCTGTATCCGTAGGGATTAGTCTCACTTTAGAAAGAGGTGGGGACACCCTGTGTCTTAAAAAAATGTGAGCTACAAGAGCCATTACGATCCTGAATGAGTTTTTCTTAGATACTGCTGAGATTCTCCTTAAAGTCAATGCCCTCACGTTGGTTAGAACCCTTAGCAACAAGTCTGGTTTTATATCTTTCAACATTACCCTTGGAGTCCCGCTTGGTTTTAAGTATCCATTTACAACCAATCAATTTTACTCCTGAGGGTAACTCAACAAGATCTTATACTTTATTGTCCCTCATGGATTTCAACTCATCCTTAATGGCATCAAAATAACGAGAAAGGTCAGCACTCTGTTTGACTTACGTAAAGGATTCAGGATTCTTTTCCACCCATGTCAAACTCGTGCTCCTGTAAGTATACGATGTAATCCTCTCGATTTATAGGCTTTCTCTCTTTCAAATCTTCTTAATGGCTCGACCTCTTGGGTGTGATTTTGATTCCCTCATTAATGGGTTGTGCAGAAGGTTCAACGTGATGTTATGTAGTGATTACAAGCTCGACAACAACATTCATATCCACGTCATCTGGAGTGATTATGACCGGAGTTACAGTCCTTTCTTTCCCAATATTTTCAATGTCCTTAATGAATCTGGCATGCCCAGTCTCAACAATCCTGATAGAGTGGGAAGGATAGTAGAATCGATAGCCTTTTATCCTTTTCGCGTATCCAATGAAGAAACAGCTTATAATTCTATGATCGAGCTTTCTTTCATGCAGGTTATAAATTTTAGCCTCGATAGGGCATCCTCAAATATGTAGATATCGGAGACTTGATTTTCTCTCATTCCACAACTCAAAAAGGGTTTTGCTTACAGCTTTGTTGGGGACCATGTTCAGGATATGAACTGCAGTTTTGAAAGTATCACCCCACAAAGATTCTGGTAATGTCGAATTTCTTATCATGCTAAGTACTATATCCATAAGGGTGCGATTATGCCTTTTAACCACGTCATTCTGCTCTGGAGTCCCAGGCATGGTGTACTAGGCGACAATGCCACAATCTTGTAGATATCTAGCAAATGGTCTTGGATTGCGACCTGATTCATCATATTTACTATAGTATTTGCCACCTTTCAGATCCGAAGACTTTAATCTTCTGTGGAGTTGATTTTCAATTCGACCTTATAGATTTTAAAAGTATCCAGGGCATCAATTTTTCACCGATAAGATAGAGGTATCCAAAATGAGAGTAGTCATCTATAAAGGTAATAAAATATTGGTGTTAACTCCAAGATGTTGTAGGGAATGATCCACAAATGTCTGTATGTATTACCTCTAAGAGTCCTACAATCCTTGTTGCATATTTCTTTTTTAATTTTAGTCTGTTTTCCTTTAATGCAATCAATATACACTTTATAGTCGGAGTAGTCTAGAGAATGAAGAATCCCTTCTCGCACAAGCATGTCCAATCTCTGACGAGGGATATAACACAATCGCTTATGCCATAACATGGAGGAATTCTCATAGTCTAGTCTTCGTTTATATCCTGTTTTATTTTCATGAAGGTCATTTACATTATAGACATGTGAGGCATTTAAGTCTAACTGATTCTGTTCTAATCTGTTTTGAATCAAATCTAACTGATGTGTCGGTGGATTCTTGGTGCATAGATTCGGGAACTACTATTCACATATATACTTCTATGCAAGACTTGCTACAGATCAGGCCACCAACTGATGCAGAGAGCTCAATATACATAGGCAATGGTGTTCAAGTTGGCGTGGAGGCAATTGAAGTCTATAGGCTTTAGGTTAGAGTCAGGCTATTTATTGGATTTGGCAGATAGATTTTATGTGCCTTCTATAAGGCATAATTTAGTCTCTATTTCTCGTTTGGATAAATTATGATATCCATTTGAGTTTGAGAATAAATGATTAAGTATTTACTTTAATTCGATTAAAGTTGGCACTGGCTCTATGGTGAACAACCTATACCAGTTAGACTTGAGTGCCTCATACGTCTATAATGTAAATAACCTCCATGAAAATAAAACAGTATCTAAACTAAGAATAGACTATGAGAATTCTTCCATGTTGTGACATAGGCGATTGTGCCATATCTCTCGTGAGAGATTGGACATGCTTGTGCGAGAAAGGATTCTTCATTCTCTAGACTTCTCCGACTATAAAGTGTTTATTGATTGCATTAAAGGAATACAAACCAGAACAAAAAAGAAATGTGCAACAAAGAGTGTAGGACTCTTAGAGGTAATACATACGGACATTTGTGGACCATTCCGTATAGCATCCTAGAGTGGACACCAATATTTGATTACCTTTATAGATGACTACTCTCATTTCAGGTACCTTTATCTTATCGATGAAAAATCAGATGCCCTGGATGCTTTTAAAATCTATAAGGTTGATGTTGAAAATCAGCTCAATAAAATAATTAAAGTCATCGGATCTGACAGTGGTGGCAAATACTATGGTAGATATGACGAATCAGGTCACAATCTAGGACCATTCGCTAGATACCTAAAGATTGTGGCATTGTCACCCAGTACACCATATCTGAGACTCCAGAGTAGAATGGTGTGACTGAAAGGCGTAATCGCACCCTTATGGATATGGTGCTTAGCATGATAAGAAATTCGACATTATCAGAATCTCTGTGGGGTGACACGATCAAAACTGTAGTTCATATCCTTAACAGGGTCCCCGGCAAAGCTCTAAGCAAAAACCCTTTTGAGTTATAGAATGAGAGAAAACCAAATCTCCGATATCTACATGTTTGAAGATTCCTTGTTGAGGCCAAAATTTATAAACCGCATAAAAGAAAGCTCGATCATAGAACTATAAGTTGTTTCCTTATTGGATACCCAAAAAGGATAAGGGGTTATCGATTCTGCTGTCCTTCCCACTTTAACAGGATTGTTGAGATTGAGAATGCATATTTATTAAGGACACTGAAAATAGTGGGTGTGAGACCCGTATCCTAGCCCGTATCATTCCATAGGCTTCCGCGGCCCTCCCGGTCGAATTCTGGCAACCTGCAACCTATAATCGGTAGCAGCCCTTAGTCGTGTCCCATATTCTAGAGTTAGCTCGACCCGAGACTTGTACCCTACAGACCACGCCGTCGCCGCAATTCTGACTCCGCGTCTCGTGTGCCGAGACGATACCCAGGCCAGGAGATGTAGACCTGCATTCGATTCGAGGAAAATGTCACGCATTACAAATACCGAGGGAATCTCTAAGACACGTCACATCAATCCATCAATCAAATACAAGCAACCCAACCCATCCCTCTCTTAATAAAACCTTACCTAAAGTCAACTCTCTCTTACAACCAAGTACACATCCATCACTCATCACCCATCTCTCACCATCCCTCTCCCCATCACTCCATCATTCACATCACCTCTCTCTCTCTCTCTCTCTCTCTCTCTCTCTCATTTCTCTTCCAAGCTCCATGAAAGTAACTCCAATGTCCCAACCTCAATGAGAGAAGTATTGTGTGGCTTACTCCCCACCACTCAATCCAACCCTTCAAAGCCGATCTCGACCGTTGAATCACACCCCTTGGAGCTCTAGAATCTATAGGCGGAAGGAGAAATGAAGGAATTCGAGGTGGGTGTTCATAACATATTAAATTGTTGATTTTAATGATTGAGGGCCCACATATGGTGGGACCCATCTTGATGTATGCATTGTATAGAGGGTCCCATAGTGGCAGGGTCCCTCTACCATCCAATCTCTCTCTCTCTCTCTCTCTCTCTCTCTCTCCCTTTTGATGAAGGAATGTGGCCCACCTGATCTAGACCGTCCATGTGTTGGGCCCCACCTCGCTGCCTATCCATTTGGATGGGCCGTAAAATACAAATATCAACTTAGTTTGGAAGTGGGGTGGCCCACTCACGATGGACCCCACCCTGATGAATGTAATGACTCCACACCGTCCATCTGCAATGGTGCAGATCCAATGTATGGTGGGTTGCACCATGACAGCAACACGAGTCCAGACAGCTGACCGTCTGAACGCAAGTAAGACACAAATGTCAGCTTAATTCAAAAGCTGGTGTTGTGGGTCACACTCATGTAGACACCACATTGATATATTGTATCCACACTGTCCATCTAATTTCCCAGCTCATTTTAGGCGTTGAGCCGAAAAATGAAGCCAATCCAAATCTCTGGCGAGCCGTGTTGTAGAAAACAGTGACATTTATGGTTAAAATCTTTAGGGCCCACTGCGATGTTTCTATATGTCAAAATATGTTGAATATTGGGCTTATTAGACCCATCACGAGCAGGAGAACCCAACGGATGGACTGGATTATCCTGATGTGGGCCCCACCTATGAAATTCCTTAAGAAAATGAAAAAAAGGGGTGACGCTGTTGCGGCCAGCGTCCAGAGGTCGCTGCCTGCTGCTTTTAACGGGCAGAGACCGTGGGCCCCACTACAGGCCCCACTATGATGTATGTGGAGCATCAACACCGTGCATTTGATGGGTCCCCTTTAATTAGTGGGTCAGCCCAAAAATCAACCATATACGGAATTCAGGTAGCCCACACTACAAGAGCAGTGGAGGATTGAACGTCGACCATTGCAATCCTCTACATCACAGAAGTTCTGGATATATATATATATATATATATATATATATATATATATATATATATATATATATATATAAAATATTATATTATATTATATATATAATATATTATGGTGGGACCCACCAGACGCATGATCTTACCTACCGTCCATCCATTTAACTGGACAGGAAGGAGCTTTGAGTAGCCACCTTGACGTATGTGTTTCATTTACACGGCCATCTGTTTTGCTGTGGGCCCACCCCACACGTGCTGCACATGTGGGGGTGGGGCCCACCCTGCTGTATGTGTGCTATATTAACCGTCCATCTGGAAGTGACATATGGCCCATGAGGCAAATCTTAAATCCAAACTGTTCATTTGTTGAACGTGTGGGGGCCAGCACACCACCATCCATTCATTTGGCGTCATAGGCTTGAGGCAAATAAATAAAATAAAATAAAATAAAATAAAAATAAGCGGATTCACATCTCTGGTGGGCCACGTACGTGGACCCCACCCCTCATGTATTTATTCCATCCATGCCATCCAGATGGTGCTAGACAGTGCCGGGCAAGGTTTGGATGGTGCTAGACAATGTTTGGATGGTACTGATTTACATAGACAATGTTGGATGGTGCTGATTTACCTGGACAATGTTTAGACAGTGCTGATCATCATTGGTGGGCCGTGTACCCCATGAAATGCTTGTGTACAGTGATACACATGTTGCACCTGCAACTATTGAAATGATTTTAAATGTAGTCCAAGCTCTCACCCACATCATAGTGGGACCCACCGTGATATATATGTTGTATATTCACGCCGTCCATTAATGTGGCCCCCACATAATGTACGTGTTGTATCTGCTTCGTCCATCCATTTTGACGTGGGCCACGCCTTGATGTATTTATTGTATCCACATCGTCCATCCCTGAACGTGCGGCCACCTTGGCGATGTATCTGTCGCACCGTTCAGCATGGGACAATGGGCCTACCATGATGTATGTGTTTTATTAATGTGGTCCACTTGTTGTATTTATGGCCCATGTGCCGAGGCCCATTGTTATGTATTTGTGGCCCGTTCGATGAGGCCCATTGATGCGGCCCGCCTGATGTAATGCGGCCTATTGTGATATATTTTTGGCCCATGTGTAAGGCCCATTGAGACGTATTTTTAGCCCATGGTTGTGGCCCATGTGATGTATTCAAGACCCATGGTGATGTATATTAGGCCCTTGTATTCGGCCCATCATGATGTACATTAGGTCCATGTGTGAGACCGTGGGCCCACTGTAGGTTTGGCCTTATGTGGGCCACTCCTTGGGAGCAATGTTGGTTAAATGGCCACATTGATGGGCAATGATGGTTTAATGTCTATGTTGTTACCTTCCCTTAGGCCTTGTTGGGCCCATTCTCATCGAGGCCGATTATCGTGACCGATTGCCGATTTTGATTATCAAGGCCGATTATCGCGACCGATTGCCGAATCTGAGTATCGAACCTGATTATCGATCGATTCCGATTGTCTTGGCTGATTGCCAATTCTGATTGTCGTGGCCGATTGACCGATTAGCGATCGAGGGTAATTATCGTGATTGATTACCGATTCTGAGTATCGAGGCTGATTATTGATCGATTCTAATTGTTGTGGCCGATTGCCGATTCTGATTGTCGTGGCTGATTGACCGATTAGCGATCGAGGGCAATTATCGTGATCGATTGCCGATTCCGAGTATCGAGGCCGATTATCGATCGATCCGATTGTCGTGGCCAATTGCCAATTCCGATTGTCGTGGCCGATTGACCGATTAGCGATCGAGGCCGATTATCATGACTGATTACCGATTCCGAGTATCGAGGCCTATTATTGATCAATTTCGATTGTTGTAGCCGATTGTCGATTCTGATTGTCGTGGCTGATTGACCAATTTGCGATCAAGGCCGATAATCGTGACCGATTGCCGATTCCGAGTATAGAGGCCGATTATCGATCGATTCCGATTATCGTGGCCGATTGCCGATTCTGATTGTCGTGACTGATTGACCGATTAGTGATCGAGGCCGATTGTTGAGGCCGATTTTGATTTCGATTGTCGAGGCTGAATATCGAAGTCGATTGTCGAGGCCCAATGTGATGTATATGCAACCTGTATCTAAGGCCCATTGTGATGTGCATTCGGCCCGTGTTTGAGGCCCAATGTGATGTATATGCGGTCCGTATTTGAGGCCCATTGTGATTTATATTCAGCCTGTGTTTAAGGCCTAATGTGGTGAATATGAGGCTTATATGATGAGGCCCATTGTGATGCATTTGAGGGCCAGATGATAAAGCCCATTGTGTCGTATATTATTCCCATGTGAGAGGCTCATCGTGATGTGTATTAAGCTCATAAGTGAGACCCATGGTGTTGTATATTAGGCCCTTATGTGAGGCCATGGGTCCACTATATGTTAGGCTCTATGTGGGTCATCCCTTGGGGGCAATATTGGTTAAATGTCCACATTATCGAGGCTGATTATCGGTGCTAGTTATTGATTCTGATTATGAGTATGTGATAGCATAACATCATGATACATGTCCATACGCATCATCTGCATGTTTGTTATATGTGATTGACCATGCATATGTCATTTGGGCAGGTTGTTATGAGACTCTCTGATAGGTGGAGATTGTCTTGCACGAGCGCACGGTATGCGCAGGATTGATGCATGACTGAATTATATGACTCATGTATCTTGCATTGTGTGTTGTGATTACTGTACGCCCTGGCAACATCAGGGCCATAGCCTCTACAGGCATATCATAGATGGCTAGATGAGACACCGAAAATGTTTAGTTCGAGCATCTGGGCACTTTGGATGTCTGTGGTCCCTAAACCTCCGTGGCAAGGGGACGCCCCAACGTCTAGACCGAGTGGATAATGAGCGCCCGAGTACCGAATACTAGTAGGCCGCGTCTCCCACTGTGTCGTGGTCGGTTAGGAGGGGGTATGACCTTATCCGCCTGAGTGAGGGGGTTATAAGCTAGGCTGAGTTTGACTAGCTTGTAAATGAGTTCGCTATCGACGAGCCTGGTAGGCATTGATATACTACTGGTAGGCGGGTAGTGAAGTCTTTTCCACTCGTTGGGCTACACGGCTGGCTGGGGCTGTAGCCAACTTGGACTGTATTAGACCCTAGTGATGATCCTAGAGATGTACAGTACTGATATGTGGACTTATTGAGCAAGAGTTGCATACTCATTCATTCATTCATTATTCACTTAGGCTGATGGTGAGCAACTATTTGTTACATGTACCTTCACAACAGTAAGGATTTCGGTTGGAGCGCACTACTAACCTGAGATCAGGAGTTTACCACATTAAGTCTGACTATCCAAATTTAGGTATGGGACTGGTTTGGATAAAAGTTCATTGTGATGGACCTCATAGCCTGCGATACTATGTACTATCATCCCGAATTCACTCCAGCTTTTTCATTTCATTTGCACCGCATATTGCATTGCATCTGCAGCATTTAGCATTTTGGGTTGTCATGTTTCTGTATTGATATGGCCGTTAGCATTCATGCCTTACATCGCATAGCATTGGTACGGTTGACGACACTCATGGACTTATCAGTTGATTCATGATTTTGTCAGTATTTCGGCTTACTCTGATATTGTATGGCTTGTGGACTTATCAGTATCTTCGTTTACTCTGATATTACATTCTAAGCACTCATATTCTGCTCACACACTTTCACCACCCACTAAGCTTTATATAAGCTTCTATACGATAGATGTGTGCAGGCAGCGTTAGGTTTCAGCAGTGTGGAGCTTGGAGCATGTAGCGGACCTCTGGAGCTTTGATTCTCGATATATGTATTTCCCTTTCAGCATTGTACTCAAATGATTATATTAGTGGATATGTGGTGATGATGTTGTTCTTATGATTTGGGTATACTTGTAGTTATGCTTCTTATGAGATAAATTTATATTGAAAATCCTCCTTGTAGGATCCCAGGATTGAAATTTGGCGTATGAGCGCTGGGAGCCGAGAATGGGGTACTACGGAAGTTGTCGGCACCGAATTTGGCGATCAGAAATTTTGTGAGCCCGGTTTTCGAGTTTGGGGCGTGATAATGGGAGTACGAACATTAGAAATTTTGTGTTCGAGGAAGAAAGGACCATAACTTCGGTCATAGTCACTCTAAATCACGTGGATATGAATGTTGCAGTCGAGCCTGTAATTGCTATAGAACATCATGTTGAACCTCCTGCACAACCCATTGATGAGGGAAATCAAAATCACACCCAAGAGGCCGATCCATTAAGAAGATCTGAAAGAGAGGGCCTGTAAATCGAGAGGATTACATCGTATACTTACAGGAGCACGAGTTTGACATAGGGGTGGAAAAGAATCTTGAATCGTTTACATAAGTCAAACAGAGTGCTGACCCTTCTCGTTAGATTGATGCCATTAATGATGAGTTGAAATCCATGAGGGATAATTAAGTATGGGATTTTGTTGAGTTACCCTCAGGAGTAAAACCAATTGGTTGTAAATGGATATTTAAAACCAAGTGGGACTCCAATGGTAATGTTGAAAGATATAAAGTCAGACTTGTTGCCAATGGTTTTAACCAGCGTGAGGGCATTGACTTTAAGGAGACTCTCAGCAGTATCTAAGAAAGACTTATTCAGGATCGTAATGGCTCTTATAGCTTATATGGATTTAGAGTTACATCAGATGAATGTAAGACAACGTTTCTCAATGAGGATCTTAAGGAGAATGTATATATGTTACGACTTAAAGGTTTTATATCCCATGGCTCAGAACATTTAGTTTATAAACTAAAAAAAATCCATTCATGGGGTTGAAGCATTACGATAATGGTACCTAAAGTTTCATGAAGTGATTTTCTCATATGGTTTTGTAGAAAATACTTCAGATGAATGTATCTACATTAAAATCAGTGGGAATAAGTTCATTATGATGATTTTATATATTGATGACATTCTATTGGCCAGTAGTGACATCAGGATGTTGAGTGACACTAAGAAATTCTTATCTCAAATATTTAAAATGAAGGACCTTGGTAATGCCTCTTCTGTCATCGGCATTGAGATTCGTTATGACAGATCATGTGAACTGCTTAACTTGTCACAGAGGGCCTATATTAATAAGGTACTTGAAAGGTATAGCATGCAAAATTGTGCTCCTGGATAATCGCTCATTGTAAAGGGTGAAAATTTTGGCTAATTCCAGTGTCCTAAGAATGATTTGGAAAATAATCGAATGAAGAAATTTCCGTATGTTCGATGTTGGAATGTTGGGCAGGTATCTATCTAATCCTAAATTGTAAAATTGGGTAGCTGAAAAGAAGGTGTTGCGGTATCTGCAGAGAACAAAGGACTTCGGAGTCACATACACAAGATCTGATCATTTGGAGTTGATTGGATACTCAGAAGCAGATTATGCTGGTTGCATTGACACTAAGAAGTCCACTTCAGGCTACATCTTCATGATGGTTGGAGGGGTTGTCTTGGAAAAGCGTGAAATAATTAACCATAGCCCCATCCACTATGGAAGCTGAATTTATCACCTGTCATGAGACATATAATCAGGCATTGTAGTTATATCGTTTCTTCTCAGATTTGCGGGTATTGGAGCACATCCCGAAATCGTTGAAAATCATTTGCGATAATTCTGCTGCAATTTCCTTCTCTAGTAATAATAAGCATTCATCAAGGTCGAGGCACATTGACATTAAGTATCTTCCTTGTAAAGGAAAGATTTCAGAATCGTCAAGTGTCTGTGGAGTTCATCGGTACTAAGCAAATGATTGCCGATTCTTTCACTAAAGGGCTCCCTATCACGCCATTTCAGGAGCATGTGACATCCATGGGAGTCATTGATCATGCAGATGTTTTCAGTTAGTGGGATTTGAGCATGTTTTATTTTTCCATAGACATTAAAGAGATCTCAGTTAATTAAGTTATTTGATGATTTAGACATAAAGATGATTTTTGTTTACTCTACATATATGCTCAAATTGTTTTGAGTAAGCAGAACTACAGTCGTGTCTCGTTGAAGACATTTTGAAAGCTCCTGGACCTCTTATTGATAGACACACCTCCCAGTTAGTGATTTATGTCATTAAGGCTGATAGTATTTGTGACCGCACTTAGTCTCACATTGGTCATATTAAATGTTGTGATGCATACCGCCATCCGATATTTGTTATAGCATTATCCGTTTTATCCAACAATCAAATTGGTTAACCATTTGGATGATTTCTCAAAATTAAAACATATTTTAAAATGTTTTCAAAAGATTAATCATTGACATTGATCAATATGGCCCAATCGGGAGAATGTAAGAACTCTATAAGATGGGCCTTGTTGATCAAGGGTCTAGATCATCCTACGGGTTGGATAATATAATCGGGTGTATCGGTGGGCCCCACTAAGTGTGATGCATCTAGAATTCGTATAGGGGTGGAATGCTTGATCTGTAACTCATACAAAATCACAATGTGACTGGGATTGCAATTCATGTGGAGCCTCTAGGGAGAGGAGTTTTGATGGGTTTCATACTCTTCTGCTCTCTCTGTATATATTAGTGTTGGGTCCCAATACAACACCAACTGATAGAAGCTCAAGCCCA
This sequence comes from Magnolia changhungtana, assembly GCA_030180095.1. Taxonomy (NCBI): domain Eukaryota; kingdom Viridiplantae; phylum Streptophyta; class Magnoliopsida; order Magnoliales; family Magnoliaceae; genus Magnolia; species Magnolia changhungtana. The sequence continues at coordinate 3,534,286 of JASAUF010000579.1, forward strand.
TCGTATCTTCTCTAAAGGGTGTAAGGAAAGGAAAACCTCAACATCTCGTTTTCACAGTAATGGCATCACAGCAAGGTAAGCCATCTCCTTTTTCAGATCTCCATATCCAATGCACAATAAATCCTTTGGCAATTTTATCTCCAATACACAGTAGAGAAAAGTATGCCATTATCCCCTTCTCTTATGTATCCCATCTCTTAATTAAATGGGTCTCGATCTTTGTGAAAGCTCTTCTGTATGAAGAGATTTTCTGGAAACAGCAATCCCGCATTTCCTGGCTGAAGGAAGGGGATCGCAACACGAAATTTTTTCATGTGTCCATCTTGGAAAAAAGGAGAAGTGCCTCAATCAAATCCATTCAGTGCCTCTAAAGATCAGTCGTTGATACCGCCAATTTCTTCACATCCAGGGCCCCTTAAGACCCAACTTCTCTTCTTCAATGCATCCCAAACCTGATCTCTGATAAGATGAATGCCAGTCTCCTACACCCTCCCAATCTGGAGGAGGTCAGGGCAGTTGTTTTCTCCATTCCCCTTGACAACGCGCCTGGCCTGGACGGTTTTTCGGGCGGTTTCTTCACCTCCTGCTAGGACATCATACAAGGTGACATCTTAGAAGCAGCCACCGACTTCCTTAAGGGAGATACTGCCCCAAGAGCATTCCGATGCTCATCCATCTTTCTTATTCCCAAGAAGAAAAATGCGGAGACTTTTGCTGACTATCGACCCATCGGTCTATGCAACTGCATACATAAGATATTCTGCAAAATTATAGCCTCCAAGTTGTCCAAGATCCTCTCTTCCATCATTTCTGAAGAGCAAAGTGCCTTTCTCCAAGATCGAGCTATTGTTGAAAGCATTTCTATTGCCTTAGAGATGGCTAGCGACATCGACCGGAAAACGCATGGAAGCAACATCATCATTAAACTTGATATGGAGAAGGCCTATGATAGGATGGAGTGGTCGTTCATCCACACCGTCCTCCTCAAATTCAGCTTTCATCCTAATTGGATCCAGCTAGCAAAACAATGTGGGAAGAATGCTGGTTTTCTGTCCTCATCAATGGGAACTCGTATGGATTCTTCCAGTCCTCCAGTGGCCTTCGTCAAGGGGATTCACTATCCCCTGCCATTTTCATCATCGCGACAAAGGCCCTCAGTAAACGCTTGAAAGAGCTCTTCCTTTCTGGGAAATGCCTTCCATTCAATCTTCCCAGGAGCTGCCCCATCATTTCTCATCTTTTATTTGCTGATGACACCATTATCTTTTTGAATGGCAGGACCTCTTCGATTTGCTCTCTCCTATCTTTCATCCGCTCATACGAGAAGGCATCTGGATAGAAAGTCAATTCGTCCAAAAGTTGTTTCATCCTTCCTAAGAAGGCAGGCCCCGTTAGAGCCACGCAAATCACTCATATCTCAGGCTTTCAATCATCGACATTCTCCATCCTATATCTTCGCGTCCCTCTCCTTAAAGGGAGGATTCGGTATCTTCATCTACTCCCTCTGATCCAGAAGATTGAACATAGAATCACCAGCTGGAAGGGAAAATTTTTGAATCAGGCTGCCAAGTTAGTCCTCATTCAACATGTTCTATCCAGTATCCCAATGCACATCCTCTCAACAGTCAACATTCCAAAGAAAGCCAACAAGCAAATTGAAAAATCTATCGCATCCTTCTTTTGGGGATCGGTGGAAGGCTCCAAGAAACACCACTGGGTTAGATAGACTGAGATATGCTACCCGGTATATGAGGGGGGCCTAGGGATCCGCCGATTAGATGAAGTCATGTAGGCCTTTCGCTGCAAGATGGCTTGGCGCCTTATACACGAGAAATCTCTATGGGCAAAATATTTTTCAACTAAATATTTGTAGAGGCATCTCAATCCCATTAGGCTTGGCAGGAACTTTAGTTCTCGTATATGGAAAGACATCAGAAGTAAGCTCACATTCACTATTCTCAATTCCAGATGGTTAATTGGTGAAGGAAATGTCAAGTTTTGGTTTCATAACTGGACAGGAAATGGCTTATTGGTAAGTGCGGAAATCTCTCCACCATGCTAAGGAAAAACTCCTCTCTGACTATTGGGACTCCTCTAGTAATTGGAACCTAGCCCAAGTTCAATACACCCCCCCCCCCCCCCCCAAACATCCATGTTATCCTCCACAGCGGTGTCTTCAAATCTGACAGGAGAGACAAACACGTCTGGAACCTATCCCCTAATGGCAACTTTTCAACAAAATCAGATTGGAACGCTGTTCACCATGCCAGACCCAAATGACGTTGGGCCCAATGGGCTTAGAACAAATTTCTCCCTCCAAAAATAGCTGTCTTGGCTTGAAAGGTAATGCACAATGCTGTCCTGGTGGACGCCGCCATCCAACACATAGGAATCAGCCTGGCCTCAGTCTGTGTCTGTTGCGAGCATCCTGCAGGTACCCCTACTGTCCTGCCCTTTGATGCCCTCCTATCCTAGCCACCCGCAGTCCCTTCCCATCTATCTTATCCAGTTTCTCAGCTAGCATCAACAGGCATCCAGCTCATCCATCCCCATCATCCCTCCCAACAGCAAGGCCATAACCCTCTTATGGCTAGCAGCGGTCATCATTCCACCAATTTGTACTGTTTCAACCTGCCCCCGCTGCCAACCAACGTACCCCAACTGCAGAGCTGCAGCAACAACACTCGTCATGTCCAACCTCTTCACACAAATCTCTTCCCCCAAACCTCAGCCCAACCTTCCAGCCAAAATCTGTAGCCCCCAACTAACCATGGCAGTAGACTTCCTACCAACCCATCAGCCACCGCTGTGATCTCCATCCCAGAACCTCAAGTGGAAGACTTAGATCACCTCCTTTGCCATAGTCGGATTGCTCTTCAAGTTTGGAACCACTTTGCCTACCTCTTCCATATTCCCATCACCCCCAACCAACCCATTCAAACCCGGATCCAACAATGGACTGCTATGGCGGCTAGATCCTTAGCCCAGAAATTCCTCAGAGGGATATATGGGAGATTTGGCTTGGTAGGACTGGAGCCAAATTTGAGAACCGGCAATTTTCGGCAGGCCCTATCATTAGCAGAGTTTCCAACTAGCTCATGGAGATCAGAACTCAGCTCACTAACATTGACAGCTCGGTTTGGATAGGGGCAGCTCTTCGAGGACCCACCACGGCTTCGTCAACCTCCCATCTTCCAACTGACAAGGCCATGATTGTTAGGTGGATAAGACCAACTGAGAATTGGAAAAAAACTGAATGTTGATGGATCTGCTCAGGGAAACCCAGGGGCTGGAGGTGGAGGCATTTGCCGAGATCATACAGGGAATTTGATCTTCGCTTTCTATAATAGCTACGGCCATGTCTCTAACATGGTAGCGGAAGCCAAAGTGATGGTGGATGGGATTACGCTATGTAAGGAAATGGGGCTTTCCTCAGTCAAAGTCGAAACAGATTCCTGCACTCTCTTTAAAGCAGTCTCTATTCACTCTTCATGCTGCGGCTGGAAACTCTGGTACCAACTAGAAATTATCCACCAGCTCTCACTATGCCTCAACCTCAGATTCAGCCACACCTTCGGGGAAGGTAACTCTATGGCAGATGGACTTGCCAACATCGCCAGCAGCGGCGCTCCAGACAAGCTCTTCCTCATCAACGCTAAGCTTCCCAGGCCCATCAGAGGAGCCATGGCCCTTGACAAATCTGGGATAGGCTAGATCTGACAATGTTGGTTGAAGAAAGGGATAGGCTAAGCTCTATCTGCCTGACTTGTTCCAGGTCAACAACAGGCCTTGCTGTTGTAGCTGCTGATCCTCCAGCTCCTGCATCCCAAGGTGTTGCAGCTACTTTCTTCTCTTTTGTTGCCTACCTGAGAGCTTCTGGCTACAATGGTGATGCTGATCCTAGGACAATGTTGTCTATGATGGGGTTTTTTTCCCTATCTTCGACCGGTCCTGAGCCCCGCTCGATCTGTCGTGGGAGGCGCTCGACCGGTCGTAGGTTCGAGCCCTGGCACGACTTAAAGTCCAGCAAGTTCGTGCTGTTTTTTCTCGGAGGCTAAGACCAGTCCTGGAATTTTCAGGACCAGTCGAAGGTGGGCTTCGACCGGTTGTGGACAGGCTTCGACCAGTCGAAGGAGACTAAGACCAGTCCTAGAATTTCCAGGACTAGTTGAAGGTTACGCAATTTGTTCCGCGATTTTGCGCGAAACTGCGGATTTAAGTACTTTCGCAACCGGGATGCTAAAGGGAAGTTTCCTAAACTATAAAAGGGGTTGCCTAGGGTTTTCTAGGTAATACAAGAGGGTTTCCTAAAGCTTTACAAGGGATTTGCTAAAGGGTTTAGGGCTATCAAAAGTGAGAGAGAGAGAGGAAGAGAGAGAGGAAGCTTATAGAAGGGAGGTTCTGCTCGTGGAGGTTATCTGCTGTACAATCTATATCTCAGGGCTTCTATGTCCTCGTAATTGGTTAGATCTCTCCGTTTTCTCTATTTCTCTTATTGTTTATCCACTCCTGCGTGAGTGAAGAAGGTTGTAACATTCTACTTCATAGTGGATTGTTGATCTGGACGAGGTCCCGTGGTTTTTACCTCTTTGAGGGTTTTCCACTTAAAAATCTCTTGTGTGGTGTGTGATTGATGCATTGATTGTTTTCATTACTTTATTATCCATAATTCCGGTTTGTTCTGGAGGGCTAGATCCTAAGGTTTTGTGCAAGGCCCCCAACAAAGTGGTATCAGAGCTAAGTTCATTCAACGGGTAGGATCGGTTTGGAATTATGGAAGGTGGCTCATTAAGGATGATTAGCCTCAATGGTTCTAACTGGACTATATGGAAGGCTAAGATGAAGGACTTGCTTTATTGCAAGGACCTATATTCTCCAATTTTAGGCATATCAGCAAAATCCAAGGATATGACTGATGATGATTGGAAGAAGATGGACCGAAAGGCAGTGGGGTTTATTAGACAATGGTTGGATGATTCTGTGTTCCACCATGTGTCCACGGAAACCTCAGCCGCTAGCCTATGGCTGAAATTACAAGGGCTGTATGAGAGAAAGACAGCCGGTAATAAGATTTTTCTGATAAGATGACTTGTGAATCTCAAATTCAAGGATGGTGGTTCTGTGGCCGAGCACATAAATGAGGTCAGCAATATAGTGAACCAACTCACCTCTATGAAGATGGTCCTGGATGATGAATTGCAGGCTTTACTATTGCTTAGTTCATTGCCTGATAGTTGGGAGATATTGGTGGTGTCTCTAAGTAACTCCACGCCAGATGGAAAGATATCTATGGAATAGGTAACCAGTTGTCTCTTCAATGAGGAGACAAGGAGGAAGTCTCAGGGGTCTACTCAGCAAGAGGCCCTTGTGACACAGGAACGAGGGAGAGGAAAGAACAGGAAGGGCGAGAAGGCCCGAGATAAATCAAGAGGCAAGTCGAGTAACAGAAAAGATGTTGAATGCTGGAATTGTGGCAAGAAGGGCCACTACAAGCATGAATGTCGTGGTAAGAAGAACGACAAGAAAGGAAAAGGGAAGGAAGATGAGGTCGCTTCAGATGGCGACGTTGTAGTTATTCTTTCTGCAGATCATGACGTATGTCTCACGACTTCGAGTCAGGACACCGACTGGGTGGTTGACTCGGGAGCTTCTTTTCATGCGACTCCACATAGGGACTCCTTCACAAGCTACAAGTTAGGTGACTATGGGACTGTGAAGATGGAAAATTCTGGCGTGTCAAAAATCGTGAGAGTCGGTGATATTTGTGTGAAATTGATGTGGGCTGCACATTGGTTCTCAGGGATGTGAGGCATATCCCAGACCTTCGCCTCAACTTGATGTCGATGGGAAGGCTGGATGATGATGACTATGAAAGCCGGTTTGCTGGTGGGCGATGGAAACTCATCAAGGGTTCGTTGATCATGGCCAGAGGAAAAAAGTGTTGCACCCTTTACAAGCAAGTGTCAGTATATGCAAGGGTGAGTTGAACGAAGCGGAAGATTCAGCTATTAACATGTGGCACAGGCATCTAGGCCATATGAGTGAAAAAGGGCTTCAACTACTAGCAAGGAAGCTGCTCCTTCCAGACGTGACAGGTACACCTCTTAAAACCTGTCTTGATTATTTATCAGGGAAACAATATAGAGTTTCATTCGTTAAAACTGCTTCTCATGTTAATAAAGTGCATGCATTAGATTTGGTTTATTCTGATGTTTGTGGTCCTATGAGGATAAAAACCTTGGGTGGGGCATTGTATTTTGTCACTTTTATAGATGATGCATCTAGGAGGGTTTGGGTTTATGCTTTAAAATCCAAGGACGAGGTCTTTGGTGTGTTTAGATTGTTTCATGCTATGCTCAAGAGAGAGATAGGTAGATCATTGAAGTGCATCCGCACTGATAATGGTGGTGAATATATTAGCGACTTTCATGAGTACTGCAAGTCCCTGGGTATATGGCATGAATAGACGGTTCCCAAGACCCCCCAGCATAATGGTGTAGCTGAGCAAATGAATCGCACAATTGTTGAGAGAATCAGATGTATGTTATCCCATGCGAAATTGCCAAGACGTTCTGGGGATAAGCTATGCACACGGCAGTGTATTTGATAAACAAGTCTCTATCAGCCCTATTGAATGGAGAAGTGCCTGAGAATGTGTGGACTGGACAGGATCCATCGTACAGTCATCTCAGGGTGTTTGGATGCAGGGCATCCATTCACATACCAAAGGATGAGAGGTCCAAGCTCGATATGAAAATTAGGCAGTGTGTGTTCTTAAGGTATAGTGATGAAAAATTCGGCTACAGGTTGTGGGATTCGACCGAGAGGAAGCTCGTCAGGAGCAGAGATGTGATTTTCTTTGAAGATCAGTGTATAGAAGACATTGGTAAGCCAGAGGACATGAATTCGGTTACTCCTCACGTGGTGCCTGATGACAGGGGAGTACAACAATGTGCAGAGGATGAGAGAGTTCCTTCAAAAGATGGACCAGGGGAGCAGCCCCCACTTGATCCACCTATTGAGCCACAAGTGAGGAGGTCATCTAGGGACAGACAGCCGTCCAAGACGTACTCGCCGCATGAGTACATTATGCTAACTGATGGGGAAAGTCAGAAGATTATTTTGAGGCCCTAGCCAACGAGCATAAGGGGGAGTGGTTGAAAGCTATGCAAGAGAAGATGAAATCCTTTCATAAGGACTACACCTATGACATGGTGAAATTGCTTAAGGGCAAGAAAGCTTTGAGCAACAAGTGGGTGTTCAGAAAGAAGATTAAGCAGAAGAATTCACAGACGCGGTTTAAGGCCAGACTTGTGGTGAAAGGGTTTGGTCAGAGGAAAGGCATAGACTTCGAGGAGATATTCTCACTAGTGGTGAAGATGACATCCATACGGGTGTTGCTTGGGTTGGCGGCTAGCATGGATCTGGAGATAGAGCAGTTAGATGTTAAAACTGTCTTTCTCCATGGTGACCTGGAAGAAGAGATCTACATGCACCAACCAGAGGGGTTCGAAGTCAAGGGCAAGGAGCATATGGTGTGTAGGCTGAGGAAGAGCTTGTATGGGCTGAAACAAGCTCCACAATAATGGTACAAGAAGTTCGACTCATTTATGTTGAAACATGGGTATGACAGAACGGAGTCGGACCACTGTGTGTTCACACGCAAGTTCTCAGATAGTGATTTCTTAGTTCTGCTATTATACGTTGATGACATGCTCATCATGGGAAAAGACATCAAGAAGATTGGCAGGCTGAAACAGGAGTTGGGCAAGTCTTTTGCGATGAAAGACTTGGGCCCGGCTAGACAGATTTTAGGAATAGAGATAACCCATGACAGAAGTAGCAGGAAGCTCTGGCTGTCACAAGAGCGGTATATTGAGAAAGTTCTAGAGCGATTCAATATAAATGCAGCGAAGCCGGTCAGTACTCCACTAGATGGTCACTTCAGATTGAGCGACAAGCAGTGTCCCAATACGAAGACAGAGGTGGAAGAGATGCAGAAGATACCCTACGCATCAGCTGTAGGAAGGTTGATGTATGCTATGGTGTGTACACGCCCAGACATAGCATATGCGGTTGGTGTTGTCAGCCGGTATCTTGCCAATCCTGGTAAAGAGCATTAGGCAGCGGTGAAGTGGATACCGCGGTATCTAAGAGGCTCATCCAAGTTGAGCTTATGCTATGGTGACAGTAAACTTGTGTTAGAGGGCTACACAAATGCAGATATGGCAGGTAACATAGACTCCAGGAAGTCTACATCGGGGTTCATGTTCACGTTTGCAGGGGGAGCAGTTTCTTGGCAGAGAAAGCTACAGAAGGTTGTAGCATTGTCGACGACAGAGGTCGAGTACATTGCAGTCACAGAGGCATGTAAAGAGATGCTTTGGATGAAGAGGTTCTTACAAGAACTTAGCCTGAAGCAAGAGGAGCACGTGGTCTATTTATGATAGTTAGAGTGCTATACACTTGAGCAAGAATCCAAGTCAGCATTTCAAGTCGAAGCACATAAAGATTCGGTATCACTGGATCAGGGATACTTTGGAACAAAAGGTGTTACAGCTTGAGAAGGTCCACACGGATGATAATGGGTCAGACATGATGACCAAGGCTTTGCTCAAGGGCAAGTTTGAGGTTTGTAGAAACCTGGCTGGCTTGAATAAGGTAGATCCCTCCTGGGTCAAAAAGGGAGAGATTTGATGAGGTTTTTTCCCCGTCTTCCACCTGTCCTGAGCCCCGCTCGACCGGTCGTGGGAGGCGCTCGATCGGTTGTAGGTTCGAGCCCTGGCACGACTCAAAGTCCAGCGAGTTCGTGCTGTTTTTTCTCGGAGGCTAAGACCAGTCCTGGAATTTCCAGGACCAGTCGAAGGTGGGCTTCGACCGGTCGTGGACAGGCTTCGACCAATCGAAGGAGGCTAAGACCAGTCCTAGAATTTCCAGGACTAGTCGAAGGTTACGCAGTTTGTTCCGCGATTTTGCGCGAAACTGCGGATTTGAGTCCTTTCGCAACCGGGATGCGAAAGGGAAGTTTCCTAAACTATAAAAGGGGTTGCCTAGGGTTTTCTAGGTAATATAAGAGAGTTTTCTAAAGCTTTACAAGGGATTTGCTAAAGGGTTTAGGGCTATCAAAAGTGAGAGAGAGAGAGAGAGGAAGAGAGAGAGGAAGCTTATAAAAGGGAGGTTCTGCTCGTGGAGGTTATCTACCATGCAATCTATATCTCAGCGCTTCTATGTCCTCATAATCGGTTAGATCTCTCCGTTTTCTCTATTTATCTTATTATTTATCCACTCCTGCGTGAGTGAAGAAGGTTGTAACATTCTATTTCATAGTGGATTGTTGATCTGGACGAGGTCCCGTGGTTTTTACCTCTTTGAGGGTTTTCCACTTAAAAATCTCTTGTGTAGTGTGTGATTGATGCATTGATTGTTTTCATTGCTTTATTATCCATAATTCTGGTTTGTTCTAGAGGGCTAGATCCTAAGGTTTTGTGCAAGGCCCCCAACAGTCTAGTCCTGCTCCTCCCCCATGCCACCACTTAGCTCTTCCTGCTGCAACTATCCCCAGCTACTACTGGCCCCTACCTCCCCCCTACATTAATCACCTACCTCCTTTCTCCGTCCCTCCTATCCTGTAGCTTCTTCCTCATACGATAGGTAGGCTCGCATTTCTTTTTGGTATCCAGGCATGCCCGAATGGCTGTACAACCTGTTTATTCAATAAACTGTTGGTGGCCCTGCCCACTTTGAAAAAAAAAAAAAAGGGATTTCCTCTATTCTAGTTATATCATGTAAGTCCCACAACATAATCTTTTACTTCTTTCTCCTCTTGTGTATCCAACTATTAGGGATCTCTTTCCATTCATCCATTCTTTCAAACCTTTTTACACTCAGTGTCTTTAACTCCTTTTTTATAGTTTTATTGCCTTTGGGAAAGCTTGAATCTCTCTCTCTCTCTCTCTCTCTCTATCTCTCTCTCACACACACACACACACACACTTTTTGACTGATAAGTATGTTGTTTACCAAACATATCTGTTGAATAAGTATAAACCAATATAAGCTACTTGTGGCATAAATGACTTATCTAAAGTAACTTACGATCCAAATGCCCCTTTAAAGTGACAGATAGTGAAGTTGGTTCAACTGAAAAGTGTAAAAAGCAATTTTGGGGCTAGACATTTGGTACTGTCTACTTTGGTTAAGTCATCCATTCCATCATGGTTTTTGATTGTTTGAGAGGGTCCTAATTTCCTAGTATTTTCATCATCCCAGGATGGACCTCACTTGCAACCACATAATATGCGTTGTCCCTAGAATGGGCGAAACCTTTAGGCTGTCTATCTAATCACTCCATGAAGCTGTTAGAGAGTTTATATCTTTATAACTCGATAGGGTTTCTCAATCAGCAAGAAGAAATCATGTCGGCAATATAAAGGATCTTCATTTGCAAAATGCCAATCAAGTGGTTTTGGGGCTAGACTGTTGATTATGTCTAATTGGGTCAAATCATTCGCTATGACATGGTTTTTGAAATATTCTTTAAAAGGATCCTGATCAAGGATTCTTTAGGTCTTCTTAAAGGTTTTCCATCATTCTAGGAAGGACTTCACCTGTAACCACATGGTGCATACGTCGTGCTTAGAATGGGTGAAACCTTTAGGATGTCCATCTCTTCACTCGATGACATTGTTAGAGAAATATATATCTTCATAACTCCATAGGGTGAAAACATTCCCAATTGGCAAGATGCAAAAAGAAATCATGTTGACAACACAAGCGATCTTCATTTGCAGAATCTCAGTCTTTTGATTGGGTTGTTGTTCTAGAAGAAATCCATCATCCCTATGTTGGGTCATGGGTGAAAGCGTTGTGAGCTGATACGAATTTTATCATTCCATCTTACAAGTAGTTTGAGATGATGACATTTGTTGTAGTCCTAATGTAGTCCAAAGTGCGCCATGATCCCTCCAATGGACTGTCCAGTCAATCTGGTGGACCACATGTGTCCCAATGGGCATCCAAATGATTTCATGGGTCGCTTGGTTATCTTTGCGATGGGTCCCATTCATGTTGAAAGGATTGTGGTTTAGTCCATCTTAGTATTTTCCTTTGTCTTAAGCTATAAAAGTTGGTCCGATATTTGTCAGTCCACAAACCAATTGGCTTGTGGCTTGTCGGCCCTCAAGTCTATTACATTTGGCTTATTCTCTTAGTCAGCAGGTAGTCGAACTTTGAAGTTTTCAAGTCAATCAGTTTAGGAAATGATTTTTTTTTTTTTAAGAAGCCAAAACAACTTGCACACTTACAAAGCATCTCACGAGACGGGCAACAAATGGCACTCAGCAAAACCCTTTAAGTTAGAGACTCACTCCAATGCGTTCAATTTAACCCTCCTGAAGATCTATGTAGTTATCTCATTCCTATTATGAAAATATCAATTGTTCCTCTCTCCCCGTAGAACCCTGATGCTAGCCAAAAGGGCTAGTCTCCAAAGCATCTTGCCTCTCTTTCCGATCTTGCACCCATGCCAGGCAAGAAAGAAGCTCTCTATCAAGCCTGGCTTGACCAATGATGTTCCTGACATTGGCGATCACCGCCCTCCTCTTCCCAGAGTTATCAATAGTGAGCACCTTTGTGTGTACTACCTACCAACCATGCCAGTGTTGTAATGTTGGGAGGGGAGGAGCCCCCCGTAATGCAAAACAAATGAGATATGATGAAAACCTTGGAAGAACCAATTTTCAACCTATAAAATAATCTATCCGAGAACTGGTTTAATTTGTCTTTGTTCCACTTGAACGAATCCCATTCACCTGGAGAGGGGCCCAATGCTTTGAGCCACTTCAGCAAGCTGATGAACTCACTCATCTCTTTTGACAAATTCCTCTTGCACTGAGGAGTCCACACCACCTCTCCACATCTAAGTGAGTAACACCTGATGATGGTTACATTTGCCTCCAGGGACAAGTTGGCTAACCTTGGGAAATCTTCACTGAGCTTCCTCTTGCCCAACCATATGTCATCTCAAAATATGATACTCATCCCATCACATAATGAAATACCAATCATCTATTTCTACATCATTGAAGCTCTGTAAAGAGAAGTGTCCCTTGTCTACCACCCACCTTCCTTCGCACAATAATTGCAAACTATCATCACTTTCAATAAGCATCTCTCTTTCGACCTGAATCTCCATAACAATTTTCCTAATAACCCGAAGTTAATAGATTCCAACTTTATTCTTTCACCCCCTTCCTTGAATGGCTTGTACATGTCCTTCTACATTATCAAATGGAATTTATGATTCTCTTTAGATCTCTGCCATATAAAATCACACTTAAGTTTTTCCAAGCTTTTGAGCACTACCTTTGGGCACTTAACTAAGCACATGAAATGTAGTGGTAAGTTTAATAGAACTGCCTTGATCGACGTCAACCTACCTCCTACTTACAAGTGCTGACATTTCAATCAAGACAACTTTCTTTCAACTCTTTTAGTAACCTTATCTTACTAGTGCTCCACTGGTTTGCTAATGCATAATGGAAGACCTTGCCACAATTTTAGCTAGAATCTTATAGAGCCCTCCCACCAAACTATCAACCTAAAATCCTTCAAGCATTCAGCCCCTTCCTTTTAGGGATCAAGGCAATAAAAGATGGCACCCAACTTTGGTGCATATCCCATTCTTTAAAAAAAAAAAAAAAAACTCTATGATGAAGGCCTAGATGTCACCTTTGACCACCTCCAAAAACTCCTAGAAGATAAGCATCACAAAGTCATTTGGCGCTGGTGCTAGCACCTTGTCTCTTCCCAAAGCATCCACTGCCTGCCTTTACTTCCTCCTTAAAGGCCAGTCATTCAAGACGAGCAACCTCTTCTTCAGGAATAACATTAAGAGCAATGTCATCTAGCCTCGGTCACACCCATTCTTCACTTGAAAGGAGGTACTTACAGAATTGGACGACAACACCAGACACCTTTGACTTTACCTCCTCACTTCTCCCATCCACCGCCACAATATGAATCCTATTGTTCTTGACCTTGGCACTCGATATAGCGTGAAAGAACTTCATATTCTTATCGCCCTCGTTGGCCATGTAGCTCTTGTTTGCTGGCGCAATTTAATTTCATCTTCCTTCAAAAAAATTAATTTCATCTTCCTTCAACTGCTTTTTGTAATCTAACCCAAGATTATCTCACTTGGATTTCTCCTCAACCAAAAAGTTTCTAAAGGTAGCATTAAGATCATAGGAGATCTGTACGTTAGGTTAATTCTTAGAAGGAAAAATAGTCTTGATTAGTTCCATATAAATGCACACATATAGCTATACGCATTACAAAAACTATACTATAAAACCTAATGAAAGGTCAGTTTCTATGAATTGAGGAGCGTACTTGATAACCAAAGGCTAGACTTGTGGAGTCCCAACGTTTTATTTTATTTTGATCGGTGATTTTCAACAGATTTCTAGCAACAATATATGTGTCCAACATCCGTATTGATTGTCCTAGACATTGGGTTAGACTGTAATGCCCAAGTATGCCTGGTTTGTTGTTGTATTCCTGCATTGTCTTTGTATTAATGCTGATTACCTTTCGGGGAATAAAAATGTTTCCAACAGAGTTGATCTTGAGGATAGCAATCACATGCAAGAAATAGGAGAAAACAAGAGAAATAGGAGGAGGAAAGATTGAAAGAACTCAAAGAAGAGATGGAGTGGTAGAAAGTGCAAAGATTGAAGGGAAGAGAAGAAGAGAAGGAAAGAAGAAAGGAGAAGGAGATAAAAAGTGTTAGGGCAACAAGTTGTTGTGTTAGCCAAAAAGACTAAATACACATGCATATATTAACTTGAAAATAACATATGATGCTCTAAAGGAGTACATGTATAGTAACACATGATTACATGTATTTCCTACACTGACCTAAAGCTGGAGCATGGATATATCGATCATGTCCAGCTTGGAACACATACGAAGAAGATGCTGATGATCAGCTTGGGCCACAACTCCCCTTTAACCACATGTGGAATACACGATATTTAATTGTTGCTTGTCTGTAATCATCTGTTGAATCTTCTCATCAAATAGAAGGCCAACTAAACTCGACAACCATCAAGTATTAAACCTCCATCTACATGTAAAATCCTCTCAAAGGCACATGTAACAGGCATGTGTTTATTTCTTACAAAGTTTTCCTGCTAAAACTCCAGTGTTTTCCACCATTTTCACAGCTTGGGTTTTCCACCTAAGTGAAACATTAGTACCTAAAAATTTATGTTGAAGCTGTCTGTTGTCTGGCATTAGTTTCAGAGAAAGGTTTGATACTCTAGAAAAATATGATATAGGAACACATACACTAGGTTAATTTTAAATGTCCATATTTTGATCCACAATTTAAATATGCCATCAGCCAAAAATTATATTGACGTGTTTCTGTAAATAACAGATTTGAGAATATTAGTTTACCACTTAACTGAATAATAACCAACAATTCTAATTTAGAAGAGATATTACCATAAATTAGACATCAGTATTGTTCGCGGTTCCAAAAAAATTTGGATGATTTAGGTTGAATGAATGTATGATTCGATACAGTTTTATGAGTGTTAGTGTATTAACCATAATAGTGCCAGAGTAAAAAGCACTCTACTTCAATGGAAATAAGAAAAAAAAGGAGGGATGAAAAGAAGAGAGAGAAAAAAGGGGGTAAGACTGGAAGAGTAGAACCACACCATACAGTTGCAGATCCATCCCTCCAACCCAATCTACCCTGTCCGGTATGCAAATCTGCTACTTTGAATAAGAACTCGACTCAGTCGAATTTTCCAAATTGACTTTAACTGAGTTTTGCATAAGACTCATTGAGACACTAGATGCAAACGAGTATTTCAGTCGAGTCATCCCTTCTTCATTACCGTCGAGTTCTTTTTAAACCATGCGTTGAAAATCTAGCAGTCAATGGCCTAATGATGAAAAGGCTGAGGAACATTGTTCTTTTTCATCACTTGACAAACCTTTTTTGGTTTTTTATATTTATCTTTTTGGCAATTTTATGCAGGTAATGAAGGTGGAAGCCAAGAACTCCCGCATACCTCCCTATGGAGTAGCCCCGTGGCTTGTCTTTTCTCATGGAAAACGTGAAAGAACTAAAACCTTTTTCAATGTATCCGAGGGGAGTTACTAAGTGAGAAATACACCGGAGATGCGCTGATCAGATTTTCTTGCCTGTTGCTATGGCTGGTTGTGATAGGGTTTTCCTCTTCAGTTCAAAGGAGAGACAGTGCAGTGGTTGAAATTTCGGAGGGTTTCACCGCACTGCACGACCGGTCATGGGTGCTGCACGACCGATCGTGGGAGGCGCTCGACCAGTCGTGGGTTCGAGCCTTAACACGACCCGAAGTCCAGTGACTTTAGGTAATTTTTCACCGGGGTGCTCGACCGATTGTAGGTGGCACACGATCGGTCGTAGGTGGTCCACAACCAGTCCTGGGTCGACCAGTCCTGTAGCCTCCAGGACTAGTCCTGGTTACGCATATTTGAGTCCGATTTTGTGAGGGATTCGGAATTTTGAGGCAGTTTTCGCAAGGATGCGAAAGGGAGTTTCCTAAACTATAAATAGGAAGTATCTAGGGCTTTCTAGGTAATATAAGAGGGTTTCCTAAAGCTTTTGTAAGGGTTTACTCAAGGGTTTAGGGCTATCAAAGGTGTGATAGAAAGAGAGAAAGAGAGAGAGGAAGCTTGTGGAAGGGAGGCTATGCTTGATCTACTATACTCAGCGCTTCAACGTCCTCGTAATCAGTGAGATCTCTCTGTTTTCTTTGCTTCTTTTATTGTTTATCCACTCCTGCGTGAGTGAAGAAGGTTATAATGTTCTACTTCATAGTGGATTGTTGATCTGGGCGAGGTCCCGTTGTTTTTACCTCTTTGAGGGTTTTCCACGTAAAAATCTCTTGTGTGGTGTAATTTATGCTTTGATTGTTTTTCATTGCATTACTATTCCATAATTCTGGTTTGTTTAGGGAGGCTAGATCCTAAGGTTTTGTGCAAGGCCCCCAACAGGTTGGTGATGCTTAATAAAACTATTGACGACCTTTTTCTACTCAACGCCGTCTCATTGCAAAAAATCCAGTTACCATATTTGAGTGAAAACTATTCTTTTAGTAATTGTGTTCTCTCGTGGCCTCCAACTGATCCTGATTGTGTGATTTTATGCGTAGTCTGTTCAGCTGATTTTTTTTTATATTGTCATCCGGGTGGTGACAAATGGATCAAACGGAAGTATGGAATTCCAAAAGAGGAAGCTTCCATTTGGGAATTGTTCTCCTGCAATGGAAAATTATATACTTATGCTTATAAGAAGCTTGGAATTATTGATGTCAATGCTGATCCCCCCTTAACATGGTTGGAAGAAACCAGAGAGCCTAGAGTTCCCCCCATTGGTTGAAACAGTAATAGATTATCTGGTGGAATCTTGCAGTGATATCTTTCTAGCTCGGTTATTTCAGCTTATACTCGTACCACGGTTCCGATTGTTGAGGTTTATAAGATGGATTTTGATAGAATGGTTTGGGTAAAGGTTGATACTTTAGGTGATCGTGTGCTGTTTTTAGGCAGGGACTATTTTACATCTTGCTCTGGGTCGAACTCCGGAATAAAAAGGGATTGCATCTATTTTATAAAGCCAGATGATAAAAGTTTATATGTATTTCACTTAGATAGAGGGACTATTTCCATGAATTGCCTTGTCCAAACGTTCGTCCACCTGGGGTTGAACCTTTTTGGGTAATGCCTGCAGTCTAAACCATTGTTTCTATGACAAACACACTCAGTTTACGTTGTTTAGAATATTCTCTTATTTTTTAATCTTTTTTTTTTTCTTTTTGTAATATCAACTCATGCACACTCTCTCCTCCCTTTCTCAAAGGTGGTCCCACATTATGGACGGCCTAGATGGGTGTGGCTCACATGAGGGACAACCTACATAGAAGATGTGGCTCACACGATGGACGGCTTACATTAAAGGTGGGCTCCACATGATGGGTACATACATTGAAGGTGGGCCTGCATGTACATTTTGATGACCGACGTTATGGTAGGCCCCACATAATTGCAGGTCTGCATCAAAGGACGGCCCCTAATGATGAATGGGCCACATTCAAGGTGAGGCCCGCATCATGCATGACCCTAGATTGAAGGTGGGGCCCACGTAATGGACGGTTCACATTAAAGGTGGCCTCCACAAGTTGGTGGTATCACATGATGGATGGCCCACATCAAGGTGGACCTCATGTAATTGACAGTCCACATCAAATGTCAGCCCCTAATGATGACTGGCCCACATCAAGGTGAGCCTTGCATGATGGATGGTTCACATCAATGGTGGGTCAACATGAAGAATGGTCAATATCAGAGGTGGACCCCACAAAATGGATGGTCCACATCAAAGGTCAGCCCCTAATGATGAATGGCCCACATCCAAGGCCTGCTGATGGAGAATTCACATCAAAGGTGGGCTCCACATGATGGGTGGTGGATATTGAGGTTGGGCTCACATGATGGACAATAACATTGATGTTGAGCCCTATATAATGGATGATAACACTAATGGTGGGCTCAAATGATGTACAATAACATTGATGGTGAATCCCACATGATGGATGACTCATATCAAAGGGGCCTCACATGATGGATGGCTCATATCAAGGTGGGCACCACATGAGGAAAGTCCGTGCTGATTGCATCCTACCCCTGTCAGGACGGGCTTGGTCCTGGCAGAGGCTTTGTGGGGGCTCACCGTGATGTATGTCTTCTATCGACGCTTATCCACGCTGTCCAACCATTTTAAAAGATCATTTGAAGTGGGTCGCACTACAAAGAAGCAGTGGTGATAATGATGCCACTGTTGAAACCTTCCCAAGCCCCACTGTAATGTTTATTGTCCATCCAACTTGTTCATAAGGTCACAGCGACCCAGATAAGGGAACACACAAATGACCCCGGTGGTGTGGTCCACGGAGCTCTTGCTAGGACCTAATGATGGGACACACCTTTGGTGGATTCCTTATGATGGGGCCCACTGTAATATGTGTCTTGTATCCACTTCATCCATACAGTTTGCTTTTTGCCAGCTTATTTTAATTTTAGGACAGGAGCCCAAAAATTCAACATGACCAAATCTCAATGGACCACATTATAGGAGACGGTAATGATTCAATGCTCACCATTAAAAACTTCTTGGGACCTGGGACCGTCTGAAGGTTTATTTGCCATGCAACATGTAGATAAGGTCATATGGCCTGGATGGAGGGACCGCACAAATATCAGCTTGATCTAAAACTTCCGTGTCCCTAAGAAGTTTTTAATGGTCAATCACCACTATTTATTGTGGTGTGGTTCATTTGAGATCAGGATCTGCTGCAGTTTTGGGATTATGCCGTAAAATGAGCTGGCAGATTAGGATCCACTGCATTTTTTTAGGATGATGCCCTTAAATTGCCTAGCAAAATGGATGGATGAAGTGGATGTGAGACATGCATCAAGGTAAGAGGGGAGGGATTCATTTATGCTTACAACAGTTTAAGTTGATTTATATATAGCTTCTCTTATTTTTGCATATTTTAATTTTACTATGATTTCCTTATAAGTGATGGACTCTTACAAATTATTTATTCATTTGATAATTTTTTAAAATATGATTTTAATCACAATAGATTTTTATGAATTCATTCGGAGTGATGGATATAAGCCTTGCTCTTCGTCGATTTTGAGAGCGACTCGTGTTTTCACTCTATATTGAGTTAGCTTTTGCTCCTCTCTCCTTATTTTTGTTAAGTTATCCAAATGTTACTCTTCTCTTTTACTGAGTTATCTTATTGCTACTGTTGGGGGCAAAATAGAATGACTTATAAAAAGAGCCAACTCTACAACCAGTACAGACTCAATGGGCCAAACTACTCGCAAGATACCTACTAACTGATCTATTGAGTAGGCCGGCACAACTATAGGTCAACTATGGGTCAGCTATAGGTCGGCTATAGGTCGGCCATAGCTCGGCACTGT
This sequence comes from Magnolia changhungtana, assembly GCA_030180095.1. Lineage (NCBI taxonomy): Eukaryota > Viridiplantae > Streptophyta > Magnoliopsida > Magnoliales > Magnoliaceae > Magnolia > Magnolia changhungtana. Next base: position 3,553,342 of record JASAUF010000579.1, read on the forward strand.
CTCTGACAAAATCAACAGTCGGTATCAACCTCAAGTGAATGTTGATCTATCGAAACCTCAGGTGAATGCTGATCTATCGAGACCTTAGGTGAATGCTGATCTGTCGAATAGCTCGGTATTACCTACCTTTAAGGCGTCATCCGCCTTTGCCGACCAACCTTATGCCGAGCAACCAGCCCGAAGATCTCCCAAACAGCCCGAAGATCTCTCCCAAGATCTTCAGGAGATAAGATCAGATTCCGAGGATCACAGAAGTCCATAACCATAAGATCGAATCCCGAAGATCTTGGGTGTCCACAATCTTAGGAGGATCACCTACAGATCTGGAAATCCGTATGGGAATATCTCCAACGTATCAAAAACCCTAAATGGGAATGTTTCTCATTACCTTAACTTCTCTCTCATATAAATAGGGGAGCCCTTAACCGATTAAAGGTACACATACTAATCTCAGATACGACTAGTGACTCTTTTCCAAAGAAATCTTCTCCTACATAGACCCAAGATCATGACTTTGGCATCGGAGGGTCCCTTGTACTAGTAAGGTCTCTTTCGTCTCTTTCTTTCTTGTGTGCAGGTTCTCAAGGGTCTACAGGAAAACTACATCAACAGTTTAGCGCCTTCTGTGGGAAGAGAAATCAAAGTCGTTCCCTGCTTTACCAGAGAGACTACAATGGCCAGAGGGAAGAAGAAAACCTGGATCTCCTCAGCTGCACCGGACTTAGGCCCCCCCAACTTGATAGTCATCAGGGTTCCTCTTCCTAACATCAGGCTGATTCTGACCATAGGAGGCAAGGTCAGCAGTCCCACGTCAAAGGAGGTCAATTGAACTCCCTCGAACAACAGGTTGAAATGCTGAACAACAACATGAACTCCATGAGGCAGTTATTGGAACAATTACAACCTCATCACGTACAGAAGACCAACAGGGAGGGTGAATAAACAAGTCACAATCCTCCTCAACCTTCTAGTGCGCATGCCGCCTCTCAGAGAAGTCGACAACAAGGCTAGACCAAATCGGCCCTGTCCCACGTTTTAGGGACTGCAGCCTTACCCGCTTCCGATCTACGCCATGAGCTAAACCGAAAGAAGCGCAGCAAAGCCCCCGTCGAAGCTACTGTTGAATGCGGCGAGCCCTGGGAGTCTGAGCTCAAGGACTTGCACAGTCAAATAGGAGACATGCGAGAAGCCTACTACATGAATGCGCCGACCCTGACGGAAGCAATAATGGAGGAAACCGAGCCTCCATTTACCGCCGATATCATGAAGGCACGATTGCCGGACAGGTTCCGTTTACCTCAGATCACTTCGTTCTCAAGAAGTACCGATCCATCAGAACATATAAAATCCCTAAAAGGGTCTATATGGAGCTCCACAACTCGTTTGACGCAGTAATGTGCCGAGCTTTCTTTTTGACCTTGACTAGAGCTGCCCAATTGTGGTTCAAGCAGTTGAAGTTAAACTCCATTAGTTCGTTCTCCTAACTCGACCAAGTCTTCGTCACAAATTTTATTTGGGGAAAGAAGAGACTTAAACCGGCCTACCACCTCCTATATGTTGTTAAGAAGGACGTTGAACTACTGAAAGATTACATCAAACACTTCAACCTGGAAGCGTTGCAAGTCCGAAAGCATACTGAAGAGCTCGCCCTAACCGCGATTATGGGAGGGCTAAGAGATCGTCAGTTCCTCTTTTCACTAGACAAAAACCCACCAACAACAATGGCCGATCTACTGAACAGGTCGCAAAAATATGTTAATGCCGAAGAAGCCCATGTCCTGCAAGATGTCGTCCAAAACAAAGCTCTCTCGACCAAAGAACAACAGACGAGGGTAGAACCAAGTTCGGCTGCTACAAATAGAAAGTGGAAGGATGACCAATCGCGCAATAACCATCACTTGAACAAACGGCCTGACAACAAGTTCAAGACGTATACTCCTCTTAACAAAATGCCCGAACAAGTCTTGATGGAAATTCAAGACAAACGTATCCTTACCTGGCCAAGCAAGTTGAAATATAATCCTAATAAAAGGAGCAAAGGCAAATACTGTATTTTTCCATCGGGATCACGGTCATCTAACATGCGACTGCTTCGACCTCAAGCATGAAATTGAAGCACTTATTCACAGTGGTCACCTTGGAGAATACATTAGTCGTTAAGAAGATCAAGCCGCGATAAAAGATGCACAACCCATTAATAACGAACCAGCAGGAGAAATTCACACGATCTTTGGGGGTCCGGGGGGTGGAGGAGATTCAAATCAAGCTCAGAAAGCCCACACAAAAAGCATCATCCATTCTGACTCAGAATGCGAGATCCTTACCACCAGTCGACCTCTGAAAGAGCAAAAAGTATAGGCTTGCAGCTTGACCTTTACCGAAGAGGATGCCCGAAGAGTCCACCATCCGCATGACGACGCGCTTGTGGTTACACTAACCATAGCCAACCGCAAGGTATTCCAGATCCTTGTGGATATCAAATCGTCGACAGACATCCTCTTCGCACAGGTGTTTGACAAGATGGGAGTTGGTCGGTCTATACTTCGACCTGTCAAGACTCCGTTGCTCGATTTCTCAGGTGGTAAAGTCGTACCAGAAGGATCAGTACATCTCCCACTTACGGCTGGAGACAGACAGAACCAGGTAACTATGATGACTAACTTCCTGGTAGTGGATTGTCCATCTGTCTATAATGCAATCCTCGACCACCCATCTCTAAACTCCCTACGGGCTATGGTCTCAACCTACCACTTAGCCAAGAAATTTTCGATTGAACAGGGCATCAAATCAGTGAAGGGAGACCAACATGAAGCTCGGTATTGCTACATGATGGCGCTAAGGGCTTCACATCAGACGGTGACTATCACCTCTCTGGACCCTCGCGAGGATTTTGAAGAAAGAGGGTCTACCATGGAGGACCTCGCTCTCATTCCGATCGATAATTCTGACCTGTCAAAATGGTCCAAATTGGGTCGTCCCTGGCACCTCCACTACTGGATAGGATGATAGCCCTCCTTCGACGTTATGCAAACATCTTTGCATGGTCTCATGAGAACATGCCCGACATCAACCCAAAAATCATCATGCATCGCCTGAATGTCGTCCCCAACCACCAACCGATTCGACAGAAGCGTCGCGCACTTGGTCCCGAGCGATATGCAATGATTGGAGACGAAGTCGGCAAACTTCTTAAGGCCGGATTCATTAAGGAAGTCTACTATCCAGAATGGATAGCCAGCATAGTCTTGGTCAAGAAGTCTAATGGGAAATGGTGGGTCTGTGTTGACTACACAGACCTGAACAAAGCCTGTCTCAAAGATAACTTTCCCCTTCCTCGAATTGATCAGCTTGTCGACAGTACCGCAGTGCATGAACTACTTAGCTTTATGGACGCTTATTGTGGTTATAATCAAATTGTAATGCATGCATATGATAAGACAAAAATAACCTTTATCACTGACAAAAGTCTTTACTGTTACCGAGTCATGTCATTTGGATTGAAAAACGCCAGAGCCACTTATCAGTGGCTGGTCAATAAAATGTTTGCCCATCAAATAAGGCGAACAATGGAAGTCTACATCGACGATATGCTCGTCAAGAGCATTAAGGCCACGGATCATACTTCTGATCTCGAGGAAATGTTCCTCATTCTTTGTGAATATAAGATGAAGTTGAATCCGAGCAAATGCGCCCTCAGGGTTAGCTCGGGAAAGTTCCACGGTTTCTTTGTCAGTCAACAAGGGATCAAAGAAAACCCTAAAAAGATTAAAGCTCTACTTGACATGGATTCACCAAAGACGACCAAAGATGTCCAACGGCCTACAGGAAGAATTGCTGCACTCAATCGCTTTGTGTCCCGAGCTACAAACAAATGTCTCCCCTTCTTCAAACAACTGAAGGGGAAACAGGTCATGGATTGGACAGAAGAATGTGAGACAACCTTCCAAAAGTTCAAACAATACCTAGGGTCGCCATTATTACTCTTTAAACCTGAGCAAGGAGAATCTCTACTGCTATACTTGGCTGTTTCCAATGCAGCAGGTAGCTCGGCCTTAATTAGGGAACACGCAGGAAAGCAATTCTCGGTATACTACATCAGCAAAGCCCTAGTTTCATCTGAAACCAGATACCCAAGTCTAGAGAAATTAGCGTTGGCATTGGTCATCTATTCTCGACGATTGTGGCCGTACTTCCAAGCTTACAGCATCATCATCTTGACCGATCAACCACTCTGTCAAGTACTCCAAAAGCTAGAAGCTTCGGGAAGGCTGACCAAATGGGCGATCGAGTTAAGTGAGTTCGATATCAAATATCGATCCCGAACAACTATTAAACGTCAAGCAATGACTGACTTCATTGTCGAACTAACTCCTTCATCTGGACAAAAAACTGACCTACCCAGGTTAGAACCTGTCCCAGATGTTCTACCCAATCACGCATCCGACTCCCAAGTTGATCTCGACCTACCCAAGTGAACGCTATATATTGATGGCTCATCCAACTCTAAGGCAAGTGTGGTTGGGATAGTCATAGAGACCCCAGATCATATATGCATGCAATATGCCTTAAGATTCGGATTTCAAGCCTCCAACAATGCAACAAAATACAAAGCTTTGTTCGTCGGACTTGGGCTGGCAGCCAATATGGGAGCTTAGCGCCCTGAAGTCTTCAGCAACTCCCAGTTGGTCGTCAATCAAATAGCTGAAGCATACTAAGCCAAGAAGGAACGCATGAGAGCTTATCTGTAGAAAGCTAAAGAATTGATCAAAAAATTCCAAAAAATGCAATGTAGCTCTAATTCCTCAAGTGGAAAATTCCTCAACCTCAAGTGAATGCTGATCTATCGAGACCTTAGGTGAATGTTGATCTGTCGAACAACTCAATATTACCTACCTCTAAGGCGTCATCCGCCTTTGCTGACCGACCTTGTGCCGAGCAACCAGCCCGAAGATCTCTCCTAAGATCTTCGGGAGATAAGATTAGATCTCGAGGATCACGGACACCCATAACCATAAGATCGGATCCTGAAGATCTCAGGCGTCTGCAATCTTAGGAGGATCACCTACAGATCTAAAAATCCGTACGGGAAGATCTCTAACGTATCAAGAAGAATGTTTCTCATTACCTGATCTTCCCTCTCATATAAATAGGAGAGCCCTTAACTGGTGAAAGGTACGCATATTAATATCAGATACGACTGGTGACTCTTTTCCAAAGAGATCATCTCCTACAAGGACCCAAGTTCCTGACTTAAGCATCGAAGGGTCCCCTGTACTAGCCAAGGTCTCCTTTGTCTCTTTCTTTCCTGTGTGCAAGTTCTCGAGGGTCTACAGAAAAACTGCATCAACAACTACTTTTCTCTTTTATTAAGTTAGCCTTATGCTACCCCCCTTGTTTTATGGCTTGGGCATGTGTCTTGTAGTTCCAAGACTCTCATGCTTCAACTTATTTCTCTATTGATGCAAATGATGTATTGAAGGGCTCACAACTAGTAACTTGTATATATATCATAGACGCAATGTGTTTTCGCTTGTACCCCAAGTGCAGGGTTGCGATGTAGAAATAATTTTAGTGAGACTGAGGTTGTATCCATAGGGACATAATATGTGTGAATCGTCTGAACTAATTAATAATTAGAATTAGAAACTAAACTTAAAACTATATTTAAAGAGATGTTGTTGTGAAGTGAACTATCAGTAAAAGAAACACTAGAGCGTCAATGATCCACTTGTAGTCATCTTAATGCATCCTTATTTAATTCACTCAATACTTCAACTGGAATCGAAGTCCTAATCTATCCAGTTGGATGATAGAGCGGTTAAAACACCATAAACAATTTCAAACATATTCTGAACATTCATAGTATTGGTTTCACATATAATCATCTTGTTGATTTGATTGTAGAGAGTTCAGAGCATCTACCATGTTTGTAGTCAATGGTAGATCAAAGAATTCTATAGACCAAACAATCACAAAAATAGAAAATAAAGCATTCATGGAAGTTCCAAAGCAACCACCGTGCCTGGAGTCGACGATAGATCAAAGTAATAATAAAAAATACTTTTTAAATTCAAACCATAACTATGAAATATTCAACATAAAGATCATGAACGTGAATCAAAATAAGAAAATATTAAAATAAATTACAAGTTTCACCTCTTAAATCTACTTAAGAGATTAACCAACTAAAGACATGATTAAGCTACAACTCTTAAGGAAAAACATGAAAAACTAACTAGGAAAGAAGAGAGAACTCCTTGGAAGTAGCTACACCCCTTGCTCTACTCCTCCAACCCTAATTCGTGCCTAATTACTTTAGAGAACTCCAATATATAGGCTTTGTCTAGCCGACTTTGCAAATCGCCTCAAATTTACGTACTCTGCGCTCCTTCAATGTCATCGAAGGTTTGAGTTCGAGTTAAATTTAAATTGGAAACTACTCACATTTTCACACTGCGTAGCCTTCGATGTCATCGAACAACTCCTTGATGTCATAAAAAATGGTCTAGAACTGTTCAACGAGTTAAGCTTTAAAAATCCTGAAATCTCAATGTCATCGAACTGGCTTCGATGACATCGAACTTTATCTTCTATGGGACCAAACTTTGCACCCAATAGTCTAGCAACCAAACTTGAATTTTTCTTAAATTTTTTATGCGATCGAGCCTCCTTCGATGGCATCGGACACTTACTGTGATGACATCGATAGTCAAGTTCCGCAACTTCTGAATTTTGTACTTTGCAAACTTGATTTTCTTCCTTCACCTGGTTTTCTTAGATATTGGACTCTTGAAATCTTCAATCTTGGTTACCAAAGATCCATCCTTGCTTTGGTAATTCTTGAGCATCAATTTCCACACTTTTAGCATCCTTTTCACCTTAAATCCTCCTTCATCAATTAATCAATAGATTATGTTCAAACATCAAGTTCCTAGTGTGCTCAGTGAATCCCCAACTCAATTTTCAAAATTGATAACTATTGTTTCACAATGTCAGTCATGCTCACCACTTTAAGATAGACAGATCAACACAAGTACTAATTCCAAACCTATCCCCTTTTCACTTCTTTTTCCAGCTTTTGGATTTTATATCGATGACCTTTTTCATATTATTTCTAGTCTTTTCCTTATTTTTCAGTGAAATCTCATTGAAATATATGGCCTTTTTGTCGATCTAACTATTTTCTACCTAGTTTTTTTTCTTCTTCTTTTCCATTATTTTAAAGGTGGATAAGGATTTCCAGACTTGGTTCCTAACACTTTTCAATAATAGACATGCTGAAATCAAAAATTCTACCACTCCTCATAGAATATGAGTCAAGTGTGAATGGTGAATTAGATTTGATTGATGTTTAAACTTTCTTTTAATTAAATAATTGGGAGACCTTAGCTAATAGTTTATTCAATTGATTAAACTTTAAAATTTCAAAAACTCAATTTTATATCTTATCGGAGTACTTAAATCACGCTCAATTACAAAGATTTTCACTTTCCAAACTAGTTTTGAAATTGAAAATATTCCAAGATAATTACTCGAAAACTAGGAAAACATAGACTAGTCAGATTGGTCTACCTAATCTCACACCCCCCAACCTAAATTCTACATTGTCCTCATTGTAAAAGATTTCTACAATTTATTCATCATGAGATAATGAAAATAAAAAAGTGATAAGAAGATAATACCTAAAGAAGGAGAATTGAAGCAGTTCCAAATTCTTATCATGTAAAGGGAGTTAGCACGGAAACTAAACAAAATTAAATAACTATCATAATCTTAAATCCTAGGAAAGCAATAAACCTAACTACAACCCCATCAGACTAGGAGGTCAATCTTGGCACACATGATAAATCAGAGGAATGGACGTATCCTCTGAATCAAACTTCTCAATGAGTGGCTTTAGACGATGTCCATTTACTTTAAAAACATGACCATTGATTGGATTCTCAATCTCCACAGCTCTGTGAGGATAAACCGTTTTGACAATAAAGGGGTCGGTCCAACAAGATCTTAGTTTTCTCATAAATAAATGGAGCCTAGAATTGTATAGATGGACCTTTTGATATGACGCGAATGTTTTTCGAAGAATGTTTCAGTCATGGAACTTCTTCATCCCGTCCTTGTAAATTCTAGAACTCTCATATGCATCGTTCCGGATCTCTTCGCGTTCATTGATTTGCAATTTGCGTAGCAAGCCGACGTTGTTCAAGTTAAAATTCAAATTTTTTATTGCCCAATGGGCCTTATGTTCTAACTCCATAGGCAAGTGACAAGTTTTCCCAGAGACGAGTATAAAGGGGACATTCCAATGGGGGTCTTTTAAGCAGTATGGTGTGCCCATAAAGCATCGATTAATCGAATTAACCAATCTTTACCATCGGGGTTAACCATCTTTTCCAAAATTTGTTTGATTTCCCTATTGGAGATTTCAGCTTGGCCGCTTATTTGTGGGTGATTTGGAGTATTCACTTTGTGTATAATGCCATATTTCTTCATTAAACTTCTGAACGACTTATTACAAAAGTGCAACCCGCCATCACTAATAATGACTCAATGTGTACCGAACCGAGAAAATATGCTTTCTTTTAAAAATTTAATGACCGTGCGATGGTCATTATTTCGGCACAAGATTGTCTCAACCCATTTGGTAACATATTCTACCGCGAGCAAAATGTATGTGTTTCCAAAGAATTGGGGAAATTGTCCGATGAAGTCAATTCCCCAGCAATCGAATGCCTTAATGGTCAGAATGGGCTTCAAAGGCATCATGTTTCGATGAGACAATCCTCCCAATTTTTGGCGACACTAGCAAGCTTTGCAAAAGTCATTTATGTCTTTAAACAAAGTGGGTCAATAAAAGTCACATTGCAAAATTTTATTCGTGATCTTTTTAGTAAAAAAGTGACCACCATAGGCCTGAGAATAACAAAAGGAAATTACACTTTAATGTTCATCGTCTAGCACACATCTCCTTATAATCGTCTGGAGATTACACTGCATTCATGTAGATTTGTTGTGCATATCAATACCTTTGTAGTGGAGTACGAAAAGTATCCGAACCTTTATATTGGTCTTACTTTGAAGATATACTTTAATTGTGTTAATCTTGAAGGATAACCACACTATGAGTAGTGCATTGACTATCTCCAACCATATAGATGATGCAGGTGATGTACAGGTTGAAAATATAGGCGATGCATGATCTCCATATGAAAGAGTACGAGTGACATGGGATTATGTTGTCGATGGTTTCATTTTAGTTTAACTTTATTTATGTTTCATGCTGCGAATTTAAATATTTGTAATAAGCTACCACCTAAGTGAGCATTAAATAATTAGTTAAACTTTTATATTTAAATGGCATAAGATTTATAGTATGGTTGGTTTTATTCTCGTGAATGAATACCTTCATTAATTTAATATGAAAAAAATAATATGCAATTATGAAGTATTCATTCATTCATTTCAAAAACACCCGAAATTCTCGGGCACGAGTATGTACTCGGGCCATGAAAATTCGAGGCATTACAACTAGTGTGACTTGTTCTTCCCAAGCAGAGTCATCATTCTATGGAGGTTGGGATCCCTGTGTTGGGGGATTAGCTTGCTTTTCCGTGGGTTGCCTCACTCGAAGGCTTTTGTTTTGGGGGTAAGATGGTGTTATATTTTACCAGAGTTGCCACTAACGAATTACGACCCTGTAAAAACGTTTAGGATTGAGAATCTAAATATTCATACCCTTAAAATGACTCTTGAGTTTGCATTTCAAAGATTTTGAGTAAGGGACCGCAATTATAGAGATGGAAGGTGTTAAGCACCCACTCTGCCCATATAGAAGTGTCGTCTTTACTTCACAAGATTTGAACAATTTTTTAGGAATAGTATTAGTTCTCATGCGCAAAATTTGTAATGTAATGCAATGATGATAGTTGATTGGTCTGAATTTCTAATGGGCATGATCCAATTACGTCGGCAAGTCACAGAGAATACGTTCGAAATGACAGAGTGCATGGTGCAAAGTATATAGAAGTGTAATGAACGGGATGCTCGATGCTTATGATAAAATGATGACTAACTGGCTAAGTTTCTGGTGGGCCATCTCTAATTATATCGGCAAGCCATAGAGCATACGCTCGCCAGCTAGATACGAGAAAACAATGGAATGTAACGTGTCGTTAACGTTTATGACAAAACGATGCCTAACTGGCTAAGTTGTTGATGGGCCAGCTCCAATTATATTGGCATGCCACGAAGCGTACGCCCACCAATTAGATACGGGAAAACAATAGAATGTAATTTAATGCTAATGTATGTGACAAAATGACATCTACCTGACTAAGTTTCTGGTGGGCCAACTCCGATTATATCGGCAAGCCACAGAGCATATATCAGCCTGTTAGATACGAGAAAATGATGGAATGTAATGTAATGTTGATGTATTTAAGGAGCAAGGGGATTGAGAAGGGAATAAGTGTTGTGCAATGCTAATGCTCTGAATTGGATGCAACTTATTGAAACTTGAACGGTTGGATGGATGGTAATGTCGTAAGGGCTATATCGAGTGACTCAGATTAGGACTTTGATGGCTTAGGAGACTCGGATTCTAGCTAGGCTAAGCTAGACCAAGGTTGAACTCTCTCTCTCTCTCTCTCTCGCTCTCTCTCTCTCTCTCTCTCTCTCTCTCTCTCTCTCTCTCTCTCTCTCTCTCCTTGCTGGAGGGATGGCTAGGTAGCTAAGACTTCTTTGGACTTTTGGATGAGAGTACTCTTTGAATTTGTTGGCTCTACTCGATGCCTTTTAAATGAGAAGGGAGCGACTTATTTATAACCTACAAACCCAATTTTTTAGTAATTCCTAAAAAGTCTAGGGGCAAAAGATGGTTAAAAGGCCGAGATTGGAGATTGTCATGTGGCATCATCTTATGGATTGAATGAGTTGGTAAAATGGTAAATTGGAGTATGGAGATGGGCATCGGAGTAAATACACATCATTCGCATACTTAGAGTCTGAAAAAGAGGGACTCCACATGCTTGAAGGAAGCCAACGCGAAGAGGAGTGCTATGTGGCCGACGGCAAGCTAGTTGCCGCCAATCCCCACTTGGACTCCCTGCTTCGGCAGGCATCCTTCCTCACTCGTGTGGAGGCTCTACTGTGAAGGACATGGTATTGTTGTTGCGTACTACACTCCGATTGGACTTTTGGTTTGGGTTTGGCTTTAGACTTAACTAGGTGGGTTGAATGGGTTGGCTGAACTAAATAGGCTGACCGGATGAGTTAATTTTGTAAGTTGACCATGTGAGCCGACTCGTCAAGTTGACTTAAGGCTCTAGGGTTTTAGGATTAGGTAGACTTAGTTGATTGTATTGACTATGTTGATTTTAGGGTTTAGGTCTCTAGAGTTAGGGTTTAGGATTGGGGTTTGGTTGACCATTCATTGGTTTTAATTCAATCAGCTTATCTACCTAGGGTGAAGTGTCTACACATACGTACCCTAGTTAGTGAATATGCATGATCATCTGTGTGTGTTGTGGTCACCACTACTTAAAATGTCTTTTTACTTGTCCCAGACTTTCCATTCTGGCCCTTTTTATTTTTACTTTTAAAGAAAGAGACAAAATTTGAAGTCGACATTTTCACGGAGCATTGTAAGCGATACCTCCCGAACCTCATAAAAAAATTCCCAATGGGGCCTGCATGAACAACATAAATAAATATTCTTATGATCCAATTAATAAGTGGGTTGTAATAACAAAAAAATTTCGTGCACGTGTAGGTACACAGGTGACCGTCCCACTGTACATTATTCGATTTTCCACTTGATCGTCTGTCATACACAAGTTCAATGTATGTAACCACTCAATTACCCATCCAATTGTACGATCATAAGGTTGTTTACACAATTATTGATATGAATTGTTGGTTCGACAGACCCTTTATCCGAGCAATCACAAAACCCATTTTGTATCCATCTATTGAAGAAAGCAACCGTTCATTAACACATACATAAGATTAGGTACCTGACCATCCAATTACATCTCTCGTGACTAATCATTTAATCATACATCACACATCCGCCGACATGGCCACCCAAACATAGAAGTAGACTTTCATTTCAAGGCCTAGGAGACGTACTCAAAATCTAATAGTGTAGTTTACATAGGATTCACAAATGTGCTGCACAGGACCACGGACAGACACACTGTTAAAATAGACTTGAGACTACAATTGAAAGATCACATGCCAATATAGGGCTCATTGGATAGAGCACGATAAATAAAGGTTGAAAGTCAAATCTTACCCCAATCAGATGGTCCAAATTTGGACTCTCGGATGATCTCAAGAATGGATAGGGTGGCAATTGGGATTGAGTTTCAAGTCAAGCCAACCAGATTTAGAATTACAGTCCAAGCCATTCGAAGAAAATCCAGTCACACTTTCTCTCAAATCTATTTGAATTTCCACTATTTTGAAATAGTAACAGATAACATTACTGTTTTTGGAATTTCCATCATTTTTCATACACACCTTTCTTGAAAAGAGAGAGAGAGAGAGAGAGAGAGAGAGAGAGAGAGAGAGAGAGAGAGAGAGAGAGAGAGAGAGAAGTAGCTTTTAAGAGGGATGGGAGGGAGAGAAAATATTTATTATTAAAATTTGAATTTTTTTAAAGAATAATGGGTTGGTCAGGCTAGTAGGCTTTAAGACAACCAAGTCTAAGCCCAGCTGGCTTAAGAATGGGCTAAAGTTTTGAGCTCGAATCCAACCTGTGGACTTGATACTCTAACCTAAGCTCGGCCCTTTTTTTTTTTTCTTTTTATTTACACGCACAGTCGCACACACACCCCCACACACTCACACCGTAGTGGGATTTCACCACCTATGGATACTCGAACCCTTGACCAGGTGTTGAAACTCCGGAGAGTCTACCACCAGAGCAAGAGTAGGATCCACCTAAGCTCGGCCCTTTGATAGCCTTACACACAACACACTTGTGAGGTACTTCGTGATCCTCGTCTCATCCCAGCTCGGCACGATAGACACTAAAAGGTGATGAAATAGTTTTCGTCAAGTCGAACAAAAAAGCAGGCATGAAAAAAAATAAAAACAAAAAATCTGGAAGCACGTCTAAACAGGCCCTAAATTTGCCCCATGGTTTAGATTCCAATTTCATAGTCTTTTCTTCCCTCCATCATTGATATTTTACTATCTCCACCAAAATCCAGGAAACATCCTCTGCTTAGAAATTAATTAAGAACGTTGGCAAGAAAAATCTTAGCAGAAAACATGCGCTCGCGCACACACACACCACTTGCTGCACTTGAGTCTGCAATTTTCTTTGAATAGAAGACAAGAATACCCTATGGCACACCTGGAAACAAAGTTCTCCACAAATAGAATCTCAAGTCATGAAAAATTGCACAAGCCAAGATATGGGCAATGGCATAAAAGTTGTACCAAGGGAAAGCAGCACACCTCCAATATTTCAAACATTCTCAGCTGCATCTCTCCGTGACGGATCTTCTGCACTCCCCACTGCAGAGAGCTTCTCAGCCGCTAATCTTTCTTCCAGTGCCCGTGCTCCCCGTTCCCTGCAATTCAGTAAGAAAGACCAATAGGTGAGGATATCATGTCATTCTCCACTCCAAACTATCTGAATACCAGTTACAAGAAGAAATCCCCCCATCTATTGAAAGTCCAGGAAAACACAGCTACTCGCAGTGAAAACCACACCCTGTACTGCTCAGAGTTCACCCAAATAAAAATAAAATAAAAACAACAACAACAGTTTGAGAAGATAACAGCACGGATACAGCGCTAGTATGGGTTTTGCACTCATTTTGAAGCATCGAACAGGGTAAAGCCTGGATAGATACTTATTTTGAAGTATCTAGGTTTGACATGTTTTAGGGAAGGAAAGGGAAAGAAGATGTACTCAGTTAATAGGAATGCTAACATACAGTTGGCCAAAACGGACTCGAGCCATGCCCAAAAATTGGGTGGTCATCATTTCTTTCCTCCAGTCAAGCCTTTAGCATCACTGAACCAGTATGATTTCTGGTGATGGCTTATATATAATGGGCATGCCAGATGAGTTGTCCAGATCTTGTAGACATCTGACATGTGTCTCATTAAAACTGTTCCTCCAGTCGAGCATTTGGCATCACTGAACCAGTATGATTTCTGGTGATGGCTTATACATGGTGGGCATGCCAGATGAGTTGTCCAGATCTTGTAGACATCTGACATGTGTCTCAATAAAACTGCTGAGTGAAGAGTCAGTGTGCAATTAGTATTCCCATCATAAAATAACGTCATGTAGCCATATCAAAAAAATAATAATTCAAGCAGGAGTCGTTGAGCTTTAGCCAACCCATTCATGATATATCATCTATTGAACAACGCTTTTTGCATCAGTGATAAGAACATAAAAGGAAAACAAGGTTAGTTGACTAACTAGTTGTACATAATCTCACTCACACCTTACAAAGCAAAGAACAGATTAAAGCAAGATCCACCTTCAAAAACAAAAGTTTTGATCTTTCGGTTTTAATAAATCATCAAGTAGATTCCAACCCATCATATGTACCATGTCTGGAACCATTCAATATGGATCCTTGAGTTACTTGTCATGAGAATGCATAAACCACCACTGAAAGAAAAAGAGAAGTTGATTGCACGTAGAATCTTGAAAATTACTGTACTAGTTTACATCTCAATTTAATTATAAAAAAAAAGAAGAAGAAGAAGAAGAAAACATTAGAATCAAAAGAAGAAGCAAAACACAGGCAGTATACAACTGCAAAAAAACTCAAGAACCACATGGCTGATACGCATGTTTAGATTGGGTGGTACCTTAGCTATGGAAAGGAAAAAGAGAATTACCATGTTGTCCTAAGCTGTCATAAAGATGATATCAGCTCAATGGAAAGAAAATACCTTTCACTTGTTTGTTTTGCACCAAGAATTTGCATTGAAAATCTACCAAACAAAGGAGAAGTGTAACAATGACAACATTTTGTCATTTAAAACATCACATCAAAGGGTCTTAGAGAGGAAAAGGTTTTAGTCACCTTTGAGGAATAATTAGGAAAAGGAAATTGATTTCCACCTTTTTTGTATGTGTGTCACAAAGGGAAGAAACTGTCACATCAAAGGAAACCAATTTCCTTTGCATAGCCGACCAAGGTTTTTATCAAATCAAAACACACCCTAAAGAAATGCATGAATCAAAATTAAAGGCATGACGTCAAGATACTAAGAGATGTACCTCCTCCTGGATGCCTCAATAGGGTCTGAACCAGGCAATGGAGTAGCTCCCAAAGTATTACCCCTGGCTTCATTGAAAATTTCAGATCTGCTGCAAAGCATCCGATCAAATATAGATGCAATGGGATCGATAATTGGCCTGCAAATCCCAATGGCAAGAAGCTCCCTCAAGAACAAAGGTAGGGATGATAAGGTTATTGATTTCCTCAAATGAAAGAAATGGTTGAAGAGGGTATGCATATTACCGCAAAAATTCAGGGAAGAAGGTCGAGAAGGCAAACTCATCACTTGGGTCACCCTTGAGGCTTGTTTCAGGTTTCCTTTGGAGATAACGCAGGTAAATCCAACTCATGTAGGTGCCAAATATTAAAGTTGGAAGGTAAGATGCCGATTCTGCTCTAAAGAAGCTTATAGCTATTGATACCAAAACAACAAGGGATGGAATCCACTGCCGAAGATCCGAAAGGAACAAAGAAGATAGGGTCAGCCAAATTCTTGGGAGATGCAAGTATACTTAAAATCAAAGCAAAAGAAAAAGAGAAATGCTCCAGTGCTCCCAGAGCACCAAGTTATAGTGCTCCTAGTTGCATTGATTTACTTGGACAGTCCAATAGATTGACCTGAACTTTCCATCAAGTCCAGAAAACATTTTGTGGGCTACCATGCAAAAATTGCGCCGATCATATGGTCCAGTCCAACATTGATCTGGCTTTTTCTATAGCATCCTTTTTCCAATCCGTGGATGAGATGGTTATGATTGCCTAACAAACATGATTCTTTAGAATCATAAGCAATTCATGATGGGACCTAACAAATAGATGATCAAATTGTTTGTGTAAATGGTCTTGACAGTCCATATTAAAGGCCATTGATCAAATGGTCAATAGTTTTCAGATCAGGGTGATGTTTAGATGTCAGCCCATGAAAAGTGTGCTGGACCTAGCGAACGGCATGGATCAATGGACTGGACTGTCAAGTGTCCCAATGCAACTAGGAGCACTGTAACTGATAGTGCTCTGAGAGCACTGGAAGTTGGATAAAACATTGCCTCTATCGCACCTTCACTTTAATCTTCAATACACCCAGCTCCTGATCAGGTATAATTTGCTTAATGCCAACTAGGAACCCCAAAAGGATCCCATGGAAACCAGAAAGAGGTGTATAACTGCCAAAACAGAAGCGAAATTAATAACACTGGAAGTTAAGAATCCTTCTTAGAGATGGCATGGATGTTAGCATAGGAATACGTACAGGAAGCTTTCCTGCCTTGTTATGTAGTACAATGTTATAGCGGTGATGAAGATGCAAACCGAAGTTAAAAAGTTAACCACAAAGATAAACTTCAAGAACTCCCTGGGACCCCATATTGGCTCTAGCAACTTCCCAATGAAAAGAAGACCAACAATGCTAACAATGACCTGTAAAATAGGTTCACCATCAAAACTTGCTACTTGGAAGACCATGGTAGTTATCACAATTGTATGTGGCCAATATAATCAATAGAGCCATTGTACGTCAGTCAAGATTTGTAACAATTATATCTATGTGGCGAACCCAAAACTTAATGGTCGTGAACAAGGAGGGCTACGGCTGATAAATAGCACATTCAATATTATAAGAAAATAATTGCATATACATAGAGACACAAACAAACAATGTCTAAAAACTCTCCCTCCTTCCAACAAACAAACAATGTCCTCCACAATGTTCGAAATATCGGTATCGCGCAATGTATCGCAACCTTGGGATACAGATATGCATCGGTTATCGCACAGGATATATTGTTTGTATCGCGTAATTTATCGCACTTTTTGGGAAACATGGGGAAACATCGGGGAAATGGTTGAATTTTTCAATGAAACTGTAGGGATTATTAAAAAATACCTTAATACACACTTTTAAATCATAAAATCTCAAAAAAGAAGTGCATAGGTTTCTTTTGTATAGGGTCCTAAGCTATGCGTTGTCTGATTGAACTAAGGCAACTATATTCAAATATGATACATAACATTTATAAATGTATCAAGACATGTATAAAAACAGAACCAATGCATTCAATAGAAAAAGAGAGTTTTTTCCCACTGTATATCTCGCCTTTTACCCACCTGCTTTTCAGAACCACCCAAACTTTACTTTCTACTGGTAGGGTATGCTCGTATGAAGGGGAGAGAAGATTTGAGAAAATGGGTTTTTGGTGGTAGGGTATTATCGTATTAAAGGGAGAGAAGATTTGAGAAAATGGGTTTTGGTCGTAGGGTATTCTCGTATGGAGGGGAGAGAAGATTTCAAAAAATGGATTTGTATTGTAGGGGTATTCTCGTCCGATAAAAAGGCAGTGGTTTAGTTATGGAAAGTAAAGTTTGGGTGGTTCTGAAAAGCAGGTGGGTAAAATGTGAGATTTACAGTGGGGAAAATCTCAAAAAGATATAAAAAGAAATTAATATTTTAAATTTTTTTTAGGTGGACCATAATATAGGAAACAATGGTAATCAACCATTACAAACTTTTCATGGGCCATGAAAGGGAGAGAAGATTTGAGAAAATGGGTTTTTGGTGGTAGGGTATTATCGTATTAAAGGGAGAGAAGATTTGAGAAAATGGGTTTTGGTCGTAGGGTATTCTCGTATGGCGGGGAGAGAAGATTTCAAAAAATGGATTTGTATTGCAGGGGTATTCTCGTCCGATAAAAAGGCAGTGGTTTAGTTATGGAAAGTAAAGTTTGGGTGGTTCTGAAAAGCCAGTGGGTAAAAGGTGAGATTTACAGTGGGGAAAATCTCAAAAAGATATAAAAAGAAATTAATATATATATATTTTTTTAGGTGGACCATAATATAGGAAACAATGGTAATCAACCATTACAAACTTTTCATGGGCCACGAAAGCTTTAGATCAGGTTGATATTTGTGTGGTCTCTTCATCCAGGTCTTTGTGATCTTACCAACAGGTTGGATGGCGAATAAAAATTCCAGTGGACCCCATGAAGTTTTAATGGTGGGGATTCAATCACTACTGTTGACAGTGGTGTGGTCCACCAAAGACCTGGACCTGCTTCATTTTTGGGATCATGCCTGAAAATGAGCTTTAAAAATGGATAGACAGGTGGATGTAAGGCACATGCATTACAATGGGCCCCATAGTTAGGGATCCACCAAAACAAGGACGCCAATTGCCTGGATTTCCTAGCGA
The DNA here is from genome assembly GCA_030180095.1 of Magnolia changhungtana. NCBI lineage: Eukaryota > Viridiplantae > Streptophyta > Magnoliopsida > Magnoliales > Magnoliaceae > Magnolia > Magnolia changhungtana. The sequence continues at coordinate 3,571,789 of JASAUF010000579.1, forward strand.
GGTAGCTACTGACAATGCTCTTTGCGCCCCACCATGATGCGCGTGTTCTATCCACACCATCCATCCATTTTTCCAAACTATTTTATTGCATGAGCCTAAAAATGAGGCAGATCCAAATCTCATATGGACGACACCATAGGAAAGAGTGGTGATTGAACACTCACCATTAAAAACTTCTTAGGGCCACGAAAGTTTTGGATTAAGTTGATATTTGTGTTTTCTGTTCATTCAGGTGTCTGTGACCTAATCAACATGTTGGATGACAAATAAACATCATAGTGAGCCCTGGGAAGTTTTTAATGGTGGACATTCAATCACCACTGTCTTCTTGTGATGTGGTCCACTCGAGATTTGGATCTCCCTCGTTTTTGAGCTCATGCTCTATACAAATATGGAAAAATAGATGGACATCTTGGATAAAACACATATATCATGCGAGGCCCACATAGCACTACGCAATCAGCGTCCCCAAAACAGGGACGCGAATTAGGTGTTACCCGGGTAACAACTTAGTGGGTGTTACCCCTACCATAGGGCCCACCTTGATGATGTGTTGTATATCAACGTTGTCCATCCATTTTTCCAGCCCATTTAGTATGGGATAACAAAAATTATGCATATCCAAATCTCAGGCGGACCACACCACAAGAAACGGTAGTTATTGAGTGCCTCCCCATTAAAAAATCCAAAGGGCCCATTGTAAGGTTTTTGTAATGTTTATTTGCAATCCAACTTGTTGATAATGTCAAGAAGATCTGGATGAATGGAAAATAGAAATATCATATTAATCCAAAACTTTTATGGCCCAGAAAGGTTTCAACGGTAGGAATTTCTTTCCCCAGTTTTCCCTCTCGTATAGCTCACTTGACTCATAGATTTGTCTTAGTTTTGGCCGCATGTCCTAAAATGATCATTAAAAACGGATGAACGATGCGGATTCATCACAAAAATCATAGTCGGGCCCGCGTAGGTTTGGTATGGTCCATTAAAGGACGGGGTTCCAAAAATTATGTAGATCCAAATCATTGTTTCTAGTGGTATGGTCCATCTGAGATTTGGATCTTCTTAGAGTTTGGTATCACATCCTAAAATAAGATGGAAAAACATATGGATGGCATGGATATATAAAAAATACATCAAGATGGGCCCCACACAGTTAGGGTAACACCCACTAAGCTGTTCCCAAGGTAAAAACTAATCCACTCTCAGTCCGCGCTGCACAACGGGCGAGCGATGTAAGTGGGACCCTGACTATGGGTCCCACCATGGTGTAAGTGTTGTATCCACACCATCCATCCATTTGGAGAGATCATGGAGAGATCATTTTGGGGCATCGACTAAAGAATGAGGCCGATTCAAAGCTCAAGTGGACCCCACCACATGAAACAATGGGTACAGTGACGGCCACCGTTGAAACTTTAAACGTTCCTAGGGCCCATCATAATGTTTATTTGTGATCCAACCTGTTCATAAGTCCAGGGAGATATGGACTAAGAAAACACAAATATCAGCGTGATTGAAAACTTCTATGGCCCTCAAGAAGTTTTCCTATGGTAAGCATTAAATCCCCATTATTTTATGTCATGTGGTCCACTTGAGCTTTGGATTTGCCTCATTCTCTGTCTCATGACCTAAATGAATATGTACAAATGTATGGATGGAATGGATATAAAATATATACATCAAGGTGGGCCCCACCACAAGGGATTCACTATCCTAAATACACCAAAAACGCACTGAATCCACTCCTTAGATAAGGAGAGAGTCGACGAAACCCTCCCGACTCGTTTTCTTCTCCACAAGCTCCGGAAGGTGCTGTGATTTCGAATCGGTTTGAAAGCCCCAAAAATCTTGCTCGAATTCCATAATTTTTCCAAATCCCTACCAAAATCCCAAAACCTCGGCAAGAATCTGGTTTTTTTAGAGAATTTCTCTCTAAAAGAAAAAAAACGGGGGGGGGGGGGGGAATTATAAGGTTTTCTTACTTGATCTAGCATGCTCGACGTTTGGCCCACCAAATCCAATCGCAACTACCAGATATAGATCTTTAGGTAAGAGAGATTTATATATATCAAATCTGTGGGGTAGTAGAGAGGATTTTGCCTCATACCGCTGAAAACGATGCCTCCTTTCAAACATTGGAGGTAGCTAGCTACATAAAGATTCCGCGGTAGGTGGCTAGGATATCGTTGATATTAACAAATATCAGCGATATTGTGTATAAAATAATTGGAAAATTTACGATACATTGTGATATAGCTGTGATATCTACGATATAGTGCAATATATTGCACGATACAAAGAATTCCCTTTTTTTCATTTCTGAGCAAATTCCACGGAGTTTCGTATCGTTGGCCAACAATAACGATAATATCAGCCGATGGTATTGATATTATGAACATTTGTCCTCCCTCCCCTCAATCAAAGATAATGAGAATTTAAATTAGAAGCTAAAGTAGGGCAATGCAATCCCCAATACAAAGAGAGTGACCAGCAGACCAGCCTTGGCCAGCTCAACAGCTATGGAGTTGGCTTCCCTGCCAATGTGGGAAAACAATAAAACCTTTATTTGCAGAATCCTTCTGACTAAATGCAGCTCCCGCTTTAGATAGTGCTTTGGACTCTCGCTACTGCACCCGCTTCCTACCTATTTAACTTATTTACATTTTGAAACTAACGCTTCCCCGTTTCCACACCTGAATGTTTTGCCACGTCGCTTTACACTTCATGCAACTATAGTTTAACCTAAATCCAAGATAACTTGATTCGTTAAAGATACAACCTAAAGCCTGCAGAAGAGGCCCCGCATTCTGATCCCATTTAATAACATTAGCTGAATCCCCTTCTATGATAACCTGCCAAATGCACAACTGGTTGCGAATCCTAAGAGCTTCCACACCCAACTAAAAAAAAAAAAAAGTAAAACAAATAAATGATAATAATAATCATAATAATAATAAATCCTAATTACCTGAAGGACTCAGATTCCAGAAAGAAGCCCCATTGAAATTAAGCTTCCATGCACCTTCCAACTTTGCAACCATCTGTCTAAAGACTTTTTGGCTGGTTTACCCATCACCACAGACTTACAACCCCTGCAAAGATCTGATGCTGATATGCCTCTAAAGACTTGTGGTTCAGGGCCTAAATAGTGAATCTATTTTTCATCTTTTCAAATAGTTCCTGCACCGGATTGGTTTCTTCCTTCAAAATTCTCTTGTTTCCATTCCAATTTTCCCCACATAATGCAAATGAGAGTAACTACCAAAGAATCTTCCCTCTTGTTTTGAATGGCATTTGCCAAACTTTCAAATATCTCCCCAGGTTTTCCCTGATCAGCCAAGCTACTCCAAATATATCAAAAAAGTCACACCCGTGTATAGGCAACCGGGCACTAGATGAAAAGGCAGATTCTTCATCCCACTTGCACATAACACATCCATTAGAGGGGCTAAATCCTTACTTTTAAGATGGTTCGGCATGAGAATTTTGCCTTTGACAGCTATCCAAGACAAGCTTCCACTCTGGGAGGGATTTTGTTTTCCCAAAAAAAAAAAAAATAATAATAATAATAACAATAAATAAAAAAAGAAGAAGAAGAAGAAGAAGAAGAAAAGGGGGAAGATTTTGACTCTCTGAACTGATTCAGATACAGGTATCATCTGACTCAGTTTTTCTGTCTGAATGGGGAAGAGTTGACTCTCTACCACTTGGAGCTACAGACTGAAACACAATCTAAAATGCACATAAGCTCCAGAAACTGCAATGCCTCATTATCCCATAGATTCCTCCGGAAAGTGATGCTCCAAACCAAATTTCCCTCAATGTGTTCATAGTATTCCATCACAGTCACATTTCTGGTAGACACCACCCTGTATAATTGTGGAAAAGTGACAGCCAGTGGTACGTTAGCTGATCCATTCATCTTCCTAAAAACACACTGCCCCCGTGGACTTTGAAGCTGGTTCCCGTTTGTGATGTATGACCCCAGAGTTTCAATGCATACCCCATACTGCTGATGTTTTTCCACAAGTCCGATCCCAATGCCACACTTCGTTACACCTGGAATCCCATTGGAGGATCCTATCTTTTCAAGAATGACTCTTCTACACAAGATTGACTTTTCTGCTTCAAGTCTCCACTACTGTTTACACAGAAAGCTCCAGTACCTTTCTCTTATACAACCCAAGCTTAGGCCTCCTTTGGTCTTCAACTTCTGAACTTCCAACTGACTGGGTGGAATTTCCGCTTCTAAACCCCCTTCGCACAAGAAATCCCACTGAATTTTTTTAAATTTCCTTGCCGCTAACACTGGAATCTTAAACAGGGACACAATACACTGGCAGATATGATTCACCTTTAAGCTTGCTCTGCTTCAAAACAAGAATACCCTTGAGATTCAGGACCTGATCTGAGGAAGAATCCTGCATAACCAAAGTATCATCAGCAAATTGCATCAGAGATATGGAAAAGGATGATACACTGATGTGAAACCCATTGAGAATACCACACTCCTCTGCCTTGAGGAACATCTTGCTAAGGGCTTCCGCAATGAATAAAGAGAAACAAGGATAGAGGATCCCCTTGCCTTAAATCCCCTTGAACTAGAAAAGAATCCGACCAAAGAATCATTTAAAAGAACCAATAATGATGCCGATGACACACATTCATTAATCCAGCCACATCATTCTTCAGATCCATAGGCTCATCATGCATATCAGGAAGTCCACCCAACATGATCATATGCTTATTCCATGTCAACTTTGCAGCCTCCTGCCAACACCATCTTCCTCAAATGAATGCATTCATTGGACATGAGAATCCCATTGGATTTTCCCTTCTTTAATAAAAGAACCTTGGAATAGGGAGATTAGTTTTGATATTATACGCTTCATGTGGCAAGTGAGCACTTCGGTGACGATTTTATAGATACTTCCAACGAGGCTAATTGGCCTAAAACCTGTTGACTTCCCGAATTCTTAAGGGAAAGGCAGATGAAGGAAGCAGATATGCTTTCTCTCCCCGTCAGTGTTAAATGTTTATATGATATCAGCCAATATTGTTGATATCAAATGGCACCAATGGTCCAATACAAAACATAGGGTTTATCGCAACAAATCTCATGTAACAATGACAATATTGCCAAGGTCCCCTTGATAAACTTTTGTATTTTGTATCAAGCAAGTACCATGCACATGCTGGTTCTCCATTCCCATTGTGTATGAGGAGCGGGTGAATATCATTCCTAATATCTGCCTATTGTGTATGAGGAGCACGGTGTTAGAGTAATAAAGTCCCCTGATATACATTGATACACCACACTCTGACAGCTTAAGCTTTTAGAGTAAATGGTTGTTTGACATGGTATCAAAGCGGAAGGTCTTATGTTCGAATTTTGAGAGCAACAAATATGCCTCGCTAATATTTTATTCTCCAACGGGGGGTCAGGAAAAATTAGGTCCGGCCCAGAGACCGGAAAATTAAGCCCGGCCTATTTATCACCCTTCTCAGTATGTTCCCGTGCGGAGTTCCCACCCCGCACATGCGGGGGGGGGGGGTAAGAAAGTCCCTTGATATACATTGATGCACCACACTCTGACAGCTTAAGCTTTTGGAGTAAATGGTTGTTGACACACGGAACCAGTCGATCACCACTTTGTGCACTATACATTCACGCAGGAAGTGGGGAAGGACGTCCTAAGGTCCTTAAATTTGTCCTAGTCAATGCCAGCTTCAATTGGAGACCTCTTTATGGCCTGGCACAATGTGGACCTAGGGAAGCAATCTATGGTAACTTGAAGGTTGTCTGTTGGCTGCTCTTTGGACATTATGGGGAGAGAGGAACGAGAGTTGCTTTTGAAATGAGAGCAACATGTTTTTTTTTCCCTGAAAGGCGAGTACACACATTTTGATGCAGGACATGAAAATTAAATATGATATGCAAGATTTCAGGCTTTAGATCAAACTAATTTAAAAACATGCACATAAGATTTCCACATCCCACACCAAAGTTCAAACATTCAAACAAGGGGAATCTGTGCGGGTCCAGGCCTACACATGCTAGGGCTTAATCAATAAAAATTGTTAACCAAACGATATTCAAACGAAAGTGAAAATCATCCACACATGCACATCAATCAGTCCCTAATCCAAGGGATTCACCAATTTCAATTCAGAAAATCCTAGGATTAGAAAATTGGCAAATAAACTGGAAGTATTGCAATCTAGGGTTAGGGTTAGGGAAATCAGGTGAGAGAGGAGTGAATGAAAAAAGAGAGAGAGAGAACCCGTGGCCAGCCCGCACATGTGGACAACAGGTTGGGTTTGACACACGTGCGCTGATGGTTGGCCGCATGTGCATGGGGCCCACGAACCCAAAAAAGGCCTTCTTGGGTCTGGTCGGTCAGGGTTGGGCCACACACCCTCCGCCGAAGTTTCAGCCCTCCTACAGGGCCAGATTCTGGAATCCTGTTAAAGAGAGGAAAATTGATGCAATGAAAGACAGATTTGTAGCGCAGATGCTTGTGGGAGATGAGAATGGTGGATGGTAAAAGATGGGAGCGAATCGAGATAGATGTGGCTTCACACCACGGTAGTTAGCCCTTCGAAGGAGGGAGGGCTTCGCACCCAATTAGGTTTTCATAACTAAAAAAGGAGCAGGAAAATGAAACAATTTTTATTAATCTTCATTAAGAAAAAAAAAAAACTACAAGGGGTGCTTATTTATAAGAAAACACTATACCCCAAAACTCGCATCATGTGCACAACCTATTACTTGGCGATGAAGTAAACCAAAATAAAAACTAATCAAAAAAATCTAAAGCGTCCATGATACTTTAAATAACATTAATAAACAAAACCTAAAATATAAGATTAATCCAACTAGTGGGCCATGATCATAAGATCCCATGATGGGCTTTACTTGACCACCAGGCCCACTCCAACGAACCAAAACTCAGTCATCTACCTAGGAGGCCCTCTCTAGATGTCATCATCGATCCAAATCGACAGTGGGCCCTCTTCCTCATTGCGTACGTACGTAGGGGGTGACGTGCGTGTGCGTGAGCGCGTGATGTCCCCATCAACGTAGTGGGCCATGATCATAAGATCTCATGATGGGCTTTACTTGACTACCAGGCCCACTCCAACGAACCAAAACTCAGTCTTCTACCTAGGAGGCCCTCTCTAGATGTCGTCATCGATCCAAATCGACGGTGGGCCCTCTTCCTCATTGCGTACGTACGTAGGGGGCAGCGCGTGTGTGCATGAGCGCGTGATGTCCCCATCAACTCTCCTCGATTACGAAGATTTCGCCACTGGCGAAATAAAACTCCTAAACCGCTCCAGGATGTAAGGATCAAGTCTCTAAAGCTCCTCCTTAGCGAGCCACATACTGTCTAAAGCTGGACGTAGAGCTGTACACGAGCAGAGAAAACTCGGGTACTCGCTCGACTCGACTCGACTCGCTTTTACTCGACTCGACTCGACTCGTCAGTTGTTAGAGCCGAGTACGAGTACAATTTTGGTACTCGTTATTATTTCAAGTAGAGTACGAGTTAGGTAGTACTCGACTCGTATACTCGAATGGGTACTCGACTCGGTACTCGAGACTCGTACTCGACCAGGGACTAGGTAGCCCTAAAACAAAAATCGCCCCCCTCCCTGTCACTTTCATCCTTTTGCCCGCCCGCCTAAAACAAAACAAAAAAACCCTCCCTCCCTCCCTCCCTCCCTCCCAGCGACCAGCGCCCACCCTCCCAGCGACCAGTGTTCGAAATATCGGTATCGTTGTATGTATCGCACCCTTGAGATACAGATACGTATCGGTTATCGCATGGGATATATCGTTTGTATCGCATAATTTATCGCACTTTTTGGGAAACATGGGGAAACATTAAGAAAATGGTTGAAATTTTTAATGAAACTTTGAGGATTGTTATAAAAGCCCTTAATACACAATTTTAAATCATAACATTTCAAAAAAAATATGCACATAATAAGTTTCCTTTGTATAGGGTCCTAAGCTATGCGATGTTTAACTGAACTAATGCAAGTATATTTAAATTGGATGCATGAAATTTATAAATATATCATATTCATGTATGAAAATACAACTATTTGGAGATATCATTTTAGGCCATAAGAAAAAAAAAAAAAAAATGAGTCAGATCTAAAGCTCGAGTGAACCCCACCACAGAAAATAGTGGAGAGAGTGATGCCAACTATTAAAAATTTCTAAGGGCTACAAAAGTTTTCAATTAAGCTGAAATTTGTTTTTTCCCTTCTTTCATGTCTGTCTTAACTTATAAATAGGTTGGATTTCAAATAAACATCATAGTGGACCTTTGGAAGGTTTCAACGCTGGGCGTCCCTCTCCTCACTGTTTTCTGTGGTGGGGTCCACTCCAGATTTGGATCTGACTCATTTTTTTGTCTCATGCCTTAAAATAATATAACCAAATGTATGGACGGTGTAGATACACCGCATACATCATGGTGGGCCCCCAGAACTTGGTGCGTCACTTCGGTAGCCAGTCAGGCTACCTGTGTCTGGACGCAGATTGCGTATATCCCCGCCCGTCCTTAGCTTCGAATGGGCAGTTCTGTGGGCGGGCCCACCATGATGTATCTATACATCCAAGTCGTCAATCCCTTTTCTCATATTATTTTAAGGCATGAGCACAAAAATGAGGCAGATCCAACGTTCAAGTGGACCACACCAAATAATAAGCTTAGTTGCATTAAAATGCACAAAGCATTAAGTTTTAATGCTACTGGTCGGTGCTTTGTGGGCCCCACAATAATGTATTTGTTTCATGCATTCCGTTCATCCATTTTTACGGATCATTTTAGGGATTGATACAAAAAATTATAGGGATATAAATCGTAGGTGGATCACACCACAGGAAAACAATAATGATTGGATATCCACCATTAAAATCCTCATAAGGCCCACTATACTGTTTATTTGACATCCAATCTGTTGATTGGGTCCTAAAGACCCAGATGAAGGGAAGAAATAAATATTAGGTTGATCCAAATCTTTTATGGCTCCAAAAACATTTTTAATGGTCAATGCTCATTCAACACTTTTTCCTGTAATGTGGTTTACTTGAGTTGTGTATATGGTTTAATTTTGGGCTCAACATCTGAAATGATCATTAAAAACGGATGGACGGCGTGGATGGACCAGATACATTAAATGTGGGCCCAAGTGAGTTTATTGAGGACCATAAGAGCGTACTGAGTAACGCACACGTACGGATTACATTTTCACGTAAGCGGATTGCGTACTGAGTAACTCAGCGTACTGAGTAAACTCTGTGGGGCCCACCATCATTCATGCACTTTATCAACTCCGTACATAAGCTTTATAATATAATTTTAGGGCTTTAAACCAAAATTTAATCATATCCAGAGTATAAGTGGACCACACCACCTGAAATAGTGTGAATTGAAGTCTACCGTTGAAAAGTTCTCAGGGCCCACAGAAGTTTTAGATCAAGATGATATTTGTGTTTTCCATTCATCCATGTCTGCGTGATCTTATGAACAGTTTGGATGACAAATAAACATCACCGGGGTCCTTAGAAATGTTTCAACGGTGGAAATCAATACTTCCACTGTTTCCTTTGGTACGGTGTACTTGAGCTTTTAATATACTTCAGTTTTTGGCTCAACCCCTAAAATGACCTGGAAAAACGTATGGACGATGTGGATAAATCACATGAATTCACAGTGGGCCCAACAGAGTTTACTCAGTAGGATGAGAGTGTACGAGTAGCTCAGTACGCGTCCGATTTCGTTAACAAAATCCGCGCGACCCCTTCAACCCATCCACGCGACCCCTTCAACCCATCCGTGCCCCTCCTTCACGAACGCATGCCTTCCGGAGCAACATTTGCGGCGAGGTTTCCTCAATCCAACGTGATTTCTCGCCGGATTCTCTGAAATATTCCCACGGACGCTCTCCAATCAGCGAATGGCCCACCTCCGATCACCGATCTTCGCTGCAGCCTACAGGTACTCTTCGATTTCTCTCTCTCTCTCTTTTTTTTTTCTAATTCAATTTTTTTCCTGCGCGATATCGCCGATATATCAAACGATATCGACGATATATCGGCCGATATCTGGATTTTGGGTTTTTTGGTATCTTCCGGGGGTTATCGCGAGGGTTTCGTCTCGCAGGGGTGCGATAACGATAATATCGGCCGATATATCGGCCGATAGTATCGATATTTCGAACACTGCCAGCGACCAGCGCCCAGCACTCTCTCTCTCTCTCTCTCTCTCTCTCTCTCTCTCTCTCTTTCTCTCGGTCACTCCCGTCGCCCCGTGGCCCGTCCCTCTTCTTCCCTCTCTCTCTCTCTCTCTCTCTCTCTCTCTCTCTCTCTCTCTCTCCCTGCCGCTCGTCCCTGCGGCCTGCCCGGTGCCCTTGTTCGGTCGTTTTGAGTCTTTCGATGTTCTCCCTAGAAAACCCTCTCTTTAAAAAACCCTAACCCGCACGGCCACAGCGACCATCCGGCGGTCCCTACCCTGCCCGGTCACCATTTCCCTTACTCAGCTACCCTTCTTCCCTCTCTCTCTCTCAGGGCGCTCACATTGCCCTGTCGGCGGTGATTTGTCGACGCCCTTGTCCGCATGCCTCGTCCCTTGCTCGCCCTGACGCCCTGTCCATGTAGTCGTCCCACCTACTTGCCGGTGCCCGTCCGTCCATCAGGTAAGAATTATTTTTTTAATTATTATTTTAATTATATATAAAATAATTATTAGTTGATTTTTGTATTTTCATTTCATTCTACCTAGTGATAGACTGATAGTAGATTAGTAATGATTTGTTAATGGGTATGATATGAATGTAGCATATTTATGGGAGTTTAAATGTAATTACTAAATTAATATTAATAATTTTAATTAGTAGACATATGTAATGTAATGTTTGATATACTGATTGAAATTTCATTCTTTGAATTGACCACAGCATAGGATCACAATTGAACCACTAATTTTTTTTTTAATCATTGATTTATAGCGCTAGTTTACGGACTGCTCAAATCATTCCATTGATGTAATTTTAGTTATGTAGTCGATAATGAATTAATACTTTAATAGTTTAGTGACAACTATATATGTTACACATTCTATTCTCTTTCTTTCAAAAATAAACAAAAAAAGAAAATTTATTGATAATCTCACTAAAAAGAGAGGTCTCAAAATTAGTATGAGAGAATATTTACAATTCCTTCAATTCTAATTGCATACCATCCATACTTCTAAATGACTTTTGGATTCTGAAAACCCTTCAATGCGTCGAGTCCTCCCAATCCATGCTTAATTGGATTTGGCATTTGGGTTGAGGAATGCTTAGTGCACTCAAGTTATTACACTTAGCATTCATCTTTCAGATTGCACTTTTAATTCATTTATTGTTTGATTGTCATCTTTTATTATTATTTGTATTGTTCTAGTTGTAGTATAGGATAATCAGTTGCCCATTTGAGGATTTCTATGTTGCCAGACATAGATTCAGTGTGTTCTTGGATGCATAGAAATTGCTCAAATTGTCCCTTTTTGGACAGTTCAGGGTTAGATAGATTGTAATGTCTTCATTTATTCCAATTTAAATGCATATGCCTGTTCTGGTTTCGTCTCTCCTTTTTCTCTCCGGATATATTTCATGTATTTATTTCCGTCGTCAAATGTCCACACTTTGTATTGATGATTGACATGGGAATCAAATACAAGATTAATATATTCTGGAGAGATAAGAGGAGATGCTGCCGGAATTTCGGTGTAGCATTTAAATTGGAAAATGAAGCATTACAATCCATCTAACTTTGAATGAGTGACTGATTTAGACAGTTAAGTAATTATGCCCGTCTAGCGGTCTAGCCATCTAGGACCCTAGCCCCTAGGTATAGCTGTATAACATATCGAGAACTTTATTTTATAGATGGCTAGTTAAGACGAAAGCCCAAATACCCCTGGAATGGGTGCATCGGCCACATCTCCTCTAATAGTAGAGGGAGACAGACACGTCAACCGCATGCAAAGGGAAGAAGAAGAGATCAGCAGTGTGGGATGATTTCGAAGATGTGACAGTTAACGGTGTACAGAAGATAAAGTGTAATAACTGCAAAGGGTTATTCAGCAAGATTCTAGGAGGATCTACGACACATTTAATTAGACATTTGAAGACGTGTCCTAAGAAAGTAAGACTCCCTCCTCCCGGCCAACAGACGCTGTCATTTACGAAGTCAGAAGGGGACGACTCCCAAGGCGTAGTGTCCACTCATAAGTTTGACAAGGAGAAGCTGAATGAGTGGTTTGCTAGATTAGTGATTTTGGAAGAAAAACCTTTCAGAATGATTGAAAGTAAAGGGTTTAGGGCTTTCTGTCAATTCCTTAACCCTCGGGCCGAGAATGTCTCCCGCGTCACAGTGCAGAGAGAAAGCATGAAGATGTACGCAAAGGAGAAGATGGCGAAAGAAGTTTTAGCTTCAGTGACCAGAATAGCTTTGACTTCTGATTTATGGACGGCGTCCAATCAAAGAAAAGGATACATTTCATTAACCGCTCACTATGTCGATAAGGATTGGAAAATATGCAAGAGAATTTTGAACTTCAAACACCTTCCTCCTCTACATACTGGATTACTTATTTCAGATTGCATCTACAGTTGTCTAGAAGGCTGGGGCATTGAGAAGAAAATTTCAGCAATAACTTTAGACAATGTTTCAACAAATGACAGTGTCATTTCATGCTTACGTAACCAGTTCAGGGCTACAGGAAATTTATTTTTTGAAGGAAAAATATTTCAGATTAGATGTTGTGCCCATATTGTAAATTTGATTGTACAAGAAGGGCTGAAAGCAATCGACAACACTATAGAGAACATAAGAGAAAGTGTGAAATATATAAGGGGGTCGCCATCGAGACTGAGTGTATGGAATGACATCATCCAACGTTTGAATGTGCCATCTAAAAAAACGTTGAAGTTGGATGTCTATACACGTTGAAACTCGACCTATGAAATGTTAGATGTGGCAATGGAATTACAGCTTGCATTTCCTGAATATGCGGCGCGTGACAGAACGTATTCTTGGTTGCCGAGCACAGATGATTGGGCCAAAGCACAACAAGTCCACACATTTCTCCAAGTTTTCTACGAGTGCACGAAGATTTTTTCTGGGAATCAGTATCCAACCGCGAATCTGTTTCTTCCATCTCTTTGGAAGATTAAGGATGCTGAGAAAAATGCCAGTGTGGGTCCATTTCATACGCCAGATGACAGTTGATATAAAGACGAAGTTCGATAAATACTGGGACGAATGTCATCTGTTGATGTCCTTGGCAGTTGTTCTTGATCCCCATTGTAATATGGGATTGGTTAGCTTTATTTTCATGAAGCTTTATTCTACTGAAAGAACGGCAGCAGAGACGTCTTAAGGTTCGTGAAGCCCTTGAAGATCTGTATAAATCGTATGTTAATACTTTACCCGCAGCGGGTGTTGAAGAAAGTAGAGATGCAGATATTTCTGTACCTGGTAATCCGGATGTGCTAAATGAATACATATCATATTTGGCACAAGCACGAATGGGAGTTGATACTAAGGAATCAGAGTTAGAAATGTACCTCAAGGAGCCAATCGTAGTGCGAGCTGAATTTGATGTGTTGGAATGGTGGAAGATGAGGGTTAGTGAATCAAAATACCCAACATTATCTGTGATGGCACGGGACATATTATCAATACCAATTTCAACAGTGGCATCAGAATCCGCATTCAGCACAGGGAGCAGGGTTGTGAGCAAGTATCGAAGCTCACTTTCGCCAAACACAGTTGAAGCGTTAATTTGTACGCAAGATTGGTTGCGCCTGATATGGGGAGGAGATATGAATGATGATGATGAAGAAAAGGAGATTGAGATTCATGACAAATCTCTACCTACAGACAGTGTTCATATTATCGGCGAAAAATCGATAATATCGCCGATATTATCCGTATCGCTGGAGTTGCGACACCGAAACTCACTTTTTTCGTTTCTCTTCCTAATATCGGCGAATATTCGGCGATTTTATCGATTTTTCATGTAAATTACAGTTGTCGACCAGAAATCGCGGCCCTGTCAAGTGCCAACAACTCCTTTTCGACAATAGAAGGGACGATAATATCGGGGCTGCGAAAGTACCAAAAAAGGAAAAAAAAAATTGGAAAAAGGGGGGAAAAAGAAACTTTTGGAAGTGTACCTGTAGAATCGGATCGTTGATCACATCCCTGTCAAATGATGATTCCGACGAAGAACATGCGAAAACTTAGGAAATTTTCGAGATTTTTGGGATTTTAGGGTTCCCTAAGGAACCTCTTCTACGGGCGTATTTTACGCGAGTTTAGGGTTTTGAAACCCTTTTAAGGGAGGACGCAGATTTACTGCGAAAGCTTTTCGCAGGAACTTCTTGCGCTGGAAACCTAGGTGGGCCCACCGTGATGTTTGTGAGAAATCCACTCCATTCATCCGTTTTCTGAAATATTTTTACAACAAGAGGCCAAAAATGAGCCATATTTAATACTCAAGTGGGCCTAAAATGTGAGTATTGAGCGTACACGGTTGAAATATGCGTAGGGCCATAGAAGTTTTGAATCAAGCTAATATTTGTGTTTTCAGTTCATCCAAGTAGGAATGATGTTATTAACGGTATGGATGACATGTAAACATCACTTTCTACCCTAGAGAGTTTTCAACCGTAGGAATTTTCCTACCCACTATTTCCTCTAGTGCGGCCCACTTGAGTGTTGGATCCTTCTCACTTTTGGTCTCAAGTGCTAAAATGGGCTAAGAAAATAGATTTACGGTGTGGATTTCTCAAAAACATCACGTTCGGCCCCACCCAAGTTTCCAGTGCAGGAACTTCGACTTTTGCAGGAAATCCGCGTTCGCGGATTAGGTGTTACATGTGGAGCGTGTGTCCGCGGATTAGGTGTTACGGTGGCAATGTGGCGTGGATGTCACCAAGTTCCGTGGACCCCACCATGGTGTATGTGTTATATCCAGTGTTCATATTATCGGCGAAAAATCGATAATATCGCCGATATTATCCGTATCGCCGGAGTTGCGACACCGAAACTCACTTTTTTCGTTTCTCTTCCTAATATCGGCGAATATTCGGCGATTTTATCGATTTTTCATGTAAAATACAGTTGTCGACCAGAAATCACTACTGTCAAGTGCCAACAACTCCTTTTCGACAATAGAAGGGACGATAATATCGAGGCTCCGTAAGTACCAAAAAAGGGGAAAAAAAATCGGAAAAAGGGGGGAAAAAGAAACTTTTGGAAGTGTACCTGTAGAATCGGATCGTTGATCACATCCCTGTCAAATGATGATTCCGATGAAGAACATGCGAAAACTTAGGAAACTTTCGAGATTTTTGGGATTTTAGGGTTCCCTAAGGAACCTCTTCTACGGGCGTATTTTACGCGAGTTTAGGGTTTTGAAACCCTTTTAAGGGAGGACGCAGATTTACTGTGAAAGCTTTTCGCAGAAACTTCTTGCGCTGGAAACCTAGGTGGGCCCACCGTGATGTTTGTGAGAAATCCACTCCGTCCATCCGTTTTCTGAAATATTTTTACAACAAGAGGCCAAAAATGAGCCATATTTAATACTCAAGTGGGCCTAAAATGTGAGTATTGAGCGTACACAGTTGAAATATGCGTGGGGCCATAGAAGTTTTGAATCAAGCTAATATTTGTGTTTTCAGTTCATCCAAGTAGGAATGACGTTATTAACGGTATGGATGACATGTAAACATCACTTTCTACCCTAGAGAGTTTTCAACCGTAGGAATTTTCCTACCCACCATTTCCTCTAGTGCGGCCCACTTGAGTGTTGGATCCTTCTCACTTTTGGTCTCAAGTCCTAAAATGGGCTAAGAAAATAGATTTACGGTGTGGATTTCTCAAAAACATCACGTTGGGCCCCACCCAAGTTTCCAGTGCAGGAACTTCGACTTTCGCAGGAAATCCGCGTTCGCGGATTAGGTGTTACGTGCGGAGCGTGCGTCCGCGGATTAGGTGTTACGGTGGCGATGTGGCGTGGATGTCACCAAGTTCCGTGGACCCCACCATGGTGTATGTGTTATATCCACACGGCCCATCCATTTGGAGAGATTATTTTAGGTCATGAGCCAAAAAATGAGACAGATCCAGAGCTTGGGTGGACCACACCATAGAAAGCAGAGAGGACAATGATTCTTATCGTTGAAAACTTCCTGGGCATAGTAAAGTTTATTTGTCATCCAAGCTGTCCATAAGATCACATAGTCGTCGATGAAGGAAAAAAAACAAAAATCACACGGATCCAAAACTTCTATGCCCCCTAAGAAATTTTCAACGACAGATGTTCAATTCACACTATTCACTACGGTGTGGTCCACTTGATCATTGGATATGCTTCATCTTTGGAATCAAGCGCTATAATTATATGGTAAAATGGATGGATGGAGTGAATAAAGTATATAAATCATAGTGGGCCACACAGAGTTGACTTAGTCTACTCAAGGTAATAATTTACACTTCCCACGTCCAACTCGTTTAGGTCTCCAGGTGGGTTGGTCAGTGATCCGTGGGGTCCATTATGATTTGATATATTTTATCAATACCATCCATATATTTTGCCAGATAGTTTTAGGGCATGAGCCCAAAAATATGATAGATCCGCATCTCAGGTAGACCACACCAAAGGAAGTAGTGGTGATTAAATACACACCATTATAAACTTCCTAAGGCCATTGTAATATTTTTTTGCCATCCAACTTCATCAGAATCGAAAACACAATTATCAGCTTGATCAAAAACTTTTTGAGACACCCTAGAAGTTTTTAATGGTGGGATTCAGTCATTATTGTTTCCTTTGGTGTGGTCCACTTGAAATTTGGATCTACCTCATTTTTGGGACCATGTACTAAAATGATATGCTGAAATGGATGAATGGGGTGGATTTCTGGCATATATCATGGTGGGCTCATGGAACACTGTCAAATAGACACCTGGTTATTGGCAACATGATAAAGCAGATGCGTTACGGTGGGTACACAAAGTCCTTACGCCAGGACATGATTTGGGTAGTGAAGTTAGCTAGATGGCTAGTGGTTGGTGCTATATGGGCCTAATCGTGATGTATTTATTTGATCTGCGCTATCCATCCATTTTTTCAGATCATTTTAGATCTTGATCCAAAACATCAAGCATATATAAATCTCGGGTGGACCACACCACGGGAAATAGTAGCGATTGAATGCCCAACATTAAAAAATCTCTCAGGGTTCATTGTAATGTTTGTTTGACATTCAACCTGTTGACTAGGTCATATAGACCAATTTGATGCAAAACTTGTGGGGGCATTCAATTAACACTCTTTCCTGTGATGTGGTCCACTTGAGATTTGGATCTACCTATTTGTTGGGCTTTATACTATAAAATGATCCGGAAAATTGGATGGATGCGTCAATATGTCAAACAAGTGTTATATCCAAGCCATCCATCACCAAGTATACCACTATATAGATTCCATGTCTCAAGAAAGGTGTACTTTTTTATTTCATTAACTTTTGCATGACTTAATTATTATATGCCAGTTGCATTTGTATTACATGAATTCATTTTGGTTAGAAACTTACAATTGGAGTGATTTCTTACAACAGAGCATGCTTTTTGGGCCCCATTAAATGAAAACTTATTATTTAATGCATTCTTTTTGTAATTTTTTTATTCCTAAATATGCAAATATGTGTATTTAGGCACGTGTTCTGAAGTTTCACTGAAAAATTCCATCATTTTCCCCATGTTTCGCCATTTTTCTTCACATTTCCAGTTATCGGCGATAACGATATTATATCTTTATCTCCATTTAGCGAAACTTGTAGTGATACTGACAACTCGAACACTGCCTACAGATCAGTAATTATTTTCGATTTTTCAATTTTTTTGGTTGAATGTTGAATGATCTGTAATATTATTTCACTGCAACTGCAAACACAAAAGTATTAGTCCTTTTGGAATGTGGTTTGGAAGACTTTGAATCATTGATATTTATTTACATATGCCTGTTCATTTGCTTTTATTTTTGAATTTTGATACATTTATATTACTTTCTTTTGTTGCTATAGCAAGTTCAATTTATTTATCAATATTCTGATTTTTTTATTAAAAATTGAATGTAGAAATCTCGTCATCTGAGCCATCGACAAACATTTGGGACTATGCTTCCCTAGTTGAATAACCGCCACGGTCTGGAAAAACAAAGATTAAGTGTGGTTTGTGTGGCGCAAAGTTTGTAAACAAGACTAATCGCTTTCGCCTACACTTGTCATGTCGAGGTGGTGATGCAAAACCATGCCCCAATGCGCCTAAGGATGTCCAAATTCTTTTTCAAGCCCTGTTAGATTCGAATAGAAAGCCTTCTACTCCATCCAAACCTTCTGCTTCTGGATCTGGCACACAAATGACATCCACAAAAGATGCAGAGGAGGAAGCCAGATTAAAAGCTTTGGAGGAAGAACAATTCCAAATCGCCATAAAACGCAGTATGGAAGATGCTTCTAGACTTCAGCGATATTCGAGTCAAAGACAACACGATGTTGAAGCAGGATCGAGTTACTCGTCGAGTACGACAAACAAGAACAAGAAAAAGAGCAACAAATTGAAATTCCTGACTCATCTCGGTGAATTTTATAGGGCATTGGATACTACATACAATTCTTCACATAAAGCAAGTTTGAAAATTCTAGTTGAAAGTGTAGAAGAGCACGAAGGAAAAATCTCTTCGCCTTCTGACTCAGAGGAAGTGAATCAATTTGTATATGAAAAAATAGATAGCAATTCCGATTGATCAGATAACAATACAGGAACAGGAAGGCACTCATCTTATAGAGGTTATTAGTTATAAATTGTCATTTTGAACAATGTAATGTAATTATGTAAATACGTTAATGTAATTATGTAACAATGTAATGTAATTATGTGCAATTTATATATTTTATTGTTTCGTTACTCGAAAACCCTACTCGAATTGGGCTCAAATTCAGACTCGGACTCGAACTCGCCTCGAAAACTCGCACTCGGTACTCAACTCGTGTGCTCGTACTCGGAATCGACTCTACTCGTTTACTACTCGTACTCGGGCGAGTAGAGTACGAGCAGGGGGTCCCTGCTCGTTGGCCGAGTAGAGTCAAGTACGAGCAGCACTCGGGCGTTAAGAGCCGAGTACGAGTAAGGCGATACTCGACTCGACTCGACTCGTGTACAGCTCTAGCTGGACATGACTCTCACTTGACCAAGAACTTCTGAAACCCGCCGTCCGACGTGGATATTATCTGATAGTCCAGAATATCCTCTATTTCCTCTCTAGGTGTGGGAATGGTAGGTATGGGGGTAGAAGCTGAAAAAATGAGTTGGGAAGGGTAGGTATGGGACGTAGTAGCTAGGAAGATAGGTCAGGACAGGTAGGTATGGGAGGTAGAGGCTAGGAAAATGGGTCGGGACGGGTAGGTATGGGAGGTAGAGGCTGAAAAAATAGGTCGGGAGGGGTAAGTATGGGACGTAATAGCTGGGAAGATGGGTCAGGACAGATAGGTATGGGAGGTAGAGGCTGGAACAATGGGTCGGGACAGCTAAGTATGGGACGTAAAGGTTGGAGAGATGGATCGGGAGGGGGCCATGGATCAAGGGAAAGGTCTGGGGAATCAGGATGGTTAGGTGATAAGCTGGATAATGTATCAGTGGTCCCCTGAAATGCAACTAGACATTCCACATTGAATGTGGAACTAATTCCCATGGAAGGTGGAAGATCTACCACATATGCATTGAGGGCGTTTCGTTTTATAATTTTGATTGGTCCAGCGCTACACGCGTGTAATTTACGAATGGCTCCCTGAGGGTACCGCTCTGGCCTGATGCGGACCATCACAGAGTCCCTCATATTGAATTCCTTGAAACGTTTATGTTGGCCTGCAGAAAGTATGTAATGTTCATTACTAGTCATGATCTTCTGCCTGATTTCTTGATGCCATGAATGAATGTGATGCGCAAAAGACCCGCAGACTCTGATGGCCTAGGGGACAATGACGTAGGGACAAGATCAATAGGTTTCCTAAGTTTATAACCAGTAACGACTTCAAAAGGACTTAGACCTGTGGATCTATCAACAAAACTATTAAACGCAAACTTGTCTATAGGTAGTGCGGTGTCCCGCGTTCTGGAGTGTTGTATATCCCTCATAGGGGGAAACTCATCCAGTAAATCATCAGGAAAGACATCACGAAACTCATCCACTACCGGAATAGCATCAATGAGTAACTCTACACTAGCCTCTGGTACACTCTCTTTAGCCACAAGGCCGTACATGTCGTACCACTCAAAAAGATGGTCCATGTCTGCCAACCAATCTTGAAAAGCTTTAGTGTCAAAGTGGTCATCAAACGTGGGGGCATCTACTCCAACTCCTTTAAGAAGTTGAGCATCGGGATCATAGTGGTCTTGATGTCCCTCACGGGGTAGGTGCACGGGTGCGCGCCCATAACTGATTCCTTGGCCACCTCCATTCCTTGGTCTATCCTCTTAACCAGCTGCCTAAGATTGGGCATCTTCCTCAATGGTGTGGTTTGCCCTGGCGGAGGTCTCTAGTTGGGTAATGCGCACATCAAGCTGTTCAAAGAGTTGGTCCATACGTTGTTCCAAGCACCTACCCAAAGACTCAAACTACTGGGTCGGCTTGTTCATTAACTCTTGCAATTGCTCCATGTTTAGTGTAGGGTGCAAGCCAAAACCACGACCCATACGTAGAGCTGGGCATCAGATTGAGTCGAATCAAATTGGGTCCAACTCGACTCGGTTCGGATTCTACAAGGCCCAACCCGAACTCGATCCGATCCGGGACCGAGTCCGGGTCATCTGACTTGGACTAATCCAAACCCCGCTGACTTGAATCGATCTGAGTTCGACTCGGTCAGGAAAACAGAGTCGGATCGAATTGGGCAAGGTTCGGATTGGGCAATGCAATATGAAACCAAGAAAAAGAAAAGTAGAGTTATATTCCACATTCTGCAAAGAAAGGCCCCAAGATCGGCGGTGAGATTTCTGGTGTATGGTCCACTAATGCTGGGTAAGCAACACACAACAAGTTCAAATAACTGAACCAAGGGCCCGATTTGTACAAACTAAAAGCCTCGAGCATATCCTCGGGTCGAGGATTATACAATTTCTCCAGTGTGTAAGGGTGAATGTTCAATAACAGAAATATACATGAAATCCTTCATGTTTGCTACATACTACAAATGGAGTTTTAAAATTTTTTAAAAAAAATTCAAGACGATCGCAAATCAATGAAATGCAACAGGAAATAGTCAGTCAAATGAATCCAGAACAATATTTAGAGTCAATAAAAATCAAATAGGCTTCTAATAAAGATCACAAATCAATGAAGTGAACAAGCACAAACAATATAAAAACGAAAGAATCCAAAGGAAACAAAATTCAAGCAGGGATTCTATGCATCATTTGGGTAGTGGGTCCCACAAAATCCTCTTTGTGCAGCAGGATCAAAAGCACTGAAGCAGCGAGTTTCCTCAACTTCAATTGAAATTTTCAAAAGTTGCAAGGAAAAAATCTGAATCAAAGGAAAGCACTGCTAACATGAGAGGGCCGGGTTGGCCGACGATCCAGGGTGTGGTCCATCTGAGTATCAGATCAGCCTGATTTTTGGATTCACAAACTCAACTAACCCAAAGCTCAATTGGGAAGCGGCCATGGCTAGCCGATGATCTAGGGTGGCCAAATCACCAGTGGGCAGCGGCCATGGCTGGCCGACAAGCCACTCTCCTAAAATAAAAAACTAAAAAATAAAGTGGCCGAGTGGGTCCTACCTGATAAACGAGTCTGAATGGCCGGATCAGGATCGGGAGTGGCCGGCGTTCGGGTAGAGACGAGATGGTTTTGGGGGAATTAGGGTTCAGTGTGTTCGGGTGCGGCCGTGCGGGTAGAGAGGGACGGGTAGGGTAAAAACTTAAAAAAGGATAAAATGATATATATATATATATGTGTGTGTGTGTGTGTGTGTGTGTGTGTAAAATAGTAAATTATTAGTCAATACATCTGGTCCGGTCCGAATCGGATCGGATCGGATCCAATTGGATTGGATTTCGAATCAGTCCGGTCCGAATTGACATTGACTTGAACCCGATCTGATTAACAGTCGGATCTGCCTGATCCTGCTCGAACTTGACTGATCCAGGCCGTCCGTTCGGTTCGAATCAGGTCGGATTTAGTTGGATCGGGTCGGATCCACCAGATCGGGTCCAACATGCTCAGCTCTACCCGTACGTGTGGGCATACAACTACTAACTCAATCTAAGGACCTTCTACTACGACTATATGCGCCTAGATAGAATTAAATGCTCCTATAGGACTCTATATGGAGAAAACGACACAATACTAAATTTCCAGCAACCTATCTATCCAAAAAATCTGTCAACAGAAAATCCAGCAAAGAGATGCGGATTTTCTGATAGCAGAAAATTCAGAAGCCTATCTCAGAAATTATGGACCTCTAAACAACTCGATATGATGTTACTTAATGCATAATGGACACAAATAAATTAAACCCTAAACACACAATGCATTCCCCTACAAGAACCCTAAGCTTTGATACCAAATGCAGGACATGAAAATTAAATATGATATGCAAGATTTCAGGCTTTAGATAAAACTAATTCAAAAACATGCACATAAGATTTCTACATCCCACACGAAAGTTCAAACATTCAAAAAATGGGAATCTGTGCGGGTCCAGGCCTACACATGCTAGGGTTGAATCAATAAAAATTATTAACCAAACGATATTCAAAGGAAAGTGAAAATCATCCACACATGCACATCAATCAATCCTTAATCCCAGGGATTCACCAATTTCAATTCAGAAAACCCTAGGATTAGAAAAGGGGCAAATAAACTGTAAGTATTACAATCTAGGGTTAGGGTTAGAGAAATCAGGTGAGAGAGGAGTGAAAGAGAGGAGAGAGAGAACCCGTGGCCAGCCCGTGCGTGTGGACAGCAGGCTGGGTCTGACGCACGTGGGCTGATGGTTGGCCGCATGTGCGTGGGGCCTACGAACCCAAAAAAGGCCTTCTTGGGTCTGGTCGGTCAGGGTTGGGCCACACACCCTCCGAGCTTTAGCCCGATCCGAGGTCTGGTTCGCGCGTGGTGCTTCGCTGAAGTTTCAGCCCTCATGCAGGGCCAGATTCTAGAATCCTGTTGAAGAGAAGAAAATTGATGCAATGAGGGACAGATTTGTAGCACAGATGATTGTGAGAGATGAGAAGGGTGAATGGTAGAAGATGGGAGCGAATCGGGATATATGTGGCTCGCACCACGATAGTTAGGCCTTCGAAGAAGGGAGGGCTTCACACCCAATTAGGTTTTCATAACTCGGAAAGGAGCAGGAAAACGTAACAATTTTTATTAATCTTCATTAAGAAAAAAAAAACTACAAGGGGTGCTTATTTAAAAGAAAACCCTATACCTCAACACTCGCGCCATGTGCGCAGCCTATTACTTGGCGATGAAGTAAACCAAAATAAAAACTAATCAAAGAAATCTAAAGCGTCCGTGATACTCTAAATAACATTAATAAGCAAAACCTAAAATATGAGATTAATCCGACTAGTGGGTCACAATCATGAGATCCCATGATAGGCTTTACTTGACTACCAGGCCCACTCCAACAAACCAAAACTCAGTCTTCTAGCTAGGAGGCCCTCCCTGGATGTTGTCATCGATCTAGATCGACGATGGGGCCCTCCTTGTGTACGTACATAGGGGGGCAACGTGTGTGTGCGTGCACACGTGATGTCCCCATCACATTCTTACACCCCCACACAAACCACATGGGTTCTTGAACCCCTAACCTCGAGGTAGAAACACAGTTTCTACCACTGAGTCATGAGAAGATACCCAACTGAGAGCAGCATGTTGGAGACGGTTTGTAAGAATGTGAGGTTATATGTTGTAGAGTGGGCTTCATGTACAAATGTTTTAATGGATTTTACAAAATAAGTAGAAATCTAAATATATGCATGAGTTTCATGCATTGATATGGATTTGAAGCAAGCAATTTCTAGTTTGAAGGTGGAAAATTGAAGAAAATGGGGAAATTTGAATTTCCTTTACTTCAACCCTTTAAAGCCTCAATGCGTGGAAAAAAAACATGTTGATGAGTGGAAGCAGAGGGGGGGGGGGGGGGGGGTGCACTGTTTACTCAATATCCACCAATAGGCATATTGGCGTGCTCTTGTGAGGATGGGTAGCAGAGAGATGTTATAGAGCACACAACATGGTATCATCATATCATGAGCTGGGACATTACTAGAGTTTATGAAGCAGCGGCATTATAGCTGCCTCAATAGGCATAGGGACGATGACCTAGAACGGCCTCGTAACTTAATGTTATTGTGAAATGAAAATATATCTTTTGATACATACATATTAACTAATCTAACTAATATCTATTATATATTATAATAACTTGGGGATTAAGACTTAAGACAACCGGGCCCAAACCTCGACCGGTATTTTAAAACCTAAGACTGAATAGTTACCTGACCTAATTGGATTCAAGTCCGTAACTCGATTGCAGTACCCAGACACGAACTTGATCCCTTGGAGGGGTTTGGGTACAAGTACACCAATACTCGACCCAAACCTGACTTGTCGACAGTCCCACTGAAAGGGTAGTTGTTGGGTGAATATGTTGCCACGTGTTGGCTCACATCCCCCATTCAATTATGGTCTAACACAACTCCAGTAGTCTCAAGTTCGTTTGAGTTATTGTATTAACTAAGTTCCCATCCGGTTGTATCACTTCTTCGATCCTAGTCTCTAGTATTCGTACGAGCATTTCAAGCAAAGCTATTGTCCAACGGAATTCTCCTTGGTATAGCAGAGTTACAGGGAAGATTCCATTATCAACGTGACCATCCTTGCCCAAGTAGGGATCAACAAGTCACTCGCTTAATCTCCCAGTCTCGTCTAATCTGGCTAGGTAGGAAGAAGCTACTGTGGAGACATATGGTTCTAGATACAGGCATTTATTCTACAACGAACTGACATACAGAAATATTCAAGCGATGAATTTGGTGTTGAAGGTTTGGTGCCCTACTTCTACACTTATGGCCATGTACTCGAGCAATGTTTTAAATATCGATGATATCGGCCGACATATCCCACAATATATGTTGTATCCCATCTGTGCAATACAAAAAGCACAGGTAGTGCCAATATATCCCACATGTTTGATCCAGTGAGCATTTTCAATTTTTGTTCCCGTTTTTTTTTTTTTTTAATTATGTTAAATCAGTGTCAAATGGCTATAAATCCATTGGTTCTTCATGTTCTCCATGTTTTTTTTTTTTTTTTGGAATTTTCCTTCAACCAACTGTCAATTGAGACTAATTTTGAAGTATTTAGGAGTATTTGATGAAATGATCATCACTAGGGCTGTAAATGGTCGGGTTCGGGCGGTTTGTTAAAACTGACCCGCCCATTTACTAAACGGTCCTGGGTCCAAATTTTAGACCCAGCACTTTTACTAAATGGGCGGTCCGGTCGGGTCCAAGTCAATTCCATTAGACCCATTTATAAATGGGTCCGGTCTGGGTAGAGGGAGATTCACCTGAGACCCATTTATAAATGGGTCAGTCTAACGGGTTTGGTTAAGGGAGATCCGACCTGAACAAACCCGTTTAGAAACGGGTCCAACGGGTCTAACGGGTCCAACAGGTTGTTGATGCATGAGAAGTGTAGTTTTGTTTTTAGCCTTAAATAAATAAACTTTTTCAAAAAACCTAAAATTATTTTAAATATCATTCAAATGGAATGTTTGTAAGTGTTAAAGTTATAGAAACAAAATTAAAATTTTGAGAAATTAAACAATATATAGATAGAAATTATACATCTATTGGCTGGAGTGGATCTCAAATAAACAACATGGTGGGCCAGATAAAAAATCAAGGAGGTGTATCTTATTTTCAAACTAGTTTGTATTTTATTTTGAAGTGGGAACGTCGTTAGTTACTTAATATATAGGGAAGTGAGAATGCCAGTAGAATATATAGGGAAGTGGGAAGGATATGGGTCTGGGCGGGTCTCATGTAAGGTAGACCAGACCCGCCCATTTACTAACAGGGTTTGGGTCGGGTCGGGTCGGGTCTAAATGAAAGGAACCCAGACCCAGCCCCGTTTGACAAATGGGTCTATCCTTGGACCCAGACCCGTACCATTTAGCAAATGGGTCGGGTTTGGGTCGGGTCTTAATGGGTCGGGTCCGGGTACCCCATTGGGTCCGCTGACCCATTTACAGCCCTAATCATCACATACACTCTAATTTTGAAATTTGAGTGTAAATGGTCCGATTTGGGAAAAAATGTTCCCCGATTTATCCCAAATTGCTTGCAATGTTGCACTCCAAACATGAAATCAAGCATGTATTAGGTCTGATCTACTGATTTGTAAGTCCTTGTCAATTTTTGGAAAATAAAATTCATTTTTAATTAAAATTTAAAATTAAATTTTACTTTTTTTGTCATTTCCCTTCAATCAGCTGTCAATTGATACTAATTTCAAAGTATTTAGGAGTGTTCGATGAAATGATCATGACATATACTATAAAGGTTATGCATTCAATTTGAATATAGTTGTATTACTTCAGCCAGACAATACATAGCTTACGACCCTATACAAAGGAAACCTACTATGTGCACTTCTTTTGTGAGATGTTATGATTTAAAAGTGTGTATTAAGGTCTTTTTAAACAATCCCTAAAGTTTCATTGAAAAATTCAACCATTTTCCCAATGTTTCCCTTTTTTTTTATACAAAAATTGTGATAAATTACCCAATACAAATGATATATCCTGTGCAATAACCGATACGTATCTGTATCCCAAGGATGTTATACATAATGCAATAACGATATTTCCAACACTGTGCTCGAGTAGACATGCCAATGCTTCGAGGGGAAAGATGCAAAGTAGAGCAATGGGACTCGGACTCTAATCACTTGATGATGCTAACACAAACTCCTTTCTAGCTAGGTTGGATGGTTGTCCTGTGAGTGGCCAAAACCCACTTAACGAGTAGGGTATCCCGTATCGATATCGGTTGGCGTAACGGTGCCCTCCAAAACCGATACGAATACGGGGGCATAACAGTGATATGGGGGCGTAATGGCCCGTAACAACGCAATTTTATTTTTTTTGCCAAAAAAATATGAAAAAATATGGATTAAATCCGGAATATTCTAAGCATTCCAAATATGCATTCATTTATAAATTGGAACATGTTTATGGTGGTGTAATGGTCCACTCTTTGGTGAGAAGTTGTATCTGTCTGATTAATTTTTTAACCAGGCAACCTGAATTTGACTACAAAATTTATATATTTAATTTTCTAAATATCTAATTTATATACTTAACAATTTAATATCTTTCTCCCAATAGTTCTTTAAAAAAGTGAAATTAAATTCAGGTAGATCGCGTTACCAATTTGGGGCTGACTTGGAGGACCAATTCATGCCCCAAATCAGCCTCAAATTCATGCAATTTATTGGCATTATCCAAGGTATCTCGTATCGGTATCGGTTGGCGTAACGGTGCCCTCTGAACCTGATACGGATACGGGGGCATAACGGCGATATAGGGGCGTAACGGCCCGTAACGGCGCAAAATTTTTTTTTGTCAAAAAAATATGAAAAAATATGGATTAAATCCGGAATATTCTAAGCATTCCAAATATGCATTCATTTATAAATTGGAACATGTTTATAGTGGTGTAACGGTCCACTCTTTGGTGAGAAGTTGTATCGGACTGTCTGATGAATTTATGAACCAGATAACCTGAATTTGACTACAAAATTCATATATTTAATTTTCTAACTATCTACTATCAATGATAGATATATTAGAATGAATGTAATATGAAAATACCTTACATTTAGGTGTTTGCAATTATTTTTGAGGGTCAAAATTCATGCATAAATAGAAAAAAATATATAAAATGGCACCCCAAATATGTAAAATGCACATTAACATGTTCAACTATGATTATCACATCATATGGCATCATTAAAACAGCAAAAAAATTATTAAAAAATGATTTTTTGAATTTTCAAAAAAAGTGCCAAAATAAATGCGTAAATAGAAAAAAAATATTAAAAAAATATAAAATGGCACCCCAAATATGTAAAATGCACATTAACATGTTCGACTATGATTATCACATCATATGGCATCATTAAAATAGCAAAAGAATTATTAAAAAATAATTTTTTTAATTTTCAAAAAAAGGGCCAAAATAAATGCGTAAATAGAAAAAAATATTAAAAAAATATAAAATGGCACCCCGAATATGTAAAATGCATATTAACATGTTCTACTATGATTATCACATCATATGGCATCATTAAAATAGCAAAAGAATCATTAAAAAATAATTTTTTGAATTTTCAAGAAAAGGGCTAAAATAAATGCGTAAATAGCAAAAAAAATATTAAAAAAAATATAAAATGGCACCCCAAATATGTAAAATGCACATTAACATGTTCTACTATGATTATCACATCATATGGCATCATTAAAACAGCAAAAGAATTATTAAAAAATGATTTTTCGAATTTTCAAAAAAAGGGCCAAAATAAATGCGTAAATAGAAAAAAATATTTAAAAAATATAAAATGGCACCCCAAATATGTAAAATGTACATTAACATGTTCTACTATGATTATCACATCATATGGCATCATTAAAACAGCAAAAGAATCATTAAAAAATGATTTTTTGAATTTTCAAAAAAAGGGCCAAAATAAATGCGTAAATAGAAAAAAATATAAAATGGCACCCCAAATCTGTAAAATGCACATTAACATGTTCTACTATGATTCACACATCATATGGCATGATTAAAACAGCAAAACAACTATTAAAAATTGATTTTTCGAATTTTAAAAAAAGAGGCCAAAATTCATGCGTAAATAGAAAAAAAAAAATTTTAATATAAAATGGCACCCCAAATCTGTAAAATGCACATTAACATGTTCTACTATGATTAACACATCATATGGCATCATTAAAACAGCAAAAGAATCATTAAAAAATGATTTTTCTAATTTTAAAAAAAAAGGGCCAAAATAAATGCGTAAATAGAAAAAAATATAAAAATGGATGGACGATAACCTATAACCTACAACATTAACCTATGGTGTGGTCCACCTGAGATTTGGATATTACTAATTTTTTGGATCCTGACCTAAAATGATGTGGCAAAATGGATGGACGATATGGATAAAATATATATATCATGGTGGGGCCCACTCGGGTCTGATCAGATTGGATGGAAAATAAATGTTACCGTGCGCCCTACTAATTGTTTAACTTTGAAAATCATTATTTCCGCTGCTATTTTTGGTGTGGTCCGGATGATCTCTAGATATAATTCATTTTTTGGGGATGCTCTAAAATGATCTCTGAAAATTGATGAACGGTGTAGATGTAATAAATACATCACTGTGGAGCCCATATAACTTTGATCTCCTTTGAGCTGTTCGTACAACTCGGAGCTCGAGGAGTGTCAGCGCTCGTCTTTGCGTGACACGTACTACAGCAGCTGCTGCTGGAAATTTTAAAAAATTAATAAAAATGGAGAGAAACCGAAAAGAGAAAAAAAAAAAAAGGAAAAGAAAGAGAAAAGAAAAAAGACGGAAAGGGGGAAAGAAGAGAGAGAGAGAGAGAGTGTGTGTGAGAGAGAGAGGAAGAAGAAGAAGAAGAGAAAAAGTGCAGCAAGTATGAAATAGCCGTAGCAAGTGAGTCAAGAAATGTCGAGAAGAAGAAGAAGAAGAAGAAGAAGAAGAAGAAAGAAAAGAAGAAGAAAAAAAAAGGAAAAAAAGGTATGTTTTTTTTTTTTTTTTTTTTTTTTTAGGCCCAAGCACGTTAATTCTGGTCCGAACGACCGTTATGGCCCGTAATGCCCGTAACGGCCGTTACGGTCACAGAAATCCATAACGGCCGTTTTGACCCCGTATCGCGTAACGGGTCCCACCGTTACCGTTACGTATCGGCCGTTACGGCGGCCGATACGTAACCGATTTGGCACACCTTGGCATTATCCCACTTGTGAATTGGTGGACACTTATTGGATAGTGAATCATGAAAAAAATATTCAAAAGGCCCTGTTTTAAAAAATAAGCGTCCACAAATTAACAATTAAAACTATTCAAACAATTTGATTTTGGCATTTTGAGTTAGCAATTACAGTCCATAATTTAATTGGTAAATTTTAAGTTAATACATGTCTAGTGTACAATTTTTTAAGGGCCCAAATTAGGTAGGACTTGGATTGTGAAGTGTAGCACACGAGTGTCAAAGTTTTTTGGATCCCACTCATGATGAATGTGTTATATCCGCACCGTCCATCCATTTTGCCAAATAATTTTAGGGCATGAGCCCAAAAATGAGGCAAATCCAAAGCTTAGGTGGACCGTACCATAAGAAACAACAATAATTAAACGACTATCATTAAAATTTTATTGGGGCTACAAAAGTTTTAGATCAAGCTGACATGTGTGTTTTCCCTTCATCCACGTCAGTGTGACCCTATTAACAGGTTAGATGGAAAATAAACATTATAGTGGACCCTAAGAAAATTTTTAATGGTGAGCATTCTATAACCACTGTTTCCTATGATGTGGTCCACCTGAGATTTGGATCTTACTAATTTTTTGAATCATAACCTAAAATGATGTGGCCAAATGGATGGACAGAACGGATAAAATATATACATCATGGTGGGGCCCATGTGGCATGTGTACAATTTAATAAAATGTGCAGCGTGCTGCGTAACTCGCACGCAGTCCATACATTTCACACAAGCAGGTCTTGTGGGTCTAATCATGAGGTATGTGTTATATCTAAACCGTTCATTCATTTGACGAGCTCGTCTTAAGGCTTGACACGAAAAATAATACAGATCTAATTATCAAGTGGACCACACTGCAAAAAGCAGTGGGGGATTGAATGTCTACCATTGAAACCCTTTTTGGGATCACAGAACTTTTGGATCAATATGAAATTTGTTTTTCCTCTTCATTCAAGTCTTTTTGACTTAAGAATAGATTGGATGGAAAATAAATGTTATGGTGGGCCTATGAATTGTTTAACAGTGAAACTCATCATCGTCGCTGCTATTTTTGGTGTGGTCCAAACGATCTTTGGATACGATTCATTTTTTGGGTAATGCTCTAAAATGATATTTAAAAATAGATGAATGGTGTAGATATAATAAATACATCACTGTGGAGCCCATATAACTTTGATCTCCTTTGAACCGTTCGTACAACTCAGAGCTCGAGGAGCGCCAGCGCTCGTCTTAGTGTGACACATACCTACAGCAGCTAAGCTGGTGTGGTACACCTGGAAAAAAAAAAAAAAAAGGAGAGGGAAACCGAAAAGAAAAAAGAGGGGAAGAAGAGAAGAAAAAAGAGGGAAAGAGGAAAAGAACAGAGAGAGAGAGAGAGAGAGAGAAGAAGAAGAAGAAGAAGAAGACAACGACGACGAAGGCCAAGTCGCAGCAGGGCCGTAGCTATCCAAGAAGAAGAAAAAAAAAAAAAAAAAAGGTCGCTTTTTTTTCTTTTCTTTTTTTTCCAGCAATCGTAAATGCCGTTACTGGCATGTGTCGAACGGCCGTTATGCCCGTAACGGGCCCGTAACGGCCGATATGTGTACAAAATCGGGCATCGGCCGATACGACCCCGAAACGCGTAACGGTTCCCACCATTACCATTACGTATCGGCCGATCCGTAACCGATTTGGGACACCCTGCTAACTAGGTTCAATGGGTGGATGAGTTGAGGCTGAAAGTGCAATGATTTGTGTCGCTGATGAAAACCCTCCCCTGAACCATTTGGGCAAAATTAGATGGGCAGACAATTTGGCCTGGGTGTAGATAAGTCTCTAGAATTTGGCAAGGAATTGATTGGGAGGAAAAAGTTCTTAGAGCCATCTTTTTTCCCTTTTTTTTAGAGAGAGAGAGAGATTTTTCAGAGTCATCTTAAAGAGAACTAAAGCCAAAGAAGGCCAAAATGTGACATGTTGATCGGGAAATGAACATCAGATGTTCTTGGTACTAAAGTTATTTTGTCCGCTGGAGTGAATTTTCCTGATGCAGAAAGGAATATCAGATGCTCTTGGTTAATGCAATTATACAAATTACTAGCAAAGAAGGCATGCACCTAAGGGCCATAAGTAGGCAAATGCAAATTACAAAAATGATGTTTGTTTATCATTATAGTGCAACATATTAGAGTAACCTAATATAATATAATATATATATATATATTAAAAAATAATAATAACAAGGCTCATCTTGGTTAGCCAGATTCACTGCCCAAAGCAACTTCGAAAAATCTCTAGCCATGAGAACATAGTGGCAAGTTGGATTGCCTACCTGAAGTCTGTAAGTTTCTAATACAGTTTCTTAAATTTACGAAAACAATACAGCAAGGGAAGAAAATAGGCAGAAGGGAAATGCATGCAATAATAGAAAAGGGAATTTTCTTTTTGAAAGGCACAATAATAGAAGAAAAAATTTTAAAAACACAATAAACATAAGAAACAGTGCACAGTCAGGTACAAACATCATCTATAAAAATTCAAAACATAAATACATTACAAGCATAGAAATGCATACCTCCCAAAGTGATTGCTCAATGTAACCAGCTGTTATGAGGTTCCAAACAAATGGGATTGTCCTACAAAGACAACTCCATGGGAATAACGATTCTCAGTTAATGATGGATATGAGGCTGGAATCTAATGGTACTTATAATACTTGACAAATGCCCAATTAAGCTAGCTAGCTATTCAAGTCAACTGAGAACATTGTTGGTTTAACAGAATTTTATAGAAAATTCAATATGACATCAGGAATTTGCTCTTAGTATGTTTTAAATTCATTCATGTCGTAAGTCAGATGTGCCTGGCGGTGGTATGAGGCCATGTCCAAGCAAAGTCTCACTCTTGCACTCAACCAGAAACAGTCTTTCAATTTTCCAAGTTTGACTAGGCCAAGAGAATGAAAAACTCACAGATTTTTCAAAAGATAAAAAGATCAAAGAATCTCCTCAACCAATCTTCAAAAAATGAAGTCTCCAAACAATGCTCAGTAGCTGGCCAAGCTGAATCAACTTAGCTGACTTCTGGAACATTGTCGAGAGACCATATGGCTTCAAGTTTAGGTCCCACCTTGCCAAGCACAAAATGATAATGAGAACATTAACAACGACAGCTTTGAAAATTCAATAATAATCATAACCAACATTGTGATCAGAAGTTTAATTGGCAGAAATAGAAGCCTCACACTTTTGCCTGACCAAGAAAAAACAATACAACTGTACAAAGGTGCATAGCCTGTGATGGACCTAAGAGAAAAATTTTAATGGATACAATACATCTCATACAAAATTGTAATCAGTAGCAGTTAGGCCCTTAGGGTATGTTTGTATGTCCATCATTCACAAGGCAAACATGATGTGGTTCAACCATATCTAGGTTGAGACAAGAATACATTTCCCTTCTCATCTCAACCACATTTTGAGGCATAGAAATTTTGAAAACTCTAGGCACGCTTAGTATTTTCACAAGGCCAACATGATGTGAGGTGCCATATCTTGGTTGAGACAAGAGCAGGACCGACCTTCTTTCCCCGTCTTATTATATCAACCACATTTTGAGGTGGAGAAATTGTGAAAACCCTAGTGCACTTAGCATGGGTTCCGATTTCTACACCATCCCAAAACACCCAGTGGACCACATATTGCTTGCAGGGCACACCCAAATGCTACCTGAATTACAGCAGCGAGAAAAGCATACCATGCAGGAATTAGTGCAAGATAGGAAAGGGCTGGAGGGAAAATCTGGAGTAGAGCATATACTCCAACAAGTACCACAGCGAGGCCTTTGCACAGCCGAGTAAAGCCAGAGAAGACACCGCCACCCTGCCATTAAAAGCTACATTCCAATCTGAGCCAATCTTGTCAAATTCATCAAGAAAAGGAACAGGGAACCAAATTACAAGTCCAATACACACATATTGAAGTATGCAAAGAGGCAATATTTTCAGCTTTCACAGACATCATTTCTATAAAATTTCACCTTTCAAGTGTCCAGCTTTAGTGCTTTCAAGGCTTGAGAGGTTATGGCAGGACTTCTTGTGGCAAGGGGTGGAGGAAAAGAATAAGTTTCACTTGGTGGGGTGGAATGAGATGTGCAAGGCCTACAAGGAGGGAGGAGCAAGTATAAGAGGCCTCAAGTCTATAAATGAGGCCTTGCTTGAAAAGTTGCATTGAAAATTTGGGGAGGAGGATGGCGTGCTTTGGAAGGAAGTTATAAGGAACAATTACGGGTGCTCGGATGGAGATTTGGTGGACTAGGGAGTCTTCAGGCTACCAAGCATCAGCTTTGTGAAAAGGGGTTATTTCCTCGAAGTCGTCACTTATGGAAGAGGTAGGATTGTACTTGGCGAATGGAGAGAAAAATCGGTTTTGGGAGGATGTTTGGGTGGGGAACTCTCCTTTGAAAGCTGGTTTACTGATTAGCCCCAAACCCATCTGTTGTGGTAGCTGACTACTTTTCATACAATGGGGAGGAGGTTGTTTGGGAGCCCCCCACGTAGGAGGTTCCTACATGATGATGAGGTAGAAGAATTTGTCGCTTCTTAATTGCATTCATCTATGTTCCCCAGTAAGGTCCGTTCCGGATGGGATGGTGTAGAGGGTCGATAAATCGGGTTATTTCTCAGTTCAGTCTCTATATAATCTCACTCGGGAAGACCAAAAGCTTGAGGAAATGGGGCAAACCAAGTTCGTGTGGCATGATGTTCCCCAGAAGATTAAGCCACTTTTGAGTGGCTGGTTGGAAAATGGAAAGTTCTAACCATCAATAATCTCCAGAAAAGATCAATGGTGCTCCCCAATATTTGCCTTAGTAAATGAAAAATGAGGAGACGGTCGATCATCTATTTGTGCACTGCCCCTTTGTGGGGTTAATATTAGTTGACATCCTGATCCACTTTAAAGTTTCTTAGAATTTCCCGGTGTTGGTGGGTGATCTTTTGCTAGCTTGGCATGGGCTGTGTTTAGGAAAAGGTAAGAAGGAGCGATGTGGAGAATGGCACTACTTGTGGTGTGGTGAGCTGTTTGTGAAGAAAGAAATGCAAGACGCTTCAAGAATGAAAGTAAGGCAGTGGAGGGGATCTCCCATGGGACTAGGCTACTATTGTCGAATGGGCCTCTCGTGTTTCTAAGCTTATGGGTTGTAATTTTAATTTTCTTAGGATGTAATTGGGGCACTAGCTCGGCGTCTCTTTGTTGTCGTCTTTTCACTTTTGTTCAATAAAAATTTCCGTTCTCTCTCAAAAATAAAAGAAGTAACATTGGGAGTAAATCTGACAGAAAGTCCAATTCATTACTATGTATTACAATTTTACAATGAAGTAGCGTGAGTGTAAGAATCTTCAAAGTCAGATCATAGTCAAAAGGTGTTATAGCAATTGTTGGAAGTCTCTGCAGTGTAATGTTGTGTAGGAACTCTCATGAGAGCTTCCTCGAAAGAAGCGCCTGAGCATCAAGGAGAGGCTGCGGCGACTAAGAACATCCATGAGAATAACACCTGAAGATCTCTTAGTGACCCTAATCTGTATTAATTTCTCTTTAGTGCTTTAAATAGCACTATGTAGCATAGCTTAACCTTCACAATACAATCGTAAAAATAGCTAAAGTCGCGTGTAGACTATACTATATGCTAATTAGCATATGCTACAGGCTACAAGGCCTTAGCTACACGCTATGTAGTTAACATTACAAGTTATTTTTCACTAAAGCATTATAATCGATTAATGTTTTCAATGATTTATCACAATTTTCTATTTTCAATAAAAATTAGTTAATCTTTTTAATGATCTTGGTAAAATAATATAAATAACAATATAAAATCAGTTCTACTGTTATTTCTCAATCTTTATACTTAATCTTTGCCCCATTATTCCGATTATTTTAGGATGTATTGGGTTG
Source organism: Magnolia changhungtana (assembly GCA_030180095.1). Classification (NCBI taxonomy): domain Eukaryota; kingdom Viridiplantae; phylum Streptophyta; class Magnoliopsida; order Magnoliales; family Magnoliaceae; genus Magnolia; species Magnolia changhungtana. The sequence continues at coordinate 3,607,950 of JASAUF010000579.1, forward strand.
CACCAAATATCATGAAATTTCATGATATTTTGCACCAAATTAGTCTGATTAACAATGAAATTCCATTATATATGTTGCAACCGAGCCAACGTTAGGGCTCGTTTGGGAGCTTGTATTTAGAATGCATTGGAATCCAAATCAAATATCAAGGTCATTTTGAATCCTCACTTGTGTTTGGCAGCTTGCAATCAGAATGCACAAGAATCCCCAAAAATAGGAATGAATTGAAATTTTATAGTATATTTACGGGAACAAGAATTTGAATACTATTACTAAATCAACTTTAATATCCCAAATTAGTGTACATATGTGATATTTGATAGAATGATTATCATAAGCCCATTGAAATGTATAATTTGGCCAAAAATTACGAAATTCCAAGCCTCAAGTGGGCCACAAGCATGAGGATCACAAACGACCGACTCACCAATCCATTGATTTACATGGCCAATTTTGGACAGTTTGGATCATTCTATTGATGTGCTTTTAGTGATGTAGCCAATAGTTAGATTGTTTTGGGGTACCATCAACGTGCCAAATGTAGAATGGACTATAAGCCTAGTGATACCTTTGTTACCTGTGCCACTCTCCTTCCTTTAAAAAGGAGCTAAATATGTGTATTTCATTTACCTTTGATTCCATTGACTCTAGAATCCATGCTACCAAACGACCTTTAGAATCTGAATGCAGTCAAATATACACCCAAACAGGTGTTGCCTAACGACCCCTTAGGTAAAAATCTAGAAGCAATTTGTAGTTTACGCCAGTCATTACATAGCTCACGCCTCACTTTAGAGTGAACGCTAAGCCACACACCATTTGCTATTTAAAACAATGGTTTTCTTTTAGTTGGGAAGGTGCTAATGAAATCGTAGATTCCTTCTCAAAAAAACATAGGGGTGAGCATACGATGGAGATGAGCAGATTCCTTCTCAAAGCAAAGCACTAATCACCTTGGTAAGGCATATATGGAGTCATAGCTCACCCTGTCATTGACCCATGAGTGCAAGATCTGGCCATTGAATATCAAATGAAATCAGGGAGGCCACATGTGTCTGGGCAAAGTGAACAATCTGAAAAAAAAGACCAATGATCCACACAAGCGAATCAACTGATGAGCAAAACTAGCCTTGTGTTTGGACTAGCACATGTTCATGGTGGGCCCCACGTAATGAATGAGCTGGATCTCGCGTGTGTCTGCTGCAAATAGAACCATTTGATCTCATGTGAGAGAAGCACAATACCATTTCTCACTATAGCCTTTAGAGTAATGGATCAACCTAAGCTCAATTCAAAGCTCGCCAAAGTCGAGAAGTGAAAATGGATTATTATGGAATTTAACAGTAAAAGAAACAAAGTAGTATGAATGGATCAGATCTGATGCAATCATAGCAAATTAACCAATCACTATAATGAAATTGTTGGCTAACAAAGCATATTAATCATCAAAAGAAGCTAACAATCTTCAAGAATTCAAAAGAAGATTCAACAGCATGGATTAAAAGAAGAAGAGAGATTATAAGGAAATTAACAAGGCATTGGTTGAAAGTAAATGGAAAGAATGCAGTAGATTAGCAATCTCTTTTCGAAGAAGAAGAGGTAATCTTGGGAAGCAGTTTGTCATTCCCTCTAAGATAATCGACCACTAAGATTATAGAAAGAGAAGAAAGGAATCTGACATTTGACTTTGGTTTTGCAGAAAAAGACTTTTTGTTCGTTTTAGCTATTGAAATAGAAGAAGAAAAAGAGGAAATTACAAAAGAGATATGGCGCTTACTCCTAGGAATGCCTGAGAAGAACTCATTGAAGTCTCTCTCTCTCTCTCTCTCTCTCTCTCTCTCTCTCTCTCTCTCTAATTTTACATTTTTTGAGTTTCAAAGACAGGAAAGATGTATGCTTTCGACTTCCTATACAAGGACGAGACCCAGTTCAAAGATCGACTCAACCGAGTCAAATTGAAAAACTATATAGGAATTGTTGTCATCCTCATTCCCCACATGCGCCCTTATACACACGAGGCAAGTGGATAGGTAGTGTTGGGCTCTATGGGGCCCACTGTGATGTTTGTATTTTATTTATGCCATGCATCCATTTTTCTATCTCATCTTAAGACGTGAGCCCAAAAATGAAGCAAATCCCAAGCTAAAGTGGACCATACCACAAGAAGAAACACTAGGATTGAACGTCCACGGTTAAAAGCTTCTTTGGACCATAGAAGTTTTGGATCAAGCTGATATTTGTGTTTTCTAGGTCAGTGGGGCCTTATCAATTGGTTGGATGGCAAATAAACATTATAGTGAGCCCTAAGAAGGATTAACCGTGGGTGTCATCATCCCCGTTGTTTCCTATGGTGTGGCAAAACAAATGGACGGCTTGGATATAAAATACATTCATCACAGTCAGCCACACATTGTCCAACCCAAACAGTAGTAGCTCAGCAATGGTGGGTCACCACCCAATCTGCTTCCAGTGGATTGGGTGATAATCGGATTGGCTTGGGGCCACCCTAATATATGAATTCATCTATTTTACCAACTAATATTTTAGGCATGAGCTCAATTTTAAGCATATCCAAAGTTTTTTTTCTCATTTTATTTTTTACACGCACACTACAATAGGCATTCAAACCCATTACCTCGGTGTTGAAACTCACTAAATTTACCACTAAACTAATGCAGGGGCATTTTCACACCGGGCTCAAGTAGAGTCGCTTGTGGGATGCAGGGGCACACTCGGGGTGAGTGCGGCCCACAGAGGAGGTCTTGTGTTCGAGACTCCTCACCGAAGGTGATTAATGCGCATTTCACATCGGGCTCGAGTGGGGTAGCCCGTGGGATGCGGGGACTCACTCGGGGTGGGTGGCCCATGTGATTTGGAGCCCACGAAGGGGGTTCGATCGAAGTCCTAACCCATGCAATGTGGGGCCTGGCTATGAGATAAAGGGATTAATTCGTCATACTCTAACAGTTCGAACTTTTAGAGCAAGTGGTTAATTGTCCTACATCAAATTAGTATCAGAGCAGGAGGTCTCGTGTTCGAGACTCCTCACTGGGGGTGATTAATGCAAGGGCATTTTCACACCGAGCTCGAGTGGGGTCGCCTATGGGATGCAAGGGCACACTCGGGGTGGGTGCGGCCCACGTGATTTGGGGCCCACGAAGGGGGTTCGGCTGAGGTCTTAACCCATGCGATGTGAGGCCTGGGCTATGAGATAAAGGGATTAATTCGCCATACTCTAACAGTTCAAGCTTTTAGAGCAAGTGGTTAATTATCCTGCATCATAAACCATGAGCAAGGACCAAGCATAACCAAAGTTAAAGTGGACTATATTGCATAAAACAACTAGGATAATAATGTTCACCCTTGAAACTTTACTAGGACCCACCGTGATTCTTATTAGCCATCCAACTTATTCTTAAGTTTACACAGTCTAGGATGAATTAGAAACACAAATATTAGCTTAATCTAGAACTTCTATGGGGCTTACTGTGTAGTCCCAAAAATATCCTTAAAATCCAATAAAACCCCAAGGAAATGGGTGAAAAGAAGTAGCAAAGAGAGAGGGAAAGATTGGAGGTGGAACGAGAGAGCACCTTAAGATAGGTGGTCCCGTCTTCTTCAACGGTCCAACCAACTTCAGCATAAAGGGCTTTGAGGACCTCGTTGTTGTCGCAATGCTTGCGAAGCTTGTAGTTTCCTTGCACCCTCAAACCACAAGGTATTGCAAAAAATACTTGAAAATCAAGAACAGACGTCCCAATCTCTTTCCCATGAATTCTCTATTATTAGCATGATCAAGTCTCGGCTTTCTACTCTTAAAAGATAACTCTTTCAAATTGCTACCACAATCAAGGACTTTGCCTATGCTAGCTCCTTGATCTCACAAAAGAAGGCAGAAAAGAGATCGTTGGAAAATCAGCTCCAATCTATTCAGCACAATTCCACTTCCTCCTCCACTCAACCCTCCTCTCTTTCTACTTATTCTCAAGGATCCTTTACCACTCCACTTCATTATTCTCCTCATATTCAGCCACAACCACTTCTTCAAACCTCTAACAATCCAAGTTTTAAAGACACAATTACACCCAGTCCAAGATATTGATTCCACCAGCAACCCTATCCCTCCAAAAACCCTACTTCACCGTCTCATCCCAAGCCCCGGCCACCAAGACCTACTCTTACTAACCAGAAAGCACATGTTCCTTCTTCTCTAAACCCATATAATACATATCCAAGAGGCTCCCAGAGAAGAGTTCCTTTGCATGAAGGTTTGTTCCATTAAGAAAAGAAAAAAAAAAAATCTTAAAAAGCATTATGGGAACATATCAAAACAGTTCTATGATGAGACTCGAATATTGCATATTTATCCTCTCACATGCATTGTTTTCCCTCACATTCGAGTGCCAAATTTATCTAATTAGATATGTTTTCTACATGCAAGATGATTTCGAAACCAGAGTTGAATATAAGCTTTAAACGCAAAATTAAAGACCGAAAGAATTTTGAAGAGTTGAAGATTTAGAGGTTGAAATTAAAGATCTGAGTGCTAAAGATCCAAGGAAATCAAGTACTGAGGCTAAGGAAAGCGACTGAAGAGCATGTGCATCGAATGGAGAAATCCAAGCAGAGTTCGAGCGATCGAAGAAAGGCTCGATCGATCAACAATTCCTCGAGCTGTCTCGATTGATCGAAGTGGAAGCATTGAAATTCATTGAATTATGGATGGAACTTGCTGGACAAATTTTGCTATGTTCGATTGATCGATAGTATAACTGATTTTCGAATTTTGTTGGTGGAAGTTTTTGGGAAAGTTCGGTCGATATCTCGATCGATCGACGATTTGCGCTACTACATAAATTTTAAGTCGATTTGAAGAATTCCTATATAAGGAGTTGTTTTTAGTCTATTTTAGATGCGAATTAGGTTTTGGGAAATTCCAAGTGAAGGCGAAGCTATTTTGGCACCATTCTTCTTCTTCAAGTCTTCCTTCCTAGTTTGTTTTTCTTCTGAGATGTTAGCCATGCTAGGCTAATCTCTTAGCTAAGGCTAAGGGATGAACCTCTTGATGAATTTTGTTATTTAATTCCTTTATAATTCAAGTATTATTGGTTTTTAATATTGAATTGTGATTGTGTTGATCACTTGATTGATTTCTTAGATTGGATAAGGAATTGATCTGCAAAATTGATTGATCTATTATAAACTTCAGGTACAATAGATGTTTTTGATTCCCTACAATCAATTGCCTAGATCTTCATGACAGATCAATCTATCATGATTCATATATCTTGTTGGTTGTTTATGATTGGATTTATAGAGTTATTTTTCAATTAGAACGGATTGGAATCCGATTCTAGTTGAGTTATCATCTTAAAACGAATTAGTTTCAGAAATTAAGTGGGGATTCCTGGATCCTTAGTTGTTTTTTTAATCATTGTTTAAACCCTCTTTTCTATTTCATTGGATTAAAACACAGACAACTCGTTTAGTTCTATTTGTGTTCTTAACCACAAATCCCTATGGAACGATCTCGGTCTAACTCTTACCAAGTTATTACTGCATCGCAGCCCTGCACTTGGGGTTGTCAACCCTTGGGTTTAATCAAGTTTTTGGTGCCGTTGTCAGAGATTTTATTGCACTGGGAATATATTAGGTTTAGATTAGGGTTTAGTTTTTGAATTTTTGTTCTAACCTGGGGTTTGTTTAGTTTTAGGGTTTTAAATTCCAGGATTTCTAGTTCTATGTTTTCATAGATTTTTTTTTCTCTAGATACTAACATTACTTCTGTTTTCTATTTTGTAAGATCTTTTAACCCTAGTTCTTCTAATCCAATAATTTCGTTTCTCTCTTCTTCTAATTACTTTTTAGTCAGTTAAATTGTCGTAGGATTTTTATTTCGCTGTAAAATTTTTGATTTTGTTAGGTTAGGTTTAGAATTTAGTTTATGTGTGTGCGGTTCATGCCCAAGTGGATTCGTGATCACACACAACGACTTTTAAGCGAATGAGGTTTAGTTGATGGGCTTTCCATCCATCAACGAGTTAGAAAATACCTAAATACTCCTGAACCATCTGAAACCATAGCCGCGAATGCGCCAAACATGGCGAACAATAGCAGAATTTTTTATGAGTATGTTGAGCATAATACGCCGCCAGCTAGGATGGTACGCAACGAGAATGAGGCACGCTACATCCCTCTAGTTAGAACTTCATGGGATTACCTACAACTGGCTAGAACAATCACACCATCATGTATTATTTTTCCAGTTAATATGGGTAATCTAGAGGTTAAACCGAGGGTGATCCATCTACTTCCCAAGTTTCATGGGCTTGATTCCGAAATTCCACACTTGCGCCTCAAAGAATTCAACAAGATAGTGGCAACAGTGCACTATAACGTCTCCCAAGACATAATCAAACTTAAATTATTTCCCTTCTCTTTGAAAGAGATGGCCAAGTCATTGCTCCACTCCTTAAGGCTGCGATTTATAGGGACAGGCGCTGAGATGACTCGGGAGTTCCTTAAAAAGTTTTTCCCGGTTCATAAGACAAATACATTGAAGCATGCCATCATGAACTACTCTAAAAAAGAAGATGAAACTTTTTCCAATGTTGGGAGAGATTGAAGGACCTTCTACTCGCTTGCCCACACCATGGTTACGAAATATGGAGTGTGATTAGCTTCTCCTACAACGAATTAAGCTCAAACATGCACTAATTTGTACAGATGATGTGCAGTGGCGAGTTTTTGAACAAGGATCCGGATGTGGCGTGGGATTACTTCGATATGTTGGTTGAAAACGCACAATCATGGGATACCTCCAAATCTAGTGCCAAGCCTACATCTAAAGAGAAATGGGAAATATGTCATTAAAGAGGAGGACCATGTTAATGCAAAGATCGCAGGTCTCACCCGAAAAGTTAGAGGTCATGGAACTAAGGAAAGTAGAAGCAATCCAACAACCGAGTAAAGCTGTTAAAAGTGTGTGTGGTATTTGTGAGACTAATGCACACTTAACAAAGGATTGCCCGACAATCCCCGCTTTTCAAGAGGTGTTGCAAGCACAAGCGAATGCCATAAACGCTTGTCAACGTCTGTTCAGTTCGCTGAATTCCAACACATACAATCCAAGTTGGCGGAATCATCCCAATTTCAGTTGGAGGAATGGACCAACTGCTAATGCTAGCACTCCTCCCCAAGGGCCTCCTCTCGTGCCTCAAAGCACACCATATGTGCCACCACCAAAGAAGACCCTTAAGGACACTCTGCAAGCATTTATGCAAGGCCAAATGCAATTCAACCAAAACACCATGCAGGCCATCACCAAGCTTAAAACGTCAGTTGCTAGGATTGAATCACACTTAAGTGTTGGGGAGAAATAGGACCTTTCCAGCCCAACCTCAACCTAACCCAAAAAGACAATTTGAAGTGAGTGATTCTAATCATCCTAACCCACATGTTGAGAAAGCTAAGTCCATCACCACTCTTAGAAGTGGAAAAACAATTGATAAAGCTATTCCGACGAATGTTGAAAAACATAAGGACTCAAAGCAACTTAAGAGTAATGATGAACCTAGCAAGGAGCTGGAGCATTAGTACAAGCCTTTGGCCCCATTTCTCCAACGCCTTCTTTCATCAAAGTGGTCGATTGACAATCAAGACATTTTAGAGGTTTTCCAACAAGTCAAGATCAGCATTCCATTATTGGACGCTATTAAACAAATTCCCTCACATGCCAAGTTTCTGAAGGACCTATTTATGGTAAAGTGCAAGTTGAATGTACAAAAGGCGGCATTCCTGATGGAACAAGTTAGTGTTATTAATTATTATTAAACAAAACACTCCCCCTGAGGACCAAGAGAAAACCACTTTTACATGCCCCTTTGGCACCTTTGCTTACAAAAGGTTGTCATTCAGTCAATGCAATGCCCCTGCCACATTCCATAGATGCATGCTCAGCATATTCTCTGAGATGGTGGGGCATTTCTTAAAGTTTTCATGGACGACTTCTCAGTTTTTTTGTTGTACATTTGATGGGTGCTTAGATCACTTAAAATTGGTCCTAACCCAATGTCTGGTCCTAACCCAAAGTGAAGGGAAAAAAAAAACTCGTATTGAGAGAAGTGTCATGTCATGGACATATCATCTCATCCAGTGGAATTGAGGTAGACAAGGCTAAAATTGATATAATCGCTAATCTACCACCACCCAAGAGCATAGGAGATGTGCGATCCTTGTTAGGACACACAGGATTTTACAAGAGATTCATAAAGGACTTCAGCCATATCTCTCGTCCTTTGTGTAATCACCTTCAAAGGGAAACACCATTCGAGTGGGCGATGATTGCCAAGAAGCTTTTACCAAGCTTAAGGGCATGTTGACAAGCGCACCTATCATGCAGCCGCCTGATTAGTCTATTCCTTTTGAAATTATGTGCAACGCAAGTGACTATGTGGTTGAGGCAGTGTTAGGCCAAAGAAAAGAGAGGAAGCCCTGTGTGATTTATTACGCAAGTAGAATGCTAAACAGTGCCCAAGTAAATTACTCTACTATGGAAATGGAACTCCTAGCCATAGTATTCACTTTGGACAAGTTCAAATCCTACTTGATCGGATTTAAAATCATTATTTTTCCTGACCATGCAGCGCTCAAGTATCTTCTCGCCAAAAAGGATGTTAAGCCTCGTTTGTTGAGATGGATCCTCCTACTCTAAGAGATTGATCTAGAAATATGAGATAAGAAAGGAGTATAAAACATAGTGACTGACCATCTCTCCCACCTTGTTCTCTCTTACATGGAAACAAAACCTATTAAGGACACATTCCCGGATGAACAATTGTTTTCAGTCTCTTGTCTAACTAAGTATGCCGATATTGTAAACTATCTTGCCACGGGTGCAATTTCTACTCATTGGACTGTGCAAGATAAAAAAGAATTTTTTACCGAGGTACGTAGCTTCTTCTGGAATGATCCATTTTTGTTCAAATATTGCCCAGACCAAATCATTAGGAGATGTGTTCCCAATCATGAACAATCTAGTGTAATCTCCTTTTTGTCCCTTCCATGCATGTGGTGGACATTTTTTGGCAAAGAAAACCACTGCAAAAATTTTGCAGTGTGATTTTTATTGGCCAACCATGTTTAAGGACACTCATGCATTTTGTAAATCATGCAAGCAATGGCAGAAACTAGGTGGAATATCTCGTCGAAACATGATGCCTTCGAACCCAATTCTGATCATTGAAGTATTAGATTGTTAGGGCATCGATTTCATGGAACCATTCCCTCTATCGTTTGGACATCTCTATATCCTTTTAGCCGTTGATTATGTTTTAAAGTGAGTAGAGGTTGTCCCATGTAGAACCAATGATCATTGAACGGTTCTACGGTTTTTCAAGGAAAGCATCTTGTCTAGATTTGGAACGTCTAGAGCTATCATTAGTGATGGAGGCTCTCACTTTTGTAATAGACATTTTGAGGCTTTAATTAAGAAATACGGCATTACACACAAAGTGAGTACCCCCTTCACCCACAAACAAGCGGCCAAGCTGAGATATCGAATAAGGAAATAAAGCATATCTTGGAAAAAATTGTAAATCCAAATCACAAGGAATGGTCTCTTTCGATTGTCTGATGCATTATGGACTTACCTTACAGCTTATAAATCCCCCTATTGGTATGTCCCCTTGTAGACTTGTCTATGGGAAAGCTTGTCATTTGCCTGTGGAGTTGGAACATAAAGCATATTGGGCAATAAAGATATCTAACTTCAACCTAGACAAAGCTAGCTCACTGTGCAAACTTCAAATCAATGAGTTAAGAGGAGATCAGGAATGAAGCATATGAGAATTCCCGAATCTACAAGGAACGAAGGAAGGTATTCCATGACAAGAATATCCTTCGGAAAAATTTTGAACCAAATCAAAAAATTCTCTTGCACAATTCGAGATTACATTTATTTCTAGGTAAATTAAGTACCAGATGGATTGGCCCTTTCGTTATTAAAACTGTTTATCCTCATGGGGCTATGGAAATTGAATATCAAGTGAACGGTAATATGTTTAAAGTGAATGGTCAGAGATTAAAGCCATTTGTTGAGAAGTTTTTTTCGAATGATGTATCCATACCTCTGGAAGATCCAGTGCATCAGGATTGATCTCCTAGTGTTATGGAGATCCATTTTGCCTTGCTTTCTTAGGATAGTTTCTTTAGTAGAATAGGTTGTTTTCTTTTGTTTAGTAGTTTTAGTTGCAGAGAATCGACTGAGAAATTCGCAATAGGGTGTAATCGTTCTCTCAAGTACTCTTTCACCCACTCTTCTTTTATCTTTTTATTGCTCTCATGTTGTTGTTATTACATATCTTTCTAACATTGAGGACAATGGATCATTTAGGTTGGGGGGTGGGGTTTCCTTTGGAAAAAATCTTCAAAATGATGTTGAATTGTGCTGATTTTGGACTGATTTTTTGAAAAAAAAAAAAAATTTTGAAGTTTGATTTTTATGAATTCAAGTAATCTTTAAATAGTTAGAATATAGATTGAAGATGCACCTCGTCTTGAGAATTTTTGAAGCTTAGATCTAGTTGTTTAGTAATTTCAAAATTGAGTTCGGTTATTAATTTTCAGTTGAAAAATTGTAAACATTGATGAGTCATGTAATTCACTTTTCACATCTAGCTTACACTTTTAGTGTTAAGTTTGATATGGTGATGTGTACTTCGTGGTTATCTAAGGTGTTCAGAACCAAGTATGATCAACCTTTACTGTTTTTGAGAGAGAGAGAGAGAGAGAGAGAGAGAGAGAGTTAAGAACCAGTTAAAAAATAGGAATATCGAAAAGGGCTGCCCATTGAATAAAAAGTAAAAAAAGTTGTCCAGAAAAAAATGAAAAAAAAAAAAAAAAAGTATGAAAGATATGGACAATAAAAAGAACTGGTAAAAAAAAAAAAGATAATAGTGTGAAAGTCATCGATAAAAAAAAAAAAAAAGAAAAACTAAGAATTTTTATAGGAAGGGTTGATTCAACGGCTTTGGTTTATATATCCGATGAAGAAGCAATCATGTGCGAACAGTTATAGGACAGGTGGCAAGAGCAGAAGCAAAGGAGTTCGAGTAGTGGAGAACAGTTATAGCAACCGTCAGAACATGAGAAGGATCTAGATGGTTGGATCAAGGATATAAATAGTAGAGGAATTCAACAAGAAAAATCGTCTCACACCAACCCAAACAAACTAAATCTATCTTTCAATTATCCTGTCAATTTACCAATCAAATTACATTCCATAGTGTAATCCTTTACTTTCCCTGTCAAGTAAGTTACATTTCTTAGTGTAATCTTTACTTTTTAGCATGTTGTTTTACATTCCGTAGTGTAATCTGTAGCGGTAACCAAGTAGCCGGTAATCTTTAGCTGCAATTTGAGTCTAAGCTTGTGCGCTGGATTCAGTTCATCCATCAGAAAAATGTTTCGCAGTTGTTCTTCGAGACTGATTATAAGAATCTCTTTTCCCATTTCATTTTATCTATAATGAAAAGTCCTTTCGTACAAAAGGCAAAGGTGCAACCCAAGATCAGAGGACGAACCCCACCCTTTGAATATCGCCTAATCTAATTTTACACATTAAGCAAGTGGCTGAATAGGCTACCGATCTCACCAGATCTCAGTCATACACTACATGTCTGCCTAGCTTGGCGCTTGGGGTCATTGTTGTTCGGTTTGAATTGAAGCCACAATTTCAATTTCGGCACGCTCGCGCACCCAGTGCCGTCGAAAACAGCAACAACACATGTAAGATTATCTTGACCATATAGTAAATGGGCACTTACATGTACGGCCGATAACTTATGTTATTTTATAACTGTGGAAAACTCACATTGCTAGGTTTTGAAACTAAAATTCATTTTGGAAGAAGGATTTCCAAAACCGTGATTCGATCTCTCTCCCTCCCTCGCAAATCCCAACACCTTAGCAAATCCAAGTTTCTGCCACGGAATTTCATCAACAGGGAGTTTCGATTTGGGTGAGTTTCTTCTTTTCCTTAGAAAATTTCCGTGTTTTTTTTTAATGATATGCTGATTTTTCCGGCTATTTGTAGGCTTGGATCGTCATTCTTGAGGTTTTTCGGCCATTTTCAGCGTCTTTTGCTGTAGATTATGGTTTTTTGTTGCTTAAGACTGTAATCTTGCTTTTCTATTACTATCATCTTGTTGAACAATGGTGATTAGGGTTTGAAATGGCATTTAGTAAAAGATCTTCGTTGAGGTTTTTAATACTTTTCCCCTTCCATTTTCGCCTCTTTTCTCTTGGAATTTGTTTCTGTGAAATCTTGAGGAAGATGTTTCCACAGCAATGGTCATCTCCATGCAGAAATTAGTGCACTCACGAATATGAAGCTCTTTTGCAAATCCCACGGAGAGTTTTTGGCAAGAAAGGCTGCAATTTTGAGAAATTTGTATTTTGGTTATATTGGAATATTCTGTGTTTTCAAGATTTTGAGTTCATTCTTGGAAATTTCATGTTCAGCTTGAACAGAACATTAGTTTGCATCTTTTAATACTCATTTTATACATTAATGTTTGATTGCATATTTTTTCTGTCCAATTTTACTATTTGATTTTGGGACTTTTCTGGCTCCACAAAATTACAAAAGATCATTTTTTTTTTTTTCAATGTATTTCTGTTTTAATGGTTGAATATAACGTGTTAATCATAGTAAAACATAGGAATGTGCATTTAACATATTATGCTACTGATTTTTTTTTATATTTTTTTATTATTTTCGGATTAGTGACTTTATGTTTATATTTTTTTTATTTTGGATAGGTTTTGGAGCTCCTTAGGGTTTAGAACATAATTTCTCCTTAATTAATTAGATTCAGAAGTTTGAACTTTATTTTATTAATATATTTATATTAAGTTTCGAGATATAAATTAATTAATTCATTCTCCTATAAAAAGTAAAAACTATATATAAACTTAGAAAATCGAGTAGACTCTCAAATAGGTCATATCTACCTAAGAAAATGTCTGGGTTTGGCCAACAAGTGAGGATATTGGATGGCAACATTGTCAGAGGGTAGGTGGTACTGGGCATCAAATGAAGCGTAACTATTATGAAAGACTAATAACTGGTAGAATTACCCATCTCAAACAACATTTGGCACATCAAAAGGGTCAAGTTGCGGGGATGTACTAGAGTACCAAAAGAAATAATGATTTTAATGCAAGCCAGTTTGGATGAGTCGATGGGTAAACGTACTGATGGGAAGAAGAAGAAAGATGAGATTTTGGAGGCGGCCCGACATGAGGTGTTTGGTCCTGAATATATGGGCGTTCATGATAAAGATATTATTGATTCTGACAAAAACTCGGATCAGGAAGTAACTATAGTTAGGAGAGAGAGCTTGCGTATTGCTCGTGAAGAGGAAGAACGTCGGTGCATGTTTGGCACAATGAGGTCTATACAGGATACAAGGGGAGGCAGTGGGAGTTGAAGTGGGAGTGGGAGTGCGGCTGGTTACGACGTATGTTTGGGAGCCGGTGGGAGACATCTTCATGTGATGCCCCTGTACATTTGGACAAATAAGTAAATGAGCCCAGGAGACCCTCTATTGATCCAATCCTGTTTAGGAAAAAATCGACTAAACAAAAGAAGATAAAACAAATGTGGAGTAGAACTTCAATTGAGAAGCTAGGTATGGCAGCAGCAAAGTTATTACATGCCAACAAACCTCCTAAAGCTTCTCCATATTGGCAAGTGGTAATCGATGTAGCAGCAGAAGCAGGTGAATGAATTAAAGCTCCCACGGCTAGGGAGATTAGGGGGAAATGGACAGATGCAGAGTATGCGGATGTGAAAGCATATTTGGCTACCTTTAAACCCATATGGCAGGCCAGAGGATGCACGATCATGTGCGATGGTTGGACTAGCCCAACCAGACGCATCATGATCAACTTCATGGTGTACTGCCACTTGGGAAATGTGTACCATAAGTCAATTGATGCCTCGGCTGAAACAAAAAGTTATAATTATGTTTTTTTTCCCTAATGGATAAAATGGTGAATGAGATTGGAGAGGAGAATGTGGTGCAGATTGTGACAGATAACGAAGCATCATTTAAGGCTGCAGGACATAAGTTGATGATAAATAGATCACATATATTTCAGTCACCATGTGCTGCCCATTGTATTGATCTGATATTGGAAGATATTGGGAACAAGAAAAGTATTAGGGAAATGGTCAAAAGGGCAAGACAAGTGACGACATTTATTTACAACCATAATCAAGTAGTCGCAATAATGAGAAAGTTCACGAAGGGACGAGAGTTGATGAGGCCTGCAACGGCTAGTTTCGCAACAAATATCATAGGCTTGGAGAGTTGAGTGAGATGTTCGCTTCACGAGATTGGCTCAACACAAAACATGGGAAGAAGACGTAACGGACGCCGATTGAAGTTGTGAACATCATATGAGACAACAAATTTTGGAAGAAGGTCGAGAGAATCCTAAAGGTGATGGAGCCACTAATGAGGGTACTCCGTCTTGTTAAAACCGACGAAGCACCTACCGTGGGCTTCTTGTACAATACCATGGATAAGGCAAAGTTGGCAATTCAACGTGATTGTACAAGCTAAGAGTCTTCTTGGAAGATGATCGACAAGAGATGGACAACACGACTCCATCACGATCTTCATGCAGAAGGTTACTACCTAAGTCCTAAGTACAAATATACCCAATCATTTGTGATTAAGAGACTAGAGCCTGACTTAGATATGCAAATAAAGGCATTGAATGAATTAGATACATTTGAAAATTGCCAGGGTAGCTTTGGAGAAGCTTTTACACAGCATGCAATATCTAGGTTGCAACCGGCCGAATAGTGGAGAGAATATGAAGGCTTTCCAAAATTTTGCAGTAAAAGTTTTAAGCCAAACAACTTCTTCTGGCTGCAAAAGGAATTGGAGTTGTTTTGCACTTGTTCATTCAAAGAATAGGAATAGATTGCAGACTAGGACATTAGATAGACTTGTCTCCATGCACTACAACTAGAGCTGGGCAATCCTGACCTGATCTGACCAGATCCGAACCGATCCGACAGCCTGGATCGGTGCGGATTGAGTAGGGTAATCTAGATCCGAAAGTTGTTCGGGTCGAGTTCGGATCTATACCAATCCGATCCGATCCGATCCAAAATCTGATCCGATTGGATCTGATCCGGACCGGGTTTAGGTGCATTTACATCTGGCCATGAGTATGATGTGCGGTTCTCTATCATAGTATTACTGTTGAAGAGAGAGAGAGGGGTAAATAGAACAGACAGCGACGGAGGACCATTCTCTCTCCTCTGCCTATAAATAACCCTTTCCGCAGCTTAGCTCTTTTTCTCTCCTCTGCTCCCTTCTGAATCCTGTTCTCCTTTAGATTCCTTACAAATCGATGGAATCTGATCGTCGGTTCGGTTGAAGTAGCTTGTTTCCGCGGTTAGATCTTCCGAAGGTGAGCTTTCTTATTCAGATTTGTGGAACATCTCTTTTTTTCCCTCATTTTGTTGTTGTTTTCATGAGATCCAGTTCTATTTCGAAAGCTACAGCGTTTTGGAGGGATTTCGTGTCGGAATGAAGTAATTTGTGGCTTTCTTTTGGGAATTTTGAATGTTTCTGACTAAGTTCTTTCTTGTGGGATGTCAGTTGGACATAATGACTCTTTTACCCTTCCATGTAATGGCTAGTGCAAGCTGCGAATGCACGTGGGAGAGATGTAAAGGTGAGGCCGTGAGGGTAGTTTGGGTAGAGGTTACTTGCCTTTTGAGGTAGATCAGATCTGAGGATTTCTCATATCCATCTCAATGGACGGTAAAGCTACCCTCCATTGACTGCAAATAGCCAACATGTCATCTATATACATCATCCGATCCGTTGAAACGATTGGTCCCACAACGATGATCACTAGGAAAAAATTTAAATCTGGACTGATCCAAACCATGCCCAATCCGATTCGACTCGATTTTCTTGACCGAGTCAGACTCGGATCAGATCAGGCCATGTACATTTCGAATGTGTTCAAGTCAGGTGACCCGGACTCGGACTTGGACCCGGACTTGGACCCGGATCGGATCGAGTTCGGATCAGGCCATTGAGATTTCAGATCAAATCGGGTTGGACCCAATCCAATCCAACTCGGACCGATGCCCAGCTCTAACTACAAGATAAGGCTAAGAATGCGACGACATCATGGGAGCATTACAGGCGTTAATGACACGGACTACTATCGAGTATACTTGGACAATATTTATGATGAGGACGACCCACTTCTACCTTGGTTGGAAGCAAGGAAAAAACAAATTAAAGAGGATAGTGAAGCATTGGAAACTGATGGCCCACTAATACGCACGGCGCATCAAGAGAGCCGTGCAACTGTGTTGGACCCAGAAAGGGGCAACTTTCATGCAAAGTCCGGCTCAAGTTCAACAGAAGAGTACAAGCAGTAGTAGCAACGAGACCGAGTCCGATGATGGTGATGACGCCCCTAGTGCTGCCACTTCTGGTGTTGCTCAGCAAACCATACGGCCATCTACAGATCACGAAGCCGGTGAACATCAACAAGGTAGTACACGAGGTTGGACTTATGAGTGCACTAAGTCACGATACAGCCAACAGGAGGAGGCTAGGTCTACTAGTGCACCGCCACCTGGAGGTCCGGAACATAAGCAGGCTCAAGGTCCTGAGCATTATGATGGATATTATTATGGCCAATGGGATTATGGTTATATTGAGCTTATTCCATCACGTACATGTTGGAGAGTCCTCATAATCCATATTCATATGATTATAAATATCCATATCCAAATCCAAGTTACTCATCACAGACACTTTCTCAATCTCAAGATTCTCAACAGCCTGAGTACGAGCACCAATACGGATATTCGACGAGCACTAGTGGATATCCTTACTCAGGGTTAGAGTTGTTGCCTAGTCAGGATCAGTCATCCTCTGGTTTCGTTGACCTGGTCTTTCCTTCTAGCACCGGATATTATGGATATGTAGTACTTATTCCATAGTCACAGCCTGATG
Source organism: Magnolia changhungtana (assembly GCA_030180095.1). Classification (NCBI taxonomy): domain Eukaryota; kingdom Viridiplantae; phylum Streptophyta; class Magnoliopsida; order Magnoliales; family Magnoliaceae; genus Magnolia; species Magnolia changhungtana. Next base: position 3,625,019 of record JASAUF010000579.1, read on the forward strand.
ATGATGACGACGATGACCATGACGATGATGTGGAGGTCGAGCAACCACAACAAAGCAAATTTTCATTTTGGCGGTGAGTGGTGACTCCTAAATTTTGTTATGGTAACTGTAAATATATACTTTTATTAAGGTAAGTATTGTTATATACCCATAAGTCCATTACCCACACATTCACCAAGCAAGCACACACTTGACACTGCCGAACTTGTACTTAAAATAACTCCCCTGACAACCAATATAGTAATCCTTAATCAAATTTCAGGGGAGTATATCAGACACTATTATTTTTTTTATTCTTAACTTGAGGATGACAGGACAGGAATACAAGATAGGTGAAGAAGTCTCTGACATGATGAAGACTTTAAAATAGAATGAACATTGTAATTTATGCAAGTCTGGACTTTGGTCTGGAGACCTCACTCCTTAGGAATGTTAATAACTTAATATAGAATAAATAATGAAAAATAATTGCCAACACCTACACATGTAAGATATTTTGATATTACATTCATTCTATTATATCTATCATTGATATTAGATAGCTAGAAAATTAAATATATCATTGATATTAGATAGTTAGAAAATTAAATATATGAGTTTTGCAGTCAATTCCAGGTTGTCAGGTTCATAAATTCATCAGACAGTCCAATACAACTTCTCACCAAAGAGTGGACCGTTACACCACTATAAACATGTTCAAAATTATAAATGAATGCATATTTGGAATATTTAGAATATTCTGGATTTAATGGATATTTTTCCAGATTTTTCTAACCAAAAAATTTAACCGTTACACCCCCCATATCGGCCGATACAGGGCGTATCCATATCGATAATGGTGGGGACCGTTACGCCCACCGTTACCACAATGGTACACCTTGGTATGAGATGATGTAAAATCTTGAATCAGCATTGCAAGTAACAAGTTGAAGACTTTGAAGTTTCAATCATGGTATATATTTTGCCATGTGCTTTCTGATGTAGGCTTATTCAACTGTTGGTACTCCTGACTATATTATATGGGAAGTGCTAGGGAGGCTCACCCACGAGGCTTGTTTTGCCTTTTTGGAGAGCTTATATGCATGCACCTTTATGTTTAATCTTATTTTGTCATTGATACACATACCCCTATTGGATTGAAATGTTAAGAATCTTATTGGCAAGGAATTCATTCATTACCCTAGAAATTGCAAGCTAGCTCCTCCCAAGGAATTTCAAAACTTCTCCGTTGGTGGAGTTGGATGGCTAATAAAATATGGTGGATCCTAGTAAAGTTTCAAGGGTGAACATTATTATCCCAATTGTTTTCTGCAATATAGTTCACTTTAACTTTGGTTATGCTTGGTCCTTGCTCATGGTTTATTGGTAAATTCTGTGAGTTTTAATACTAATGTCATAGGTTTGAAATTGAATGCCCATTGTAGTTAAGAGTTGTACACGAGTTGAACCGAGTCGAGCTTGGCACAGCTCGGCTCGGTTCAGTCAGCGGCTCAAGCAAGTTCGAGCCTACTCGGCATTTTCTAAAACACATACAGCGCATCTTCAATTTTTCACATAATGCAAAATAGTAACAACAGCATACAGGTATTTCATCAAACAATGGGCGGGCAACATCAAAATCATGATTTGAGGGCAATTTTATAATGTGAAGTTTGTTTTTTTGTAATGATTTGTTTCATATCCATTCTTACCTCGCCACTAGCTGATCCCCTGAAGAATGTATGCACACGAAACAGCACTTCATTGAGTCATTTCATCAAACACTTGGCGAGCAACATCGATATCAAAATAAACGAGTCACCGAGTCGATTCGAGTTGAGGTTTGATCCAAGTCGAGTAGAACTCGGGCAAGCTCGAACTCAGCTCGAAATTTTTTCAAGCTCAAAAAATCAGTTCGACTCGGCTCAAACTCAGTTTCGAACCGAGTCGAATTGAGCTTTTTCAAGTCAAGTCGAGCGAGCTAACCGAGCTAACTTGATTCGTGTATAGCTCTAATTGTAGTGTGCGAGTAAAAAATAAAATGGAAAAAAAAAAAAAAAAAAAAAACTTTGGATATGCTTAAAATTGAGCTCATGCACAAAACATTAGTTGGTAAAATAGATGAATACATACATCAGGGTGGCCCCAAGCCAGTCTGATTATCACCCAATTCACTGGAAGCAGATTGGGTGGTGATCCAATATTGCCGAGCTACTATTGGGGTTGGACAATGTGGGGCTGACTGTGATGAATGTATTTTATATCCAAGCCGTTCATTTGTTTTGCCACACCATAGGAAACAATGGTGATGATGACACCCACTGTTAAACCTTCTTAGGGCTCACTATAATGTTTATTTCCCATCCAACCCGTTGATAAGGTCCCACTGACCTGCAAAACACAAATATCAGCTTGATCCAAAACTTTTGTGGCCCAAAGAAGCATTTAACCATGGACATTCAATCCCCAGCGTCTCCTATGGTGTGGTCCGCTTTAGTTTGGGATCTGCTTCATTTTTTGGCTCATGTCTTATAATAAGATAGAAAAATGGAAGGATGGCATAAATAAAATACAAACATCATAGTAGGCCCCATAGAGCTCAGCACTACCTAGATGGGTGGTGTTGGGTCACCGCCTAATCCGCTTGCCTCATGTGTATAAGGGCACATGTGGGGAATGGGGATGGCGACAATTCCTATCTAGTTTTTCCATTTGGCTCGTCCAATTCGATCTTCGAACTTGGTCTCCTCCCTATATAGAAAGTCGGAAGCACATGTCTTTACCATCTTTGAAACTCAAAAACATAAAATCAGAGAGAGAGAGAGAGAGAGAGAGAGAGCAATGAGTTCTTCTCAGGCACTCCTAGGAGTAAGCGCCAGATCTCTCTCTTGTAATTTCCTCTTTTTCTTCTTCTATTTCAATAGCTAAAACGAACAGAAAATCTTTTTCTTCAAAACCAAAGTCAGATGTCAGAATCCCTCTAGAAATGTCAGATCCCTTTCTTCTCTTTCCATAATCTCAGTGGTTGATTATGTTATAGGGATTGGCAAACTGTGTCTCAAGATTATATCTTCTTCTTAGAAACGTGATCGTTGATCTACCACATTCTTTCCATTTACTTTCGATCAATGCCTTAGTTGATTACCTTATAATCTCTCTTCTTCTTTCAATATTTATTTAAATAAATGGAACCCTAAATTTTTTACCATATAATGTAGTCACTGCACCAGATCATCCATCTTCCCACAGTCAAATAACACTTGAGCTGGAAAAATATACAAGCACTGTCCAGATTAAATGAGATTCGAATCACAAGGAGCTAACAAACTCTTCACTATGATGTTTGCAGCTTGTTTCCATTGCAAGTGATTCCCCCTTTTTGAGTATTTCAGCCTACTCCCCAGCAAACCACCACTTTTGGCGATATCAACCTCATTCACAAGCAATTACCAAAAAAAAAAAAAAAAGAATCACCGAATAAGCCATAATCACTGCCCCAAATCGACCTCCAATATCTGAAATCCCGTAAATCAAACCATAGAGAAGATCCAACGAATATAGGCCCCAATTCCTCGACCTCCCAAAATCCACTTCCCCAGATTGCAATCTCAAACCCCCAAAACAGATTACAGACAATCAATAGAATAGAAGGGTAAATTCTACAACACCAATTCGCAGAAAATCATACAATTCGGACAGCTCACAAGCAAATCAAGATGGCAAATATGATCATTAAAAAAAAAAAAAAAAAAAAAAAGAGGAGAGATTTTCAAACATGATCAATCGATATATATATATATATATATATATATATATATATATATATATATATATATATATATATATATAGAGAGAGAGAGAGAGAGAGAGAGAGAGAGAGAGACCTCTTGCTCGGAGAGGGGCTTGCGCTGCATGAGCTGAGAAATCTGCTCATCGAGCTGGCTATGGGAGTTCGAAGAAGGGACCGGATCCGCATTCATCTTCTTCTTCTTCCTCTTCTCTTGAAAATGAGTTGTAAATGGGTTATAATTATTTCCCAAGTAATTACCATATTGTTCCCAGTGCTTTATTTGACCCGTGCTTTTTTGAATGCTAAAACCGATGTCACTGTAAAAATATATGTGGGGCCCACCATAATGTAAGTGGCTTATCCACACTGTCCATCCATTATGCTGGATGAATTTAGGGCATGAGAAAAAAAATGAGAAAGATCGAAACTCAAGTCAACCACACCACAGAAAAAAGGGAATCGAACCCCTACCATTAAAAACTTTTTGGTGCTACTCTTTCCTCTGGTGTGGGCTACTTGAGCGTTTTATCTGACTCATTTTTCTGCTCATGTCTTAAAATGTTCTATTAAAACAGATGGAAGGAGCGGATATATCATATATATCACAGTGAGGCCTACACATTTAAACAATTTCTTCTAGACCCTTCTTCCGGGCAAAAATACATGCTACTTTTCAAACCGGATGAAAAAAAAAAAAAAAAAATAGATGCTCTCCTCTTCCACTCGGTGTGAGAAATGAAACCAAACAAGAAATGAATAGAGGGAGCGGTGGTTGTGTATCCAACGAGAGAAATACCCTCTTCACTTTTTTAAGAGAAATTTACGACTATGGACCCCACCTTTTATCCATTGGATATTTTTGAAGCAATACAAACTTAACATACGCAGTTAGACCTCCTCGTATGGACAATAAATTGTAGGATGAAAATAGAGAAATTTAGGACTATGGACCCAACCTTTTAGCCGGCTGTTTTTATGAAAGAAGACAAACCTTCTTTTGCAACTTAGACCTACATGTGTGGATTACGAATTTTTGGATGAAAATACCCCTCCTTTTCACTGTTGCTAATTTTCCTTTCCCTTTCAACCGTTGGCTTTTCCTCTCCCTCTCCACTATGGCTTCATTGCCGTTACTTTCACCCCCTTTTCTCACCCCGTTAGAAAGATTAAAAAAAAACCCTTTTTATAGGCCCCCCTAACAACATTTCGTCTTCTTCCGAAAATGGTCGGTTGAGCGGAGAAAGCACGCAACACAGGTATATTTTAAACTCAGTTGGTCCACATTGAATGTATAAGTATAGGAAACGGGATTGGCTACTCCTCCGGTGCTCCATGGGCCCCACCATGATGTACGTGGCTGGTGCTCTATGGGCCCCACCATGATGTACGTGGCTGGTGGTCGATGCTCTTTGGCCCCACCATGGTATACGTGGCGGGTGGTCGTTGCTCTGTGGGTCCCACCATGGTGTACATGGCTGCTGTTCGGTTCTCTGTGGGCCCCACCATGGTGTATGTGTTTCATCCATTTTGTCCGCTCAATTTCCATCTAATTTAAGGGGTTGAGCCCCAAATTAGATGGAAATTTGGCTGGTGGCCCGCTCAATTTCCAGTTTAGCCCGCTCAAATGAATATTTCAATGACTACTAGTTGAGCGCTAAAATAAATCCCTAACTAAAAGGAGTAATATGCATGTGAAAGAATCTATTTCTTACAAGGGAAAATATATCATGCCTACATAAAGAAAACATATTGCAAGATAAAAAAATAAGAGGGATATAAATCTTAGATGTACCACACTAGAGGAAAACAATGGTGATTGGATATCTATCATTTAAACCCTCATGATGCCCACTGTACTGTTTGTCTGAAATCCAATCTATTTTTTAGGTGATAAAGACTCAGACGAAGGCTAAAAACAAAGATCATCTTGACCCAATACTTTTATAGCCCCCAAAAAGTTTTTAATGGTCGATGTTCATTAAACACACATTAAACACATGTTTCCTGTAATGTGGTCCAAATGAGATCAGGATATACCTCAATTTTTGTATAATATGATAAAATGATCTATAAAAATAGATGGACAACGACATGGATGAAACACATACATCATGATGGGGCCCACAGAGCACCGAACACTAGCCATTGGCTGGTGGTAGGGGGAGTAGCCAATCCGTTTCCTGTAGTATACCCACACCGTCCATCCGTTTTTCCATCTAATTTAAGGGGTTGAACCCCAAATTGAAGCATATCAAAATATCAAGTGAATCATACCACGGGAAATAGTGGGCATAATGATTTTCTAGTTTGCCCCGTTGATTTCATATTTGCCCCGCTGATTTTATAGTTTACCCCGCTGATTTTATAGTTTGCCCCGCTGATTTCTTGTTTCCCCCGCTCAATTTCATGTTTCCCCCGCTAATTTTTCAGTTTATCCCGCTCAATTTGATGTTTGCCCCGCTCAATTTCATGTTTGCCCCGCTCAATTTCATACTTGCCCCGCTCATTTCCTAGTTTGTCCCGCTCAATTTCATGTTTGCCCCGCTCATTTCCTAGTTTACCCCGCTCAATTTCATGCTTACCCCGTTCAATTTCATGCCTGCCCCGCTCATTTCCTAGTTTGCCCCGCTCAATTTCATGTTTGCCCCGCTAAATCTCTATTGCCCTGCTGATTTTCATGCTTGCCCCGCTCAATTTCATGCTTGCCCCACTCATTTCCTAGTTTGTCTTGTTTAATTTCATACTTTTCCCGCTCATTTCCTAGCTTGCCCCACTCATTTCTTAGTTTTTCCTGCTCAATTTCATGTTTGCCCAGCTCAATTTTATGCCTGCTCCGCTCAATTTCTAGTTTGCCCCACTCAATTTCATGTTTTCGCTGCTCAATTTCTAGTTTGCCCCACTCAATTTCATGTTTTCGCTGCTCAATTTCTAGTTTGCCCCACTCAATTTCATGTTTCTGTTGCTCAATTTCATGTTTGCCCCCACTCAATTTCATATTTGCCCCCGCTCAAAACCTAAACCTAAACCTAAACCTAAAACCTAAATGTATTCTCAAATCCCTAAACCTAAACCTTAACTTATAACCTAACTGAAACCTAAACCTATAACCTACACTTATAACCTAAAACCTACATGTATTCTCAAATCCCTAACCCTAAAGCTACACCTAATTCTAATCTCAACTCCTTAACCTAAGCCTAAACTTGAAAACGCAAACCTAAACCCGGTCTCGAACCCGATTTCCTAAACCTAAACCTTAACCTATTCTCAGTTCCCTAAACCTTAACCTATAACCTAACTTAAACCTAAACCTATAACCGACACTTATAACCTAAACATAAACCTAAACCTATAACCTAAAACCTAAATGTATTCTGAAATCCTGAAACCTAAACCTACACCTAATCCTAATCTGAAATCCTTAACCTAAACCTAAACTTGAAACTCCAAACCTAAACCCGAACCCCAACCTGATTTCTTAAACCTAAACTTTAACCTATTCTCAATTCTCTAAACCTTAACCTATAACCTAACTTAAACCTAAACCTATAACCTACGCTTATAACCTAAACCTATAACTTACACTTAGATGGGCCCCATATTGAAGCATATCAAAATATCAAGTGGATCATACCACGAGAAACAGTGGGCATAATGATTTTCTAGTTTGCCCCATTGATTTCATGTTTTCCCCGCTCAATTTCATGTTTACCCCATTCAATTTCTAGTTGGCCCCACTGATTTCATGTTCCCCCGCTCAATTTCATGCCTGCCCCACTCATTTCCAAGTTTGCCCCACTCAATTTCATGTTTACCCTGCTGAATCTCTAGTTTGCCCCACTGATTTTCATGCTTGCCCCCGCTCAATTCCTAGTTTGCCCAGCTCATTTCCTAGTTTGCCCCGCTCAATTTCATGTTTGCCCCGCTCATTTCCTAGTTTGCCCCGCTCATTTCCTAGTTTAACCCGCTCGATTTCATGCCTGCCCCGCTCAATTTCTAGTTTGCCCCACTCGATTTCATGTTTGCCCCCTCTCAATTTCATGTTTACCCCCGCTCAAAACCTAAACCTAAACCTAAAACCTAAACCTAAACCTAAAACCTAAATGTATTCTCAAATCCCTAAACCTAAACCTTAACCTATTCTCAATTCCCTAATCCATTACCTATAACCTAATTTAAACCTAAACCTATATCGTACACTTATAACCTAAAACCTAAATGTATTCTCAAATCCCTAAACCTAAACCTTAACATACTCGTAATTCCCTAAACCTTAACTCATAACCTAACTGAAACTTAAACCTATAACCTACACTTATAACCTAAAACCTACATGTATTCTCAAATCCCTTAATCTAAAGCTACACTTAATTCTAATCTCAACTCTTTAACCTAAACCAAAACTTGAAAACCCAAACCTAAACCCGGTCCCAAACCCGGTTTCCTAAACCTAAACCTTAACCTATTCTCAGTTCCCTAAACCTTAACCCATAACCTAACTTAAACCTTAACCTATAACCGACACTTATAACCTAAACCTAAACCTATAACCTAAACTTAAAACCTAAATGTATTCTGAAATCATGAAACCTAAACCTACACCTAATCCTAATTTCTACTCCTTAACCTAAACCTAAAATTGAAACCCCAAACCTAAATCCGAACCCCAACCTGATTTCCTAAACCTAAACTTTAACTTATTCTCAATCCTCTAAACCTTAACCTATAACCTAACTTAAACCTAAACCTATAACCTGCACTTATAACCTAAACCTATAACCTACACTTAGATGGGCCCCAAATTGAAGCATATCAAAATGTTAAGTGGATCATACCACGGGAAACAGTGGGCATAATGATTTTCTAGTTTGCCCCACTGATTTCATGTTTCCCCCACTGAATTTCATGTTTACCCTGTTTAATTTCTAGTTGGCCCCGTTGAGTTCATATTCCCCCGCTCAATTTCATGTTTGCCTTGTTGATTTTCTAGTTTGCCCCGCTCAATTTCATGTTTCCCTCACTCAATTTCATGTTTACCCCACTGATTTTCTAGTTTACCCAGCTCAATTTCATGTTTGCCCCGCTGAATCTCTAGTTTGCCCCACTGATTTTCTAGTTTGCCCCGCTCAATTTCATGTTTGCCCCTCTCATTTCCTAGTTTTCCCTGCTCAATTTCATGTTTTCCCCGCTCGTTTCCTAGTTTGTCCCGCTCAATTTCATGTTTGCCCCACTCAATTTCATGCTTACCCCGCTCATTTCCTAGTTTGCCCCGCTCAATTTCATGCTTGCCCCACTCATTTCCCAGTTTGCCCTGCTCAATTTCATGCTTGCCCCACTCATTTCCCAGTTTGCCCCACTCGATTTCATGCTTGCACCGCTCAATTTCATGTTTGCTCCGCTCAATTTCATGCCTACCCCGCTCAATTTATAGTTTGCCCCACTCACTTTCATGTTTCCCCCGCTCAATTTCATGTTTGCCCCCCTCATTTCATAGTTTGCCTCACTCAATTTCATGCTTGCCCCGCTCTTAAGAGCAAAAATGTAGTTAATTCAGGATGAGCATTGGGTTTGAATGATGTATATGTCTTCTTAAGATATTTCTCTCTCTCTCTTTGTGATGCCTAGGAGTTCAGTTCGGGGAATCCTATGACGCCAGGTGGTATCCCAGATGACATGTTTCTCAAGGACTTGAATCCTTGCTTGACTCCTTGTTATTCCAAGATGAAATCCAAGGTAAAGAAATACTTTCTTTACTTGCGAAACTCAAAGAGTTCCAGTTGAAGACCATGCATTTGGCTCGTCTTCTTGATGCATCATATGATGATTGATTATGAAATGAGTTGTGCTTCACTATCTCCAATAGCAAGAAATCTAAATGTGGGATGGGCCATGACTCAAGATGTCCCGTAGCATATGACCTTGGCTATTTGATTGTTTGCTAAAAAACATAGTTTCAAAACTTGCTGACTCGATTTTGAGTCGAGCCCTTTAGAAACTTGGTCCTGAACTTGACTTGGTTAAGACTCGACAAGGCACCTCAAGTGGCTCGATAACCTGTCTGACTTGATATGACTTGGCACAACTCGAGTTGAGTCACAAGCCACATGTCAACTATCCTTTTGTGATGAAATGTAAAATGACACTAAGGATATTGTCAAGTATGAAGACACACATTGTCAAGTCTCTCCAACACCTTACTAGCAGCGGAAAGAAGAGGTTGTGAGATAGGGGTGAGAAGTGTCACACGATGTTCTCTAAAATTACTCAACTCCACAAACAGTTGTGTCAGCGGCTCCATCCACTCCACATTATTTGATCTTCTAAGTATGTTCGGAAGATGTTCTTTAATGATTTTTTCATCATAGGACGGATTTTCTCAAACTCAATCATGTTTCCTGAGGCAATATTAGCTAGACGCAATAGCCCATTGTTGTTCAAATCATCCAGTGCAAAATAAACAGCCTTTATCACATCGGATGGATGGATGGTGTTGTTGCGGACCCCATTCATGCTTAAGTGCTGGAGATAGTCTCGAATCACATGATGCCCTTCTTGTTTACCAGCGTCAGAAGTTCCTAGCTCATGTGTTAGGAGGAAATCTCATGGATTTTGCAAATCCTTGTTGAAACGGGGCCCTAATAGAATTGAATTGCGAGCTTTCAATTTAATCAAGATGAATGGGAAAGTTAATTGTTGCTCATGGTATTCATATGGGGAAATGACCCTCAAATTGTAGTTGTCCCTATCATGTCTAACTTGAAAGTAATATACGGATTCAAAAACCCATCCTAAATAAGAATGCCAAGGAAGAAAAATACAATCTGGTTATTTCCACTTTATTTGACAGATGGTTGCAATCCAATTGGATAATGCAACCAAGGACAACCCAAAAAAGAGAGACTAGAAAGATGGAAGACCTTAAATTCAGAATTTAGAAATGGAAAACATGACTCAATTTGCTTGTTCCTAGCAACCAAAAGAATTATCCCATATCAAAAACCAAACAAACCCAATATGAAACAACATTTATAAAACAACCCACCGAATAAATCAGATTCAGAATCAACAACCAAAACAGATGGCTTTTGACATTGACCCTCGCTCAAACCGTCCCATTCCCGCAAACCTAGCATAAAAACACCAAGCACAAACCAAACAACATTATACCAATTCCAAAAAAGACTCACAAAACAAAATCAGATTGCAAACAACTAAATGATTTCAGCTATCTAAACAACTAAAAGAATTATATAAATAAGTTCAATTGGAAGATAAAATTATGTTGATAAATGATTTCCAATTTGTTGAAAGTAACTTGTTAGATTAATATAACGATAGAATAGTCCTATTAGTCATAGATTAATATAACAATTTGGAGAAGAGTACAGCTTTTGGGGTATCTCCTGTGAAGCTAAAACCATTTGGAGCTTTTCTTCTTAGGCTGAGACTATCTTCCCTTTTAAAGAAAAAAGATTCCTAAATAATACACTTGAGAAAAGAACAATTGGGCATTTTTTAGCTAAGACATACGAGGAAACTTAGTATTTTACTAATATAGTGAGGAACTCATGTACTTGTTAATGAAATAACGTGTTCATGTCCACCAATTGAATGACATGAAAAAATAAAGTACCAAAATCAATGATATTGAGAAAGACTTTGCATATTTAGAATTTTCAACAACATTCTCCAAAGACTTGTGCATGAAGCCTTCCTCCCTTGAGACTTTTCGATTCTTCTCTCATTAGTACTGACACGTGAGCTTTCAAATACGGTTCATCAAGAGGAATTCCACAGAGAATTGTTAATATTTTTTCCTTTTTTTTTTTTGTTGTGAAGAGTAGTTTTATAGATTGATTAAATGCTCAATTGGTTCCAAACTTGCTAATTGAATGAAGCAATCTTTTTTATGAAACAGATTTTTGTTGAGTTTGATCTTATTCCACTAGCAAGTGTTTCCTTCACAAAGGTTCATGTTGCTCACATGCATGATGACAAAAAAGTTGTTGTAAAGGTAATTTTTTAGCGTTCTTCCATTTGCATATGCAACTAAAACTTCAAACTCCAGATTGGAAATCTTTATGGCATAAATTTGGAACTTTTCATATTAAAGGTTACATTTTCTATGGTGTCCTAATGCTTTGTTTCTTTTTTTTTTTTTAATTATTTATTTATTTTTGCATCAAGTGTGAAGAAGTAAGTTGATAAAGTAATAAAATTTTAAAAAAAGAAGTTGATAAAGTAATAGTACTTGTGGGAAAAGGAGATGAGAAAATAACTATAGACCTATGGCTACGGATTATAACTATAGCCTAATTGTCGATAATATCGACATATGAGAGATAATATCGAGCATAAGTCATCGATGATATCGAGATATGATAGATAGTATCGATAACTAACATCGACTAATGACTGTGGACCTATTGTTATGGTCAGTGGGACCCTATCGCTACGGATTATAACCGTAGCCATAGCTTCGATATATCGAAAGCCTTTCGATATTATCGAAAAATTTCAAAACTGTCCAGCGAGTTTGCCTAAAAATTCTGCAATTCTGGATACACTATCGCTACGGATTATAACCATAGCGATAACCGTAGCCAAACTGCCCAATGTTAGTGCCGCGACTGTCCGTTTTTTTTTTTTTTTTTTTTTGTCTTGCTTTTGTGGGTCCCATCATGAGGTCTGTGTTATATACAAACCGTCCATATATTTGTCTAGCTCATATTAAGGCTTGAGACGAAAATTAAGATAGATCTAATTATCAAGTGGACCACACTGTAAAAGGCTGTGGGGAATTGAACGTCTACCATTGAAAACCTTTTAGGGGTTACAGAAATTTTGGATCATATGAAATTTGTTTTTCCTCTTCGTCCAGGTCTTTGGAATGAACTTAGACGTGGACGGTTTCTCACAAACATCACAGTGGGCCCCCTAAAGTTTTCTAATGGTTAACGCTCATTCAACACTGTTTCTTGTAATGTGGTACACTTGAGATTTGGATATACCACATTTTTCGTCTCATATCATAAAATGATGTGGAAAAATATTTGGATGGCATGGATGATAAGCATACATCATGGTGGGGCCCACAGACCACCGACCATCCGCCATTGGCTGGTGGCAAGGGGGGTACCCAATCCGTTTCCGTGAACGAAGGGGTATTTTCGTCCTGAAATTCGGTCTCCGCACGTGGAGGTCTAAGTTGCAAAACAAGGTTTGTCTTCTTTCATAAAAACAGTTGGATAAAAGGTGGGTCCACAGTCCTAAATTTCTCACGAACATACCCCTCTTTTTCACATAACAGATTGGTTACTTCGCCTGCTACCCGCCAATGGTGGATCATCGGTGGTCTGTGGGCCCCACCATGATGTATGCTTTTCATCCATGCCGTCCATATATTTTTCCAGATCATTTTATGGTATGAGACCAAAAATGAGGTATACCCAAATCTCAAGTGTACCACGTTACAGGAAACAGTGTTGAATGAGCGTCAACCATTAGAAATCCTCCCTCGTCTAAGTTGGGGCCCACTGTGATGTTTGAGAGAAATCCTCCCCGTCTAAGTTCATTTGTAGGATCACAAAGACCTGGATGAAGAGGAAAAACAAACTTCATAATGATCGAAAACTTCTGTAACCCCTAAAAGGGTTTCAACGGTAGACGTTCAATTCCCCACTGCCTTTTACAATGTGGTCCACTTGATAGTTAGATCTATCTTATTTTCCATCTCAAGCTTAATATGAGCTCGCCAAATAGATGGACGGTTTGGATATAACACAGACCTCATGATGGGACCCATAAAAGCAATACAGCGAAAAAAAAAAAAAAAAAAAAAAAAATGGCACTGCGGTACTACCGGCCTATAGCTACGGACTTTCGATCTTCTTTGGCTACTGATTTTAACCGTAGCCATAGGTATCTGATAACCCGTAGCAATAAGGCCTGTGCTCCAAGGATCCAATCAACTGGCTCAGCTACTTGGGGTCGACCAGGGCTAAGTGTTTTTTTTTTTTTTTTTTTTTTTTTTTTTTTTTTTTTCTGTTAGCTTGTTAATACACCCATTCTTAGTTCACACTTCATTGTTAGCCACCCCCATTAGGGAATCGATGCCAAGACCAGGTCAGTTGTCTTGCCCATTTGTTTTTTAAATTTGTCTTATATCATAACGAGAGTAGTCAATTCATTTTTTAAGATTTGTCTCATTTTTTGTCTTATATCATAACGAAAGTAGTCAAAATGAATTGAAGTGAGACCCACATAGCTTTCAATAGTAAGGAGTTCCTACCCTAAATTGTTATGGGCAATCTGCATCCCTTTGGATTATAGGGAATTCATATAACCCTAGGTTACAGGCAAGTCGCATAACTTTTAGACAATTTACTTTGCGTATGGCTCAATTGAGTTTCAAAACTCCATATTTGAGTAACTTAGAGTCGAACAGTCCTATTAGGGGCTTTTATAAAGCCCGCTATAATATGTGTGTTTTATTTAAGTTGAACGGGGCAAACTATGAAAATAAGTGAGGTAAATTATAATTTGAGCGAGGCAAACTGAAAATTGAGCGGGGCAAACTAGAAATTCAGCGGGGCAAACATGAAATTGAGCGGGGCAAACATGGAATTGAGCAGGGCAAACATGAAATTCAGCGGGGTAAACTAGAAATTAAGCGGGGGAAACTAGAAAATCAGCGGGGCAAATTGAAAATTTGGCGGGGCAAACATGAAATTGAACGGGGCAAACTAGAAATTCAGCGGAGCACACTGGAAATTGAACGGGGCAAACTTGAAATTCAGCGGGGCAAACTGGAATTTGAGCGGGGCAAACACGAAATTGAGCGGGGCAAACTGGAAATTGAACGGGGTAAACTAGAAATTCAGTGGAGCAAAATGGAATTTGAGCGGGGCAAACTTGAAATTCAGCAGGGCAAACTAGAAATTTAGTGGGGAAAACATGAAATTGAGCGGAGCAAACATGAAATTCAGTGGGGTAAACTAGAAATTGAGCCGGGGAAACTAGGAAATCAGCGGGGCAAACTGAAAATTGAGCGGGGCAAATTGAGCGGGGTAAACTAAAAATTGAACGGGGTAAACTAGAAATTCAGCGGAGCAAACTGGAAATTGAGCGGGGCAAACTTAAAACTCAGTGGGGCAAACTTGAAATTCAGCAAGGCAAACATGAAATTGAGCGAGGCAAATTAGAAATTCAGTGGGGCAAACATGAAATTGAGTGGGGTAAACATGAAATTGAGTGGGGCAAACTAGAAATTGAGCGGGGCAAACAAGAAATTGAGCAGGGCAAACTAGATATTTAGCGGGGCAAACTAGAAATTTAGCAGGGCAAACTAGAAATTACCATTCTTCAAGATGCAATGTATTATATGGTAATTCATTAACGATCAAGATTCTAATAGATATTTTAATAGATCCTATAAAGTATCCTGAATTATTTAGTCGATTAGAACTATCGACACTTGACCACGACAATCATCACCTCATTTATCAAAGTGGGACTAGGCGTGATCACAATGTCAAGTTCTCCGGCAAATGATTGAATTGTGTTTGGACTTACATGTGAATTCAATTAAGAACAATCATTTTAACTAAGAGGGAATAACAGGAAGTGGCCCTCAAATTGCAAGTTTGCAAAACCAACTTGAAAATAACACAAGTGCTCATTTGACGTATGTAGTAGAATTTAAATAGTGGAATTTAATAGGTTTTGCAACATGGAAAATTAAGTGGAATTTGTTAATCGAATATATGTGATATATCCAATTCATTTCATGCACTTCACGGTCAATTCCTTTCACTTCATGGTCAATTCAATTCATTTTACGATCAATTCCCTTCACTTCATGATGTAGAGCGGGTCGCGGACAGTTTCATGGCCAAGATGGATCAGAAACAGCCCGGTCGATGACAAAAGTGATCGGGACTGTCGAACCTTAGATCGGGCGTATCTCACAATCCGGAATGAGTTATCGAGCGTAAAATATATGATTTTGGGGTAGAACGAGCTACTTTAGCTAACCAACCCCGCTATGCTAGGTTGAACAGCCTGGAATTGCGAAATACCCTTGAATCGACGGTCATTTCCCTATTTTAATTTCATTTTTACTATAAACAGTAAGTTTTAGTTTGATTATAACTCTTCATCCGTCAGGCTTTAGGAGTTGTGCCCAACGTGAAAAGAGCTTAGAATAATTAGGAGAACAGTTTGGTGAAACCAAATAGGACACTCACTATTTTTGGCCAAAAACCTTGCGCACTAGTAGACATTATGACCGTCTATAAATAGTAAGTTGCGAATTCTAGGAGTCTTAGTTGTAGTTTGTTTCTGATTTCTATCCCATTGCTTGGTATCCCTATTTAAAGGGTTATGAACTCGTTTATTTTCATTCATTAATCAATTTAGAATTTTATTAGAATTTATTTCTATTTTCTTGCTTTCTTTCCTTGTGGATTCGAGAAGTCTCTGTGAGGAGTTCAGAGAAGCTCCGTGGGTTCGGAGTAGTTATCCTTGAGGAAGACGGTGATCGACCTCATCACGTTCATCCCTGCGTCACCTCATGGGCAAACATGAAATTGAGCAGGGCAAACTAGAAATTGACCGGGGCAAACATGAAATTGAGCGGGGCAAACTAGAAATTGAGCGGGGCAAACATGAAATTGAGCGGGGCAAACATGAAATCGAGCGGGGCAAACATGAAATTGAGCAGGGCAAACATAAAATTGAGCGGGTTAAACTAGAAATTCAGCGAGGCAAACATGAAATTTAGCGGGGCAAACTAGAAATTGAGCAGGGCAAACTAGAAATTCAGCAGGACAAACTAGACATTCAACGGGGCAAACTAGACATTCAGAGGGGCAAACTAGAAATTCAGTGGGGCAAACATGAATTTCAGTAGGGCAAACTAGAAATTCAGTGGGGCAAACATGAAATTCAGCGGGGCAAACATGAAATTGAGTGGGGTAAACATGAAATTAAGCGGGGCAAACTAGAAATTCAGCGGGGCAAACATGAAATTCAGCGGGGCAAATTAGAAATTTAGCAGGGCAAAGTAGAAATTCAGTGGGGCAAACTAAAAATTTAGCTGGGCAAACTAGAAATTACCATTCTTCAATATGCAATGTATTATATGGTAATTCATTAACGATCAAGATTCTAATAGATCCTATAAAGTATCCTGAATTATTTGGTCAATTGGAACTATCGACACTAGACCACGACAATCATCACCTCATTTATCAAAGTAAGGCTAGGCGTGATCACAATGTCAACATTTCCACCGACATAAATACTGAAAACATTGTGTATGTTCATTTGCACGGCATTTCCAATATTTGACGATTACAGATCATCTTTCTTTAAAAGAATCTTAGTGTATGCTCATTTACATTGCATTACCGATTCGAAGACCCATGAGAAAAATCCTATCTTTTTCTTTCTTCAAAAATCCTTTCAAACCCTCTTTTTTTTCGGGGGTTTGCTTGTCAGTACAATCCATTGTCAGTCACACTCCACTATTAGCCACCCCCACTAGGGAATCAATACCAAGACCTCAATGTTGAAACGAGGTATCTTCACTTAGTCTACTACATGAGATATGGTCCAGGGTGTAATCCTTTCAAACCCTTAAGCATGTCTAGCAGTAACCCTAATATCGATTACTCCAGTATATATAATCAAAACTAGAAATAGAAACAAATTGCATAAAAACACTCAAAACTGTTTAACCTATCTATCCATCGAGTCAACCGGTCGAAATGCTTTGATCGATCGGGTCGACATGTTAACTAAAGTTTTCGATATGTCGAAAACTCTAAAAATTGTCTAAATTTTTTTGTCAAAATTTTAAATTTTTTTGTCAAAATTTAAAATTTTTTTGATAACCTTCAACCTTCATGTTTGCCCTGCTGAATTTCATGTTTGCCCCGCTCAATTTTCGGTTTACCCTGCTCAATTTTTAGTTTGTCCCGCTCAATTTCATGTTTGCCCTGCTGAATTTGTAGTTTGCCCTGCTAAATTTCATGTTTAACCCGTTGAATTGCATGTTTGCCCCGCTCACCCGCTCAAACTAAAAATTGAGCGGGGCAAACCGAAAATTAAGCGGGGCAAACTAGAATTTGAGCGGGGCAAACTGAAAATTGAGCGGGGCTAACTAGAAATTGAGTTTATGGGATCCAATTGTAATGCCGCAGCTTTCAAGGTGACTTGAAAGAAGCATAACTGTGGTTTGAATGCTGGTTCCTCAGCATTACTTCTAGGAAATGTCATTATCTAGCGAATGTTTACAATTTAATTCATATGTGCATTAATACAATGAGTCCTATTTATTTGAAGGTGTGATGACATATGGGAAATCCGTTGCTGAAATATCATTTTCTGATGACACCTTGTGTATTTAAGAACTCTAAACTCTCTAATTGTCAGTATTGTGTACTTTAGATAGCTCCTCTCATTAAAGAACCAAATTACTTACAGCAATTATTAAAGCTTAGTGTGGACACAATGCACAACAAAATGTTGCTAAGTACTGAGGAGGTTGGGAGGTACGGATAAATATCAACCACATTTTGATACTTGTCTCTTTTGATACATCATATATTAAGCCATTTCAATCAAAATGTTAGGATTCTCAAGGACAGAGGAATCTATGTTCTGGTATATGTCTTATTCTTTAATCATTGGAGCTTAAGAACTGTCCTTCCTAGAAATAGTTCGAGTTAACATATGAGTTGTGTTTGGATGCAAAATGGAAATAGATTGAATTGCAAGCATTAGTTTAATTAAGAAGAAATGGTGAAACTAATGATGTTTTCCTTGTGTTCATAATGAAGTAGTCCTCCAATTTTTAGTTTGCCCCGCTCAATTTCTAGTTTGCCCCTCTCGATTTTCAGTCTGCCCCGCTCAATTTCTAGTTTGCCCAGCTCAATTTTCGGTTTGCCCTGCTCAATTTTCGGTCAGACCGGGTTGACCCGGCCTGACCCAGTCGACAGGGCCCCAACCCGGTCAACCCCGACTCGCTGTCCCACTACCCACTTATTTTTGTCAATGGCTACGGTTATAGCTACGATTATAATCCGTAGCCATAGGGGCCCTGCTTTCAAATATCATTTTTTTGAAAAGCAGGGGCATTTTCGCTTTTTTTTTTTAATTGTGTTGCCTTTGTGGGTCCCATCATAAGGTCTGTGTTATATCTAAACCGTCCATTTATTTGGCGAGCTCATATTAAGGTTTAAGATGAAAAATAAGACAGATCTAGCTATCAAGTGGACCACACTGTAAAAGGCAATGGGGAATTGAACGTCTACCATTGAAACCCTTTTAGGGGCTACAGAAGTTTTGGATCATTATGAAATTTGTTTTTCCTCTTCATCCAGGTCTTTGTGACCCTATGAATGAACTTAGACGGGGAGGATTTCTCACAAACATTACAGTGGGCCCCGCTGTATTTCTAATTTCCCCGCTAAATTTCATGTTTGCCCTGTTGAATTTCATGTTTGCCTCGCTGAATTTCTAGTTTGCCCCACTGAATTTTATATTTACCCCACTGATTTTCTAGTTTGCCCCGCTCAATTTCATGTTTGCCCTGCTGAATTTCATGTTTGCCCCGTTGAATTTCTAGTTTGCCCCGCTCAATATCTAGTTTGCCCTGCTAAATTTCTAGTTTGCCCCGCCCAATTTCATGTTTGCCCCGCTCAATTTCGAATTTTTCCTACTCAATTTCTAGTTTGCCTCTCTGAAATTCATGTTTGCCCCACTGAATTTTTAGTTTGTCCCGCTGAATTTTTAGTTTGCCCCTCTCAATTTCTATTTTACCACGCTGAATTTCAAGTTTGCCCCACTAAGTTTCAAGTTTGCCCCGCTCAATTTTCAGTTTGCTCCGCTGAATTTCTAGTTTGCCCCATTCAATTTTCAGTTTGCCCCGCTTAATTTCATGTTTGCCCCGCTGATTTTCTAGTTTCTCCCGCTCAATTTCTAGTTTACCCCGCTCAATTTCATGTTTGTTCCGCTCAATTTCATGTTTCCCCCGCTGAATTTTAAGTTTACCCCGCTGAATTTCAAGTTTGCCCCGCTCAATTTTCAGTTTGCTCCGCTGAATTTCTAGTTTGCCTCGTTCAATTTCCAGTTTGCCCCGTTCAATTTCATGTTTGCCCCGCTCAAATTTCTAGTTTACCTCGCTCAATTTCAAGTTTGCCCCGCTCAATTTTCAGTTTGCTCCACTGAATTTCTAGTTTGCCTCGTTTAATTTCATGTTTGTTCCGCTCATTTTTTAGTTTGCCCATCTAATTTTTTAGTTTCCCCCGCTCAATTTCTACTTTACCCCACTGAATTTCATGTTTGCCCTGCTCAATTCCATGTTTACCCCACTAAATTTCTAGTTTGCCCCGCTCAATTTCATATTTGCCCCGCTCAATATCCAGTATCCAGTTTGCCCCGCTCAATTTTCAGTTTGCCCCGCTCAAATTATAGTTTACCTCGCTTATTTTCATAGTTTGCCCCGCTCAACTTAAATAAAACACACATATTATAGCGAGCTTTATAAAAGCTCCTACTAGGACTGTTTGACTTTAAGTTACTCAAATATGGAGTTTTGAAACTCAATTGTGCCATATGCAAAGTAAATTGTCTAAAAGTTATAGAACTTGCCTGTAACCTAGGGTTATATGAATTCCCTATAATCCAAAGGGATGCAGATTGCCCACAACAACTTAGGGTAGGAACTCCTCACTATTGAAAGCTATGTGGGTCTCACGTCAATTCATTTTGACTACTATCGTTATGATATGAGACAAAAAATGAGACAAATCTAAAAAAATGAATTAACTACTCTCGCTATGATATAAGACAAATTTAAAAAACAAATGGACAAGACAACTGACCTGGTCTTGGTATCGATTCCCTAGGGGGGGTGGCTAACAATGAAGTGTGAACTGACAATGGGTGTACTAACAAGCTAACGGAAAAAAAAAAAAAAACAATTGACCCGGTCGACCCCAACTAGCTGATCCAGTCGATTGGATCCTAGGAGAATGACCCTAATTGCTTCGAATTAGCTGTACCTATGGATACAGTTATAATTCGTAGCCAAAGAAGGCCCAAAATCTGTAACTATAACCTCGCAGTGCCGCAGCCGCGTGTGGGTTTTTTTGTTTTTTTTGCTGTATTGCTTTTGTGGGTCCCATCATGAGGTCTGTGTTATATCCAAACCGTCCACCTATTTGGCGAGCTCATATTACACATGAGACGAAAAATAAGATAGATCTAACTATCAAGTGGACCACACTGTAAAAGGCAGTGGGGTATTGAACGTCTACCATTGAAACCCTTTAAGGGGTTACAGAAGTTTTGGATCATTATGAAATTTGTTTTAACTCTTCATCCACGTCTTTCTGATCCTACGAGTGAACTTAGATGGGGAGGATTTCTCTCAAACATCACAATGGGCCCCACCTGAGTTCCCAGCCGGACCATCCGTCAGCGCTCGTCTCTACACGCCAGCCAAAGGAAGGCAGGGGTATTTTCGTCCTCAAATTCAGTGTCCGTATGAGGAGTTCTAACTCGTTATGCTAAGGCCGTGTTTGTTAACGCTGAATTTTTGCACTGAACGCGGAATGAGGAAAATTTTCGGTGTTTAGTGGTGTTTGTTAATGCGCTGTTAACACGGAAGACGGAAAGCGCTAAGTGGTTTTTCACTGAATTCTTTCTGTGATAGGAGTCTGGCTTAATAGTGAACACGGAATGCGCTCCGTGATTTTTCATTAGATAAAAATTTTTTGCTTCCAAAAGTACCCCTTTTCAAGGTATTAAATTGTTTACGCAATACAAAATCAACCTTTAACCTGTGAAACTTCGTTATGCCTCACCATAATTTATGTGTTTGATCCACACCGTCCATCAACTTTTTCAGATAATTTAAGGTGTAATCCAATAAAAGAAGTAGGTCCAATGATTAATTGGACCATAAGGTGGGGATTGAACGTCCACCGTTAAAAACTTCTTGAGAGCTGGAGAAGTTTCGGATCAAGCTGATATTTGTGTTTTCACTTCATCCATGTCTACATGACCTACTGAATAGGTTGGATGGTAAAAAAACATCACAGTGGACCTGTGAATTTTTTAATGGTGAAAATCATTATCCCGCTGCTATTTTTGGTGTGGTCCATTTGAGTGTTGGATTTGCCTCATTTTTGTGATCATGCCTTAAAATAATATGAGAAAAGGGATTGACGGTTTGAATGTACAGATACATCACGGTGGGCCCGCCCACAGAACTACCCGTTCGGAGCAGGGACGAGCGGGGGTAGTACGCAATCCGCGTCCTCGCGGAAGGCTCTCGCATGAAGTTCCTGGGCCGGGAACTTTGGTGGGGCCTACCGTGATGTTTGTGAGAAATCCACCCCGTCCATCCGTTTTTTGATACCATTTTAGGACTTGAGAGAAAAATCGAGAAGGATCCAAGATTCAAGTGGGTCACAATAAAGGAAAATGTGTACAGGGAAATTCCTGGCGTTGAAACGTTCCTGGCGTAGACAGTGATGTTTATATGCCATCTATACTGTTTATAATGTCATTCATAATGGGATGAAATGAAAATAAAAATATTATCCTAATTCAAAGCTTCTGTGGCCACACAAATATTTCAACTGTTGACGTTCAATACTCAAATTTGTGGCCCACCTGAGTATCAGATACGGTTCATTTTTGTCCTTATATTCTAAAATAAACTCACAAAAAGGATGAATGGAGTGGATTTCTGACAAACATCACGGTAGGCTCCACCTAAGTTCCCAATGCAGTAACTTCATGCGAGAGCCTTCCGCGAGGAATCCCCGTCCCAGTGAGGGACAAGATCAGGAAGCGGATTAGCTAGTGATTGACGTAAGCAAGTTATGTGGGTACCATCATGATGTTTTTATTATATCCAAACCGTCCATCCATTTTGCGAGCTCGTCGTAAGACTTGAGTTGAAAAATAAGACATATATAAAGATAAACTGGACCACACATCAAAAAGCAATAGGGGATTGAACATGTACCATTGAAACCCTTTTGGGGTCACAGAAGTTTCGGATCAATACGAAATTTGTTTTTCCTCTTCATCAAGATATTTTTGACCTTATGAATACATTAGTTGGAAAATAAATGTTATTGTGGGCCTGTGAATTTTTTTAACGGTGAAAATCATTATCCCACTGTTATTTTTGGTGGGGTCCATTTGAGTTTTGGATATGATTCATTTTTTGGACAATGCTCTAAAATAATCTTGAAAATTTTATGAACGGTGCGGATATAATAAATACATTATCGTAGGGCCCATGTAACTTTGATCTCCTTTGAAACCTTCGCACATGGCGGACCTCGAGGAGCGTCTTTGCATGACACCTATCCACGTATCAACCAATTGGCTACTCCCCCAGCCACCAGCCTGGTGGGTGATGGTCAGTGCTATGAGGCCCCATGATGTATGTGTTTCATCCATTCAGTTCATTCATTTTTTACATAACATTTTATATCTCCATCCCAAAAAATTCCACTACACTTATACATACAAATCATTAATTTGCAATATGTATTCATGAATAATGCTATTTTAATTTTATATTAAGTATTTTATAGTTTATTTGAATTAAATAAAATAATTTCATTTTCATTTAATAAAAAATAATTTCTTAATAATGTAAAATATTTCCAAAGAGGAGATAGGGGCAAATGTGACAAATCAACATATTCCAGACAATTCATATGTTTGTTAACAAACAGAGTGTTTCAAATTCCGGACTTAATTTTCAGACTTCAGCCATAATTACCAAACAAGTTTTTTGGCTTCAGATTTCAAATTCAGGCTTCAGATTTTAGATTCAGCTTCAGATTTTAGATTCAGGCTTTAGACTTCAGATTTAACAAACGGGGCTAAGTTTGTATTGCTTCGAGAATCTCCAATGGATAAAAGGTGGGTCCACAGTCGTATATTTCTCCTTTCTTAAATCGGAGATTGCGTACTGAGTTACTGGTACGCGATACGCTTCCGGTCCTGGTGGGGTTAGTACCCAATTCGCGCTCTGGAAAATGGATGGTTAAAAAGAATATACATCCAACGGCTGATATTCAATAAACATGTGTAGCTCGCCCATTCAGTGAACCAACGTGATTTTTGAAACAGGGAATGTTCAACTCGTGTGTATACTGGATCTCGCACACGTGTGCCACTTTGGCAAGTATGCTGCGATTCACCTATTGAATCTTTGGTCCCGAGAGTATTTCCTTTGTTGTAGAAGTGACAGGGGGGCTGGCGAATCTGGACACGAGACCTGACCCGCACGTACCGAGTTGGAAGGGAGATGGTGAGATCCAGGCCGTTGAAAGGAGCCCATTGCATATTTATAGTATCTCGAGAATGTGGCCATCTGCAAATCATGTTGGACACGTGCCAACAAGTTGGCAATGGTCCATATTCGATGTACAAGCCTGGCCCACCTGATGAGTGGACTGAACTGATCTGGATCAGTGATACACACGATGCAATGCATCTCTGATGGACGGCTTTGATCTAAGGCTTAGTCATCGGCGGCCATCCATTTCTTAGCCCGTGTATGGCCGGTCGTGCTTTGCGGACAATTGAAACCTGCTTTGGCTTGGCATGCTTTAACAAGAAGTCCGTATACGCCACTTTGCGTCTTTTATGAACGCTCCAAAGCCTTCCATGCGAATCTAAAGCCAAGCTGTACGGTCACACATGCTGAAGACGAAAATACCCTTGCTTTTCAAACGCATCCCTTTCCCCGGTTCGTCTCCCTCCATTCCCACGAGAAAGAGACAAAAAAAAAAAAAAAACCCTATCCCAACCTTGGATTGCACCATCCTCTCAACTTCACGCATTAGCATTTCCAGGATTTTCTGGATGGTGCGATCCAAGGCCGGGATAGGGTTTTTTTTGTCTCTTTCTTGTAGGAATGGAGGGAGACGAACCGGGGAAAGAGATGCGTTTGAAAAGCAAGGGTATTTTCGTCTTCAGCATGTGTGCCCGGCCATTGAACTTTTGGATGAAGCTTGCATATAGGTTATCAGTTCATCCATGTATACATCATCCTATGAACATGATGAATTACAAATAAAATATCAGTGGGGCCTAACAAGGTTTCAACGGTTGAATCATTGTTTCATGTGGTATGATCCACTTTATATTTGGATATGCTACGATTTTCAACTCAAACCCTTAATTTAGATGGAAAAATAGATGAACGTCGTGGATAGTCCATATACATTCAAGGCGGGCCCAACTTAGTTAACTTAGTACAATGAGAGCATATCGAGTAAACTGATTTCCAATTTGTGAGAGTTCTTGGTCCATTTGACCTACTTCTCGGCAATATGCTCTAGTCATCGCCGACATTCCCGGTTCATGATTGGTGAAATTCCCCAAGCAATCATGAATTTGATAGAGAAATGATAAAAATATGATTGAGAACTTCCACAGATTCATGTAATGTAACGAAAATTTTTATGAACCGCTCGATCAATTCATTAACTGCTCGATCAACCTCACCAAAGTACTCGTTGAATTTCACGTGAAGCTTGTTCAATAATGTGTTAAGCGAGTTCGATTTCATTTAAAATTCATTCAAATTCATGTTATCCTCGCCGAATTTCGTGTTAGCCTCACTGAATTTTAAGTTAGCCTCGCTCAAATTCAAGTTAGCCTCGCTCAATTTCATGTTTCCCTCGCTCAATTAATTTCTAGTTTGCCTCGTCGAATATCTAGGTTGCCCCGCTCAATTTCCCATTTGCCCCACTCAATATCCAGTTTGTCTTGCTCAATTTTCAATTTGCCCCGCTCATTTTCCAGTTTGCCCTGCTCAATTTCCAGTTCGCGTCGCTCAATTTCTAGTTCGCGCCACTCAATTTCCAGCTTGCCTCGTTGAATTTCTAGTCTCCCTCGCTCAATTTTCAGTTTGCCCCCTCAATTTCTAGTTTGCCTCACCCAATTGTCAGTTTGAGTCGCTCAATTTCAAAGTTGTCTCCCTCATTTTCTAGTTTGCCTCGCTCAATTTTCAGTTTTGCCCCCCTCAATTTCTAGTTTGCCTCGCTCAATTTCAAAGTTGCCTCCCTCATTTTCTAGATTGTCTCGCTCAATTTCTAATTTGCCACGCTCAATTTTTACTTTGCCCCCCTCAATTTCTAGTTTGCCTCACTCAATTGTCAATTTGCCTCGCTCAATTTCAAAGTTACCTCCCTCTTTTTCTAGTTTGTCTCGCTTAATTTTCAGTTTGCCTTGCTCAATTTCTAGGTTGCCTCACTCAATTTCACATATCCCTCGCTGATTGATCTTCAAGATAAACGTCTTCATTCCGTATTATCTTCCGCTTAATTCCAAGTGTTCTTTTTATATATCAAACTCTATTCTCACAGCACCCAACTCCACGAGTGTTGCAGAGGTGCTCTCTCGCATTGATCATAAGTTTGAACTCATGTATGCAAAGCGTGCCTTTGTGCATTGGTATGTGGGTGAGGGCATGGAGGAGGGAGAGTTCTTGGAGGCACGTGAGGATCTGGTTGTGCTGGAGAAGGATTATGAGGAGGTTGGGGCAGAGTCTGCTGAAGGGGAGGATGGTGATGAGGGAGATGAGTACTGAGAAGAGTGAAGATGGGGTTCTTATGTTGATGCTGTCTTTCTTTTCTGTTGCTTGTTATTTTTCTTTTATATTAGGGTTTATGTTGGTTGGTATGTAGTGCTTTTGAATTTGGAGACTTTCAGTTGTGCATTATCCCTATTGATGCTTCTGTTACTGGTGATATATGCTATCCTCTCTGGTTTTATATAATAAAAAAATTCATCGACGAACATATCCTCCCCAGATCCATGTAAATTGAAGTCTGTGATGGCGTCATTCGACAATAGATTTCGGAACTTGAACACTTCATCTCCATGTTCATCCAAGGATTCTACAATAGACCTTTAGCGAGGCCTGATATATGACATTTGCCTTGGTCAATTTTTAGTTTGTCTCGCTCAATGTCCAGTTTGCCTCGCTCAATTTCTAGTTTGCCTCGCTCAATTTTTAGTTTACCCTGCTCAATTTTCAGTTTACCTCGCTCAATATCTAGTTTGTCTAGCTCAATTTCTAGGTTGCCTCGCTCAACTTCTAATTTGCCTCGCTCAATTTTCAATTTGCCTCGTTCAATTTTCAGTTTTCCTTGTTCAATTTCTAGTTTTGCCTCGCTTGATTCTATGTTTGCCTCGCTGAATTCCTAGTTTGCCTCGCTCAATTTTTAGTTTGTCTTGCTCAATTTCTAGTATGCGTCACTGAATTTCATGCTTCCCTCGCTCAATTTATAGTTTGCCACGCTTAATTTCTAGTTTTACCTCGCTCGATTTCATATGAAGCTCGTTCAAATTCATCAAGTGCTATATTGTTTTCAATTATGTCTGATTTTGTACGCTATGATTTACTAACTATCTTGTGAACTTTATGTTTGATATATTTTCCAATTTTATTTTTGTAGGTGACAATTCTTCTACTGAAATTCTAAACCCATCCTCTAAGTGTTCATTGAAATGGTGGTTTGACATCGTGAAGGGTGGACTGAAGAAGCATGATAGTCGGCTAAATCTGTTTAGGCAACCCCCATTTTCTTTTTAATTGCATCTTGCATCCTTTAAATTTATAGGGGCTTTATTTCACTTTCTTTTTCTAAGATATAAAGGTGATCTAGTATTTGAGATACGAGGGAGACGGTTGCAGTTCATGGAGATAGACTTCGCCCTTATTACAGGGCTTAAGACTGGAGAGGTTACAATACCGAAAAATCGTCCAACCATGAGTACATTAAGAGATAAATACTTCAAAGAATATCCAGTTTTAAAGAAGCACTTAGTGGATGTGTTTGAAAGATTAGTTGACACCAATAAGCATGAGGATGTTGTGAAGGTTGCCCTACGTATGTGTGTAGAGTGGTTTGTTAGGGGAACCAAATCGAAAACCATGTGACACATAGATTATATTTACTTGGTCGACTCACTAGATGATTTCTATAGCTATCCTTGGGGTAGTTTGACATACTATACAATGTCGCAAGGAGTAAAACCTGTCGTTATCGAATTAAGTGCGGTTCGCTACACCATATGTGGCTGCGTCTTTCCTCTACAAGTAAGAACTCTTCTTATTTTATACAAGATTACAGTCTATAGTCAATTGTGGATTTTTAACCTCATGCAATTTCATTATAACAAATACAGGCCGTAGAGAGAGTACAGGCCCTCCGAGAGTGTGTTATTTCATTCCCTCTCAAATTCCACACTTCATTCAATATCGAGGTTGGAAGGGTTGGAGGTACAACAAAATGCATGTTATTTTCGAGAGTAAAGTTGTAAGTATATATATTTCTTCGCCATTCACTTTGTTTAATTTGATATATACGCTCTCTTTTTTAACATTACTCTGGGTTCTTTTACAGACATTAATAGTAATGACCTTAGAACCCACCTTACGAGAATGGAAAACGGACGCCGTTCGCTTGGTCCGTGATAGTTTTCAAGTGAGATGTTATGAATGTTTAATTTTATTTTTACTATTTTAATTCGGCCGGTCCATAATCTCAATGCCATTATAAAAGTATCCCAACTCTTATATATTCATTAATACATTTTGTAGGTCATTGAAACCCAAGAAGAGGAGGGTAACGAGAATGATCATGAGGAGGAGGATGGAGTGGAGGAAAGTGATGAAAAAGACTTTGGGGGGGGGGGGGGGGGGGATATTATGAAGCAGGTTCCTTTTATGGATGAATTTAGGGTTGAGTATAAGGCCCGTATCCTAAACCGTACTGTTCCTTAGGCTTCCGCGGTCTCCCAGTTGAATTCCGGTAACCCGTGACTTATATCCGACAATTGCGCGTGAACCTAAGTCGCGTCCTGTATATCAAAGTTGGATTGACTCGAAATTTGTACCCTAGCGACCGCGCCGTCGCCGCGGTTCCAATGCTGCGTCTTGCGTACCGATGTGATACCCTGGCCAGGAGATGTGAGCCCGCGAATACATCGAAGAAACGCCATGCGTTGCAAATTCCAAGAAAATCTCTACGACCCATCACATCAATCAATCAAGTACACATAATTTCACAAGTCAAGTACACTACCCATGCCCCATGCCACCTCACCCCTCACAAGTCAACTCTCTCTCTCTCTCTCCCCACCCATCCCTCTTTTACCCAAAATTCAACTAAACCCATACCTATCCATCCCCTTCCTTACAACACCCATTCCAACCATCCCTTATCATCCCATCACTTCTCTCTCTCTCTCTCTCTCTCTCTCTCTCTCTCTCTTTCTCTCTCTCTCTCTCTCATTCTCTAACAATCTCCCAATCTCCCAAGAGAGCATCCAATGTCCAAGCCTCCCAAGCCAAAGCCAAGTGTGGCCCACTTTCCTATCCCTCTCATCTCCCATCTCAACCCTCCAACCTTCATCAACCTCCATCAAAAAGCAAGCCAAGGTGCCTAGGAGTTCAAGGAGCTAAAGGGGAAGGCTATTGGTGGGTGATCCATAGTTAATTTTATTTTTTTGTGTCCACTTGTTGTGGGACCCACTTGATGTATGCATTGTATAAGGGAGGGCCCAATAGTGGCGGGGTCCTTCCGTTCGCGTTTCTCTCTCTCTCTCTCTCTGATGTGTGGCCCACCTTGATGAATTGAGTAGATCCACACCATCCATTAGTGGAAGCCACCTTGTTGTCCACCTGTTGGATGGCTTTAGGTAGGCCCAATGGTGGGAAGACACAAATATCAACTTGATCAGTGGAGTGGCCCACTGGTGTGGACCCCACCATATATATATGTTGCACGTAGGCAAAACACAAACGTCAGCTGATCTAAATGCTATGGTGGGACACACCACGTGGACCCACCCCACTACACCCAACCGTCCATCCAGCGTTTAGACTCTCTGGATGCTGGACCAAACCATGCTAATATATATATATATATATATATATATATATATATATATATAATATGGTGGGCCCCACATGGGGAACCACCTGTTTTGAGATATATATAATATTATATATATACATATATATATATATATGAATATAAGTATATGGTGGGCCCCACATGGGGACCCACCCGTTTTGAGATGAGATGGCCATTAGGTGGACCCCCTTATATGAACCGCCCATCCATCCAATCCAGACCGTCCAACGGTCTGGATGTGGACCCATTTCTGCTCCGTCCATCCAATTTCATGGGGGCCACCGTGATGTATGGGTCTTAGCCACACCATCCAGATGGCTGGACGGTGGGTCCTACCCACTAATGTATGTGTTACATCTGAACCGTCCATCCATTTGGCAGCTCGTCCAAGGCTTGAGACTAAAAATAAGATAGATCTAGTATCAAGTGGACCACACTGCCAAAACGGTGGAATTGAATGCCTACCATTGAAACCCCTTTTGGGTTACAGAAGTTTTGAACAAATATGATATTTGTTTTTCCTCATTGTTCAGGTCATTGTGACCTTATGAATAGTCTGAATGGGAAATAAATGCTATTGTGGGCCCTTTAAATTTTTAACAGTGGGAATTATTATCACCACTGTTATGTGTAGTATGGTCT
The DNA here is from genome assembly GCA_030180095.1 of Magnolia changhungtana. NCBI lineage: Eukaryota > Viridiplantae > Streptophyta > Magnoliopsida > Magnoliales > Magnoliaceae > Magnolia > Magnolia changhungtana. The sequence continues at coordinate 3,655,409 of JASAUF010000579.1, forward strand.
AGATGATCCTTTAATATGATTCATTTTTTTGAAAAATGCTCTAAAATGATCTAAAAAAATGGATGAATGGTGTAGTTAGTTTCAGCCCATTTGATTCGGCCCATTCGGTTTGGCCCATATGATTCGGCCCATTTGATTTGGCCCACTTGATTCGGCCCATGAACAAGGCCCATGATGATATATATTAGACCCTTGAGTGAGACCCATGATGACGTATATTAGGCCCTTGTGTGAGACCGTGGGCCCATTGTACGTTTGACCCTATATGGGCCTCTCCTTGGGAGCAATGTTGGTTGAATGTCCACATTGATGGGCAGTGATGATTAAATATCCACATTGTGACCTTCCCTTAGGCCTGGTTAGGCCCAATCTCATCATTCTCTGGTGGGTTAACCCAAATTATTGGGCTTCATTGATATTATTTGATCCATCATCGGCCGTCCATCTATGGACCCTGCCTTGCGTCGAGGCCGATTATCGAGGCTGACTGTATAGGCCGATTCTGATTGTCAAGGCCAATTGACGAGGCCGATTCTGATTGTCAAGGCCGATTATCGAAGCCGATTATGATTGTCGAGGCCGATTGTCGAGGTCAATTCAGATTGTCGAGGCCGATTGTATAGGCCGATTCCGATTATCGAGGCCAATTGTTGAGGCCGATTCCGATTGTCGAGGCTGATTCTAATTATCGAGGTCGATTATCGAGGCCGAATATTAAGGCCGATTGTCGAGGTCCAATGTGATGTATATGCGGCCCTAATTTGAGGCCCATTGTGATGTGTATTCAGCTCGTGTTTAAGGCCCAATGTGATGTATATGAAGCCTATGTGATGAGGCCCATTGTGATGCATTTAAGGGCAAATCGATGGAGCTCGTGGTGATGTATATTAGGCCCATGTGAGAGGCCCATCATGATGCGTATTAAGCTCTTGAGTGAGGCCCATGGTGTTGTATATTAGGCCCTTGTGTGAGGCCACAGGCCCCACTATACGTTACGCTCTATGTGAGCCACTCCTTGGGGGCAATGCTGGTTAAATGTCCACATTATCGAGGCCAATTGTCGATGCCGATTATCGGGGCTGATTATTGATACCGATTATGAGTATCACAACATAGCATCATGATACATGCCCATACGCATCATCTGCGTGTTTGTTATGAGATGTGGTTGACCATTGCATATGCCATTGGGCAGGTTGTTATGAGACTCCCTGATAGGCGGAGATTATCTCATATGAGCACACGGTTTACGCAGGATTGATGCATGATTAGACTATATGACTTATGCATATTGCATTGTGTGATTATGTTACTGTATGCCCTAACGACATTAGGGTTGTGACCTCTACAGGCATATTGTGGATGGCTAGATAGGACACCGAAAATGTTTGGTTTCAGCATCTGGGCACTTTGGATGTTCGTGAGTGAAAGTCCCTAAACCTCCGAGGCAAGGAGACGCCCCAACGTCGAGACCGAGTGGATACATGAGCGCCCAAGTGCCGAATACTAGGAGGCCGCGTCTCCCACCTATCGTGGTCGGTTGGGAGGGGGTGTATTCTTATCCACCCGAGGGTAATGGTCATATCTAGGCTGAGTTTCACCACCTCGTGAATGGGTCCACTATCGACGTGCCGGGTAGATATTGGCTGACTACTGGCAGGCGGATAGTGAGGTCTCTTCCACTTGCATGTTGCGCGCCCAGGGGGCGACGATTGCATGTAGAGTGTACTAGACCCCGGTGATGATCCCAGAGATATACGGTACTGATTTGTGGAGCAGGAGTTGCATACTCAGCATTATACTTATTCATTCATTCACTATCTACTCGGGCTGAAGATGCGTAATCAAGTCATTGTGTGTACTTTCGCATTGGCCAGGATTTCGGTTGGGGCACGCAACTAACCTGAGATCAGGAGTCTACCACATTGAGTTTGACTATCCAAATTTAGGTATAGGATTGATTTGGATAGAAGTCCCTTGTGATAGACTCCGTAGCTTGCGATACTACGTACCATCATCCCGAATTCACGCTCTAACTTGACCATTTCATTCGCACTGCTTATTGCATTACATCTGCGGCATATGACATTTTGGGTTGCTATGTTTCTACATTTATATGACCTAGATGAGACTGATGGTATTAGTGGCTCTTAAGAATTGCATTGTATCCTTGGTATTTGATATTTGGCTCACTATTTCTCTATATTGCATTGCCGACCTACATTACACTCTCAGTATATGACATTGACTTGTTATGTCTTTTCATCGCATATCTTGAATGAGGTTGATGATATTTTTATGGATTTGTCAGTATTTCTGCTTACTCTGATATTGTATGGTTTGTGGACTTACCAGTATTTCTGTTTACTCTGATATTACATTCTGAACACGCATATACTGTTCACACACTTTCACCACACTTTAAGCTCACAATAGATGCGTGCATGTGACGTTAGGATACAGTCTTAGCTGAGCAGGAGTAGGAGCGTGCGGCCAAGCCTTGTGAAGATCTTATTATATGCATGTATTTCCCTTTCATCATTATACTTGAATGATTATATTAGTGGATATGTGGTGATAATGTTGTTCTTGTGATTTGAGTACACTTGTGGTTATCTTCATACGAGACAAATTCATATTGGAAATCCTCCTTGTAGGATCCTAGGATCGGAATCTAGCGTATAGACACTGAGAGCTGAGAATGGGGTACTACAGAGGCTGTCGGCACCAGATTCAGCGATCAAGAATTTTATGATCCCGATTTTCGAGTTTGGGGCATGACATTGAGAGGGAAGAGTTAAAGAAGGAGAGAGATGAATTAAAGAAGGAGAGGGAGGAATTGAGGAAAGAAGAGTTGAGAAGGAAAGAAGAGAGGCTCGATAAGAAGGAGGCGTTGCTGAAAGAGAAAGAAGCGTTGAAGATGGAGAGAGAGGAGTTGAATGAGAGAGCATAATTGAGGAGGGAGAAGAAATTATTTTTTAAGGAGAAAGACAAGTTAAATAGGCAGATGTGCGAGGTATTGAGAGAGAAGGAAAAGTTAGCGAATGAGAGAGAGGAGTTGAAGAAGGAGAAGGAAGATTTTTATACACAGAGGGGGCAATTTATGAGGGAGAAGGAGGATGAGTAGTTGAAGAAGAAAGGGGAAGTAAAGTATATGGAAGAGAAGGAACAGGGAAATGGGGGAGTTGGAGGTGCAATCGTATAGCACGGCTGAACGCAATGTATTGGATCAAGCACTCATTTCTCCTCCCATTTATCGAAGGAGAACTAAAAGGGTACTAAAGTTGACATATTATATGGATTCTCCATTCTTGTTCCTGTCTGTATTTGATACAACCCCTGGTGCGATGCCTGGACCCGAGTAAGCAACAAAATTTACTACTTCTCCGATACCATTTCCTGTACAGGTGGATCCATTCAGGATGCTATCAACACAGGAATTGAAAGAACTAGAGGACTGGTATCAAGCAAATAAGGAGACGGCAGCGGGTTGTTGGTTCAGTACCATATGGGTGAAGGATGCATGGGTTGATAGGGTGGTAAACATTACTAATTCTATGTTTATATACATTGATTTACATATATTTATCTCTTATATTAAATTATGGATGAATCATACTATCCTATGGATCAGACTATCAACAAATACATTGAATTCCTTAAGGAAAGGCAGTCTGACCTTTCAATAGCATATCCTCAGGATTGCAAGTTCTGTCCCACGTATTTTATAGTAACTATTTTGTAAGACCCGTATCCTAGTTCGTACTGTTCCGATGAATCCTCGATCCTTTCCGTCGAAGTCCGGCAATCCGCGACTGATAATCGACGTTGCGCACGACCGTAAGTCGTATCCTTTAGATTCGAGTCGGTTTAATCCGAGACCTGTATCATTGCGACCGCACCGTCGCCGCAGTTCCAACGCCGCGACTCACGCACCGATCCGATACCCTGACCAGAAGATGTGAGCCGGTGTTTATTTCGAAGAAATGCCGCGCTTTCTCAATCCCGAGAGAATCTCTACACAATGTCAAATTAATCCCATCAATCAATCAATCACTTCAATGTTAAGTACAAGCAACCCATGCTTTCTCTTTCCAAAGTCAACTCTTTCTCACCCTCTCTCTTACACACCCATACCTAGTCAAGTACCACATCCATCACCTCACATCACTCACTCACATCTCCTTACAACTCTCTCTCTCCCTCTCATTTCCCAACACATTCCAAAGCCAAGCAAGAGCACCCCTACGTCCAAGCTCCTAAGTGAGAGAAGAGAGAGTTTATGTGGCCCACTATCCCTTCCCAAATCCATCATCCTAGCCATCCATTTCCCATCTACACCATCAAAGAGGAGCACAAGGAGGGTGGCGTTCCAACGGACCGAAGAGATCAACCGGTGGGTGCCTTATAGGATAGGATTTTTATGTTTTTATGATGGGCCAAGTGGGGCCTACCGATCAATGGTTTGGATCTCACTTGGGATCCTAAAATGTGGCCGATGGCCCACTTTGATTTTTTTTTTTTTTTTATGTATGATTGGATGCAAGGGAGGGCCCATAGTGTCGGGGTCCCTCCATCACACACTTGTCCCGCCTTTTTCTCTTTCTCTCTCTCTCTTTTATTTTTTTTTCCTTTCATATGATTATATGGTCATGTGGCCCACTCGGATGGACCCCACCATTAAGCATGTATTAGATCCAATCCATTTGTAGGTGGGGCCCATGCTATGGGTGTGTATGTTCCACACCATCCATCATTTGGTGGCCCACTTGAGAAGGGCCCACCTTGAGTATGTATATGCCAAACCGTCCAGCATCCAGGGATGCTGGACGTGTATGGAAAACACAAATATTGGCTTGGTTCACCAAGCTAAGGGGAGGATTACTTGTATAGGCCCCACCTTAATGAGTGTTCTTAATCCAAGCCATCCACCCCCTTTCCTAACTTGTTTTAGGCGTTGATCCAAAAGATGAGGTTAATCCGAGATTCAGGCAGGCCATAGCTTAGAAAACTATGATTAGTACCGTTGAAAAGTCACCTGATACTTCGGTACGCCGAAATATATCGAATATTAGGCTTGATAGGTTGGTCTTAAGAAATAAAAACCAATGGCAGTGGTGGATTTTGTTGATGTGGGCCCCACACGCGAAAAACTGTGAAACTACACGTTTTCAAATTAAAAAAAAAAAAACTATACAACAGCAGCAGCGGGCAGCAGCGCCTACGTGTGCTGGCAGGCGTGAACGAGCAGGACCCATGGGTCCTCTGTTGTGGGCCCCACCATGGTGTATATTTGTATCCACACCGGCCATGAGGTGGACCACCCCCTGAGGTGGGTCCCCTCCAAATTTCAGGCCCATCCATGACTCAGGTGGCCCACATTATAGGAAACAGTGTGAATTGAAATCTACCATTGAAACCCTTTCTGGGTCCACAGAAGTTTCAGATCAAGCCGAAATTTGTTCTCCCCCTTCTTCTTGGTCCGTGTGACCTTATCAACGGGTCGGATGGTGTATAAACATAATGGTGGGCCCCACATGGGACCCACAGTGATGTATGTGTTGCATGTCACCGTCTAGACGGACGGTGGGGCTTACCTTGAAGTATGTGTTTGTCTGCACCGTCCACCCTGGACGGTGGGACCCCGGTGTGTGTGAGTGTATGCGTGTGTGAGTGCATGCGTGTGTGCGTGTGTGAGTACACGTGTGTGTGCGGGTGTGTGCTTGTGTGGGGTTGTGTGTGTGTGTGTGTGTGTGTGTGTGTGTGTGTGTGTATATATATATATATATATATATATATATATATGGGAAAAGGTACTATGCGCTCGAGCGTAAAGCGGTCTCCATGAGGTAGAGCTGGGGTGGGCCCCACCGTGATGCCGTTCGAACATCTACCCCCTCAGTTAGATGCACCATCCCTGGACGGGCCCACACGGCTAAAAATGACGTCCATCCGAGACTTTCGTGGGCCACACCACGTCCAGAAGTGGAGAGGGGCCGTGCACCATTCAAACATTCAAAACCACTTGTAGCCCCCTTTCGAGACGTTTTTTGATAATCAACACTGTCCAACATGTGTGTCCCACTTGGATGTAATTTTATACCACTTTTCAGGTGGTATCCAAATCTCAGGTGGACCCCACCAAGTGATTTTACATGTTTTTACATGTATACTTATGTTTTCAGAAGGTATGGTTCACCTGAGTTCCGTGGACGGTCGATTTCCAGCCGTGTGGGTCCCACTTGGAGCGGTGTGGATCTTCGAAAGGAATCACGGTGGGGCCTACCCCAGCTCGACCTCATGGACGACCGCTTTACGCTCGAGCGCATAGTACCTTTTCCCTATATATATGTATATATATATATATATTATATTTTATATAATATACCTGTTAGTGGGCCTCTATGGGCCCCACCATGATGCATGTGTTGCATCCAAGTCGTTCAACCATTTGGCCGTTGTTGAGGCCCACCTGGATGTGTATTTATGGCCGTTGTTGAGGCCCACTTTGATGTGTACTTGTGGCTGTTGTTGAGGCCCACCTTGATGTGTATTTATGGCCGTTGTTGAGGCCCACCTGGATGAGTACTTGTGACCGTTGTTGAGGCCCACCTGGATGTGTATTTATGGCCGTTGTTGAGACCCACCTGGATGTGTATTTGTGGTCATTGTTGAGGCCCACCTTGATGTATATATGGCCCATGTGTTTAGGCCCATTCAATGTATTTGTGGTCCATGTTACGAGGCCCATTGTGATGTTTTCAAAGGCCCATGGGTTATGGCCCATTGCAATGTACATAAGGCCCATTGATGCGGCCCACTTGATTCATGAAAGGCCCATATGAAGCAGCCCATTTGATGTATTTGAGGACTTTGGATCGAGGCCCAATGAGATGAATATAGGTCCATTGCAATGTGTGATTCCCCATGGTTTGTGTAATGATACTTATGGCGGACCGTGCCTTGGGAGCAATGTTGGTTTGACGTCCACATTGCAAGTACAATGTTGGCTAAATGTCCGTATTGTGACTCTCCTTAGGGCCCATTAATAGGCCCGTACTTGTTGTGTGTAAGCTGTCTATGCCCATCTGCGTTGTAAAGATAGTTCATTACTTTATAACATGCTTAGTATAATCTCATCATTCATGATCATACGCATCATATGCATGCTTGAGATGAGGGGTGACTGATCATAGCATATGCCTTCGGGCAGACTGTTACGGGCTCCCGATAGGTGAGTTGCCCTGCATGAGCGCATGGTTTACACAAGACTGTTGCATGACTGGCAGTGTGACTCATGCACTTACATTGTGTGATTGTAGTTACTGTATGCCCTAGCGACACCAGGGCCATAGCCTCCACAGACACATCGTGGGTGGTTGGATTAGATACCGAAAATGTTTGGTTCTAGCATATGAGCGTCATAGATGTCCCTGGGTAAAAATTCCTAAACCCGATGGTACCAGAGAATGACTCCAACGTCGAGACCGAGTGGATGTACGAGCGCATGAAGGCCGAATACTAGGAGGCTGCGTCTCCCACTGTGTCGTGGTCATTTGGAAAGGGGTGTGACCTTACCCGCCTGAGTGAGGGGGCAATTTCTAGGTTGAGTTTGACCAGCTTGAGGAATCGGTCCGCTATCGACGAGCCGGGTCCGATATTGGCAGGCGGATAGTGAGGTCTCTTTCGCTCTTCCAGTTGTGTGTCTGGATAGGGACGACAAGCTGGCGTAGAGTGTACTAGACCCCGGTGATTATCCAGACTGAGAACCATACTGATTGACGCTCTAGTAAGGAGCTGTATTAATATGAGGGTTGACATGCTTGAGCTGCATTATGCATCGCATAGCCGTGATATGGCCGATATCATTTATATTTTGTACCGCATAGCCTTAGTATGGCTGACTGCATTCATGTACTCATTGGCACGATTCCGCACTACTCTGACCTTGCATTCTAAGCACGCTCATATTGCGCACACACTTACACCACCTTCTAAGCTTTCTATAAGCTCATGCATGATTGATGCGTGCAGGTGACGCCGGGACGCAGTCATAATCTTGCCATAGTTGGAGCGTGCAGCCGAGCTTTTGGAGTTTTTATCATTTTCAGTATATTATATTTCCCTTTCATACACCTTGTACTCAAAAGTTTTTTATCATAGTGGATTTCGTGATGGTGTTCTTGTGGTTATTGTTCGTGGGTTATGCTTGTGGTTATGCTCATTACGAATCAAATTGGTTATTAGAAATCCTCCTTGTAGTATCCCAGGATCGGAACCTGGCGTATGGGCACTAGGAGTCGAAAATAGGGTTCTACGGAGGCTGTCGGCACCGGATTCGGCGATCGGAAATTTCGTGAGCCCGGTTTCCGAGTTCGGGGCGTGACATATTTCATTCGGACTATCGTTAATCTATTTTCCTTTTTTTATTTTCTTACTTGTATTGATCTTTGATCATGTTTGTAATAGCAATGCCTTGAAGCAAGTATGCCGACTCTGAAAGCATACCGGGACTCTAAGTCTCTATCAGAACGTGCGAAGTTAATAGGCGAGATGAGCATTATCTACGCAGTTGCTAAGCAGAGGGAAAAACCATACGTCAAGGCCATTTGGTGTTGTGAACAGGTAATGCATTCGTCACAAAACATCAACCCTGGCTGTAATGTGTTCTATCATGTTTTTACTAATATATTATTTTGTGAAACATGGACAGGTGTATGTGCCCGTGAACCATGATAATTCTCATTGGTTCTTGATGGTCATATATCCAAGACAACGAGAGATAGTTATTATCGATAGTTTATGCACAAATGCATTATTAAAGTATAAGCAGAAGATCCAAGTGATGACCGATGTGCTCCCCATTCTCTTCCATGATACCGGAGACATCACTGTGCTTGAAGAGAAGATGTGGACCACCAAAGAAGATAAATCGGTGCCGAAGCAAAACAATGGTTATGAATGTGGTATATTTGTAATGAAATTCATCGATATATTGTGCAGTGGTCTCACCTTGGTGGGAATAGACATGCAAAAAATTCACTGCCGTCTGGAGGAAGTCGATAGCATATGATTGTTTGTTTGTAACCTGTAAATGATACTTGTCAAGGCAATGGGATGAAGAGGGAATTTTTATGCATGTTGTATTATATACATTATTTGATATAGATGTTATATTATATACACTATTTGATATACCCTGTACAATTTTTACTGAATGAAAATTTATAACCTGTAAATGTTCCCTCTCTCATGTTGTATTATATACGGTGTTTGATATACCATGTAAAATTTCTCAATGCCATTTTATACGGTGTTTAATATACCTTATATAATTTCTAAGTTTACCTCGCTCAATTTTAAGTTTCCCTTATTCAATTTCCAGTTTGCCCCGCTCAATATTCAGTTTCCCTCGTTCAATTTTCAGTTTACCTCGCTTAATTTTCAGTTTCCCTCGTTCAATTTCTAGTTTGTCCCGCTCAACTTTCAATCTCCCTTGCTCAATTTCCAGTTTGCCCTGCTCAATTTTTTGTTTCCCTCACAGAATTTCTAGTTTGCCCCGCTCAATTTTCAGTTTCCCTTGCTCAATTTTCAGTTTTCCGCGCTCAATTTTCAATTTTCCCCGCTCAATTTCCAGTTTGCCCCGCTCGATTTTCAGTTTGCCTCGGTCAATTTCAAGTTTGCCTCGCTTAATTTTCAGTTTGCACAGCTTAATTTCCAGTTTACCCCGCTCAATTTTCAGTTTCCCTCGCTCAATTTCCAGTTTGCCCCGCTCAATTTTCAGTTTTCCCTGCTCAATTTCCAGTTTGCCCCACTCAATTTTCAGTTTGTCTTGGTCAATTTCAAGTTTGGCTTGCTTAATTTTCAGTTTGCACTGCTCAATTTCAAGTTTGCCCCGCTCATTTTCAGTTTACCCCGCTGAATTTCTAGTTTGCCCCACTGAATTTTCAGTTTGACTCGCTCAATTTCCAGTTTGCCTTGCTCACTTTCCTGTTTGTTTCGCTCAATTTTCAGTTTCCCTCGCTCAATTTCTAGTTTGCCCTGCTCTATTTTCAGTTTTCCTTGCTCAATTTTCAGTTTGCCCCGCTCAATTTTCAGTTCGCCTTGCTTATTTTCCAATTTGCCTCGCTCATTTTCCAGTGTGCCCCGCTGAATTTCCAGTTTGCCTAACTCAATTCTCAATTTGTTGAGTTTGTTTATAATAATCCAAGCTTTTCTCATGATTTCGCCTGTTCCAGAGATTCAAACCTTTGACATGCTTGGACCAATTCATTGAATCGTGGCCGTTCATATGATTAGGCTTATTTGATTATTGAAATACTTCATATGATTGGAGTTGCTTTTTATGATCCAAAGTAGTTTACATGATGATGCCATTTTTAGTGACCCAAGTCAATTGATATGCTAAGTTGATCCACATCATTCATATGATTAAGCCTAGTTATAGCGATCAATTTAATTATTATTGTATGGCCCCTATGAAGTGTCATAGGCCCATTGAAATGATTGGGACTGTTTTTAGCGATCCAAACCATGCATATGATTGCTTTAGTTTATCCAAACTTTTCATATGATTTAGGTTGTTTTTAGTGATTCCTATGATTTATGTTGTTTCTAGTGATCTAAACCAATTGATATAATAATACGTGTTCAACAATCAAATCTCTAACTAGTCACATGAACCAATTCATGTGATTGATTTGAAAATGACTCCTAGCTTTGGGTGTCCCACGGTGGCACCGTGGTCCTCCGGACTGTCCACGGTGCCACCACAGGACACCCATTCTGGGAGATCCACGATGGCACTGTGGTCCTCTGGACTATCCACAGTGCTACCGTGGGACACCCATAAGTTGGGAGTCCTACGTGGCACCATGGAGAGTCCAGAGGACAGAGGACCACGGTGCCACCATGGGACTGTCGAATTGAAGTTATAAATAGGGTTGGGGCTTACTTAAGCCCCATTTCTACACTTAAACATTGCAAGATTAAACCCTACCCACGCAAACTCCATCCTTGCTTCCTCTAAACCCTTGCAATGGCTTTTCTTTCAACATTTGGATCATTTTTCTTTGTCCCTCTACTTCTTTCTCTCATGGGGAAGAAGATGTTGAGCCGGAAGAGGAGTACGGAGGAAGTGGAGTGCCGTTCGAAGAGGAAGCGTGATACCAAGGCTTCCACAAGCCAAGCCACTCCGTCCATTGAAGGTAGATTTGCGGGGTAGGATGTTGTTTTTAAAATGTACATCGATCACAATTTGTTCGACAATTATGATTTTTTGGATCAGCTTTCAACACGCAGTTTCGACACTATCTTCAAAAGTAACACACCGGCTACTAAAGCGTAAGTAAGGGCGTTCTCTTATAGAACATTTCTTGAATTTTAGATCTGACCATCTCTATCAATATAGCGACGGGGTATTCGCGTGCTTCTTTCAAGAGAGCATTAAAGCGATCAGATATGTTTGTAGTGATTGAGTTGAATCCTTTTCCCGCAAAGTGCGAAGATGCTCATCTTTCATACCCTATTTCTCTCAACCATGTATGTACTGGGGGGTTAGCCATTTCGATATCATGCTTGAACTTTTCGAACTCAGCCCTTCCGCAGGTCTTTACAGTCCGCTAGTAGTAGATTTCCAATGGCTTGTTTTTAAATGTGTCAACCAAGTTTCTGTATATATGGTATGCGTAGTAGCCATGGATTGCATGTTGGAAGACTTAGGGAACTTCTTTCATTAAACTTTTTTGTTGATCTGATATAATCACAAGACCAGGAAGAGCCCCTAACGCACGGTTGAGGTGGTCAAGGAACTAATTCCAGCTGTTGTTGTTATCTGATTCCCCGATGCCAAAAGCAATTGGAAAAATATGATTGTCACCATCTAAGGCCATGTCAATGAATAGAACACCTTTGTATTTACCATTTAAGTGCGTCCCAACGATGGCCAATACCCTTCACATAGAATTTTGAAAACTTCAAACACATTGTCCAAGTGCTACAAAACACCTCTCGAACTTGCTTGTCTCTGGATTAACAAGCATGATAGTCACCGTCCCCTGGTTGGCCATCCTCAACTCATGCAAATACATCAGGAGTTCATTGTAAAAGTCTTCATAAGACCTCCATCACGTGATTTATTGCGAGCTCCTTAGCGCACCATGCCTTCTTATAATTGATAAGAATATTACATTTCTCTTACATGATGAAGATAATATCACTCGGCCTTAACCCTAGGCATTGCTCGATGTGGCTAACAACTAGATCACAGGCTAACTTACTGCTTGCTTGCTGGTGATCGCTCTTCATCCATGACATGTCGCACATATATTTAGACGTATAATTTTGTATCTTGAATATCCCCGCATCATTCACCCGAGATGTATGAACCCTCCAGTCACATTTATCTTCGTAACACACCACGGTGAATCTCTTGGATGATGAGTACAAGACCTTATACTGGAAGTTATTGCGAATTACAAATTGGCTCAAGACATACTGACATCGACTCTTGTCCTTAAAGGTTTGCCCAACAACTATATTAATCAGTTCATCGAATGAATTCGTATATTCTAACATATCTGCATTGGTGAATGCAGCATCTTCGAACGGCATGGTAACTTGATGAGTGATGAAGTTTGATGTTCCAGCAAGGTCTGGAATTGGAATGTCGCTTACACATACAGATCTGGTGGTGGATGACGGGGGTAAATCTGCTCTTATTGCAGAAGGGGGTGCCGGCAGTGCCATGTATTCGTAACTGAGGTTAAGGTTATCTAACCAGGTCACTTGGCTAGTAACAAAGCTTGATGTTTGAAGCGGCTTGGGCAATGGATTGCTGCTTACTCCCACCTGTAATGACGATGCCTGAATTTCAAATTCCACACTATGCTCCTCACCCACAGCGTCTACGTGTATTTGTCTCATTAGTGTGTTACACTGTCTTGATGATTAGAGGGGTGAAATTGACCGAAACCTCCAACTGTTCTGCCAAGAACACTCTCACATCTTCGCCGTCTTCGATTTTAGTTAGAGGGATTGATTTGTTTGAGAAAGGGTAAAATACTTTCATCCTAATATCACAATCTGTTGGGTTGCTCGTAATAATCCTGTACATTCTAAATAGAAGCTCATCATATGTAGTCTCAACACCAACAGAAATACTCTTAGACTATCCACCCTTGCATGTGTATCGATTGTTTTCACATACTAACTCCCCACCATAAGAGCACACGATGATTCTTGTAGCCATTATCTAAAAACCAATACAATGACATATTATCAATGAATCGTTAAACAATGGACATCGAACGAGTTTCACACGAAATTGAACGAGCCAAGCATGAAATCAAGGCGAGGCAAACATGAAATTGAGCGAGATTTAGATGAAATCGAGCGAGTTTCACATGAAATTGAACAAGCAACACATGAAATTGACTAAGCCTAACATGAAATTGAACAGGCCTCAAATGGAGAGTGTACAGGCCTAGTTGTGGAGAAGGTGAAATCTCGCCTTGGGATTTCATGAATGCAATACACTTGTATTTTCCTATTGTATAGAAGGTATATAGGCTACTGTTAAAGTGCCTAGACTACAAGTGTATGTGTGACCTAATCTAAACTTTATTGGGTGGTCCACATTTACACTTTAGTTTACATGTCTATAGCTATTATTGCTCAAGTTGGACATGTCTCATAAGCGAGGGAAGCATGAAATTCAGCGAGGCAAACTAGAAATTCAATGAGGTAAACTGAAAATTCAGCGAGGTATGCATGAAATTCAGTGAGGCAAACATGAAATTGAGCGAGGATCAAAGGAAATTGAGTCAGGCAAACATAAAAGTGAGCGAGGCAAGTATGAAATTCAGCGAGGCAAACATGAAATTGAGCGAGGATAAAAGGAAATTGGGTGAGGCAAACTGGAAATTGAGCGAGGCAAACGACACAAATACTTAAGCGAGGCAAGCATGAAATTCAGCAAGGAAAACTGGAAATTGAGCGAGGCAAACATGAAATTGAGCGAGGCAAGCATGAAATTGAGCGAGGCAAACTGGAAATTGAGCGAGACAAACATGAAATTCAGTGAGGCAAGCATGAAATTCAGCGAGGCAAACTGGAAATTGAGCGAGGCAAGCATGGAATTCAGTGAGGTAATCATGAAATTGAGCGAGGATCAAAGAAAATTGAGCGAGGAAAACTAGAAATTGAGCAAGGCAAACTGAAAATTGAGCGGGGAAAATTAGAAATTGAGCGGGGCAAACTGAAAATTGAGTGGGGTAAACTGGAAATTGAGCGGGTGTTCATAACCCCAAGTGTAGGGTCGCGATGCAGTAATAATCTCGGCGAGACCTAGGTCGAATCCATAGGGACTGAACTTGTGTGTCTTCCGAAAGTAATTAAAAGTAAAACTAGAAGAAAATGAAAACCTAAATCTGAAATATTTGAGAAAGTGATTGTGATTAAAGTAATTAAAACTTATAAATTTAAAGGTAGGAATTAGGGTGCCAAGGATTCACTTGCAGCAATTGGGAAGCTACTTCGCATGATTCAAGGACACAACTGGAATTAGAGTCCTATCCTATCCAGTTGGTAAGAACAGATTTGTCCGATCTCTGAACTTCTCATGAATCTAATCATCAATGCATGAGAGTGGTGAAGATTTGGAAGTGATTCTGTCACCTAACCATGCCCAGGAGACAAGTCAAACAACAGGATTTACCAATCCCACAACCAATCATAAAAGAATTGTAAAAGTTAGGAAGGATTCTGTCACCTTACCATGCCCAAGGGACGATGGTGAACAATGGGACTTACTAATCCCACAATCTCAGTTCAGGAAAAGAAGATATCTCAAGCTATCGTAGATCTATTATAATTTGTTACAACAAACTATTAAAAACTAAAACTATTCCTTTATAATCAAACTAGAATCCAAGAAAGTTCAACAAAACATGAATCAAAACAAAGCAAACATCTTAATCATGCTACAAGCTTCACCTCTTAGCCCTAGCTAAGAAGTTTAGTCAACCATAGACATGATTGAACTAAAGACTCTAAAAAAAAATATCAACTAAGGAAGAATAAGAAAACTCCCGAACGGCTCCACCCTTTTGCTCCACTCCACAAACCCTACAAGATGCCTAGGGATGCCTTGGGCACTCCTATTTATAGTTTTGCAACTCCAAGTTTTGCACCGAGTTGAAAATTTTTAGAAATCGCCTCAAATTTACGCAGTCTGCGTAAAATCTGTGTAACCCTCAACTAGTTGTGGACCATCCTTGACTGGTCGAGGGCCACCCACCCTTGACTGGTCGAAGATGCGTGAATTTAGAATCTGATGTTGCTTGAGTTCGAGTCGAAGTTTCCTCGACTAGTCGAGCAGGAGCTTCGATTAGTCCTGTAGGAGCTAGGATTAGTCGAGTAGGAGCCAAGAACAGTCTTACAGAAGCCAGGACTAGTCGAGCAGTAGCCAGGATTAGTCGAGGATCACAAAAATTTACTTCAAAACTTCAATTCTCTTCATTCTTGACTTGGTTTTCTTGAATATTTGGCATATGAATTCTTCATTCTTAGTCTTCTAAGATCCAATCTTTGGCTTGGTGATTCTTGAGCGTTAAATCCATGCTTTTAGCATCCTCTTCAATCTAAGCTCATAAATTCACATTGCAATACAAACAAGATTAAAATAGAATATTAAACATTATCATGTTCATAAAACCAAGAGATAAATGGGGAAAATATACAATATTTAAGTCTCAATAGCGGGGCAAACTGAAAATTGAGCGAGGCAAGCATTAAATTCAGCGAGGCAAATGGAAGTTGAGCGAGGCAAACTGGAAACTGAGTGAGGCAAATATGAAATTGAACGAGGAAAATTGGAAGTTGAGCGAGGTAAACTAGAAATTCAGCGAGGCAAGCATGAAATTGAGCGAGATAATCATGAAATTAAGCGAGGCCAACTGAAAATTGAGCGTGCAAACTAGAAATTGAGCGCGGCAAACTGAAAATTGAGCAAGGCAAACATTAAATTTAGTAAGGCAAAATGGAAGTTGAGCGAGGAAAACTGAAAATTAAGCAACGCAAACATGAAATTGAGCAAGGCAAACTGGAAGTTGAGCGAGGCAAACTGAAAATTGAGTGAGGCAAACATGAAATTCAACGAGGCAAGCATAAAATTCAGCGAGGCAAACATGAAATTGAGGGAAGATCAAAGAAAATTGACTGAGGCAAACATGAAATTGAGAGAGGTAAACTGAAAATTGAGCGGGGCAAACTAGAAATTGAGCGAGGAAAACTGCAAATTGAGCCGGGCAAATTTGAAATTGAGCGAGGCAAACTGAAAATTGAGCGAGACAAACATTAAATTCAGGGAGATCAAAGGAAATCGAGCGAGGCAAACATTAAATTCAGCGAGAATCAAAGGAAATTTAGCAAGGCAAACATGAAATTGAGTGAGGCAAACATCAAATTATGCGAGGACAATATGAATTTGAGCGAGCTTTAAATGAAATTGAACGAACTTAACATGAAAATGAGCAAGCCTAGCATGAAATTGACCAAGCCCTAACATGAAATTGAGCGAGCTTAAAATTAAATTGATCGAGTTTCACATGAATTTGAATGATCAACACATGAAATTGACTAGACCTAACATGAAATTGAACAGGCCTCAAATAAAATTGACCAAGCCTAACATGTAATTGACCGAACATCGGATGAAATTCAACGAGTAGTTGGTCAATCATCACCAACTTGGACTCGTCTCAATTACCGTGAGTTCTTTTTCAATTTCGAGCATGCATTGGTTATGTTTGAGCAAGCACCCTTAGTGAATGAATCTGCTGAATTTGCATAGATAGTCCGTGATTTGTCCTTGAATGCAACAAAGGGATGTGACTATAAACTTGACCTTTAACCTATTAGCTTTTTTTAAAGATATGTACCTCCCACAGCCGTTGTGCCAGTCAAGTACAAGTGGAAAAAGGGTACTTTGGAGTGAAAGAATATTCTAGACCTGTGGGAAGATCGCACAGAACCCAAAAGGAGGTTACCTATATTATTAGAAGTATATAAATGCAACCAGTTTCAAGGATTTCACGTGACCTTGAGCAAGATGAAAAATGGCAGACGCAGAACGATAATATCTAGAGCTTCAATCGAGATTTTAGCAAGAAAAATGACAAGAATAGTGTGCGTGCGTGGGTTTCGGGTTGCAAGGGAGTGTAAGGGATGGGGTTTGAAAAGCAGAGGCGTTTTCATCTTCAGAATGCGCGCCCGTGCAGCCTGGGTTTAGATTCGGAAAGAAGGTCTTGGAGCGTTCAAAAAATACGCTGGGTAAAAGGTGGCCATTGCAGTGGTCAATTTCTCAAGTCCAAACCTTGTGTTTTCAGGGACCAAGGCACTCATGACGATGCGCCTACGTGGGACAATCCCTAGTGCTACAGGGCAAGTGTGGGAGATCCAAGCCACTCATCAGGCAGGCCCAACCATTAGATGCATCTGGCTCATATGGCTGACTGTTTGTGAAGTGAACTTCGTGTAATTAGAAAAAAGAAAATAGAACTGATTTAGTGATTATTTATGGTTCGTACCTACACACCCACGCATCTCTGTTTGAATTTGAAGGTGGGAAAAAGGCCAGCAGAAGAGCGTTCGATGGAGTCGTGAAGTTAGCCGAATCAATCATAGCTTCTGAAGTTTTACCTGCAAAAGTGAGTTATCTGTGACGTATGTGTATTCACGAAAAGGTTCTTGATGTGCACATTGGATCTTCCCACGTTCGATGGAAACGGATTGGCTACTCCCCGTGCCACTAGCCCGGTGGCTGGTGGTCGGTGCACTGTGGGCCCCACCATCATGTATGTGTTTCATCCATTCCGTTCATCCATTTTTAGGTATCATTTTAGTGCTTGACACAAAAAAAATGACCATCAACCATTGGATATATATATATATATATATATATATATATATATATATATATATATATATATATATATATATATATATCACGTGACCACACCACATGAAAACAATAGCGATTGGATATCCACCGTTAAAATCCTCCTAAGGCCCATTGTACTGTTTATTTGACATCTAATCTGTTGATTAGGTCATACGGAACTATATGAAGGGATAAAAACAAAGATCATCTTGATCCAAAATTTTCATGGCCCTCAAAAAGTTTTTAATGGTCGACCTTCAATCAACACTGTTTCCTTCTTGTAATGTGGTCGGCTTGAGATTGGTATGTACCTCATTTTTTATTCTCAAACCATAAAATCATCTAGAAAAATAGATGGACGGCATGGATGAAACACATACATCATGGTGGGGCCCACAGAGTGACCATCAACCATTGGTTGGTGGAAGGGGGGTAGCAAATCCGTTTTCCACAAGAGGTGTACATGAGTCGAACCGAGTTGAGCTTGGCACAGGTCGACTCGGCTCGGCCACTAGTTGACCCCAGCTCGAACTCAGTTGGACTCAATCCTCGAGCTAGACTGGCCAACTCGACTCGATTCTGTCAGCAGCTCGGGCCGGTTTGATCTGATTTTGAGCCAAGATCAAGTTGAGTTCACCTGTGCAGCATTTTCACAAACACGTGTACTGTACCTTTAAATTCTTACTGTATGTAAAACAGTAATAGCGGTTTTACAGATATTTCATCAAACACCTTATAAGCAACACCAAAATCAAGAAAAAAGTACATTTGTTTCATATACATACCTTTCTTGCCACCAGTCGATACTTTGTTGAGTCATTTCATTAAACACTTGGTGGGCAACATCAATATCAAAGTAACCGAGTCATTGAACTAATTTGATTCGAGTTCGATTTGAGCTGGGTTCGATCCGAGTTGAGTCTAGCTCAGACAAACTCAAACTCGGTTCAAAATTTTTTCAAGCTCAAAAAATTAGCTCAACTCGGCTCGAACTCAATTTCGAATTGAGCTTTTTCGAGTCGAGTCGAGCAAGCTAACAGAGCTAACTCAGTTCGTGTACAATCCTAATTTCCACATTGGATCGCTTAAGTGCATTTGTCGTCTCAGCACATTAATTAAACCATGGTGGGCTCACATGAAATGTGTGTTATGCTTATGAGATCCCGCGTATTATCATTTGTGATGATTTTGAGGAGAGGGAAGGGTGGCACTGACCTTGGAATGATATATTCCAAAGGGCAACAATGGCCATGCTAAGACCGGCCGTTGGACCACTAGTTCAATGATCTATAAGGGCGTGTTTGGATTTACGCCTAGATGGTATTGTATTGCGTTTGGACGTCTAAAGTACGTTATCCAATGGCTGAATTCGAATTCAAAACGGACATTCATGGGCGATCCAAGTATGATGCCGAACCGATTTACGGCTTCCATGCGTAACTCTTGTCAGGGTACGGTGCGTCGTGCAGTGCAGTGCTGTCATTGCACTGCACCGCCATCTCATCTTTGAAGACCGAAAGAAAAGCTCTAAAACCTATATAAATAGCTTCTCGAACCAATCTTCCACTGAAAAAAC
The DNA here is from genome assembly GCA_030180095.1 of Magnolia changhungtana. NCBI lineage: Eukaryota > Viridiplantae > Streptophyta > Magnoliopsida > Magnoliales > Magnoliaceae > Magnolia > Magnolia changhungtana. The sequence goes on from JASAUF010000579.1 coordinate 3,674,926, forward strand.
AGCAAAGATCGCTCCACAACTGAAAATTTCTGCCTCTGTGCATAAAGAAGCTCCAGATCCTTTCCTACAGCTTACAACGCCAATCTTTGACTTAGAAACCCGTGTATTTTAGCAGAAACTGGCGCACCTAAGTAGGCCCCGGTGGAAAAAAAAAAAAAAACCACTCTACTACTCTGAAGGCACAGAAGCTCCAGATGCACACCTGCAGCTTCCGCCACCGATCTCCGACCAAGAAATCCTCCTCTTTTAACAGAAATCACGCATTTTAGTAGTAAAGTGCGTGCAATTGTTATGGAAATGCTAAGCTGAGCTTGGAGGACCGGGGGGTTTGGCCTTAAAACCCTAGGTATGTCGGATCTGAGTGAGGTTCTTGTCACAAAATCGAGTGTGTGTGAGATAAGAGCTTGGGTTTCAGATGAAGCATTGTGGAGATTCAGATAGCGGTTGATGAGCACGTTTGGAAGATCAACGACTGTGATTTTCACGCGCGAGAGAAAGGAAGCGCAGGGAGAGAGATGCGGCTGGGGAGCGTCGTACAGTGCAGTGCTTCAGTGCTGTCATTGCACTTCATAATTACACATGCCCAATACAACCAAGACTCTCTTCCCCAATGTTGACACTGGATTCCGCAACTTATACGCATACAAAATTACTCAAAACCAAACAGTATGGTTGTTCACGACCATCCGGACGTATACTGTACTATAGTGTTTGGAATACCGTGTTCATACAGAGTGACAATATTATACGTGAATCCAAACACAACCTAAATGTATACACGACACTGATTCTCGTTATTTATGTTCCAGTCATATTTTTTCCCATGCGCATTTTGGGTTGTGCAGTTCTTTTTGGCTCAAGTACATAGATCATGCGCATCATTTGATGAACGGCCTTAGTGCCACGCATATGCACTGTGGCGCTTCTACATTTATGGGAGCAAGTGCCAATGTTCCATTTTTTTTAAGGGTATTTACAGATGATAGGTTTTTTCCTTTAATACATGGCTTCTTGGTCTAGTGAATTGTACATTTTTTTACTATTGATGTTTTGTGACTATTGTTCTTCTCCAATTCAATTGAACACATGTGAAATGAATATGACTATTGTTGCACTCTACTTCAACCAAGCAAAACCACTCGTGTAACGGAGGGTCTAGATTAGATAGATGTCTATGTGAGTAAGATGCATGTGTATGCTAGAGTCTGCCTAGTCTAAGGGTTGATTGAACTGCGGGTATCCCCTTCACTGAGATGGACATATTGGATATTGGGATTAAAGATGTAAAGTCCTCTTGGGCACCAAAATTGTATTCCGTCGAGGTAATTAGTGAAAGGAAATGAGGTTAATCCTTTCGAATTTATTCTTTTTTGTCTCGTGACAATAGACGTGGGTCTACGGAGTCATAGCCAAACTAACGTGCCTACCACATCGGCAAGGTGGTTTGGGACATTGTATCCGACCTGTCAACCTACGCTAAATTGTCGACCTACGGAGAAAGGTTGTACTTCAGGGACTTTTGCCAAGAGATGTTCCGAGCATCAATTCAAAAATGGATGGGATCGTGGAGGAGTTCAGGGTTGTTCGGCGAAGTATGACAGAGTGTGCTTCCCTGGCTATTGAGGGTCTCCTTGGTTATGAATGGTGCTGGCCAACCTCTTCGTATTGTGCATATATGTCCGACCTAGCCTCTTCTCAATGGCCAGTCCATTTTTATGCATAACAGTAAGCCCCCCTACTTTCTAGCTCGCACAGCGGGCTTAAAAAGTGAATCAGATTTGGTGAGGTCGGACATTTTTGCACGTGGGAAGTCGGGCTCGTTTGTCATTAATGCGAAATAAGGTGGCGTGCACAGGAAGCGGGGCATATTTGCAATCATGGTACAACACGCTCAAGGTGGCGTGCCTCAGCTTGAGGTCACGTGAGTTGTCAAGGCGCATGTTCGGTCCTCAACATATGGGGTGCTAACGCGTTATGTATTCTGGAGAGTCGAGTCGACCAGCGAGTGGGAGAGCTTCATGTGTTCGAGCATGGGCGTCGAGGATCCATTTTGGCTGCCGCATTAAATGCCCATACAGATGGGTTTCTTATAAAAGGGGAGAGCCCTAATCATGCAAGGGTTATTTTCCCTGCTGCCGCTCTCTGACTTAGGTGATTTCCGACGATCCTTAAAGACCTTTTTCTCTGGTGAACTTCATTTCTCCCGTTTTCCCTCCCTTTTGTTTTCATTTTTTCTTATGGGGCCCTGATTTCTAATCATAATCTTGACCAATAATGTCGAATCCGTCGAATTAGTGGTAGGAATCAGGGACATTTTAACACGACAAGGAACCAGAGGATTGGGACTTACTGGAAAATCCATCATCTCCGCTCGTGATGATGAGTGATCAAGATTTCTAGGTGTCTCACGGGTCGAGGATGGCTGCTCAATCCTCGACTGAGCAACCAATGGGTGTTGAGGGGTCTACCCCAGCCAGGGAGGAGACCGGTCAATCTTCGATAGAATCAGAAGAAATCGAGCTGATCGAGTCGACGCTAACGAAATTTAACTTGGTGCAGATCCGATCAAAGTACCACATTCCAGATTTAGTGGTGCTTCGAGCTACTGTACTTGGTGAAATTCTAAGTGAGCCCAAGGACGGCGAGGTGGTCATATTCTAGGTCACCCTCCAATGCAGTTTGAGGCTTCCTCTCCATTGCATAGTCAAGGAGGTCCTCTTGTGCTTGGAGTTAGCTCCCAGGCAAGTAATCCTGAATGCCCGAAGGCCTTGGTGGGGTCATTCATTCTTTGGGCTGAGCTCGAACAACCCGAGCTAATCGTGAATGAATTTCTCCACCTATACCAGGTGAAGTCCAACCCATACCATGAGGGTTGGTATTACTTTTCGGTCTGGCCGCACACAGGCAAGGCCATTATCACGGACTCCCCGACCTCGAACAAAAACTGGAAAAGTAAGTGGTTCTGGGCATCGGGAGATTGGGAGGCTCTAGCAATCTCCAGGCTACGTCCTCGGGTTCCAACCCATTTTGCTCAACTAGGTTGGTATATCCGAATTGACCTTTTCCTTAGTTTATTTTTTCATTTCTTATTTCTGACTGTAGTTTTCTTTAATAGCTCTACCTAAGTATCCTGCTAGAGTAAGCAAGTCAGAGCGTAAACGAATAGCTGGGCAAGGTTGGTGGATGCCAAGCTAAGGTCTTGGAAGCAGTTGATCACGCCCGAGCTGCTTTATAAATCAGGTCTTACCTTATCCATATCAGGTATACCCTGGTAGATAGTGAAAATTATTTCATCTCCATCCATTTGTTGATTATTCCCTTTTGTCTTATAGGGATGCCTGAGCAAAGTCGCTCTAAACGTCGTGCTCCTTCTGAGGCCGAAGTGGCCAAGAAAAAACAAAAGCCATCTTCGAAGAGGAGGGGAACCACCGCCCCCTTGTCCATGGTAGGTTGGTTGAGCACAGCTGTCGACCCCGCTGCCACTCCCGCTACCACCTCTTCAGACTCGCCAATGATCTCGGAGGCGGTCGAGATCGTCCATCTAAGGAAAGCAGCCCCCGTCGTCGAGGCCCAACTTTTCGAGGTCAGGGCAATTCATGTTCCTGAGGCTCAGCCCCTCGCGGCTCCAGCTCAGGTGGGCAATTCGGCTGATTGCCAAGGGGGTGAGGCTTGGGGGGCACTCAGGTCCGCTTCTTCCATGACAGAGGGCATCTTACCATGGATAACTTGACATGTTTCTGATGCCGAGTTCACCAAGGTGATGGAGACGCCCCCATCACCAAGGGGGGCTTACTGTTATGGGTAAAAATGGACTAGTCACTGAGAAGAGGCTAGCTCGGACATATATGCACAATACGAGGAGGTCGGCCAACACCAGTCATGACCAAGGAGCCCCCCAACGTCTAGGAAAGCACACTCTGTCATACTTCGCCGAACAACCCCAAACTCCTCCACGGTCTCATCCATTTCTGAGTTGATGCTCGGAACATCTCTTAGCAAAAGCACCCGAAGTACAACCTTGCCTCCTATTACTAAATGAAGAGGATGGTCATCCCTGATGTCTCGCCTATATTCTACTAAGGAAAGGAGCTCAATTTCGGCCCTCTAACATGACTTTCAAGGGTAGGTCGGCGGGTCAATAATCTGCTCAAAGTTACGGGAAAACTTGACCACAACTAACAAGAGAATTTAGGTCGACAAAACCTCTCTTCGGAACGACCATCCACCTCGGACTCCTACCATGCACTTTTGCTGATTCTAACCTGATTTCGACTGTAACTACCTGAGGTCCTAGCTGAGGATCTCGGAAGACGATCACAACACAGATTTGCCCAAGATCTCCACCGAGAATCTCTGGAGATATCCACGATATGTTCATGATACAAATTCCTTTACAATACGCTCCAACTAAATATGGAGATCATCCTCTATGCCACCGCCATTTCTCACCTATAAATAGGAGCATTCCTAATAGTGAAAGGTACGCACTATCCAACTTAGAAAATACTCTAAAAAAACTTACGTTCTACTAGACCTGGCTTGCATGTCTGACATTAGCATCGGAGGGTTCCCTGTTGTAGCCAGAGTCTCCATTTTTGTCTTCTTTTGTAGGTTTCAATTGGTCTAAGGAGGACGTTCAAATTTCTACATCAATAGTGCATACGTTCATATCTTTTACCAAATATCAAAAAACTTATTTATAGGAATCTGATCATTGTTGATGCAGAAATCTAGCTCACCCTCACCAAACTTCGAGCTCCGAGCACCAGTGCCGAGCCCTGTAAACCTGCACATGATGTAAGCAAAGGAACCCTGGCTAGAGCAGGGGACCCTCCGATGCCAAAGTCAGGCTAGGAATCTAGGTCTAAGTAGTGTGGATGAGGGTTTAGATGAGATATTTTGCATACCTGTTCCTATAGGTATGTCTCATATTTATACCTTTTTCTTGAGATGAACGTGTCCGTCATTCTCATTATGATCCCTACCATTTAGCGAGACTGACGCGTGCGCCAATGTCGGCCATTACCATGAGATTGTGTGCCAGAGACTACTCTAAACATGAGTTACTGGAGTTGGTCCTTAAGTGTAATTATAGGACACATCTTCGTTCGAGCCGACCCTGTAGTCTAGGTCTTACCTATAACAATCTGGGCCCATAAACGGGCCAGTCCTGGTGGCTTATCAGCGAGGGTTTGGTCGGAGTCATCGGACGAGGCGTGTAATGGATTCTTCCAGGTTCGAAGTTGATGTCAAAGCTCTATAAAAGAACTTGGAAGCCGAACCTTGACTACTATGACCAGGCCGGGATAGATGAGCTATTACTGAGCCGAGGCTCGGCTCATCAACCTCTATCATCTGACCTGCTATGACAAGCTCGCTCAACTGGTCGAGTTGGGCTTTCCTCAATTGGGGTCAGAGTATACTTGTAATGGCGTGATCGCTCAATCGGCCGAGCCAAGTCTACCTCTTTCGAGGTCGGCTCAGATTTTCCCATAACAGAAGCCCTTACTCTTTGAGTTCGAGCTCGAACTTAGGGAATAAATGCCTAGGGAAATGAATCGTTGTTCCCTGTATGATAATGAGTTGGCAAGATTGGGAGTAAATGCCTGGGTAAATGAATCGGCATTCCCTCCATGATGATGAGTCGACAAGATTTAAACGAACAGCAGTAATCATAGCTCTCCGCTATCGAGGCGTCGTACTACGGCGGCAGCCTTTTGGGTACGAGCCTGTGGTTGGCGAACATGTGGCGACAGTTAGGGATTCGAATTGCTTGGGTGAGCGAGGCGTTGCCGCGTGGACATCGAAAGGTGGAGGGTCGTCTATGCATTAAATGTTATTCAATGTTGGTAGCACGTGGCTCGAAGGATTTTAGCTCGGACTAAAGATAAGCCGGCACGTATACCGTAGGGCTTGACGTCCCACCATTTCAGCTTTGGAAATAGTTGTCTATCATGATTACAGGCGGTCGACTAAGGCTATAAAAGTTGCTCTCTATTTTCATTTCAATCCTACTGCATTCTATTTCTCAGAGAGTTTGCACTGCCAATCGTCTTCCAGATAGGGATTTCCTGTGAGTTCTTTCCTTCCCAAACCTTCTTTCAATTTCCTTTAGTCTCATTATGTTGAACGGATAGGATGAGGTTCGAGAAGTTCAAGAAGTTGGGAATGACTCCGAGTCGGAGAGCTCTGATTTTAGGCATGGGGGCTCGGAGGGTCCACTCGAGGCAATACCCATCCAACCTCCAGCTAAGAAAATTGCAGGCCCAAAGTCAAAGGCTCGTCCTAAAGGGACAATGAGGATACCCCGGGACCCGGCCGAAAGGGCCAAGGTCGGGCCTTCGGGTGGGCGATTTAAAGTAGTCGTCCCCAGGGGCTCGGTTCTGGTCGAGTCTCAGATGGCTTAGATCCGAGTAGATTACCAAATTCTCAACTCCATACATATCAGAGCTCCTTCCCCTCTCGACGCTCCAGGGTACCCAACTGAAGGAGATATTGCAATCTTCATCTGTGCCCTCCAATGTGGGCTCCAGTTCTCGATCCACCCCTTCGTGCCACGATGACTGCATGTCTGAAGCTGCCGCCAGGTCAGCTCATCCCCAACGCCTGGTGAACTCTAATATCTTCCTACATCATTTGGCGTCAGCTCAAAAACCAAGAGCTGATGCTGGACGAATTCATGTTTGTGTACCAAGCCAAGCATGACTCATTTGAGCTGTGCTGGTATTACTTCTCGGAGAGGAGTCAATGCATCCTAGGCCTCATCACTAGGCTCCCGTCTTCCAATAAGGATTGAAACAGCAAATGGTTTTGGGCCTTGGGAGAATGAGAAGCACCAGCATCCAAGCTCGACAGTCTACGTGTTAGAGTGCCCATAAAGTTCTTCAACCCAGGTTGAATCTCTTGAGATGTATTCTTTGCTTTAGATTTCTAATCTACTCCTTTTGTTCTGATCTTTGTCCTCTATTGTATATTATCCGAAGGGTCCCCTTGAACTCTCTTCCTTCCTCCGAGCCCAAGTGGCCAGGGCCCGGGTACTTAAGGAAGAGCAACGTGTTTGGCACAACATCATCAGTCCGGACAACCTTCTTCAATTTGGGCTTTGCAGATTCAAGCCCTTCCCTATTTCCCTCGGTGAGTTATGAAACCTTACACATGATTTAAGTTTTCCTTATAGATATGCCTCTAAGCCGAGCCACTTTGTTCAGGTATGGCTAAAGCCTCGAGATCTAAGAGGAAGAGGGTGTTGCGTCCCCCTCTTGGCGTGATGATGAACTTCGAGCCTCGCGTGAAGATCACGACAAGGAAGAAGAAAATTACTCCTACTGCGGCAAAGCCTATCGTACCTGCTCCAGTCCCCAAGGTTCCTCTGACTGCCCCTCATTCTCCACCAGGGATGGAGAGGGAAATGGTCAGAGAGACTATTGTCATGAGTCCCTCTCGCGATAAGCTTGAGAGGGACATCATGGAGGAGCCGAGGGTGTTAACCTTACACCTGCTGAAGTGGATTTTTTACCTAGCAGGATCGACACCTTGGCCAGGGGTGATGTTGTGCCCACGGACGAGCCTCAAGCCTTGGCTGCTGGTGGTGTCGAGGGAGCCGTTGAACCAGTTCCCCCTATGGAATCAGAGGTATACCCACCCAACTATCATATGTCGCTCTTAGCCGACTGGGTGGCAAAGCATGCGCCTAAGACATCAATCGCCAACACCCTAGCCCGTCATCCTGAATCGTTCATCATAGACTATGCCTTAGTCTGTTACACGGTAGGCTCTTAACATTACTCGATCTGTTCGCTCTGATCTTTGTCTTATTTTTTGACCTTTTCCTTTCTCAGGCATTGCCGATGTTTCTCTTGATTCGGGAGAGGCTACAGGAGGTAACCCAAATTGAAGGGGAGAGAGTTGAGTTGGAGTAGCTCCTAAAGGCCTCGAATGAGGAACAAGAGAAGCTGAAGGGCCTGATAGGAGAGAGACAATCGAGGGAGCTGAGGATGAGTCCGAGCTGACGAGTGTAAAGGTTCATCGTGCATGGGCAGAGGACGGTAATACACAGCTAGCAACTGAACTGGGGTAGGCCAAGCTTGACACTGCTGAGGCCCTAGTTGCGCAATGTGTCGAGCTCAAAGCCTCGGCTGTTTCAAGAGTTGATGCGGCTATTGAGGAGTTCATGTCTTCAGCAGAGAGGTCTGCTAAGATCGATAGAATTTATTACTATGCCTATAACGCCTTTTTGGGCGATGTTAGGGGACACTATCCAGACCTCGACCTTAACGCCCTGGCTTCCGAGGAGGCTGAAGATGCTCCTGCCTGCTGAAGCTGAAGATGCTCCTGCTGTCCAACCCCCTAGCTCCGCTGCCGAACCTCACCCTTGCGTTGGCTAATTTTACTCCCCCCCTTTTTTTTTGTAATCAAACATTATGACGCTTTAGCGCCCCATCATTTAATATACTTAGTTGACTTTTTGGTTGATGGATTCATTTGTTGATTATGAATTATGCTACTAAGGGTTGTCGAGTGGCGAGCCGACCTCTTCTTTAAGAGTCAACTTGTCGAAGGGTTCCATCTCTGCACGTGAGAAATGGTCCTTCATAGCGTGCTTGGTTGACGAGGTGACCACTTTTTTTAGTGGTTGACCCATCATTGGGATCTTCTTCCTTGCACTGGAAGTCGAATGTAGACCGCGTAAAATAACTTGACTTCATGTATAAAACTGTATATTTTATTCAGAATGTCATTATAACAAGTAGTCCCGACCCTTACATTGTTCTCCCTAAGAATAGTAGTTCTTCAAATGCTCGACATTCCAGGGATGTGACACTGGTCGTCCTTTTAGATCCTCAAGGTGGTAGGAGCTAGATTTTGCGGAGCCGACTACTCGATAGGGTCCCTCCCAGTTAGGGCCTAGGGACCCTACTCCATGTTCCGCGGCGAAGGATGAGGTCTCCCCATCGGAAACATCTCGTTTTAACCCTATAATTGTATAAACGGGTAACCTGTTGATGTTGAGCAGCAATCCGCAGTCCTGTGATATCCCTCAATTCTTCGAGCAAGTCGAGACCTGTTGCTATCTGCATGGCGTTCCGTTCATTTTGATAGGTCTGCACTCGAGCAGTCGGGAGTCCTATCTCAACGAGGACGACAACCTCCACACTGTAAGAGAGGAAGAATGGGGTTTCTCCTGTTGCTGATCGAGGCGTAGTTCTATATGCCCACAACACGAACGAGAGTTCCTCAGCCCAAGTTCCCTTTACCTTTTCTAACTTAGTCTTAAGTTGATTCTTTATGATCTTATTCATAGCCTCCACCTGGCCATTGGACTGAGGGTATCGAGGTGACGAGTAGGCGTTGATGATGCCGAGTCTTTGGCACATAACCCTGAATTTATCGTTGTCGAACTGCTTCCCTTTATCTGACACAATGGTGTGTGAGATGCTGAACCGACAAATAACATTCTTCTAGACAAAATCCGTTACTTTTTACTCAGTGATCTTTGCAACAGGCTTGACCTCAACCTATTTGGTGAAATAATCCACCGCTACGATCGCATATTTGGTTTATCCCTTACCCTGAGGTAGAGGCCTAATGATGTCGATCTCCCAATGAGCGAATGGCTACGACCCGCTCATGGGAGTCAGCGCTTCCACTGGCTACCTAGGGACGACAACAAATCTTTGGCACTTGTCACATTTTCAAACAAAATCTTTGGAGTCTTTTTGGATCGTCGACCAAAAGTACCCGTGGCAGACAATCTTCTGCGCCATGGCTCGGCTGCCGGAGTGATTCCTGCAAATTCTTTCATGTATCTCCTGGATTATATACTCTGCCTCATCAGGTCACAGACATCTCAGATACGACTGAGAGAACCATTTCTTGTACAGAGTGTCCCTTATGATTGTGTATCGTGCTTCTCTGACCCTCAGGCGTCGAGCCATCAATTTGCCTTCAGGAACCTTGTCGTCCATGAGGTACCCAACTATGGGATCCATCCAACTCGTAGTTGTGTGCACAAGGTGGACGGTTCCCCGATTGCTTGGAGAATGAGAGAGAGAGAGAGAGATGAGAGAGAGAGGTTATAAGAGAGAGAGAGATGGGTAAGTGATGGGGGATATGTACTTGACGTGTATGGGATGGGTTGCTTTGACTTTGAGATTACTTTGGTAAGGGAGTGATGGGATATGTACTTGACCTTTGATGTGTACTTGATTAATGCGATTGATTAATTGATTTGACATGTTCTTTTGTGTTTTGTAAAGTGTGGCATTTTCCTCGAACTGAACGACGGCCCACATCTCCTGGCCTGGGTATCACTTTGGCGTGCGGGACGCGGCGTCGGAACTGCAGCAACGGGGCGGTCGCTAGGGTATTATTCTCGAGTCGGGCCGACTATAGAATACGGGATACGGTCCAGGGTGCGCGTAAATGCTATCTACGCGTTACAGGTTGCCAGAATTCGACCGGGAGGACAGCAGAAGCCTACAGAACAGTATGAGCTAGGATACGGGTCTCACATCTCTCCCCTCCTAATAAAAATTTTATCCTCGAAATTTAAACCACAACGCAACCAATACAGAGCTTACCAAGGGAGGGATTTCCTATCGCTATAGATATAATCAGAACACAACATACCATCATAATCAAACACCTAAAAGATGGGACAACGCCCAGGAATCTCAACCTCTTTCTCCCAAGACGCCTAATCAGCGCTATGATGATCCCACTGAACCTCGGATCCTGGATAAAAAATGATCGAAACTGGAATATTATGTAGCCTCATAATATCAACGAAAGGGAGCTATATCAGAAAATCTCTAAGTTATTCGAACTCAGGGATCTAACCATTCTAAGTTCTCAACAATCATAGAGTGTAGGGTAGCTATCAGCATCAGCAGATATGTGATGTTATCCTCATGTATTCCCATGTTATGCTCTGATACCAACTTCTATCACGCCCCAAACCCAGAAATCGAGCTCACAAAATTCCCGATCGCCGAATCTATTACCAACAGCCTCCGTAGTACCCCATTCTCAGCTTCCAGCACCTGTACATAAGATTATGATCATGGGATCCTATAAGAAGGATTTTTCCAACGTACATTTGTCTTATAAGAATCATAACCACAAGTTTACCCAAATCACAAAGGCAACATCATCATCACATATCCACTAATATAAACATTTGAATACAATGCTGGAAGGGAAATACATATGTAGAAAAATCAAAGCTCCAAAAGACAGCTGCACGCTCCAAGCTTAAAGCTGTTGTAACCTAACGTCACCTGCACGCATCTATCGTGTATAAGCTTATAAAAATCTTAGAGGGTGGTGAAAGCATGTGTATGGTAAGTGCCAAGAATGCAATACAATGTCATAAATCATATAACATCGGTAATACTGGCAAGATCATGAATCATACGATATGAGAGTAATCAGAGTAAGCGAAAATACCGACAAACCCATAAATACCATCAGCCTTATCCAGGCTATGCGATGCAAAAATATAATAAACCAATATCATATACTGAGGAAGCAATGCAATATGCGATGCGAATGAAATGATCAAGCTGGAGTGTGAAGTTGGGATGATAATACGTAGTATCACAGGCTATGGGGTCCATCATAAGAGGCTTCTATCCAAATCAATCTCATACCTAAATTTGGATAGCCAGACTCAACATGGTAGACTCCTGATCTTAGGTTAGTCACGCGCCCCAACAGAAATCATGGCCATTGCAAAGGTACACGTAACAAATAGTTACACACCACCAGCCCGAGTGGATAGTGAATGAATAAATGAATGAGTATGTAACTCCTTCTCAGTAAGTCCACATATCAGTACAGTTCCTCTCTGGGAAATCATTGGGGTCTATTACACTCTAAATCAGATTGCCGCCCCATCGCCCGCAACAAGGTGAGTGGAAGAGACCTCACTATCCGCCTGCCAATATCTGGCCCAACTCATCGATAGCGGACCTATTCCTCGAGTTGGTCAAACTTAACCTAGCTTTGCCCCTCCTCTTGGGCAGGTAAGGCCGCACCCCCTTCCAACCGACCACGACACAATGGGGACGCGGTCTACCAGTATACGGCCCTCGTGCGCGCATGCATCCACTTGATCTAGACGTTAGAGCAACCTCTAGAACAAAAAGGGTTTAGGAAATTTCACCCAGGGATATCTACAAATTTCCGGTGTCCCATCAGGCCATCCACGATATGCATGTGGAGGCTACGACCCTGATGTCACTAGGGCATACGGTGGTCATATCACATAAATGCGAGATGTATGAGTCATACATCCAGTCATGCGTCAAACCTGCGAGTACCACACGCTCATGTGGGGCAACTCTACCTATCAGGGAGTCCCATAAATATCTCAGCCCTATGGCATATGCAATGATCAACCATATCTCATAACAAACATGCAGATGATGTGTATGGGCATGTATCATAATGTTATGCTGTCACATACTCATAAACGACATCGATAATCGGCCTTGATAATCGTCCTCGATAATCGGAATCGGCCTCAATAATTGGAATTGGCGTCGACAATCGGAATCGGCCTCGACAATCGAAATCAGCCTCGACAATCAGAATCGGCCTCAACAATTAGCCTCAATAATCGGAATCGGTCTCGACAATCGGAATCGGCCTCTATAATCGAAATCAGTGAGAATGAGCCTAACAAGGCTTAATAGAAGATTATAATGTGGACATTCAACCATCATTGCCCATTAACGTGGACATTTAAGCAACATTGCTCCTTAGGAGTGACCCACATGAACATCATTACATACATCATGACAAAATCACACATCACATCGGGCCTTGAATACACAACAGGTGGGCTCTACACTTGGGCCTCAAATACATCACATGGGTCTCATGGCTCGTGCCTCAAGTACACAATAGGTAGGCCTTGCACCTGGGCTTCAAATACATCACATGGGCCTCTCATATACATCATGTCGGGCCTCGCCTAAGGTCACGAACACATCACAGCGGGCCTCCTCACGTGGGCCATATATACATCAATGTGGGCCTCGCCAAATGGGCCACAAATACATCATAATGGGCCTCATATCTGTGCCGCATATACATCACTATGGGCCTCATAACTGGGCCTCAAATACATCACGATGAGCCACAACTCATGGGCCTCAGATATATCACAATGGGCCTTACTCATGGGCTTCATGTACATCAAAGTGGGCCGCATGACATGAACAGTTCTGATCAAACACCCACCGTAATATATATTTTATGTGAATATATAACATATATATCACGGTGGGCCCTACGTCTTGATGAACGGTGGGAGCTTGGATTTCATCTAAAATCATTTCAAGAGTGGCAGGTGCAACATGTGTATCACTGTACACTATCATAGGGGTAAATGGCTCACTAATGTGATAGCACTATCCAAACATTGTCCATGTACATCAACACTGTCCAAACATTGTCCAGCACCGTCCAACACATCTAGACGGTGTGGATGAAATAAATACATCACGGTGTGGCCCACATGGCAAAACAAGTGGACGGCTTGGGTCTAAAACACATCAAAGGTGGGTCCACGATGGACAGATGGTTTGGATCTAACACATACATCGTGATGGGCCTACAGAACTGCTGATGTCAGTACACAGCTATATAGCTGGTGTGCAGTACCTTGGCCAATCCATCCAGCAGGTGGGTCCCATATGGGGCCCACCACATACATACATACATATATACATCTAATATAATATTATATTTTATTTTATTTTTTTGATTGAAAGAGGTCCAGCGTCTAGGTCTGGACGCTGGAGGGTGTGTATAAAACTCATACACCTTGTGGGTCCCACATTCTGAACCATCTGACCATCCAGACTATGGACGACATGGATACAACATATACAACATGGGTGGGTCCACGCACATGGCCCACCAGAGATTTAAATCTGCCTCATTCCCTGGCCCATGGCCAGGGAATTGGATGGACGGCGTTGATGAAAAACATACATCAGGGCCCCACGGTTTGGATAACACACATGCGTTAGGTGGGGCACATCCAGACAGCTGTACTGTTTGGATACATCACAAACATGGGCTCCACGTCCATGCAATGGAGGACATGGATTTCAACATATAAATCACGAGCCCCACTGTCCAAACGGACAATGTGAAATACAGCACATATATCATGGTGGATCCCACCGTCCAGCAGCTGGACGGTGGAGATACAATGCATGCATCAAACGGGGGAACGGTATCGATGAAAGATGTATACTAGGTGGGGTCCACACGTGTAGCCCACCAATCAAGCAGATATATGTGTTTCCCTTCCATCCAGCGTCCAACGTCTGGGCAGCATGGCTGGAACACGCAGATCAAGTGGGTGGATCCCACCGTCCCAGCTCGACGGTGAGGATACAACATTTACTTCATGTGTGGGCTCCACGGTACCGTCCATCACAGTGGACCATCACACAAGGAAAATAAAATAAATAAATAAAGAGATAGAGAGATGTGAGAAGGGGAGGGACCCCACCACTATGAGCCATCTTATACAATGCATACATCAAAATGGGTCCCACCATGTTGGACCTAAATAAAAAAAAAATTGAGATCGAATGCTATGAACACCCACCATTCGATCTTCTTGGTCCGGTGGAATCCCTATCTCCTTGGCTTCGACTTTGACGGAGGATGATGAAGTTTGAAGGGTTAGGATGAAAGACGTGGGGGTAGGAAGATGGGCTATACCAAGCTCTTCTCATGGAGAGCTTAGGACGGTTGGGTTGCTTGGAGAGAGAGAGAGAGAGAGAGAGAGAGAGAGAGAGAGAGAGAGAGAGAGAGAGAGAGAGAGAGAGAGATGGGTGAGTGATAGGGTGTGATGTGTGCTTGACATGTAAGGGATGGGTTGCTTTAGTAAGGGAGTGATGAGATATGTACTTGACTTTGATGTGTACTTGATCGATATGATTGATTGATTGATTTGACATATTCTCTTGGGTTTTGCAAAGTGTGGCATTTTCCTCGAACTGAACGTAGGCCCACATCTCCTGGCCTGGGTATCGCCTCGGCACGCGGGATGCGGCGTCGGAACCGTGGCGACGGCGCGGTCGTTAGGGTACAAGTCTCGAGTCGACCCGACTCTTGAATACAAGATACGATCCAGGGTGTGCGCAAATGCTATCTACGCGTCGCGAGTCACCAGAATTTGATTGAGAGGACCGCGAAAGCATATGGAACAGTACGGGCCAGGATACGGGTCTCACAATCATGGGGGTGCTGAATCCCCTGTGCGTCATCCTCTGTGAACGTCAGGCTGCATGGACTCATCTGAGGTTCCTTGCTCGGTGTATCAGCAAGGTGGATATAAAGTTCGGGGTCAGTACTTCGAGCGTGAGCTTTTCGTGCTTGGTTCGAATCCCCTCCTCCAGACAGTCCCCCACATATTGTCCGAATCTCAACGGCGTCGTCCATTGCTTTGCTCGAAGGTTAATCCTTCTGAGGTTATTTCTCTTCCTTCACATACTTCCGTAGATGCCCTTTGTGAATAAGAGTTTCGATCACTTCTTTCAAGTCGACATAGTCACTAGTGTTGTGCCCATGGTCGCGATGAAAGCGGCAATATTCGCGCTTATCTCACTGACCTGCTTCCGTTTTCATGCAGCTCGGCCACATTAAAATCTTCTTGTCTTGGATATCCAAGAGGATCTGCTCTTAAGAGGTATTGAGGGGAGTATACGAGCTGAATTTGCTCTTGTGCCTTCGACTCGACCTCTAATCATAGGAGGTACTCTTGTCCGACCTTTTCTTGTTTGCTTATTGCGGGGCTTCATCTTTTCGCTTCTTGTCTTTGGATGAATATTTCGAGCCATGGGTATTCTTTTGCGAACTAAATAACTTTTCGGCGTTTGAGTACTTCTGAGCTCGACTTATGAGCTCTCCAAGGGTGTTCGGTGGATTCTTCCTTACCGAGAAGAGGAATCGTCCGTCTCGAAGCCCGGATATCATCGCAGTTAGCGCAGTTTTATCAGAGTAGTCGTTGACTTGCAATGCTTCCTCATTGAACCATTGGATATAATCCTTTAACGGTTCCCCATTCCTCTGCTTGACGGTGAGTAGATTAGTAGATGGCTTCTGACACTTCTTTCTGACGATGAACTGTGTCAGGAAGGCTCTACTAAGCTTGGCAAACGAGCTGACTAAGCTCGGCAAACGAGCTGACCGAGTTCGGTTTCAACTGTCGATACCAATTTCTTGCAGACCCCGTGAGGGTTATGGAAAAGGCCCTGCACATCATTAGCTCAGAGGAGTATTGAATTTGCATCCAAGAGCGATAAGACTCCATGTGCTTGGTTGGATCTCCAGAACTGGAATATTGGATGATTGGGGGCATCCGGAACCTAGAGGGTATTACCGTGCTCATGACGTCGCTGGTGAAAGGAGGCTCTGTTTCCTCCATCATTGCCTCAACTGCAGCGGGAGCCTGTGCCTGGTAATCCCGGCGCATGCTCTTGATCTGGCCTCACAGCTCATTGAGCTGAGCTTCCCAGGGGTCTTTATTCTCGGCCACTGCTTCTCGAGCTTGGTCAGGCTCAGGAGTCCTTCCGTATCTTCTTTGTTCCAATTTGTGGCGAAGATCGGTCGGAACCAATGCTGATGTCTCAGAGACATGTGTTAGGGCTCGGTTCGGTGGTTTCCGTGCTGGCGTTGGGATCTGACCTGATGCTCCTCGTGAGACATCTCGAGATGCTGTGAGGGTCAGATGTTCTGCAATTGTTGGAGCATTTACTTCTTGATCTAGAGGTGGATGTTGTCTATTCATTTGCTATCTCATCTGGCTGACCTCGTTGACCAGCATTTCCATTTGGTTTTGTAATGCCTGATATTTGCCTCTTCGATTCCTAGATCGCTGAGTAGGCTCTCTAGGTGCAAACTCTATCTGCAATCCCGAAGTTGAATTCTGAGCCCTAGACGGCTCGAGATTAGTGACAATAGTTGGCGTATGCATTTTCTTCTTTCCTTTTGTCATTTCTCCTCGGTAAAGTAAGAACAATTTTTTGTTCTAATTCCCTCAGACGATGCCAAAATGTTGATGCAGAAATCTGGCTCACCCTCACCGAGCTCCGAGCACCAGTGTCGAGCCCTGTAAACCTGCACACGATGTAAGCAAAGGAGACCCTATCTAAAGAAGGGGACCCTCTGATGCCAAAGTCAGGCTAGAAATTTGGTTCTAAGTAGTGTGGTGGGGGTTTAAGTGAGAGATTTTGCATACCTATTCATGTAGATATGTCTCCTATTTATACATTTTTCTTGAGATGAACGTGTCCGTCATTCTCGGCATGATCCCCGCCGTTTAGCAAGACTGATGCGTGCGCTGATGTTGGCCGTTACCCTTAGATTGTGTGCCGTATACTACTCCAGACATGCGTTACTGGAGTTGGTCCTTGAGCGTAATTATAAGACACAACTTTGTCTGAGCCGACCCTGTAGTTTAGGTCTTACCTATAACAATCCAGGCCCACAAACTGGTTAGTCCTGGTGGCTTTTCGACGAGGGTCTGGTCGGAGTCATCGGACGAGGCGTGTAATGGCTTCTTTCAGGTTCCAGGTTGATGTCAAAGCTCTACAAAAAAAACTTGGAAGCCGAACCTTGACTTCTATGACCAGGCTAGGATAGATGAGCTATTACCGAGCTGAGGCTCGGCTCATCGACCTCTGTCGTCCGACCTGCTATGACGAGCTCGCTCAACTGGCTGAGTCGGGCTTTCCTCAATTGGGGTCAAAGTATACCTGTCTTGGTGTGACTGCTCGATCGGCCGAGCCGAGTCTACATCTTCAAAGGTTGGCCTAGATTTTCCCATAATAATCATGATAAATTTTGAGACAATACTTAGTCAAATTGAAGAGTACATTATCATTTTTTAGAACTAAATGGAAAAACCCACACGAACTATATTTTGCATCATATCTACTGGATAATCAGCCAAAATCAAACTAATACTATCGATTGTATGATCCCGACAAATTTCTTAATTGACATTTTTCATCCAACATGTCTGAACCTATTTCCTATTAGACCATACAGAAGAATCCTACTAATGCTACGGCTTTTAAACCAAGAAAAAATATAGGAGTCATGTATGCATTACGTTGTATACTCTCACTTAAAATCACCCAAAATTGATCATCGGATCATAAGACCGACCACTCATTCATACCTAGTCAACCCAAGAAACCCCATGAGATGTTCGATTTACGACTTTAAGATCATCCGACCATTGATTTTCAAATCCGACTCTTATAACCATCCAATTAAAGATAGATGAATGGAACCAGTAATCAAAACCGCTCGATGGGTGGGTCACTGAGTGAAGGAACATGTGACCAACATGCAGGCGAAAACGGATTGGCTACTCCCCCTGCCACCAGCCAATGGCTGGTGGTCGGTGTTCTATGGGCCCCACCATGATATGTGTTTCATCCATGTTGTTCATCTAGTTTTTGAGACCATTAAAAACTTTTCGCGGGTCGTAAAAGTTTTGTATCAAGCTGATATTTGTTTTTTCCCTTCAACTGGGTCTGTATGACTAATAAACAGATTGGATGTCAAATAAAAAGTACAGTGGGCCTTAGGAGGATTTTAAGGGTGGATATCCAATCACTATTATTTTCCTGTGGTGTGGTCCACCTGAGATTTATATCCCTCTCATTTTGGAAATCAAACCCTAAAATGATATGTAAAAATGGATGAACGGAATGAATGAAACACATACATCATGGTGGGCTCACAGAGCACCGACCAACAACCACCGGGCTGGCGGAAGGCGAGTAGCCAATCCGTTACCCATGAAGGCGACCTATGACGAGCCACACGTGTGAATAAAGGAGCATGTGAGGGTGTGTTCAAGTAGAAATTCAGGGTGTGTTCAAGTAGAAATTCCTTCCGCTTTCTTTTCTTCTTTGAGTAGGAGACTGATGCAGAGATGAACATGACGAGGTTGGACACCATCTTCCTCAAGGATGACTACTCCGAATTCACGGAGCTCCTCTGGACTCCTGACATAGACTTCTTGAATCCACAAGAAAAGAAAGCAAGAAAATAAAAATAAATTCAAACTTTTGATTGATCAATGAAATAAACGAGTTCACAATGGGAGAGAAATCAGAAGCAAACTATAACTAAAACTCCCTGAATTCGCAACTTACTATAAATAGTAAACTCACTATTTATAGATGATCGTGATGTCTACTAGTGCGCAAGGTTTTTGGCCGGCCAAAAATAGTAAGTGCCCTATTTGGCTTCACCAAGTTGTTCTCCTAATTATTGTAAGCTCTTTTCACGTTGGGCGCAACTCCTAGAGCCTAACAGATGAAGAGTTATAATCAAACTAAAACTTACCATTTATAGTAAAATTGGAATTAAAATAGCGAAACGACCATAGATTCGGGGGTATTTCGCAAATTCATCTTGCACAACCCGACATAGTAGGGTTGGGTGGCTAAAGTAGCTCGTTCTACCCCAAAATCATATATTTTATGCTCGATAACTTATTCCAGATTGTGAGATACGCCCAATTTAAGGTCTGACGGTCTGGATCACTTTTGTCGTCGATCGAGCCTTTTCAGATCTATCTTGGCCATGAAACTGTTCGCGACTCGCTCTACATCAATCCCATCCACTTCAAAAGATCTCGTCCTACTCTTGTTCATGATACTTGGTCAGGTCCGCGACGTTAAAAGTCTGTGAAATCGCCATGTCATCCGGAAGATCAATAATGTAAGCGTAGTCATTGATCTTTCGGATGATTGGTACCGGTCCAATTTTCTTATTCTTCAACTTATTGTACGACCCGGTCGGAAATAGTTCTTTACGCAGATGGACCATAACGTGGTCGCCTACCTCGAATACTTTTTGTCTCTGATTCTTATCCGCTTGCTCCTTGTACTTCTCGTTCGAGGCATATAGCTTGGTCTGCACCTTCGCATGGATGCCCATGATCCTGTCTGTCATATGTTCTGCTACAATGCTCATGCTTGGAAGTTTGGACAAAGGGACCAAGTCAAGTGTGTGGTGAGACACTCGTCTGTAAATAATTTGGAACGGGGATTTCCCTATTGAATGGTTCACCATATTGTTAATTGAAAACTCCGCTTGAGACAAAGCCAAATCCTATTGCTTCAGTTTTTCTCCTGAAATACAGTGAAGGAGGTTTCCTAATGTGCGATTCACAACCTTGGTCTGCCCATCAGTTTATGGGTGGTAGGTGCCGCTAAATTAAAGTCATATATCAAATCGAGTCCACAAAGTCCGCCAAAAGTGGCTAATGAACTTCGTGTCACGATTAGAAGTAATGGTCTTCGGGACCCGTGTGGTCGTATGACCTCCTTGAAGAATAGATTCACCACGTGTGTTGCATCGAGGGTCTTCTTGCATGGGATAAAGTGCGTCATCTTGGAGAAACGATCTACCACCATGAACACTGAATCCATGCCACGTTGTGTTAATGGGAGACCAAGCACGAAGTCTATAGATAAAATTTCCCAAGGACCGTCAGTGTAACATCCCAAAAATCGGGGGTCAAGCATAAACTCAACTCTCGAGTTCCAGAACATCACTTATGCAACAAAATGAATGATGATTGAATGTTGACTGTATTCGTGCATTGAACATGAGTGAGATTAAGCCAAAACAGCATATCATACTCCATAGACAGTTAAATTGCAGTGGAAGACTGTGATAGATATATATAATATAAAAACAGTGGTGAGTCTCCAGAGTGTGATAAAGTTACCAGGTTAAATAATTACAAGTACAGTTCTAAAATATACCACATGTGAGGAAGTGTAATGTCTTCTATCCCAAGTACCATAGCTCCGTCAATACAATATCAGGTCTTCATAGACCTGCTAGAGAGATACAGATAGGAGAACTCCTCCTCATCACTATAGAAGTAGTCCGGCTCTGCTTCATAAGCATCGCTATCATCTAAAACTCAACAAATCTGGTTGGTGTGTACAACACCGTCCCGTAACGTGGGAGTGAGTAGCTAACTCAGTGGAACAATAAATCATAGGTTAACATGTTATCAATACAGTCAAGCAGAAAGCAAGAAAATCAAACACTCCTAACTACTCTTATTAATGCAAGTATGGATGCAGGTATGATGGATGCCCTCACCACACCCTCCCTTGTGCGACACCATCTCACGTTCGCGGCATGCTTTCATCCCTCAGTGCTCCACATCTTCCAGGCACATGCAATGCATGATGAGCATGATTACCAAGTTTTTAATTAGTCTATTTCAAAACAGCAGGATTAGGAAACTAAGGTACCTCCCTTGTATCATTCCCAAATATGATCCATTCTAGGGTCGTCAATGCTTGTTAATATCAGACGATGGTGTGTTTTCTAGGTCACTGCAAAGGCTGCCAGGGCTGTTACACACAAAGGTTACACCACTCTCTCATCACCTCTTAAACGATTCATCACTATACAGAAACAGGCCTAGTTCATACTCTATATACTGCGGCATGACTCTAAGGTTCACCGCGATTTCAGAGTATGCTCGAGGTCACTACAAAGAGCTGCCAGGGCTGTTACTCGCATTCGTTACACCACTCCCCCATCACCTTATCAATGTAGGCCGACAGCACGAATATAGTGTCCCATACCACCATAATCGGTTCACGAGTCTGGTTGCTCACTGGTCACTACGGGGAGGCACGTGGCCCCAGCGTAGGCCGACAGCTCGACCACGGTGTCCCATACCACCATGCCTGGCTCATGAGTCTTAGCGGATCGAGGTACCATGGTTAAAAGGGATTCCACTAGTAAGTTTGGTACCCTAAGTTCAAGCAGTAGCGACCAAACATGGTGAACATACATTAGACATATCGGGTTACATGACGAGCCTGACTAGGTCGAGCGCACAATCAATTGGACGACATGAAGTGCATACGCACTTCGCGTAGCCTAACCACTGTCGCCAACTGACGTACGACTCGGGTTCGTTAAACACATCTTATGTGGTGACATGAATCTCAGCCACGATCTCCAATCTGGTACCGACTATCTAGACTATAGACATAGTCCCAAACTCAATCAATTCTCATCCATAGCATGTGTAGTAAAGCATGATAAACAAAGTAATTCAAGCATACTAGTAGGCATGTTATAAGGCATGTTATAAAGCATGATATAAAGCATGTTGTAAAGCACTACATCAATAGGAATACAAACACATATATAGTAAGTAATCGGTTTAAGTAAACAACCTCATGGAGGTAATCATACATGTCTCTAAGGTAGTCGAGAATCCTATCTCAACATCCTCCTAAGGCATCAACATCCCAACACTTATTCACTCAAGCATTTCCACAAACACTTAACATACACTATTTCAACATACATAGTGTATGTTAACAAACATGTGTTAGGGCGAATCCTTTCGCCAAGCAAGTATTTTACGCATACATAATATATTCATACAACAATTAATCATGGCAAACACATCTCTAAAATATACATGTATACGGTACTTTTTACAATACAGTATTTCTACATACATAGTGTATATTAGTAAAACATGTATTTAGACGAATCCTTTCACCAAATAAGTATTTTATCCATATATCGTATATCCATACAACAAATAATCATGTCAAACACATTTCCAAAAAATATACGTATACGGTATTTTCTATGAATACCTAGAACATGTAAAATTCCATATTCTACAACTTTAATCGAAACAGAAAATGGAAAGCACTTTGTACATGTGCAATTGCATGCAGATCATGAATCTATCATTATCTGATATTGAAAGTGTTGAAAACTGTAACCTATACACCTAAAGTCCTCACCTTGTGTCATAGAATCGTAACAGAGTCGATAGGTTTGCTAAGCTTCCGTATTCGGCAGTTTGACAACCTAGAGAACGAAATAGGTTAGCTATTTCATAACCTACAACCTATACAGCCCCAAAACATACTAGGGTTTGGGTTTCTTATCTAGAAACGGAGCTGGAATCGCCAGGAAAGCGATTAGAACGGAGCGGTGGAGCTCGTGGAGCGGCAGGGAAGCACGGCAGGAAGATTCTCCCACATCTCTCTCTTTCCCTAGGGTTTTTGTCAAATTCGGATGGCTGAAATGGGAGAGGGTTTAAGGTCCTTATATAGCCTAAAAACTCACCGAAATAGACTTGGGAACAAGGTATACTTCGGTCTTGTCCAAAAGGCATCTGTTTCAACTCAACGGAGCTTTTCTGGAGCCCTCATTGAGCCAAAGATCGGACTTAAGCTCACAGACACCAGATCCAGGTGGAGTTAAGTTTTCATTTCAGTCGGATTCCCAGATCACGCGTGGCAGACCAGTTTCAGTTCGACGGTCAGTGGGTCTCGATCGGAGATTCCGAGTACATGTAAATGTTTATGAAAATTTTCCTGATCCAAGGGTGTATTTGGGTTAGATTCTGACGGTCTGGTTGCTTAATACTAATTCGCAAGCGACGAGTCTCAGATTACTATTCAAGATATTTATTTTTGTAAAGAAACAAGTGTTTTTACACTCTCTCGCTCCGGACTCAAGCGAACAGCCGTGGGACACTGGCTGGATTTGATTTCCGAGATGGTTGTCAAGCCCAGCGAGGCGGTCCTAATTCCTTAATTTCGAGTTATTCGGACTTCCGACGTGCGGTCTAGATTTGATACGGAGTTTCAACGTGCTCCTGAGAGTAGTCGGGTAATGAGATTGATCCTAGATTTTAGGGTAACCTAGCGTCAATGATTCTACAAGTTTTGGGTCTTGCAGATCATATTTAAAGTGGATCAAATGGATTTCGTAGCTAATCTAGTTTAGCACTTAGTTACTTTGTCTCATTTCTAAAGGATTTAGTCTTATAAGATTTCTTTCTGAGGTGGTACCTAGTCCTTTGTAGTTTATATATAAAGTGATCCAAGTTATACTACTTAGCTAGTTTAAGATAGCGTCTAGGGTGAAAGTACTTAGAAAAATTGAAAGAATAAGGTGGTGAAGGGTGGGATTTGTGAAGGAAATGAGTTCAAAGGCGGCTTTAGACTTTGAGTTTGAGTTCTAACAGGTTAATAAGGTGTTAGGAGCGGCCCATTGCCTAAGGACGTCTAATTCCAGGTTGACAAAAATTCGGGCTGTTACAGTCAGGCACAGATAACGGGATATAGAGGCCCGTATTCTGAGATTGCCTCTTCGAGGTCTGATAAACATGACAATGTTGTACAACTTTTCCCACATCATACACCAATTGTGGTCAGTAATACAGCTCTTTCACAAGAGCTCACGTCTTGTCTCACCCAAGGTGTCCACCGATGTCACATTTATGTAGCTCTTGAATAATCTACTCCCTGAGAACTTTGGGGGATGCACAATCAATTCATTTTGAAGAGAAATCCGTCCTGTATATAAAGGTCATTGGGATGACCTTCTTAGCACTTCATCCAAGAATCTTTGAAATCCTCGTTCTCGACGTACAACTCCTTGAGACAGTCAAAGTCGTCCACCTCATTGCTCATTATAACAAGTAGTGATGCATAGTAGCTAAGTGCATCAGCTACCTTGTTCTACTGCCCTGACTTGCACTTCAGAACGAACGTGAATTCCTGTAAAAACACAACCCATCTAGCATGCACACGATTCATGTTAGTCTGACTGTTAATAAACTTTAATGCTTGATGGTCAGTGTATAAAACAAACTCTCTTTGAATAGATAGTGTCGCCAATGTCACAGCGCATGAACAACTGCGTACAACTCAAGCTCATATGTCGACCACTGCTTTCTGGTTTCGATGAGCTTCTCGTTCTAGAAGGCTACTGGCTTGCCTTCCTGTGATAATACTCCTCCAATCCTGACATATGAAGCATCACACTCAACCTCAAACAACTTATCGAAATTAGGAAGCACGAAGACGGTGTCGTGGATAAACGATACTTGCTCTCATGAAAGCTCTTGTCAACCTGATCGGTCCACAGAAACGGTCCTTTTTTCATGCAATCTGTAATAGGTGCGACTATCGTGCTAAAATTTCACGCGAATCAACGATAGAAGGTCGTCCACCCGTGAAAGCTCCTCACCTTATGAATGTTTGTCAGGATCGGCCATTCCCTAATGGCTCGCACCTTTTCATTATCCACACAGATGCCCGTGGATGTTACAACAAATCTTAGGAACAACAGGCTGTCCGTTAAAAAGCTACACTTCTTCAAGTTGAGGTATGACTTATTAATTTGTAGAACCTGCAACACTTGCCTGAGATGTTTCATGTCCTCCATCTCATTCTGACTATATATCAATATATCATCAAAATATACTATCACAAATCGACCAATAAATAGTTTTAGAACTTGATTCATCAAACGCATAAAAGTACTTGGTGCGTTTGATAAACCGAAGGGCATGACCAGTCACTCATATAACCCTTCTTGGTCTTGAATGTCGTTTTCTACTCATCATCGGGTCGGATGGGAATCTGATGGTACCTGCTCCTTAGGTCTAGTTTATAAAACACCTTAACCCCTTCTAGCATGTCGAGCATGTCGTCCAAGCACGGTATTGAGAATCAATATTTGATGATAATTTTGTTGATTGCCCGGCTGTCGACACACATGCTCTAGCTCCCATCTTTTTTAGTGTTAATAATGCTGGTACGACACATGGCCTAATGTTCTATCTTAAGAGACCCTTACGGATCAATTCATCCACTTGCCCCTGAAGTATCTCACACTCCTTCCAACTCATCCGATAATGAGGACGGTTGGGCAAGATAGCCCCAAGGATGAGGTCTATGCGATGTTGGATGTCCCTCATGGGGGGCAGTCCATCGGGTAAATCTTTAGGCTAGACTTCCTTTGAATTCTTTTAGCAATAATCTTAAACTTAGAGGAATGTTTAAGGGTTACGATTTCTCGCTCATCACCACACGGCGTATACCTCGCTGGTTTCCTTGCATTCGTCCATGAAATCCCGAATGGTCAAGAGGAACTCCCCTCCACTTTAGAGGCTTCAGAGTAGTTCTTTAGTGCCATAGAGATAAGGATTATTTTTCGACTATCCTTGACGAAGGCGTAAACATTGTCTCTTACTCGATGGGTTGCATCACCGTCCAACTGTCAGGGTCGACCGAGTAAAATATGACATGCTTCCATGTTGACCACGTCACAAAGTATCTGATCCTTATAATTTTTTTCAATTGAAAACGAGACAGTGCATTATTCAGTTAACTTGGTCTCATTTACCTTTTTTATCTAGCTAATTGAGTATTATAATGCCCCGACTTTGCAGGACCCAAGTATATGACCTGTTTCCCAAAAACCTGAGTGTTAACCTTGAAGGATGGTTAAATTCGAGCATACATTTTTTTTTCTTCATCCAAAGTAAGTAGATGAGCGTAGAATGGACAAATCATACATAATGAAAAATTTCTTTTAAATGTAGAATATACAAAGGTTGCTTATGATGACTTATACAAATAAATGTCCCAAACTTACAATTATAAAGTGAAATGATGTTACATGTAAACAAGACAAATTATAACAAATCTGGAACTGTAAACCACGTAGTAACTCTTGACAATACAATCATGCATCTTCATTAGTGACACTCTGCTCCTCATCAGTCTGAACCTGAAGATCAATTAAGTCACCTGTGCTACCTGTACGGTTATATGTTTGATGGATGGGTGACCAACTCAGTGTGAATTCCCCTCAAGATTACACATCGCCGTATTAGGTAAGCATAGTTATAAAATAAAGCATACAAAACAATACATAATGTAGGCCTTATTAGATGCATGGATGCATAAATGCAGTCACGCCCCAGGGATGCATATCCATTCGGAAGTTGGGCTCGTCACCCATGCAATCATCGAACGTAGGAAAATCATCCAGTTAGAAAGAGGCTAGTCATCAGTGAAAGCATACTATGTGTGGCGTAATGACTGCCTATCATACATCACGTTTATTAGCGATAGACACTGGTCTATGCCATGTATGCATGATTAGCCAAACCACTATTAGTCTAGTTATAATCGGCCAGTTTTAAATAAGTTCAAGATCACTACGGGGGCTCGTCACCAGCGTAGGCCGACAGCTCGAGCATAGGTCCCATACCACTATTCCCGGCTCATGAGACTACCATCGTAGGATGTTTAATGGAAACCCGTCGACTAGTGGCTAATCATATTACAATATATGGGGCTTACTATCGCATGGTTGTATAGAAATGGTACATCAAGCCACTTGGGGCAAATACCAAAACCGAGCCACATAGGGCAAATGTCAAAATTGAGCCACACAGGGCAAATGTCAAAACTAAGCTACATAAGGCGAATTTTGAAACTAAGCTACATAGGGCGATTATTAAAACCGTACAATAAAGACCATCCACAACAACTCATGAATGGTAGGCCCACATCAATATCCATTTCAAACCGCCATTCAACAACCACTAAGTTGAAGGCTCATTATAATCACCATCAATCAGGTTATATCCACAAGTAGTTTAAGTGGGGGTTCCCCATTGATATACTAGTTTAAGTTCCATAAGCAAACCACAAGTAATCCACAAGTATGAGAAAATATGCATGATAATTATTAAGCATGTTATCTAGCATATCAAAATCAACAATTACTACAAGTACTCACAAGGTAAGATATCAATTAACAATTTAAAGTTAAAATAAACTATCACTTATGCTGATGGGAAAGATGGGAAGCTCAAGGGGAAGAATCATCACCTGATGAATTGAATCACCTTCTAGTGTCGCTAAGTGCTTGCACCCTTAGAATCAAATCCTACCACAAATCATGAACTTGTATAATTAGATCCAAGTTCTATGCACTATCTAGGTTTAAGATCATAGCCTAGGGTTTGAATCATTTATCCTAGGGTTTTAATTAGGATTTTCATTATAGGGTTTAGTTTTAGGCCTATATTTAGGGGTTCATCCTGAGTTAGGTCTCAGTTTAGATTCTTGGATTCAATTTCTAATGGATGTAATAACTATATTAATAAGGTTACTAATTAAAAAAAGTAATCCAATAATAGCTAACGATGTATAGTCGATCGTAAAGCTAATGAAACAATCATTAATATTAACAATATGTCGAGACGCTAATAGTTATCGTAATGAGAATAGCTAGTATGCTCCAATTATCAATGATAATATTTAAGGGCAGTGAAATAAAAGACTCATGCCTAATAATGATACTTTTTGTATGTAATAACTAATATTAGTATGAATAATTTTACTAATGGCTATACATATATAATACTAATAATCTAATAGTGATGGTAATGGTAACAATGATAATTTACAAGTTCATATTTAAATATACCAACATTATCTAATCTCCTTATAATGACTAATGATCTATTAAATAATGCGAGTAATAATAATAACGATTATTACTAAAAAAAATATAATAAGGGCTAACACTAATACTGATAATCATATTCATAAGAATTTTCCTAAATAATGTTATCTAATGGTAATTGTCATAACCATCCATAATGAATCTAGTCATGATAATAGATATCATGGTCTACCATGAATAAGGCTATTTGGGCCTGCATTAGAGTGAACAGGCCTACACTTGTGGTCGAGGTAATTACATGCATTAGTTTATAGTTCATGCATAAAGCTTGGTAGTGTGGTTATATGGTTTATGAATTTTGTTTTGAAAGGTTCCCCAATGAAAATGATTGGATTGAGTGTACGTTCTCCAACGTGCAATTTCTTCGGGCCCATCTACCTGATGATGGGGTTTGTGCACGTCTAAGCTATTTAGACAAGGCCTGAACTAGACCCGGATCGGCCTAGCCATTGATGTTCGGTGGTGGTTCCGAAACTGGGCCTGAACTAGGCCTGGTTTGGCCCACCCTTTACCGTCCAATGGAGGCCCAACAACTAGGCTATTCCAGAGTCCCTGCAGCCCACTGTATTTGGAGGGCAAGGCCCACTGTGATTTTGGCCAAGGTCTGGGCCGATTTCAGCCCGGCATGTAGCCCACTACCACGGTCCACCTGATAGGCATTTTCAGCGTTTTGCATAGCCCATGTGAAGGCCCATTTTTGGCTCTTCACATGGCCTGATGGAGGCCTGTTTCCAGTCCTATCCTGGCCCACCAAAGACTGGTTTTAGTCCAGTTTTCCCACAGCCTAGATGAGGCTTTCTTCAGTCCATTTACGCTGCCGATCTGGGAGCCATTTTTAGTCCACCTGAGTAACATTTTCAGTTCATATTGTGGCCTAGACGAAGGTCTGTTTCAGCTCAGTTCACGGCCTGGAGAACGGTAATGGCCCCAACCACGGTAGTTATGTCTGGTAGAAAGATGGAAGGGTAAGGGGGCAGGGCGTTACCTGGGTTGCTCCGAGCGTCTGCCGAGTTGAGCTCA
Source organism: Magnolia changhungtana (assembly GCA_030180095.1). Lineage (NCBI taxonomy): Eukaryota > Viridiplantae > Streptophyta > Magnoliopsida > Magnoliales > Magnoliaceae > Magnolia > Magnolia changhungtana. The sequence continues at coordinate 3,704,347 of JASAUF010000579.1, forward strand.
GGGCCCAGCACTGCTGCAGTGGTCTGGATAGAACCTCGCCTCCCTCTTCTTCATTTTTAGGTGGCTGGAAAGAGTCAGGACTCAGCTCTGACTCGCTAAACCCCACCCATAGCTCAGACAGGTCGGCCATGGTGGTGTGGTGCAACATCCGCACCACCCTATCTTCTTCTTTCTTTCTTTTTTTCTTTTTCTTTCTTCATGTACTGGAAACTCAACATGGCATGAACCGGCCCAACTCGAACCGCAACTCAGTGCCGTTTGAACAAGGAATGTGCCCAATCTGCAATGGCGGATCTTGAATGAAGGCTTCCTCCTCCAATCGGCTCCTTTCAGACAGTCCGTATGGACGCCATGGAGCTTATAGAGGAGATATTTCAAAGTTCCATGGGCGTTTGGGTGATGGGTTTGGACTTGAGAGGGAACAACTGATTTTTCTCTCTCATTCTCTTTATGAAGAGAAAACCTATCTCGAAGGGCTAGGATTTGCCTGATACGGACGGCTGGGATTGAAAAGGAGAGAGAGCACATGGATTGATGAGCTGTTTATGAGAACAGTTTCCTCTTATGGACATGGTGTGTTTGTAGGGTCTGTTTGCACCAAGGATCTTGTGCATGTGTGGTTGCACGAATATGTACGGAAGACATAGTTTTGGTCGGAACTAAGGGCCGCATCTGATGGACGGTTAGGATCGTCCCAATGGCTGGCACATGTGGGCCACTGATCAAGAGGACCGGACGCTCGTCCGTCCTCTGTCAAAAACCTAAAGAGTGAGAGAGGTTTCTCCGTTTTTAGAAAGTGCGGGTTAGACCTGACTTGACTGGATTACTCCATCCGGTGCACTGTGAGTGCATGTGAACTGTGCACATGCACATCCCCAAAGTGGAGCCCACAGGACCAGCTAACAAAATCAAAGCCGTCCATCAACTTCCACTGGTCTTATTAACATCCCTGACTGACCACAAGGCAGATCCTAAACTCAGATGACCCACACTTGCTAATTACACGTTCAATTAATGATTTCCGCCAATCCAATTGTCAGATTAGTTCCGATTCGATCGTCAATGGTCAAATCATGGATATATGACCTGTTGTGCCCTTATAGCACTAAATATCAAGTTACACTACTTTTTATAATGTTATTTGTTGTTATCATTATTATTATTATTATTTCTACCATTATTATTATTATTACTATTACTATTATTATTATTATTATTTTTATCATTATGATCTTTATTATTATTATTATTATTATTATCATCATCATCATCATTATTTTTCCAAGTTGTTCATCATGGTTTGCATCTTGACCAACGCCTTTTATTTATTATATGGCTTAATGAGAAAGGTTAAATTATTTTAAATTTGTAAATGAGCCCTGCTTTCTAAATACAAAGATTATTTTACGATCTATGAAGATCTGACGATCAGATCATTACAAAATATGATCAAGGATGATTCCTAGGGTTCTCGGCCTAGTTTGGGTGAAGTCATTAGAAAGTTTAATAATCAAGTGGCCTAATCGAAATGATCAAGTGGTGTGCAGTTGTGGGAGTCTTTAAAGTTAGACGAACGATGGGACTGTTGATCTAGACCTTAGGACGTAGGATGGAGGGTCTGATTGGCTCATTCTATGAACGAAGATAGCTCCTAACGTGTGGGTTCATTGGCTCATGTCCTGAAGATATGATGGACTAATATGAAAATCAATCGGATAGATGGCTTGTTATACAGATAAATATTGTACAAGATGGTTGAGATGAATAGATCGAGAATTACTGGGTGTTGGTGTGCATGTATAACCACGTGTGTTTCCACACATGTAAACAGATTTAGGCTTCCCCGATAACGCCCGTGTACTGAAAAGTACGGGCGTTACAAGTACGGGGAAGGATGTTTCATCGTCGATAGCTGCAACTTGTCCACCTTCACTCTTGAGACAATGTTCTCGCTACTTCCATTGTCTATGATCACGTCACAGACTTTTCCGTTGACAGTGCACCGTGTACAGAATATATTGTGTCGCTGTGGATGTAATTCCTTCCATGGACTATACAGTAATCGCCTCATATGTAGAGATTCGCCACAATCCTAAACCGTCCACTCATCGCCATCTGCTCCTTCCTTAGTACTGGCTTGCTTATGTTCATCAAATCCAGGGTCATCATATGCAGCCTCACCTTCACCGCCCCATTCGTTTGTGGCCAAGTGTGTTGTGAGACGTTGAGGACATGTGTTTGATAAGTGGCCCAGTTGACCACAGCGGAAATAATTGTTCGACCTTGGCCAAATATAAGGATTTGAAATCCTACTCAGGCCTACTGTTATGGGTGCTACATGTTGAGGCCTAAATGAACCGCTTCCTGTATCACAGTTTGCGATTGCGAGAGGTTGAGAACGTTCTTGTACTAGTTCTTTTTCTCATGCCAACACTGGATCCTACGTGGGACTCGTTATGGGGGGTCGAGTTGAGGGATAAAGCCAATTAAAGACTCTCATAAGCTGTGTTTCTGCTTGTAACACCCCATACTTTTCAGTACTCGGGTGTTACCATGTCACCCAACTTAGTATGAATACTAACCTAGCTTATTGAATGTTCACCCTCATTCTAATAGAAATTTGACCGTCGAAAATAATTCCCTTCCACATATCAAACTATTCATTCGATTGACTTTTAAAATAGTCCATTATAACTTTAAAGACATCTATTTTGGGATCTCAATCATTTTGATAGACCAATTAAATCATTCATCATCAATTGAAGGATCTAAATCCAAAGACCAACTCTTCATCAAGTTTACAACCTCCCATAGGACGATCCATCATTTGAAAAAGCAGACTGGATTATCTGATTTTATATCCAACTCCCAGGTCACACCTAAACATTATTTAAGATCACAGGGGTTATTAATAATTAAATGCTAGTCAATCCAATCGTTGGATTGTCTGAATGCTCAATAAATCATGATTTGGTAATTAGAGATTCATGAGGTGTAGCTCACTTTAATGCAAAGTAACCCTAATATTAGGGTATGCAACTAAATGATACATAATGAGTAGTCTCACATCTTACATATAGGTATAATAATAAATAAATTAATAAATAAAAAGATAAATAAATAACAATGAATAGGTAATAATAGTTAAATACTTCCAACTGTACAACCAGTATATGGCCCATTTCCGAGACAAAGCCCACCCCATTTTACTTTCCAAGAATAAGCCCCAGTTGTACGGACGCCTTCCAAAAGGTCGAAAATGCCCTTGCTTTTTCCTTCAAGCGGATCGGCTGGTGCTCAAGGACGAACACTGACGCTCCTCGAACTTCGAGTTATACAAACGGTTCAAAGGAGATCAATGTTACATGGGCCCCACAGTTATGTATTTATTATATCCACAACGTTCATCCATATTTCGAGATCATTTCGGAGCATTATCCAAAAAAAAATTATATCCAAAGATCAACTGGACCACACCACAAAGAGCAACAGAAAATTGATTTTCACTGTTGAAACTTTTGTAGGGCCCACCATAACATTTATTTTCCATCCAATCTATTCATAAGGTCACAAAGACCTGGATGAAGAGGAAAAACAAATTTTGTAATGATCCAAAACTTCCATGACCCCTAAAAGGGTTTCAACGGTGGACGTTCAATTCCACACTGCCTTTTACAGTGTGGTCCAGTTGACAGTTAGATCTATCTTATTTTTCGTCTCAAGCCTTAATATGAGCTCGGCAAGCAGATGGACGGTTTGGATATAACAGTCCTCATGATGGGACCCACAAAAACAATACAGAAAAAAAAATATAAAGGTGAAACAACGAGTTGGGGTCGACCGGGTCAAACCCGGTTGACCCCAACTCGTTGTTTCACCTTTGTATTTTTATTTTTATTTTTATTTTTATTTTTACAGGGAGAACTTTTTCTCCCTTACATTTTTCTCAAATAAATAATTATGTAAATATGTATATATAAGTATATAACAATATTTTTCTATCTCTTAATTCATTTCTTTGTCTATTTATTTAACAAGCAGATCTCCTAACTAGAAGAGTTACTTAACGTACCATATGTGATTTTGGGGTAGGAGAAGCTAATTTAGCCAACCAACATAGTAATTTTCCAAGAAACCATCGGGTCGATGGTTAAAAATCCATTTCATGGTCAATTCACTTCACTTCATGGCCATTTCCACGCACTACGCGGTCAATTCACTTAACTTCACCATCATTTCCATGCATTTACGGTCATTCCTGGTGATTCCGTGTTGATTCACGGTCAATTCGACGCACTTCACGATCAATTCACTTCACTTCATGGCCATTTCCACGCACTTTGCGGTCAATTCACTTAACTTCACCGTCATTTTCATGCATTTCATGGTCATTCCCGGCGATTCCGTGTTGATTCACGGTTAATTCGACGCACTTCACTGTCAATTCACTTCACTTCGCGGCCATTTCCTCGCACCATGTGGTCATTTCACTCACATCACCATCATTTCCATGCATTTCACGGTCATTCCCGGCGATTCCGTGTTGATTCACGGTCAATTCGACGCACTTCACGGTCAATTCACTTCGCTTCACTGCCATTTCCATGCACTTTGCGGTCAATTCACTTAACTTCACCGTCATTTTCATGCATTTCATGGTCATTCCCGGTGATTCCGTGTTGATTCACGGTCAATTCGACGCACTTCACAGTCAATTCACTTCACATCACGGCCATTTCCATGCACTTAGCAGTCAATTCACTTAACTTCAACGTTATTCTAAGCGATTCCGTGTTGATTCACGGTCAATTCAATGCACTTCACGGTCAATTCACTTCACTTCACAACCATTTCCACGCACTTCGCGGTCAATTCACTTAACTTCACCGTCATTTTCATGCATTTCACGGTCATTCCCAGCGATTCTGTGTTGATTCACGGTCAATTCGACGCACTTCACGGTCAATTCACTTCACTTCACGGCCATTTCCATGGACTTCGCGGTCAATTCACTTAACTTCACCGTCATTTTCATGCATTTCATGGTCATTCCCGGCGATTCTGTGTTGATTCACGGTCAATTCGACGCACTTCATGGTCAATTCACTTCACTTCACAGCCATTTCCACGCACTTTGCGATCATTTCACTTCACTTCACCGTCATTTCCATGCATTTCACGGTCATTACCAGCGATTACGTGTTGATTCACGGTCAATTCGACGCACTTCACTTCACAACCATTTCCACGCACTTCGCGGTCAATTCACTTAATTTCACCGTCATTTTCATGCATTTCACAGTCATTCTTGGCGATTTTGTGTTGATTCACGGTCAATTCGATGCACTTCACGGTCAATTCACTTCACTTCACAGCCATTTCCACGCACTTTGCGATCAATTCACTTAACTTCACCGTCATTTCCATGCATTTCACGGTCATTCCCGGCGATTTCGTGTTGATTCATGGTCAATTCGACGCACTTCACGGTCAATTCACTTCACTTCACAGCCATTTCCACGCACTTCGCAGTCAATTCAGTTAACTTCACCGTCATTTCCATGCATTTCACGATCATTCCCGGCGATTCTGTGTTGATTCACAGTCAAGTCGACACACTTCAAGGTCAATTCACTTCACTTCACGGCCATTTCCACGGACTTCGCGGTCAATTCACTTAACTTCAACATCATTTTCATGCATTTCATGGTGATTCCCGGCGATTCTGTGTTGATTCACGGTCAATTCGACGCACTTCATGGTCAATTCACTTCACTTCACGGCCATTTCCACGCACTTTGCGATCATTTCACTACACTTCACCGTCATTTCCATGCATTTCACGGTCATTACCAGCGATTACGTGTTGATTCACGGTCAATTCGACGCACTTCACTTCACAACCATTTCCACGCACTTCGCGGTCAATTCACTTAATTTCACCGTCATTTTCATGCATTTCACAGTCATTCCTGGCGATTCTGTGTTGATTCATGGTCAATTCGATGCACTTCACGGTCAATTCACTTCACTTCACAGCCATTTCCACGCACTTTGCGGTCAATTCACTTAACTTCACCGTCATTTCCATGCATTTCACGGTCATTCCCGGCGATTTCGTGTTATTCATGGTCAATTCAACGCACTTCACGGTCAATTCACTTCACTTCACAGCCATTTCCACGCACTTCGCAGTCAATTCAGTTAACTTCACCGTCATTTCCATGCATTTCACGATCATTCCCGGCGATTCTGTGTTGATTCACGGTCAATTCGACACACTTCACGGTCAATTCACTTCACTTCACGGACATTTCTATGCACTTCGCGGTCAATTCACTTAACTTCACCGTCATTTTCATCCATTTCACGGTCATTCCCTGCGATTTCGTGTTGATTCACGGTCAATTCGATGCACTTCACGGTCAATTCACTTCACTTCACGGCCATTTCCATGCACTTTGCGGTCATTTCACTTCACTTCACCGTCATTTCCATGCATTTCACGGTCATTCCCGGCGATTCCGTGTTGATTTACGGTCAATTCGACGCACTTCACGGTCAATTCACTTCAATTCACGACCATTTCCACGCACTTCGAGGTCATTTCACTTCACTTGACCGTCATTTTCATGCATTTCATGGTCATTCCCGAAGATTCCGTGTTGATTCATGGTCAATTCGACACACTTCACGGTCAATTCACTTCACTTCACAGCCATTTCCACGCACTTTGCGATCATTTCACTTCACTTCACCGTCATTTCCATGCATTTCACGGTCATTCCCTGCGATTCCGTGTTGATTCATTGTCAATTCGACACACTTCACGGTCAATTCACTTCACTTCACGGCCATTTCCACGCACTTCGCGGTCATTTCACTTCACTTCACCGTCATTTTCATGCATTTCATGGTCATTCCCAGCGATTTCGTGTTGATTCACGGTCAATTCGACACACTTCACGGTCAATTCACTTCACTTCACGGCCATTTCCATGCACTTCGCGATGAATTTACTTCACTTCACGGCCATTTCCACGCACTTCGCGGTGAATTTACTTAACTTCACCGTCATTTCCATGCATTTCACAGTCATTCTCGGCGATTCTGTGTTGATTCACGGTTAATTCGACGCACTTCACGGTCAATTCACTTCACTTCACAACCATTTCCACGCACTTCGCGGTCATTTCACTTCACTTCACCGTCATTTCCATGCATTTCACGGTCATTCCCGACAATTTCGTGTTGATTCACGGTCATTTCCATGCATTTCACGGTCAATTCCCTTCACTTCATGGTCATTTTCACGCATTTTACGGTCAATTCGCTTCACTTCACCGTCATTTCCATGCATTTCATGGTAATTCCCGGCAATTCTGTGTTAATTCACGGTCATTTCCATGCATTTCACGGTCAATTCCCTTCACTTCACGGTCATTTCCACGTATTTCACGGTCAATTCGCTTCACTTCACCGTCATTTCCATGCATTTCACGGTCATTCCCGGTAATTTCGTGTTGATTCACGGTTATTTCCATGATTTCACGGTCAATTCCCTTCACTTCACGGTTATTTCCACGCATTTCACGGTCAATTCGCTTCACTTCATCGTCATTTCCATGCATTTCACGGTCATTCCCGACAATTCCGTGTTGATTCATTGTCATTTTCATGCATTTCACGGTCAATTCCCTTCACTTCACGGTCATTTCCACGCATTTCACGGTCAATTCGCTTCACTTCACCGTCATTTCCATGCATTTCATGGCCATTCGCGACAATTCCGTGTTGATTCATGGTCATTTCCATGCATTTCACGGTCAATTCCCTTCACTTCACGGTCATTTCCATGCATTTCATGGTCAATTCGCTTCACTTCACCATCATTTTCATGCATTTCACGGTCATTCTTGGCAATTCCGTGTTGATTCATGGTCATTTCCATGCATTTTATGGTCAATTCCCTTCACTTCAAGGTCATTTCCATGCATTTCACGGTCATTGATCGTGAAACGCATGGAATTGACCGTGAAATGCATGAAATTGACCATGAAGTGAAGAGAATTGACTGTGAAATGAATGGGATTGATCATGAAGTGAAGCGAATTGACCGTGAAATGAAACGAATGAAATTGGCCACAAACTGATTGAAATTGACCACGAAGTGAATTAAATGAATTTGGGAAGAGAAGATTTCCAACCTCTTCCTCTCCACATGAGTATATGCTCACGTTCAAATGGATAGTGAAGTGAAGGGAATTGACCGTGAAATGAAGGGAATTGACCGTGAAATGCATGGGAATGACAGTGAAACAACACGGAATCTTCAAGAATGACCGTGAAATGCATGGAAATGACTGTGAAGTGAAGCGAATTGACCATGAAGTGAAGGGAATTGACCGTGAAATGTATGGGAATGACCGTGAATCAACACGGAATCTTCGGGAATGACCGCGAAATGCATGAAAATGACCGTGAAGTGAAGCGAATTGACCGTGAAATGCGTGGAATTGACCGTGAATCAACACAGAATCTTCGGGAATGACCGTGAAATGCACGGAAATGACCGTGAAGTGAAGCGAATTGACCGTCCAATGCATGGAAATGACCGTGAAGTGAAGGGAATTGACCATGAAATGCGCAGGAATGACCGTGAATCAACACGGAATCTTCGGGAATGACCATGAAATGCATGGAAATGACCGTGAAGTGAAGCGAATTGACCGTCCAATGCATGGAATTGACCGTGAAGTGAAGGGAATTGACCGTGAAGTGCATGGGAATGACCATGAATCAACACGGAATCTTCAGGAATGACCGTGAAATGCATGGAAATGACGGTGAAGTTAAGTGAAATGACCGCGAAGTGTGTGGAAATGGCCATGAAGTGAAGTGAATTGACGTGAAGTGCGTCGAATTGACCGTGAATCAACATGGAATCGCCGGGAATGACAGTGAAATGCATGGAAATGACGGTGAAGTGAAGTGAATTGACCGCGAAGTGCGTGGAAATGGCCGTGAAGTGAAGTTAATTGACCGTGAAGTGCGTTGAATTGACCGTGAATCAACACGGAATCACCGGTAATGACCGTTAAATGCATGGAAATGACAGTGAAGTGAAGCAAAATGACCGCAAAGTGCGTGAAAATGGCCGTGAAGTGCGTCGAATTGACCGTGAATCAACACGGAATCGCCGGGAATGACCGTGAAATGCATGGAAATGACGGAGAAGTGAAGTGAAATGACCGCGAAGTGCGTGGAAATGGCCGTGAAGTGAAGTGAATTGACTGTGAAGTGCGTCGAATTGACCGTGAATCAACACGGAATCGCCGGGAATGACCGTGAAATGCATGCAAATGACGGTGAAGTTAAGTGAATTGACCGCGAAGTGCGTGGAAATGGCCATGAAGTGAAGTGAATTGACCGTGAAGTGCGTCGAATTGACCGTGAATCAACACAAAATCATCGGGAATGACTGTGAAATGCCTGAAAATGACGGTGAAGTGAAGTGAAATGACCGCGAAGTGTGTGGAAATAGCCGTGAAGTGAAGTGAATTGACCGTGAAGTGCGTCGAATTGACGGTGAATCAACACGGAATCGCTGGGAATGACCGCGAAATGCATGGAAATGATGGTGAAGTTAAGTGAATTGACCGTGAAGTGCGTGGAAATGGCCGTGAAGTTAAGTGAATTGACCGTGAAGTGCATCGAATTGACCATGAATCAACATGGAATCGCTGGGAATGACCGTGAAATGCATGGAAATGACGGTGAAGTGAAGTGAAATGACCGCAAAGTGCATGGAAATAGCCGTGAAGTGAAGTGAATTGATCGTGAAGTGCATCAAATTGACCGTGAATCAACACGGAATCACTGGGAATGACCATGAAATGCATGAAAATGACAGAGAAGTTAAGTGAATTGACCATGAAGTGCGTGAAAATGGCCGTGAAGTGAAGTGAATTGACCGTGAAGTGCGTCGAATTGATCGTGAATCAACATGAAATCACTGGGAATGACCGTGAAATGCATGGAAATGATGGTGAAGTTAAGTGAATTGACCGCGAAGTGCGTGGAAATGGCCATGAAGTGAAGTGAATTGACCGTGAAGTGGATTTTTAACCATCAACCCGATGAAATCTTGGAAAATTACTATGTTGGTTGGCTAAATTAGCTTCTCCTACCCCAAAATCATATATGGTACGTTAAGTAACTCATTCTAGTTTAGGAGATATGCTTGTTAAATAAATAGACAAAGAAATGAATTAAGAGATAGAAAAATATTTTTATATACTTATATATACGTATTTATGTAATTATGTATTTGAGAAAAATGTAAGGGAGAAAAAGTTCTACCAGTAAGAAAAAAAAAAAAGTACAAAGGTGGAACAGCGAGTTGAGGTCGATCGAGTCCAAACCCGGTCGACCCCAACTCTCTGAACAGATACCCGATTGACCGGGTTGTGACCCCATTTGCATAAAATTCACATAAATGGAGTCCATCAGGTCATAACCCGGTCGACTGGGTAACGTCCAGAGAGTTGGGGTCGACGCCGGGTAATGTCCAAAGAGGTTTTTTTTTTCTGTATTATTTTTGTGGGTCCCATCATGAGGGCTGTGTTATATCCAAACCGTCCATCTGCTTGGCGAGCTCATATTAAGGTTTGAGACGAAAAATAAGATAGATCTAACCATCAAGTGGACCACACTGTAAAAGGTAGTGTGGAATTGAACGTCCACAGTTGAAACCCTTTTAGGGGTCAAGGAAGTTTTGGATCATTACGAAATTTATTTTTCCTCTTCATCCAGGTCTTTGTGACCTTATGAATAGATTGGATGGAAAATAAATGTTGTGGTGGGCCCTACAAAAGTTTCAACGGTGAAAATCAATTTTCTGTTACTCTTTGTGGTGTGGACCAGTTGATCTTTGGATATGATTTTTATTTTTGGATAATGCTCCCAAATGATCTCGAAATATGGATGAACGTTGTGGATATAATAAATACATAACTGTGGGGCCCCGGTAACGTTGATCTCCTTTGAACCGTTCGTATAACTCGGAGTTCGAGGAGCGTAGTGCTCGTCCTCGAGCACCAGCCGATCCGCTTGAAGGAAAAAGCAGGGTCATTTTCGACCTTTGGGAAGGCGTCCGTACATCTGGTGCTTATTCTTGGAAAGTAAAATGAGGTGGGCTTCCTCTCGGGAATGGGCCATAAACGGGTCGTACAGTCGAAAATTTCTCTCATATATATATATATATATATATATATATATATATATATATATATATATATATATTCATGTAATAATAATAAAATTAAATTAAATTAAATTAAAATTGATATTATTATTTGGATAGTGACAGGTCTTGAATATGAAAACGACTCATTAGGAGGTTAGATTGGGATCGATTAAACCGTCGGATCAATGTAATTGGCACCTAAAGATCATGATTCAATTAGTATGGCCCACCTAAGCATTTGGATCTACCAAAACTGGCCCAGTTAAGCTCTTTAACATCATGGACGGAGTGGATCTCACCAGAACATCACTGTTAGCCCCACGTATTCTGCATGTGCACAGAGCATGTGCACTCCCGCAATGCACCCGACTACGGAACTGGTCAAATCGGGTTTGACCCGACCATTTCCAAAAATAGGAAGGAGTCTTCTTCCTTTTCTTCTTTTCCGCCAGCAACCACATCCAGAAGATCAGACCACATTCGATCACCCGTGTCCCACTACCATCATCCAATCCGATGATCTGAGTCTTCCATCTTATAGGTCGGGGAGATTTGATTAAAACCCAACTGTTTTCACGTGATCGAGAACACATGCGAGCGCACAACATTGAATGTCATCACCTCTTGTGTGAACAGAGGTTAAACAAACGACATCCATTTGCTCAAAGTTTGGCCCACCGAATGGACTCGTCGAAGAGATCCAGACCGTTCATCTTGTAGAGGATTCAAATTAAACCTGTACAAAAATGTCCACACGATTTCATGCACTCGTGCATGCACTCAAACGCGATCCCAAACGGGGAGTGCATGCGGCATCTCCCGAAAACGAAAATTTTCTGTTTCTCCTTCGAATTGTTGGGATGGCGATCTGACTGAGGAGGATTCCCTCTACCCTAGCCATTCATTTGGCAAAATCCCAGCCCTCCATTTCTCCCCGGTTTAGGGCTTTCGAGCAATACCACGACCGGTTTTGGCCCTGCCCATCGCATTTGGAGGCGGTTTCAGCCAGGACAAATTCGAACCGCTTGTTATCAATCCGATAGTTTTGACACGTTAGGGTAAGTGAATAAAAGGGAGAGGATCGAACAACACCCCATTTTCATCACTGTTTTTTGCGGCTGAAAGAAAGAAAATGCCATTTTCTTCCTCCAACAAAACCACCATGAAATCCCCACTAGAGCTTTGAATTCAAGCTTTCGTAAGCTCCATTGGGGGTGTACAAGCCGTCTGGAAGCATTGGAATCATGAAAGATTTGTCAGATTGAGAATCACCATTGGAGCTCAATCATCTTCCCAAACAAAGCTGCTGCCACCATGTGATCTGCACCGCCTGGTTTTGAACCTGCTTATCCAGAGGTTTATCTGGGCCTACAGCAGATGGAGAGAGAGAGCTTCTGCTCGTGATGCGATGCTGCACTTTCGTCCGAGTTCAAGACGAGTTCGAACCGAGTCCAGACCGAGTCTACTGGGTTTGGGCCGTGTCTGAGGTGAGTCCTGACTCACTTGGTCATATAAGGAGTGAAGAAAAGAGAGAAAGAGAAGAAAGGAAAGAGAAGAAGAGAGAGGAAGACGAGAGGGAAGGAGCTGAGCTGCAGAGTACGACTCGGTGAGACAACTCACTGAGTTGCACCATTCGTTGGGCCCAGCAGATTCGGTACTTTTGTTGGGAGATAGTAGAAAGGAGAAAATAAGGAAGGAAAGGAAAGATGAAGAAGGGTGGCTGGGTTGCTGCTACACAGGTGTTGAACCGCATTTGACTCGTTGCCTAGCCATGGTGCCGAGTCGCTGCATCAAACCAACTTACTCTTGAGTCGGGGCAGGTTGGGGCAAGTCTGGTTCAGATCTAGGGTTGTTGGATGTTCCATTGTTAAGAGAGAGAAGAAAATGGAAGGAGAAGTAGAGAAAGGAAGAAAGTGAGCTGAGTCGAGTTGGTGCATTTGTGCCGCACCAACTCGACTTGGCTAAGTAGCTGACCGAGTTACAGGTTGATCTTGGTCCAACAACCTTGGGACAAGTCAAAAAGAAAGAGAGTAAAGAAGACAGAGGAAGAGGAGTCGCTAAGTCAACTTGGTTTAAAGCCGAGTCAAGTACGAACCGAGCTTGCAAGGTAGTATTCCCTCTCAAACCTTACTTGAGAGTTTAATTAGAATCTAAGTTTGTGGATTTAGCTACACTAGGATTCGCAATTAAAACTCTAAGGCTGATCCTAACTATCCATTGGTGAAGATTTGGGTTAGGATTTGTGTCTAAAGTACAAAGTTTCATTCTAGAGACTTGAGAAGTGCTTCCAAGTTCATAAGGTGATGAATCTTTCCTCTTGAGCTTTCCTCTTCATTGTTAGTTTAATTAGTAGTTCATTTTCTTTCAATTGATAATTGATATCTCTAATTCATGATAACTTGTGTTAGATATTGAATCTGATTATCAATCATATGCTCATGCACTTAGCTTGTATGAATATCCATATGTTGTACTTGTGTATCCATCACGTTTATGAATTGTTTATGAATTGCTTGTAAGACTTGAACTGCTACATCTATCAGTGGAAAACCCCACTTATATATGTGCATCCAGACTTGGGATATAACTTGACTGACTGTGATTGTAATGGACCCTCACCTAGTGGCTACTTTGATTGTTGGATTAAATGAAACATTGATGTGGGCTTACCATCCATGGATTGTTATGCCTACGCGTCTTTTTCTGATTGATATTTGCCACTTTGTGGCCCTGATTATTTGCCCTAGGCGGCTTGATGGATTATTTCGTGTGACCATGCGATGGCAAGTCCCACTTGATAAACTTTGATTGGCCATTGGTTGAGGAGGATGCCATTAAACATCTTAATAATGGAGTCTCATGAGCTGAGGATGGTGAAATGGGACACTATGCTCGAGCTGTCGGCCTATGCTGGGTGACGAGCCCCCATAGTGACCTTTGAGCTTTCCTAAATTGGCTGCTTGCAAATTAGAATAATAATGGATGGGATTAATCATGCATTCATAGCACTTGCATTCTAAATAGACTGACTATTTGAAAGGTCCATTCTCTTACTAGGGATTAGCCAACTGTTTGAAAGGCTCATCCCCATGCTTGAATGAGCCGACTGTTTGAAAGACTTATTCATTGCTTAAGTGAGCTGAATGTTTGAAAGGCCCACTATCTTACTTGGACGGGTCGACTATTTGAAAGACCCGTTCCCATGCAAGTTGAATGAGCCGACTGTTTGAAAGGCCCATTCTCTTGCTTAATGGACCGACTGTTTGAAAGGTTCATTCTCTTATTAAAAAGGGAGTTAACTGTTTGAAAGACCCGTTCCTTTGCAAGTTAAATGAGTCGACTGTTTGAATGACCCATTCTCTTGCCTGAATGGACTGACTGTTTAAAAGGTCCATTCCCCTATTATGAATGAGCTGATTGTTTGAAAGGCTCATCCCCAGGCATGAATGAGCTGACTGTTTAAAAGGCTCGTTCATGTCTAAGTTAGCCGACTGTTTGAAAGGCCCACTACTTTGCAAGTTGAATGAGCTGATTATTTGAAAGGCCCATTCTCTTGCATGAATGGACTGACTGTTTGAAAGGTCCATTTACTTGGCCAACTGAATGTGCATCCCCAGTTGATGTGCATTCACGCATCCATGCACTTAAACAAGATCACATCATGAAATGTTTTGTATATCTTATTGTTTAAAAACTATGCTTAACTAATGCAGCGATGTGTAATCTCGAGGGGAATTCATACTAAGTTAGCCACTCATTCATTGAATATATAACCGTACAGGTAGCGCAGGTGATTTAAATTATATTCATGATCAGATTGATGAGGAGCAGGGCACGAAGTTTGCTTAAGAGCTACTACGTGATTTTGCAGCTCAAAAGTAATTGCAATGTATTTGGTTTCATATGTTTGACTATTTCATTTTGTAATTATAGGTATTAAGACATTGGTTTGTATAAGCATTATAGGCAACCATTGTAATAATTAGATTTGTGTATTTGAATTTCCTCTTATGCTTGAATTGTTCTATTCCGCATAAGAAAAAAATAATATAATATACCTGAAATTTAACCATCTTTAAAGGTTAACACTCGAATTTTTGGAAAATGAGTCGTATACTCGGATTTCGAAAACCGAGGCGTTATACTGTCCTACCTGCCAATTGAACCGCTTCATCCACGGTCCCGATTGGGTGCATCTGAACTCGATCCTGCATTGTCAATTGTAACCCTCCTATAAATCGTGCTATCTTCTGTGACTCAGATTTTGACAGATCATTTCGTGTTGTCAATCGCTAAAATTCTTCAGTGTAATCTATGACGATTCTATTTCGTTGTCGATAATTCTAGTATTGCTGGAATAATATCTACTCGTAATCACCAGGGAGGAATTTTGATCGAAGAAGGCGTATCATCCGTGGCCATGATGAGATGGGCTCCTTGTTCTGGCGAGTACATGAGAGTTGTAATTGCTCCCACCATACAGAAGCACCAAATTTTAGTTTAAATGCTACCAATTTCACATTTTTATGATCTGGCACGTCCATGTAATCAAAGTATCTCTCTACTTCGGCTAGCCAATCAAGGATATCTTCTATGCGTAATAAACCATTAAAACTAGGAAGTTGTTAGTACTATGATTTCATATCCCTTTGGTTGTCAAATTTTGTAGTGCCAAAACCTATATGTCTTGTACTTCTTGTGTTTCTTGTTTGTGACTACACACCGCTTCAAGACAAGATCATGAATGAAGAATGTTTTCAAGACAAGATCATAAATGAAGAATGTTTGCAAGACATGTCATGAATGAAGTCTACAAGAATAGAAGACTTCAAGTTTGCTTCTAACAATTCAAGATTAGAAGACTTCATCAAGACAAGTCAAGAATGTACCAAGCTCGAGAAAGACCGTCAACTCGACTCAAGCTTCTGCTTCAAGATCATTTGAGAATACAGACCTTCAAGACTTCAATGTCCATCTCACTTCAAGGTTTGTTTGACCTTAGATTGACCTTAGGTTGGTTTATTTGATAGGTCATTCTGGATACATAATCCAAATATTTTAATATACTTGGTGTGACTGTTCTAAGACCAGTCCTAGAAATCTTAAGACCAGTCCTAGTTTTGCTTCGACCAGCCTTAGGTTTCTCAGGACCAGTCCTAGGTTGTTACAGATTTTCAGATTTTCCTGGTTGTCCTTCGACCAGTCCTGAACTTGCTTCGACCAATCCTGAGAAGTCCTACGACTCATCCTTCGACCGGTCGTAGTCCTACGACTCGAACTCCAGCGACCTATCTCGAGTCCCACGACCAGTTGTAGGTGTCTCACGACCAGTCGTAGGTGGTCTACGACCAGTCGTAGGCTACCTAAGACCAGTCGTGAGAACAACTAATTTAATCCCGCGGAAATCTTTCAAAATCTTTGATGCTACGACCAGTCCTAGGATCCTAAGACTAGTCGAAGATAGGATTTTTTAGGCTATAAATAATAAATGAATTTCAGAGTTTTAGATATTCCATTTCATTCACTTCAAGCGATTTATGGCTCTACTCTGAGATAAGTTGTGATTATTTTTTAAGCTATTGTGCATATTTAATATTCCTTTTGTTAGCATTTTTCTATTGTAATTTCGATCCATATTCCAATCTTATTTAGAAAAGAGGAATTTGTGATATTCCTTCTTCTGGGATCAAAATCAAATAGACCTTGCTCTTCTTGATTTAATCTAAAATCAATTAGACATAGAACCTTTCTTTAAGTGAGTATTGGACATTGAACAACGTATCATTCATCTACTCCGATTGGTTCTACTGGGCTACTTCAAAAGGAGATCCAGGTATTTTACTTTGTAATTTACTTTCTCTGGTTTTGTTTGAGATTTGCCAGAAAAATCTCATTGTTTTGGTTATCTGAGGAGAGCAGAAAAACTTCATTGTGGGGGTTTTAGATTGTGTAAGCCCGAGATAAAAAGACACAATTATGAAGGTTTTTGGTGAACCTGTGAAAACCTATTTTGATAGTGCATGCTAATATCCCCTGTGTGAGGATATTAGGAGTGGAGTAGCATTCTGTGTGGCTGTTGGCTAACAGTTGGTGAACACACAGGCGAACCACTATATATCATTGTGTTGTGGATGTGCTTGATTTCTTTATTCATTTATTCCTTCAGTATTGTGGATTGCTTTTGTGGATGAATGTTGTAATTTTCATTTCAAAGCAAGTGTGGTTGAATGGTGTAATAACTTAGGATTTATTTCTGTAAGTTATTCTTGATTTATTTTTCATATCATTTGTGATTGCTAGATTGTTCTAGAAATAAGGTTGTCCTACCATAAGCCATTGGTTTTTGGTGTAAGGTTGTCCTTAGAACAAGATTTACTATCATTCTCATATTTCATGTGCTTTGAGATTGTTATTATTTCAGCATTGTTATTTATATCTTTTATTATTCCGCTGTTTTAAGTTTTATTTGGCATTGCCCTATTCACCCCCCCTCTAGGGCATATAGCTTGGCCCTTTCAAGTGGTATCAGAGCCAAATAGCTCGTGCTTATTGCTTATTTATTGGATTTATTTCCTGAGCTAACGATCTAAGCTATATTAAGATGTCAAATTTTGAAAGCCTATCTGTCACTAGGCCACCACCCTTTAATGGCACAAACTATGCCTATTGGAAAGCAAGGATGAGAATCTTTCTCAAATCCATGGATGAAAGTGTGTGGCTGGCCACAGTGAATGGATGGAAACTACCTATCACTGAAGTAACTGATGAAGATGGTTCAAAATCAATGAAAGTAATATCTTATGCCCTTTGGACCACACTTCAGAAAAGTGAGAGTAGTGCCAATGCAAAAGCACTAAATGCAATTACTTGTGCATTGTCACCAGATGAATTCAAAAGAATCATCTCGTGTGAAAATGCTAAACAAGCATGAGATCTCTTAGAAATGACACACGAGGGTACATTTATTGTCAAGAAATCTAAAGTCCAACTCCTCACAACTAAATTTGAAGAAATTCATATGGAGGAGAATGAAATATTTATGGACTTCTATACTAGATTGAATGACATTGTAAACTCAATGTAGGGTTTTGGTGATAGAATCCCAGAAAGTAAAGTGTGTGCAAAGATACTACGCTCACTTCCTGAACGGTTCAATTCAAAAGTAACCGCGATTCAGGAACTTCGTGATACGGATAACATGAGGGTTGAGGAACTAGTTGGTTCTTTATAGACCTACGAATTGAACTTTAAAGCTCCAAAAAGAAAAATAATTGCTTTCAAGTCATCTAAAAATATTTCACAAGAGAGCACTTCAGACTTTGAAAATTCTGAAGATGATATGACACTTTTTGTAAAAAGGTTTTATAAAATTTTGAAAAATAAGAAAAAAGGAGATTTTCAAAAATCAAACGATAAGAGACAATCTAAACCTAGAGCTCGAAAATCTTTGAAAGATAGTCAATGTTACAACTGTCAAGAGTATGGGCACTTGGCTAACAAATGTCCTAAAAAGGACAAATCAAAAAGGAAGAGTATGTTGGCTACTTGGGATGAATCATCTGATTCGGAATCCTCTTCGAAATCAGAAGATTCTGAAAACAAGTCGGGAGATGATGTTAAAGCCCTTATGACTCTAGCCAAAGTCACTTTTTCAGATTATGATGAAGTAACTAGCGAAGAGAATCTGAATAGTGATTGTGACAATGAAGATGATCTTCAGGATGCATACAATGCCCTTTATAAGGAGAGTTGTAAAATTGCTGTCAAGCTTAAATTACAAAAGGAAAAATTTTCTAAACTTAAAGAAGATTATGAGTCTCTTGTTTTAGAAAAATCTCATATTTCTGATTTTTTTGAAAAGACCAAATGTGATTTAAAAATCAAAACCTCCCAAGTTGATGAGTTGAAATCCGAGAACGAGAAACTCAAAAATGAAGTAGCTTCTCTTTTGAGTTTAAAAGACACTTGGAGATATGCCCAAGGTGATCCTAAATTAGAAAAATTGTTATCCGGATCGAAAAAATGTGGCGATAGATCCGGGTTGGGCTATGATAAGAATACTTCTCCTAAACAAAAGAATACTGCTCCTAAGTTTGTGAAAGGAGAGTCTTCGAACTCAAAAGTAAAGTATACTTATCAAGGTTTTTCAAAAAATTCAAGGACCTTTCAAAAATCTAAAAATAGTCATGCCAACTTCAATCTTCAAAACCAAAATCCTTTGGTTGAAAAGATTATTGATATTCTCAAGGAGCTATTAAAATTTAACTTTATAGGTCATTCATATAACAATAGACAGAAAAAGTCCAACTACACTTCTAAACCCAAAACAATACTGAAATGGGTTCCTAAAGTTGACTGCTTGGTTGCCCACACTGCTTTCAAAGCTACAAGCCATTCAAAGTGGTACCTTGACAGTGGTTGCTCCAGACATATGACAGGCGACAAAGCTTTATTCACCGATCTTGAAGACAGGACTGATGGGTCAGTCACTTTTGGTGATGGAAGCAATTGTAAAATCATTGGCCAAGGTACAGTTCAGCTTTATAACCTTCCCTTATTTAAAAATGTATTATATGTTGAGGGCTTGAAACACAACCTACTGAGTATATCTCAGATATGCGACAACAATCATAATGTAAAGTTTTCTAATCAAGGTTGTGAGATTGTTAATAAAGAGGGTTCTGTTATATTAACTGGTCGCAGAACATCTGAAAACTGCTACATCGTTAGTAATGCAAGCTCATCTATTCAGTCGTGTTACATGGTCCATACTGATGAGACTGAATTATGGCATAAATGCCTTGGACATGTACACTACCGGAACTTATTTAGATTGAGCAAAAGAGAACTTATTAGAGGTCTACCCAAATTACAAAAAGTAGACAAAATATTTGGTGAATGCCAGTTGGGCAAACAGATTAGAAGCTCTCACAAGAAAGTGAACTCCAATACCACATCTAGACCTCTCGAGCTTCTCCACATGGATCTCATTGGACCAACTAAAATGGAGAGTCGAGGTGGCAAAAAATACATCTTAGTTATCGTAGATGAATTTACTAGATTCACTTGGGTATCGTTCTTAAAAGACAAATCTGAAACCCTAGATGAAGTAAAGAAGATCATCAAACGAATACAAAATGAAAAAGGTTCTCAAGTTTATAAGATCCGTAGTGATCATGGTTCTGAATTCGAAAATAGCAGTTTTGAGAAATTCTGTAGCAATCAAGAAATATCACATGAATTCTCTGCACCCAAAACTCCTCAACAAAATGGTATAGTTGAAAGAAAAAATAGAGTGCTTCAGGACATGGCTAATGTCATGTTAAATAGTATGAAGCTCTCCAAAAATCTTTGGGCCGAAGCAATTAATACTGCCTGCTACATTATTAATCGTGTTTATACTAGTAAATTTGAAAAGAAGACTGCTTATGAGTTATGGTTCAAAAAGAAACCTACTGTCAAATACTTTCGAATTTTTGGCAGTAAGTGTTACATTTTACGAGATCGTGAAAATTTGGAAAAATTTGATACGAAGAGTGATGAAGGTATTTTCCTTGGATATTCCTTAAAACAAATGAGCCTATAGGGTTCTAAATAAAAGAACAGGTGTGATTCAAGAGTCCATCAATGTGGTCATTGATGATCATTTGAATACACCTGCTCTGAGTTCAGATGATGATGAAATTCTTATAATCGAAAATCAAGATACCTCTTCATCTCAATCTGAACCTAGGACTATCAAAGATCATCCAATTAATCAAATCCTTGGAAACCCTCTCACTGGAGTTTGTACACGCAAACAACTTGAAAACATATGCAATTATGTTTGTTTTACATCCCAAATAGAACCGGTCAATGTAAAAGAAGCTCTTTCTGACAAAAATTGGATAGTAGCTATGCAGGATGAACTTAATCAATTTGTTCGTAATGATGTCTGGTATCTTGTTCCTAGACCTAAAGATAAACACATTATTGGAACAAAATGGATCTTTAAAAACAAGTCTGATGAACTTGGAAATATTATACGAAACAAGGCTAGATCTGGTTGTACAAGGGTACACTCAGATTGAAGGCATCGATACGATGAAACCTTTGCTCGCATCGCCGCCTTGAATCTATCAGACTTTTTATTTCCATCGCTTGTTTTAGAAAGTTTAAAATTTATCAGATGGATGTAAAGAGTGCCTTCTTAAATGGCGATTTACATGAAGAAGTTTATGTAGAACAACCCTCAGGGTTTGAAGACCCCAAGCTTTCTGATCATGTATTTCGTCTCAAAAAGGCTCTCTATGGTCTGAAACAAGCACCCAGGGCATGGTATGAAAAATTGACTAAATTCTTACTTAGTCATAGTTTTCAAGTGGGAAGTATTGATAAGACGCTATTTGTTAAGAAACATAATAATGAGATTTTAATTGTTCAAATCTATGTAGACGATATTATTTATTGATCAACTTGTTCTAACATGTCTTTTGAGTTTGCAGAGTTGATGAAATCAGGATTCGAAATGAGCATGGTTGGTGAACTAAATTACTTCCTAAGGTTACAAGTAAAACAACAACCTGATGGAATCTTCATTTCTCAAACCAAGTATGCTACAAACTTGGTTAAAAGGTTTGGATTTGAAAATGGTAAAAAATTTGATACTCCTATGAGTACAACCTTGAGACTCTCAAAAGACTCTACATGTAAAGATGTAGATCCTAAGCTATATCGTAGTATGATTGGTAGTTTACAATATCTAACTGCTAGTAGACCTGATATTGCTTTTAGCGTTGGTATTTGTGCGAGATATCAGTCTAATCCTAAAGATTCACATCTTACTGCTGTCAAACGGATTATTAGATATGTCGCAAGTACAACTAATTTGGGTCTTTGGTATCCTTTTGATACTAATGTTAAATTAGTGGGTATTCGATGTTGATTGAAATTTGGTAATATTGATGATAGAAAATCAACCAGTGGTGGTTGTTTTTACATTGGAAACTGTTTGGTTTCTTAGTTTAGCAAGAAGCAAAGTTCAATATCGCTTTCCACTGCTGAGGTTGAGTATATCACAGCAGGATATGCATGTACTCAACTCGTATGTATGAAACGCATGTTAAGTATTATGGAATTAATCAAGATTCAATGATTTTACATTGTGATAATTCCAGTGCTATCAATATTTCCAAAAATCCAATTCAGCATTCGCGTACTAAGCACATTGACATTAGGTATCATTACATTCGTGAATTAGTTGAGGAAAAAAACTATCTCTTTGGAATATATTCCAACCAATGTCCAACTTGCTGATATATTTACTAAACCGCTCGACAAAAGCAGGTTTACTAAAATGAAATTTGATCTTGGTATGTGTATTTTAAATTGAATATACTTGTCTGCATGTATCATAGTGTACTATATTTTTATGTGTATAAAATTCAATTTCTGCATAAAAATATTTGTTTTTGTCGATGCTCGACCGGCCCTTGCCATACACGACCGGTCCTGACTCGACCGGTCGTAGAGATCGTGAGCATCATATTATTTGGGAAAATCACTTTGTTCTTCATTTCCTCTTCTTCCTTCGACGAGTCATGGCTCGACCTGTCTTGAGATCTCATGATTTTCTTCAAGATAAGTCGTTTTTCTTCATTTTTATTGAAGATTTATGCTTTTTATGCTTTAATTTGTAAATTTCATAAGCTAGATCTCGTCTTTTGTTGATTGTTCAGGGTTTCCTTTCTAAAAATTCTGATTTAGAGAAACCCACCACTTCTAGTGTTCTTTGTGCTTGCTCCTTGGTAAATCTTGTTAAAAATGGATGTTAGAGGGAAAAAGAAAACATCCCGTGGTCCATCTTCATCTAGATCTACATCTATAACAAAACAGCACCTTCGGTCACCCGAAGATGATCCCAATGATGTACGGGATTTACGTAACCGTACAGTTATCGTTGAGCGTCCTGTAAGTCTCAGTCACATTGAACAATTTGAGATTACCCCTCTCCTTGAATCATTATTGGACTAACATTTTGTTTTGGGGTGGGCCTGCATACCAGTCCATTGCACAATCTATGGTTGCATGTATCTCTGATTTTTTCCTTGATAATTTAACGTTCTCAATTACTACTAGAGAAGGGAAATTTTTAATAGATCGACATTTGATATCAGGTATTATGGATATACCCGTCAAAGATGAAGGTATTCCGATTCATACATTATATGACAAACCATCAGAATCGGAAAAACAAATGTTAACAAGAGATTTATGCAATATGGAAGTGCATTGGACGCACAAAGGAAATGTGCTTCCCTCAAAATTTTTATTACCCAGATACAGAGTTTTGCACCGGATCTTCACTTCAAACGTGTATCCTCGGTCAGGCAATAAAATCGAGTTAACTGCCTTCATGGTTCGGGTATTGCACTCTGTTGTGTCCGGCATTGTTGTCTGTTTACCTTCTTTGATATGTCATTTTATCATTCAGTTTCGTCTTCATCCGGGTCATAGTGATATTCCATTTGGTTATCTTATGACTTGTTTAGCCACAAATATGCTCGTTGCTTTACCTGAGAATGAGGCACCAATTCATCATCTTTTATTCAATAATACTAATTTAAATAAGATGAAGTTGGATTTGCTTCCTGGTCAATTCTATGAAGGTGGTGGTGAAGGTGCTGAAGCAGGAAATGAAGGGGAAGCTGCTGATCTTCCTCCACAGGCTGATATAAATATGGATGATATATTTGAAGACATTGAAACTGACTCCCAAAATGATTCTGATTACGATCCATCTTCTGGTTATGATGCACGTCTAAGTGCATTGGAGGAGAAGGTTGATAACCTGAGTGTAGCCCATGATATGGAATTTAAATATATGCGAAAATATCTTCGTCGCATTAATAGGGGTTTACATCAGATTGATCCAACCATCCCTGCTCCTTCATCTGGATCTGATTAGGTGGATTGTCTTTTTTGGTTTGAATATGATGGATTTTGTATTATTATTACGATTGATGACTTTGGTTGTATGTTTTGGATTGATGACATTGAAGTGTTGTACTAATTTGATAATTAAATCTTGACTCTTCATATGGTGTTCTCTTCTCTCCTTTGGCCTTCCCTTTTCATTTTGTGACAAAAAAGGGGGAGTGGTATGGAAAGGGGGAGAATGGGAGAAAGGGAGAGTGTGAGTAATTGAATATGGTTGAATGTTTCTACTTACTTAGGGGGAGTAGAGTATTTGATAGCTCTGATGGCTCATGATTCTTTCTTCATTTTACTCTTATATTTATAAATGTGTTTTGTCACAAATTTGACAAAGGGGGAGATTGTTAGTGCTATGATTTCATATCCCTTTGGTTGTCAAATTTTGTAGTGTCAAAACCTATGTCTTGTACTTCTTGTGTTTCTTGTTTGTGACTACACACTGCTTCAAGACAAGATCATGAATGAAGAATGTTTTCAAGACAAGATCATAAATGAAGAATGTTTGCAAGACATGTCATGAATGAAGTCTACAAGAATAGAAGACTTCAAGTTTGCTTCTAACAAGTTCAAGATTAGAAGACTTCATTAAGACAAGTCAAGAATGTACCAAGCTCGAGAAAGACCGTTAACTCAACTCAAGCTTCTACTTCAAGATCATCTGAGAATACAGACCTTCAAGACTTCAATGTCCATCTCACTTCAAGGTTTGTTTGACCTTAGATTGACCTTAGGTTAGTTTATTTGATAGGTCATTCTGGATACATAATCCGAGTATTTTAATATACTTGGTGTGACTATTCTAAGACCAGTCCTAGAAATCTTAAGACCAGTCCTAGTTTTGCTTCGGCCAGTCTTAGGTTTCTCAGGACCAGTCCTAGGTTGTTACAGATTTTCGAATTTTCCTGGTTATCCTTCGACCAGTCCTGGGAAGTCCTACGACTCATCCTTCGACCGGTCGTAGTCCTACGACTTGAACTCCAGCGACCTATCTCGAGTCCCACGACCAGTTGTAGGTGTCTCACGACCAGTCGTAGGTGGTCCACGACCGGTCGTAGGCTACCTAAGACCAGTCATGAGAACAGCTAATCTAATCCCGCAGAAATCTTTCAAAATCTTTGATGCTACGACCAGTCCTAGGATCCTAAGACCAGTAGAAGATGGGATTTTTTAGGCTATAAATAATGCACGAATTTCAGAGTTTTAGATATTCCATTCCATTCACTTCAAGCGATTTAAGGCTATACTCTGAGATAAGTTGTGATTATTTTTTAAGCTATTGTGCATATTTAATATTCCTTTTGTTAGCATTTTTCTATTGTGATTTGATCCATATTCCAATCTTATTTAGAAAAGAGGAATTTGTGATATTCCTTCTTCTGGGATCAAAATCAAATAAACCTTGCTCTTCTTGATTTAATCTAAAATCAATTAGACATAGAACCTTTCTTTAAGTAAGTATTGGACATTAAACAACGTATCATTCATCTACTCCGATTGGTTCTACTGGGCTACTTTAAATGGAGATCCAGGTATTTTACTTTGTAATTTACTTTCTCTGGTTTTGTTTGAGATTTGTCAGAAAAATCTCATTGTTTTGGTTATCTGAGGAGAGCCAGAAAACTCAGATTGTGGGGGTTTTTGGATTGTGTAAGCCCGAGATAAAAAGACACAACTGTGAAGGTTTTTGGTGAACCTGTGAAAACCTATTTTGATAGTGCATGCTAATATCCCCTGTGTGAGGATATTAGGAGTGGAGTAGCATTCTGTGTGGCTGTTGGCTAACAGTTGGTGAACACACAGGCGAACCACTATATATCGTTGTGTTGTGGATGTGCTTGATTTCTTTATTCATTTATTCATTCAGTATTGTGGATTGCTTTTGTGGATGAATGTTGTAATTTTCATTTCAAAGCAAGTGTGGTTGAATGGTGTAATAACTTAGGATTTATTTCTGTAAGTTATTCTTGATTTATTTTTTATATCATTTGTAATTGCTAGGTTGTTCTAGAAATAAGGTTGTCCTACCATAAGCCATTGGTTTTTGGTGTAAGGTTGTCCTTAGAACAAGATTTACTATCATTCTCATATTTCATGTGCTTTGAGATTGTTATTATTTCAGCATTGTTAAATCAGAGTTGTGCCATACAGCAACCACGGGCGATGGAGCAACCATAGGTAGTGAAGCATCACCTAAGGCTCAGGGCGGAAGTAGCGCATCCACAAGACAGTCGAGAGTTGCCTGTAACCCTTAAATGGTCAACTGACTCTTCTGGTGGAAAGCTTCCATTCTTTTCACAAGATAACAAATCTTTAGATCACCGTCCACGGGATTTTGGCTCATACCTTCGTTGTTTGCCATCGGCCCGAGGGGAATCCTCACTTTGATATCAATTGACACAGGGATGAACGTGATGAGGTCGATCACTATTTTTCTCAAGAATAATTACTCCGAATCCACGGAGCTTCTCTGGATTCCTTACAGAGACTTATCAAATCCACGAGGAAAGAAAGCAAGAAAATAGAAATAAATTCGAAATTTTGATTGATCAATGAAATAAATGAGTTCACAACCCTTTAAATAGGGATACCAATCAATGGGAGAGAAATCAAAAGCAAACTATAACTAAAACTCCTATATTCGTAACTTACTATAAATAGTAAACTTACTATTTATAGATGGTTATGGTGTCTACTAGTGTGCAAGGTTTTCGGCCAAAAATAGTGTCTGATTTGGCTTCACTAAGCTGTTCTCCTAATTATTCTAAGCTCTTTTCATGTTGGGTGCAACTCTTAAAGCCCAACGGATGAAGAGTTATAATTAAAATAAAACTTACTATTTATAGTAAAAACGGAATTTAAATAGGGAAATGACCGTGGATCCGAAGGTATTTCGCAAATCTGGCTTGCGCAACCTGGCGTAGAGAGGTTGGGTGGCTAAAGTAGCTCATTCTACCCAAAATCATATATTTTACTCCCGATAACTCATTCTGTATTGTGAGATATGCCCGATTTAAAATCTGACGGTCCGAATCACTTATGTCATCGAATGGGCATTTTTTGATCCATCATGGCCATGAAACGGTCCGTGACCTGCTCTACATCAGAGACCCAAATTACAACCAGATACAATCCAAGAGGATTATATCTGAATGATCTGGACCGTGCATTCTCTAGCTGCCCATCCAGAATAATTGTACACGTGGATACAAAGAAAAACCGACATCTCCTCCCGCTTGTTCCTGAAACCTATAACCAAACAACACGAACCTTCCATCATACAACCTTTGATCTTAGCCGCCCAAACCATAGGAACCACGACTACACTCCTAACCAAGCGTCATAAAAACCAAGATCCGTTCCCTTCGTGCGAACAACAATTCCATCCAAAGTCCCGTCTTCTTCTAAAAGGGCAACGCTGCTGTTGAAGCAAAAATGTCAAGACTTCCAAGAATCTCGACCGTCCATGATTATGGTGTTGAAAATCAGTGGTTTTCTTTTTAAAAAAAAAAGAAATTCGAATTTTCAAATTTTTAAGATTTTTCTGCCAAAACGCTTTTTGAAATTTTTTAAAGCAAAAGTACGGTGTGTGTGTGCTTTGTCCCACATCAGAAATGTAAAGAAAAGTTTTGTAGTTTATATGAGAACTTGTGAAGAGTATTCTTACTTGGAGTTTTTGGAGGAGGTGATACTCAGGTTGCGTATTCCAGTGCGTAGCACTGGAACACACACACTCAGGCGCGCACGCTCGAGTTCGGGCTCGGGCTCGAGCTAGGGCACGGGCGAGGGCGTCGGCAGTGAGGCAGTGTGGTTGTAGTGGTGCTGGATGAAGCACTTTGCACTTTGCACATGAACCGGTGCAATAGGTCTGGTTAGAGCCTTAAGGCGGTGGATTTGAATATCTAAAATGAGTCTGGGTTTTATAGGTGGGTAAGAACAGTCGGATCTTAAATCCGAAACATCCAGCCAATTCTAAAAATGGATAGCCACCTTGAAAGCCACAACGGTCTGAAAATAGATGGGCCAGGATGATCTAACGGTCAGATCTTCTGATCTGATGACCGGAAACGTCTAGGATTAATTATCAACAACCAGGAACGTTTTTCAAATGTTCTGGACTATTCAATACCACACAGCAATGGTGTTATACCTGATGCCTATATAAACTGATCATTCTAACTCGATTTCATCATCTCAACACACCATCTCTCCCATCAGAAACATCCAAATCTCCTTAGTGAATACTATGAACATTTCTCTATATCCGATCCTACCAGAACAGATCAATTGCGTTACAACGTTCCATAGTGGATCCATCGTGGTTGCTGCATGCTGCTTCAGTACAGGCTTGTCTTATCCAGGAAGCAATTCACCTGTAACCCATCAACAATTGATAGGGTCGAATCATGCTTTAAGGACAACGTATTCTATACGTGATTCAGCCTAGTGAAACAATTTTTCTTACATTTATTTTTATATTTTTCGGTGTATCCAAACATCAATTTCTAACAATCTTAAAGCATGATTCCATGGAAACTGAAAGTGTTGCATCAATCAAACTGATGAACTAAGATCTGATTCAATTGGACCGATTCGATGGTTCAAATTTCACTAGATGGTAGGACAAGCTGAAATTCCTATTAACAGCTCTAAAGATCTTCTACATCCTGGACCCGACTCTCCAGCCTCTACCTAAAGAAAAGGACACTGACACTCCAAAACTGGTTGCTACTAGGGTCAAGCGACAAGAAGATGAACTGTTGTGTCGTGGCCACATCCTCAATGCTCTCTCTGATCGGTTGTACGATTTGTACACGGGGACCACATCAGTGAAAGAAATTTGGAGCACGCTGGAATACAAGTGCAAGGCTGAAGAGGAAGGTACACAGAAATTTCTAATTGCTAGGTATTTCAACTTCACGATGGTAGACAATTTACCGTTGCTTGCCCAAATCCAA
Source organism: Magnolia changhungtana (assembly GCA_030180095.1). NCBI lineage: Eukaryota > Viridiplantae > Streptophyta > Magnoliopsida > Magnoliales > Magnoliaceae > Magnolia > Magnolia changhungtana. The sequence goes on from JASAUF010000579.1 coordinate 3,733,525, forward strand.
GAACTACAGCTTATTGTAAACAAAATAAAAGCCATAAAAATTGATCTTCTTGAATCCTTTCAAGTCGGAGCTATTATCTCAAAATTGCCTTCGCGCTAAAAAGACTATAGGTAGAAACTACTGCATAAATCTGAAGAATTCACCCTGGAACAAATCCAGAAGTATCTTCGTATTGAAGAAGAATCCTGTAACCGAGATAAAAAGGATAACGCTAATGGTGCATCCTCATCCAAGGTAAACGCAGTAGAACGGCCATCGCAAAATAATTCATATGAGAAAGATGATTCCCTTAAACCTAACAAAGATCAACGGAAATTCAAGAAAACCCAAAAGAAGAAAAATGGCAAACCTAAGGGAGCTTGTTATGTCTGCGGCAAGACCGGGCATTTCGTCCGAGTCTGTAGGGAGAAAGAGGCTAATGCAGTAGGCGATGATATCTTAGCCATGGTCACAAAAGTGAACCTAGTTCAAGAGAAAATTTCTGGTTGGTGGTATGATACAAGTGTCACAGTCCATGTATGCAATGATCGATCTGCCTTCAAAACCTATGAAGATGGGGCTAATGGTCAAGAGGTTAAAATGAAAAATGAAGGATGATCGAAAGTTACATGAAAATGAACTGTGGAATTACTATTTACCTCTGGAAAGAAGGTAATCCTGACCAACGTACTGCATGTCCCAGACATAAGGAGGAATCTTGTCTCAAGGGATCTCTTAAGCAAACCTGGGATTAGGGTTGTGTTTGAATCAGGTAAGCTGTCTTGTCTAAAAATGGAAACTTTGTGGGTAATGGTTATGCTTGTAATGGGATGATCAAGCTTTTTTTTAATGAAAATAATTCTTCTTCTTACATGATTGAGTCTATAACGCTATGGCATGGTAGACTAGCCCATATTGGCTATAGTACCATAAAACTCATGGCTAAGAATGACCTACTATCATACAATGATAGTGACAAAGATATATGTGAAGTATGCATACGGTGTAAAATAATCAAGAAACCATTCCCTTGTGTTGAGAGATCATCTTAAATATTAGACCTAGTGCATACTGACATATGTGAACTAAATTGTGTTCTTACCCGTGGAGGTAAAAGGTACTTTATAACATGTATAGATGATTGTTCAAGATATGAATATGTATATCTGTTAAAATCGAAAGATAAAGCATTTAATCCATTCAGTATCTATAAATCTGGAGTAGAAAATCGATTAGTTAAAAATATTAAAATCCTTCATAGAGACCGAAGAAGAGAATATTTCTCTATTGAATTTTCTAACTATTATAAAGAACACGACATAATACATTAGTGCACAACACCTTATACACCATAACAAAATGGTGTAGCGGAGAAAAAAAATAGGACATTAGTAGAAATGTTCAACTCAATGCTAATACAAGCACAATTGCCATTAAACCTATGGGGAGAAGCATTGTTAGTTGCATGTCATGTTTTAAACCGAATTTCATCTAAGAAAATCAAGACCTCTCCATAGGAAATATGGAAAAGAAGAAAACCAAACATAGGGTATTTTAGAGTGTGGGGGTGTCATGCATATTGCAGAACTCCAAAACCTAAAAGAACTAAGTTAGGACCAAAAGCTATCAAGTGCGTCCTTGTAGGATATGTACAACATAGTAAGGCCTATAGACTTCTAAACTTAGACTCCAATATAATCATAGAGTCTAGAGATATCGAGTTCTTTGAGAATTCTATATTTACGGAGAAAAAGAATGCTGAGATTCAAGCTCCTAATGAAACTATAAAAGAAACACAAATAGAAGAAATAACTCCAAGTGAACCTCGTAGGAGTCAAAGTGCAAGAATAGAGAATAGTCTTGATCCTGATCATATGGACTCTCAACGACTCTCTTTTCATCTAGTTGAGGGTGATAAAGAGAAGGTAATTAGGAAAATACCTATGGTTTTAACTATAAAAGATGAACTTAAAACCTTTAGTGAAGCTGTGACTTCAAGAGACTCCGCTTTTTGGAAAAAGACCATTAATGATGAAATGGATTCCATAATATTTAACCAAACATGGGAATTGGTAGATCTACCTCCAGGTTTTAAACCAATAGGTTGTAAGTGGGTATTTAAGAAAAAAAATATCACACAGATGGTACAATTCAAACCTTTAAGGCAAGGTTAGTTGCTAAGAGTTTTTAACAAAAAGAATGAATCAATTATTTTGACACTTATTCACCAGTAGCTAGAATAACATCGATTAGGATCTTTTTCGCTCTAGCATCCATACATCATCTTTATATCCATCAAATGAACATGAAGACAACATTCTTGAATGGTGATCTCGATGAGGAGGTGTACATGGAGTAATCAGAAGAGTTTGTTCTACCAGGAAATGAAAGAAAAGTGTGTAGACTTGTTAAGTCTTTGTATGGATTAAAGCAAGCACTAAAACAATGGCATGATAAATTTGATTCTAAAGTTCTATCTTATGACCTTGAATATAATTGTGCTGATAAATGCATGTATTCAAAAGTGTGTAATGATTATGTTGTAATCATATACTTGTATGTAGATAATATGTTAATAATCAGTAATAAAATTGAAGGTGTAATTGAAACCAAAAAGTTTCTCTCTTCAGTTTTCAAAATGAAGGATTTTGAACAAGTGAATACCATATTAGGTATCAAAGTTTAAAAAAAACATAGTAAGGGTTTCGCATTATGCCAGTCTCATTATATTGAGAAAATAATAAACAAGTTCAATCACTTGAAAATCAAAGAGGCAAAGACTCATTTGATCTAAGTATCAAGTTAAAAGAAAATAGTGGAAGAGCAGTTGCACAACTAAAGTATGCTAGTGTTATAGGCAGTCTTATGTATGCAATGCAATGCATAAGATCGGATATAGTATACGCTGTAAGTAAACTAAGCAGGTTTACGAGTAATCCAAATGTTAAACACTAGAAAGCAGTAAGTAGAGTTCTAGGTTATCTTAAAGAAACCAAAGAACTATGGCTATTTTACTCAGAATTTCCAGCAGTATTGGAAGGATATACCGATGCAAGTTGGATATCGAGTGCAGGGGACAACAAGTCTGCAACAGGGTGGATATTCACCCTACGAGGTGCAGTTGTATCTTAGTGATCCAAGAAATAAACTTGCGTAACGCACTTAACTATGGAATCTGAGTTCATAGTTTTAGCTGCTACAGGCAAAGAGACTGAGTGGTTAAGGGATCTTCTATTAGAAATCTCATTTTATGTGAAGCCTATAACGGCTGTTTCACTTCATTATAATAGTGAAGCCACTCTAGCAAGAGCCTATAGCGGTACCTATAATGGGAAGTCCAGACACATAAGTTTGAGACATGACTATATAAGGTAATTGATTTAAGATGGAATCATTACGATCTCATATGTAAAGTTGAATAATAACTTGGCTGATCCTTTTATTAAACCTCTGACGAGAGAGGTAGTAAGGACAACATCTAGAGGAATGGGGTTGAGGCTCTTTACTCAAAGTTTCACCAGTGAAAGAAACCCAACCTAAAATTAGAAAATCTCTAAATATTGGGTTTAATGGGTAACAACAGTTTACTGATAAGTGAAAAGTTTCAGCACTAAATAAAATTAAATAACCTCATCCAGGATGATAGTGCCGGCTGTTATAAAGGAGGGATGAGTATTAAACTCTTAATGAAGTCCAGTCAAACAAGACAAGTGTTTTAACAAAAACACTGGATGGATTTCACCTATGTGAACGTAGAAGTGATGACGTTTCTCATGAGAATTAGAGTTATCTCAGAATTGTTCATGAAACAGAATAAGCACATGGCCATTAAAAGTGCTAAGTGAGATTATGAAGGAACACATAACGCAGGAGCTGTTATGTGTGTGCTATTTTCGGTTATATCATATAAGAATAACTGGTTTAATGCTACAGCAACCAGAAATTTCGAAATAACTTTAAAATACTTATACTAAGGAAAGATTCAAATCGCAAGATATTTTTCTTTATGCGTAATAATTGTTATTATTTTGGCAGAGTTTTTCATTGTTTTAAAAAACCAGTGGGGGATTTTTGAAAATCAGTGGTTTTCTTTAAATAAAAAAGGAATTCAAATTTTTGAAATGTCAAAAATTTCCCGCCAAAATGCTTTTTGAAATTTTTGAATGCAAAAGTGTTGTGTGTGCGCTTTGTCCCACATCAGAAATGTAAAGAAAAGTTTTGTAGTTTATATGAGAACTTGTGAAGAGTATTCATACTTGGAGTTTTTAGAGGAGGTGATACTCGGGTTGCGTGTTCCAGTGCTATGCAATGGAACACACGCGCGCGCGCTCGTGCTTGGGCATGAGCACAGGCGTGGGCAGTGAGGCAGTGTGGCTGTAGCAGCGCTAGATGGCACACTTTGCACTTTGCATGACGCGAACCGGTGCGACCTCAGTACGATAGGTCTGGTCGGAGCCTTAAGGCGGTGGATCTGAAAATCTGAAATGAGCCTAGGTATAAGTGACTGAGAATGGTTGGATCTTAAATCTGAAATATCCAGCCGTTTCTAAAAATGGATACCCACCTTGAAAGGCACAACAGTTCAAAAACGGACAAGCCAAGATGATCCAACGGTTAGATATGACGACCAGAAACATCTAGGATTAATTGTCAACGGCAGGAAACGTTTTTCAAATGTTCTGGACCATTGAATACCACACAGCAACAGTTTTATACCCGATGCCTATATAAACTAGACCATTCCAGTCCGATTTCATCATCTTAACACACCGTCTCTCCCATCAGAAACATCTAAATCTCCTTAGTGAATACTGTGAACATTTCTCTATATCCGATCCTACCAGAACAGATCAATTGCGTTACAACGTTCCATAGTGGATCCATCATGGTTGCTGCACGCTGATTCAATATAGGCTTGTCTTATCCTGGAAGCAATTCGCCTGTAACCCATCAGCAATTGATAAGGGGGCAAATCACGCTTTAAGGACAGCATATTCTATACGTGATTCAGCCTAGTGAAACAATTTTTCTTATATTTATTTTTTATATTTTTCGGCGTATCCAAACATCAATTTCTAACATATGGGGCCCATTATTCGACTCCAGTACTGAAAAGAAACCAAAAGAGATGCCAAAGAAGCCCTAGAAATCCCAGTTTTCCTGGAAACGTGCAAGGCTTTCAAACCCAGAACCCATCAGACGAACAGCTATGAACCTCCGATTTGATGATTCCCCAAGTGTCTTAGGACCAATCAAGACCATCCACAAGGATCATAACAAAGTGATACGCCCCGTGTACGATTTCCTATTAACAGGCGATCATCTTCCTCACCAAGGACCCCCAACTGTAGATTTATTTGTGGCCACCGATTCAAGATCCAAACAGTGAGTTATGTAGCCCATTTGATTCACATAAGAACTTCATATCATAATTGAGATCGGACCATGTATTAACATTTGCAAAATGAAAATTAGAGCCGAAAACCTGATGTTACACCCTTAAGTGAGTAATCAATCGAAAACCCGATAAAACTCTTGCGAGTGTGATTCCAGAACCGGGAGAAGGTTATAAAAACTCTATCTGACCTGCAAAAATGAGAGAAATCGAAGGAAAGAGGGAATGACTCCATGGGCTCAGTGAGTCGACTCATGAGTCAAGGAGGAGTCAGAGTCCAGTCCAGATTCGAGTCAGGTTCAACAAACAAGTGAGTCGTCGCGTCCTCTTTCTCACCGTGGTTTTGATTTTATTTAAATTTTCAGTTTTTAATTACATGGTTTGAATCCATCCTTAGATCTCATGAAATTGAAATTTTTGTTTTCTTATTAAATGTTCAGAATTGTTGTTTTTTATCTTAACCGTGGATTATGGTAAATTTTTATCTATCTTATTATTGGTGTGTTTAGAATTGTATGTTTCTAATTTTAACCATGGATTGTTGCTAAGAACCGAAGATTATCAAATTATGCTATTGAATTTGCTTCCAAAATATATTTTCCATGATTTTGGTGATTAAATATGTTGTGAATTGAAAATCTTATGCTCATTTGAGACTATGATTACATTTTTAGCATCTTGAAAAGGCTCAAAAGTTCATGGTTTGGTGGAGGCTTGATTTTTATAAAAAGGCAAGTGAAACATGCAATTTATTTGATATTGGAAATATAATTGAACCTCTATCAGATCATAAAAAGGTTCTTGTTGCCAAGCTCAGTGGCAGTTGCATGTCTTACTTGACCGGTCCCTTACAAATGATCCATTTTGATGAGTGAATACCTTTGCAAAACATTCTCATTACCAGGACAATACCGTTTGGGTGGGTAAGTATGTCGGTATTGGTTATATTTGGTGTCCGATAATGTGAACACCAACATAGCAGAAGCATCTCAAAATCGGGTGATGTATCATGTTAGCCTTGCAGATGACCCGAACAAACCCCCAATATGCACATTCTACAAGAGAACGATAAAATGTTCCACCCCTCTAGCAACTTTGGCTAAGATGGATGATCCACGCAACGATGAACCAAGGTCGGCCTACCTTCATTAATGGAGGTACAAAGGTCGTCGTACCTAGACGGAGAAAAGTCATTTTGCTTGCGAGAGAGAAATCTTAGAAATGTTTTTCTCACAGATGACCAACTCCAAATATAAGCTTTCCAATAAGGAGCCTTAGCCAATTACGGAAAGAAATCTTGCCCACCATTAAGGCAAGGATCACTCCCACTAGCTAGCTATCCAATTGCTATGTTTAGAGCCTAATACACATGCAAGCCATATTTAACTCGCTTAGCACGTGGGCTTTTGTGGGCCCCACCACATGGGGTCCACATTCAACAAAGTATGAGTGTGAAAGGTTCCCATTGCTAGGCTAGATGCCCTATGGATGGGTGAGCATCATACAAAAGGTTCTCACCGCCCTTTTGGATGGGTGAGAATCATACAAAAGGTTTCAATGCCCAGAAGAGGTGGGGTTTTAAGGGAAGGTTGGCCAACTTTATTAAATGAATCATGAGAATTCTAATAATTAATCGGATTGTGATTGATATGATATTGAAGTGTTTCCTACATTGTATGCATGTTTCTAATGTCATGGTTTATATATTTCTTCTTGTTGAAAATCTTTATTTTGTGTTTCTATGAAAATCTATTTATGTGATTTTGAAAGATTGATTACATATGTTAAATTGTACCGGGCTATCTCACAAGCTCTATAAGCTCACCCTTTATTGTGGATATAAAATTTCAGGTTGTAGAGCTTACTTAGGGAGCACATTGGAGCAACGACCTAGAAATTTTCCTAGTGTTAGAATTACTTTTTGTAGTTGTATTAGTTGTAAAAATAATAATAATAATAATAATAATAATAATAATATAAAATAAAATAAAATGTAATGGTTGTTTAGACGAGAGTCGAGAATATTGTATTGACGTTTATTGTATTTATAGAATTATGAATGATTTAAATGTATGATTTTGTGTAATTACGCTTGTGAATTGCTTAAAATATAATTCATGACCTAAGATTCAAAATCACATCTTACCAATTCAAGTACCGAATTTCAGAGCATGAGACTAGCCAACATCCCTGATTGGCGAGACAATTCTATAGCAGGAGGGCAATAAATGACTAGTGTAAGTTTCGAAATAGGAGAGAAGCGTCAATTACTCGAGGAGGCTCATCATTTTTCAACATGGCCTCCACATGACACTCTTCACCCTACTCGATTAGGATCTCAGGACTTTCATACAGGTCAATCACATCATCCCTCCACTCCAAACTATTAAAGTGTATCTTCCAACCTACAATCAAGGACTACAATCAAGGATTCTCCAATCAATACTACAATCAAGGATTCTCCAATCAAGGTCCAACTCTCCCAACTACAATCAAGGATTCTCCAATCAATACAGCCATTGTTTCTATCTTTGGGTGATAGCTCTTTCATGTGTAATCTCTTATATACGTGTATACATAGGGATGAAAACAATAACAATTAGCAAGCTTTCTCCCAACTTTCTCTCTCCCTCTCTCTCTCTCTCTCTCTCTCTCTCTCTCTCTCTCTTCCTTAGTTTTGTCTTGGTATCAGAGCAAGGTTAGTATTTTTTTTCTTTCCTAGGGTTGATAATCTGGCTTGAATCAACGCCTGGTGATATGATTTGATATTTTTTTCTTTGATGCCAAGATCTAGTTATTGTTTGTTTGTTTTTGGTGATTTTTTTTTCAATGAAGGACGACGGATCGTCCGTTGGAAAAACTATTGTTTCACCTCTATCTTCTACGCAGCCCCTCGTAATTGAGAAAGAGAGTCCAACTCTCCAGATTACCACTGTCAAATTCGATGGAACCAATTACCTAACATGGGCAAGATCTGCGAAGCTCTATATTTCTGGACGTGGGAAGATAACATATATTACAAGGGCAGTTAAGCCACCAGATACATCAGACTTGGCAGCTATTGAACAATGGGAATCAGAGAATTCAATTGTTGTGTCCTAGTTACTTCATTCTATGAAGCCGGAGATTAGGAATACATATATGTTTCTGCAGACTGCAAAATAGATCTGGGATCTTGTGCAACAGACATATTCTCAGAACAAGAATGCTTCCTGCATCTATCAGTTGGATGTGGAGACCTCCCAACTCAAGCAGGGGGAGAAGACCCTATCGGAGTATTATAATACTCTTCGACAAAGATGGAAAGAACTTGATCAATATCAGACCTTCGATTGGGAAAGCCCCAAAGTGGAGAGATTTTTTCAAAGTTTATTGAAGAGAAGCGCGTATATCAGTTCCTTGCAGGTTTGAACCAGGAATATGAGACTGCTCGTGTGCAGATTTTGAGCAGAAAATATGATTTTTTTCACTTTTAGGAGATGTGTATGCTTATATTTATTCCGAGGAAAATAGGCGTTACTCTATGGGCCAAGAAATGATCTAGCCTGGAGATAAAGCGGCAATGGCTGTAAACAGACAAGGTTGGAGAGCATTGGTGATACCTACAGTATCATTGCCACCTATGTTTCCTTCTCGCCCAAGCAAGAATCAGAAGAACACCGAGCATTTTTGTGACCATTACAAGAAATATGGACATACCAAACAGTTATGTTATTTTCTTAATGGGTTTCCACAGAAAGGGCCTACCTTGCCACAAGCGAATCGGAGTGCATCCTCCTGCCTCGCTCGCATCGGTGCCTCTCTTCTTGAGATTCCGGTTCAGAATCATGCCCCTCCTGCTGCACCATCTGATCGTGTTACTATATCTCGAGAAGATCTGGATCGATTCTGAGTCCTAATGGCATAGTTTGATGAAAAGACAGTTACCTCCACTTTTGCACAGTCAAGTACATTTGCTTCAGTGAACACTGTCTCCATTGTTCCTTCCCTATCCTGGATCATCGATTCAAGAGCATATGATAATATGAGCGGTATGCCTTCTCTTTTCCGTGCATATTCTCTTTGTTCCGATAGAGATAAAGTTTGGTTAGCGGATGGATCTCTTTCTTCTGTTGCAGGGAAAGGACTCATAAATGCTACCCCCTCTCTACCACTCTCTAATGTGTTGCATGTTCCTCAAGTCACTACTAATCTTTTATCTATTAGTAGCATTACACGGTCGTTGAATTGTAGTGTTATATTTTTTCCATCTTATTGTCTTTTTCAGGATCTGGTAGCGAAGAAAACGATTGGCAATGGACGTGAAGCTAATGGTTTGTACATCCTCGATGATCCGCAAACTCCAAGTGTGCTTCAACCATGTACATTGCAGAGTCAGCTCGTAGTAGCAAATAAACATCAAATTATGTTATGGTGTAACCGGCTAGGTCACATTTCCTTTTCATTTATGAAACATTTGCTTCTAGCTTTATTTTCTGGTCAATCAATTTTTGACTTTCACTGTGAAATTTGTCAATTGTCCAAACATTGTAAAACTACTTATCCCTTGAGTTCTAATAAAGTTAGTAGTTCTCCTTTTTCACTTATTCATTCTAATGTTTGGAGACCCGCTCCCGTACCGTTTCTTTTGGGTTTTAGATACTTTGTGTTATTTATTGATGATTTCAGTCGTTGTACTTGGCTCTTTCTTATGAAACGTAAAGATGAAGTTTATTACATCTTTAAAAATTTTATTACCATGGTTCATACTCAATTTGATACAAAGATTCATGTGTTTCATTCTGATAATGGAACTGAATATGCAAATTCTGGAATCCAAAAGTTATATGAAGATCATTGTATTAAGCATCAAACATCTTGTGTTAGAACTCCACAACGAAATGGTCGTTCAGAACAGAAGAATGGGCATATCCTTAATTTGGCTCGTTCTATCTCCATTGCGATGAACGTTCCCAAATTTGACTCACAATGATACTTGGGAACTCATGTCATTACCCAACGGAAAGAAGGCAGTTGGGTGTCATTGGGTGTTTATAGTTAAGCATAATTCAGATGGTACCGTGGATCGGTACAAAGCACGGCTGGTTGCAAAGGGGTACGCACAAACCTATGAGATTGATTATTATGAGACCTTTGCTCCTATTGCAAAGATAAATTTCATTCGTGTCTTACTGTCATTGGCTGCAAATAGTGATTAGGAACTTCATCAATTGGATGTTAAAAATTTATTCATTCACGGGGATCTTCAAGAAGAGGTGTATATGACCTCTCCACCTGGTATCTCATTTCCTGGCCATGAAGGACAAGTCTGTTTCTTAAAGCAATCCCTATATGGACTTTGTCAATCTCCTCGGGCATGGTTTGACCGATTCAGTGGGGTGGTTATTGGTTTTGGATATCGACAAAGTGCAACAGATTATACTCTTTTTATTAGACGCATTGATGATAGTTTTACTGCTCTTATTGTCTATATCAATGATATAGTTATCACTGGAAATGATCCAATCGTCATTCAGGAGTTAAGGTCTCATCTTCGACATCGCTTCGAGATTAAGGACCTTGGCCCTCTGAAGTATTTTCTTGGCATTGAAGTTACAAGATCAAAGTCAAGTATTTTTATCTCACAACGTAAATATGTCTTGGATCTTTAACAAGAGTGGCAAATTGGGATGTCGTCCAATTGATACACCTATTGAGCAAAATCATAAGTTGGGTGATGTGGAAGAGAGGCGCCCCTTGTAGATGTCTCACAGTATCAGCGTCTAGTTAGGAAGCTAATTTATCTCTCCCTTACTAGACCTGATATTACTTATGCTGTAGGAGTTGTCAGCTAGTTTTTGCATGTTCCTCGCTCAATTCATCTTGAGGCAGCCTTTCGTATTCTTCAGTATTTGAATGGTTGTCCTGGGAAGGGTCTAATCTTTCGTAAACATGGTCACAATCGGATTGAATGTTGGACGGATGCTGACTGGGCCGGATTAGTTACCGATAGACGTTCTACATCAGGATATTGCACTATATTGGGTGGTAATCTTATTTCTTGGAGAAGCAAAAAGCAGAATGTGGTGCCCGCTCTAGTGCCGAGGCTGAATTCGGTGCCATAGCACATGGTATTTGCTAGATGATCTGGCTACAGAAACTATTGCAGGAATTAGGAGTTGATGTTCCAACTCCAACAACTCTGTACTGTGATAATAAAGCAGCGATTAGCATTGCTCATAATCCAGTATACCATGACGGCACAAAACATATTGAAGTTGATCGTCATTTTATTCGTGAAAAGCTACTTCCTAGGCAGATTTGTATGGTGTTTGTTCCTACGACCGAACAACATGCGGATATTCTCACCAAAGCAGCTGGCACCATTCAGTTTCAGTTTGCGCTATCCAAGCTCGGTATGCTCGATATCTTCCAACCGGCTTGAGGGGGAGTATTAAAGTGTATCTTCCAGCCTACAATCAAGGATTCTCCAATCAAGGTCCAGCTCTCCCAACTACAATCAAGGATTCTCCAATCAATACGGCCATTGTTTCTATCTTTGGGTGGTAGCCCTTTTATGTGTAATCTTTTATATTCGTGTATACATAAGGATGAAAACAATAACAATCAGCAAGCTTTCTTCCAACTCTCTCTCTCTCTCTCTCTCTCTCTCTCTCTCTCTCTCTCTCTCTCTCTCTCTCTCTCTTCCTTAGTTTTATCTCAAACCCATTACGGAATTTGAGGATTCATCTCTGCCACTACTAGATCGGTTGAGGATTTTTTAAGGCTTCTCTGGGCCACCAATCGATCGGCCAAGGTTTTTTAAGGTATTCTTAGCCTCCAATATTGTCTCCCTTACCTCCTCATCAAATGAAGCCCCCTGAGAACTCCACTTAGCCTTGGTTACTCTCTCACTTCATGATAGGACGAGGCCAAGATTGGGAGCTTCTATTTCTCTTGGCCTCGACTAGGGTAGGCTCTTGAGTTTCCCTCAACCCTCAATTAGTAAAAGTAGGCTATAAAAAAAGAATTGGAGCACTTGAAAGAATCTAACGGCTCTCAATACTAATAATCTTCTTCTTCTCCAAGTTCTTTAGTACTGAGGAGGGCACTTACTCCAAAAAAAAAAAGGGTGTCATTAAGGAAGTCAAAGGAATCATAATGAGACAACATTTGGTGCTAAAGTTAAATACCTTTAGAAGAAATGGGAGTAACATAAACACCCCAACCAGTGTAACGACAGTGGTCTACTGAATTACATCGTGAGAGCCACCGACATTGAATAAATTACAAGAAGAGATACCTAGACAACCATCAAGGGTTGGCGTATGCGTAGTCTCCTTTGAAGGCATAACTCTCTCAAGACAGATACATTCAGTCGGTGCCTGAACATGCTTACATGGGTTACTGCCTCTCTCCCTCCAGCTTGCATGGCCTTAGTAGCCTCAGGGGAAGGAAGTCGAGGGACTTGCGGAACCTCAGGAATCCAAGGTTGATGGCCCATTAGGGGGAAAACTTGGCACAATTCAGTGATACACTTGAAACATTGAGATCCCACTAGGTGTGAAATCCTATAGGGTGGCCAATGGACAAGGAGGTAAAGTAGGAAGAGAGAACTAATTCGCCACAAGATCCAAGTCTCAGCAAAGTGTCAAATACCCTTCAGTCGAAAAGATCGATTCACACTTGATGCAAGACATGAAACTAAACATGATGCGTGAGATTTCAGGCTTAAAATCACCTTAGTTCAGAAACAATTACACAAATTTCATATCTCACATAAAAAGTCCAAACATTCAAGTAAAGGGGAATCTATGCGGGTCCAAACTTGCACAGGCTAAGACTGGACTAATAAAAATTCTAAACCAAACGATGCTCAAAGGGAAATAGAAATCAACCACACATGCATAGCAAATAGTCCCTAATATAAGGGATTCTCCAATCTCAATTCAAGGAACCCTAGGGTGAAAAAATGGGCAAATAAATTAGGGTTAATGCAAACTAAGGCTAAGGTTTAGAAAATAAGAATGAAAAGAGAAAAACCAGAGAAAAACCTGACCCGGAGAAAGCTCCTGCATGTAGATGGTGGCCCGGAGGCTGACGCACTTGCGAGGGTGGGCTAGCCGCACGTTTGATGGAAGCCCCCCCCCCCCAAAGTGACACCTAGGACTTGGTCGGCTAGGGGAGACCTCCAATCCCTCCAAAACTGGCTGTAGGAGGATGAATAGCTGCAAAAGCTGAAAAATTCAAAGCAATAATGATGATAGAAGATAAGAGATATGGATGGAAGAGGATAGGGGCGGATGGAGATAGATGTGGCTTCGCATCACGGTAGTTAGCCCTTCGAAAAGGGAGAGCTTTGCACTCACTTTTGAATTCTTTCACAATTCACTAAGAGAGCAGAAAATTAAAGTAGGAATTTTTTATTAAGCTTCAATAAAATGAAAAGAACTACAAGGGGTGCCTATTTATAGGGAAAACCCTATACCCCAAAAACTCGCACCATGTGCGTAACCTATTACTTGTCGATGAAGTAAGCTAAAATAAAAACCAAACAAAGAAATCTAAAATATTTACGATGTTCTAAATAATAACAATAAGCAAAACATAAAATATAAAATCAATCCGACAAGTGGGCCACAATCACGAGATCCCATGATGGGCTTTTCTTAACTATCAGGCTCACCCGTTTGAACAAAAACTTTGTCTTATAGCTAGGAGGCCCTCCCTAGACGTTATCATTGAGCCAGATCGATGGTGGGGCCCTCCTTCTGCATACGTACGTGCGTAGGGGGGTAGTGTGCTTGAGGGTGTACGCATGATGTCCCCATCAACACTTAAGGAGAGTTACATTACGAGAGAAAAGATAAGAGAGGAGTGAAATGCTCTGAATCAATCCAAATTAACGAGCACAAAGAGGTGAGGGATAGAACTCAGCGCCCACTTTGACATTTAACTTAACGTTAAAGGCATCATCACACAGAATATCCCGAGCCACCAAATAGTTAGCCCAGGTCTTGGTCCCTAACTTGTTCACACAGAATATCCCGAGCTACCAAATAGTTAGCCTAGGTCTTGGTTCTAACTTGATCTAGGTTGAGAGGGTTAAATCCTACACCCATAAACTAATGAGGCTAAAGGACATGGTCCAAAAAGGAAAGAAAATGCATATGATGATCGGCATGAAGAGAGATGAATAAGGATAAGCACTCCCTAGGCAACCGATTAACGAATCGGTGATGAGATAAATAAGCATGGCTGTAAGTCGGAGAACGAAGAGGCAAATGTGGTAATGGTTCACAGAATTAAGAAGAAAAATATTCATATAATAAGAGTTGGAGAATTCAAAGTGGACCCCCAAATAGAGGAAGACCTTTTGCGGAAAAGGTCGCAAAGAGTTAAGTAGAGGTGGGATAAATTGAACGAAGCAAGAGCTAATTTATGGCCGGAAGCTATAGCTTTAGCCAGGGAAGTTTATTCTTTTGGTCATCTAACTAGCTTTGACACAGAAAAGAAACCGACTTATCCACATCAAAAGGAAGGCACGGTGTTCTTGATTGGAGACTCCACCTCTTTCAAATTACTTCTTAGTTTAAATCTCATAGGAGATACGGGCCTTTTGATTGTCAAAAAGAGGAGGAGACAACCATTGAAGGCCAGCATGAACAATTTTACTAACAGCCGAAAGGCTACTAATGGTGGAAATGTCTAAAATTATGGATTCATAGGCCCACAACGGAAATGAAAAACATTGGAGGAGTGAATCCAAAAACATATAGTCAAAGCCAAAAAAGTAAGGTTCTTGGGAAAATCAAAATGTGTGAGCTTGATATGGTCATAAATTT
Organism: Magnolia changhungtana; assembly: GCA_030180095.1. Classification (NCBI taxonomy): domain Eukaryota; kingdom Viridiplantae; phylum Streptophyta; class Magnoliopsida; order Magnoliales; family Magnoliaceae; genus Magnolia; species Magnolia changhungtana. The sequence continues at coordinate 3,748,723 of JASAUF010000579.1, forward strand.
TGATGGACCTCCAAAAGAACATCAAAAGAGGCATCCACCCGGTTCAACATGTTGATCCAATCGGTGTGGGGATGCAATCAGAAATTATATTTAGGGCACTCGGTTTCCACAATGACCAGTCGAGTGAATCAATTTCGAGCAAAAGCTTTTCATCTAAGTAAGAAGGGAAGTATGAAGAAAGAGAAGAAAAATCACCGGAAAACAAAGGGAAGAAAGCCAAACTAAGGACATACCCTTGGTCGAAGGAACCAGAAGAAGAAGAGTTAGAAGTAGAAATTACGTTGAGAAGAATGGAGTCTCCAAAATGTTTAATTGTTGCAAAAATATTGATTTTAATAAAATATATTTTAATAATAAAAATAATATATAATATATAAAAAGTTGTTTGAAAAAAATACTATTTTGTGCATTTTTAATAATAGTCCCACATGGGAAAGGGAAGAGAATATTTTGTGGTTTAAATGAAAACAGTGGAGTACTATAATATTTACTTACCTAGTCCAAGGATTAGGGATCTTGCGTGATCCATTGTGTAGCACTGGAACACCCGCGCGCGCGCTCATGCTCGCTCTCGGGCTCGGGCTTGGTCTAGTCTCGGTCTCGGTCAAGGTCACGATCACGGTGCGAGGGCGTGGGCATGTGAGGCAATATGGCTGTAAAGGCGCTAGTGGTGCACTTTGCACTTCGCACGTCCGAGATGTGTGCGAGTCGCGGTGTGACTAAGTGGCTAAGGCGGATGGCTGGATGAAGGAGAGACTAGAGGACTGAATGAAAGTCCTCTAGTATATATAGAGAGCTGAAAAAAGAACTGTTGCAGCAGATCTGTAACAGTTATGCTATTAGTGCGGGGTCCAGCAGTAACTGCTGCATGGCTAGCCCAACAGCTAGAAAACGGCTAGCTGCTGTCTCACAACAGTCAGCATGCAGCAGCTTAATGGCCCATGCACAACAGTCAGAAAATGGCCATAAAGCGGCTAGTTTTCTCCAACTGATAGAAAACAGTCATGAGATTTAATTCCCAGCCATCATAGCCGATAAAAGGAGGGTATGGATGGGTTTCCAAACCATCTCACAACCCAAGCTAGCACTACCATACGAATTGAGACAGCCCACTACTCATCTCTCTATACTCAATTAATTCCAACAAGATAGCAATGGTTAAACCTTTGCAAGAAGAACAGACCAACGGTGTGGTCTAGAACGGTTCAACTGAACTAGTGGCTGAAGACTTGACCAGTGCAGTGGTCTAAATTACAATTTCTTTTTTCTTTTTCTTTTGGGATTTTTTTCTTTTATTGTATTTCTGTCAGACTGAGTGTAATAGATTTCTATTAGTGGGCCTTCGTATTTGCTGAACGCAGACCCACACCAGGCTCGTTGTATCCTAGAAGCGGTTTGCCTATAACCTATCAGCATACTCAATTCACTTGAGTAGGGGCAAATAACGCTTTAAAGACAGTGTTTCAGACGTGCTTCAGCCTGTCCATATTTCAGATTAATTTGCAATTTTCAGTTTCCACATTATACAGAAATTATATTAATCTGTATAATTTCCAACAATCTTAAAGCGTTAGTTTGTAATGGAAGCCGACAGTGTTTTATCCATCAAGCTGATGAATCAGGACTTGATATGTCTTGATCGGTTCAATGGAACCAATTTTACGAGGTGGCAAGACAAGCTGAAATTCCTTCTGATGGCATTAAAGATCTACTACATATTATATCCAAATCTGCAAGCACTACCTGAAGCATCCGACAACGACACGCCTGAACAAGTGGTTGTCTGCACCAAACGAGCCAAAGACGAACTCTTGTGTCAAGGACACATTCTGAACGCTCTCTCCGACCGCCTATACAATCTGTACCAACAGACATCATCAGTTAAGGAGATCTAGACCACTTTGGAGTTCAAATACAAGGTTGAAGAAGAAGGTACCAACGAGTTTCTCATCGCCAGGTATTTTGACTTCAACATAGTAGATAACAAACCGTTATTGCCCCAAATCCAAGAACTGCAGCGAATAGTAAACAAAATCAAAGCAATCAAAATCGATCTTCCTAAATCATTCCAAGTTAGGGCTATAATCGCCAAATTGCCACCGATGTGGAAAGACTATAGAAAGAAGTTGATGCATAAAACTGAGAACTATACACTGGAACAAATCCAAAAACACCTCAGAATTGAGGAAGAATCCCGTAACCGCGACAGAAAGAATGATAATGGGAATACCCCGTCCAAGGTACATGCAGTAGAGAACACTAATACCAAGAATCCCAAGAATGACGATTCCCTGAAATCTAATAAAGGAAAATTCAAGAAAAACTCCCAAAAGAAGAACGGAAAGTTCAAAGGCCCATACTATGTCTGTGGGAAAACCGGGCATTATGCTCGAGTATGCCGATACGCAAATCTAAAAAAGAGGTAAGTACAGTTGAAGAAGGCGATATCGTGGCTATAATCACTGAGGTGAATACCATCCAAGGCAAAGTTCCAGGATGGTGGTATGATACTGCCGCTACAGTACATGTGTGCTATGACAAATCAGCCATCAAAACCTATGAGGGATTAATCGATGGTCAAGAAGTCCAAATGGGTAATGAAGTCCGATCGAAGGTCGTCGGCAAAGGAACTGTCGAACTGATATTCACCTTTGGGAAGAAAGTGATTCTAACTAATGTACTGCACGTCCGAGACATGAAGTGAAACTTAGTTTCTATGGATCTTCTAGGAAAACCAGGTATAAGGGTGGTGTACGAGTCAGGTAAACTGATTTAGTCAAAGAATGAGAATTTTGTCAGAAATGGATACGCTTGTAACGGGATGGTTAAGTTTTCTCTAAATGAAAGTAGCACTTCTGCGTATATGGTTAAATCCGCTGGATTATGGCATAATAGGCAAGCCCATATAGGGTATAGTACCTTGAAGTTCATGGCTAAGAATGGTTTAATCTCATACACAGATAATGAAACCGATAAATGTGAAGTGTACATATAATCCAAAATAACGAAGAAACCTTTTCCAAGTGTTGAAAGATCGTCTCAAGTATTGGATCTTGTGGACAGTGATATCTGTGAGTTAAACGGCATTCTTACTCGTGGAGGTAAACGGTACTTCATAACCTTTATAGATGATTGCTTTAGATATGTGAATGTGTACCTATTTAAGAGCAAAGATGAAGCATTGAATATGTTTAAAATATATAAAACAGAAGTAGAGAATCAACTAAATAATAAGATAAAAATTCTCCATAGCGATAGAGGAGGAGAATACTTCTCCAATGAATTCGATAACTTTTGTGAAGAACATGGACTGATACATCAATGTACAGCGTCATACACACCTCAACAAAACAGAATAGCTGAAAGAAAGAATAGAACATTAATAGAGATGGTCAACTCAATGCTGATAAGAGCAAAGTTACCACTAAATCTATGGGGTGAGGCACTGCTTGCAGCGTGCCATATACTAAACAGAATTCCGTCTAAAAAATATAAAATATCTCTATATGAAACATAGAGAGATAGAAAACCTAACCTAGGGTATCTAAAAGTGTAGGGGTGTCTTGCATATTGCAGAACCCCTAATCCAAAAAGAACTAAGTTAGGACCAAGAGCTATTAAGTACGCCTTCGTAAGGTATGCATAAAATAGTAAAGCTTATAGACTTCTAGACATAGAGTCTAATACAATAATAGAATCAAGAGACGTTGAATTCTTTGAGAACTCACTATCCTTGGAGTCAAATGATAATGAAATCCAAACTCCTAATAGAGAACCAGATAGCATAGCTTCACAGATAGTGGAAGCTCCTATTGAACCTCGTAGGAGTCAAAGAATAAGAATAGAAAAGAGTCTAGGAAATGACTACATAGACTCACAACGCATCATTTTCCATCTTGTAGAAGCAGATAGAGAAAATGTTGTAAGACAAATACCTATAGTAATGACTATAGAAGATGATACTAAAACATATAAAGAGGTTATATCCTCTAGAAACTCAGCTTTCTGAAAAGAAGCTATAAACGATGAAATGGAATCCATACTGTCAAACCAAACATGGGAACTAGTAAACCTACCTCCAAGTTCTAGACCCATAGGTTGTAAGTGGGTATTTAGGAAGAATATCACACTGATGGGACTATCCAAACCTTTAAAGCTCGACTAGTAGCTAAGGGTTTTAGACAAAAAGAAGGGATAGATTACTTTGACACATACTCTCCTATAGCTAGGATAACATCCATTAGGATATTATTTACACTAGCTTCCATACATCATCTTCATATCCACCAAATGGATGTAGAGACCGCATTCCTGAATGGTGACCTCAATGAGGAGATATACATGGAACAACCTGAAGGTTTCGTTCTACCAGAAAATGAAAATAATGTACATTAGCCAAATCTTTGTATGGATTAAAACAAGCACCAAAACAATGGCATGAGAAGTTTGATTCAAAAATACTATCTCATGGTTTCATGCATAATGTAGCTGACGAATGCATATATTCTAACGTAGATGGTAGTTATATTATTATTATTTGTCTATATATTGATAACATGTTAATAATAAGTAATAAAATGGAAGGTGTGATTGAAACGAAGAGGTTTCTATCTTTCGTATTCAAAATGAAGAATCTTGGACAAGTTGATACCATCTTACGTATCAAAGTTAAAGAAAAAAATATTGTGGGGGTTATTTTTTATGTCAATCTCATTATATTGAGAAGATACTAAATAAGTTTAACCATCTAAATATAAAGGAAGCAAAAACCTCATTTGATCCAAGTGTCATGTTAAAAGAAAATACTGGAAGAACAGTTGCACAATTAGAATATGCGAGTGTTATAGAGAGTCTTATGTATGCTATGCAATGCACTAGACCTGATATAGCATATGCTGTGAGTAAACTTAGTAGGTTTACTAGTGACCCCAGTACTGAACACTGGAATACAATCAGTAAAGTCCTTGGTTACTTAAAAGCAACCAAAGACTTAGGACTATTTTATTCAGAGTTTTTTGTCGTATTGGAAGGATATACCGATGCGAACTGGATATCGAGTGCAGGGGACAACGAGTCTACTATAGGGTAGGTATTCACCTTAGGAGGTGTAGTTGTATCTTGGGGATCCAAGAAACAGACTTGTATAACACACTCGACTATGGAGTCTGAATTCATAGTCCTGGCTGTAACAGGCAAAGAGGTTAAGTGGCTAAGGGATCTTTTATTAGAAATCCTTTTCTGTGTAAAGCCTATATCGGCTGTGTCACTGCATTGTGATAGTGAAGCCACATTAACTAGAGCCTATAGCGGCACTTATAATGGTAAGTCTAGACATATCAGTCTTCGACATAATTATGTCAGACTATTGATTCAAGATGGAATCATTGCTATTTGCTATATGAAATCAAGTAATAATCTGGCAGATCCTTTTACTAAACCTCTACCGAGAGAGGTAGTAAAGGCTACATCTAGAGGGATGAGATTGAAACTCTTCAACCAAAGTTCACCAGTGATGGTAACCCAACCTAAAGTCAGAAAATCTCTAATTTTGGGTTTAATGGGTAAGAACAAGTCGCTGATATGTGGAAAGTTTTCAGCACTAAATTATAAAACCTCATCCATAATAGATAAGTGTTGAGTGTTATGAAAGAGGGTTGAGTCTTAGAACTCTTAATGAAATCCAGTTTATAGGACAAGTGTCTTATAGTAACGAAGACACTGGAAGGATTTCACCTATATGAACGTAAAGATGGTGCCGTCTCTCATGAGAGTTGGGAGTTTTCTCTCGGAATCATTCATGAATTAGGATAAGCACATAACCATTAAATGTGCTAAGCAAGATTATGGGAACTCTAATAAACACATAGCGAATATGTATGTGGTTTCTCTAACTCTGTTATCTAAGAATAACCGGTTCAACGCTACGGCTATCAGTCATTTCAACAGAGTTTTGAGATACTTACACTAAGGAAAGATTAAAATCAAAAGATATCTTTCTTTATGCATATAAGTTGATTATTCTGACAGAAATGTTTAACCGAGAAAATATATTTTTTTTTTAAATCAAGTGGGGGATTGTTATAAAAATATTAATTTTAATAAAATATATTTTAATAATAAAAATAATATATAATATATAAAAAGTTATTTTAAAAAATACCATTTTGTGGGTTTTTAAGAATAGTCCCACATGGGAAAGGAAAGAGAATATTTTGTGGTTTAAATGAAAACAGTAGAGTATTATAATATTTACTTACCTAGTCCAAGGATTATGGACCTTGCGTGTTCCAGTGCTATGCACTGGAACACCCTCGTGCGCACTCGCGCTTGGGCTCGGGCTCAAGCTCAGTCTCGGTCTCGGTAACGGTGTGAGGGCATGGGCATGTGAGGCAGTGTGGTTGTAGAGGCGCTAGTGGCGCAGTTTACTGAATGAGAGTCCTCCAGTATATATAGAGAGATGAAAAAAGAGTTGTTGTAGCAAATCTGTAACAGTTGTGCTATTAGTGCAGGGTCCAGCAGTAACTGCTACATCGCTAGCCCAACAGCTAGAAAACGGCTAGTCATTCTTTGTCTCCTCATTGATCAACATGCGGCGGCTTAATGGCCCATGCACTTGATTGAAACGGCCATAAAACGGCTAGTTTTCTCCAACAGCTAGAAAACGGTCATGGGATTTAATTCCCTGGACCATAACCCCTAGCCATCATAGCCTATAAAAGGAGGGTCTGGATAGGTTTCCAAACCATCTCACAACCCAATCCAGCACTACCATACAAATTGAGATAGCCCACTACTCCTCTCTCTATACTCAAGTGATTCCAGCAAGATAGCAATGGTTAAACCTTTGCAAGAAAAACAGACCAACAGTGTGGTCTAGAACGGTTCAACTGAACCATTGGCTGAAGACTTGACCAGTGCAGTGGTCTAAATCACAATTTCTTTTTTTTTTCTTTTTCTTCTGGGACTTTTTTTCTTTTATTATATTTCTGTCAGACTGAGTATAATAGAGTTCCATTAGTGGGCCTTCGTGTTTGCTGAACGCAGACCCACACCAGGCTCGTCGTATCCAAGAAGCGGTTTGCCTGGAACCTATCAACATACTCAATTCACTTGAGTAGGGGCAAATAACGCTGTAAGGACAGCGTTTCAGACGTGCTTCAACCTGTCCATATTTCAGATTAATTTGTAATTTTCGGTTTTTACATTATACAGAAATTATATTAATCTGTATAATTTCCAACATCAATGACGGGAAAAACTATAGGAATAGGTACCTAGATCCTGCCGAAAAAATATAGATTTTTTTTTTTTCCAATCTTTCAAAATATACTATATTTTAAGAAAGAAGGACTAAACACCCCTTGTGTATGAGCTTAGGGAGGAAGAGTTCATATCTTTATTAATGTACCAAGAAAGCTCCCTTTTCAGTAGTTTTGTAATAAAGAGTGCCCATCACTAAACCACATAATTTTTGTTTGGCATTTGTCCTTGCTTGATTTTAAAAGATGAGAATATACCTTTGTAGTTAATTGATGGGGGGTGGTAGACAATAAAACCCGCGCTCATGCATGCTTCCCAATACCTGAGGTATACATATATCTCAATCCAAATCACTCAATTGTGGGACTCATTACCTTTGGACACATCTCAAAGTTAAATACATCCAACTTTTATAGCCCCATATTTATAGAAATTATTTGAACCATTGGTTCTTTCATTTTAACCATTTATTTGATGAGTATTAATCAGAAAGTTAGTGTTTACACCCGACCTGTTGCAGCCAGATCCAATGGGTAGGATGCCAACACATGTCGATACGGGCATGAAAATGAGATTGTGAAGATCTCGAGCACCTCTCCTCTTGAGATGTGTGTTGTACCATGAGGGTTGGGATGCTCAGAGATGTACATACAACTAAAAATCGAGAGGCGATCACTCTTCAAATGATACCTAGAAAATAGGAGTAAGAGAAGCGTGCATATCACATTTTTGAAGATGTGTTTGACATCCTGATAACACCTAAGGACGCATGGCTAGATACGATTGGCCACGTATACCTGAAGATTACGAAATGGAGAACTAAGAGAAGGAAATCATCCAAAATCAAAGACATACCTAAATACGAGGATACATGAGTAGCTTGCCACACCTTAGAAAAGGTGTAAAGCCAAGTATGCTAACTTGTCGAACATTGATTCTAAAGGTCTAGGGACTGTGCGCAAGTTTATAGAAGTATGTATGAAAGGAAAGTTTCAGGCCCCCACCAATCCAAATCAATTAACTCTTTTAAACTTAAGGTTACCTATGAATATTTCATCCCTCGTTAACATATATCTTACCATATCCTAGTTTTAGCCTCTCCACTTCTTGTCCAACACAATGTTGTATCAAGTCCAAATCAATTTAGTTTAGTATAGTTTAGTTCCTGCTTCTGTCCGGTGCATCACTACAGCAAGCCGACTTAGTTTAGATAAACATCCACAACCCCTTTATCGGATCCCCTTTCAATCCCTAGGTTCTTACTCCGTAATTTTCTAGTCACATCCCGCTGACCAAAAGCCATGACCCTCTCATGACTCTCCAGGTCCTAGAGATTGTCTAGTCCACAGCCGAGACGGCGCACGGATCCCCTTCCAATCCCTAGGTTCTTACCTAGTACTTTTTATTACGTGTTGCTGGCCAAAAGCCAGGACCATCCAGGTCTTGAATATCATCCAATCCATTGCCATCTTGTCCACAATATGGTTTCATAATTATAAAATTAGCATTAAGCTTTTTAATTCATAATTTACTTTCCTATGTTCTTTTCATGAGTAAACACAATCAAATTATTACTGTTGGGAAAAAAAAAAAGTCGATGTTATAAAGACAAAAAGAATCCATCTGAAGGATTAACCTTCCCCTTCACATATTGCATGATCAACATTCACAGATCTAGTCCTAATCCAGCTACTTCGGCACTTGAAATCACAAGGCATTCGATTCAATTCAAGTCAATAACAACTATGGCATGCCAGGCACATACATACCCACACATTTAAACGAAATCAGGCCACTTGTTGCCCTGGACGCCGTGTCCAAATTGGATGACAACAGTTAGGATCTCCCATCAAGTCTTAGTTTGGGTTATATAGCTCATTTATGATAGGCCCCATGCATGCATTTTACAAGGTCAACAGGCGTGCACTCGAGCTGGCGAGATGAAAGAACAAGGCCTGTCACCTGCCATGGGTCGAGCATGATGGTTAATACAAAAGGCACACAGAATTTAAAGACCACTTTTGAGCAGCCATCATCCAAAAGTGGGATTGATTGTGAGACATTAACTTCTGATTGTAGGCAATTTCTTGTTAAATTTGGACCGTTAACTATTTCTACAACCGTCCATTAGATTTCAGCCAATCAACTATTAGTAAATAATAGTGTATTTTTATTTCACCATGCATGCAAAATTATAAGTAATTTGATGATCCCAGGCTAAGGTATCCCTTTTACAACAGGAAAGCATAAAACACTCCCAAAGGCGAAAGCCAAATTTGTAAAATGCTAATGGGAGTGGCAACGTGCCTAGTAACTCGCTTGGGCTTCAATTTCTCGTTTGGAACTTTGGATTTGGGCTCTAACATGTAGCACAACCCCACCCCACTTCATATTTTACAGTTTATATTATATATCCTACAAATGTGCCATTGTGTTATTTCTTCCGATCCTCATTCATTGCGTCTTATATGTATGCATATGTGGGCCCAGACGTCTTGCATGCTCGATCAATTTTTCCTTCTTGTATTGCCAATTCTGGGCACATTGGTTTGCCAGACCATGCAAACGTTACCTTCTAATTCATGGCCACACGATAGACGGCTACAGAGAAGCCTCTAATTGAGCAAGGTGCTAAGACTGGCAGCTGGGATCTTCTAAACTTACAAGCCTTCGTGGTGATCCACACCATTCGTCATGGTGGCTTAACATTGCCATTGGGCGGGAGTCCTAGCTATTTGCGGCAGGGTGTAGCGTTCATCCTGGTTACATCCCATCAATTTGTACGCCATGCCAGAGAATATCGATGTATGGGCATAGATCACGGTATGGCTACACCAGAATGGCCCACCCCGGATGGTGGGTTGTGCCAACAGAAAAGTCCATACGTGCCCACAGAAAAGCTAGAAGCAAAGACTTCCTAAATCTTTCACTGGGTCATGCAACAACAACCAACCATCAATATCAGCATCATCACAAAGCACTAACAGCAAATCTGACCGTTCTTTCTCATCCCCGTCTGCCTACCCCACCTCCCTCCCTAGAGAGGTGAAGTAACAAACTGCCTGGGTACACTGAAAAGATCCTGCCCAGCAAATGGGGACGTCCATTCATGCGAACCGGCAGATGAGGATGAGGACGACACATCCATCACCACCCCACCCTCACGCATCCCCGCAATTCGTATCCCATTCATGCTGGGCCTTGTAGACTTTGCACCCGCACTCATAGCCGCCGACCACCCGTCATACATCCGGTTACTCTTCGCGTATGATGCTAGGCCCAGCAACAACCCCCGCTGCCTTGTCGAGTTCGATTCAACACTCCAGTCTACGTTGGCGTAGTCAAACTGCTGCATGGAGCCCCCCATGCTCCAGTCAACTGGCGATGATGAACCCGATGACGGTCCAGCTGAGCCCCAGCCCGTGAATAGGCCCAGGGAAGATGGCTCAGCGAGCGATGAGGAAGTTGTCCCGGCCGTGCTCCATGGTCCGCCCCACTCGGATGGGGCCGGGTCCACCGAACTTGATGGGAATGGTTGATACTGCTGTTGATGATAAAACTGCTGCGAGCTCCGGTTATTTGTGCTCAAGCTCATGCCCGGCATGTTCCCTAAACCCCCATTCCCCTTCATGACCTCATTGCCAGCTGTAGCAACAGCACCGCCATTCGGATACCATCGAGGAGTCGCTGCCAGTGGAGATGCACTCATGCTGGCAGTTGGGTTTTGCTTAGCATTGAGGGATTGCGGGCGCTGCATCATCATCACCGGCTCCCTCAATGCCCCTGCATGCATCATGCTCTTTCCTTCAGCTCCAACAACCACGTACCGAGCCTCTGCCTTTGCAGGCGGGGTAGACACTTGCAGGGATGATGCCAAGGAATATGAAACAGAAGGGCTCGTACTGACACTCGGCCACCGCTTCTCCACCGGCGTCGCAGCTTGTGGCCTCGCCCATTCCAACTTTGGTTGAGACCTCCTAAAAGACTGGAAGCTTCTGTTCCCAGATTCCGGCGATGCAACCAGCTGGGCCACTGATGCCTTTGTGTAGTTGAAATCTTTTTCATCAATTCCCTGTTGGATTTGGACAGGAGCAACAGTCTTCGCTTGTGACCTAATAGGGTTCTGGTTGGCAGACACTGCCAGTTTACATCCATTGGCAGCCGGAGGGTCTGGCGTTTCTTCCAGCTTTGGAGGAGCTGAGGCTGGCTCCAGTTTCTGCGCCCTTAAGGTCTCGGCTGCCTTGTCCAAATCACCTTCACAGGCCACAACAGCTCTTTCGACTTCCTGCTTTGTGCACTTGTGCTCCATCTCCAAATCTGCAATCCTGGCAAGCTCTTCGGCAATGTCGATTTTCAGGTTACCCCCACTGTGAAGGCTTGGATCCTGCTGCACACCTTCTTCGCTCCCTTCCAAAAGCCAAGTGATTGAATCCTCAACCCTGCCTTCATTGAGGATGAGGGCCATCGTGGCCCGCTCAGATGAGAAGCCCATACTGACTAGCTGCTGGGCGAGTGCTTCAAGTTTCCTGGACATGAGATACCCGCTGCACCGCTCATGCAGCTCCTGGGCCCGTCTCTCCTTCTGACGCTGGTGCTTCCTCTCGTTCTTCTGCCGGATCTTATCTCGCTTGTCATTGTCGCATCCTGGTATGGCTTCTGGCCTGGGAGCAACGCTCGCAGTCTTCTCTTTCTGGTCTTCTGATTCACCAGAGCAGCTATCATTGTTGGAAACTGAGTCGTACTCAGCCCCTGTTCCAAGCGAGCTGCCAGAATGGTCATCCGTCTCATCTATGTTTCGGAACCGACCATTGTTTTGAGGCGGAGGAGAAGAGACAGGTGTCACTGTCTCCAGAGTGTGGAATGTGCCCGAAACTGGATTGTATGCACTTGCTGGAATACCACTCCCTGCATTAGGAGGTGCAGATGAAGGTTTCAGAGAAGCCTTCTGCTGTTCCTTGGCTGCTGCCCTGGCAGAGGACTTATCCTTGGACTTGGATCTTGATGCTGGAGACATACCTCTCAATTTGATAGCTGAAACCTTCGAAAGAGGAAAGGGGAAAAAGGTTCAATAACCCAACAATATAGACACCCAACTGGTCAAACTCTAAACACTGTCAGCATCAAGTCCAGTATCCATGTTTGATCAACCCAGTCATGTGGGAATATAATAGCACATTCAATAGAATTTTTCACTGTGTTTTGCTTGTAACTTGGAAACAACACAAGGGAAAAGAAAGCACAAAAAAGATATATTTTGTCGCTAACATCAAGCCAAAGAAATACAATTCCAAAAGAATACGATAGTTCCACAAAGAAGGAGAATAACACCAGGCACATCTAGGTCCTCTTCTATAGGGGCATTGTTAGGAATGACAAGATGTCTATCAAAGTTTTCTCCGGCCCTGCTGGTTCAGGTTGCCAAAGCTCTTAGAGAACAGACCTGTATTCTCTCTTGCTATGTCAAAGAAAGAAAAAGATTTCTTTGTTTGTTTGTATAATACGTCAAAGAAAAAAATAATGGTTGACGGATAGTCAAGCAATATCATAAGGTTTGGATTCAGAAGGAATGAAGGAAGTTCAACCATGAGGGGTTCTTTACATCATAAACAAAATCAAGGAGCTGCCTTCTAGCTTAAGTAGATCGTTTATTCATGTTATTAGATAACACAGTGATCAATCTCGCTCTCAGGAATTTCTCAGAGATTTTAAAATTTTGAGCTTTCTCTCAAGATATTATCAGGAAAAATCTAGCTAAAATATAAAATATTCTACTATAAATTAATAAATAATTTCTAATTTTTAATTTAATTATATAATTAATTAGTTAAAATTCTAAGTAACTTTAACATTAATATCAGGATAATTTCACAAAAAAATCAAAATTGTTGATAGTTTGAAAATCTAGCCAAATTTTCAAAATTGTCAATATATAGGAAATCTAGCAGTATTACGATTCACTTGCTTTCTCACAAAAATATCGCAAGATTTTAAAAATATCAGCGATATTTATCACACTCGAAGATAAGCCAATTAGTTTGCAGATCTGTTAGCTAAGGGTGTCAACTAGATTCATCTTTGTTTATTGAAAAACATACCCTGGCGTAATTATGCCATATTGACATAACCTAATGTTTCTCTCTTTTTTTTAACTTTCATAATTAATCCATTTATTGAAATAAAAGGACCATGAGCATCTCTACAAAAGTGACCAACAAGACGTACATGAATCCACTTCAACTTGTTGAACAAATTCCTTGTTGCTATTGGAAGCATTGCAGGAAAACACCATTTAAAAAAGGAAGAAAGAAAAAGGAAAGGGGAAAGTGAAAAAAAATGGAGCAATGGGTTGCAAGTTGCAACGCCCAATGAAAAAATACAAGAAATGACCATTTACGCGTATGAGGATAAAAATGGACCTTATTCCCCCGTAATATAAGATGGGTATTTTGCCAATTTATCACTTTTCACTTGGTTGCTCTGCCAATCTACTTATGATAATGTGCTAAACTTCCCATGCTTGAGGAAATGATCAAAGTGCATCAGGATTTTTATTTTTATTTTCAGATTCTTGTTTCCGTACATTCACAACAGCATAGCGGATAACCAGTCTGATAAAGTCCAATGTCATTTTTTTTCCCTGACGATGATGGCACCAACTACTCGAACACTTGACCAGGGAGGGTGTGAAGCCATTGTATGGACCATCCATGCAAAGAGAGGAATGGCAATGGTATATGAACTGATTCATATCGGCTTTGAGGATGACCAACATGTAATCCGGTACTAATATTTCATACAGTAAGTCATTAGATACACTTGCAGCATATTGTAATGGCCTGGGTTTATCTTGTCTAATTTTAATATTTTGGTGATTTTGAATGTTTATGCATTGGTATATGTATGCGCACACACACGCATACACCCATCCATCCATAAACATTGGTACATATATATGTACATGCACACATGCATACACCCATCCATCCATAAACATTGGTATGTATATGTACACGCACACATGCATACACCCATCCATCCATCCACAGATACATATGTTCATACATGACCAACTAATGCATCCATAAATATGTAGAAAGTTGACCGTTGATCGTGTATTGAAACCACCTAATGTTGACCACTAATTGTGTATTAAATTTGTCCAAGATGTATACATGCACACACATGCATACACCCATCCATCCATAAACATTGGTATGCATATGTACATGCACACATGCATACACCCATCCATCCATCCACAGATACATACATTCATATATGACCAACTAATGCATCCATCAATATGTAGAAAGTTGACCGTTGATCGTGTATTGAAACCACCTAATGTTGATCACTAATTGTGTATTAAATTTGTCCAAGGTGTGATCCTCGATATGTGTGTTAGATCTGTCTAGTTTTATCCATTGAACTGTGTAACGAATCAGCCCACCTATGACCATTGATCTTAATGCTAAATTAGCCCAAATTGAGACCGTTAGTTTTCGCGTTAAATCTACCCAATTTCGAATGTCAATTTGTACCTTAAATCTGGCCACTTAGGACCAATGATTTGTGTTAAAACCATTCAATCTAGACCATTATTTCACACGATAAATCAGCCCAGTTGTGACCACTGATGTGTATCAAATCTGTCCAAATAGGACCATTGATCAATGCATTATATCTGCCTAGCGTTACACCTGTCCATCTTTGAACATTGGTCGGTGTACCAAATCAGCCCAAATTCTAACCACTGATTAGTGTCAAAAATCTGCACAAGTACGTCCATCAGAGTGCATCTCAGATCAGCCCAATCGTAGCCATTGATACATGTACTAAATCAGCCCTTTCGCAACTGTTAATTGTGAGTTAAATCTGTGCCCAATGTAGACTGTTAAATTTCATGTCAAATCCATTCAAATTTTGACCATTGAACCATGTGTTAAATCAGCCCAATTATGACCATTAAATTATGTTAAATCTGTCCAACTCAGACCATTGACTTGTGTGTTAAACCTGTCCAATTATAACCCTTGATTAGTGTATGAATTCTGTCCAATTATGACCATCAGTTCTTGTAGCAAATCTATCCAAATTTAACCATTGAATTTTGTAGCAAATCTGTCCAGTTGTAACCATTAATTTGTGTATCAAACCTGTCCAATTTTGACTGTTGATTAAAACCTCAAATCTGTCCATTATGACCGTTACATTCCATGCAAAATCTGCTCCAATGGGACCGTTATTGGTGTGCCCATAACCTCCCAAATCTTTCCCTTGATCCATGTATGCAAAACCTCCAAATCCGGCCATTCATTGTACAAGTTCAACCTTGATGTATGCGTACAAAACCAACCTGTTCAACCAACCCGTTTCCAACCTCCAAACGCACATCAATCCGACTGTGCATCCACCCAATCCAAACCATCCATCAACTTAACAATCCAACAAACCATCCATCCAACCAACCCACCGTCCAAACTTGAGTAGGAAAGAGTTAAGGGGCAGCGTAAGGACTCTCTTCCATGAGAGTCCTTGTGTAGTATGGAGAGATTCATGTTAGAATTGGGTGACGAGAGGCTTGGGTTGTGACGTGTTTAGACCAATAGGAATAGTGTGTGATGTGCTTAGGCCAAGAGGAATGGTGTGTGATGTGTTTACACCTATCAGTTTCAGGGGGTGATGTTACGGGTTTTTAGACCAATAAGGAGTGAGGTTCACATGGGAAGCTATGGACGTGGGGCCTCTCCAATTCAAAAGGAGGATGTGAATTGTGGGAGAGTGTAAAGTGAGAAAGTGGGGAGAGAGAGAGAGAGAGTGGGAGAGAGCATGTGAAGGGGGAGGAAAGCTCTTAGGAAAAAAATTTAGGGTTTTTACAAGGATTTCTTAGAGGAAGAAAAGGAAAGCTTTAGGGAATCAGGGAGCAAGAATCTTTGGGGGAATAGTCTCTTTCCTTCTTAGGTAATCTTTACTCTCTTCTTTAATTAAGAAGTTTGGAGCCTTTTTATGTTGAGTAAGTAATCTCTCACATGATTTTCCTTTGGGAAGTTGTGTAAAATCATGCATTTTCTATAATATGCATCATAGGTTTCCCAACATATGATTCTCTACATCCCTATATTCTTTTTCTTGATATTTGATTCTTCACTTTTATCACTAGGAATCAAAGATTAATCCCTTGTCTTTCTTGAATTCTTACATTTTCTTTATTTTCTTTAAAATCAAGAATTACTATCTTTTTTCTTTCCTTTAATTCTTAAAAATCAAGATTAAACTTCTTGTATTTTTCTTTACTTGCTTGGAAAATCAAAGATCTAATTCTTATCTTTCTTGATTTCTTGGCCTTTTCCTTTATTTTCTTCAGTGTTTTAAATATCGACGAAATCGGCCGATATATCCCATGATATATCTTGTATCCCACCTGTGCGATACAAAACTCACAGGTAGTGCCGATCAGTGTTCGAAATATCGGTATCGCACAATGTATCGCACCCTTGGGATATAGATACGTATCGGTTATCACACGGGATATATCGTTTGTATCGCATAGTTTATCGCACTTTTTGGGAAACATGGGGAAACATTAGCAAAATGGTTGAATTTTTTTATGAAACTTTGGGGATTATTTAAAAAGACCTTAATGCACACTTTTAAATCATAAAATATCAAAAAAGAAGTGCACATAATAAATTTCCTTTGTATAAGGTACTAAGTTATGCGTTATCTGATTAAACTAAGGTAAATATATTAAATATGATGCATACAATTTATAAATGTATAAAGATATGTATGAAAATGAATCACATCCAAACATCAATTGGAATTCATTTTAATATGTCATTTTAGGGCATGGTCCGAAAAATAAGGCAGATCCAAATCTGAGGTGGACCACACCACACAAAATAGTGTTCATTGAATGATCACCATTAAACTATTTTGGGACTAATTTTTTTTGGATAAAGCTAATATTTATGTTTTCCCATACAGGTTTGTCAAACCTCATGGATAGATTGGAGGCAAAAATTGAGCAGGATCCAAGACTCAAGTGGGCCGCACTAAAGAAAAAGTGGGTAGGGAAATTCCTATCGTTGAAACCTTCCTGGGTCGACAGTGATGTTTACATTCCATCCATACCGTTTATTACGTCATCACTACTGGGATGAATTGAAAACCCAAATATTAGACTGATTCAAAACCTATGGCCCCACGAATATTTCAACTGTGGACCTTCAATCCTCACTTTTTCGTCCTACTTGAGTCTTGGATCCGGCTCATTCTTGGCCCTATGTCTTAAAATGTGTTCAAAAATCAGATGGACGGAGTGGATTTCTCACAAACATCACGGTGGACCCTACCTAAGTTTCCAGCGCATGAACTTCATGCAAAGCTCAAACGAGCATCCACGAAATCGGATTGCGTAGTGAGTTACTCAGTGCGCTTTTATCGTACTGAGTAAACTCAGTTGGACCCACTGTGAATGTATGTGGTTTATCCACACTGTCCATCCATTTTTACTGCTAATTTTAGGGGTTTATACCAAAATTGAAGTAAATCCAAAGCTCAAGTGGACCATTACACAGGAAACAGTGTAGAATAATGATTTCCACCGTTGAAACCTTCCTAAGGTCCAAAGTAATTTTTATTTGTCATCCAACTTGTTCATAGGATCACAAAGACATGGATGAAGAGAAACCACAAACATCAGCTTGATCCAAAATTTCTTTGGCCTCCAAAAACTTTTCAATCAAAATGTTTCCGATGGTGTGGTCCAATTGAGATTTTAATATGCTTCATTTTTGGGATCAAGCCGTAAAATTATCTTTTAACATGGATTAGTGGAGTGGATAAAATAAAAAAAATAATGCAACGGTGGACCCCGCACAGTTTACTCAATACGCTAAGGGCACTGACTTAATCAGTACGCAATCCGCTTCCGTCGTCCACGTACGAACAGTTGAAAGGAGATCAAAGTTACATGGCCCCACCAATAATGTATTTATTACATCCACACCGTTCATCCATTTGGAGAGATCATTTTAGATCGTGTACCCAAAAATGAGTGACATCCAAAACTCAATTGGACCACACCATAAATAGCAGTGAGGACAATGACTCTCACCATTATAACATTCGTAGGGTTCACCATAACGTTAGTTTTCCGTCCAATTTGTTCATGAGGTCACAAAGACCTCGATGAATAGGAAAAACAAATATCATACGATCCAAAACTTTTGCAACCCCAAAAGGGTTTCAACAGTGGACGTTCAATATCCAGCTGCTTTTTTCCAGTGTGGTCCACTTGATCCTTGGATCTGTCTTATTTTTCAAATAAAGCCTCACGGCGAGCTTGCCAAATGGACGAACGGTTTGGATATAATATATACCTCATGATGGGACCCACAGAACTTGGTGACGTCAACCCAATCGGTGACATGTGCATGCACCAGTCCGTCCGCCTCCTTTGAATAAGGGCTCGGGGCCCTTTTTTTCAAAGTAGAGAACGCTAGAACCCTAAAATCTCTCCCAAGGGCCGATGATTTCGGGGATTTCGGGGATTTCGACGGATTTTGCGCCCAAATCTCTCCAAATCAGAGGCTTCTATTCAAATGGCCCATCAAACACAGCTTCCGATCAGGGCGATCTTCTTTACAGGTACCGAAATCTACTATTGAAAGTTTTTTTTTTTTTCATTTTTTTGGGATAATGACGCTGTCCCAGGTGCGATTCAGCGATAATATCGGCCGATATCTGAAGTTTTGGATTTTCAGTATCTTCCGGGGGTTATTGGAGTTGTTTCGTCTCGCTAGGGCCCGATACTGACAATATCAGCCGATAGTATCGATATTTCGAACACTGGTGCCGATATATCCCACATGTTCGATTCAGTGAGCAATTTCAATTTCAGATACCCTTCTTGTTGAAACTATGTTAAATCAATGTTAAATAGTTTCAAATTCATTGGTTCTTCATGCTTTTGCATGAAAAATTATGGAGTTGGAGCTTTGATTTTGATATCCATTGGTTCATGTTCTCCATTTTTTTTATAATATTTTCCTTCAACCAACTGTCAATTGAAACTAATTTCAAAGTATTTAAAAGTATTTGATAAAATGACCATCATATATACTCTAATTTCGAAATTTGAGTACAAATGGTCCGATTTAGAGAAAATTAGAAAATTCTCCAATTTCTCTTAAATTGCTTGCAATGTTGAACTCCAAACATGAAATCAAGCATGTACGAGGGCTGATTTACTGATCTGTTAAGTCCTTGTCAATTTTTGAAAAATAAAAATCATTTTTTTAATTAAAAATTATTATTATTATTATTATTATTATTATTATTTGAAATTTCCCATCAACCAGCAGTCAATTAAGACTAATTTCAAATTATTTAGGGGTGTTTGATGAAATGAGTGACACAAAATGTTATACATTTAATTTGAATATAGTTGCATTAGTTCAGACAACACAACTTATGACCCTATACAAAGGAAACCTATTACGTACACTTCCTTTTTAAGATGTTATGATTTAAAAGTGTGTATTAAGGTCTTCTTTAACAATCCCTGAAGTTACAATGAAAAATTCAACCATTTTCTCAATGTTTCCCCATGTTTCGCAAAAAGTGTCATAAATTACCCAATACAAACCATATATCCCGTGCGATAACTGATACATATATGTATACCAAGGATGCGATACGTAACACGATATCGATATTTCGAACATTGATTTTCTTGAAAATCAAGATTTGTTTTCTTGATTTCTCTTCTAATTCTTGAAAATCAAGGTTTGCTTTCTTGTTCTTTTAAATTTTCAAATTCAACTACTTGCATTGCATATCCATGATTTAATTGGAATAGTTCAATGATGGAAAAAGGGTTTATAATACTTGAATGCATGTAGAAAAAGGTTCTAAGAATCTTTCATGAGTTTCATGTTATTTTAAAATTATTGAATCATATATCATGTGCATCATTATGAAATAGTGGGGGCAATTGAGTCCCTCCATATTGAAAGTCCTATGCTAGAATACCAGAAAAATGGGTGGGTCAATCAAGTCCCCTTAGTTGAAAATCCCTAAAAGCACAATAAGAGGACGATTGAGACCCTTGGGGTTGGAAGTCCCTAAAGGTCAATTGGTAACTTTCAGAACCTCTACTAGAAAGCCAGGTGGATGAGCATAGTTGATTTGCAAAAGGCCACTGCGAGTCCAGATAGGGTGGTAGTCTGACCAACTATGAATGGTTCCTCCTCTGCAAAGCTAGGTGGTGAGATGTAAGGATTGCAAAAGACCATTGCAACACCAGGTGTTGTATTTAGATGGTATTGGTTGCATGGTATGCCATAACGGCCGTTATGAAGTCATAAAGGTCGTTACGTAAAGATAATGGAGGCAACCGTTATATGTTACGAGGTCGTAAAGGTCGTAACAACTGTTACAGAGAAAAAAAAATGACCAGTACAAGTATGAGGTGTACACGAACCGAGCTAGCTTGATTAGCTCAGTCGACTCGACTCGAAAAAGATCGATTCGACTTGGTTCGAAGCTGAGTTCAAGCCGCGTCGAGCTGATTTTTGAGCTCGAAAATGAGTTCAAGACGAGTTCGAGCTGGCCCCAGCTTGACTCGACTCGGATCGAACCCAGCTCGAATCGAACTCGGATTCGAACCAGTTCGGTAACTCGGTTACTTGGATATTGATGTTGCTCACCAAGTGTTTGATGAAATGACTCAATGAAGTGTGCCTGGTGGCAAAGAAGGTATGTATATGAAACCAATACCCTTTTTTTCTTGATTTTTATGTTTCTTAGAAGGTGTTTGATAAAATACATGTAAAACCACTGCTGCTATCTTAAATACAGTGAGATTTTGAAGGTGCAGTCCAGGTGCTTGTGAAAATGCTGCACAGGCGAACTCAGCTTGATCTTGGCTCGAACTGGCCCGAGCTGCTGACCGAACCGAGCAGAGCTGGCCAGTCAGGCTCAAGGACCGAGCCGAGCCAAGTTTGACCTGAGGCCAGCTCGACTCAGTTCGACTCAATGTACACCCCTAAGTACAAGCCTTTAAAACCCCTCATAACAACCCGTTACACCCATCATAAAGGCCGTAACGACCCCATAACGGTCTATGACGAGCCGATACATGTTTTTCAAGGTTATTTTTTCAATTTAAAAAAAAAAAAAAGACTGTAATGGCTGTCATAGGGCCATAACAACCATTACGAGGGCCATATCATAATGGTGATGGTGGCCACCATTACTATTACGAAATACCTTGATTGGCCAACTAGTGTAAAAAGGCCCTGGTGGATTATTTCATGCATTAGCATTGCATTCCTGATAAGTGCCACATGATTTTATTTTAAGAGATTGTTTATGAAATCATTCCAGGTTGCATAAGAATTTTATTTTGCTCTTTAAAAGTTGCATCAATTCATGCATGTTTTATTTTTATACGAAATTACATTAAAATCTTTGGTTATTTAATCTTTGGTTTTCAAATCATTGCTCAGAACTAATAGTATTTGATACAGATATTTTATACGAATCGGATGTGTTTTTATTTCAAAAACGTGAGCAATATATACTCATTAGGCTATCTAGCTCATTCTTATTGTGGGTATTGAATTTCAAGTGCGAGGTTTAGTCAGAGGGATAGAGTGGAGCAGAGTTTTAGGTGTTCATTTTTTGTTTATCTAGTTTTGGTTTCCTTATTAAGTTTTGAAACTTTTTGTAAGAAGACTTATAGTGGAAGAGTGATTAAGACCTTAGATTGTGGTGATAATGATTTGGATATTTTATATTTTATTTTGGTTAATAGTTATTTAATTTATTTTGGGAAGTGTATATCATATGGAACGATTAAGTGTGATGGTTTGTCGACTTACAGTTTGTGAGCATATTATATAAGCTATGTCCTCGGATGCGGGATTAGGGTTGAGCATACCCGAGTGTTGGATTTCAGGGCATGACACATGGATTGAAAATTCTCCTAAGAATTCTCAAAATGGCCCCTTTTAAAATCCACAAAAAACTACCCACAAAAATAATTAAAATTAAAAATTAAAATTTTAAATAAATAAATTAAATTTATAAAATTAAAAAATAAATAAATAAATAACTCAAAAGGGCTCCCCTTAAAATCCAAGATAAAATGTGGGTTGCAAAAACCTGAATTTTCGGTCCTCTCCAACTATCATAAATATGCAGAGTCCTTTTAAGGCCCAAAATCCAGGCTGTGAACATAATTTCTACATTCCATAGGATTGGTAATTAAGGCTGTCAAATGCCAACTGAAAGACTGCCCTGTCGAGGTTAGACAACATAACATTTGGATTCTTAAGTCAGAATCCAAATCCATGTTGCCAAAAAACCCATCAATTATACACATGGCATACATTAACTCAAATTAAGCTACCTAAATTGTGTAACCCACTGTAAATGAAGATCCCAAAATCAGACTGGTTGAAACACTGTAAATGAAGATCCCAAAATCAGACTTGTTGAAACAATTCTAGCCACTAGCTGATTTAAATGGGATAAGGCTTATATAATGATGATCATCATCATCATCGATTTGTAGCCACTGGTTTGTGCAGTTTGCTGAAATTGGACCGTTGGATATTCTTCATTTCAACCATCCAATAAATGTCCACCATAAGTATAATTTTTTTCTTGATACATCTAAAACTCGGAATCATAATTTGGCCAGTTCTGTTTAAGTTACTTGTATGGCATGTATTTATATTATACATCTAAACTGGGAATCCTAGTCTAGCCAGTTCAATTTGAATTTACTTGTATGGAATGTGTAAAATTTCTCAATGTTGTGTACCATCCATCACACTCTTCCAGAGTAATAAAGTTTCCTCTATTTAGTACTTGGAGTGTATTCATTTCTATCAGGTCCAGAATTTGACAATTGAATTCAACTATAGTGTCACAACCACCCACAACATTCGCAGAGCAGAGTTTATAATTGCAATTCAAGTTAGAATATCGATGCCTCTGAGAGTGGTGCACCACGGATTCAAAAGCTCACTGACATTCAGAATTTTTTCAAACGAAGGTGATGAGTCAATTCAATTATTTGAAAAGAGTACTGCAAATTTGAAACTCACAAGGGACAATGATGCATCTAGAGCCCCTGACGCAGCAATCTTCTACCAACAATCATGGGTGAGGGTCATAGAGGTGATGGGCCTAGAGGTGGTGGTCCAGCAAGATTGTGGACCCTACGTGTGAGTCTGTATACTGTTCATGCTGTGTAGTCTTCACAATTATGCACTATTCATCTGTATGTGTTCACAGATCGGTAAATTAGCAAGTGCTTCTGTACTGCAGTAGAAGTTCCCACATTTGCTTTTAAACTTGTTTAGAAAGCAAATTGTTAGATTAGTATCGGCTGATAAAGGCCTATAATATCCATCTAGGGAAAATTTGAAGCTGACAAAGGGCAACAACGCATCTAGGGCTCCCGATGCAACGATCTACAAATGAGCATGGGCGTGGGCCACACAGGCGATAAGATTGATGGGCCTAGAGTAGAGATGGTGGTCCAGTAAGATTGTCGACCCCACACACGAGTCCATTGACTCTGTTCATGTATACTGTTCATGCCATGTAGTGTTTGCATGTGTACACTGTTCATCCATACATATGCACAAACCAGTATAATTATCAGGTACTTTCTTAGTAACAGCTGATACGGGTGTATCAAATCCATATCGGCACAATATCATACGAGACACGAGGCTGAATTAGCCCTAGTTAAAATGAGTCATGACGTATCTGCCCATATCGGCCAATATGGTGCGTATCTGCACCAAACCGACACGGCCAATAGGGGTTGATAGCATAAAAAGCCTAAATTTGAAATATATATATATATATATATATATATATATATATATATATATATATCAAATTTTCACGAATTCTCTTCTTTTTTTATTTAAACAATGGAAGGAGCTTAGAAAATAATTTTAGACTAGACGTAGGCTTATTTTGGGATAATAAAAGATTTTAGTGGTATTCCACCAGTCACAGTGAATGGACAATTATAGGAAAAATCAGAAAAAAGGCTAAAAAGGCTAAACCGTCACCCCTTCTAGGGCTATAATCTCCTTTTTATTGTATTTCAATGTAATGGGCCCGAAATCACCAAATCATGTTTTATTTGTGTTCAATTATGGCCAATTTGGTTGGCTTTCAAGTTAAGAAGACATACAACATTCTTATCAAAGAGAAAGGTCATTTATACCATCCTCGGCATGTCCAAAATTCAAAAATCAAAGGAAAAACAAAAAAAAAGGATTCATTCTTGAATATCTCATTATTACCCATCTCTAATAGTTTCCTTAATTCTTTGGTTTAAAAAAATTAACCAATATCGGCCAATGCAGTCCGATACAAGCCGGTACAATACATGATGCAAGTACTGTATCATTTTTCGGCCAGGTCGATACGCCCCTTGATGCGATATTTAGAAGCATGCTTATGGATACAAGGCCATACAAATGGAACTAGAGATGATTAATTTGATAAAAAGGACTCTTCTATTTAAAGGATGTGATGGGGTTGATTTTGTGGGGAGTGACGCTCCTTCAATCCAAGTGGTGTGATGATGATGCAAACAAATTGAAAACTAGAATTTAATTGCATTAATTTGAAAATACACACCAATATATAAGTGAATTTCTTCTAATGGTGATCACAAACCTGATATTTAAGGCCAGTAAAAGAGTAGAGCAACTAATGCTTGAAAGCAACTCATGCTATAAATCTAATAATTCAATTGAAGGAATCATCTATATTCTCTAGAATTCATGTGTTGCAGTATAACCTTTGTCTGTCTTGCCAATGAAGAGTTTTTCTTCTTAGCCATGGTAACATGAGTGAAAGGTAATGGAGAGGAGAGGCGTCCCGTATCCGTTACGATACAGCCGTATCGGCCGATACGTAATGGTAACGGTTGACACCGTTACGCGATATGGGGTCGAAACGGCTGTTATGGATTTCTGTGACCGTAACGGCTGTTACGGGCCTTTATATTTATAAAAAAAACACTTACCTGTTTCGTTTCTTTTCTTCTTCTTCTTCTTCTCGGCGATTATGCGGTGTAGCCAGCCTGCTGTGATTGCGGTGGATTCTTGTTCTTGCCTCTCTCTCTCTCTCTCTCTCTCTCTCTCTCTCTCTCTCTCTCTCTCTCTCTCTCTCTCTTCTTTCCCTCTTTTTTCTTTTCTCTCTTCTTTCCCTCTTTTTTCTTTTCTTTTTTCTTTTCGGTTTCCCCCTCGCTCCCATTTTTTTTAATTTGCAGGTGTACCACGCACCACCTAAGACGAGCGCTATAGGTACATGTCACGCAAAGACGAGCGCTGACACTCCTCGAGCTCCGAGTTGTACGAACGGTTCAAAGGAGATCAAAGTTATATGGGCTCCACAGTGATGTATTTATTACATCTACACCGTTCATCTATTTTCAGAGATCATTTTAGAGCACCACCCAAAAAATGAATTATATCCAGAGATCATCTGGACCACACCAAAAATAGCAGCGAAGATAATGATTTTCATGGTTAAACAATTCGTAGGGCGCACGGTAACGTTTATTTTCCAACCAATGTGATCAGACCCAAGTGGGCCCCACCATGATGTATATATTTTATCCATGTCATCCATCCATTTTGCCACGTCATTTTAGTTCAGGATCCAAAAAATTAGTAATATCCAAATCTCACGTGGACCACACCATAGGAAATAGTAGTTATAGAATGCTCACCATTAAAAATTTCTTAAGGTCCACTATAATGTTTATTTTCAATCTAACCTATTAATTGGGTCACACTGACGTGGATGAAGGGAAAACACACATGTCAGCTTGATCTAAAACTTTTCTAGCCCCCAATAAATTTTTAATGGTGAACGTTTAATAATTATTGTTTCTTATGGTGCAGTCCACCTGAGCTTTGGATGTGCCTCATTTTTGGGCTCATGCCCTAAAATTATTTGGCCAAATGGATGGATGGTGTGGATATAACACATTCATCACGGATGGGGCCCAAAAAACTTTGACACATGTGCTGCACTTCACAATCCAAGTCCCGCCTAATTCAAGCCCTAAAAAATTGTACATGAGACATATATTAACTTAAAATTTCGAAATTAAATTACGGACTACAATTGCTAATTCACAATGCGAAAATCAAATTGTTTGAATAGTTTTAATTGTTAATTCGTGGACTTTTATTTTTTAAAATAGGGCCTTTTGATTTATTTTTTTATAATTCACTATCCAATAAATGTCCACCAATTTATAAGTGGGATAATGACAATAAATGGCATGAATTTGAGGCTGATTTGGAGCATAGATTGGTCCTCCAAGTCGGCCCCAAATTGGCAACGCCATCTACCTAAATTTAATTTCATTTTTTTAAAGAACTGTTGGGAGAAATGATATCAAGTTGTAAAGTATACAAATTACATATTTAAAAAATTAAATATATGAATTTTGTAGTCAAATTCAAGTTACCTGGTTAAAAAATTAATCAGACAGTCCGATACAACTTCTCACCAAAGAGTGGACTGTTACACCACCATAAACATGTTCCAATTTATAAATGAATGCATAATTGGAATGTTTAGAATATTCCAGATTTAATCCATATTTTTTTGGCAAAAAAAAAATTGCGCCGTTACGGGCCGTTACGCCCCCGTATCGCCGTTACGCCCCTGTATCCGTATCGGTTTCGGAGGGCACTGTTACGCCAACCAATACCGATACGGGACACAGGAGACTAAGGAAATGGAAAAGGGAGGAGAAAATAGACACAAGGTTTTAACTTTTAACCATCAAGGAATCTATGGTTCTACGACCAAAAGGAATGAGTGTAGCAACTAGCAATAGCAGCAAACCAATCTACACCTTCTACCTAACCCCTTAACCATTACTAAGCTTTTACTACCTTAACTCTACACAAGTAGAGGTTTTTTCTAATTCCACATGCATGGGGAATCACACACACATCAACATTCTTATAGAATCAAACACATCCACGTGCAGGGACACGTACAAATATGAAACATGTGAGATTTGATCGGTCTATAAAGGAAAGAACGGTCATTTGATCATCCTAAGGATCTAATTTAATTGCATTTGTGCTCTCCATAACACTACTGTAATGGAAAAGTAACTCATGTGCTTCTTTTACTGTACCTAGAAAAGGTAAGAGTCTATTAAGGAATACTACAAAGGGAAAGGTTTGTTTAGGAAGTCTCCAAAGGGCAAAACGATCATTTGGTCATCCCAACAATCTAATTTAATGGCATTTCTACTTTTCATCACACAACCATGACAAAATGTCAACTGAAGGAATTTTTTTACAGTACCCAAGAAAAGTTAGGAGTTTATTTTAGAATACTGAGAAGGGGGAGGTTTCTTTGGGAATTCACCAAAAGGTGGGCAGTAACATGCAGTGTTCAAAATATCGGTATCGCACTATGTATCGCACCTTGGGATACAGATACGTATCGGTTATCGCATGGGATATATCGTTTGTATCGCATAATTTATCGCATTTTTTGGGAAACATGGGGAAACATTGAGAAAATGGTTGAAATTTTTAATGAAACTCTGGGGATTGTTAAAAAATCCCTTAATACACACTTTTAAATCATAACATCTCAAAAAAAAATATGCATATAATAAGTTTCCTTTGTATAGGGTCCTAAGCTATACGATGTTTAACTGAACTAATGCAATTATATTTAAATTGAATGCATGATATTTATAAATATATCTTAGTCATGTATGAAAACACAATCAATTCATTGAAAAGTAAAAGAAGAACTGAATAAGTAAAATTTGAGAAATATACATATCAATGATGGGGACTAGTTGTGGTCTAGACCCACATAGAGTTGCATGGTGGCTCGTAATCATCATCTCCATCTCAATTTGGAAGCGTTTTACATTCCTCCCATTGGTGTGGCCTACCATAATTTTTTAATCAAACAGCTTTTGTATGTATGGATCAATGGATGAACAGTGGATTTTACAGGCCCTTAAGTGACGTCACCAAGTTCTATAGGGCCCACCATGATGTGTGTTGTATCCACACCGTCCATCCATTTGGAGATATCATTTTAGGCCATGAGAAAAAGAACGAGTCAGATCCAAAGCTCAGGTGGACCCCACCACAGAAAACAGTGGAGAGAGGGATGCCCACCATTAAAAATATTTAAGGGCCACAAAAGTTTTCAATCAAGCTGAAATTTGTTTTTTCCCTTCTTTCATGTCTGGCTTAACTTATAAACAGGTTGGATCTTAGATAAACATCACAGTGGACCTTAGGAAGGTTTCAACAGTGGGTGTCCCTCTCCCCACTGTTTTCTGTGGTGGGGTCCACTCCAGATTTGGATCTGACTCATTTTTTGTCTCGTACCTTAAAATGATATAGCCAAATGTATGAACGGTGTAGATACAACACATACATCATGGTGGGCCTCACAGAACTTGGTGCGTCACTTCAGTAGCCAATCTGGCTACGCATCGCGTCCGGACGCAGATTGCGTACTACCCCTGCCCGTCCCTAGCTCCGAACGTGCAATACTGTGGGTGGGCCCACCATGATATATCTTTACATCCAAGCCGTCAATCCCTTTTCTCAGATTATTTTAAGGCATGAGCACAAAAATGAGGCAGATCCAACGCTCAAGTGGACCACACCAAATAATAAGCTGGGTTGCATTAAAATGCACAAAGCATTAAATGCCAGTTGCTTTAACGCTGGTGGTCGGTGTTCTGTGGGCCCCACAATAATGTATTTGTTTCATCCATTCCATTCATCCATTTTTACGGATCATTTTAGGAAAGAAATGATGGGAAGAAATAAATATCAGGTTGATCCAAAGCTTTTATGGCTCCCAAAACGTTCTTAATGGTCAATACTCATTCAACATTGTTTCCTGTAATGTGGTCCACTTGAGTTGTGGATATGGTTTAATTTTGGTTTCAACACCTAAAATAATCATTAAAAACGGATGGATGGCGTGGATAAACCACATACAATCACGGTGGGCCCAACATAGTTTACTCAGTAAAATAAAGAGCGTACTACGCTCAGTACGCAATCCCACCCGTCATTGACGGGGCACCAAAAGTCACCAAGTTATGTGGGTCCCACCATGATGTATTTTTTTTTGTATCCACACCGTCCATACATTTGAAGAGATCATTTTATCGCATGAGCCAAAAAATAGGTCAGATCCAGAGCTCTAGTGGACCCCGCCATAGAAAATAGTGGAGAGTGAGGCCACCATGAAGTCTACCGTTGAAAAGTTCTCGAGGCCCACAGAAGTTTTAGATCAAGATGATATTTGTTTTTTCCATTCATCCATGTCTGTGTGATCTTATGAACAGTTTGGATGACAAATAAACATCACCGGGGGCCTTAAAAATGTTTCAACGGTGGAAATCAATACTTCCACTGTTTCCTTTGGTATGGTCTACTTGAGCTTTTGATATACTTCAGTTTTAGGATCAACCGCTAACATTATCTGGAAAAACGTATGGACGGTGTGGATAAACCACATGAATTCAGTGGGCCAACAGAGTTTACTCAGTACGATGAGAGTGTACTGAGTAACTCGGTACGCGTCCCGATTTCATAAACCCATCCGCGCCCCTCCCCTTCGCATTCCCTCTTCTTCACGAACGCATGCATTCCGGAGCAGCGACGTTCGCGGCGAGGTTTCTCGCCCAATTTCTCGCCGGAATCTCGGAATAATTCCCACAGACCATCTCCTATCACCGATCTTCGCCGCAGCCCATAGGTACTCTCCGATTTCTCTCTTTTTTTTTCTTTTCTTTTTTTTCTAATTCATTTTTTTTTTTTTTTGGATTCTTCACATATACGCAGCTTTTTATTGTCGGTTGTGGCGACGATATATCGTGCGATATCGCCGATATATCGACCGATATCTAGATTTTGGGTTTTTTGGTATCTTCCGGGGGTTATCGCTAGGGTTTCGTCTCGCAAGGGTGCGATAACGATAATATCGGCCGATATATCGGCCGATAGTATCGATATTTTGAACACTGGTAACATGTCAAAAAACCTTCTTCATTCCAAAACAAACAGTTTATAAAAAAAAAAAAAAAAAATCACATTTCACACTTCACACTCAAAACAAAGAGTTAAAATTGGTGTAGAACTTCCTATGACGATATTCACACTTCACACCCAAAAGAAAGACTTAAAATTAGTTTAGAACTTCCTACAAAGATGTTCTAAACCTTTCCATTCATTGACACAATCCAAAATACTGACAGGAAAATAAAAATAGATAAAAACTAACTCAATCCAAACTGGAACAGACTAAGAAAGAGCACAAATGGATATGTGTCACACTCCGAAAATCGGAACCAGAGTTGGCCAGGCCCGAACCCGAATTTCAGGACCATGAGTTGTATTTAAATAAATATACATCGCAACCCACATTATTTCATGCATTTTTAAGGCAATCAGAGCAATTAAAAGGATACTAATAATTATGATTAAATATTGTCCACTAATCAATCCTTAAATCTTTAATTACATTGACATAAATAAATAAATAATAACAATATACATTAAATTTTAATTAACTTCTAAATATAAAATATAAAAGTCTTCAATCTTGTCCAACCGGTTCTTCGTATACCAACCCTGCAAAACAGTCTATATAGGTGTGAGCACGACGGCTCGTAGGATCACATCCTTCCCAAAATTGAAAATTATACATTAACACAAATAAAACTCAATAATACAAATATGACTAATTACGAGTATTAAATCGTCATTGTACATGACAACAATAATAATTTATTTTTCGTAATAATAAAATAAGACAATGCCGTTATCTAAAATCATTTTTTGTTCAATCCAGGGCAGAGCGCCCGTGTGTGTTAATCCTTTTAGGGAATGACCCTGGGCAGAGCACCGGTGTTGATCCTTTTAGGGAATGACCCTTGGCAGAGCACCTAGCGAATAGACTTTTAGGGTAAATACCTAGGGCAGAGCACCCGTGTGTGTTGATCCTTTTAGGGAATTGCCCAGGGCAGAGCACCCGTGCCGATCTTTTCGGGAATGACCCTGGGCAAAGCACCCCATAAAAATAATATAATGGTCCTTTTAGAGCAAAGCAACCATAATATAATTAAAAGCATTTAACAATAATCAAATGAATTTATTTCACATATTACAAATCAAATAAATGCATTCTACATCACATAAAACCAAAATCAAATGACTTAAATCAAAATTACGAAATAAATAATTAATGAAATGAAAGTATATAATAATGTAGTCTTTTCAATCGGGAAGATCACCTACCTGGTGTGTTGAGTGGAGGTTGAACGCTTGCCGTTAAAATCTTCTTGGGTTGATGTTGAGCGGCCTGGATTATTTGGTGGGTTCCGCCGATGAAGAATGGTGGAAGAAGAAAGAGAAGAATTTGAATGGGAGAGGAAACTGGGGAGAGAGGTTAGGTCGTGCAGTGAGAGGAGTGAGGGATGGGGTTGGTTATGGTGAGAGTTTTGTTTTGTTTTGTTTCTTTTTTTTATTTTATTTTAGAGTGGGCCCTACAAGAATGATGTGACAGATCCACACCGTTCATCAGTTTTGCTAGATGATGTTAGGACATAGCCCAGGAAATGAGGTAGATTCAAGGTTTAAGTGGGCCACACCAAAATTTAAAAAATGGGATATAGTTCCCACTGTTAAAAAACAGACGAGTTGTTACAATATGGCACCCTTTTCAAATGTCCCCCACTTTAATTCAGCCTACATTTTTGCATTGACCAAATAGAGATGGTAGGGGGCACAACAAACCAGCTCTAAGCTCAATCTTCTTCTAAACAAGCCATCCAAAAAGAGAAGTCCCTAAACAAGTCCACCCTTAAAATCCACCGTCCATCATGTCGGGCCGACCTTTGATGTGGACGGTTCATTGTGTTGGGCTCAACTCGGCTATGTCTTCATTGTGAAACATCCATCATGTGGGGACTACCTTCAATGTGGACTATCCACGCCTACCTTTGATGTGGGCTATCAATATCTACCTTAGATGTGGGCCATCCATCATGTCGGTCATTGGACATGGACCGTCCATCATGCAGGGCCAACCTTTAATGAGGAATCCATTATGTAGGTCAAAGTGGACCATCCATCATGTGGGGTCAGCCTTGGATGTGGGCCATTCATCATTAGGGGCCAACCTTTGTAGCGGACTATCCTCATGTGAAGCACACCTTGATATGGGTGTGAAGCCCACCATCAATGTTGTTGTCCATCATTTGAGGCCCTCCATCAATATCCACCACCCATCATGTGGAGCCCACCAGTGATGTGGATCATCCATCATGTGGGCCCCACCTTTTTGTCGTCCATCATGTGGGGCCTGCCTTCAATTTCCACTACCCATCTTGCAGAGCCCACTTTTGATGTGGACCGTCCATTGCATGGGCCCACCTTCGATGTGGGTCATCTATAATGCAAGGCTCACCTTGGATGTGGGCCATTCATCATTTGGGGACGACCTTTGATATGGACCACCCATTACATGGGGCCGACCTTTGATGTGGACAGACCATTATAAGGGCCTAGATTGATGTGGATCGTCAATCATGTGGGGCCCACCTTCAATATCCACTACCCATCATGTGGAGCCCACCTTTAATATGGACCATCCATCATGTGGCCCCCACCTTCGATGTGAGCCCTCCATCATGTGGGGCCACCTTTGATATGTACGATCCATTGTGTGGAGAGATGAGAAAGAGAGAGAAAGAGAAAGAGGAAACAAAGAGAGGGAGGGAGGGAGTAGAAAAACACATACTAAATTGGAAGTGCTCATTAAAAACTATAATCATACTCAACAATGTCATTAATAGGCAAGGTGGGCCACAGTTAGATAAGACCCTGAGGCCTCAGCCAATTGGACCACTTAGTATGCCATGCAATTGGATCTGTTGGCCCCAGTCCAATCAACCACTAATCGGATCATCTGGTTGATCATATTGGGTCCACAAGTTACCCAAAAAACCCCATGGACCAAAATCATCAAATGACCATCAGGCCCAGCCCTGCTCTTATTTGTATAAGATGCATATACACACCCGATGCATGGCCTGCATGCATCACATCGGTAGAAGCATAAGTCATGTCAATGCCATCTTATAGTCCGTCTTTGACTCTATAATATGTGTTCTATGGGACCCATTTCCAGCTTGCATAAGATTGTTTCCATGCCATCAGGTCAAAAAAATCAATTTCTACTTCCAACATGATTCTACAATCAACAAAGGAACAAACGAACATAAATTATTTAAGGATTCTTGTTTCTTTTCTTTGCTTGTTTTCTAAGGTTTCTTGAAAGAAAAAACAATGAAAGAGGCAAGAATCAGTTCATACTATCATGATATGCATACCTTATACAGGCTCTCAATTGATGCTTGCATGATATGTATTATTTTTGTTGGTGTGTACTGATGAAAAATTGATGACTGGTGAGATTTTTCTGATTTTTTACAATTTTAGATTTTTCAATTTTTTATGAAAATTGGAAAAAAATAATAATCTTACAATTTACAATTACAATTCAATTTGCAATTCAACACGATTCGACCCTATTAAGACTGCAAAACAATAAAAAACTGACAACATTACAGCACACACAAGAGATTTAATCCATTCATAAAGCAGGCCCAACCCTGAATAAGTCTGCAAAAATATCATGCCACTCCAGTCAGAAGGTGGGTCATGCATTTTACATTGGAAATGCACCACTGGTCAATTTATTTCAGCCATCCACTTTTATCATACATGTCTCCCACATGATGAACAGGTTCGCTTGATCTTTTAGCTGGGTCATATTCAAGATGGGCAAACCTGATGAATGGCAATATCTTGCACATTTTTTATACTTGCACATGACACAAAAAATAATAATAATAATAAAATATCAATCCTCTTTGAAAACATCCTTGGCAGCGGTCAAAGAAATAATTGAGAGCGACCTTCCCATAAAAAGCTAACTAGACATCTACCTTGTACATGCTGCGTTCACCAACCTCTTGCTCTTATGCGGGTTGCCAAACAATATTAAGGGACAAAAATGTTCCAAAAGCTAACAACTAAAACACTAGCCGATCCATTCAAATTTTTGTATGGAAAACCTCAAGCAATACTATCATTCCTTGCAAGTATCTCAACCTTAATCAATGTTCCGCCCATTCAATTTAATTTTACCCGGACTCTTCCCCTAAAATCCAGACTCCTCCCTTGACACGTCATATACACTCACATGTCAAACTCATAGATGCATGTGTTTAATACTGGGTCCATACTCCATACAAGTCAGTGGAAATGACCGTTTTACCCATAACTTGACACATCAAAGCTGAGATTGAGCCTGAAAACAAGACTACGCTGATAACTAAATCACATTTTCGCAACAGTGGAGACACGTCCATTGTACATGGCACACACATATGTCAAACCAGAATGTCCCAACCATAGAGCCCATCATGGATTGAGCATGTGTGGTAAACCCAATTGAACAATCCCAACCATCGAATTGGTGACTATCATATCGAAAATTAAAAATAAATTGATGAGTGGTTCTAGCAATGGATGAATGAGACTTAATTATCAGATGAACGTGGTTTTTGTGATGTGCCCCATACATAATGGGGCCTATGGTTTGGACAGTCTAAATTGCGATACATGTACACCTACTATGGATATATTGCCACCATCTTGGCACGAACAACACCACCCATTGGAGATGTGAGAAGTCCAAAAGAAAGAATTCATGTTATGCAATTTCATCAAATGCATGCATCCATGATTTTATATTTGTTAATCACCATAATAATCACAAATCCAAGCTTCCGAGTCCCAAAAGTGGATCTATCCAAAAAAAAAAAAAAGGTGGGGGGGGGGGCAATAAAATACATCATACAACCGCAAATACCAACCCTCACATCAAATTCAAATCAACCAACGGATCAAAGATCTCTACATCCCAAAATCTGAGATCGTGAGAAATCAAAGCAAAGTAATCATCGAAATATCCATCAATTCACAACCATATGTGCATCAAAAGCACACGATTCTTGAAATCCCTAATACTAAAACACCGTACCATCAAGAAATCCCAACCTCCAACCGAATCTAGCTTAGGAAACCGTAATCCAGACCTCAATCATCGAAATACCATCGGATCCATCGCAGAGAACCATCTAATTGGGCGAAAACAAGAAATTCAGGACGAGAACACGAATCATCCGCAATTTTCGCAGAAAAATCGCAATACAATGAGGAAAAAATATATTCGAGTCGATAAGAGAGGATGGATCGGGTACTGACCTGATGGAAAAGGAGAAACGAGGATTGGCTTCCTCTCGAATCTGAACGAGAGATGAAAATCGAATCGATGGAAGTGAGTAGGGTTTTGATAGATGTCGTCGTGTCTCTCTCTTCCGTTTTATTCTCTTTGTATTTTCTGCCCTTTTCCTCTCTGTAGATTGGGCTGGATTTAAATGGGGTTTGAGATCCGTAATTTTAGCACTGAGTGAGTCCGTACCAAATGGGCGAGTTAACGGGAAACGGATTGGCTACTCCCCCTGACACCAGCACCGGGGCTGATGGTCGGTGCTCTGTGGGCTCCACCATGATGTATATTTTTAATCCATTCCGTTCATCCATTTTTACAGATCATTTTATTGCTTGATTCAAAAAATTAGAGGTATATAAATCTCAGGTGGACCACACCATATGAAAACAATAGTAGTCGGATATCCATCATTAAAATCCTTCGAAGGCCCACTGTACAGTTTATTTGACATCTAATATGTTTATTAGGTAATACGCGCCCAGATTAAGGGGAAAAAAAAATCATCTTGATCCGAAACTTTCATGGCCACAAAATGTTTTTTAATAGTCAATGCTCATTCAACACTGTATGTAATGTGGTCCACTTAAGATTGGGGTATAACTCATTTTTGGTCTCATACCATAAATTAATCCGTAAAAATAGATGTACGGCAGGGATGAAACACATACATCATGGTGGGTCCCACGGAGCACCGACCACCAGCCATTGGCTGGTGTCAGGGGGAGTAGCCAATCCGCGTCCGAGTTAACGGGACTCAGATTCGGTAGTTACCCCTCCAGTACCGAGTTCGGTACTGGTCGGTATTGCTCAAACCTCTGTGAGACCCATCGTGAGGTATTCGTTTTATCCACGCCGTTCATTCATTTTTTAAGCTCGTATTAGGTCATGATCATAAAAATAAGGCAGATCAAAATCTTAATTAGACCACATCAAAGGAAGTGATAAGGATTGATGCTTACCATTGAAAACTTCTTGTGGGCCACTGAAGTTTTAGATCCATCTGAACTTCGTGTTTTCTCTTCATCCAGGTTTATTTTACATTATGAACCATTTGAATGAAAAAAAAAACACCCTGGTGAGCATAAGAAGATTTCAATGGTGGCCGTTCAATTATTACTACTTCCGTTAGTGTGGTTCACTTGAGGTTTGTAGTTGCCTCATGTTTGGCAACATCTCTTAACAGGAGCTTACAAAATATATTACCGCGTGGATAAAACACCGACATGCGGGACAAAGGGCTTTTCCCGTCCCGAATCGTACTGACCTAGTGCCAGGGGGTGACCACCGAATCCGAGTCCGAGTTAACAGTACGCATACTTCCCCGCCTGTCCTGAGCTTGACACAGGCGGGGTATCTTAGGGTCCACCCTGCCGTACGGATTTTATCCACACCGTACATTCATTTTTCAATATCATTTTAGAATCTGATAGCAAGAATGAGTCAGTTCCAATGATTAAATGGACCACACCACAAGAATCGGTGGTGATAATGACTCCCAACGTTGAATCCTTCCTAAAGGCACATCGTTATTTTCATCCGCCATGTCCTCTCCGTAAATGGGCATGGACTTGATTGAAGGGAAATTTCAAAATGTCAGCTTGATCTAAAACTTCCGCGCACTGAAGAAGTTTACAAGGGAAAACTTTTAATCATCATTGCGTGGTCGACTTTTACCTTAAATCTTCCTCATTTTTAGAATGACATGCTGAAATGATATGAAAAAAAAAAGATAGACGGTGGATCAAGAGAAATTTAGGACTGTGGATTCTGTTGGGGATAAAAATACCAAGTCCCGAGACTCGGACTTAGCGCCTCGGGTCGCCGCCTCGGGTCGCCAAAGGATACGTCAGAGCCGAGGGAAGTCAAAGTTTCTATAAACCTAGACAAAAGTTGAGTCGGTCCAGACGACGAACCGGTAGTCCAGGCATGCCTCGGGCGACCTTCTAACCGGACCGGCCGACAAAGGAGGGACAGCGCGAAACAAGGCCTCATCCCAAATATCTCGGAATAAGATCCCCGATCCCGAAACTCACGGGATCGGATAAAGACAAGAGACGGGCACGATCCTGTCTCCGTGATACTAGGAGAAGAATCCTCTTTCAGTTGCACGATACTGGAAGGAGAATCCTCCCGGGACAAAACGCTCCAGCAGCTATAAAAGGAGGACCTTCATCATCTTGGGAGGTACGCAAAAAGTTCTCTTTCTCAAAAACCCCTCAATACATTTAGACCTCGAATCCAGGCCTGACTTTGGCATCGGAGGGTCCCCTGCTCGAGCCAGGGTCTCCTTTGTCCCTTCTCTTTGTGCAGGTATACGAAGGTCTAAGGGGACAATCCAGATTTTTGCATCAACAGTTTGGCGCCGTCTGTGGGAACGTATAAAAAGCCATCCCTTATTTCTATTGAATTCCATGGTGATGACTAGAAGAACGGTCCCAGAAGAAGATTTGAATGGGATCGCGATTACAGGGCCAGCAGGCCCGGTCGCGGTCCCCGCAGTCCAGAACCCACCTAACAACCGCCGACGAGGAGCGACCAGAACAAGCAACAATCAGCGGGGTCGGAACGATGGGCGGTTAGATCAGGAGGTTCAAGAAATCCGATCCGATATGAATATGATGAAGCAGATGTTGGAACGAATGTATCAGCAACAAATGCAGCCACTCCCGCCTCCCCAAGGGGAGACAGCGCATGTACCGACTGCAGCGGTTGATCCTCAACCTTCCGCGCCGCATTCTTTCCGGCCGAGCCAACCCCAAGGCGCCTCTGAACCATCTCCGGCTCAGTCGGCCAACGCATCTCTGCCCCCAACCGATCTTCGACACGAGATAGAGCGAAGGAGGCGCATCCGACCTCCCATAGAAGGCACGGCAGAGAGTAGTGAACCTTGGAAAGTCGATATTCAGAATTTTAAACGAGAAGTACGAGAGGAAATGGCGAAAGAAATGGCAGACATGAGGCATGGCCGAATTAATCCAACCAGGTCCGAAGCAAAGGCGTCCCCCTTTGTGGACTCGGTAATGGAGGCCCAGTTGCCCGAGAGGTTTCGCTTACCTCAGATCACTCCTTTCACCGGCAAGACCGACCCGACGGAGCATATCGAATGCTTCAGAACATATATGGAGCTCCACGATGCCTCGGATGCAGTAATGTGTCGGGCCTTTTCTCTTACATTGACCGATGTAGCGCGGCTGTGGTTCAAACAGTTGAAACCAAAGTCCATCAGTTCATTCGTTGAGCTGAGTGACGCCTTCCTCACCAACTTCATCGGCGGAAAAAAGAAATTGAAGCCCCCTGCACATCTGAACAACATAGTTCAGAAGCAGGGAGAGCTATTAAAAGATTATATCAAGCGCTTCAATTTCGAATCCCTTCAGGTTCGAAAACACTCAGAAGAAACGGCTCTCAACGCGCTCATGCAAGGAGTTAGAGATAAGCCATTCCTGGCGTCTTTAGACAAAACTCCACCCGACACTCTGGCAGAGTTTATGGCGCGATCGGATAAGTACGCAAACGCCGAAGAAACGCGAATTCTGCGCAAAACCAAAACTTTGGTCAAAGAGTCGGCCAAAAAGGAAGCCGACTCGACCGGAGGAAGGAAACGCAAGGATGATCAGGTACACGATGAGCGAAGGTCAGGCAAACGCCCGGATCGACGATTTTCCACGTATACCCCCCTGAACAAAACTTAGGAACAGGTATTGATGGAAATCAAGAGTGAAGGCTTTGTCAACTGGCCCAGTAAGCTCAAAAGTAATCCTAATCGGCGAGACAAGGATAAATATTGCCATTATCACCGTGATCACGGGCATAACACGAGTGATTGCCGTCACCTAAAGGAAGAGATCGAACGGCTCATAAAGGACGGCCGACTCAAAGAACATATAGTCAAAGTCAAGTAATGGCGAGAGACGTCCGACCGAGAGTCAGCCGATGGAAGAAATCCGGACAATTATCGGCGGTCCGCGAGGTGGGGGCGACTCAAACAATGCTCGAAGGAATCATGCGAGAAAACTTAATCAGCCTGAATCCGAGCTTATGATCATAGATCGGCTACCAAAGGAGAAGAAAAGGGAAAAATATTGCATTTCATTCATAGAGGAAGACGCCCGAGGAATCTACCACCCCCACGATGACGCGTTGATTGTCACCCTGACCATCGCTAACCGGAAAGTATTCTGGATACTCGTCGATACGGGATCATCTGCAGACGTGTTATTTACTCAGGCGTTCGATAAGATGGGAATCGAACGGTCCATGCTACGTCCAGTTCGGACCCCGTTAATCGGATTTTTCGGGGGACAAGTACTGCCCGAAGGAACTGTCTCGTTGCCACTCACTGCCGCCGGCAATGCCCCACATCAGACAACGATGATGGTGGAATTCTAGTCGTCGATCAACCCTCGTATACAATGCAATACGATACTCGGCCGACCTTCTTTAAGTCTCCTCCAGGCTGTGGTATCCACTTACCATCTTTCCATGAAATTTCCAACTGAGACGGGAGTAGGAATTGTCAAAGGAGACCAGCAAGATGCGAGGCGCTGTTACATGATAGCTGTAAAAGGAACCGCCAACAAAAGTCCGATCAACATATCAACGATCGAGTCATTGGACCCTCGGGCGAGGGTCATGAACGAGGGCGGCGGTCGAAGATCTTATCTCGGTCCCCCCGGGTCGAGACACGGATGAATCCAAGCAGTGCGGATTGGCTCGTCTTCTGATCCCCCTTGAGAGAAAACCTGATAGCCTTACTCCGAAAGTACGCTGACGTATTTGCCTGGTGCCATGATGATATGCCCGGGATCGACCCATCTGTGATGACTCACCGACTCAACATCGATCCGTCATACCGGCCGATCCGACAGAAGCAACGACCGCTCGGCCCTGAACGATACGCCATCATTGAAGAAGAAGTCGGCAAACTTCTCCAAGCTAATTTCATAGAAGAAATATACTATCCGGAATGGGTCGCAAATGTCGTGCTCGTAAAGAAATCCAACGGGAAGTGGCGAGTCTGTATTGACTACATTGACTTAAATAAAGCCTGCCCGAAGGATAGCTTTCCGCTTCCGAGAATAGACCAGTTGGTAGATAGTACCGTCGGACATGAGCTCCTTAGTTTCATGGATGCATATTCGGGGTATAATCAAATTGTAATGCATCAGAAAGATAAATCAAAAACTACCTTTGTCACCGACAAAGGCCTTTATTGTTACCGAGTGATGCCATTTGGTTTAAAGAATGCCGGCGCAACTTACCAAAGATTAGTTAACAAAATCTTTGGGCGGCTTATAGGCCGAACTATGGAAGTATACATTGACGACATGCTCGTTAAAAGCATACACGCGGCAGATCATGTAAATGATTTGGAAGAAATGTTCCTCATCTTACGAAAGTTTCGGATGAAGCTAAACCCGAGTAAATGTGCTTTTGGGGTGGGCTCTGGAAAATTCCTCGGTTTCCTGGTTAGTCATCGAGAAATAGAGGCGAACCCTGAGAAGATAAAGGCTTTGATTGATATGGAATCCCCTAAAACCATTAAGGACATCCAAAGGTTGACTGGACGAGTCGCTGCACTTAACCGGTTCTTGTTCAGAGCCACGGATAAGTGTCTCCCTTTCTTCAAGCAGTTGAAGGGACGACAAACAATGGGTTGGACGGAAGAATGCGAAGCGGCATTCCAACAATTAAAATCATATCTCGGTTCTCCACCT
Organism: Magnolia changhungtana; assembly: GCA_030180095.1. Taxonomy (NCBI): domain Eukaryota; kingdom Viridiplantae; phylum Streptophyta; class Magnoliopsida; order Magnoliales; family Magnoliaceae; genus Magnolia; species Magnolia changhungtana. Next base: position 3,790,143 of record JASAUF010000579.1, read on the forward strand.
CTCTTATCAAAGCCCGAATCAGGCGAACCCCTGCTGCTGTATCTAGCAGTATCCGAGAAACGGCGGTTAGCTCGGCTTTGATACGAGAATCCGAAGGAAAGCAGCTGCCGGTATATTACGTCAGCAAAGCATTATTGCCAGCAGAAACAAGATACCCAAGCTTGGAAAAAGTAGCCTTGGCGCTAATAACTTCTTCTCGCCGACTCAGGCCGTATTTTCATGCTCATACCATCATCGTGATGACCGATCTTCCTCTTCGCCAAGTTTTGCAGAAACCAGAAGCTTCCGGCCGACTCACGAAATGGGCTATCGAGCCTGAGTGAGTTTGATATTCAATATCGGTAGAAAGGCAGGCATGCAATCAAAGGCAAGCCGTGGCGATTTTATTCTTTGAAGGAACCCCACCAACCGATCTCTGGTCAACGATATGCCAAAGGATGTTGTAGTCCCAGCAACAGGCCGCTACCCCGACCCTACCCTGCCCCATTCCCTGGAAATTGTTTGTCGACGGCTCTTCCAACTCGAAGGCAAGTGGGGCCGGGATTGTGCTGGAAACCCCCGATCATACCTATATACAGTATGCCTTACGACTTGGATTCCAAGCGTCGAACAACACGGCGAGAATATGAAGCATTGTTACTCGGCCTCCGACTCGCCGCCAAAGCATGGGAGTCACACACCTAAGTGTTTTCAGCGATTCTCAGTTGGTTGTAAATCAAGTCACCGGTGTATACCAGACACGGAAGGACCAATTAAGAGCGTACATGGAGAAAGCGAAAGACCTTATCAATGGATTTCAACTCTGTCATGTCACTCGGATCCCTCGTACGGAAAACAGCAAAGCCGACTTATTAGCAAAGCTAGCCTCCGCCGATGAAGATGATATACCCAGGTCCGTCCCTGTCGAATACGTCGATAAACCGAGCATAAATGAGCCAGCTAGCAAGGTCGTCAATGCAATCGACTCGGAACCATCCTGGGTCGATCCAATCCGCCAGTACCTTGAGCAGGGGAAACTGCCTGAAGACAGTGTCGAGGCTCGACGAGTGCGATTCCGAGCCTCCCGTTACACCATGCTCAACGATATTCTCTATAAAAAGGGTTATTACGCCCCGCTGTTGCGGTGCCTCAAACCCAGTGAGGCAAACTATGTATTACGTGAAATCCATGAAGGAATCTGTGGAAACCACTCTGGAGGGCGGTCTCTCGCCCACAAGGTCCTACGACAGGGATATTATTGGCCCACTATCCAAAACGACGCTCGCAAACTCGTCCAAAAATGCGACAAATGTCAAAGGTTCGCAGCAATTCCGAGACAAGCTCCCGAGGCATTGACACCAATGACCGGTCCTTGGCCCTTCGCGCAGTGGGGTATCGATATTATCGGTCCACTCCCTATGGGAAAAGGTCAGACCAAGTTTGCTGTGGTAGCAGTGGATTATTTCACGAAATGGGCCGAGGCAGAGCCGTTAGCTAAGATAACCGAACAGAAGATCACCGATTTCGTATGGAAAAACATTATCTGCCGATTCGGAATACCCCGTATCATTATTACGGACAATGGAAGGCAGTTCGATAACAGAAATTTTCGCGAGATGTGCGACAACCTCGGAATCAGAAACGTTTATTCTTCACCCCATCACCCTCAAACTAATGGGCAAGTTGAGGCAGTTAACAAGATCATCAAGCAACATCTCGGACCAAGCTTGACCGAGCCAAAGGAGCATGGGCCGAAGAACTCGAAAATTCTTTGGGCTTCTGGGACCACGGCTCGACCGCCACAGGAGAAACCCCTTTTCACTCGCTACGGCTCGGAAGCCGTCACTCCCGTTGAAATCGGCTTACCTTCGGCCCGGGTCACTTCATTCAACACGGATGAAAATGAAGAACTCCTCGCACTCGGACTCGACCTCCTGGACGAGCAAAGGGAAGTGGCACGACTATGTACAGAAGCCCGGCAACGACAAGTGGCTCGGTTCTACAATGCCCGAATTAAGATCAGACGGTTCCGGATGGGAGATATGGTTCTCCGAAAAGTATTTCCGAATACTAAAGAAATCGGATCGGGCACACTAGGACCAAACTGGGAAGGACCTTACATTGTCTCGGGTACCATCCGGCCAGGGACATACCAATTAGAAGATCTAAACGAACAATCGCTGCCCCATCCTTGGAACGCTGAACACTTAAAGGTTTACTATCCTTAGCTCGGTACTTAAGATTCAAGGAATCCGAATCAAGAAAGCTTTAAAGCCAAAATTCAATGAATAAAAGTGCTATCTTTCATTTATCTTCAACTGTTCTTACAAAACAAAAAAAAAAAACAAACATATAATAAGGACCCCTGGCTACTGCCTTCCGGAAGGAACAGTATTCAAAGCATTCTCGCATGTACCGGCGTCATCCCCAGCAGCGACCTCAGCAGCGGCGTCCGGATTCTCGGATTCCGAGGCACCTCCACCTTCGATTTCTGAGAGATCGAGGTCAGGAAAGGATTTCTTGATGTCTTTGACACATTCCAGAAATCCGCTTTGGAACAAGCGATCCCTTTCATCCTCGAACTCCGCCGACTCAAGGAATGCCTGGACGGCTTGGTCCCTAGCCTTCTCTGCCTCCCGAGTCTTATCGGTAGCCTGCTGAATAAGTTCCGCCGCCTCAAGCTTAGCCCGAGCCAAGTCATCTGCACAGGAAGCATGGGTTGCAAGGATTCGCCGGTTCTCCTCTTCAGCTCTAGAGAGGAGAGCTGACATTCGAGTAACCTCGGCCCTCGCTTCATCAAGGGCTTTCTTGGAAAGAGTCGCCTGCTTTCGCATCTTCGGCAGCTTTCCGGGCAAGGCCCGCCTCGCCCATCGAACGCCGACCGTATCTCGGCGTTCTCACGTCGCCCTTCGGCTTCCAGAGAGAAGGGTGCCGCACCGATGGGCCGAGGATAACTCTTTACGAGGCCTTAACAAGCGAGGGAGCAAGTTCAAAAAGCACCCTTGCTTGCATGGCCGACGGTTTGCGACGAAGGAGCGTTATAGAGACTGACAAACTCCTTTTCGCTCCCATGGGCTAAGGCCCAGGGAACCATCCCCGACACCATCTTCTGCAAAATGGACGGCCCCTCCTGGCTCGTTTCCTCTCCTCTGGAGGATGCGGTCCTCGTCTCCTCTTCCCCTCTGGAAGACGCAGCCCTTGTCTCTTCCTCCTGCCTCGGGACTTCCGTCGCAACACGTCCCGAGTCAGGTGCCGCCTGAGGTTCCGAGGTAGCGACCACTTTCACTTCCACCCTCTCTTCCGGATCAGGATCCGGAATTACGATGACCGAAGGAGCAGAAGAACTCGTAGGCTCCTTCTCCTTCTGCGCTACTCTCTGTCTCTTCGGCGGCCGAGGCTCCGACAAAATGACTGATCGCGGAGGAGCCTTTAGCTTCGAAACCGCCCTAAGCGAAGGACGAGTTCAGTCATCTCTCGAGGGGCGGTCAGAACAGTCCTTAGATGGGGCGAGCCGAGCGGATCTAAAAAAAAAAGAAAAAAAAAAAAGAAGACGAAGTAAATCAGGGAAGACTCAAAAGGCACGTGAAAATACAATTTCAATTACCTGTGACGGCCGAGTCTAGACCTGCGAGATGAAGACGCTCCGGTTGAAGAAGCACCTTCTAAGACCTATCTGCCGGGTCTAACGTCCTCAACTCTTTGATCCGAGCCGAAGCACTAGAGCCGAGCTTCTGCCGCTTCTTCGGGATGTCTGCCAGGCACAAGTCCATTAGACTCGGAATATAGCAAAAATAAAGAAAGGCAAGAGAGAAGAGCCAAGTCACCTGCTCTCTGAAAAGCCCGAGGAACACGAGCCTCGTAGGACCCGGACTCAGCCGTCTCCCAACGGCCACAAGCCCAAAACCAACGTTCTCTCCAATGTTTGTTGGAAGTGGGAGGGTCAGTTATTAGGGAGCCGCCTCCGCCCCGCCAAGCAGCAAAGACATAAAAGCCGGGGTAGTTCGGATTCACGCGCACTTGGTATAAATGAAGAAATTCATCGACTGTTAGCGGCGGCTGTTCCATCTCAGCCCACAGTACCACACACCCGAGTAAGTTCCTCCACCCATTCGGAACTATTTGCCCCGGTGCAATCCGAATGCGAGACAAAACTCCTTGGACAATGGGTTGAAGGGGCAGACGCAAGCCGCATTGCATCGAGACTTGGTAGATCGCGACCGCCCCAGGAGGAGGATGATCCGGCAAATCTCTCGGACGGGGGAGATAAGTGATAACCGATTCGGGGATGTGATACCCGATTCGGATTCTGTCCAAATCCGCCTCGGTTAAGACCGAAGGAATCGGACCGCTTAGGTCATCCCCCGATCCTTCTCCGTCAGACTCGGCACGTGCCGACTTATCAACAGGAACCGACCCAGAGGTTCCTTCAGCGATTAATATTTCCTCTTCCTCCTCCTTCTCTTCTTCTTCCATATCTCTTGGAAGATTGGGCCTTCCCGGGCGTGTTATCAAAGACGACCCGCCCCGAGAAGGGTTAACGGAAGCAGGGCGCTCCGCCGGAGCTTCAGTAACCCTCTCAGACAAAAATGCAGCGTTCGCATCAACCGCAATCTCCGTTAGTAAAGAAGGCGATTCCGCAACGTTCCAAAAACGTTGCGCTTCGCCTTCATCTCCGGAAACTCCTTCTCGGGGACTTTGAGAACCTCTAGTCGCCATTACCTCTAAATAAAAAGGAAGGAGAGACTCACCGGAGGAAGGTAGGACAGCGGAAATGGCGAAAAGAGCCGCTGACAGTCAAGACAGAGGAAAGGAAGAAGAGGAAAGGCCAAAAAGCTCCACAGAAAATACGAAGCGGGAACGGTAATAGAAGTTCGAAATGCGGGACCCTCCCCCTTTTATAAGATTGCCACGCGGCGAAGGCAATTAATGGGAAAATGATTCGACGCTTGCATTAACTCCCCCACTCGACACGTGGTGCGCGAAGACTGACAATAATAATGCCCTTGCTACGTGTCCGAACCTCATTGGCGGGATGAGCGATTTGACAGTTGCCGGCGCATACGATGTCAGAAACTGAACCGTCTCCCATCAAAGGCGACATAGAATGCATTAAATGTCTATTTCTCTCGGACCACGTCACGAACCGACTCAAAACTCTCTACTCCTAAGTGTCATATGAGACACACGGAGTAGGGGGGCTTACTGTTGGGGATAAAAATACCAAGTCCCGAGACTCGGACTTAGCGCCTCGGGTCGCCGCCTCGGGTCGCCAAAGGATACGTCAGAGCCGAGGGAAGTCAAAGTTTCTGTAAACCGAGATAAAAGTTGAGTCGGTCCAGACGACGAACCGGTAGTCCAAGCATGCCTCGGGCGACCTTCTAACCGGACCGGCCGACAAAGGAGGGACAGCGCGAAACAAGGCCTCATCCCAAATATCTTGGAATAAGATCCCCGATCTCGAAACTCACGGGATCGGATAAAGACAAGAGACGGGCACGATCCTGTCTCCGTGATACTAGGAGAAGAATCCTCTTTCAGTTGCACGATACTGGAAGGAGAATCCTCCCGGGATAAAACGCTCCAGCAGCTATAAAAGGAGGACCTTCATCATCTTGGGAGGTACGCAAAAAAGTTCTCTTTCTCAAAAACCCCTCAATACATTTGGACCTCGAATCCAGGCCTGACTTTGGCATCGGAGGGTCCCCTGCTCGAGCCAGGGTCTCCTTTGTCCCTTCTCTTTGTGCAGGTATACGAAGGTCTAAGGGGACAATCCAGATTTTTGCATCAACAGATCCCACCTTTGATCCAACTGTTTTTATGAAAGAAGATAAACTTTGTTTTGCAACTTAGGCTTGCTCATACGGACAGCGAATTTGAGGACGAAAATACACCTTCTTTCACAGAAATGGATTGGGTACTCCCCCTGCCACCAACCAATGGCGGATGGTCGGTAGTCTGTGGGCCCCACCATGATGTATGATTTTCATCCATGTCGTCCATATATTTTTTCACATCATTTTATGATATGAGACCAAAAATGAGGTATATCCATATCTCAAGTGTACTACATTACAGGAAACCATGTTGAATGAGCGTCAACCATTAGAAACCTTTAAGGGGCCCACTGTGATGTTTGTGAGAAATCCTCCCCGTCTAAGTTCATTCATAGGGTCACAAAGACCTGGATGAAGAGGAAAAAAAAATTTTCATATGATCCAAAACTTTTATAACCCCTAAAAGGGTTTCAATGGTAGACGTTCAATTCCCTACTGCCTTTTACAGTGTGGTCCACTTGTTAGTTAAATCTATCTTATTTTTCGTTTCAAGCCTTAATATGAGATCGCCAAATAGATGGACGGTTTGGATATAACACAGACATCATGATGGGACCCACAAAAGCAACACAGTAAATTTAAAAAAAAAAAAACACGTACGGCCGAGGCACTGTCGCCTCAGCAGTTTGGCTACGGTTATAGCTACGGTTATAATCCGTAGCTATCGAAAATTGTAGGATTTCTTAGGCAAACTCGCTGGACATTTCTGGACTTTTTCGATAATATCGAAAGGCTTTCGATATATCGAAGCTACGGTTATCGCTACGGTTATAATTCGTAGTTATAGGGTCCCACTGACCCTAACTCACTAGTTTCTATTTTATTTTATTTTTCGTTGTAATCCCCACATTTTGTGGGTCCCATTATGAGGTATGTGTTCTATCCAAACCATCCATCTATTTGACGAGCTCGTATTAAGGCTTGAGACGAAAAATAAGACAGATCTAGCTATCAAGTGGACCACACTGTAAAAGGCAGTAAAGGATTGAACGTCTACTATTGAAACCCTTTTAGGGGTCAAATAAGTTTTAGATCATTATGAAATTTGTTTTTCCTCTTCATTCAGGTCTTTGTGACCTTATCAATAAATTGGATGGAAAATATATTTTCTGGTGGGCCTTATAAAAATTTTAATGGTGAAAATCAATTTTCCTGCTGCTGTTTGTGGTGTAGTCCAGTTGATCTTTGGACATGATTCTTTTTTTTTTATAATACTCCCAAATGATCTCGAAATATGGATGAACGTTGTGGATATAATAAATACATAACTGTGGGGCCCATGTAACTTTGATCGGGGCAAACACGAAGTTAAGCGGAACAAACTCGATTTGAGCAGGCCAAACTGGAAATTGAGCGGGCTAAACTGAGGTCGTTCCAATATAACTCAAATCTAACAACTATAATCTTACTTGTGCTGTTACAATACATCAATGACTCATTGTAGCTGACCCTGTTTTAAGATTGGGATGTTGACATGCTTATATCTAGGTCGTTTTAAGATCGGGTATTACATCTTCACAAATCAGAATGGTTGGGGTCATGAAATAGACCTGACCCTTATAGTTAATCTTTGTATGTGTAGGTTGTCACCTAAGGAGATAGAGATGGCTTTCTGGGGCAGGTGTGGGGCATATGTTCTAGACCCATCTGATGAATGGTTGGCATCTCCCATGTGTTTCATCACAGTGGAGGAGGAATCATGTGATGATTAGCACACATCTTTCGATGGTATAAACCGTTTTTCATCTCAAATAAATGAAGCACATAGTTCGTTAATCCAGACTGTTGGTTTGTTGTGTCTAACGGTGGATAGAGTAGGTCCTAGAAAACCTGTCATTTAAACCTCCCAGCTACCAATATCCAGACCTTTATTTTTTTTCCAGTTGAATGTGAATCGTCTATGGTAAACCAAAACGGAAAAGCTAATATTGTCCTATCACGTAAAATTTTGACACGTAGTCCAGTTTGGCCCGCTCAATTTCTAGTTTAACCATGAAGTGATTGAAATTGATCACAAAGTGAATGAAATGGATTTTCCACCATTGACCCAATGGAATCTTGGAAAATAACTAGGTTGGTTCGCTAAATTAGCTTCTCCTACCCTAAAATTATATGTGGTACGTTAAGTAAATCATTCTAGTTTAGGAGATATGCATGTTAAATAAATAGGCAAAGAAATGAATTAAAAGGTAGAAAAATATTTTTATATACTTATATATACATATTTACATAATTACGTATTAGAGAAAAATGTAAGGGATAAAAAGTTCTCTTTGTAATGGACCCTATAGCTACGGATTATAACCGTAGCCATAACCGTAGCTTCGATTTATCGAATATCTTCCGATATTATCGAAAAAGTCCAGAACTGTCCAGCAAGTTTGCCTTAGAAATCCTGCAATTTTCGATACACTATAGCTACGGATTATAACCGTAGCCAGACTACACGGTCGACACGTCGTTTGTGTTTTTCTTTTTTTGCTGTGTTGCTTTGGTGGGTCCCATCATGAGGTCTGTATTATATCCAAACCGTCCATCTATTTGACGAGCTCACATTAAGGCTTGAGACGAAAAATAAGATAGATCTAACTATCAAGTGGACCACACTGTAAAAGGCGGTGGGGAATTGAATGTCTACCATTGAAACCCTTGTAGGGGTTACAGAAGTTTTAGATCATTATGAAATTTGTTTTTCCTCTTCATCCAGGCCTTTGTGACCTTATGAATAGATTGGATGGAAAATAAATGTTATGGTGAGCCCTACAAAATTTTTAACAATGAAAATCAATTTTCTCGCTGCTCTTTGTGGTGTGGTCCAGTTGATCTTTGGATATGATTTATTTTTTTTTGGATAATGCTCCGAAATGATCTCCAAATATGGATGAACGTTGTGGATATAATAAATATATAGCTGTGGGGCCATGTAACTTTGATCTCTTTTGAGCCGTTCGTACAACTCTCGATTGAAGGAGCGTCAGCGCTCGTCTTCGAAAGGAAGGGAGGGGTATTTTCGTCCTCAAATTAGCTCTCCGTACGAGCAGGTCTAAGTTGCAAAATAAAGTTTGTCTTCTTTCATAAAAACAACTGGATAAAAGGTGGGGTCCACAGTCCTAAATTTCTCGTGGACCAAATCCATAAATTAAAGTCTCCCATTAATACTCCCTGTGATGAGCTTCGATAGGCGTGCGTAAAACCCCCAAGCTTGTGGGACCCACCATGTTGTATATGTGATATCCACTCCATCCATCAGGTTATATCATCAAATTTAACATCTAAGGACGAAAATTAATAAGATCCCTGGCTCAGGCGATGCACACCAATGGGGATCGTTGGATGGGAAGCCAACCATAGGCTTGCATGTGGGGCCACTGTGGTGTGTCTATTTTCATCAAACTTGTTAATCAGGTAATTTTCATCGGGATGAGATGAAAAAGAAAAATTCATTCTAATCCAAGTACGAGTAGAGCCAAACCACGTGAACTTGTAGGTTTTAGTAAGTAGTTTTACAAAAAAAATTTCTCACCTGATGAACCGAGTAGATTTATAAATAAAAGCATGTTACTGTTAGCCCACTAAACGTTGGGTACTTTACACAGCTTCGAGGATAGGACACGGATTGCATACTACCCCCGCCCGTCCCTAGCTCCAAACGGGCAGTTCTGTGGGCGGGCCCACCGTGATGTATCTGTACATCCAAGCCGTCTAACCCTTTTCTCAGATTATTTTAAGGCATCGAAACAAAAATGAAGCAGATCCAACATTCAAATGGACCACACCACAATTTACTCTTGCATTTACTACAACTGACCTTTAATGCTTTGTGCATTTTAATGCAACCAAGCTTATTATTTGGTGTGGTCCACTTGAGCATTAGACCTGCCTCATTTTTGTGCTCATGCCTTAAAATAATCTGAGAAATGGGATTGACGGCTTGGATGTACAGATATATTAAGGTGGGCCCACCCACAGAACTGCCCATTCAGAGCTAGGGACGGGCGGGGGGTAGTACGCAATCTGCGTCCTTGAGGATATGGGTACAATGAAACGACAGAGAGGATTAGGTGCGGCCCTGACATGAGCCCACATTGATGTATTTATTCTGTATCTCCATCCGTCTTTCCGGCTTATTTAAGGAAGCTCAAAATTGAATGGATCCAAATCTCAGGTGCCCGTGTCATAGGAAACAATGGTGATTGGGCATTAAGGGCGTGTTTGGAAACTCGCGCTGGATGGGAGTACGGGGTATCAAGTCGGCGATGGAAGGCTATCCCATCCCATCATCCGTTGGGGATAAATGGCCCATCTCATCTTAGTCGCCCTCGTAAATGGCGCTGGCGACTTCGAGGGATTTGGGCGATCTCACCCTGGGATATCACCCATCCTTGGATTAGCTTCTTTGGTATACGGGATGGTATGGTATGGGATGGGATGGGAAAAGACGATTCGAGCGGCCGTCGCAGCAGCACCGTCTGACGGACGAGATTTATTACGGAAGTGGAGGCACTCTCCATTTAAGGACAACGAACGAAGGTGGGATTTTGCAGATGGTGAATCCTCTTTTCTCCACCCATCCTGATTAAAAGGATCAATCATCTTCAATCGAACCGGCGAGTAGGTTGGAAACTCCAACAATCGCAGGTAAGTCCGATTGTTTGTCGGATTCTTAGTTGCATGTTGGATTATTGGGAAGATGGAAATGGTTTCTCAAATGAAACGAGATGTACCGATTTTGCATGTTGACCTTATATGAACATCGGTTGCTTTCACGTTATTTCCTCTTGAACATCGATTTTTTTTTTTTAATTTTAATTTTTTTGGGAAAGTTTTATGATTGTCTCGCTTATTAGATGAAATAAGTTTGATGAAGGTATCGGAAGGAGTGTTGACATGAAGAGGACAACATTTTATCTCAGACAGCCCTAATTCACCCCCACCCTCATCACATATCGGGCAGCCATTTTTTAGAACCAGGGGTGGTCCCCACCATGAAGATGATCATACACTAATATCAGCTTGGTCCACTGATGCATTGAGAGCACCCATCCACCAAAGGTATGGGCCCTGCAAGCTTTAGGGTTAATGGATGGAGATCCAAACGACTTGTGCACCTCAAAAAATAGATCAGATGAGATTTATAGCATTTTGTATGGTTGTATGCCCCACAGGTCCAACTGTGCAGCCGTTTTAGGATAACAGCCAAAGAGGCCATACAGTCAAAGTGTTGGTTTTTTAGTGGTATTTGCAATCCTATTGGTTGGTTTCCCAACTTTTTATGCAAGGGTGATCTTACTTGAAGAAATTATAGACAATAAGGTGCCAATAGTTAATTATTTTAGGGTTTATGGAATGCTTGTAAAGAATGGCTATAAAATAGACAAAGTTGTGGACTAAATCTTGTTATTATTATTTATTAAATAAATTTACTTAGTTATAGTCTTTATTCCTTGTCTATAAGAGTAATTCTTCGTGATCTAATGAAATTCTCTACTATAATGGTTGTTGGATTCTTTCACAAGTCCCCATACACTTTAGTTGGATGGATCGTCTTTTTCTTTCTAATTGAAATTCCAGTCCATACTGCACTCAATTTACAGGACTTGTGATATCTGAATGAGAAGATTGAAGGTTCAAATAAGTTAGTACAAGCAACTAACATTGCCCCAATTTGCTACATTATCCACTCATCAGGTAGGTCATACCTATACATGAAATGAATGAATGGTCGGGGGAAAGAAAAACCATTGTTACTGATGTTCCAATCTCAAGTGCAATATTATTCCCGGGACTCTTAATACACGTTTCTTTTGAGAAATAAGGATAACCACACGCCAATTACATAACAACTATTTAGTAACATTGTAACTAAAAGAGCCCCACGTACACATGTATTTACATATTATAGATTGATCCATACCAAGTACATATCTTTATGCAACTTTATACAATACAATAATAGATGGTATCGTAGAAAGGTTCGTATAGTTCTTTCTACCAAGGTTCATATAGTTCTTTCTACCATACTATATGTACCCTGAATTTGCATGGTGAGGAAATGAAAGGAAATTGATCAAATTGGCTGTGTTTGAACGCGTAACTGATTGAATTGAGAAAATTCAGTTCAATCAGGAAGCATATGATTATTCCAATGGCATTTCATAGCATCTATGATGAGGAGCAGCCTTAAAATGGCAACTACAACCATTTGAAGCCAACGTGAAATTCACTGTAGTTGAGATTTAGAGCTCAATCCATCCCATAAAGTTAAGTAAATTTGGTCATTTCCACTTTAATCATTGTCATCATCTCACCCTTTCTCCCAGCACTTTGGTAGGATATTTACAATTAGAAGTTGGAACCTTCCTCTTTTACCAGGGCACCTGGAACTAGCCATTTTTGCATTGTAATTTTTCAATACTAAATTTAGAATTCATATGCATATTTGTTTTATATTAATTTACAGCTGATTAAACATCCGTATGTTGTGATTATCGAAGCTAAATACCTCATTTTTCGAATTAATTCTAAGTCCATGTTTGAAATAGTTCAGGTCTACGATTTGTAGACCTTTTAACCTTATAGAAATAGAGACTTCTCAGACCAGGTATCACAAAAACCTCTTTGCAACAGAATATTTATCAACATAATATAGATTTTATTTATTTATTTATTTATTTATTTTTGTATTGAAAGTTGTAAGAACCGAAGGTTGGGGTGGATTATATAGTGGGCTGAAGGCTTCCTAGTTTGGTAGTGCAGCATCGCAGATCAGCGAATATTCTTTCATCTCTTTATATATCCAAGTATTCCACTGGAAAAAGGCTACATGACTGTTGGGCTGCTGCTTTGCTTTCTGGTCAACGTAATGAACAAAAATAAACTTTTTTAGACTTCACGGATTAGATCCAAAATTACAATGGTTTGAAGACAGTACGAATATTGGGCTGCTGCTTTGCTTTGACTGCAAATCAGGTGCTTGATTTCACATAAATGCAGTGATGAATTGCTTATTCCACGTCCTCATCCTTCAAAATAAATACCTAAATTGCATTCTCATCTTTTTTACCATATCATAAGTCAAACGCTTCCTGGTGCACACAAGAAGAGGCCTAGATGGGATCCCAATTAGGTACACACGGATGGAGTCCATTATTTATTTCAGTTTTCTGTTCTTTGTTGTAGTTGTTGTTGTTTTAAGCATTTTGTGTAACCTCTAGAAAAAAGGCTACAAGACTGTTGATGCGTTGCTCTCTGTCTTTACTCCTTTTTCTATCTATGCATGTAAATGGTTTTTTTATACGATCGCCTCCTATTACAATCTTATAGTGTGAAATTTAAATATCAAACTTGTATGTTGAATTTTGTTGAAATTAGTTTCAGCTTGATCTAGTTGCATTAATTCCACTACTACATCAACTTCAATTTGCAATTATCAGGATATCCAATTGAGTTGGCTATCAATTTTGGTTCATTTCAATTCCTACAAGTAGCTTTCTTCAATCCTGGCTCGCATCACCTACCTTCAAACCTCAAAACTTTCCTCTTCAAAAAATGAATAGTCCAATCGACAATTATTCTCAACATCATTCCCAGTCCCACCATTCCATCACAATAGCATCTCTAAGATGAGTGCTTAACAAATTTTGTATGGACACTGGAATATTTAAGGATTAGTGATATTGGTTATATGAAAAAGACTAGAGATTTATATTGAACACAACTTCCCACATTTAAGTGTAGGTGATCCATTTGCCAATATGTGTAATGAAGAGGTTGAAGAGATGACGAGATTCATTGCTATTCAGGCAATAGCAGCTTGCGTGGCCGCGTTCGGCGAATACTATCGAATATACATGTTCAAACAGTCGACACGTCGCGGAGATGATGAACAGGCGAGGTTCATAAACTCAATCATTCGGGCCAGTGACCGGGATTGTATTACTCAATTAAGAATGAGTCGAGAAGTATTTTTTTCAATTATGTAGTCAAATACGTGAGAAGATACATCTCCAAGATACTCGTTACGTCAGTCTTGAAGAACAGCTGGTTATTTTCCTACACACAGTTGGTCATAACGTTCGAAATCATGTAATAGGACACATTCATTCGATCAGGTGAAACCGTTAGCCGTTATTTTCACCGTGTACTAGATACATTGGTATCACTATATCCTTACAGATTCATTCAATCAGGTGAAACCGTTAGCCATTATTTCCACCGTGTACTAGATGCATTGGTATCACTATATCCTCATTACATTAAACAAGCCGGACAGGAGACACCCGTTGAGATTCAAACAAATTTAAATTGGGCGGCATACTTTTAGATATCATTTTACCTTAAGATTTATTTTTATATATCGTTGTTCATACATAACTATTCAAAGTCATTCTTCTGCCCTTTGAAATGTCATGAAATGCATCTAGGATTGTGTTGGCACAATTGATGGGACACGCATTCCTACTTACGAACAAGCAATCAACCATGCCAGTTTTTGCAACAGGAAAGGTGTCTTGTCTCAAAACGTACTTGCGATGTGTTCATTTGATATGAAGATTCTGTAAATATTGGCCGGTTGGGAAGGTTCTGCTTTAGATGCAAGGGTGCTACACAACGCTCTGAGCTGCAGTGATGATCCTTTGATTGTCCCTACTGGTAGTCCTTGGTGATCCTAATCATTGTCATTCTTTGTCTTTTATAAGTCATGCTTCGAATGGACGCTTAATCAATCCATCATTCAAATGTGTAGGAAAGTACTATGTCGTCGATGCTGGATACGCTCATTCATCGGGATTTATGGCTCCTTACCATGGGGTTAGATATCACTTGCAAGAGTATTGAACTGGGAGAGTACCCACAAATATGAAGGAGCTATTTAACTATCGACATGCACAACTCCGCAATGCCATAAAACGATGTTTTGACGTCATGAAGGCCAGATTTCATATATTGAAAACAGCGATGCAGTATTCATTCTATACAAAAGTAAAAATTGTGATAGCATTTGTGTCTTACACAATTTCATACGATCAAATTGTCAGTACTATCAAGATCTACAAGATTCTGGTATACTAGTAAATGATGTGGATAGCAACCCTATACCACATCAGGTATCAACAAACGATGAAAGACAATGGCTACTTCGAACCACTCAAAGAGAGAAAGAAGCATGGGTTAGAGCACGTGATGATATTGTGCAACGGATGTGGGTAGATTCGCAACAAAATAGTAGGACTAGATAGCGAACTAGATCTATTGATATATAAACTTCTTATTTACACGTACTTGTCATCAATATTCGAATGTTTTGATTAATGTACTGCAAAGTATGTATCAATGGAGGAAATATTTCTAAGTATCTTGATGACTATATAATTAGACAACAACTTCTATTTTGATTACTCTGTTGTAGTCATTTACATTTTCAATTTGTAGTGTGTTGATTTAAGAAACTTATCGATCCAACATGTAACTGTGCGTCATATGCGTAGGTGCAATGTCGAACTCTTCACCTATTGATGCGTCGACATCGATACAGTCTTCAGTTAGGCTGTAGTGACACCAACTCGATGTTCACCACGAGAGAAGATGTTGAAATCCCTTGCAGAACCACTGTCCCAGGCAACGAAGATCAAATGGAGTAAACCAATGGATCAAGTATTATTCGACACTTTGCCGGAATAGATTACACTGGGACGAAAGGCCAACAATGGTTTTAAGAGAGAAGCGTATCAAGCAACTACTAAGGAGGTGACAAAACATACACAAGTTATTGTCAATTGGTAGAATGTGCAAAATCGGGTGCGTTGTCACAAGAGAGAGTATAATGACATAAAGGACATGCTCGTAGCCAGTGAATTTGGATGAGATAGTGAGCGCATGGTGGTTATGGCACCTGATGAAGTGTGGGAAGAGTATCTTAGGGTATAATTTTATGAACTTTGTTAAGAACAGTTCAATATGGCAACGTACCATCGGAATGACGCTTCATCTTTTTATTATTTTTAAAATTACTTACAAATGTTTGTTTTGGATTTATAGTCACACTCACACACTGAAATGTTACGAGGCAAAAGAATAGAGAGAATGGATGACTTAACGGTTATCATTGGATCCGATCGGGCAATAGGACGTTACATGCAAGGAAGTAAGAGTATGACCGCATCATCCTCTCGGGTCCAGCGAGATCTACACGAGGCACGGAGGTCGATTATGATGTCGACGACACGGTTGACCTCACAGAGGATATTTTCGGCGCAATTCGACACGAAACTCCATTTTCCTCCGACACGCCGTCCTGGGAAATTCGAGTGTTTTGTAGTACTCCCAACCGCACATATGATTCTGATAGTAATCGTAATGGAAGTAGCACTAAGAAACGACAACGACCTCCTCGTCCCTATAATGTACTTGTAATATCTCTTATGATTGTTGCGGAGGCAATGCGTGATTTTTGCCTTGGAAAAGAGGTCGATCGAACAAACAAAGTCTTTGACGTGCTAGAGGAGGTGCAAGGGCTGACCAACAGCGACTTCATTGAAGTTGGTCAGCTCTTAAGTAGGGATGAGAAACTTACTTCTTTCTTTGTGAGTCTACAACCTGAGTGCCATGTCGATTGGTTAAAGAAAAGTCTCTCCGATAAGTTTGCATCTGTTGGTGGTGGATTTGTTTGATGGGGATTGTGAACTATTTGTTATAGATTTGTGTTTTTGGACTTGTAATGACTTTTTGTGTGTGGTTTTTTGGACATGTTAAATTTGATAGACACTACGTATTAAACTAGTTAACTTAGATATGTTGGGGAATATAATCTTTGTTATTATCAATTCATATCTTTGCTTCGTATGCCCAGATCAGATAGGCAATTCTAATATTGTTGAAGGACATCATGGTTAAATGATAAATTTGATGTTCTGTTACTATCCACCACTCCAAGGGTATGTAATCCTAATTGTTCAACACATTAGAATATACACACTGATCGCACCTCTTGGATCCAGTAACGCTTCATTCGATCGTACTCAAATATATCCACTTGAATTTGTTTTAGTTTCAAGACGGTTCCTATTTGAATATATTCATTTATTGAATATAGCCCCATCGATATGCTACTTGTTTCTAATTTACATGAAATACTACAACGCCTTTTGTTTTATGAATTGAAAATCCTCATGCTTATCTGAGTTTGTTCTACATGTATATACAAATGAGGAAAGAGAAATATTATGTTGTACTCATTGGTCGACGACTAGAAATATATCTATATTGGGAGAAGGCCAGATTGGAAGTAGAAGGCTACAATAGGAGTAGACATCGAGCCTTCAAAAACAGGAAAGAAGTGTATTCTTTTTGGGAAAGTCATTATGGCAATTCAATTGCCCAACTAGCTCTTGGACGAGCCACATATGACGGATGTGTATCCACTTCTTCTAACTATCTTGACACAAGGAGGACATCTTGGTCGTCAACCCAACAGACGTCACGGGCGATAGTTTCTCGGGCCACTTCGACAGATGACACCGAGATATACATTGGTGAGAGAGTAGCTGCATTTATTACGGGAATCGTTATTACGTTCCTCGTCCTATATATCATTATTAGACTTTAGTTTATTCTCTGATGAACAATGTTTCGGTTGTTGCGAACTCCACTCACACTCATTTCATGATCTGCATACATGATGCGTGATGTTATCTGTCATTTTCGCTTCTGTTTGCTCCAACGAAATTAGACTATAAGTGAGCCTAGAACGTGTATGTCTAGGTGGAGAAAAATCCTCCCTCATTTTGTGGTCGAAACTGGATATAGGTCATGTTGACTTGATATAAGTGGGTCCCCATCTAACCAAACCTCACAGTTTTCCCAAGCGTGATATGGATAGACTCGGATCCACACCGTGGGATTCGATTGCTACAATGTTGTAGTGGATCTGGCATGATCTATAGCCTGTGGATAGACAATGTGGGTAAGTTTTGGCACAGTGCTGCAATTGAATCTAGCGTGATCTACTTCTTGCGAACAATGTGTGAGATCATTTGATTAGAAGCTCTTGTGAACTTTATATCAAGTGGATCACCTGCTTACCCCACCAGTCATAATAGATTGCCCAGGTATGATCTACAACCTTTGTTATACAGGATGGGACCATGTACACTGTAGTGGGTGGGACCAGCTAAAATTGCCTAGAGTGGATGGCTGCAGTCGAATGACTGTTGCAAAAAACATGAAAGCAGCATGAGATTACACCAAGACCATGCCTTTCTAAACACGTTACCAATGAAAATGTGGGACTACACCAAATCCCACCGCCCGGCCGAACACACACGTTACCCATCCCAGACTCTTCACAATTCCATGGAATAACCAGACATTCACTAATAGCACCATCATTACCTTAAAATCCATCCCATCCCTCCTAATCCCATGGGATCTGTCCGGCCAAACACGCCCTAAAAACTTTTTGCGTGCCACGAAAGTTTCTCTCTCTCTCTCTCTCTCCATCCAAGTGTTTACGACCTTATATATAGGTTCGATGGAAAATAAGTGCCACAAAATTATTACATTGGGCTTAGGAAGTCTTTATGGTGGTCATTCAATCATCATTGTTTCTTGTGTTATAGTCTACCTCTGATTTGATTTTGCTTTATTTTTTGGGCTATACCTTAAAATGAGCTTAAAAAACAGATGAACAGCGTGGATATACATTAAATACATCAAGGCGAGCCCCACTACCAGGCCGCATTGTGCCAATGAGGCTAGGGCTACACCTTATCCAGCCCCATTTAACGAAGGAGTTTTTTTTTTATATACTGTATATCCACTTTTTACCCTCTATCTTTTCTGTCCAACCCAAACCTTACCTTCCCAAATTGATATCTTGCTGTACAGATATAGTTCCGTTGGACCAAAATACTCTTGTCCAGTTGTGGTGCCCCCACCCCCTGGAACATTCGGGTGGTGGTGCCACTGCCCACTAACATGTCCGACGGTGGTGCCGCTATTTTCATTTTATATTAGCATCATCAAGTTATATGGGACACATCATGAGGTATATGTTATATCCAAACTGTCCATCTATTTGGCGAACTTTTTGTAATGCTTGAGCCAAAAAATAAGACAGATCTAAAGATCAAGTGGACTACTATGCAAAAAGCAGTGGGGGATTTAACGTCTTACCATTGAAACTCTTTTAGGGTTACAGAAGTTTTGAATCAATATGAAATTTGTGTTTCCTCTTCATTTAGGTCTTTTTAACCTTATGAACAAATTGGATGAAAAATAAACATTATGATGGGACCTATAAATGTTTTAACGGTGAAAATCACTATCCCCACTGCTATTTCCGGTGTGCTCCTTTTGAGCTTTATATATGACTTTTTTTTTTTTTTTTTTTTTTTTGCGTATGCTCTAAAATGATCTCTACAAATGGATGAACGGTGTGGATATAATAAATAAGTCATTTTGGGGTCCATTTAACTTTGATATCCTTTGAACTGTTTGTACAACTCAAAAATTGACTGATAACTGAGTGATGGGTAGGAATCCCATGCACTTTCAACTGGGATTGGGAGGAAATCCATGGATTAACATGCATTGAGATTTCATTAGTAACAACTCAGTGAGTGAGGCCTTGTGGGGGCTCACCTTAATGCATATCTTGTATATCAATGCTGTGAAATTGACCGATAACTGAGTGAAATTGACTGATAAACGAGTGAAATTGACCAACAACTGACTGAAATTCACCGCGAACTTAGTGAAATTGACCGAGAAGTTTGGAAAAGTGACTGATAACTGAGTGCAATTGACAGCGGACTGGGTGAAATTGACCGCGAACTGAGTGAAATTGACCGTAAACTCAGTGAAATTGATAGAGAATGAGTGAAATTGACAGAGAAGTTAAGAAAATTGACTAATAACTTAGTGAAATTGACCAAGAATTGACTGAGATTGACCACAAACTAAGTGAAATTGACTGAGAAGTTAGAAAAATTGACCAATAACTGAGTGAAATTGACCGATAAGTGAGTGAAATTGACCAAGAACTAACTGAAATCGACTGCAAACTAAGTGAAATTAACCACGAACTGAGTGAAATTGACTGAGAAGTTAGGAAAATTGATCGATAACTAGTGAAATTGACCGATAACTTAGTGAAATTGACCGCGGACTAAGTGAAATTGACGCGAACTGAGTGAAATTGACTGAGAAGTTAAAAAAAGTGACCGAGAACTGACTGAAATTGACCGCGAACTAAGGGAAATTGACCACGAATTGAGTGAAATGATCAAGAAGTTAGGAATATTGACCGATAACTGAGTGAAATTGACCGAAAGCTGACTGAAATTGCGAATTAAGGGTGTGTTTGATTTTTAAGAGCTTTGTAAATACCCTTGAAATGGGTAATTATTACCATTTGACCCATTTGAAAATCCATGGAAATTTCTACATTGGGAACCGGTTTAAAAGAGCTAGTTTAAATATGTGGACCCCAAGGTAATGTATATGATATATCCATTTCGTCCATCTGTTTTACCATAATATTTTGAGGCTTTAGCCAAAAAATGAGGATGATCCAACACTCAAATGGCCCACACCAAAAGAAACAGTGGCCCTGAGATGTTTTTTATGACAAGTGTTTGATTCCCCTTTTCCCATGGCGTGGTCCACTTAAGCTTTAGATATATCTCATTTTCTGGCTCATGCCATAAATTCATTAGGCATAATAGATGAACAGTGTGGATAAGCGACATGCATCACGGTGGGACCCATAAATATGAGAGGAAATAATCATTGCCTATTTACATGGTATTTATCATTGACTTGAAAAATCAAACAAGCCCTAAGTGAAATTGACTGAAAATTAAGTGAAATTGACCGCGGACTGAGTGAAATTGACTACAGGCTAAGTGAAATTGACCAAGAAGTTAAGAAAATTGACTGATAATTCAGTGAAATTGATCGATAACTGACTGAAATTGACCATGAATTAAGGGCCTATTTGATTTTTCGGCTCAAGTGTAATTACCACGTAAATGGGTAATAATTATTTACCTAGGTAATTGCCACATCTTTCCCAATGCAGATGTGACAACTTACTTTTTTAACACTTAAATCGAGAAATTTACAACATTAATGTGGGGCCCATCGAGATGTATGTTACTTATCCACACCGCTCATTTGTTATGCCAGCCGAATTTATGGCATGAGCAAAAAAATAAGGCAGATCCGAAGCTCAAGTGGACCACACCACAAGAAACAACAGGAATTGAACACCTACCATTAAAAACTTCTTGGGGCCCTTAAAAGTTTTGGATCAAGTTGATAATTGTGTTTTCCCCTTATCCATGTCTGTGTGACCCTATGAACGGGTTAGATGATGAAAAAACCTCAATGTGGGCCTAGTGAAGAAAATAACTTTCAATGGTGGACAAATTAAAGCCATTGTTTCCTTTCGTGGGAGCCATTTAAGTGTTGGATCTACCTCATTTTTCGGTTCATGCTCCAAAATCTTCTAATAAAATAGATGGATGGTGCAGATATATTATATACATTATGGTGGGGTCCACATATTTAAGTCAACATTTTTGTTTTGATTTTTAAGGTGGAATTACTCTCATATTTTCAAACAAGGTGGAAAAGTAATAATTACTTATTTACCATGATTTACATGTATCATGGAAAATCAAACAGGCCCTAAGTGAAATTATCGCGAATGAGTGAAATTAACCGAGAAGTTAGGAAAATTGACTGATAACTGAGTGAAATTGAACGATAACTTAGTAAAATTGATTGCGGACTAAGTGAAATTGACCGAGAAGTTAAGAAAATTGACCAATAACTAAGTGAAATTAACCGAGAACTGGCTTAAATTGACCGCGAACCAAGTGAAATTGACCATGAACTAGTGAAATTGACTGAAAAGTTAGGAAAATTAACCGATAAGTGAGTGAAATTGACTGATAACTGAGTGAAATTGGCCACGGACTAAGCGAAATTGAACGTGAACTGAATGAAATTCATCGAGAAGTTAGGAAAATTGACCGATAACTGAGTGAAATTGATGGCGAACCGAGTGAAATTGACCACAAACTGAGTGAAATTGACCTAGAAGTTAAGAAAATTAACTGATAACTGAGTAAAATTGATCGAGAACTGACTGAAATTGATCACGAACTAAGTGAAATTGACCGAAAAGTTAGGAAAATTGACCGATAACTAGAGCTGGGCATTTCTAACCTGATCCGGTGGATCTGACCCGATCCGACCCGAACCAATAGCTTGGATCGATACGGATCGAGTAGGGTCAATCAGATCTGATCGTTCATTGGATTGAGTTCGGATCAGTAACCAATCTGGACCGATCCTATCCAATCTGCACAATGTTCATTCAACATTATTTCCTGTAATGTTGTCCACTTAAGATTGGGATATACCTCATTTTTTGTTTAATACCATAAAATGATCTAGAAAAATAGATGGATGGCATGGATGAAATAAATACATCATGGTGGGTCCACAAAGCACCAACCATTAACCATGGGCCGGTGGCAGTTGAGTAGCCAATCAATAGTTCTCCCATGAGCTCGAGTTGTGTGGGCCCCACCGTGATGCGTGTCGAACATCAACATCGTGCATTTGATGGGTCCCCCTTTAAATAATAGGATATCCCAAAAATCAGCCGTTTACGGAACTCAGGTGGGCCATACCATCTAAATCATGTGAAGACATTCTTAAAACATATAAAAGCACTTGGTGGGGCCCACCTAAAATTTGGATGCATCTTAAATTTGGTTTGACCCCTCATCCAAGTGGGACACATGTAATGAATGGTCTGGATTTGTGAACCACACCTCAGTGGGCCCAAAAAATGTTATGAATATTATAATGAGAGGGTAACCCGTACCGTAAATGTGAAGCATTCACGGACTAGTATGGTCCACTTGAGCTTTGGATATGCATCAATTTTGGGTTCAACCACTAAAATGATCTGGAAAAACGAATGGACGACGTGGATAAACCACATGCATTCACGGTGGGCCCCAACAGAGTTTACTCAACACGGTGGATAAACCGCATGCATACACGGTACACTGACGCAGAAAGGCAGTTTCGTGCTATGCACTGCATGTCAACACAACAACAGGTTGTGTGGATACGTGTCGTGCAAAGACGAGAGGAGACGCGCCTTGAGATCCGAGTTTTACGAACGACTCAAATGAGATCAAAATTACATGGGCCCCACAATGATGTATTTATTATATTCATACCATTTATCCATTTTTCATGATCATCTTAGAGCATTTGTAAAAAAAAAAAGAATCATATATAAAGCTCAAATGGACCACACCGAAAATAGTAGAGAGGATAATGATTTTCACCGTTAAAAACGTAGGGCCCACCATAATGTTTATTTTTCATATAATTTGTTAATAAGGTTAAAAATACATGGATGAAGAGGAAAAACAAATTTCATATTAATCCGAAACTTCCGTGATCTCCAAAAGGGTTTTAATGGTAAACGTTCAATCCCCCACTGTTTTTTGCAGTGTGGTCCAACTGATCTTTAGATCTGTCTTATTTTTCGGCTCAAGCCTTAAGAGGAACTCTCCAAATGGATGGACGATTTGGATATAACACATACCTTATTGTTTGACCCACAGACCCAACTCGATCTGAACCGTACCCAACCTGATCCGATTCGGTTTCCCTGACCGAGTCGGACTCGGTTCGGGTCAGGCCAACCATGCACCGAATCAGTTTGAGTCAGATGTCCCGGACTCGGTCACTAATTGGATCGAGTTCGGGTTCGCCCATGTAGGTTTCGAACCGAATCGAGTTGGACCCGATCGGATCCAACTCGGTTTGATGCCCAGCTCTACCGATAATTGAGTGAAATTGACCGATAACTGAGTGAAATTAACCGTGAATTGAGTGAAATTGACCAAGAAGTTAAGAAAATTGACCGAGAATTGACTGAAGTTGATTGCGAATTAAGTGAAATTGACCGCGAATGAATGAAATTGACTAAGAAGTTAGGAAAATTGACTGATAATTGAGTGTACTTAACTGATAACTAAGTGAAATTGGCCGCAGACTGAGTGAAATTGACTGATAAGTTAGAAAAATTGACCGATACCTTAGTGAAATTGACCAATAACTGAGTGCAATTGACTGAGAACTTAATGAAAATGACCAAGAACTGAGTAAAATTGACTACGAATTGAGTGAAATTGACTAAAAACTTAGGAAAGTTGCTCGAGCGGTGGAATGTCTAGGGGTGCACATTTAACCGTTGAAACCGTGTAACCAGACTGAAACCATTGGATCGGTCCAGTTTGGTTCGGTTCCAGGGTGTTAACGGTCCGGTTCCGGTTCCCAAATTTTGAAAACCGTTGATTGCGGATCGGTTCCGGTTTAGAGTCCTGTAGAACTGAACCGAACCGAACTGAACCGTTGATCCGAACTGTTAACTGAACCGTTGATCCGAGCCGTTAACCGGACCGTTGATCTGAACCGTAGAACCGATCCGTGACAGGAACTGTGGATCTGAACCGTCAATTTGATTTATTTAAAATTAAAAAAACCCCTAACATTCCAAACCCTGCCCTCTCTTTCTTGCGTCGCACTCCCTGCCCGCTACCCTCTCTCTCGCCACACTCCCTCTGCCATCTCTCTCTCTCTCTCTTCCTGGCCCCCTACCCTCTCTTTTACAGGTCCTAGCAGATGATTGAAAATTGTATGACAAACACACGTCCCATAGTTCCTTAATTGGATGTCAAACGCTGTCTTTTTCTCTCTTGCTGTGCGGAAGCTAATGCGGAATCGGCATAAAGAACAACAACAACTACAACGAAGCGCCAGAAGAAGAATAAAGAAGAATAAAGAAGAACAAAAATGAAACTGCTCTCCCACAACGGTAATGGCATCTCCATCTAAGAGTCTCTATACACCCTCAGCGGCTTCAACAGTTGCAGCAACAGCGGCAGCGCGATCGGACGACCGATCATGGCCGCATCTGATGGTTCCGATATCCCACCAGTCATCGATCTACAACCACAACTTGGTTCTGTTTAATGTGGGTTCTGTTTTCCACACTCCTCCCAAACACCAAGCGAATCAGGTATGCTTGTGAAACCCCGACACCCACAACTTGGTAAAACCAATGACCCAAATGCTGCCTAAACCTAATTCCTATTATAAATTCCTCTTTGCCTGTTATGCTTCTCTAGACCTGGTATTATAGGATCCCTGATCTGAGTCTTCATCCAGGGTTCTGGGGTTTTTCAGGTTTGATAAGTGGGGCCCATGATTCAGTAATCCAAGCTATTGCTCTGTTGTGTATACTGTGGATACACCATTCCTCAAAATCTCTCTCTCTCTCTCTCTCTCTCTCTCTCTCCGTCTATATCTGGAGCCGTGGAACGAATCCGGAACCAAACCGTTTTTCACGGTCCGGTTCTCGTTCAATTCTAGGGTGCTAACGGTCCGGTTTCGGTTTCGAAAATCGTAGAACCGTTAGGAACGGTTCGGTTCCGGTTTCACCCTAGAACCGGACCAAACCGACCCGTGTGCACCCCTAGGAATGTCGCTTACCCGTACATATTTGGCATTGGATGATGAAGGCAAATATACTATGCAAATAAAGGTGATGTCGTATATTCACTTCTGACGTTAAGGTCACCTGCCCAACTCACTTGACTAGTCATGAAGTTTGATGTTTGAAGCGGTTCGAGTAGTAGAGTGTTTACTCTCCACCATAAGAGCATATGATGATTTTCGAAGCCATTTTCTAAAAACAAACACAATGACACATTCGTAGTGAATTATTGTAGAATAGGAGCAAACCATAAGATAAAATTCGTTTAATATTCACATGTATAACGTGAAATTGATTGAGTAGTAGGAAATTCACCAGTTACTAGGTGAAATATGACCGACTTATCGATCAAGTTTTCTAAGTTCTCATTCAATTGCAGGGAGTTCATGAAGTTCTCGTTCAATATGATCAACTTATCGGTGTATTTTAAGATTCCACATTTATTAATGCATCCAGTTTGAGGGAATGAACATAACCCTGAGCGAGATGGAAGATGGCATATGTACAATGATAGTATATGAAGATTCAATGGAGATTTTAGGAAGAAAATGGGTAAAAAGAAGGGATATTTTCATACAAATGTGTTCTTACGTTTTTTTTTTGGTATAAGTGAGTGAAAGGAATGCAAATCATAAACAAGGGGTATTGTCGTCCACGAATGGCATATCCGTACAACAAGGTATTAGTTTGGGAAAGTAAAGTTTACGGCCTGTTTCACTCAATTCTCGGTCAATTTCCTGAGTTATATATTGCATATTTGCATGAGAACATCGTGAAATTAACTGTGAACTAAATGAAATTGGCCGCGACCTTAGTGAAATTGACTACGAACTGAGTGAAATTAATCGAGAAGTTAGTGAAATTAACCGATAACTTAGTGAAATCGACCGTGAACTTAGTGTAATTAATAGATTAAAATCGACTGAACTAAGTGAAATTGACTGATAATTGATTAAAATTGACCGCGAATTGAGTGAAATTGACCACAAACTAAGTGAAATTGGTTGATAATTGAGTGAAATTGACTAAGAACTCGCTTAAGCAGTTATCCATCATTTTCTGTAAGTTCTCGGTCAACACAATGTCAATTTTAAGTAGTTCTCTGTCAATTTCACACAGTTCTCGGTCAAGATGTCAATTTCAAGCAGTTATCGATCAATTTCACTTAGTCGGTCAATTTCACTTAATCCTCGGTCAATTTAACTTAGTTCGCGGTCAATTTTAGTCAGTCCTCAGTCTATTTCACTTGGTCTTCGTTCAATTTCACTTCGACCTTCGTTCTTTGATTAGAAAAAACCTTAATGTGGGCCTAATGAAGGAAACAACTTTTAACAATGATCAATTTCCCGAGTTATATGTTGCATATTCTTTCATTTGGGCCATTTCAACATTGAATTTGCCTCATTTTTTCGGCTCATGCCATAAAATGTTTAAATAAAATAGTTGGACTGTGGACGGTGCAGATATATCGTATATAATACGGTGGGGTCCAAATAATAAGTCTATACTCTGAAATACACCTGTTATTCGTAGCTTCTTTGATGGAGGCACCATTTTCATCCTATCTTGAGTTAGGAAAACTCGAAACTGAAGTATGTGGCAAGTGTATTCTTAACCAAAAGAAGAAATATAAAGAAATTATAATATTTCAGGAAATAGGTTTTTCGTGGTAGAGTATTCTCGTACCAAGATGAGAAAAGGAAACAGGAATTCAGTGTTAGGGTGGCCAATCACAAAGAAGAGAGAAGAAATCAGAAAAATGGGTTTTTACTGCTAAGGTTTTGTCGTGTGAAGGAGACAGAAGGTTTAAGAAATTGCGTTTATGTTGCAAGGGCTTTTTCGTTCGGTAAAAACGCATCCGTGCAGCAGGGTAATAGTTTGGGAAAGTAAATTTTGGAACGCACAGAAATGACGATGAGTTAAAAGCGGGGTATACAGCAGGAAAAATCTCAAAAAAGGATGCTCCCTCCCTTAGGAGAAGGAATTTAATACGCCAGAGAGAGTGACAATCCATACACATGCACAAGAAAATGTATAACTAGGGTCGGGTAATTAAATCCAAACCATCAATGTCATGGATAATAGTTTTGAGATAGTACTTCCTCAAAATGAGTATATTTGACTTGACTCTTCAACTTCTTAGCACCTGTTTTTATTTTAGAAGTGGCCCTTGATGGTTTTCTTTGCAACATCCCTTTTGAAGGCCAAGGAATGGACAACTACAATATTATTTTAGGTACTTTTTGGCTATTTTCTGTACATGCAAATATTCAAATGGTTTAAACTGAAGTAAATATATGCCAGTTTGCACTATGTCTACCACATATATTATGTGGCGATCATATTTTCTTGAAATAACACATGGTAATGGTAAAGGGAAAGTTACACACACACACACACTATATATATATATATATATATATATATATAGAGAGAGAGAGAGAGAGAGTGACGGTCTCCTACGAATCGTACCGCACGGAATTTATGTGCGAGCCTTCATGTACGCCGTATGATGAAGAGAGCGGCTGGGATTCTATTGCGTTGCAGAAAGAGAGAGTCTTCGAAAAAAAGTCTCTCTTACCCTCACGCCGAGGGAGGCGGATTAGCTACTGCTAAGTTGAGCAGCGAGACCTAAGTGACATCACCAAGTTTTGAGGGCCCACCTTGATGTATTTGTTGTATCCACATCGTCCATCTAGTTTTAGAAATCATTTTAGAACATGAGAAAAATAATGAGCATATCGAAAGCTGGAGTGGACCCCACCACAGAAAACAATAGGGAGACAGACACCCACCGTTGAAACCTTCCTAAGGTCCACTGTGATGTTTATTTAAGATCTAACTTGTTCATAAGTTAACTTTAACATTAAAGAAGGGAAAACACTAATATCAGCTTGATCGAAAAATTTTTGTGGCCCTTAAAAGTTTTTAATGGTGAGCGTCACTCTCTCCACTGTTTTCTGTGGTGGGTTCCACTCAAGCTTTTGTTCTGATTCATTCTTTGGCTCATACCATAAAATGATCTCTACAAATGGATGGACAGTGTGGATACAATGCATACATCATAGTGAGGCCCACATAATTAGGTGACGTCACTTCGATGGCAAGTCTACTCAACGATTCAGTTTGCATCCTACCCCCGCCTGGATGGGCAGGGCTCTGCGAGGTGGATAGTAATATTTACATGTCATAAGCAGCCTTGAGAGGTCAACAGTAATGTTTACATGACATCCGCACCGTTCATAACACCATTTCTACTGAGATAACTAAAAACAAAGATATTATCTTGATTCAGAACTTATGTGGCCCCATGAATATTTAAACCGTGGACATTCAATCCTCATGTTTTTAGTACACTTGAGTATTGGATCCAGCTCATTCTTTACCCTATGTCCTAACATGATCTCAAAAAATGGATGAATGGGATGGATTTCTCAAAACCATCACGGTGCACCCCACCTAGATTCTAGCGTACGAACTTGATGCAAAAGGCTTTAGCGGGAAATCGGGAAACGGGTTGGCCGGTAACCGGCTAGCCAATGGCTAGTGGTCGATGCTCCGTGAGCCCCACCATGATATGTGTGTTTCATCCATTCAGTCCACCCATTCTTTTATATCATTTTATGGTATGAGCCTAAAAATGAGGTTGATCCAAATCTCGAGTGGACCGCAAAGTGTTGATTGAACGCCCACCATTAAAAACTTCTTGGGGCCAAAAATGTTTTGGATCAAGCTGATATATATATTTTCACTTCTTCCAAATTTGTATGACCTAATCAATAGGTTAGATGTCAAATAACCATTATAAAGGCCTGGGAGGTTTTTAATGGTGGACTTTCAATCAAATTTCTTTTCCATGGTGTGGTCCACATGAGATTTAGATCCACCTCATTTTTGTATCAAAATATAAAATTATCTTTAAAAATGGATGGATGGCGTGGATAAAACTCATACATCATTGTGGGGTCCACATAGAACCAACCACTAGCCACCTGGCTAGTGGCAACGTACTAGTCAAACTACGTGCAGAAGTCTGGATTGGAAGCGGATCGCGTGCTCAGTAACTCAGTACCCTAAGTGTACTAAGTAAAATCTATGGGGCCCACTGTGATTTATTTATTTTATCCACTCTGTCCATCCATTTTATCTTATAATTTTATTGCATGAGTTCAAAACTTAAGCCTATAAAAATTTTAAATGGACCACATCATAGGAAATAGTATGAATTGAACATCTACCATTGAAAAATTCTGGGAGGCCACAGAAGTTTTGGATCAAGTTGATATTTTAGTTTTCCCTTCATCCATGTATTTGTGATCTTATGAACTGGTTAAATGACAAATAAACATCACTGAGCTTTGGATATGCTTCAATTTTGTGCTCAACCACTGTAATGATCTGGAAAAATGAATCGATGGTGTGGATAAACCAAATACATTCACTGTGGGCCCAATGATAAGACCGTATTGAGTAACTCAGTTCATAATCTGATTTCGTCTAGATTGGAAGTTGTACCACACACGAGTGGAAACGGATTGGCTACCCCCTGCCACTAGCCATGTGGGCCCCATTATGAAGTATGTCTTTTATCCACGCCCTTCATCCATTTTAAAGATCATTTTAGAGCTTAATACAAAAAATGAGACGGATATAAATCTAAGGTGGACCACACCACCAAAAAATAATAGTGATTGGATATCCACCATTAAAATCCTACTAAGACCCATTGTACTATTTATTTGACATCCAATCTGTTGATTAGGTCATACAAACCTGTATGAAGGGGAAAAAACAAAGATAAACTTGATCCAAAACTTTTATGGCCCCCAAAAAGTTTTTAATAGAGACGTTCAATCAACACTGTTTCAATCTCTCCCTATTGTTTTCTATGGTGGGGTCCACTCCAGCTTTCGATATGCTCATTCTTTTTCTCATGTCCTAAAATAATCTCTAAAACTGGATGGACGGTGTGGATACAACAAATACATTAAGGTGGGCCCACAAAACTTGGTGATGTCACTTCAAGTCTCGCTACTCAACTTAACATTAGCTAATCCGCCTCCTTCAGTGTGAATGTAGGAGAGAGTCGAAGACTCTCTTTCTTGACGCAGTGGAATCCCAGCCACTCTCCTCATCCTATGGTGTACATGAAGGCTCACACATAAATTCCGTGTGGTACAGTTCGTAGGAGACCGACACACACACACACACACACACACACACACTCTCTCTCTCTCTCTCTATACACACACACACACACACACAAACACACACACACACACACTATAGGGAAAGTTACACATGTATATATATATGTACAAGCATGTTATGTTCATGCGTATTGGGCCTCTCTCATAGATGAAGGTAAATGAAGAATAGAATCATAGGTAAATGAATCAAGAGTAAATGGATTACTATGTTATAGTTGGATGAGAGTAAATTAAATGTATTTGAAATCCAATTATTTTATTTGGATGAAAGTAAATTGGAGGAATTGGAATACATTGGAATTTTTCAATATATTTACAAAAATATATGTGATATTCTAAATCTATTTTAATATGTCTAATTAGTATACATGTGTTGTTTAATCGAATGATTGTAATAAGCCCATCAAATAAAAACAAGAATTTTTAAGCCTCGAGTGGGCTACAAAATCATAATCACAAACAATTAACTTGTCAACACTTTTTAATTGCTCATTTACACAACCATTATATTTTAAATAAATAAATAAATAAACAAATCCAAATTTAAAATATTTTAAAATTTTAATTTCATAAATTTGAGAGAGATAGACAGTGTGCATAACTCTTATCTCCCTATCTTATCTCTCTTTAACTATCTTATCTCTTTTAACTATCTTATATCCATTAATCTTATTCTATTTTATCTTTCGAATCTCTCTTATCTCTCTCTAATCTCTCTCTTTTCGGATGTTTCATCCATAAGGGAAGAAATGTAAGAACCCTTCTTTAATTAAAATAATCCTGGAGAGAGAATAGAGAGGGAGAGTAGGGAGAAATTGAAAGAAAAGCTTGATCCAAGTTGGTGAATATGTCCTTTTACTCTTTTTTTCCCCTAATAATTTAGATTAATTCCACCTTGAATTATGTGATGAACGGTTTGGATTAACTATACGTCCATCACATGTATACATGTAGTATATGCACAAAGATCCAAATCATAACATACTTGTCTTTTGGCTTTTGCTTATGGATTTGGATCGGGCCCATAATGTAACACTCTGAACTTTTCAATACCCGGGTATTAAAAGTTCTCGAATGTTACCATGAAATTTAATTTACTATATACATGTGTATGTCATCAATTTAGCCTATCCTAACCTTACATCTATTCTCCAACATGAATCTGATCGTTGAGAATGATCTTTATCCATAGATTAAGCCATCTGACCCTTGATTTTAAGACAAGATCATCATAAGTCCAAGTATTTCCACTTGTCCATCATAACCAACCGTTTACCCAACTATCCATTGATAGGTAAAGATATCCGACAGTCTATTTTGAGTTTGGACTATCTAATCATAGTAAACTAACTACCTACCTGATATCTGCGTCTGCTCGTACACATATCATATTGAGATTCTAATCTGTTCATCTTGTTCATCACCTACGAATATGCTTAACCCACCATCAAAACTACAATATGAGAAACTTACACATTTGAATAAGTCACTTGAATCTAACGGTAAACATGTTCTACCTTTTGATCACTCCAAAAACCCACTTGTGATAATCCGTTTACAAAACTGACCGTACACCCACTTACATACATGATCAAAGTACTAACCATCAAGCTTTTTTTTTTTTAAATTTTTAACATGTCATTTGACCATCCATTATATTGGTTGATATACTTACATTCTCTTAATTAATTTGGTGAATAATTCTTTATTTATAATGATTTAAATATAAGTTCTTTTATAAGAATTGCTTGAAAACGTGCCTAAAACCATGTAGAACCATTAGATTTCTCAAAACTCTGATATTAGAAATAATAACAAAAATGCTATTAACTTGGACCCTTGAATTCTAGATCACATGCTTCTCACAATCTGTTTGATGTGAAATTTTATACCATGCCTATGTATCATAAATTAA
Organism: Magnolia changhungtana; assembly: GCA_030180095.1. Lineage (NCBI taxonomy): Eukaryota > Viridiplantae > Streptophyta > Magnoliopsida > Magnoliales > Magnoliaceae > Magnolia > Magnolia changhungtana. Next base: position 3,822,678 of record JASAUF010000579.1, read on the forward strand.
CCACATATGTCAAATTTCAGCCCTTAGATTATTTTAAAAGTGACCCAATTGACAAGTCAGCCCCTTAAATGTTGATTTTGGTGTCTATCGAGTGAACAAACCTCGTGGGTGGTTATAGTAGGATATTTTCCTTCATATGAATGACTTGAATTGCTCATAAGATGGACCAAGTGTGAAATATGAAGACCTCATTTTGGTAGAATTTTTCTTATGTGCGAAGTTATCCTTTTGAGGCTTACCAATTACTTATAAATATGGATCTTCCAATTTAACCACTTCTTTCTGTCCATCACAACTCAAATTTGGACCACACTTTGGTCTAATATGATTACGTATACAAAATTTAGACTCCGATCTATGATCCTACACTGTTGAATGTTGAAGTCAGTTCATTCCTTTTGGTGCAAAAGGAGAAATTTTATATTTAGCCCTTTTTCACCATTGATCAATCACTAACTTTTGTCCAACCGTTTGTCTATCCTTACTACACATTTCTCCCAAAATTGGGCCATGATCATTAAGTGTGAACCTTTAATTGAGATTAAGTTCGTTTTGTCATCCGCTAGGAGAATTTTCAAGATAGGCCAATCTAAATTTTAGATCACCTAAAAAATCATATACCCCGGCCTTATTCGACGACCTCGACATATCGGATAAATTGGATTTAAAAAAAGATCGCTAAAAAAAAAGTCAAATTGGAGAAACCCAATCAAGTAAGATGTGAAACATACCCCCTCTCACGTGCTTAGTCCTTTTATAAAAGGAGTGTGCATCCCTTCTGGACCCACATGCTCATACTCCTACATCCAATGGAGAGAGAGAGATAGAAAGAGAAAGAGAGAAAGAGAAGCCTAGGCGCCCATCATCCTCTTCCTTCTCCACACGTGTGATGTCTCCCTTTTGCTCAAGCGATGTCGTGATTCATGTAAAAGCTTTCCTACATGGATATCTACCTAAGGTTTAGATCTAAGGCTAAGGTGAGAGATTTCTTTAAGCTTACACTAATTTGAGTTGATGTGATTTATCTTGTTTTGCTTACCTTCATGTTACTATGAATCTCCATGCAATCGATTGATTTACCATTAACAATTATTTATTCTTTTATGAATTATAAATAAGGAATGATTTTAATTATGCATGATTCTTATGAATTTATGTGGTGTGATGGATACAAGCCTTGTCCCTTACCAATTTGGAGAGCGACGCGTACTTCCACTCTACATTGAGTTGACATTTTTCTCATCTCCCCTTATTCTTGTTGAGTTAACCTATTTGTTACTCTTCTCTTTTATTGAGATAGTTTGATGCTACTTTTCTCCTTTATTAGGTTAGCCTTGTGCTACCTTTGGAGTTGTGCATTTTAGATCCGATTCGGTGGATCTGACCCGATCAGACAAATTTGAACATAACCGATGGTCTGGATCGGTCAGGATTGGGTAGCCCCATCCAGATGCGAAACATTTTCGGGTCTAGTACGGATAGTGCCCATTCTAAACTGACCTAATCCATAATCCGATCTGATTGGATCCGATTCGGACCGATCCGATTCGGACCGTATTTATTAGGTTATATATATTTATTTTTTTACTTTAAAGTTTTACCCAACCCCTTTTTTTACCCTACCCTAAGTGCACCCGAAGAATGCTCGCCGCCACTTCGAACCCTAAATCCCCAAATCCTTCCTTCTCTACCCTACCCTACCCTACCCTACTCGTACCAGCAGATCTCGAACCCTCCTTTGCACCCTGTCCCTACCCGCCCCTGAAGAATGCTCGCCGCGCTGGATCTGGAATCCCCAAATCGTCCTGATCTTGATCTCTACTGGCCGGGTAAATCTCTCTCTCTCTCTCTCTATATCTCTCTCTTTTTCTCTCTCTCTATCTCTCTGCAACTCTTTCTCTCTCTCTAATTGGGTGTGGATTAGCTACTGAAAGGTTGAGTAGCGAGAGTCGATACTGAAGTGACATCACTAAGTTTCATAGGCCCCACCATGATGTATGTTTTGTATCAATGTCGTCCATCCATTTGGAGAGATCATTTTAGGGTAAGATCCAAAGAACGAGTTAAATCCAAAGCTCCGGTGGACCCCAGCTGAGAAAACAGTGGGGCAATGACACGCACCATTAAAAACTTTTAAAAGCCACAAGAGTTTTAGATCAACCTGATATTTGTGATTTCCCTTCTTTCATGTCTTTTTTAACTTTTGAATAGGTTGTATTTCAAATAAACATTATGGTGGGCCGTAGTATAGTTTCAACGGTGGGAATCACTCTCCCCATTGTTTTCTGTGGTGGGGTCCAGTACAAATTTTTATCTGCTTCATTCTTTGGTTCATATTCTAAAATGATATCTCAAAATGGATTGATAGTGTGGATACAACACATACATCATAGTGGGGCCCACAGAACTTGGTGACATCACTTCAGTAGCCTAATCTGCGTCCCAATCGTTTATACAACTCGGAGGTCGAGGAGCGTCAGTGTTCGTCTTCACACGACACGTACCTAGAGCTGTTATAGCTAGTGTCAGCTAAGCAGTAGTAGAACTATACTTGAAGCTTCTTCATGAAGCTATAAGACTTGTAAGACTTGAAGCTTCTTCAGGAAGCTATAAGCTGGTGTGAGCTTGTATGGGGTCTGTCTTGAATTTTTTAGTTTATCCACACCGTCCTTCAGTTTTTTCATATCATTTTAGGGGTTGATACTAAAATTTAAGTATATCCAATAATTAAGTAGATTGTACCATAGAAAATAATGAGAATAATGATTCCTACATCGTTGAAAAAAATGAACGATCCGAACCTTGCCCAATCCGATTTGACTCGGGTTTCCTGACGGAGTCAGACTCGGATCGGTTCAAGCTAGTAGAGTTAGGATCAGTTTGAGTCCAATGACCCGGATCCGGTACTGGATCGGATCGAGTTCAGGTCAGACCCTGTAAATTTTGAACCGAGTTGAGTTGGACCCAATCCGATCCGACTCGGTCCGATGCTTAGCTCTAGCTACCTCCATTTATGGATTGGGCATGTGTCTTATAATTTCAAAACTCTCATGGTTCAATTTATTTACCTTTTAATGCAAGTTATATGTTAGAGGTCTCACGTCTAGTGATTCATATATTTATCATGGATGTAATGTGCTTTGGGTAGTGACCCTCATGGTTGACGTGTAATTTCATGAATTTTGAGTAGTGGTGCACAAATCAATATAAGTAATTCGCAATTTGTGTTACATCACTTTTGAGATTGGATCTCGTAAATAGTCACTCCACGAACAAATCGTATCATGTAATTTATTTGATTCATGTGTTATGCCACCTTGAGTTGTTCACATAAATCCACGATAGCGTTGGATACGCCGGCGAATCTTCGTAGTTATGGGATGCAGGGCGAGCCGGGTTTTCTATGAATTATATTTCACATTGTGATGTTCGCTGAGTATGATGAGCCACACATACTTTTGCTAGGCATGCATTCATATATATTGATTGCGCATACCGATACCACTTGTAGTGGTGGAGTACAAGAAGTATCGGAACCCTTAAATTACTCTTATGAATCTCTTGAATTATTATTAATCTTAAAGGATAACCATCACTATGAGTAGGGCATTGACCCTTTTCAACTGTACAAAGGATGCAAGTGGTGTGCAGATTGAAGACACGGATGACAATCCCACAATGGAAGATTATTATGAATAAATAAAGGGATAGCTTTACATTTAGTTTTATTTATTTTCGCTGCGAAGTTTGATGATGTAATAAGCTCCCATCAAGAGAGCATTTGATAATTTGTTGAATTCTTTTAATCTAATGGAATATTAAATACAATTGATTTTACTCTCGTGAATGTAACTGAATGTAATCTAAATGGGAAGAAAATCAAGGTAAGACTTTAAAAGCATCCAAATCTTTACATTATTAACACTTGAAATTCTCGGGCACGAGCATGTACTCGGGCCGTGAAAATTATGGAAATTACACACGATGACTTAATAAGTCAAATCCATATAATCTATTAATTTTTTAGGTTGAAATATGCAAAGGCCTTAAGGATCGGGCTAATTTGACCATCTGATGGACCCCACTAATCGACGAAAATCCAATTGTTCTTCCTTATATTTTCAGGTAATTCAAATTATTTCCATCAGATCTACATAATGAATGGTTCAGATTAGTCATAAGTTTATTGTATTGATGTGTCATAATATTCGCTAAAAAGATAATTTTCTATGCAAGTGCTTTGGCGACTTAGTGCAGAGAATCGTGTTGGGTCACCTTGATGTGTGGGATTAAATCCACATGAATCATTTTATTCTCGAGGTCAAAATACGTTAAAACCCTGTAGACACACCACCTCGGGCCAATAAGCTTGATTGAACAAAAACCCTGATCCATACCCTTAACCATGATCCAAACCTTGATCCATACCCTTAACACTGATCCAAACCCAAAACTCCAATCCAAATCCTAAACCCTAGTCCAAACCGTAATCCAAACCCTAGGACTCTGGAAACCCTAAAACCCAGTTAACCCAGTCCCAGTAACCCTACGGAACCCTAAACCCAGTCCCAAACCCAAACCCTAAGAAAAACCTAGCCTATAAAGTTAACCCACCGAGTTTATCCATTAAGTCAACTCACCTAGTTAGCCCACATAGCCTACCCACTCAATTCACCTTGTCAAACCTAGCCCATAACCCATTTTGGCCCAAGCCCATTCCAAAGCCCAATTCGAAGTTGAGGGAGCCAGTAAGGCAGCTTCAAAGAGCCAGAGTTGTCCATATGTAGAGGACAAACCTCTCTTTGGAGCTAAAGCAAAAAAAGAAAGGACAAGAGTCACCCAAGGCGTTGCTCACCACATGACACTGGCTGTACTTTGGCCAACTGCTCCCTCATGTGTTGTTGTCCTCGCTACTTATTTCATACGTGTGCAAAATCTAGAAGTTATTCCAATGCCCCTCCATTGAGCCAAAATTACACCTTATTCCATCTAAACCAACAAAGAGATCTTCCCACGTGGCAATCTCAAATTCCAGCCATCCAAACTCCTTTTAAGCTCAAGCTTTGCATGAATTAACAGAAAACCCAGCTGGAGGGCTATAAATACCCCCTTCCCTTCACGTTTCAAGCATCTCACAAAACAATCTAAGCATCCATAGCCATTCCCTAACAATCCAGAAGCATCTTAAACTCCCCTAGCCATCTCCCACCATGGAGAGTAGGAATGAGGAAGAGAGCCTAGCCCAAGTCCAGCCCTAACACTAGCTTCTTGAGCCAAGCCACGTTCAATCCAAGCCACCTAATACGATCCTTGCGACACTACCACCCCCACTGTTTTCAATCAAGCTTCATCTAGCCCATATCATTTACATAGCACAACATTCATCTCATCATTCAACATACTTTACACCAAATTTGGCTCAGAAGTATGCTCTGAGGTTTGTCAATTTAATCGGATCTCACCCAATAGAAAACTTGCCAATTGCTTCACATTTTGTCATGAACATTGCATACATTCACATACCATAACATAATCCTCACCCTAAAGAAAAATAAATCCTATGAAGTAGAGACTGCACATTTGTACAAGTAGAGCTGGTGCCTAACACCTTCCTTCTCTGTAATCGTGGTCCCTTAGAATCTCTTATCGCATAACTAAAGAGTCATCTTAAGGCAAGAAATCTTTCGAATCCCTACTCTAATGTTTCTATAGGGTCTAGCTAACTACAAAGATAAAGAAATTGGCTAGTGGTGACTCTGGTCGAACATTATCAATCAATCATCACAAAAGCCCTCGAAAGAGGCAACGTGTATAGCAAAGCGACCCTCGAGTCGATTTCAGCCCATGATCATAAAGTCCATAGATGGCGACTCTGTTGGGGATGTGTTAGCCACACCAGTTGAGACCCGACTCGAAAAACATGATCTTTTGAGTCCCTGACGGTAAACAATTCTCGTACAATTTCATTTGCATCCGAATCTGCATCTATTTTAATTTTATTTAAAAAAAAAAAAACAAACAAACAAAACCATGTTGCCTACTCAAGCCAAACTGTCTCAAATAGCCTTCTATTGTAGCCTAATCAATACCATATCTTGAATAGCCATGGCCAACAATGAATAAGACTTTCCCCCACAAACACATTTGGCAAAACCAGCACCAAATTCTTGCATTCAAGAGCAAGCCTAAAATATAAAGATCATTCAAGAAATGCTTTTCCGATTTATGCAAGAAACAAGTGCACGAAACCTACAAGATGGCCAACCACGACAACAATAACCACCATCTCTCATGCCTCTTTCAACCTCTAGTATAATCCAACCACAACCGTCAGTTTCCATGTAAGACTTTCGATACCCTCTTAATGGAGACCTTTAGCCAAAAAAATCATCCACCTCAGGGCATTTCTTCTAATATCCTCCCACAAATGGGAACCATTTCCAATCATATTATGCAGCCAATATTCACAATCAATTCCAACATCCTCCTCCTAACAGGAATTCTAGGTAGTTTCAATATCCTCCAACAACCAAGGTTTCTTTGCAGTCTCCTTTCCCAGTCCCAGTTTAATAAACTTTCTGTAACGGGAGTTCCAATCTCTCCCAAGTACGAGTCATAGGGGCACCAATGAGACTAATTAATATGAGATAGGTGCAATCCAGACCGGGCCAGGGGCAAAATTCATCTCATCCAGTCCATCTGAAATCGGACAAATCCGAGAGCAAATATAAGAGATCAAGAGGAAGTTGTAGAAGTAATAGGGAGTGGATCTTTCATCCATAAAGTTTAGGGACCTTTGTCCCTTTCGTGACACAAAGGGAAGATTTTGAGGTGCCAAAATTTAAAAGATATTATGGTACGGGGTGTCCTATAGACCACCTAAAATTATTCTGTGGAGAGCTTAATTTCATGGCAGGCAATGACGGAGCATTAATTCATCTATTTCAAAACCCCTTGAAAGGTGACACGTTAGATTGGTACATGTCGCTGGACTATCATCAAGTCAAGACTTGGGAACAACTTTCTCAAGCATTTTTTTATCGTTTCACGTACAATCTTAACTCAGTTCCTAAAAGGGTGGATCTTGATGCCTTTAGGCAAGAGAATGATGAACCATTGTCAACTTACGTTAGACGGTGGCAGGCCATGGGTGCCAGGATGAAGACACCCATCGATGACGAGAAAAAAATCTTTATAATCATCCACTTGGCAAACTTGAGTATCTCTGGATACCTTATCTCGTATCATTATACCAAATTTACACAACCATCCGCGTCGGGTAACAAGTCAAAGTTGAAATAAGGGCCGGGACGATCTCCCCTTCGTGGCCTCATCAGGCATCCCCGATACAACCGATAGTGGAAGGAAGGCATATCGAATATGAGTATAGTAATGAAAGTGTTCTTATCCCTCATCCAATGAAAGAAGGCAATCTTGTCACCTCTATCGAAGGCACACAATTTGCTCCTTAACAGGGACAACTGCAACAACAATAGTAACAACCACAGTGGAATGTGCAATACTCCAATCCCCTACCACAACATCAAGCAAGTCCTAGTACATCGGGCACTCATACCATCAATATCATCAAGGAAGAATCTCCTCTCCATTTGGCCCAATTTATCCAGACCATTAACTCTCGTCTAGAGTTCAAGCCCCTCATCCTGAAAGGGGCACCTCTAGTTGGTCCAATCTTAAAGCCCCTCATCCTACAAGGGGGATTTTCATTTAGTCCAGACCCCTGGCCCCAAAATAAATAAGGGCATCTTCAATTAGTCCAGTCTTCGCACCTTTAGTCAATCCGGGGCACAACTCTCCAGCAATCAATTAGAGGGACAATCTCTCCGTCTTAACAACAATCAACCAGGGGCACAACCTACCCTTTTCATCTTAGGGGATTCAACTAAATGGGTCTTCTAGATGATTTGGACAATGGTATTCCAAGATTGCTCAAGTCCAATCTCTAGAAAGTGGAGGAGTTCAAGCACATCTCAATGTTGAAGTTGGAATTCTCATTAGAGTTGTAATCTCAAAGGAGATAGCTTGGAACTCAATAGAATAGAGGCTAGGGATGAGGGATATGCATATGGAATCACCCTACCTCTGGTTTCTCCAAAAACCCATCATTATGCCCAAGAACCGAATGCCCTTTATAAAAAGTTCGAGCTCCAATGATAAAAAAGAGCAGAAAATGGCATTTTCGAAGGTCTTTCGATGTCATCGAATGGTAACTCGATGCCATCGAACAATCCAGACAATTTATAGTATTTTCTTACTGGACAGTTTTGGACCATTATCGATGTCATCATTTGACCTTCGATTGCATCAAACATAAAGTAATTGATGCCATCGAGAAAGTCATAGGAAAAAATTCAAAACCTTGCTGGACAAATTTGACTCTCAATCCATGCCATCGAGGTGGCTTTAATGTCATCAAAATATAAGTTTCGATGTCATTAAAGGGACATCGATGCCATCGAAAATTTTAGAGTAAAATCTAGTTTGGTTGCCGGATATCCTTGACTCTCGATCGATGTCATTGGTCAGGTCTTCAATGTCATCGAAGACTGTTTGATGACAGCTCGATGTGAAAGATGAGCTATCAATGTCCTAGAGATGGGTGAATAGGACAATACCCAATATTTTGATATAATGCGAAATAAATAATTAATTAATCTCAATTGCTTAAAGTATTGAAACATTAATTCTAAATAGTTCGTAGGACAACATTCACCTTAAAGATTTAAGCAAGACAACCTTATTTCACAACCTCTTTGAAATCAATCTTTTAAACTTACAAGAGACAATAAAAAAATAAAGCACTCACAATAAAAGAGATAATCAATCAGAACCAATGCTCAAGGAGTTATAGTGGTTCGGTGCTTAAACTCACACCTACTCCAGTCATAAAATTACTATCCTCATAATTTTGGCTTTCATTATTTCAAGATTTTTACATGGTCACATTAATAACCTAATAGAATTCTTGTGATTTTCATGGACTATCACAATAAAACCCACTTTGTGATTTTCATGGGCTCACCACAAAACAACCTGCTGAGATTTCCTGGCAATCTCAGAAAAACCAAACGAAATGAATAAAAGGAATACAAGGTACCTATCTTCTGAAGCCAAAGATGTAAACGAAGCTTAATTGGAGCGATCTTCTTTATTGGGAATAGATGTAACAATATATGTTTCACCTGAAAGAATAAAGGAATCTAAAGTATTTTTAATGTAATAAAAGAAAACCCTAATGCTGCAAATTTAATTCTTTAAATCTCAAGTATAGTATGAATTACTCTTTTAAAAATGATTAAAACTTACTTGAGAAAGAGAATAAAATAAGCTACAATAAATATTAGAATTACCGCACAAATAGCTTAAAGGAGAGCTTGACTTTCTCTCTTTTCTTGAGTAGATTATTCACAAATTTTTGTAATTTGAATGAATGAGAGAAGGCATCTATTTATAGCATAAAGATTTGAAAATTCAGCCATCCTGATTTTTGGTTCCATTGGCCAAATTTCAAAGATTGCGATCCAACACCCCTCGAATTTTGTGGGATAAGAGAAATCAAATTTTTGGTTGGCCGAGCCAAAATTCAATTGGCTGAATATAGGGTTCGACTGGCCAAATTTACCTAAAATTCAAAAAGTTTTTGTTGCTAGAAATTTGATCGAACAAAACTTGGGTTGACTGAATGTTAAGTTTAGTTGACCGAACCCAGAGTCTGGTTGGCCGAACTTGCCACGAAAAATTCGATCATTGCTGTAAACTTCCTAGAATTTTGTTGGGTTTGCCAAATATGGTTAGGTTTGCCGAACCTAAAGTTGAGTTGGCTGAACTTCAGTGGTTTTACATTGTATACATTATATTAACGGGCATAATTTTAAAACACTTAATCTAGGGTCATTCAAAGGTTTATACCACCTGATGGGTGACATATGCAGAGTGCTTTAGTCTTGAACCATGTAATATTTTAAGGCTTGAGATGTTGAGTTTGTATTTAAGTGATCTTCATGAGTTGCTGAGGGATACTGGAGTGTGCTTGTGATACATTCGAAACTAGGAAAATTGACAACAGTAAGTGTGCTTTAAATATAAGCACTTACATGATGCCATCGAACATCACCTGAAAACTACTGTTTTGGGCAATCTTTTACACAATAGCTTCAAACCTTTTATAGCCTTATTTATCATATTTTTCTTGGTCTCTTAAGGCTAATAGATGATCAATTATGTATTCCTATTAGGTTAAGATCATCTAAAGGTCTATGGATTGTTTTGGATCAAGGGTTAGGATCACAAGACACCTGTTTTACCTGTTCTTGCTTCCTTGATGCTTCGACTTCGCTTGTGTCTTCGGTCTTCACTTTCTAATGGTTCAACCGACTACTTAACACAATGACTTATGTGATTGACAAATCGGGTGTAAAAATAAGTGCACTAACAGAAACCATCGACCGGACTTTGCCTTATTTTTAGGTGAGCTTAGTTAGTTGACTATCAAACATATTAGCTGATTTACTATGCAACGCGAAGAATTGGCCAATAGTGATTATCATAAACTGCAATTGTTTGGTCATTCACTAACGGCAGTGGCCTTTACATGGTATTCAAACTTACTACCAAATTCAGTACGCACTTGGTAAGAAATGGAAGAGAAGTTCCACGCTTAATTCTTCTCTAAAAATAAAGAAATAACTATGGCTAATCTCGCCCATTTTTGGCAATTAGAGGGAGAAACTTGTGAGAGTTACATCACACGGTTTAAACGGGCAAAGAGCCACTGTAAGGTTGTCATGACTAAAGCCAAATTTGTGCAACTTGCACAAGACGTGCTTGAATAAAATCTTCGTAAGAAGTTCATAGGCTCGGAGTTCATAAATTTGTATAACCTAACCAATAAAGTTTCTCGGTATAAAGAACTCCTGCAAGAAGGAACTAGGCAAAAGAACTCATTATTAGGGTTATATTACAATGACCTGAATTACGAGGTTGAAATTGCTGAAGTGGTCGCTAAGAAGCCATTGGTGTTTTTAGCCTTGATTAAAGCAGAATCAACTGTAATGACCACAAAGAAAGCTCAAAACATTTACAGCTTTGACATCACATGAGCTGATGAAATATTTGATATTCCGTTGGCCGAGAAATTTATTAAAATTCTTATGAATCATAAGATGCCCTTGGTCGACGAATTACAAAAGATTAAATATAGCAAATGGCATGAAACTTGCTCTCATTCGACTAATAAATGTGTTGTGTTTGGGAACGTCATTCAAGACCATATCAACTGCAGATTACTGAAGTTTCCTGAGAAATGTGAGGAAGCTATGCTGATCGATATGGACTAGAGGCAAGTTACACATCCAAAATTTCTAGCGGTACCAAAGGCGTTAACCCAGACTTAAAAGCGTCGATGACAAAGACATCGAGTTGTGATAAGAAGGACATCAGAAGAATTTGCACGACCGCTTTTGCCATAGGTAACTCAACTTAAACCCTTCTTGAGGATTCCCATGCCTGAAGGTCAGTTGGTTATAAACACGGTGAGGGCAGTACTTTCTCCCGTGCTACAAAACCAGGCGTCAGATGCTCTCGATCGACCTAATTAGTCGGCAAGTCCTAAGGAGGAGGACCATTACATAAACCTATTAGATTAAGTTAGTGATGAATGCTTCCCAATGGATGAATAGTTGGCCAATAAACTAACATCGACTGTTGAAGTGTTACAAATTGTCTCACCAACAATCGCCTCCGCTAGCTGTCCGGCCAATGAAAGCGTTGATCAAGTAGAGGGTCTCATAATGGAAGCAAACCATGAAACACTAAGGGGGCAATGTCCAAATGAGGCAATTATGTTTGGGACATTGCCACCATTCATGTTCCATTGCAATATGGTTTTCAAGTGGAAGAATACACTCCCCCCATGATAATATAGCATGCTTCTTTCCCATTTAAAGAAGATGCAAGAAATGAATTCAAGGTGGATGAAGCATCTCATATTAATACTGTCACAATGGAGTCAGGGGCCACGTCTGAAAGGGTGTCATGGAGAGACCTGCTCACGGTATGATGCAACATCTCAAGCCATTATACATATCTGCTCATCTCGAAGGATGCCTAGTCACCAGGATCTTGGTCGATAATGGGATGCTATCAAACTTTTACCATTGAGAAAGATGTTAAAGTTGGGGATGACAACAACCGGCTTGATTTCATTAGAGGTGACTGTCAGTAACTTTGCCAGTAATGTTATGAATACCCATGGCGTATTACCGACTGATCTGACTATCGGGACCAAAATAGTATTGGCACCAATTTTCATAGTCGATAGTTCATCAAGCTATAATGCTTTGTTGGTTAGGGACTGGATTCATTTATTTGCATATATCCCATCCTCCCTACATCAGTTTATTATTTTCTGGAACCAAGGCAAGGTTAAACTAGTATTGACCGATATAAACCTTTTTTGGCTACCTTAAATGCTAATGAGGCTTATTGTTATGTGGAAGAAGTGGGACCAATTTAGTTCACTGGGAGAAATAAGTTTGGCGATCAACTGAAATTTTAGTAAAGAGGAATCCATAAAGTATTGTACAAGTGTTGAGGGTCAAATATTGCATATTATCCCCCATTTAAATCTTAGTTTTATGAACATGATAATGTTTAATATTCTATTTTACTCATGTTTGTGTTGCAAGGTGAATTTAAGAGCTTGGATTGAAAAGGGTGCTAAAAGCATAGATTTGATGCTCAAGAATCACCGAGGTAAGGGATAGATCTTAGAAGGCCAAGATTAAAGAATTCATATACTAAAGATCCAAGAAAACCAAGTGAGGAATGAAGAGAATCAAATATTTGAAGTAAATAAAAGGAATCCTGAAATTGTCCTGAAAGTGTCCTGAAGAATCATATTCCAAAACTTTGGGTTATTCTGTAAAATTGCACAAAGTCTATTTTGAGAAACTGCGTAAATTTGAGGCGGTTTATAGAATTTTCCAAGTCGATGTGAAAGGAGGTGCTGCAAAACTATAAATAGGAGTCCCTAGGATGTCCCTAGGCATCATCTAGGGTTTGACGAGTGGAGAAAAAGCATGGAGAAGCCGTCGCTAGGAGTTTTTCTTCCTTTTTCTTGGTAGTTTTTATGATTTTCTTAAAAGATTTTTAGTTCAATCATGTCTATGGTTGGCTAAACCTCTTAGTTAGGGCTAAGAGGTGAAGCTTGTAGCGTGATGGGACATTTCTATTGCTTTGATTCATGTTTATATTGAACTCTCTTTGATTCTAGTTTGATTACAAGGAATACTTTCAGTTTTTAATGGTTTGTTATGACTCAAATTACAATGGATCTGCGATAGCTTTGAGTATATTCTTTTCATGTTTTGGGATAGTGAATCTATGAAATCCTGTTGTTCACCATCGTCCCTTGGGCATGGTTGGATGATGGAATCCTTCTTAACTTTCACAATTCTCTCAGATTGATTGTGGGATTGGTAAATCCTGTTGTGAGTCATTGTCTCATGGGCATGGTTTTGTGATGGAATCACTTCTAGTTCTCACACCGCTCTTCAATTGAGAATTAGGTCAAAGGAAGTTCAGATTTGATTTTACTTAGATATCTTCCAATTTGATAAGATGAGACTCTGATTCCAGTTGTGTTCATGAATCAAGCATAGATCTCCCTGATCTCTACAAGGATCCTTGGAAACCCTAGTTTCCCACCTTTGAATTTCTTAAGTTTTTCATTAAATCTCTCACGATTACTCTCTATACTTCCAGATTTAGGTTTTCATCTTTTTCTAGTTCTTCTTCTAGTTACTTTCAGAATACTCATGAGATTAGTCCCTGTGGATTTGACCTCGGTCTCACCAAGATTATTACTATATCGCGACCCTACACTTGGGGTTGTGAACAAATTTTTGGCACCGTTGTCAGGGACTAACTGTTGCATTTTTCTGGGAATAACTAGTTTTGGAATTAGGCTAAGATTATGGTTTTTTCTAGTTTCTATTTTTAGGATTAGGGTCTTCTGAATTATTTTAGAAAATAACTTAGCTTTCTATTTATAGGTTTAGGAACTTTCCTTATTTGTTTTTAGAAACTAACTTTTTTTAGAAACTTTCTTAGATCTACTTTCTAATTCTAGGTTTAGGAACTTTCCTTTTCTCTTTTTAGAAACTTTCCTTTTTAAAAACTAGTTTACTTTCCTAATTTGTTTTTAGAAACTTTCTAATTTTAGAATTTCTGTTTTTTTAAAAAAAGAAACTGACTTGTTTTGTTTTCTTTTGCAGAATATTAATTTAGAAACTTCTAATTTAGTAACTTCTTTATAATTCTCTCTCTCTCTCTCTATTTCTAGATTTCTATTTCTTTTCTTTCTTTTAGGTTTAGGTTAGAATATGAAATTGAGGGCTGAAAGTATTTCATGCCCAAGTGGGTCCGTGACAACACTCTACGTCTCTTAAGTGAAGGAGGATTGGTTGAGGGGTTATCTATCCATCGCAGGATTAGACACCACTTAAGATCCTTAAAGTTAATTGAGGTTATGATCAACTGGAAAGACAACCTCAACCTCGGGTTAAGGAAGTCTATGATGAGAATAAGGTGCATCAAGCACCCCCGCCTCATACTTTGTGAGATTATTTACAACCGACGGGGGTGAGTACACCCTTGTGCATGGTTTTTTAGAAAATACGGGACACATGGATATCAAGCCAGGGGTGATCCAACTCCTTCCAAAATTTATGGGCTTGAATCTAAAAATCTGTATCTACACTTTATACTTTCCAAATGTGTCCGATGACATGGTTAGGCTGAAACTCATTCCTTTTTCTTTGAAAGAGAAAGCTAAGATGTGGTTGCATTCACTACGTCCTCAATATATTGGTAGATGGAATGACATGACAAGGGAGTTCATAAAGAAAATTTTCCTATATCATAAGATGAACACCCATAGAAAGTCGATCATGAACTTCTCCCAAAAGGAAGATAAAACATTCTTCCAATGTTGGGAACGGTTCAAGGATCTTGTCAGTTCATGCCCACAACACAGTTTTGAAATGTGGCACATCACGAACTTCTTCTATGATGAACTAACATCCTCTATGCGCCAATTGGTTGAGACAATGTGTAATGGGGTATTCATGAATAAAAATGTCGATGATGTGTGAGACTACTTTGATAAGCTTGCCGAAAACATACAATCATGGGACATCTCTCCAAAATCAAGCACCATGTTTAGGTCGACTCAATCCAGGGAGATGGGCGGAATTATATCCAGAAAGAGGAGGATGATATCAATGCTAAAGTGGCTAACCTCATTAGAAAACTTAAGGCCATGGAGTTAAAGAAGGATAAGGGTAAGGAAACTGTTCGCGGTATTTGTGCTTGCAACAGTCACACAACTAAAAATTGTCCAACAACATTGGTCTTTCAAGACGTACTGAATGAGCAATCCAATGCCGTAAATAATTACCAAAGACCTTTTAGTGGGCCCACCTCTAATACGTACAATCCCAACTGGAGAAATCATCCAAACTTCGGTTGGAGAAATGGACAAACTGCTACACCTCAAGGATTCCCTAATCAAATTCTACATCAAGGGAAACCTTAGGAGGATCCAGTTTTAAAGTATCTTCAAAATCAAGAGCTTTTCAATCAGGGTATGCTACAATCTTTCAAGACCTCATAAAGACCATACAAGGACATGACACTAAAAGTACGATTGGGAATAAGGGAAGCCTTCCAGCTCAACCTCTTCCTAATCCAAAACCATGATATGTAGTTAGTGACCCGAGCTCTTCAAATCAAATGGAGCAAGCTAAATCTATCACCACTCTTAGGAGTGGGAAGACCATTGACAAAACCATTCTGATTAGGGCTGAAAAGCCTAAGAACCCGGAAGAGGACAACAATTATAGATCTAGTCATGCCCCACAAGAATTAGAACTGGAACCTCAAGGAAAGCCCATTACTCCATTTCCCCAACGGTTAATTGCACCAAAACCTCTCTCTAACTTTCAAGACATTCTAGAAGTGTTGAAATAAGTGAAGGCCAATATTCCTCTACTTGATGTCGTGAAACAAATACCTTCATATGCCAAAATTTTGAAAGACTTGTGTACAACTAAAAGATGGCAAAATATTCAAAAGAAAATCTTTCTAACTGAAAAAGTGAGCGCCATCTTAAAGCAAGATGTGCCACATAAATACAAAGATCCTGGTAGCCCAACCATTGCTTGTGTAATTGGGAATTACCGCATTGAGCATGCACTTCTTAACTTAAGAGCGAGCGTAAATCTGATTCCTTACTTGGTCTACAGACAGCTAGGTTTGGGTGAATTGAAACCCACCCTAACCACATTACAACTTGCTGATTGCTCCGTTCATGTACCGAGAGGGATAATTAAAAATGTGTTAGTCTAGGTTGACAAATTCTACTACCCGGTAGATTTTATCGTCCTAGATGCGCAACCCATCAGTAACATGGGCACTCAAATTCCCATGATTCTTGGTCACCTATTCCTTGCCACTTCAAACGCAAATCATTAATTGAAGGAATGGAGTCATGAGTATGTTTTTCGGGAATATGACATTGGAGTTGAATATCTTTTTCAACACATGCAAACAGTTAGAGGATAATGATAATTTTCACGACATTAACATGATTGACTCTTTCGTGGAGGATAGAACACTTTTAACCTTATCCTCAGACCCTCTAGAGAAGTGACTGTCCCACTCCTATGAGTTTGATGATGACATGATTAGGGAGATGGGAACCATGTTGGACACCGTGCCGGTACTTAAAGTTAACTGGTGGAGGCCAAAATTCGAAGAATTGCCTAAACTAATGTAGTACCTCTACCGTCTAACCTCAAGGCGCCGAAACTTGACCTAAAACTTTTACCCTCTGAATTAAAATATATCTATTTAGGTCAAGATGAGACATACCCGGTGGTGATTTCTTCCCACCTTGAGCAAGAATAGGAGAGTATGCTCATCTCTACTCTCATTGATCATAAGGGAGCCCTTGGATGGTCAATTGCGGATCTCAAGGGAATAGACCATTCGATTTGTACTCACCACATTTATCTTGAGGATAATGCGAAGATCTCACGACAACCACAACATAGATTAAATCCAAATATGAAGGAAGTGGTTAAAGTTGAGGTATTTAAACTATTGGATGTAGGTATCATATACCCAATATCCGATAGTCAATGGGTGAGTCTAACTCAGGTGGTTCCCAAGAAGTCTGGAATCACCATCGTAGCCAATGCCAATAATGAACTCGTGCCAACAAGAATTACTACTGGTTGGAGAATGTGCACTGACTACAGGAAATTAAATACCATCACGAGAAAAGACCACTTCCTTTGCCATTTATTGATTAAAGTTTAGAAAGGCTAGCTGGTCATTCCTATTACTATTTCCTTGACGTATATTCGGGCTACAACTAGATAGAGATAGCCCTTGAAGATCAAGAAAAGACCACATTCACATGTCCCTTTGGTACCTTTATTTACCAAAGGATGCCATTCGGATTATGTAATGCCCCAGCCACCTTTCATCGATGTATGATGAGTATTTTTTCTGACATGGTGGGGTAATATCTAGAGGTCTTCATAGACGACTTCTCTGTCTTTGGTTCATCTTTCAACGATTTCTTAGAGAATCTTAAATGTGTGTTGAAAAGATATGAAGAAAAGAATTTGCTACTCAATTGGGAGAAGTTCCATTTCATGGTTCGTAAGGGAATTGTCTTTGGACATATCATCTCGTCCAAAGGAAATGAGGTGGATAAGGCTAAAATTGATCTTATCTCTAACTACCTCCACCCAAGAACATACGAGATGTGTGATCCTTCTTAGGACACGCCGGTTTTTACAGGAGATTCATAAAAGACTTTAGTCACCTCTCTCGTCCTTTATATAATTTACTTCAAAAGGATGCACCATATGAGTGGACTGAGCAATGCCAGGAAGCTTTTACTAAGCTCAAGGGTATGTTAACCACTGCACCTATCATGCAGGCACCCGACTGGAGCCTTCCTTTTGAACTTATATGCGACTCGTTTGACTATGCTCTTGGGGCGGTTTTTGGCCAGAGAAAAAAAACAAGCCCCACGTTATTCATTACGCAAGTAGAACTCTAAATCCTACCCAAGTGAATTATTCAACTATGAAAAAGGAACTCTTAACCGTAATATTCGCTTTGGACAAATTTAGGTCCTACTTGATTGGATCCAAGATCGTCATTTACACAGATCATGCGGCGCCCAAGTATCTTCTTTCTAAGAATGATGCTAAGCCCCGCCTGATAAGATGGATCCTCCTACTCTAAGAATTTGATTTGAAAATAAAAGATAAAAAGGGAGTAGAGAATGTAGTAGCTGACCATATTTCCCGCCTTGATCTCGTTGATTCTCTTGAGATGACACATATAAATGACATGTTCCCTAAGGAACAATTGTTTAAAGTCTTTCATTCACCTTGGTTTGCTGTTATTGCTAATTATCTTGCCACAGGTTTTACGTCGACACATTGGACTACGCAAGATAAGAAAAAATTCATCACCGAGGTTCATAAGTTCTTTTGGGATAATCCATATTTGTTTAAATATTGCCCAGACCAAATCTTAAGGAGATGTGTGCCAAACAATAAACACCAAAGTGTCATCTCCTTTTATCACTCTCAGGCCTGTGGTGGTCACTTTTCTGCGAAAAAGATTAGGGCCAAAATCCTACGGTGTGGTTTTTACTGGCCCACTATGTTCAAGGACACTCATGAGTTTTGCAAAACTTGGAAACGTTGTCAGAAGTTGGGAGCATTGTCCCGTTAAAATATGATGCCTTTAAACTCCATTCTAATCATTGAAGCATTTGATGTTGGGGGATTGGTTTCATGGGACCATTCCCCCAATCCTTTGGAAATTTATATATTTTACTTACCGTAGACTATGTCACTAAATGGGTTGAAGCGATTTTGTGATAGAATAATGACCATTAAATGGTCATTAAAATTTTAAAAGAGAACATCCTTTTCTGGTTTGAAACGCCTCAAACCATCATTAGTGATGGGAGCTTATATTTTTGTAATAAGTCATTCATGAATTTAATGAAGAAATATAGCATCTCTCACAAGGGGAGCACTCCATACCACCAACAAATAAGTGGGCAAGCTGAGATTTCCAATAAGGAGATCAAACACATATTGGAGAAAACAGTTAACCCTGATCAAAAGGATTGGTCAATTCGATTGACCGATGCTTTATGGGCTTTCCGTACTGTATTTAAGACCCCTATTGGAATGTCTCCCTTTAGACTTGTCTATGGGAAGGCTTGTCCCTTGCTTGTAGAGTTAGAACATGGAGCCTATTGGGCTATTAAAAATCTGAATTTCAACTTGGACAATGCTGGCTTGCTATGCAAACTTTAGTTAAATAAACTTGAAGAAATATGGAACGATGCGTACAAGAGCTCGATAATTTACAAGGACAGGATGAAGGTGTTTCATGACCAACATATTCTTAGAAAATTATTCACACCAGGTCAGAAGGTCCTTTAATATAATTTTCGGTTACTTCTCTTTCCGGGTAAACTTCGATCTCGTTGGATCGGCCCATTCACTATTACCAATGTTTATCCTCATGGGATGTCGAAATTCAAAATCCAAACAATGGTAATGAATTCAAAGTAAATGGACATCGATTAAAGCCATTTGTTGAGAAATTTAATTCAGAGGACATGTCCATACCTTTGAATGATCCTGTGTACTAGGATTGATCTCCTAGTTTGATGGAGGTATAGGTAGGTTTATAGCTTTCATAGGAATAGGATAGTTTGCTTTTCGCTATTTTAGGATAGTTTGCTTTGTGTTAGTTTAACTCTTGCACTAACCCACCTTCACGCTGAGATCCTTTGGAAAAAGCTTTAAAATTCTTTCATCGGGTACTATCTTTCCATCACTTCGCCTTCAATTACATTGTCTCTTTTGCAAATCATGCTTATTTCTTTTACATTGATGACAATGTAGGTTTTAGGTTGGGGGTGGGAGATTAGCTAAACTAATCAGTGTTTTCTTAGTTTTGAGCAAATTTTGTAAAAATTTTAAAAAAAATTTCAATGTTTATCTATTTGGAAAGCGATAAGTTGTGTATTTAAGAATGTTTTGAGTATAATGATAAGATAGAAATTAAATTTTGAATTACTGAAGTCTAGTCATCTAAGTAATTTATCACCTAGGTTCTTGCACTCAATTGATTAAGAGGAAGTTTAAATATCATGTTAATCTAAATCACAAGACACATTCAAATTGTTTTTTAATGAATAGTGCTAGAATTTCTAATTGTTAGTATGTGAATCATTGATAGATGGTGAGAATCAAGTCTGGAGAATTTTATCCACTTTAAAAGATGAAAATAACCAGTTAAAAAATAGGAGATCGACAAAAAGGGTCATGTGTGGTAAAAAGATTGAAAAAAGTTTGAAAAGAATGACAAAAAAATTTGAAAGAAAAGAGAAAAGACTGAAAAGACTGAAAAATATAAATGACCGTCGATATAAAATCAAAAATTGGAGAAAGAAGGAAAATGGGATAAGTTTAGAATCAGTACTCGAGTTTTCAACCAATCTTAAAGTGATGAGCAGGGCTAACATGATGTAATGATAGTATCCTTATAGAAAGTAAGTTGATCTTCACTGCGCACATTGAAAAACTTGATATGCGAACTATGCTCTGACTTAATGGAAAAATAACTTATTTGATTGATTTCTTATGTGATTCGCCTCTAGGTTTTCAAAATCTCACTTTCTCATCATTGAGTCTAGTCATTCATACTTGATTACACAAAAGATTGTTTTTTGAAAAAGGTTTGAACATTGCACATTAAAGTTCATTGCACGCATACTTTGCTTAGGACTAGCAAAATGCTGGTTGGGGATTGTGTTGAGGGTCAAATATTGGATATTATCCCCCATTTATATCTTGGTTTTATGAACATGATAATGCTCAATGTTCTATTTTACTCATTTTTGTGTTGTAAGGTGAATTTAAGAGCTTGGATTAAAAATGGTGTTAAAAGCATAGATTTGATGCTCAAGAATCACCAAGGCAAGGGATGAATCTTAGAAGGCCAAGATTGAAGAATTCACATGCTAAAGATCCAAGAAACTAAAGATCCAAGAAAACTAAGTGAAGAATGAATAGAATAAAATATTTGAAGTAAAGAAAAGGAATCCTGAAATTGTCCTGAAAACAGACATATTCTTGAAAGTGTCCTGAAAAAGCATATTCTGAAACTCTGGGTCATTCTATGAAATTACGCAGAGTGAAGTTTATTTTGAAAAATTATGTAAATTTGAGGCAGTTTCTAGATTTTTCCAAATCGGTACGAAATAAGGTACTGCAAAACTATAAATAGGAGTCCCTAGGCATCATCTAGGGTTTGAGGAGTGGAGAAAAAGCGTAGAGAAGTCGTTGCCAAGAGTTTTTCTTCTTTTTCCTTAGTAGTTTTATGCTTTTCTTAAGAGATTTATAGTTCAATCATGTTTATGGTTGGCTAAACCTCTTAGCTAGGGCTAAGTGGTGAAGCTTGTACGTGATGAGATGTTTCTATTAGTTTGATTCATATTTATATTGAACTCTCTTTGATTTTAGCTTGATTATGAGGAATACTTTCAATTTTTAATGGTTTGTTGTGACTCAAATTACAATGGATCTGCGATAGCTTTGAGTATATATTTTTTTTAAAATGTTTTGGGATTATGAATCTAGGAAATCCTTTTCTTCACCATCGTCCCTTGGGCATGGTTGGATGATGGAATCCTCCCTAACTTTCACAATTCTCTCGGATTGATTGTGGGATTGGTAAATCCTATTGTGAGCCATTGTCTCATGGGCATGGTTTTGTGATGGAATCCCTTCTAGTTCTCACACCGCTCTTCCATTAAGAATTAGGTTAAAGGAAGTTCAGATTTGACTTTACTTAAATATCTTCCAATTGGATAAGATGGGACTCTGATTCCAGTTGTGTTCATGAATCAAGCATAGATCTCCCTGATCTCTACAAGTGGATCCTTGGAAACCCTAGTTTTCCACCTTTGAATTTCTTAAGTTTTTCATTAAATCTCTCACGATTACTCTATATACTTCTAGGTTTAGGTTTTCATCTTTTTCTAGTTCTTCTTCTAGTTGCTTTCAGAATACTCATGAGATTAGTCCCTGTGGATTCGACCTTGGTCTCACTGAGATTATTACTACATTGCGACCCTACACTTGGGGTTGTGAACAACAAGCCATCCCCAAAGTAATATGATCGAGTGACAACCTGCCAAGTGATATCGCTCATTATCGGCCGGTTTCGCGTTGCACTATTGAAGAAATTCCATGATCAGTGCACCATGGATTAAGTAATACCAGGTCGATTTCACGGCTAAATAAGAAGGCTTGAGGAAAGTCTGGAAGAGATGGATGATGGTTATCTCATAAATTTGGCTAATGTAGATGTCTCGGCTGAATAAGAGGGCATCAAGCTTTAAAAGGTGTATGATAAGATGGAGGATTCTCGGCCCCAAGTTCACGACCCTTTGACCGAAGTCAACCTAGGGAGTAGTGACTGAGCGAGACCAAAAACCTACATTCATTAGTGATTTGTTGAAGCCTCATGAGAAAGAACAATCTACGAGTTTGCTAAATGAAGTTTCAGATTGTTTTGTATGGGACTATCACGACATGCCAGGCCTCGATCGCGGTTCAGTTAAGCACGTGCTGCCTATAAAAGAAGGATATCGGTTGCACAAGCAATCACCCAGGCGGATGACATCTGATGTAACCCATAAGATAAAGGAAGAAATCGTACGACTTTCGAAGGTTGGTTTCATCAGGCTTATTAAATACGCTGAATGGACGTCAAATGTTACTCCAGAAAAAAAAAAAAAAAAAGAATGGCAAGCTAAGGATTTATATTGATTTCAAGAATTTAAATTTAGCTACACTAAAAGATGAATACCCGATGTCGGTGGCCGATCATGTAATCAATAGGGCTGCTGGGTATGGAATTGTGTCTTTCATGGACAAGCATTCTAGATACAATCAAATGTACATTACAATGGATGATGTGCCGAAGATGACATTCAGATGTCCAGGTCCATTGGGAACTTTATATTAGGTGGTGATGCCTTTTGGACTAAAAAATACATGAGCTACATATCAAAGCTCAATGAATGCGATATTCCATGATATGATCAGGCGATTCATGGAAGTCTATATGGATGTAGTTGTTAAATTGGCTGACATATAAAACCATGTTGCCTAGCTATGCAAATTGTTTGAGTGAATGAGGCTACATAAGTTAAAAATGAACCCTTTGAAATGTTCTTTTGGGGTCTCGGCCAGTAATTTTTTGAGATTTCTAGTGCATCAGTGAGGAATTAAGGTCGATCAAAATAAGGCTTGAGTGATCATCAATGCTCGCCCACCGAGAAATAAATTAGAGTTACAAAACTTCATGGGGCAAGTTAGCTTCATGCAAAGATTCATATCCAATTGCACAGGAGAGACCAACATTTTCTATCAATTAATAAAGTTGAAGCAGAGTCTGAGTTCATTTGGGAAGCGGAGCACCAGCTGACCTTTGATAAAATCAAGGAGTATCTAATGAGGCCACCAGTTTTAATACCGCTAATCGAAGGTTGATCACGCAAGCTATACGTGGCCACCTCTATAGAATCAGTGGGAGCCCTCCTAGCCCAGGATGAGGAGATGCAGAAAGAATGCATAGTCTATTATTTAAGACGGACATTACTTGATGCCAAGAAATGATATTTTGCTATAGAAAAGTTCTCCTTGCCATTATATTTTGTGGCTACAAAATTAAGAAACTATTCGTTGGTCGAAAGAGTACATATAATACAGTAACTGATTTAGTGAAATATATGTTGAATCAACCAATTGTAATGTCCCAGATTTTTACCAACTTGGAAATAGATGTCCTCAGGCAATGGGTCGATCATAACACCTTTATAGATGATAAATCGATGAGTTTAGATGAGGGTTTAGCCTATTCTACATTTAAACAACCTGAAACGCGTGAATATACGCGAGATGAGACCCGAAAATGCCTCAAACGAAGTCGGGGGGCCTAACGACACAAATCGGGGAGACCCAAGGTGGGCCCCACACATTTCTGGCACCCCCGGGGGGTAAGGCCATCGCCCCTAGGGCGAGCCATCACCCCTGGGACTAGCAAGTGGTGAAGCCTCACTGATGCGGTGAGGTCCTCGCTGTCTGGAGGGCCTGGCGGGCCGCAGCAGGGCCGGTGGGCCGTTTCTGCATTTTTTCTAAACTATTCATCCAACTTCGAAAAATCATATCTCCCTCGTTATAACTCCGATTTAGGTGATTCAAAAGCCATTTTGAAGCTTGATAAATATAGTTTCATATAAAAATAAGTAAAGAATATAATAAAAATTTTAATATAGTTAAATATAAGTCGTTCTGACAACTATCTGAAAATCATTGGTTTGGACAATTGTTACTTCTAGAATTTTTAGAATTTATCTACAATACAAAATCTAATGAAACTTATTGGAGATGAAGTAGACTTGATGATGAACTGCTAGTAAAATAATTAAAATCATATACAAATTAAAAGTACCAGAAAAGGGTATAGAACTACACTAGGGCCTTATTCTGTCATAATTAGGGCGAAATTTAATCAAGTACTAAACTAAATAATTATTGGAATTAGCTCGAACCACTTTAAATGCGAACTACAAGACCCAAAATGTATAGAATCGTTAGTGCTACATGACCTCGAAACTTAGGATCCATCTCAAAACCCAATTACTCTCGAGAGCATCATGAAACTCCGTATCAGACCTGGACCGCACGTCGGAAGTCCGATTACCCCGAAACTATACGGTTACGACCGCCTTACTGGACTTGATAACCACCTCAAAAATCAAGTCCTAAGGATACCCAAAAATGCATAACGTGAGCCTGGAGCGAAGTGTGTAAGAAACATGAATATCTTTAGGAAATTGACTGAAACTTAAGTGAATTGAGTCAGTTCACTTGCAGGAAAAATCTAAGGATTCAGACCGTTAGAATCTGACCCAATTACACCCTCGGATCAGGGGAAATTTCCAACACATGTCAGAGTACTTGTGACCCTGATCGAGTACCGGTGACCGTTGACCTGAAGCTGGTTTGCCACGGTCGATCTGTAAACCCGATCGGACCGAAAACTTAGCCTGACCTAGATCCATGGTTAGGGAGCTTAAGTCCGACCGCATGCAAAAAAGGGACCTCCAGAAGTGCTCCGTTGGACAGAAACAGCCCGCCTTTGGCTATAACCTAAGTATACCTTGGCCCTGGGGCCATTCCCATCAATTCTGGGCCTATATAAGGGCCTTAAACCCTCTCTCTCTCATTCCATACGATTTTGCAACCCTAGGAGAGAGAAGAGAGTAAAGAGAGAAGGAAAGAGAGAGAGTGAGAGTGAAAGCAGGAGAGAGTTCCTAGGATTCTTCCCTGCCGTTCCACGTGCTTAACCACACTATTAGTATCACTATTCCGGCGATTCTGACTCTATTCTTGGGTAAGAAATCCAAACCCTAACCTGTTTTAGAGATTTAAATAGAATAAATGGTGGAATAGCTAACTATTCCCTGTTATAGGTTGTTGTGGTGCCGTAGACAAATACTTGGTGTTTAAACTGAGTTCGTTACGAGTCTACCGGTGAAAGGTGCAGACTGTAAACGTATAGGTTATGGTTTTCAAGGCTTTCAATGTCGGTTAATGATTTATAACTGACTGGGTTTCCGTTTCACATGTTAGATACGTTGTTTTCCTCACTTTATGGTTATATATAAACTATGTTGAATATAGGCTATTCCATGTGTAGGTTGAAATGACTGGATATGTCGAGAATTTGGTTTTGTGCTTGCCATGATTATTCACCATGAACATGTGATTGTTGAACACATGACAACTCATGAAAGGATTTGCCCTAATATAGCTTATAACTGAGTTATATCATGTAGGTTGAAATGTGTAGTCTAAGTGTTTGTGGAAATGATTGAATGAGTATGGAATTTGAGTTCCTGTTTGCCATGATTATTCGTCGTAAATATATGTGTGCTGTATTCATGACAACTCCTTAGTGAAAGGATTTGCCCTAATATATGTTGTGATCAACATACGTCAAGTATGTTGATGTGTGTAGTCTAAGTGTTTGTGAAAATGTCTGGATGAGTAAATATTTAGAAAGGCATATGTTATATAGGTGTTGAGGTGAGATTCTCAACTACCTTAGCTATGTGTATATATCCCTTCATGTAACTCAGATTAAATGCATTCGTGCAAATTATGTTTACCTTGTATTTTGTGAAATGTTCAATTGGTTACGTTACTTGAATTAATTATTTAACTTTGATATGCCTACCACATATGTTATCCTGTTATATTTACATGCGTTTGGGACTACTACGTAGTCCAGACAATCGGTAACAATTCCTGTTTGAGTGGCCGAGTTAGTTTCACCACTTTTGATGCGTTCGGTGAATCTGAGTCGTACGATGATTGTCGACAATGGTTAGCGCTCCATGTCGATTAATTCAGGATACACTTGTACCAGTCGAACTTGTCCAATAAACTGATTGTCCTATTGTGTGTTTACCCTGTATGGACGCTACTGCTTGAATCTAAGGTACCAACTTACCAATGTAACCTGCTTAACCTTGGTACCTCGATCCGCTAAGACTCATGAGCCGGGCATGGTGGTATGGGACACCGTGGTCGTGCTGTCGGCCTACGCCGGGGTGACAAGCCCACCCGTAGTGACCAGTGAGCAACATAAGCTCGTGAGCCGAATATGGTGGTATGAGACACTGTATTCGAGCTGTCGGCCTACATTGATCAGGTGATGAGCCCTTTGTAGTGACCTCGAGCATACTCTGAGACTGCGTTGAGGCGACGAGTCTTTCCGTAGTAACTAGAGTATAAACTAGGCCTATACTGATCAGGTGATGAGCCCTTTGTAGTGACCTAGAACTGAAACATCGTATGAGATTTACTGGGACTGACGACCTTAGAATGGATCATTGTTTGGGAATTGATATAAGGGAGGTACCTTAACTTCCCAATCCCGCTGTATGAATAAACCTAAGTAAGAACCTGGCTAATCACGTGCATGCACCACATTATGTATGCGTTTGGCGTAGTAGGTCAAGCATTGAGGAAGTGTTTCATACCGCGATCGTGAGATAAAGTCGCTGAGGGAGCGCAGGCAAGGGCATGCATCATTATTTCATATCATTCTTGCATTAACAAGAGTACTTAGGACCTGGTTGTTGTATTGCATTATCATTACTTCTTGACTGAATTGATAACATAGTAACCTTTACTTTATTATTCCACTGAGTTGGTCACTCACTCCCACGCTATGAGACGGTGTTTTAAACACCAACCAGAACTTGTTTTAGTTTCAGATGATGGCGATGCTTGTGAAACGGAGCCAGACTTTTATTATGATGAGGAGGGTTTCTCCTATATGCAACTATCAGGCGGGTCTATGTATACCATGTTCTGATCGACGGGGTTACAGGGATGTTGATTAGACGCCATTACACTTGTTATTTTACACTTTTGGAGCACCCATGTATATTCTTTTTGTTCATTTTTGGAGTATACATGAATATATTTAACCTGGTAACATGTTCACACTCCGGAGACTTACAATAATTTATATATTTTATATATTTATCACAGTCTTCCGCTTGCTTATTTAACTGTCTCTGGAGTATGATATGCTGTTTTGATATAATCTCACTCATGTTTAATGCACTAATGTGGACAGCATTCAATCATCATTATCTATGTTGCATAAGTGATGCGTTGGAAATCGGGAGTGGAGCTTATGCTCGACCCCTGATTTTCAGGGCATTACAAGATGGTATCAGAGCATGATTTAGATTAAACTGGACCTAGGTTATGGTAACACGACACACTTTGACGCACTATGACGCACCCTGACTTAGGAAGGGGGCGATGGAATCTAGAAATCATATTAGGATCCCAAAGTTTCGCTGACGGGCGAGATTTACTATTGTAGTTTATCCCGTACGCGTCCTGGATCATGTGAATTGATTTCACAACCCCAATTCAATTCACTTAGGCTTCCACCCTCTTCTACATCTTACACCCATCTCACACTTTCTAACACAAGACTCATTTTCCAAAGCCTATAAAATTAATTTTAATCCCAGCCCACCCTCCTTCCAAACATTCCATTCCTAATCCCGAAGTGGGATCGACAATGCAATCCCATTTAATACCACTTAATATCATTGGCCAAACAAGCCCTTAGAGTTTTGGACCTAGAGTTGGTACTCTTAGATTTCAAGAAATTTGACAGTATAGGAAATCCAATAAATTAATAACGTAAACCCTAGGACCTCCTTAGCTGGTATGGTCATATGTGAAGTGCTCGAGCGCAGTTAAATTCAAGATCGGAATTGAGTTGCCCGATTAGAGAAAACCCTAGATAATTTCTTGTATTAGAAATGGTATGAAATCATCTAGCATATAAGAGTAGATTTTGGATTGCAACTATTGGATTACCGCTACTCCTAAGTTAAGACTAGGCTACTAGTTATATTAAGGAATGTAAAAGACTGATTATACTAAGATAACTGAAAGATAGACTTAATTAGTTAGCTTGATTAGGTTGGAGTGAGACCTCAATCCTTCGTTGGAACCCCTTAATACTTATAGGCTTCCTTAAATAACTCTTAAGAAGCTTGTTTTGATTAGAAACTACCCACGCTTAGAGAAAACCTATTATCCCTTGGGTTGAATATTAGGTCAAATCAATACATCCCTTAGAATTACCTTCTCAAGGACTTATTACAATCGGGATCACGGAGTAGAGAAACTATATATAAGCGAAGTACTCATAGTTTGAATCGAATCCTCAATCCTGGTAGTTACCAATGAATTCAATGCTCTGATCAAGCAGAGGATTGGGATCAACTAGGATTAAGAACTGATACGAAAAATTTTCTGTCATAGCTAGGCAGAAGGTCTATGTATCCGACTCAAACCCACTACATAACTTTCATTCCGTGTTGGCCCGACCACTTACAACCAAAAGCTTATTACTATGCCTTTGAGAAGTGTTAAGAACATATAGTCAATAGGGATACTTTTGGCCTAAGAAATTTCTCAAACGGGCAAAGACAGTTAGGAATTAAGTCTCGAATCACAAACCATTCTGGCATACATATTGTGCATATGAACTTAGAAAGATAGTTTTCCTATTAACTTAGTTTGTCCAAATTCCTTATGCACTAATAAAACATAGGTTATCTTATAGTATTAAATTGTACATGATTAAAGAAGGTAAGTCAGAACCGTAGTAAAGTCCTCCTTTAGTAGAATTAGGCGTCTTGCCACAAACTCACACCCATCCCTGGAATCAACCACAACACCCATCATTTTTAGCTCCTTTATATGACCATAGGTACCAATGCCATAGTACACATCATCGATGAAAGGAAGACCAATGTATTGAGAGATCGTTTCCCATTTCATGTTAAAGATAGGTCCTAAATTACACCTTGTTCCAACATTCGGATCAGGACATAGATTCTTGAGCCTTGAGAGTAAAAATAATTTTTAAGGGGGGTAGAACATTTTGAACCTAATCTAGTTAAGTCGGTTCATAGATCCTTTTGATCAGAATGGCGCAATGGAAGCTTAGTGGGCTAATTGCCCCACTGGCCCAGGATCAAAGAAAATTAATCAAGGCTATACGTATGGTTAGGTCACTAAATAGAATCTAAATCTTCCTTAGAATGTCAATAATGAAGTCATTGAGGGAAAACAATTAGGGTTCAAGTATTAAACCAATTTATATTAAAGAATAGGCCTAACAATGAGTACAAGCTGAATTACAATAACCAAGGTCAGCGTATCCACAAATGTGCTCGTTGAGTACGAACTCAATAGAAGCCTTAGTTAATTTCAGGGATAAAATTATTTTTAAGGGGGGTAGATTGTAACGTTCCAGATTTTTGTCAACTTGGAAATAGAAGTCCTTAGGCAATGGGTCGATCATAACACCTTTATATATGGTAAATCGATGAGTTTAGATGAGGGTTCAGCTTATTCTATATTTAAACAACCTGAAACGCGTGAATATACGCAAGATGAGACTCGAAAATGCCTCAAACGAAGTCGGGGGGCCTAACGACGCAAATCAGGGGGACCCAAGGTGGGCCTCGCACATTTTCAGCACCCCCGGGGGGTGAGGCCATCACCCTCAGGGTGACCCATCACCCCTGGGACCAGCGAGTGGCGAGGCCTCGCCGATGCAGCGAGGTCCTTGCCGTCTGGAGGGCCTGGAGGGCCGCAGCAGGGCCGGGCGGGCCGTTTCTGCATTTTTTCTGCATCATTCATCCAACTTCAAAAACTCGTATCTCCCTCGTTATAACTCCGATTTAGGTGATTCAAAAGCCAGATTGAAGCTTGATAAGTATAATTTTATATAAAAATAAGTAAAAAAATATAATAAAATTTTTAATATAGTTAAATATAGGTCGTTCTGACAACTATCTAAAAATTATTGGTTTGGACAATTATTACTTCTAGAATTTTTAGAATTTATCTACAACACGAAATCTAATAAAACTTAGTGGAGATAAAGTAGACTTAATGATGAACTATAAAAAAATAATTAAAATCATATACTAACTAAAAGTGCCAAAAAAGGGTATAGAACTACACTAGGGCCTTATTCTGTCATAATTAGGGCGGAATTTAATCAAGTACTAAATTAAATAGTTTATGGAATTAGCTCGAACCACTTTAAATACGAATTGCAAGACCCAAAACATATAGAATCGTTGATGCTATATGACCCTGAAACTTAGGACCTATCTCAAAACCCAGTTGCTCTTGGGAGCATCATGAAACTTCATATCGGACCTAGACTGCGCGTCTGAAGTCCGATTACTACGAAACTATACGGTTACGACCGCCTTACTAGACTTGACAACTACCTCAAAAATCAAGTCCTAAGGATACCCAAAAATGCACAACTTGAGCCCGGAGTGAAGTGTGCGAGAAACGTGAATATCTTTAGGAAATGGACTGAAACTTAAGTGAATTGAGTCGGTTCACTTGCAGGTGAAATCCAAGGATTCGGACCATCAGAATCTGACCCAATTACACCCTCGAATCAGGGAAAAATTTCAACACATGTCAGAGCACTTGTGACCCTGATCGAGTACTGGTGACCGCTAAACTGAAACTGGTCCGCCACGGTCAATCTGTAAACCCAATCAGACCGAAAACTTAGCCTGACTTAGATCCATGGTCAGCGAGCTTAAGTCCGACCGCATGCAGAAAAGGGGCCTTTAGAAGTGCTCCGTTAGACCGAAACAACCCACCTTTGGTTATAACCTAAGTATACCTTGGCCCTGGGGCCATTCCTATCAGTTCTTGGCTTATATAAGGGCCTTAAACCCTCTCTCTCTTATTCCATACGATTTTGCAACCCTAGGAGAGAGAAGAGAGCAAAGAGAGAAGGAAAGAGGTGAAAGCAGGAGAGAGTTCCTGGGATTCTTCCCTGCCATTCCATGTGCTTAACCACACTATCCGTATCGCTATTCTGGCAATTCTGACTCCATTTTTGGGTAAGAAATCCTAAACCTAACATATTTTAGAGATTTAAATAGAACAGATGGTGGAATAACTAACCTATTCCCTGTTATAAGTTGTTGTGGTACTGTAGACAAAGACTTGGTGTTTAAACTGAGTTCGTTACGAGTCTACCGGTGAAAGGTGCAGACTATAAACGTATAGGTTATAGTTTTCAAGGCTTTCAATGTCAGTTAATGATTTATAACTGACTGAGTTACCGTTTCACATGTTAGATACACTGTTTTCCTCGCTTTACGGTTATATATGAACTATGCTGAATATAGGCTATTCTATGTGTAGGTCGAAATGACTGGATATGTCGGGAATTTGGTTTTGTGCTTGCCATGATTATTCACCATGAACATGTGATTGTTGAATACGTGACAACTCCTTATGAAAGGATTTTCCCTAATATAGCTTATAACTGAGTTGTATCATGTAGGTTGAAATGTGTAGTCTAAGTGTTTGTGGAAATGATTGAATGAGTATGGAATTTGAATTCCTGCTTGCCATGATTATCAATCGTGGATATATGATTGTTGTATTTGTGACGACTCCTTAGTGAAAGGATTTGCCCTAATAAATGTGGTTATCAACATACGTCAGGTATGTTGATGTGTGTAGCTAAGTGTTTGTGAAAATGTCTAGATGAGTAAATATTTAGAAAGGTGTATGTTATATAGGTGTTGAGGTGAGATTCTCAACTACCTTAGCCATGTGTATATATCCCTTCATGTAATTTAGATTAAATCTGTGTGATTTAGCATGAAATGCATTCATGCAAATTATGTTTACCTTGTATTTTGTGAAATGTTCAATTAGTTACGTTACTTGAATTAATTGTTTAACTTTGATATGCCTACCATATATGTTATCTTGTTATATTTACATGTGTTTAGGACTACTACGTAGTCCAGGCAATCGGTAACAATTCCTGTTTGAGTGGTCGAGCTAGTCTCACCACTTTTGATGCGTTCGGTGAATCCGAGTCGTACGATGATTGTCGACGGTGGTTAGTACTCCATGTCGATTAATTCAGAATACGCTTATACCAGTCGAACTTGTCCAATAAACCGATTGTCCTATTGTTCATTTACCCAGTATGGACGCTACTACTTGAATCTAAGGTACCAACTTACCAATGTAACCTGCTTAACCTTGGTACCTCGATCCGCTAAGACTCATGAGCTGGGCATGGTGGTATGGGACACCGTGATCGTGCTGTCAGCCTACGCCAGGGTGACGAGCCCACCCGTAGTGACCAGTGAGCAACATAAGCTCGTGAGCTGAATACGGTGATATGAGACACTGTATTCGAGCTGTCGGCCTACATTGATCAGGTGACGAGCCCTTTGTAGTGACCTCGAGCATACTCTGAGACTGCATTAAGGCGACGAGTCTTTCCATAGCAACTAGAGTATAAACTAGGCCTATACTGATTAGGTGATGAGCCCTTTGTAGTGACCTAGAACCGCAACATCGTATGAGATTTACTAGGACTGAAGACCCTAGAATGGATCAGTGTTTGGGAATTGATATAAGGGAGGTACCTTAGCTTCCCAATCCTATTGTATGAATAAACCTAAGTAAGAACCTGGCTAATCACATGCATGCACCGCATTACGTGTGCGTTTGGCGTAGCCGGTCAAGCATTGAGGAAGTGTTTCATGCCGCAATAGTGAGATGAAGTCATTAAGGGAGCGCAGGTGAGGGCATGCATCATTATTTAATATCATTCTTGCATTAAAAAGAGTACTTAGGACCTGATTGTTGTATTGCGTTATCATTACTGCTTGACTGAATTGATAACATGGTCGCCTTTGCTTTATTATTTCACTGAGTTGATCACTCACTCCCATGTTATGAGACGATATTTTAAACACCAACTAGACCCTGTTTTAGTTTCAGATGATGGCATTGCTTGCGAAGCGGAGCCAGGCTTTTATGATGATGAGGGTTTCTCCTATATGCAACTATCAGGCGGGTCTATGTAGACCATGTTCTGATCGACGGGGTTCCAGGGATGTTGATTAGACGTCATTACACTTATTATTTTACACTTTTGGATCACCCATGTATATTCTTTTTATTCATTTTTGGAGTATACATGTATATATTTAATCTGGTAACATGTTCACACTTTGAAGACTTACAACAGTTTATATATTTTATATATCTATCACAGTCTTCCGCTTACTTTTTTTACTGTCTTTAGAGTATGATATGCTGTTTTGGTATAATCCCACTCATATTTAATTCACTATATGGACAACATTCAATCACTATTATCTTTGTTGCATAAGTGATGCGTTAGAACTCGGGAGTGGAGCTTATGCTCGACCCCCAATTTTCAGGGCGTTACACCGATATTGAATGGTTGAATTGGTAAATGGGTACAAGCTTTGTCTGAATTTGATCTTTGTTATATTCCATAGAAATCAGTGAAAGGTCGGGCCATAGCTGGTTTTTTGGCTGCCCATCCTTCTGATCTAGAGGAATAAATTCCTCCAAAGATCTTGGATCTGTATTGCATATAATTGATGCCATCAAAGTTGATATTTGATGGGTAAAAAATGCATAAGATGTCAGGAGATTGAATAATTTTGATTGCCCCAAATGGGAATAGACAGGAGTTTACATTCCAATTAGAGTTTGATTACACCAATAACCAAGCCGAATACTAAGCCATGATAATCGACCTAGATTTATTGGTAGAATTGGGTGCAAGGATTGTGACAGTAATGTGTGATTCACAGTTAGTGATCAATTAAAGGATATGATTGTTCAAATGCTCCAGTGCAGCATTATTGCCATATTATGCCTTGGAAACCTAAATGCCGAACTATTTTGAAGAAGTGGAGCTGGTACATGTGACTAGAGATCACAACATGGATGTTAATGAGATGGCACAATTAGCTGCAGGGCTTAATACCTTAAGAGGATCAGCTGAGCGAACAATTGTTGTCCAGAGGAGATCTTTACCATCGGTTTTTTAAAGAGGAGACATTATGGAGATTTTCTAAGTAAAGGGAAGAAGATTGGAGATCTCCTTTGATGGGTTACTTGCAAAGCCCATGTACCAAGGTCGACGAGAATGTGAGGAGATCGGCCACCAATTATGTCATGATCAATAATGAACTATATTGAAAAGGGGCTGATAGGGTCTTGCTACGATACATGTCTAAGAAAGAGGCTCTATTAGAAATGGGCGAAGTCCATGAAGGACTGTGTGAGGCTCATTAGGCAGGAAGGAAGATGAGACTCACACTCAGATGTTAAGGGTATTTCTGACTGACAATGATGGCTTATTGTATACGATATGCTAAGGGTTGTGAGGCTTGTCAAAGAAATGGGCCAATCCAGCATGTACCCACCTCAGAGATACATTTCATCATAAAACCTTGGCATTTCTGAGGTTGGGTGATTGACTTAATAGGCCACATTCACCCACCTTTCGCAGATGGATTCATTCGTAATTGTTATGACCGATTGCTTCACTAAATGGGTAAAGGCAAAGCCTATAAAAGGAGTCAGTCACCGAGAAATTATTGAATTCATTGAGAATAATATTAACTATTGATTTGGAATTCCAGAATCCATTATGATGGATTGAGGTGCCACGTTCTCCGCCAAGGAAGTGCGAGTGATGGTTGATTGAGATGGAATAAAAATTTTATATTCAACACCATATTATGCACAGGCTAAAGACCAAGCCGAGGCTAGCAACACAATAATAAAAAAAATTCTGAGAAAAATGATCAAATAGAATTCTTAAGAATGACATACTAAGTTGTCGGAGGCTCCTTGGGCATGTAGAAATTCAGCTCGTACAAGTACTGGGGTGAGTCCATTCACGCTGACATATGGGCATGATGCAGTAGTACCCTTAGAGGTCACTGTACCATCCTTAAAGCCAAGTTGACCCCTCATGAGTTTATAAAAGCAATGTTGGTGGATTTTGAAGGGCTATATGAAGTGCACATGAAAGCCATTAATTTGATTATTGCCAATAAAACGATCGTTGCTTATGCTTACAATAAAATGGTGAAAGGAAAATCTTTTGGGGAAGGAGATATGGTTTGTAAAGTAATATTGCTGACCGGTCAGACGGACCCTGCTCTCGACAAGAAATGGTCTCTTACATGGGATGGACCACACGTTGTCGTCTAGGTTCTCAAAGAATGAGCATATATCTTAAAGGATATGACGGAAAGGTCGCGAAAGCCCCGATTAACGGTTGATTCCTAAATCCACAATTTCCTTTGTTGCGGGAAGTCATTCGGGAACAAACCGAGCGAAGTTGAGGGACACAATAATATTATATATGTGTGTGTGTGTGTGTTTGTGTGTGTTTGTGTGTGTGTGTGTGTTTATTACAATAAAAGGCCTTAAAATAAAGGCCATTCTATTATAAAAAATAAAAAATAGAAGAGTACAAACCTCTCCAATCGATCGAGTTACAGATAAGTATCCTTGAGTTCTTTAAATCTCTTGGCGGCCGATTCTTTTGCTACCATAGCCCGCGCGCCTATCTCTCCATAATGGCTATCGGTTCGTGAGCTTTCGGAGAAGGCCAACGACTTCATCGAGCCATCAGTTGACTGCTATGAACCCATGCTCAACCCATAGTTCTTCCGACTTGCTAGATTCTTTATGAGTTCGATAGAGCTCTATTTACTACTCGATGAAGTTTCAGAGGTCTTGATTATCCAATCGATCATAGTCCAGATAAAGTTGTTGGGCCTTAGAGATG
This sequence comes from Magnolia changhungtana, assembly GCA_030180095.1. NCBI lineage: Eukaryota > Viridiplantae > Streptophyta > Magnoliopsida > Magnoliales > Magnoliaceae > Magnolia > Magnolia changhungtana. The sequence goes on from JASAUF010000579.1 coordinate 3,859,143, forward strand.
TCAACGAAGAAGTCACCAAGTACAACCTCCATAGATCGTAATATCTCTATATCAAAGTGATGTTGATGAGTCCAGTGCAGTCGATCCTTTTAAGCCGCATCATAAAAAGCTGAGAAAACTGCTGACTCATCACTGAGAGCTCCTAGTTCCGTTAGAAAGGCAACATATTGTTCAAGCTCAGAATCGGATTTGGAGAAGGTCTCTCTGAGTTGTTGTAAGTCTGAAAGGACTTCAAAAACCTCTCGCAGAGATTCATCAGTCTTGTCTACTTTAATTACCTTCCTTGGAAAGAGGCAAGTGATGCATAGGAGGGAGGAGCGTGAGACAAAGTCAATCCCTCTGAAATGGCCAAGCTATATGTCCTAGAGGGGGGGTGAATAGGACTATGCCAAATTTAAATAAAATATACAGCGGAATAAAGAATAAGAATTTAAATCACTAAACTTAAATTGTAGTATAGGAATGGAAAGCAATAAAAAATTGTTCTAAGGACAACCTTACACCAAAAACCAAAGTTTATGGTAGGACAACCTTATTTCTAGAACAAATATAGAAACAGAAGCTCAAACCAATAAAGTAATAGTAAGCGATAAATTGTAGAAATATAAATCAACTATTACAACATTCACCACTGAGCTTGAAATGAAATGATTACAACATTCACATCCACATATACATCCCACACTGAATAATTAAAGATATGAAATGAATATCAAACAACCACAAAATACAAGGGATTATAGTGGTTCGCTTGTGTGTACACCAACTGTTCAACAACAGCCACACAGCTACTCCACTCCTAATATCCTCACACAGGGGATATTAGTGTTCACTAACAAAAATAGGTTTTCCTAGGTTCACCTAAAAACCTTCACAATTGTGTCTTTATCTGTGGGCTTACACAATTAAAAAAAAAAAAAAAAACTCTACTTCTGAGTTTTCTGGCTCTTCTCAGATAACCAATACAATGAGATTTTTTTGGCAAATCTTAGAAGAAAACCAAATAGAATTTACAACAAATGTAAAATACCTGATTATCTCCTTCGTTGTAGCATCCCGAAAGAACCAAATTGGAGTAGAGATTTGGATGTCTAAGATTAATGTCCAATACTCACTTTATAATGGTTCTAGGTTCTAACAGATTTTAAATTAAAAACAACAGGTTAACTTTAATTGATTTTGATTCCAAAAGAAGGAAAACAACAATTCCTCTTTTCATATAAGATTGGAATGATAGAAATAAAATCAATCAAATAAAGCTAAAGAAAGAGAATATTAAATAAGCACACTTAGCTTTGATGGAGCACAGAACTATCTCTCAAAAGGCCGAATTAGATTAGCTTAAATTAATTTTATTCTTCTGAGATTCGTGTGCTCTATTTATAGGTGAGTAAATCACATCTTCGACTGGTGTAAGGAGTTCTTCGATTGGTCATAGAACCAACAGATGTTTAAAAATTTGGGTGCGATAAGATTTGACCGTTTCACGACTGGTCGAAGGTATCCTTTGACTGGTCGTAGGTTTCCTTCGACTAGTTGTAAGATCCGAAGATTAGCGCTGGACTTTGAGTCGTAGGTCTACGACTGGTCTTAGATGCAGTCGACACTGTTCCTTCGACTAGTCGAACAGTCCCTAAGACTAGTCGAAGCCTAACAGAAAATATCTGAATTTTGTAACAAACTTATGACTGATCTAGGAATTTCTTAGACAGGTCGAAGCAGTGCTAGGACTAGTCGAACAAAGTCTAGAACTAGTCTTAGAACTGACCAAACTCACGTGAATCAAACATATGACTTATGTATCTAAAATGGCCTACTCTAAAGGCCAACCTAAGGTCAGTCAAACCTCAATCGTGAAGTAAGGACATTGAAACTTAAGGACAAGTGACCTTTGAAAATAGTAAACCTTGAAGTCTTGTTGTAGCTAATCCTTGAAAGTATCTTGAGTTCTTTACGATCGAACTTGTAAGCTTCTTGATATCTTGCAATGTCTTAACTTGAGAGCAATACTTGTTAATCACAGTTGAACTTGAGTAGAACTTTCTTCTTTACACTTGTGAGCATTGCTTGTTCATCAAAGTTGATCTTGAGTAGAGCTTCACATAGCAAGTTACATACCAGTGTCTTTGGCACCAAAAATTTGACAACACAAAGGGATATAAACTATAGCACTTACAATCTCCCCCTTTGTCAAATTAGTGACAAAACACACTACTAAGATATGTTTACATAACACAGAATATTTGAGTAACAATTCAAGCATAGAATACAGAATATCTGAGTAACCAGTTGTCATCAACTGGCACAGGTAATATGAACCCGCAAATATGCAAATATTCAATTATTCAACATATCCATTCTCCATGACATTATGTCATTATAAGACATGCAAAACTCCCCCTGAATAAAACATATCCAAAGAAGTGAAACATATCCATTCTCCCCCTTTTTGTCATTAGAAGACAAAGGAAAACAAGGAACAGATAGATAAGATATGAGATAAAAGCATAATTAACTCACAGAAATCAAATACTGAGTTTAAGCAAAGCTAACACCATAGTAGTAAAGTTATTACAACTTGAACAACTTAAACATTAATCTGAACCAAAAGAAGAAGCAGGGATAGATGGATCAAGTGTATGCATCCCCTTGTTCAAGCGCCTAAGATATTTGTGCATGTACTTGAATTGTAAATCATGAACAACAGACTTGTTTTCCATCTTAACATTGATATTATCAACTTTATCCTCCAATGCACTTAGACGTGCATCAACATCAGATGGTACAAAATTTGAATCATTCGTAGAATTAGATTCAAGTTCTTCAAAGATGTCATCCATATTTATGTCATCAGAAGGAAGATCACTAGCTTCTCTCTCATGTTTAGCATGACCACCACCACCACCTTGTTCAAGATGGAAATCCAGCTTCATCTTATTGATATTAGAATTGTTGAAAATCAGATGATGAATAAGTGCCTCTCCAACTGGCATATCGACTGACATATGTTTAGCCAACACAGTCATCAAATAGGTAAAAGGAATGTCACTGTGACTCGGATGGAGTCTAAACTGAAGAATGAAATGACAGATTAAGGATGGTAAACAAATCTAAGTACCACAGACAACAGCATGAAGAACACGAACCATATATGATGTCAAATGAGTTTTATTACCCGAACGAGGATACAGATTAGACAAAAAGATTTTGTAGAGAACTCTATATTTAGGTAACAAATACCTTGCGGGAATCACATTCCCTTTACGAGTCCAATGAACATCTATGTTGCACAAATCTCTAGTGAGCATACGTTTTTCAGAAACTAAGGGTTTATCAGTCAAATTATGGATAGGAATACCCTCATCATTCACTGGAATGTCCATAAGAGTATAAATTAAATGACGATCAACGTCAAAAGGCCCTTCTCTAGTAGATATTTTAAATGTTAACTCATCCATTGAAAAATTATTAATACTTGCAAACATGGAATCGGTAATGGACCGGTATGCTGGCCCACCCCATTGTAATAAGTTATCCCAACCTACAGATTTAAGCATAGGAAGGATGTCAAAAGGTGCAACATGTTCAATGAAAACAGGGAGTTCAACAATAACATTGCGTAATCTGATGTCCCAAACATAAGATGGATCATCATCGGGAGGCTGAAGATGCAGTTTAGAAATCGGGGCTAATTTGGAAGAAGAAGACGGACCACGGGTAGTAGTTTTCTTTCCTCTAGAAGCCATTTGCAACAGAGATTTTAAGAAAAGAATAAGCTGCAAAGGTTTGAGAAGAGGGTTTGCTCAAATCAGATTTTACACAAGAAAAACCTCAAATCACAATGAAATCCAAAATAGAAAGCTATAAGAGAGAAAAGAAAGCAATCTAGACACAAATTTGCAAGAAAAACGTAAATAGAGCACTAACCTTGAAGAAATGTAATAATGGGTTCGACTAGTCGAGGCTCGGCTCCTTAGAGAGTGAAAATGGAATGAGGAAGAAAGTGAAATCCCCAATTTTTAAGTGATTTATTGCGATCTATGACTGGTCGTGGATATGTATGACCGGTTGAACTACGACTGGTCATGGATATTTACGACTGGTCGAGTACCGGCCAAAAATTCAGATTTCTTGCATAATGACCAAAAATTAAAATTCAAACTAGCAAATATATAAACTATGATACAAGTAGGCATAAATAATCATTTTAAAATGCACATGCCAATATCAAATTTCATTTTGTTAAACCTGCTTTTGTCGAGTGGTTTAGTGAAAATGTCAGCTCGTTGATATTCGGTAGGAATATATTTCAGAGATATAACTTTTTCTTCTACTAATTCCCTAATATAATGAAATTTAATGTTAATATACTTAGTACGAGAATGCTGAATAGGATTTTTTGAAATATTTATGGCACTGGAATGATCAAAATGTAATAACATAGAATCCTGTTTGATTCCATAATCACTTAGCATTCGTTGCATCCAAACAAGCTGCGTACATGCATTACCAGCTGCGATATACTCAGCTTCAGCTGTAGAAAGTGATATAGAATTTTGTTTCTTGCTAAACCAGGAAACTAAACAATTTTCAATATAAAAGCAACCACCACTAGTTGATTTTCTATCATCTAGATTACCAGCCCAGTCAGCATCCGAGTATCCAGCTAATTGAACATTAATCTCATGAGGATACCAAAGACCAAGATTAACAGTACTTGCAACATATCTAATAATCCGCTTGACAGCAGTCAAGTGCGATTCGTTTGGATTAGATTGATATCTAGCGCAAATACCAACACTTAGAGAAATATCAGGTCTGCTAGCAGTTAAATATAGTAAACTACCAATCATATTTCGATATAATTTTGGATCTACATTTTTCCCTACAAAATCTTTTGAGAGTTTCAAAGTTGTACTCATAGGAGTATCGAAATTCTTACCATTCTTAAATCCAAATCTCTTAATTAGATTCATAGCATTCTTAGATTGAGATATGAACATTCCTTCAGGTTGTTGCTTTACTTGCAACCCAAGAAAAGAATTCAATTCCGCAACTATGCTCATTTCAAACAGAGATTTCATCAAATCTGCAAACTCAATAGTCATATCAGTACAAGTAGATCCATAAATGATATCATCAACATAGATTTGTACTAATAAGATGTGCTCATTATGTTTTCTAATAAATAGAGTTTTATCAATGCATCCCATTTAAAAATTATGGCTTAATAGAAACTTTATTAGTTTCCCGTACCATGCCCTAGGAGCTTGTTTTAAATCGTAAAGTGCCTTTTTAAGTTGATAAACATGATCGGCATTCTTGGGGTCTTCAAAACCCATTGGTTGTTCAACATAGACTTCCTCATGCAAATTGCCATTTAAGAACGCACTTTTTACATCTATTTGGTAAATCTTGAACTTTCTAAAATATGCAATGGATATAAAGAGTCTAATTGATTCAAGACGGGCTACTGGTACAAAGGTTTCATCATAGTCAATACCTTTAATTTGAGTGTAACCTTGAACCACTAACCTAGCCTTATTTCTAATTATATTACCAAGCTCATCAAACTTATTTTTGAAAATCCATTTGGTTCCAATGATGTGTTTATCTTAGGTTTAGGTACGAGATACCAAACATCATTTCTCACAAATTAGTTAAGCTCTTCTTGCATTGCAACAATCCAATTTTCATCAGCAAGAGCTTTTTTTTACGTCAGATGGTTCTATCTGGGATGTAAAACATGTGTAGTTACATATATCCTCAAGTTGTCTATGAGTACGAACACCAGTGAGAGGGTTTCCAAGAATCTGTATAGTTGGATGATCTTTAACAGTCCTTACTTCAGAATCAGTTTGGTTAGATGAAGTATCAGGTTTATCTATTACAAGAATTTCATCATTATCTGAACTTGAGACTGGTGTATTTAAGTGATCATCAATGACCACATTAATGGACTCTTGAATCACATCGGTCCTTTTGTTCAGTACCCTATAAGCACGACTGTTTAAAGAATATCCTAAACATATCCCTTCATCACTCTTCGTATCAAATTTTTCCAGATTTTCACGATCTCGTAAAATATAGCACTTGCTGCCAAAAATTCGAAAATATTTGACAGTAGGCTTTCTATCGAACCACATTTCATAAGCCGTTTTATTATTACTTTTACTAGTGTAAACTCGATTAATAATATAGCAAAAATTATTGTATTAGCTTATTTGACCAAAGATTCTTAGAGAGCTTCATGCTATTCAACATGACATTAGCCATTTTTTGCAGTACTCTGTTTTTCCTTTCCACTATACCATTTTGTTGTGGAGTTTTGGGTGCTGAGAATTCATGTAATATTCCCTGGTCATTACAGAACTTCTCAAAACCGCTATTCTCAAATTCAGATCCATGATCACTACGAATCTTACTGATTTGAGAACCTTTTTCAATTTGAATCTTTTTGAGAACTTTTCTTACTTCTTCAAGAGTTTCAGATTTGTCCCTTAAGAAGATTACCCAAGTATATCTGGTGAAGTCATCAACAATTACCAAGATATATTTTTTGCCACCTCGACTTTCCGTCCTAGTAGGTTCTACTAAATCCATGTGGAGGAGCTCGAGTGGTCTTGATGTGATATTGGAATTCACCTTTTTGTGTGAGTTCCTTATTTGTTTGCTAATCTAGCATTCACCACATATTTTATCTAATTTTTATAATTTGGGTAAACCTCTTATAAGTTCCTGTTTGCTCAATCTATATAGATTTCGGTAGTGTACATGTCCAAGACGTTTGTGCCATAAATCAGTCTCTTCTATATGGACCATGTAACAGGATTGATTAGATGAGATGGATTCGCTAACAATATAGCAGTTTTCAGAGGTTCTATGTCCAGTTAGTATTACTGAACCCTTGTTGTTTAGAATCTCACAGCTTTGATTAGAAAATCGTACACTATGATTATTATCGCATATTTGAGATATGCTAAGCAAGTTATGCTTCAAACCTTCTACATATAAAATATTTTTGAACAAAGGAAGGTCATAGAGATGAACCGTACCTTGGCCCATAATTTTGTAGTTGCTACCATCACCAAATGTGACTAAACCATCAGTCATGTCTTTGAGATCGATGAACAAACTTTTATCACCAGTCATATGCCTGGAGCATCCACTATCTAGGTACCACTTTGAATGGCTTGTTGCTTTGAAAGCGGTGTGAGAAACCAAGCAGGCAACTTTAGGAACCCATTTTAGAACAGTTTTGGGTTTAGGAGTATAGTTAGTCTTCTTCTGTCTATTATTGTAAAAATGACCTACTGAGTTAGATTTTAAGAGCTCCTTGAGTAAATCAACTATCTTTTCAGTAAGAGGGTTTCGGTTCTGATTTTTAAAATTAACATGGCCACTTTTAGGTTTTTGAAAAGTTTTAGAAAAACCTTGGTAAGTGCCTTTCCCTTTTGAGTTTGAGGACTCTCCTTTCACAAACTTGGGAGAAGTATACTTTTGTTTAAAAGATATATTCTTGTCATAGCCCAACCCGGATCGATCGCCACATTTTCTTGATCTAGATAATAATTTTTCTAACTTTGGATCACCTTGGGCATATCTCCATGTGTCCTTTAAACTTAGAAGAGAAGATACTTCATTTTTGAGTTTCTCATTTTCAGATTTCAGATCTTCAATCTGGGAGGTTTTGAATTTTAAATCACATTTTAATTTTTCAAAATAATCTGAAATTTGGGATTTTTCTAAAATAAGTGATTCAAAACATTCTTTGAGTTTAAAAAATCTTTCCTTTTGAAGTTTAAGTTTGACAGCAATTTTACAACTTTCCTTATATAGGGCGTTATAAGCATCTTGAAGATCTTCTTCATTTTCACATTCACTGTTCAAATTTTCTTTACTTGTTGAATCATTATCTGAGAATATGAATTTGGCTAGAGTCATAAGAGCTTTAACTTCATTGCCCGACTCAGTTTCAGAATCTTCTGATTCAGAAGAAGTTTCAGAATCAGATGATTCATCCCATGTAGCCAACATACCCTTTATTTTTGGTTTGTCCTTTTTAGGACATTTGTTTGCTAAGTGACCATACTCTTGGCAGTTGTAACATTGATTATCTTTTAAAGACTTCCAATTTTTAGATTTAGGTTTAGATCTTTTCTTATCATTTAATTTTTGAAGATCTACCCTTTTCTTGCTTTTGAAAATCTTGTAAAATTTCTTTGCTAAAAAAAGCCATATCGTCTTCAGAATTTTCTGAATCCGAGTTTTCTTGAGAAATACCTTTAGCAGATTTGAGAGCAATGGATTTACTATTAGGAGCTTTAAAGTTTAACTCATAAGTCTGTAAAGATCCAACTAATTCCTCAACCTTCATATTATCCGTATCACGAAGTTCCTGGATTGCGGTTACTTTAGAATTGAACTGTTTAGGAAGTGAGTGTAGTATTTTAGCACATATCTTGCTTTCCGGGATTTTATCGCCTAGACCCCACATAGAGTTTACAATGTCATTCAATCTAGTATAGAAGTCCATGAATATTTCATTTTCTTCCATACGTATTTCCTCAAATTTAGTTGTGAGGATTTGTATCTTAGATTTCTTGACAATTGATGTACCCTCGTATGTCATTTCCAATATATCCCACGCTTGTTTTGTAAAATCACAGGATATAATTCTTTTGAATTCATCCGGTGATAGTGCACAAGTAACTGCATTTAGTGCTTTAGCATTTGCACTACTCTTAATTTTCTGAAGTGTGGTCCATGAATAATACGGTGTAATTTTCATAGATTTTGAACCATCAACACTAGTTACTTCCATGATAGGAGGCGTCCATTCATTCACTGTGGCTAACCACACACTTTCATCCATGGATTTGAGGAAGATCCTCATCCTGGCTTTTCAATAGGCATAATTGGAGCCATCGAAAGGTGGAGGCCTAGTGACTGATAGGCTATCAAAATTTGACATATTATATATAAATAGCTTAGATCATTAGCTCAGGAAATAAATCCAAATATAAAGCAATAAGAATGAGCTATTAGGCTTTGAAACCACTTGAAATGGCCAAGCTATATGTCCTAGAGGGGGGGTGAATAGGACTATGCCAAATTTAAATAAAATATATAACAGAATAAAAAATAAGAATTTAAATCACTAAACTTGAATTGCAGTATAGGAATGGAAAGTAATCAAAAATTGTTCTAAAGACAACCTTACATCAAAAACCAAAGTTTATGGTAGGACAACCTTATTTCTAGAACAAATATAGAAACAAAAGCTCAAACCAATAAAGTAATAGTAAGCGATAAATTGCAGAAATATAAATCTAACTATTACAACATTCACCACTGAGCTTGAAATGAAATGATTACAACATTCACATCCATGTATACATCCCACACTGAATAATTAAAGATATGAAATGAATATCAAACAACCACAAAAAACGAGGGATTATGGTGGTTCGCCTGTGTGTACACCAACTGTTCAACAATAGCCACACAGCTACTCCACTCCTAATATCCTCACATAGGGGAAATTAGCGTTCGCTAACAAAAATAGGTTTTCATAGGTTCACCTAAAAACCTTCACAATTGTGTCTTTATCTGTGGGCTTATACAATTTAAAAAAAAAAAACCCCCCACTTCTGAGTTTTCTGGCTCTCCTCAAATAACCAATACAATGAGATTTTTCTGGCAAATCTCAAAAGAAAACCAAATAGAATTTACAACAAATGTAAAATGCCTGATTATCTCCTTTGTTGTAGCAGCTCGGAAGAACCAAATTGGAGTAGAGATTTTGAATGTCCAAGATCAATGTCCAATACTCACTTTATAATGGTTCTAGGTTCTAATAGATTTTAAATTAAAAACAACAGGCTAACTTTAATTGATTTTGATTCCAAAAGAAGGAAAACAACAATTCTTTTTTTTCATATAAGATTGGAATGCTAGAAACAAAATCAATCAAATAAAGCTAAAGAAAGAGAATATTAAATAAGCACACTTAGCTTTGATGGAGCACAGAACTATCTCTCAGAAGGCCAAATTAGATTAGCTTGAATTAATTTTATTCTTCTGAGATTCGTGCTCTATTTATAGGTGAGCAAATCACGTCTTCAACTGGTCTAAGGAGTTCTTCGACTGGTTGTAGAACCAACAGATATTTGAAAATTCGGGCGTGATAAGATTTGACCGTTTCACTATTGGTTGAAGGTATCCTTCAATTGGTCGTAGGTCTCCTTCGACTGGTCGTAGGTCTCCTTCAACTGGTCATAGGATCTGAAGATCAGCGCTGGATTTTGAGTCGTACGTCTACGACTGGTCTTAGATGCAATCGACACTTGTAACATCCCGAATTTTTGCCAACCTAGGATTAGACGTCCTTAGGCAATGGGTCGATCCTAATACCTTATTAACTAGTCAGAACTCAATCCCAAAGTCTAAAACTGCTTTTGAACCCATTTCCTTCACAAATCTCACCCTTCACTACCTTGTTCTTTCAATTTTTCAAAGCACTTTCGCCCTAGACACTATCTTAAACTAGCTAAGTAGTATAACTTGGATCACTTTAGATACAAACTACAAAGGACTAAGTACCACCTCAGACAGAAATCTTATAGGACTAGATCCTTTAGAAATGAGGCGAGGATTAGCCAGTGCGAAACCAGATTAGCCACGAAATCCATTTGAATCACTTTAAATACGATCTGCAAGACCCAAAACTTGTAGAATCATTGACGCTAGGTTACCCTAAAATCTAGGATCAATCTCATTACCCGGCTGCTCTCGGGAGTATCTCGAAACTTCGTATCAAATCTAGACCGCACGTCGGAAGTCTGAATAATACGAAGTTAAGGAATCAGGACCGCCTCACTGGGCTTGACAACCATCTCGGAAATCAAGTCCAGACGTTGTTCCACGGCCGTTCGCTCGAGTCCGAAGCGAGGGAGTGTGAAAACTCTTCTTTCCTTTACAAAATAAATATATGGAATAGTGATCTGGCATGTATCGCACAGATCAAGATAAGCAACTGCCGTCGAATCGGACAAAATACGACCTCGGATCGGAAAAAATTTCAGGAACATTTACATGTACTTGGAATTTCGGATCGAGGCCCACTGACCGTTGAACTGAAAATGGTCCGCCACGCGTGATCTGGGAATCTGACTGAGACGAAAACATAACCTCACATAGATCCATGGGTTGTGAGCTTAAGTTCGACGTTTGGCTCAAGGAGGGCCGCCAGAAACCCTCTTTTGAGCTAGAACAACGCCGATTTGCTTACAAGGTAAGTATACCTTGAACATAAGTCTATTCCGAAGAGTTTTTAGGCTATATAAGGGCCTTAGAACAGCCCCTCTCACAGCCATACGAATTTGGGTAAAACCCTAAGGAGAGAGAGGAAAAAGAGAGAGAAAGCTTGAGGTTTGTGGGAGAATCTTCCTCTTACTGCTTTCGACCACCACACGGGCTGCACCACCTCTTTCTAGACGCTTTCCCGGCGATAGCGACTCCATTTTAAGGTGAGAAACCCTAACCCTAGATCTGTTTGGGTGAGTGAAGGTTATAGGTTATGAAATAGCTAACCGGTTTCACTCTCTAAGTGATAAAACTGCCGAATACGGAAGCCCTTCAAACCTTGCTGATTTGTTGTGATTCCAAGGTCCAAGGTGCGGACTTTAGGTGTATAGGTTATGGTTTTCAACGCTTTCAATGTCAGATAATGATAGATTCATAATCTGCATGCAATTGCACATGTACAAAGTACTTTCTGTTTCCTGTTTCGATTAAAGATGTAGATTATGGAATTTTACATATTCTAGGTATTCGTAGGAAATACCGTATACATATAAATTTTGGAAATGTGTTTGACCTGATTATTTGTTGTATGAATATACGGTATAAGGATAAAATACTTATTTGGCGAATGGATTCGCCCAAATACATGTTTTACTAATATACACTATGTATGTAGAAATACTGTATTGTAAAAGTACTGTATACATATATATTTTAGAGATGTGTTTGCCATGATTATTTGTTGTATAAATATATTATATATACGTAAAATACTTGCTTGGCGAAAGGACTCGCCCTAATACATGTTTGATAACATACACTAAGTATGTTGAAATAGTGTATGTTAGGTATTTGTGAAAATGCTTGTGTGTGTAAGTGTTTGGATGTTGATGCCTTAGGTAGGTGTTGAGATGGGATTCTCAACTACTTTAGAGACATGTATGATTTCCTCCATGTGGTTGTTCACTTTAACCACTTATGAAATATATGTGTTTGTATTTCTATTTATATAGTGCTTCATAACATGCTTCATAACATGCTTTATAACATGCTTTATAATATGCTTTATGATATGCTTGTTAACATGCTCAACTGATTGTATGATTTTATTTATGTAATGCATATGTTTAAATTCATGTTATGTTGTATGATCCGTCATGGGTGATGGGAGAGTGGTGTAACCTTTATGCAACAGCCCTGGTAGCCCTAAACGGATAATCTCAGACTTTGGTTGTATGATTTGAATCTTGACCCATTACTGCATTAACTATCTGTAAATTGAATGTGATTGGGGCTATGATTATAGTCCAGGCAATCGGTAATGGGATTGAATTCGTGGCTGAGATTCATTTGCCACGTGAGATGTGTTCGACGAACCCGAGTCGTACTTCGGTTGGCGATAGTGGTTGGCCACACGAAGTGCCTATGCGCTTCATATTGTTCAACTTGTTGTGCGCTCGAGCTAGCCGAGCTCGTCAAGTAACCCGATCTGTCTAATGTATGTTCACCATGTTTGGACGCTACTGCTTGAACCTAGGGTACCAAACTTACTAGTAAAATTCCTTTTAACTAAGGTACCTCGATCCGCTAAGACTCATGAGCCGGGCATAGTAGTATGGGACATCGTGGTCGAGCTGTCGGCCTACGCTGGGGTCATGTGCCTCCCCGTAGTAACCAGTGAGCAACCAGACTCGGGAGCCAATTATGGTGGTATGGGACACTATATTCGTGCTGTCGGCCTACATTGATAAGGTAATGGGGGAGTGGTGCAACGAATGCGAGCAATAGCCCTGGCAGCCCTTTGTAATGACCTCGAGCATACTCTGAATTTGCGGTGAGGTGATGATTTTTTCCGTAATGTAGAGAGTATGAACTAGGCCTGTTTCTGTATAGTGATGAATCATTTAAGAGGTGATGGGGGAGTGGTGTAACCTTTGTGCATAACAGCCCTGACAGCCTTTGCAGTGACCTAGAAACACACCATTGTATGAGATTAACTAGGACTGACGACCCTAGAATGGATCATGTTTGGGAATGATACAAGGGAGGTACCTTAGTTTCCCAATCCTGCTGTTTGAAATGGACTAATAACAACTTCGTAATCATGCTCACCATGCATTGCATGTGCCTGGAAGATGTGGAGCACTGAGGGAAGAAAGCATGCCGCAAACGTGAGATGGTGTCACATGAGGGAGGGTGTGGTGAGGGCATACATCATGTCATTCATACTTGCATTAATAAGAGTAGTTAGGAGTGTTTGATTGTACTGCTTCATCATTACTGCTTGACTGTATTGATAACATGTTAACCTATGCTTTATTGTTCCACTGAGTTAGCTACTCACTCCCACGTTACGGGATGGTGTTTCAAACACCCACCAAACATTGTCTGATTTCAGATGGCGACGCTACTTCTGGGGCAGAGCCAGACCTTTGCAATGACTACGATGCCTGCTTGTATTGGTTGTCTTCTGACGGCTTCCTATGAGCCGTGTCCTGATCGACGGGGCTTTCTGGGATATTGACTAGAGGACCTTACACATTTGGATATTTTAAGATTGTACTTGTAATTATTTAACCTGGTAATGTAATCACACTCTGGAGACTCATCATAGTTTATATATTTTATCTATCTATCACAGTCTTCCGCTTGCAAATTTAACTGTCTCTGGAGTATGATATGCTGTTTTGGCTTAATCTCACTCATGTTCACTACTCTAATACAGTCAACATTCAATCATCATTCATTTTGTTGCATAAGTGATGTTCTGGAACTCGAGAGTTGAGTTACTACTCGACCCTCGATTTTCGGGATGTTACAACACTGTTCCTTCGATTAGTCGAACAGTCCCCAGGACTAGTCGAAGCCTAGCAGAAAATATCTGAATTTTGTAATAAACTTACGACTGATCCAGGAATTTCTTAGACAGGTTGAAGCAGTGCTAGGACTAGTCGAACAAAGTCTAGGACTAGTCTTAGAATTGACCAAACTCATGTGAATCAAACATATGACTTATGTATCCAAAATGGCCTACTCTAAAGGTCAACCTAAGGTCAGTCAAACCTCAATCGTGAAGTAAGGACATTGAAACTTAAGGAAAAGTGACCTTTGAAAGTAGTAAACCTAGAAGTCTTATTGTGGCTAATCCTTGAAAGTATCTTGAGTTCTTTATGATCGAACTTGTAAGCTTCTTAATATCTTGCAATGTATTGACTTGAGAGCAATACTTGTTAATCACAGTTGAACTTGAGTGGAACTTTCTTCTTTACACTTGTGAGCATTGCTTGTTCATCAAAGTTGATCTTGAGTAAAGCTTCACATAGCAAGTTACATATATACCAGTGTCTTTGGCACCACAAATTTGACAACACAAAGGGATATAAACTATAGCACTTAAACCCTCCCCTAAGGATCAACTCCAAAACTGTCAAGGATTAAGAGAAGAAGGAAGAGGAAGTCATGTCATGAAGGCTTGCCACTGAGGCTTCTTTCTTGCGATGTACTGCAAATTTAAAGTGTGAGTGCTTTTTATAGAGACTAAGATGAGTAATGAATGCATGCATTGGATAGGATTTGACGGTTGGGAACCCGAAGTGGGCAGCTAGGTTGTCGTTTCATTTCCTATGAAGTGGGATTGTGCAGCGGAATAAATAAGGCCTCTCAAGGAATGTGGCGTGTTTACTACTGCTGAGTCAACATATGGTAGGGGTTATATAAATGAAAAATGGCTAAGTGTTAGATGACCGATTGGTGATAAAAAGACTCTGTCGAATGTGGGAACATTATTCATACTAGTTATATTCTCTAAATATTTGTAGCCATGATTGATGGTAAATAATAGGGTACTCGGAAAAAAGAAAAAGAAAAGATCATCGCACACCTTACCATAATATTAATCTTATTGATAAAAGGAATATTTATTTAATAACATTGATAGTCATCGACCACATTACATGTGCAAGAAAAGAGAGATAAAAAGGGAAACAAAGGCGACCGAGTGACTTAGTTCATCTTGATTTTCATCTCCTCGAACTCCCCGAGGAGAGCTTTCATCTCGGTCTCATTTTTCTCCTTTTTAGGTACCTAATCTGCTCCTTTCTCGATGATGATCGGAAGAAGGTGAAATAGTTGGTTGACACGGAAACTGCTTAAAGAGACCTTATTCTTGACATCTCTTTTTGCACAGAGACTTATCTTTGATCGCATTTGGTAAATGACAATTTATTCATCCAGAAATGAAAAGGTCTTTTGGGATGACCACGTCTTTTGCGAAGAAGGAATATTCTCATTCCTTGAGTTCTTCCATTAGTCTAGTACGATAAGCTTGCAATGCATGGAGTATGGTAGGATTAAACTGGTGTGTCTAAACCTAGTGCAATTGGCCGTGCCAAGCCCGTTCATGAGCCTCACTCACTCCTGCAGATTATTCTTTGGCTTACGCTTGTTGGTGGAGATACCCATAAAGTAATTCAGAATCGAAGGTAAGCTCAGGATAATGACATTCCATAGAATATAGACGTTTCAATTTTTAAAGGAGTTCTCCAATCACAACCTCTGATTTGGCCACTGTCGAAGCTTCTTTAATAAAATAGTTTGCATCAAAGAGTAATGAGGATTGACAGAATTCTGCTAAACCCCACTAGAAAATCTCTTTCAAATAACTCTCAACACCAACAATGAAAGGAGGGTTGGAAGCCATTGGAGTAACACAAAGGTATAAAAACAAGGTTAGTGTGAATTCGAATGGGGTTCATTGTAGTTTAATAGATGACTCAAACACCCATGATTGAGAGTAGTTGTAACATGAAAAACTTTACGTGTTCCGAGTAATTAAGGATATGTAAGTCATTGAGGCTACTTAGCCAGAAAAAGCCCACGATGTATCACGTTTTGCGGGCCAAGTTAGCAATTAGATACATAAGAGCAGGAAAGATGCTAAAGCATAAGAAAAGGAGGGGACTTGATGGATGATTGTATTGATAAACATTACAAATCGACATAAGAGAAAATGTTGCATCGAAGTGGTTAGCATCTCCAATTGCCCTTTTACTGCTAGCAAAGTAAATCCTTGCTTAGTAACATATCGATATAGTTGATAGATGGTGGATGTCTGGATCTTCACAGACATCGTCAGTCTCTCAACCATTTCCTTTCGGCGATTGTGCTCTGCTTGTTTATCCATGTAGTTCCTTTTTAGGTCATTAGTTCTACTTATAGAGCTGTAATTTCTGATCTCCATATCCTCCAACTCAACTTTAGAAATATTTAACTCAGCAGTCCTAGTTGTAATATCTCTGATAATATCCTTGGTGGAAGCCATTTGGGACCCTACTGTTGAATGTTCTGCTTCGATTCGGTCAACAATAGTGCATACATGATTATTTGCATTGGCAAGTCCCAAGAACTCCTGAAGAATTAGTAACTTGTCTATCAGGCTAGGATCTAACCAAGAGAAAACGTGGTACGACTTGACCAATAGTTTGAGCTTATCGACCATCTCGGCTGTTAGAGATCCAGATGATCCCATTTGCATAAGGATTTGGAGTTCTACCTTGAGGTTTTGCAAACCGCTCAAGAGAGAAGGTGACTTAGCCATGACAATGTCTTCGGGGAGAGCCTTTTCAAAAGAGGAAATGATATCCTCATATGTGGGCTCTTCTTCATCAGAAGGTGGTAGGATCGGAGTTTCACCCACTGTTAATGGTACATGGATGAGTAATGGATGCGATTCGGGCTAAGGAGCATCGATCGCCGCAATCTCCTCTACCACATAAAGAATCACCTCGCAAGCTAAAGAATCTTCGATTGTTAGAAGAACCTATTAGTGGGGTGAAGAAATTATTGGCTGAGAATATGGTCTTTTGCCATAATGGTGAAGGAGGTGCATTTCTTCTTCTTCTTGATCGACCGTAGCAGGGAGCATCGGAGGTACGTTGATCATGTGTTCAGACTCCGTAATAAGAGACACAATTTCAGGGGAGCTATGGGATGGAATGGCTTCAATGCTGACTGTATTAAAACAATTAATAGTCTGGACATTAACAATCTCAGGAGCATCGTTCGTTGGTGGACATTGTTGTAACGGTTATGGCACAATAATCTATTTTTTAGTGGCCGATAACTCTCAAGTAACTACAAAAGAAACGAATAGTTAATCATCACGAAGAGTACATAAGATTCAAGATAATTATATAGGTAAGTAATTTCCACCTAAATCAGAGCTGACGAAATAAGCGATGGATCGTTTGTCCACAGCCTGAGGGTTTTTTATAATCATCACTAGCGCTTGTCTTGAAGTAGGGAATGGTGGCGGATTGGGATGATAGGGAGTAAGATATTTTTCATCAAAAGGAAGATCATGATTATTTAATCTTTCTCTATCCCACCACCATTTATTCCAACATTTGTTATAATGAGTTTTTTTTTATGACATTTCAAGCCTTCTTTGATCTCTTTTGAATAATTGGTAATGGAAAGACCTAGCTAGTACTTAGTTTTGAATTTTTTTCCAAAAGAATATATAGTCTTGGCCAATGACGTACCTGATGCCCGTCTGGGCCTCAACAAAGACGACAACGGTCGATCCACAATTGTTGACTGAAGAGGTGGATCGATGCGTCGGAGGATCATAATAGGAGGTTGAGGAGGTGAAGCAAGCAAAGCTCCTAAGTCAAGGGTTCTCCTCAGAGTTGATGGAAATTGTTGAACTGATGGGAGTGCATGAACAATAGGAATCTTTGCCATAACTTTCTAGCGCTTTGGGGGAATGACTACTGCTCCAGTTAATGAAGTATGGGGTGAAGATGTTGCGGGCGATTTTGTCTTCGACTTATTTACCCATTGGCTCGGTGTGATGGCCAATGAAGGTGTTGTTATTTTCTTTCCCTTAGGCTCCATGGTAGGGAAAAGTTGAGCTATGATCTCTTCTTGAGATTTATTCATCAAGCTTTGGTAAATGGCCAACAAGCAACGAAGGTGTCAATGACCTGAGGTTGAGTCGGACAGTATAGGAGGGTGAGAATTAGGGTGGATTCTTATAAAGAGATAGGGAGAGAATGATAGAGTTCAACTTTGTCAACGACTGAGCGGCTACAGGGAGGTTGATTGCAAGTTATTTGAATAAATGGGCAAGAGATACACTGGACAAAGCCAAACTAGCGAGCTAGCAAGTTCAAACAATATTATTTGACCCCGACTTTAGCATTTTTACCAAGATTAATTGTACTCTCATAAGAAGATCCCCACATATGAGATAACTTGCCCATGCTTGATATAGTTGAGACGCCTCTTCACTAGTAGCTTCTTACTCATATCGTCCAGTGAGCCAAGCAGGGCCATATTTTCCATCATGGAATGGGGTGAACGACCGATTTCACTTGCCATCCAAGGGAAAGAATAAAGTGCTTATATACAAGGAAAGTGATTGAACTTCTTAGGGAGAGTTAACGACGAGTTTACCATAAGAAGAATAAACTGCTTCAGAATGGATGGAATTATGTACAATGGACAAACGAAAGTGCTCGTAGATCTACATTTGAAGAAGCCACAATGGTCGTCCTCCATGTACAAACCCTTAGTGGTGACTTCGTGGATGCCTCTGTACAAATGGCAGAGGACATAAGGTGCTAAAGCAAGTTTCCAACCTTCGGTGAGTGCCTCAACCAATGGAATATATTCGTTTGTGATTTGCACAGCATTCACATAGAATAAATGTCGGTAAATTCAGAGCAGTAAAAAGGCCATATGTTCTTCATAGTTGACCGATCGTTAGGCTATGCGATAGGTCTGCATGAAGTGAGAATAGGCTTTATTGGCTTTATTTGTGAAGAGTCTGGATGATATTTGTGAAAAGACTAGGTAGACCGCTTCACTGAAATGAAGGAGTTGAGTCAAAGTTACAACGTCTAAGATAGTTGGGCTCATATGACCGTAGCTAAAGAATAATGTGTTGGTGTAAGAGCTCCAAAACGTCGAAGCAGCAACAAGAATGGCATGAACTGGTGGATAGTCGTAGATGGATAATTTAATGCATTCATAGATGCATGAATGCCTCCATGCGATTTCACATCTAGAAGAAATGCGGGCAAACCAGACATCCCATTCTGGTAACGATTTCGGCGATGACCGAGGATTCTTCAAAGCATTGATAAAATCAGGGATGGATTCAGATTGAATCAGCAAAGTCTCACTAGGGAAGATGGGGGATAAGGGATCCATCATGCTAACTTCATCAACATCTATTGTTGGAATAAATGCTGGACCCAGGAAGTGGTATTCTTTATTAGGTGTCTGAAACACTGTTTTATTGTTGCATTTCTCAAAGAGGGCATCCATCACATTAATGAGATCACCTTGAGGGAAAGGAGATGAAGATGAAGAAGTAGTAACCATTAATCGGAATGAGAAATAAACATAAAACTAGAGGATTCAGAAAGGTTTAAGGAAGTGTAAGAATGAAGAAGATTTAGAAACAACGCTTAGGGCCTGTTTGATTTTCCAATTCCCAGGGAAATGCCCCGTGAATGGTAATAAATATCTCCCTCCGTAGTTGCTGCACGCTTCCGCATAATTGATTTGATGGCTTACTTTTTTGGTGTAAAAATGGCAAATATTGTGAAATATTTGTGGGTCCCACCATGATGCATATCATATATCTACACTGTTCATCCATTAAGCCAGATGAATTTATGATATAAGCCAAAAAAAGAGGCATATCAAAAGCTCAAGTGGACCACACCATAGAAAAATGTGAATTAAATACTTACCGTTAAAAACTTCTTGGGGGCAGTGTTTCTTTTGGTATGGGCCAGTTGAGTGTTGGATCTAACTTATTTTTCTTCTCATATCTCAAAATGTTGTGATAAAATGGATGGACGGAACAGATATATCATATACATCAAGATGGGATCCTAAAATGGCCACCACTACTTTTGAACTGGTTTCCAAGAAATGAAATTCCCTTGAATATTCAAACAGGTGAAACGGTAATAATCACCCATTTCCAGGGTATTTACTGTTTCCTGGTGAAATGATAAAAAATCAAACAGGCCCTTATATCAGCCGAGGGATGTGTAAGATGAGGACATCATTATAATTTTGTGGAAAACGATAAAAGAACACATGTCAACATGGGGATTGACTCTTACTTCGGGAAAGAGCAACTGTTGCTCGCATGTTATGATGAATTGGTCGGGGAGGTCATTCGAGCGCTGCCACATGTGGGTAATTAATGTCGCATTTATGAGGAATCACACATCGCTTTCACCTTTTAACAAAGGCAAAGTGATGTTGGGGACAATGTTCATCCCCATTATCGTCATTCCTCATCAGAACCAATTAGGATAGGTTACGTGTGATTTGTATCGATCCGCATGTAGTCGAAGATTTGCAGGGATATACAAAGAAGATTTATTGATAATTATAGATAGAATGTATCAAGTAATGCCACGTTATTGTTTAAGTAGTTAATGGAAGAGCAATCATGAAGAAGCGGTTACATGACATATGGCGTAAAAAATAAATAAGGGAAGTCTAATAGCGGTGAATGATTATGGTAACCGTCAGAATGTGGGAATGATCTAGATGGCTAGATCAAGGCTATAATTAGTAAAGGAATTTAAGAAGAAGAATTCGTCTCATACCAATCCAATCAAACAAAACATTATCTTTCAAATTATCCTTTCAAAATACCAGTCAATTTACATTCTATAGTGTCATGCTCCGAACTCGGAGACCGGGCTCACAAAATTCTCGATCGCCGAATCGGGCGCTGACAGCCTCCGTAGTACCCCATTCTCGGCACCCGGCACCCATATACCAGGTTCCGATCCTGGGATCGCTACAAGGAGGATTTCTAATAATCAATTTGATTCGTAATGAGCATAACCACAAGCATAACCCACGAACAATAACCACAAGAACACCATCACAAATTCCACTATAATAAAAAACTTTAAGTACAATGCGTAGGAAAGGGAAATACAAGATAGTGCTAATAACAAAACTCCAGAAGCTCGGTTGCACACTCCAACTGCGGCGAGTCTACGGCTGCGTCCTGGCGTCACCTGCACGCATCAATCGTGCATAAGCTTATGGAAAGCTTAAAGGGTGGTGTAAGTGTGTGCAATATGAGCGTGCTTAGAATGCAGGGTCAGAGTAATGTGGAATCATGCTGATGAGTACATAAATGCAACTAGCCGTACCAAGGCTATGCAGTACAAGATATGAGTGCAATCGGCCATACCAAGACCATACGATGTAAGATGCAGCTCAAGCATGCCAACCCTCATCCAAATCCTCATGTCAATATAATTATCAGTCTGGATAATTACCGGGGTCTAGTACACTCTACGCCAGCTTATCGTCCCTATCCGGATGCACAACTGGAAGAGTGAAAGAGACCTCACTATCCGCCTGCCAATATCGGGCCCAGCTCGTCGATAACGGACCGATTTCTCAAGCTGGTCAAACTCAACCTAAAAATTGCCCCCTCACTCAGGCGGGTAAGGTCACACCCCTTTCCAACCGACCACGACACAGTGGGAGATGCGGCCTACTGGTATACGGCTCTCGTGCGCTCATGTATCCACTCGGTCTTGACGATGGAGTCATCCTCTGGTACCATCGGATTTAGGAATTTTCACCCAGGGACATCTATGGCGCCCGTATGCTAGAACCAAACATTTTCGGTATCCAATCCAGCCACCTATGATGTGTCTGTGGAGGCTATGGCCCTGGTATCTCTAGGGTATACAGTAACTACAATTACACAATGCAAGTACATGAGTCACACTACCAGTCATGCAACAGTCCTGCGTGAACCATGCGCTCATGTAGGGTAACTCCGCCTATTAGGGAGCCCATAAACAGTTCGCCCGAAGGCATATGCTATGATCAGTCACTTCTCAGACCAGTCATACATATGATGCGTATGATAATGAATCATGAATCTATATTAAACATGTATATAGGGATGGGCTCTGCGTATCACAGAGATGGGCCTAGACGGCCTACTTACCACAAGTATGGGCCTATCAGTGGGTCTTAGGGAGTGTGACAATGCGGACATTTAACCAACATTATCTTTACAATGTGGACGTCAAACCAACATTGTTCCCAAGGCACAGCCCGCCATGAAATATCATTACACAAACTATAGGGAATCACACATTGTAATGGACCTATATACATCTTATTGGGCCTTGACCCAACGGCCTTAGGTTCATTAAGTGGGCCGCCTCATATGGGCCTCTTATAAGTCAAGTGGGCCGCATCAATGGCCTCATGTACATTGCAATGGGTCATACTCCATGGGCCTTTAAAAACCTCACAATGGGCCTCGCAACCTGGGCCTCATATATATCAGAGTGGGCCTCGACAACGGGTCACCAATACATCGAATGGGCCTAAACTGTAAGACCCGTATCCTAGCCCGTACCGTTCCATATGCTTTTGTGGTCCTCTCGGTAGAATTTCGGTAAGTCATAATCTGTTTTCGACATTAGCACACAGCCCTGAGTCGTGTCCCGTATTCCAGAGTCAGATCGACCCAAGGCTTGTATCCTTGCGACTGCACCGTCACCGCGGTTCCGATGCCACGTCTCGTGCGCCGAGGCGATACCCAGGTCAGGAGATGTGGGCCTGCATTCGGTTCGAGAAAACGCCGCGCGTTGCAAATACTGAGAGAATCTCTACGTCACGTCACATCAATCAATTAATGTACAAATCAAGTACATATCCCATCAAACCCATCCCTCTCTCACCCACAAGTCAACATCACCCATACCTATCCCATCTCATTCTTACCAAAAAGTCAAGGCAACCCATACATCCCCATGTCATATCCCTTACACCATTCCTCTCTTTCATTTTTCTCATTTTCATTCCAAGCAACCCCATGAGAGGAGCAAACGTCCAAGCTCCATGAGAAAGCTAGGTGTGGCCCACCTCCCTATCTCCCATCCCCACCCTCCAAAATCAATCTTAATCGTTGAAATGCATTCCGTGGAGCTCTAGATCGCATCGGTTGAAGGAGGAGTCCGTGATCAAAGGTGGGTGTTTTTTTTTCTCTCTCTCTCCTTCCTTTATTTTATGGCCCACTTAATGAATGTACATGATGTCCAAATCGTCTATCAAATGGATCCCATAACCATCCAAACCATGCGGGCCCTACCTATGGTGATGGGAAACCACCAGTATCCCATTGATTCAAATCGGGTGGGCGACGTCCATGTGGGACCCACCTTGATTTTTAAATTCAAGTTGTCCGACCAGCGTCCCTAGACGCTGGACATGGACTAAGTGAAGCATGAACAGATAGTGGGTTTTTAGGATTTTTTATGGACCATTCATTTAGACCCCACCTTGATGTATGTATTCGATCCACACCGCCCACCCTTTTTCCCCGCTCATTTTAGGCATTGAGCTGAAAAATAAAACTAATCCGAATCTCTGGTGGGCCATGATGTAGAGAATAGTATTATGTAATGTTAAAATCGTTAGGGTTAATGTTTCTGTGCATCAAAACATACCTATATCGGGCTCATTGGACCTGTCCCGAGCCAGGGAATCCAGTGGATGGGTTGGATCGCCCTGGTGTAGACCCCACCTATCAAATTCCTTTGAAAAGCACAAATTAATATATATATATATATATATATCAGCAGCAGACGCTGGTGCTGTCAGCGTCCAGAGGACGCTGCAGCAAGCAGCTTCCGCTCCTTAGTTGGATGTAAGGTCCATGGCCCCACTACAGGTGCCACCTTGATGCTTGTTGAACATCAAAACCGTGCATTTGATAGGTCCCCTTTAATCAGTGGGTCACCCCAAAAATCATCTGTTCACGACACTTAGATGGCCCACACCATCTTAAATCATGTAAAGACAGGTTTAACATATAAAAGCACTCGCTGTGAGTGCCACTGTGATGTTTGGGTCTTATCCACACCGTCCAGATGGCTGGACGGTGGGACCCACCATTGATGTATTTTATATCCACGCTATCAATCAGGTGGACCACACTGCAACCAGTGAGGGATTGAACGTCCACCGTTGAAATCCCTTGGGAGCATAGAAGCTCTGGATGAATATAATAATCTTTTTTTTTAATCCAAGTCCCTGTGACCGTATGGACGGAATGGATGGAAATGAACGTTACGGTTGGCCCTGACGTACGTAGGGCCACCTTGATTTATGTGTTGGTGGGCCACGTGGATGTGGACCCTACTAAGATCTATGTATTGTATGTCCACACCGTCCGTACATCTAGCGGGGCCCACATCTAGTGTAGTCCAGACCGTCCATCTGGACGGTGGACCCGGCCACATGTGGGACGTCAGCAAGTTCCGTGGGACCCACCTTAAATATATGTGTCTCATCAACACCGTCCATCTGGACGGTGCCATGTATGGCCCCCACCTTACTGTATGATATATCTGCACTGTCCATTCGTGCAGGGCCCACCGTAATATAATTGTTTTATCTACACCGTTAGTCTAGGGGACTTATCACACGTGTGGTGTCCACACTGTCCGTGGATGTGGACCCCACATAATGTAGGTGCTTTATCCAAGTTGTCCAGCCCCTGGACGTGGGCCATGATGCATGTGTTGTAAATCTGAACCGTCCAGCGTTTCAGGACGGTGGGACGTGCCTTGATGTATGTATTCGGATCCACACTGTCCCTCTGGACGGTGTGGTATTGACCACACCCTGATGTATTTGTTCTTTGCCGCACGCACCGTCCATTGTTTGGACGATGGAAGACCTTAATTTATGTATTCTGTTCAAACACCCATCCATTTGGCAGGAGGGGCCCACCATGATATGTGTTTCATTCACGCTGTCCATGAGAAGGTGGGACCCACCGTGAAATATGTGTTTTACCACACCATCCAGACTCTGGACGGTGGGGCCCTCATCTAATGTATGTATTATATCTCACCATCCATCTGCGGTATTTTGCTACTGTGAAGACAACAGTAAGTTCCGTGGGTTCCACCTTGATTGTATGTATTTCGTATCAACCGTCCATCTGACAAGCTATGTGGGGTGCACCGTGATGCATTTGTGATCCACACCGCCCAGCTATCAGGTGGACCACACGATAGAAAATAGTGGTGAATTTAACGGCTAACCTTGAAACCATTTTAGGTCACAGAAGCTTTGGATCCGTATAAAATTTGTTTTTACCTCTTATTCAGGTCTTTGTGACCATATAATCAGATTGGATGGAGAGTATACGGTGGACCCTACCTCGATGTATTAATAACCCATCCATGAGGCCACCTGGATGTATTTGATGCCCATCTTGCAGGGTCCACACGTTGTCTAATGAGGCCCATGCGTCGTGACCCATTGTGATGTATTCGAGGCCCATGGGCAAGGCCCGACGTGATGTATTTCTGGCCCATTTGATAAGGCCTGATGTGATGTATTTTCGGTCCATATGTCAGGCCCATTGAGATGTATTTAAGGCCCACGAGTTGAGACCAATTGAGATATATTTGAGGCCCACTTGATTGTATTAGGCCCATATGTAGGGCCCATCTATTGTGCGTTTGAAGCCCATGGGTTGTGGCCCATTGTGATGTGTTCGAGGCCCATGGGTGAGGCCCATTGTGATATATATGTCCCTTGCGTGAGGCCGTGAGCCTACAGTACATTTGGCTTTATGTGGGCTACTCATTGGGAACAATGTTGGTTAAATGACCACATTAATGAGCAATAATGATTTAATGTCCACATTGTGACCTTCCCTTAGGTCTTGATAGGCCCATTCTCATCATTCTCTTAGTGGGTTAATCTTAATTAGTGGGCTTCATTCGTCGTAAACGAATGGTTTTGCACTATCGGATTTGATATAACCACGGTCGAGGCCGACTCTGATTGCTGTGACCGATTTGCTGACTCTGATCATCGATCGATCTGATTGTCTTGACCGATTTTTCGACTCTGATTATCGATCAATCCCGATTGTCGTGGCCAATTGCCGATTGCCGATTGATGTGACCGATTTGTCGACTTTGATTATTGATCGATTCAATTGTCGTGACCGATTTGCTGATTCTAATTATCGATCGATCCCAATTGTCATGGTCGATTTGCCCATCGTCGTGACCGATTTGCCGATTCTGATTATTGATCGATCCCGATTGACGTGGCCGATTACTGATTCTGCTTGTCGTGGCCGATTAATCAATTACTAATCGAGGCCGATTACTGATCGTGGCCGATTGTCGATTGACGTGGCCGATTGACCGATTACCGATCGTGGCTGATTACCGATTGACATGACCGATCTACCGATTCTGATTATCGATCGATTTCCGATTGTTGAGCCCGATTCCGGTTCCGCTTGTCATGGCCGATTATCGAGGTCGATTCCGATTGTCGATCCCGATTGTTGAGGCCCTGTGTGATGTATATACGGCCCGTATTTGAGGTCCATTGCGATGTGTATTCAGCCCGGTTGTAAGGCCCAACATGATGTATATTAGGCCCATGTGAAAGGCCCATCGTGATGTGTATTAAGCTCTTGAGTGAGGCCCATGGTGTTGTATATTTGGCTCTTGTATGAGGTCATGGGTCCACTATATGTTAGATCTATAAGGGCCATTCCTCGAGGGCAATGTTGGTTAAATGTCCACATTGTCGAGGTCGATTATCGATGCCAGTTATTGATACCGATTATGAGTATGTGACAGCATTACATCATGATACATGCCCATACGCATCATCTGCATGTTTGTTATGAGATGTGATTGATCATTGCATATGTCATTGAGCATATTGTTATGAGACTCCCTGATAGGCGGAGGTTATCTCACATGAGCGCACGGTTTGCCCAGGATTGATGTATGACTCATGCATCTTGCATTATGATTACTATACGCCCTAGCGACATCAGGGCTGTAACCTCCGCAGGCATATCATGGATGGCCAGAGGAGACACCGAAAATGTTTGGTTCTAGCATACGGGCGCCATAGATGTCCCTGGGTGAAAATCCCTAAACCTCCGTGGCCAGGAGACGCCCCAACGTCGAGACCGAGTGGATACATGAGCGCCCGAGTGCCAAATACCAGGAGACCGCGTCTCCCACTGTGTCGTGGTCGGTTGGGAGGGGGTGTGGCCTTACCCGCCCGAGCGCAGGGGGCATTACTAGGCTGAGTCTGACCAGCTCGAGGAATGGGTCCGCTATCGACGTGCCGGATAGGTATTGGCAGACTATTGGCCAGGCGAATAGTGAGGTTTCTTACGCTCACTTGGACTATACGGCTGGGAGAGCGGCAGTGTCATTTGGAGTGTACTAAACCCCGGTGATGATCCCAGAGATGAACTATACTGATATGTGGACTTATTGAGTAGGATTTGCATACTCATTCATTCATTCATTCACTATCCACTCGGGCTGGTGGTGCGTAACTATTTGTTATGTGAACTTTCGTTATGGCAAGGATTTCGGTTGGGACGTGCAACTAACCTGAGATCAGGAGTTTACCACATTGAGTCTGACTATTCAAAATTAGGTATGGGACTGGTTTAGATATAAGTCCTTTGTGGTGGACCCCGTAGCATGCAATACTGCGTACTACCATCACGACTTCACACTCCAGCATGGTTATTCCATTCGCATCGCATATTGCAATACATCAACGGCACATGGTATTTTGGGTTTGTGTGTCTGCATTTATGTAGTCTAGATACGACGCCTGATATTTGGCTCTTTATGACTCATCATTTGCATAGCTGATCTGCATTATGTACTCTGATATTATTTAACTCATGATCTTGTTAGTATTTCTGCTTACTCTGATAATTCATGATCTTGTCAGTATTTCTGCTTATTCTGATATTGTACGATTTATGAATTACCAGTATTTTCGGTATTGTACGATGATGGCATTGTATCGAATACTTGGCACTTACCTTGTGCACACACTTACACCACCCTCTAAGCTTTATATAAGCTTATGCACGATAGATGCGTGCAGGTGATGTTAGGTTGCAGCAGTGTTGAGCTTGGAGCGTGCAGTGGTCTTCTGGAGCTTGATTTTTTATTTATGTATTCCCTTCCAGCATTATATTCAAATGATTATTAGTGGATATGTGATGATGATGTTGCCTTTGTGAATTGGGTAATCTTGTGGTTATGCTTGTTACGAGTTAAATGTACAAAAAAATCTTCCTTGTAGGATCCCAGGATCGGAATCTGGTGTATGGACGCTAGGAGCCGAGAATGAGGTACTACGGAGGCTGTCGGCACCGGATTCGGCGATTGGGATTCCTGTGAATCCGATTTCCGGGTTTGGGGCATGACATAAACTCATGGGCCTTATGTATATATCAAGGTGGGTCTCAACAACGGCCATAAATACATCAATATGGGCTCCATCACATGGGCCTAGGGCCCACCATAATATTTATTTGAAATCCAACCTACTCATAAGGTCACGGGACCAGGGCCCACCATAATATTTATTTGCCATCAAACCTGTTCATATGGTCACGCAGACCAGGGCTCACCGTAATGTTTGTTCTCCAGCCAACCTGTTGACAGGGTCACGTGGACCTGGGGCCCACCGCAACGTTTATTTTCATCCAATCTATTTATAAGGTCACGTGGACCTGGAGGCCCACAGAAATATTTATTTATCATCCAACCTTTTCATAAGGTCATGTGGACCAAGGCGGGGCCCACCAAAATGTTTATTTGTCACCTACCCTGTTCACAGGGCGTCACGACTAGGGAGGGGGCCCATTGAAATGTTTATTTGCCATCGAAATGTTTATTTGCCAACCAACCTGTTCATAAAGTTACGTGGGCCAGGGGCCCACAGTCATGTTTATTTCCACCCAACATGTTGATTGGGTTATGTGGACAGGGAGCCGACGTGATGTGGTTCACCAATCCAGCCCACTCATTATGTGGGTCCCACCAAACTGACGATCCAGACCAAGTTTCAGCCTTATCCAAACTTTGGGTAGGCCCCACCAAGTGGTTTTATATGTTTTAGGCATGTCTTCACATGGTTTAAGATAGTATGGCCCACCTGAGATCCGTATACGGCTGATTTTTGGGATACCCCATAATTTAAAGGGGAACCATCAAATGCAAGGTGCTGATGGTCGAAACACACCATGGTGGGGCCCACGGCTGGAGCCGTGAGGGCCAGCCGGTCCACCCGTTCGCCAGCATCCTTGGTGGGGCCAAACCACCCGTCCGCCCACGTCTGACAGCAGCAGCAGTTGCTATCGTTTTTATTTTTTTATTTTTTTATTTTTATTTTTTTCTAGATGGGACCCACATTAATCAGATCTACTTCGTCCATTGCATGTGTCCCACAATATTAGGGGTCCACACCAAGTTTCAGGTGGGTCCAAGCTTCTTGTGGACCCCAGCAATCATTATTTTAAAGTTTTAACAAAAATA
Organism: Magnolia changhungtana; assembly: GCA_030180095.1. NCBI lineage: Eukaryota > Viridiplantae > Streptophyta > Magnoliopsida > Magnoliales > Magnoliaceae > Magnolia > Magnolia changhungtana. The sequence continues at coordinate 3,888,881 of JASAUF010000579.1, forward strand.
CTAGCATTCTCAACGCCACGGCCCGCTAGAAAATGGGATCGGCTTCATTTTTCGGCTCAACGCATAAAATGAGTTGGAGAACGGAATGGACGGCGTGGATCAACCCCATACATCAAGGTGGGGCCTGCATGAGCAGCCCACCCCAAAAGTAAATTTTTTTTTTTAAAAAAAAAAAAGCTTGGAAGTACACGCCCATGTCAGCGCACGCACTCAATGTTACCAGCACGTCTAGCATCCCTGGACGCTGGACGGCATGGACACAACACAGACATCATGGCTGGGCCCCATGCATAGGTGGCCCACGATCACCAAGGTGGGTCCCACATGGACATGGCCCACTTGATATTTATGGTTTCCTCCATCTTGGCCCGCTAATGGGCTGGATGGCGTAGATTCAACCCATTCATCCAATGGGTCCCACATGAACTATATGATTCATGGTGGGCCTCATCACCCTTCATCATCATCACCATTCATATAAAGAGAGAGAGGGAGAGGGAGAGAGAGACGGTGATAGAGGGGAGGGACCCGCCACTATGGGCCCTCCATTGATACAATACATAGATCAAAATGGGTCCCACTAACAAGTAGGCCCTTAAATGGAAATCAACGGTAGATCACCCACCTCTTATACTCCTCCTTGCTTCCTTGTACTCCTATGCTCCTTTGCTTGACTTTTAATGGTGGATGATGGACTTTTGATAGTGTGGATGAGAGATGAGAGTGTAGGGGAAAGTGGACCAGCTTGGGAAAGAGCTTGGACGTATGGAATTTTTTTATTGCTTGGAGAGATTTGAGAAAAATGAGGGAGAAAGAGAAGTGATGGGAGATATGGATGGAAGGGATGGGTGGAGTGGTTGTAATAAATGGAGATGGGTCGAGTTGAAAAATGGGTAAAGGAGGGATGGTGAGTGGGGAGAGAGAGTGGACTTATGGTAAAGGAAGGAGTGGTCATGTGTACTTGTTGTTGGGTGAGGTGGCATGGAGGTATGGTGGTGTACTTGACTTGATTGATGGGACATCTCGTATAGATTCCCTCGTAATTCACAATATGCGGTGTTTCTTCAGAATAAACGCAGACTGACATCTTCCAACCTAGGTATCAGTTCAGTGCGTGAGTCGCGGCGTTGGAACCGCGGCGACGGCGCGGTCGCTAGGATACAAGTTTCAGTTCGAGCCAACTTTGGTATGCAGGACTCGGCTTAGGATCGCTCACAACATCGGAAACGGGTCGAGGATTGCCGAAATTCGACCGGTAGGATTGCGGAAGTCTACGAAACGGTACGGACTAGGGTACGGGTCTTACAACTCTCCCTTCCAAATAAAAATTTTGTCCTCAAAATTTACACAATCATCGCAACTAGTCATAACTCATAATAGAAGAGGAAATAAGGCATCGTTATATAAAATCAAAGGCAATATACAAGATACAGTATATGATCAATCATCAAAGAGATGAGGATAGCGCTCTCGAATCTCGGCCTTGCGCTCCCAAGAGGCCTCATCAACAGAATGGTGACCCCACTGAACTTTCACCAAGGGTATGACCTTGGTCCGGACGACCTGCTCCTTCCGATCAAGGATACGAACTGGCTGCTCAATGTAAGAAGCGTCCTCATGAACCTCTAATGGCTGCCAATCAATAACAGGAACGATGTCTGACCCGCACTTCCTCAACATAGAGACGTGGAAAACGTTGTGGACGCCAGACGACTGCGGTGGTAAGGCAAGCCGATAGGCCACAGCGCCAATGCACTTAGTGATCTCGAAAGGTCCTATGAATCTCGGGGCAAGCTTGCCCTTCGCTTCAAATAGAACCACGCCCTTCATGGGGGAGACCTTGAGATACACATGGTCCCCTACATCAAACTCCAAGGGACGACGTCGGAGATCAGCAAAACTCTCCTGTCGACTCTGAGCTATACGCATCCTCTGCCTGATGATATCAATAGCCTCTGAATTCTCCTGTATAAGCTCGGGACCTAGGAGACGCCGCTCTCCAACCTCGGTCCAATAACTCAAAGATCTACACGGTCTGCCATACAATGCCTCAAAAGGAGTCATGCCAATGGTCGCCTGATAACTGTTGTTGTATGTGAACTCAGTCAATCGCAGATGCTCATCCCAGCTACCACCAAAGTCAATCACGTAGGCCCGAAGCATATCCTCAAGGATCTGGTTGACCCTCTCGGTCTGGCCATTGGTCTGCAGATGGTACGTGGTGCTGAGCAGCAAATCAATCCCCATCGCTCTCTGAAAGCTCCTCCAAAACTGAGACGTAAACCTCGAATCTCGGTCAGAAACGATCGAGACTGGAACGCCATGCAGTCTCACGATCTCCTCAATAAATAACCTCGCAAGCCGATCCAAAGGCCAAGTCGCACGAATCGCAAGAAAGTGTGCCGACTTCGTCAGACGATCAACGACAACCCAGATGGCGTCATGACCGCGCTGAGTCCTTGGCAAACCCATGATAAAATCTCTAGATATGTGCTCCCACTTTCACATCGGGAGGCTCAACAGCTGCAATAGACTAGGGGGTCTCTGATGATCGGCCTTAACACGCTGTCATGTGTCACACTCGGCCACAAAACTAGCAATCTGGCGCTTCATCCCCTTCCAGAAATACTGTCTCCTCATATCACGATACATCTTCGTCGAGCCAGGGTGGATAGAAAATCGCGATCGATGTGCCTCGGTCATAAGATCTCTGCGCAACTCTAAAATATCCGGGACACATAATCGGCCTCTGAAGCGAAGTCCACCATCGGAATTAATCTGCCAATATGTCTGACTCTCAGATGTTGCCTCTGCTCGGTAATCCTGTAACGACCCATCCGTCTGCTAAGCCTCGATCACCCTTGCTACAAGAGAGGTTGAATCGACAGGCTCGATAGCTGAACGATAGAAGATTGCAGACCAAAATCAAAGTCGTACTCTGCTATATCCTCGAGCATCCTCGACTCCTGAATCATCATGTGTGCCACCAGGCCTCGCGGCTGACGGCTGAGGGCATCCGCCACCACGTTTGCCTTGCCTAGGTGGTACTGGAGGTCAAAATCATAGTCTTTCAGAAGCTCCATCCATCGTCTCTGTCTCATGTTCAGCTCGGACTGAGAGAATAGATACTTCAAGCTCTTGTGGTCAGAGAAGAGCTCGAACCTGACACCATAGAGATAGTGTCTCTACACCTTTAGTGCGAAGACAACTGCTGCCAGCTCCAGATCATGCGTAGGGTAGTTCAGCTCTTGGACCTTGAGCTGACAAGACGCGAAGGCTACAGGTCTGCCGTGCTGCATCAGGACAACACCTAAACCAATATGTGAGGCATCGGTAAATACAACAAATCCATCACTCCCAGAGGAAAGAGTAAGGACAGGAGCAGACGTCAGACGGTCCTTCAGCTCCACGAATGCCTGCTCACATGTGTCAGTCCAAACAAAATCTGCACCCTTCCGAGTCCACCTAGTCATCGGGGCTGCGATACGAGAGAAGCCCTCTATGAAACGTCGATAGTATCCCGCTAAACTAAAGAAACTGCGGATCTCGGACGCAGTCGTGCGCTGGTTCCACTGACGCATTGCCTCAACCTTCGAGGGGTCTACTACGACACCCTCCCTCGTCACCACGTGAACGAGGAACTTCACCTCCTCCTGCCAGAACTCACACTTCTCCAGCTTCGCATACAGCTGGTGGGCACGGAGGGTCTGCAATGCGATCTCCAGATGCTGCATATGATCCTCACGAGTCCTCGAATATATCAGAATGTCGTCGATGAAGACCACAACAAACTGATCGAGATATGGACGGAAGACCTCGTTCATCAACTGCATCAAGACCGCGGGTGCATTGGTCAGTCTAAAAGACATAACCTGAAACTCAAAATGACCGTAACGCATCCTGAAAGCCGTCTTCGGGATGTCCTCCTCTCGGACACGAATCTGATGATAACCGGAACGCGGGTCAATCTTCGAAAAGAACTGTGCACCCTGCAGCTTCGGGATGTCCTCATCAACGCTATATAGCTGCTGTGTTGTGCGAAGACGAGCACTTCGCTCCTCGAGCTCCGAGTTGTACGAACGGTTCAAAGGAGATCAAAGTTATATGGCCCCACAGTGATGTATTTATTATATCTATATCGTTCATATAATTTTAGAGATCATTATAGAGCATTATCCAAAAAATGAATAATATCCAAAGATCATCTGGACCACTCCACAAATAGCAGCAGAGAATAATTTTCACCGTTAAACAATTCGTGTGGTCCACTTGATAGTTAGATCTATCTTATTTTCCGTCTCAAGCCTTAAGACGAGCTTGCCTAATGGATGGACAGTTTGGATATAACACATACCCCATGATCAAACCCACAGAACTTGCTAACATCAATACAACAAGTCAGCAATGCACTGTGCACAGCTACACTTGCGTGAAAAGCACGTCACTGCACTTTCGTGCAGTGCACGTCAACACTAGAATATGTCCGATAAAAGCACGGATACGGTAGACGGACAGTTCTTTCAGAGCCATGTGGGGCCCACCTTGATGTATATGTTTTATCTAAGTTGTTCATCCATTTTGACATATCATTTTAGGCCTTGAGCACAAAAAGGCGGTATATTGAAGGCTGAAGCAGACCACACCACATGAAATAGTTGGATTAAATTTACACTATTTGAATCGTACCCAACCCGATCCGACTCGGTTTCCCTGATCAAGTCAGACTCAGTTCGGGTCAGGCCAACCATGCATCGGATCGGTCCGAGTCAAGTGACTCGGACTCGGTCCCGGATCGGATCGAGTTTTGGGTCAGGCCATTGAGATTTTAGATTGGATCGAGTTGGACCCAATTTGATCTGATCCGAACCAATGCCCAGCTCTAATCACAGATAATGTATGGTATTCCGATTCACTGACCCTCATCTTTCACCATTTCAACACATCAAAGTCGGATCGCATTATGATTGGCTCATTGAGGTACAATTCTAGCTCTGATTCTTTAGTCTGAACTCCTATTTGTTCTTGTGCCAAGTATGACATGTATTCATTTAGCACATCCTCATTATCAGGTACAGCAACATCCATATCTCTACTTTCTTCAACACCTGCTACTAGTAAAGTAGTGGCATACAAATTGTATAAATCTTTGAGGGCTTGACGAACCTTGAAGGTCTTCGTTGCCGCTCTTTCAGGAGGATAAATCTTCATGAAAATAAACTTGACTACGCCCATATTACAGTGAGAATCAAGAGCAACTGCTAAGGACATCAACAAATGACATTCGTTCCAATATTTATCGAACTTCATCTTCATACCAATTGTCATCTAGCATATGAAATCTGGACCCGCACTGATATTTTCTGTAGAGCATCCTTAATCTTCCAAAGAGATAGAAGAAACAGATTCGCAGTTGGATACTTATTCTTGAAAAAAATCTTTGTGCAATCGTAAAAAACTTTGAGAAAGGTGTGACTTGTTTTGCTTTGGTCCAATCATTTGTGCTCGGCAACCAAGAATACGATCTGTCATGCGCCGCATATTCAGAAAATGCAAACTGTAATTCCATTGTCATATCTAACATTTCATAAGTCGAGTTCCAACGTGTACACACATCCAACTTTAACATTTTTTTAAATATAACATTTAAACGTTGGATGATGTCATTCCATACACTTAGTCTTGATGGCGACCCCCTTATATATTTCACACTTTCTCTTATATTCTCTATAGTGTGGTTAATTTCTTTTAGCCTTTCTTGTATAATCAAATTTAGAATATGGGTACAACATCTGACCTGGAATATTTTTTCATAAAAAAATAAATTTCTTATTGCCCTGAATTGGTTATGATGAAATGACACTGTCATTTGCTGAAGCATTATCTAAAGTTATCGGTGAAATTTTCTTCTCAATGCCCCAATCTCATAGAAAATTATAAATGCAATTTGAAATAAGTAAACCAGTATGTGGAGGAGAAAGATTGCGGAAGTTCAAAATTCTTTTGCAGAGTTTCCAATTTGCATCTACATAGTGAGCGGTTAATGAAATGTATCATTTTCTTTGATTAGACGTTGTCCATAAATCAAACCTTAAACTTATTGTGGATACTTAAGCCAAAACTTCTTTCAGTTTCATCTTCTCCTTTACGTACATCTTCATGCACTCTCTCTGGACAGTGATACGGGAGACATTTTCGGCTCAAGGGTTAAGGAATTGACAAAAAGACCTAAACCCTTTACTTTTTATCATTATGAAAGCTTTTTCTTTAAGAATCACTAATCTAGCATACCACTCTTTCAGCTTTTCTTTATCAAACTTATAAGTGACACTACGCCTTGTGAGTCGTGCCCTTCTAACGTTGTAAATGACAACAATTGTTGGCCTGGAGGAGAGAGGACACGTATTCAAATGTCTATTTAAATGTGTTGTAGATCCTCCTGGAATGTAACGCCCTGAAAATCGGGGATCGAGCAGGAGCTCAACTCCTGAGTTCCAACGCATCACTTTTGCAACATAGAAAATGATGATTAAATGTTGTCTGTATTAGCACATTAAACATGAATGGGATTACACTAAATCAGCATATCATACTCCAAAGACAGTTAAATTACGAAAGCGGAAGACTGTGATAAATATATAAAGCATATAAGTGATTGTAAGTCCCTAGAGTATGAACATCACCAGGTTAAATAATTACATGTAAAACTTATAAATATACAAAATGATAAAGTGTAATGTCATCTATCCATATCCCTGTAGCCCCGATACGCAACTCCAGGTCTATATAGACCCGCTAGAGAGTTGCATGTAAGAGAACTCCTCCTCGTTATTATAGAAGACAGGCTCCATCTCGTAAGCCTCATCATCACCTGAAACTACAACGGAGTCTGGTTGGTGTTTTAAAACACCATCCCAGAGTGGGAGTGAGTGATCAACTCAGTGGAGCTATAAGGCAAAGGTTAACATGTTATCAATTCAGTCAAGCAGTAATGATAAAGCAATTCAACAAGCATTCCTAGGTACTCTGGTTAATGCAAGGATGATATGTGTTAATGATGGATGCCCTCGCCTACACTCCCTCTGCAACATTATCTCATGATCGTGCATGCATCCCTTCCTCTGTGCTCAACTCCTACGCCAAAGGCACATGTAATGTTGTGCATGATCGTGTTAGCCCAGTCTTTTATTAGACCTATTTATGAAGCAGGTTCGGGAAGCTAAAGTACCTCCCCTTATATCATTGACCCAAACAATGATCCATCTAGGATCGTCAATCCTAGTTAATCACATACGATAGGCAAGTTATAGGGCAACGTCACCCCTAATTTAAAAGTAGTGGACAGGCAAGTTCAGGTCACTACGAAGAGGCTCGTCACCTCAGCGTAAGCCTTAGTTTATACTCGAGGTCACTACGGGAAAGGCTCGTCACCTTAGCGTAGGCCGACAGCTCGAATACAGTGTCCCATATCACCGTATTCGGCTCACGAATTTAGGTTGCTTACTAGTCACTACGGGGAGGCTCGTCACCCCAGCGTAGGCCGACAGCTCGATCACGGTGTCCCATACCACCATGCCCAGCTCATGAGTCTTAACGGATCGAGGTACCAAGGTTATATGGGCTTTTCGCTGGTAGGTTTGGTACCTTAGATTCAATCAGTAGTGTCCATACATGGCGAACATACATTGGGCCAATCGGGTTACTTGACAAGCTCGACTAGTACGAGCGTACGTTGAATTAATCGACATGGAGCGCGTAAGTACTCCTCATGGCCTAACCACTGTCGACAAACGACGTACGACTCGGATTCATCGAACGTATCTTGCGTGGCAAAACGACCTCGACTACTAATTTGGGAATCGTTACAGATTGCCCGGACTATGCAGTAGTCCCAATCATATTCAAACATAAATGACATTCTTCTATGATAGTTAAACAACATGTGACCAATAATTCAAATATAAATCTCATATAGGCATTTTAACGAACACAAAGAGTACACGTTAACATACATAGGCATTCATCCATAAAACACGTAGTAGTAAGATAGGTTATATGAAGGAAATTGTGACTATAGATAAGGGAATTGAGAATCCTATCTTAATGCCCTCATTAAATACACTTCAACAAGCATTTTTTCATTCAGGAATTTTATCAAACACTTAGATTACACATATCAACGTACATGTAATATAGTAGTTATAACAGGTATTATAACAAATCCTTTCATAACGGATTTACCACACATAAAATAAGCATATTTTCTCACTCAATAACCATGGCAAGCACAAATCCTAATTCCATATTCATTCAGACATTTAAACAAACACATGGAAGGCATTATTTTCAACATAGTTCATATATATATATGTGTAATACGTGAAAACATCGTATCTAAGCATATGTGATAGCAATCAAGTTAGTCATAAACCATTAACTGACATTGAAAGCCTTGAAAACTATAACCTATATGTTTATAGTCCGCACCTTTCGTCGGTAAACTCGTATCGAACTCAGTTCGAACACTACGTCTTTGTATACGACACAACGGCTACCTGAATCACGAAATAGGCTAGCTATTTCGCCGATTCTACTATTTGGATTCCTAAATCAGATTAGAGTTAGGATTTCTTACTGAAAAATGAAGTCAGAATCGCCAGTGTAGCAATACAGGTAAGATGATTTGGCACATGGAGCGGTGGGTTCGAATCTCAGCAACTATCTCACACTCTCTCTCACTTCTCCTCACCTTTTTCTCCTCTTTTCTCTCTTCTCTTTCCTAGGATTTTGCAAATTCGTATGGAATGAGAGAGGGATGGGTTTAGGCCCTTATATAGGCCAAGAACTGATCTAAATGGCCTCAGGGCCATGGTATACTTAGGTTATAACCAAAGAGTGACTATTTTGGTCCAATGGAGCCCATCTGGAGGCCACTTTTTTGCATACAGTCTGGGAAAAGTTCCCTGACATTGGATCTTTGATAGGTTAAGTTTTTGGTTCGATCGGATCAGTGGATCGACCGTGGAGGACCCGGTCATCGCCACTCGATCAAGGCCACAAGTACATTGACATGTGTTGAAAAATTTTCCAGATCCGAAGGTGTAGTTGGGTTAGAATTTGACAGTCTGAAACCTTAAATTTGGCCTGTAAGTGAATGACTCAAATCACTTAAATCTGAGTTTATTTTCTAAAGATATTCGCATTTCTACACACTTCGCTCCGGGCTCAAGTTGTGCGTTTCTTGATACTATTTGCACTTGATTTTTGAGATGGCTGTCAAGCCCATTAAGGCAGTCATAACTGTATAGTTTCGCAGTAATCGGACTTTCGACGCGCGGTCCAGGTCCGATACAGAGTTTCAATGTGCTCCCGATGGCAACTGGGTTTTGAGATTGGTCCTAGGTTTTTAGGCAATGTAGCGTTAGCAATTCTACTAGTTTTGAGTCTTGCAGTTCATATAGAAAGTAGTTCAAGCTAATTCTACTAGTGATTGAGTTTAACACTTAGTTAATTTTCGTCTAATTACTAAAGGATTTGGTCCTAAGTGATTTCTGCTTGAGGTGGTACTCGGGTCTTTGTACGGATTTTTCCGAGACATTACATGGAATCTTGTTGTATAATGACTTACAATAATTACACTTTATCTTCATCACATCATTAACTATGACTTCTTCGAAGTCATCCCATACTGATGATCTCTTCTTCCCTTTACCTGCGGTTGTAGACGTGTCTCCCTCTACGATTATAGGAGATGTGACCAATGCACCTGCTCTGGGGGTATTTGGGCTTTCGTCTTGACTAGTCATCATCTATAAAATAAAGTTCTTGATATGTTATAATCTTCCCTATATGGCTATACCTAGGCCGCTAGACGGGCATACTTGCTTAACTATTTAAATCAGTCACCCATTTAAGGTTGGATAAATTGTAATGCCTTCATTTTTCAATTTAAATGCTACGTCGAAATTTTGGCAGCATCTTCCCTTATCTATCCAAAATATATTCATCCTGTATTTGATTCCCATGTCAATCATCAACACAAAGTGTGGACATTTGACAACGGAAATAAATACATGAAATATATCCAGAGAGAAAAAGGAGAGACGAAACAAGAACAGGCATGTGCATTTAAATTGGAATAAATGAAGACATTACAATCTATATAACCCCGAACTATCCAAAAATGGGGCAATTCGAGGATTTCTATCTCCAAGAACACATTGTATCTATGTCTAGCAATATAGAAATCCTCAAATGGGTAACTGATTATCCATCCTTATTCCTTAACTAAATAAAAAACAACTTAACTAATTAAAAAATTAACATTTATATCTATCTAAATAAAATAATATTATAGTCACAAATTCACAATTATCACAATTTAACAAATTAAAGACAATTTAACTAAAAAACAACTAAAAAATTAAAGACAATTATCAATTAACAATTTAGCACTAAACAGTTAACAAACATAACTTCACTAATAAAGGAAAACAATATAACAATTAGAGGTGTACATTTTAACAATTTATAAACAAGTTAACTCAAAAATAACCTAAGCAATTAAATTGTAAATTAACACTTACAAGTTACATGATAATTGATACATCTATGATCTAACCATCACATTATCTAAACCAAATCATCCATAAATCCATCGCATACATCCATCATCCATAATCATAAATGATAAATTCATAAATTCATCCCATACATCCATCATCCATAAATCTAACGATCCTTCCCATACATCCAACCATCCTCCCATACATGATACATCCATGATCCATCATCATTAAAATCAATAATATATATATATAATATTATAATTATAAATAGAGGTTCGTTTGCCCAGTGGTCGCTAGTCAGATGGGTTTAGACTGTACTAGGTTCGTCTGGCCAGTGGTCGCTGGTCGGATGGGTTCCACTGCTCGAACGGACACTACTCACCGGAAAAAATGGAGAGAGTGGAGGAGATGACTCACTTTGGGAGAGGATGTGAGACCCGTATCCTAGCCCGTACCGTTCCGTACGCTCATGCGGTCCTCCGGGTCCAATTCCGGCGACCCGTGATCTGTAATTGGCGTTTACGCACGATCCTGAGTCGTATCTCGTATTCCTGAGTCGGCTCGACTCGAAACTTGTATCTTTGCGACCGCGCCGTCGCCGCGGTTCCGACGCCATGTCTCGCTCGCCGAGGCGATATCCAAGCCAGGAGATGTGGACCTGCGATCAGTTAGGAAAAATGCCGCGCTTTGTAAAATCCTAGAGAACATCACATCCATCCCATCAATCCCATTAATCAAGTACACATCACCTCACATGTCAAGTCCATGCCCCATCCCCAAGCAAACGCTAAAGTCAACTTTCTCTTACAACCAAGTACACCCATCCATCACTCACCATCCTTCTCTCCCATCACCTCTCTCTCTCATTCTCTCTCTCCATTTTTAAGCAACCCTAAGGAGAGGAGAAAGCTCCAACGTCCAAGGAAGAGAAGCTTAGTGTGGCCCACTCCTTACCACCCAATCCAACCCTTCAAAGCCAATCTCAACCATTAAATCGACCCCCCTTGGAGCTCTAAAGCCTATAGGCGGAAGGAGGAAGGAAGGAATTTGAGGTGGGTGATTTTTTGAATTGATTTTGTGATTTAAGGGCCCACTTGTGGTGGGACCCATCTTGATGTATGATTTGTATCAAAGAGGGGGGCCCATAGTGACGGGGCCCCTCCACTACTCCGATCTCTCTCTCTCTCTCTCTCTCTCTCTCTCTCTCTCTTTTCATGATGACCGTGTGGCCCACCTAATTTATGTGTGCAAACCAGGCCCATCTATTTGGGACCAAGCTTGGACAAGGTCTTTGTAGGCCACACCGTGATGTATTTATCCACACCGTCCAGGCCATCTGGACGGTGCTGGACCGGCTGAGACGGTGGGGATTCATCTTGCACATGGGCCCCTTTTTTCTAAAAATGGAAGTGGATTGGCTGGTGTAACTCACTAGCAGCCATTGCTGCTGCTGCCTTTGACGTCAGCAAGGTTTGTGGGACCCTCATGACATATGTGTTTCATCCTAACCGTCCATTTAAGGACAGTGGACCAACAACCCCATTTGGGAGGGTCTGATCGTGAGATATGTGTTATATCCAATGCCATCCGTCTATTTTGGTAGATGAGGGGCCACACATGAGGTATGGGTCTTATAACACCGTCCATCCAAATGTCCAGTGTCTGGACACTAGACACGCTGGACTGGATCATATATATAATAATAAATATATATATATATATATATAAATAATATTATATATTTGTATATGGTGGGCCTCATGTGGGAACCACCTGATGAAGTGGATTAGCTAGTGCGTCTTACACCAGCAACTTGCTAGACGTCAGCAAGTGCTGCGTGGACCCACCATGATTTATGTATTTTATTTGCGCTGGCCATCTGTGGGCTCACCCCACACGTGCTGCACGTGTGAGGGGTGGGGCCCACCTTGTTTGCATGTGTTGCATCCAACTGTCCACCCATTTGAGGACGCAGACCCACCACCCTAATGTATGTGTTTTACATCTAGACCGTCTAGATTGTGTTGGACGGTGCTGGATAATGTTTGGACGGTGCAGATTTACGTGGACAATGTTTGGACGGTGGAGATTTACATGGGTAGTGTTTGGACAGTGTTGTCCAATGTTTGGACAATGCTAATTTACATAGACAATATTTGGGTGATGCTGATCATCATTAGGGTGCTATGTGCCCCATAGAATGATAGTGTACAGTGATACACATGTTGCACCTGCAACTATTTAAATGATTTTATTTGTAATCCAAGCTCCCACTTGAGGCCCACTTTGATGTATCATGTGGCTCATCTGTGAGACCCACCTTGATATATTTGTAGCTCATCTATGAGGCCCATTAGTGCGGCCCATTGATGCAGCCCACTTGATGTGTATGAGGCCCATTAGTGCGGCCCATTGACGCAGCCCACTTGATATGTATGAGGCCCATTAGAGCAGCCCATTGATGTAACCCGCTTGATGTGTATGAGGCCCATGTGCAGGGCCCACCTATGATGTATATTAGGCCCATGTGTAGGGCCCACCTATTGTGTATTTGAAGCTCATGGGTTATGACCCATTGTGATGTATTCGAGGCCCATGGGCATGGCCATAGTGATGTGTTTATGACCCATATGATAAGGCCCATTGAGATGTATTTCTAGCCCATGTATTGTGGCCCAACTGACATATATGGGGGCCCATGTATTACGGCCCACTGTGATGTACATGAGGTCCATGAGCGAGGCCCAATGTGATGCATATGCGGTCCATAAGTGAGGCCCATAGTGATGTGTATTAGGTCCTTGTGTGAGGCCATGGGCTCACAATACGTTTGACTCTATGTGGGCCACTCCTTCGGAGCAATAATGGTTAAATGTTCACATTGTGACCTTCCCTTTGTAAGACTGATTACCGATTCTGATTGTTGAGGCCGATTGTCAAGGCCGATTCTGATTGTCGAGGCTGATTCCGATTGTTGAGGCTGATTATCGAGACCGATTCCGATTGCCGAGGCCGATTGTCGAGCCGAATATCGAGGCCGATTGTCGAGGCCGATTATCGAGGTCAATTATCGATACCGATTATGAGTATGTGACAGCATAACATCATGATACCTATACCTTGGAGCCCACCTTGTGTATATATTGGGCCCCATAGGGAAGTTTAGTTTATTGTGCGATAAAGAGGGTAAGGAAGCCTTCTTATTGCACTTAGACTCGGATCTGCCCTCGGTGGGGGATATTGTGATGCTCCATCACTGTGATCACATGTGGGTGGACACTGAGTGGGCGAGGCATGATGACCTATGCGAGCTACCAGTGATTGGCAGGCTACTGTGCTAGCAAGCTACTGTGCACACAGTGAAGGCTAAGCTTTGTCCCACATCAGGAGCACGTCCGATGTTGTGATGGCGATAAGTTGGATTCTTTCCTTAACTATCATGACGCGTTTTAAATCAGTGAGCCTATCTTGATATTTGGACTAGAACCGCTGTCCTTCTTTGCACCCCCATCATTCGTATGCATGTTGTGATGGATGATTGATCAAAGCAGATGTTATTGGGCTGAGATGTTTTTGAGACTCCTTGTAAGACAGAGTTATCCCCACATGATCGCGTGATATGCCCAGGTTTGATGTATGGCCTAGATGAGGTTGATGGTATTCGTGGCTCTTCAAGATTTGCATATTACATTACATCCGCAGTATATGACATTCTGGGTTGATATGTTTCTCATTTATATGTCCTAGATGAAGCTGATGGTATTCGTAGCTCTTCAAAATTGCATATTGCATTGCATTCTCAGTATATGATATTGGGCTTACCATGACTCCGCATTGCATAGCTGATCTATATTGTTTTCTCAGTATATGATATTTATGCTTTGCATCATATAGTCTAAATAAGGCTAATGGTAATTGTGGACTTACCAGCATGTTTCCGTTTACTTTGATATTCACATGCTTAAACTTATCTTGTGCACACACTTTCACCACCCTCTAAACTTTCTATAAGCTTATGCACGATAGATGCGTGCAGGTGGCGTTAGGTTGCAACAACGTTGATCTTGGAGCGTACAACAGTCTTCTGGAGCTTTGATTTTGTCATATGTATTTCCCTTTCTGCATTGTATTCAAATGTTAATATTAGTGGATATGTGATGATGATGTTGCCTTTGTGATTTGGGTAAATTTGTGGTTATGCTTCTTATGAGACAAATATACGTCGGAAAATTCTTTGTAGGATCCCAAGATCGGAATCTGGCGTATGGGCGCTGGGAGCCGAGAATTGGGTACTATAGAGGTTGTCGGCACCGGATTCGGTAATCGAGAATTTTGTGAGCCCGATTTCCGAGTTTGGGGCGTGACAGAGGAGATTGTCCGAACAGACGTTAGAAGAAGGGATTTCATCGGGCGGCGGAGAATGGACGACCGATTTGGGTTAGGGTAGGGCAATTTGGGCGAAGAAATGGGTTAGGGCTGTGTTGCTGTTTGCTGGGTTAGGGTAGGGCGAAATGGGTTGGGAGAATGAGGGTTTTTTTAATAAAAAAAACCCTTATATACTCACTTCAACTCAATCCGAGTTGAGTCTGAGTTGAGTCGAGTCGAGTCGAGCTCAATACCGAGTCGAGCCGAGTCGAGCTAGGTCCAGCTCGGACTCGACTCGAAATGTTCTGAGCTACCAAAAAAAAGGCTCGACTCAGTTTAAACAAAGTTTCGATTCGAGTCGAGGCGAGCTTTTTCGAGCCGAGTCAAGCGAGTTACCAAGCCAAGTCTACTCTACACACACCAACCGGACGTGAATTGGCTGGTGTATCACACACTAGCTATATAGCTGATGTAGATACGTGTTGTGCGAAGATGAGCGTGGACACTCCTCAAGCTTCGAGTTGTACAAATGGTTCAAAAGAGATCAAAGTTACATGGTATCCACAATGATGTATTTATTATATCCACACCGGTCATCCAATTTTCAATATCGTTTTAGAGCATTAGACAAAAAATGACTCATATCAAAATCTCAAATGGACCACACCAAAAATAGAAGCTGGGATAATGATTTTCATGGTTAAAAAAAATTCCTAAGGCCCAACAATACACTTATTTTCCATCCAATTTGTTCATGAGGTCAAAAATATCTAAAATAAGAGGAAAAAAAACTTCATATTGATCCGAAATTTCGATTTATTTATGCCCATCAAAGGACCTTAAAAGTTGATACACGGAAAATAATATAGGAATTGCAAAATAACTCGTATACGCAGCGAGGGCCACCAATGCAAATACATCGGTTTCTCTGACCGGTGCAAAGGAACTATTTCTCGGCAACTTGGACAACTTATATGGATGTTTGTCCGGTATATGAGAAAATGACCACTGTAGACAAAACCTTTTACCCAGCGGTTTCTATGAAAGAATACAAACTTTAGTTACCAATCTAGACTAACACGTGCGGACAGCGACTTTGAGGACGAAACTACCCCTCCTTTCACCGAAACGGATTGGGTACTCCCCCTGCCACCAGCCAATGGCGGATGGTCGGTGGTCTGTGGGCCCCACCATGATGTATGCTATTCATCCATGCCGTCCATATATTTTTCCATATCATTTTATGGTATACGACCAAAAATGAGGTATATGCAAATCTCAAGTGTACCACATTACAGGAAACAGTGTTGAATGAGCGTCGACCATTAAAAACTTTTTGGGGGCCCATTGTGATGTTTGTGAGAAATCCTCCCCGTCTAAGTTCATTCATAGGTCACAAAGACCTGGATGAAGAAGAAAAACAAATTTCATAATGATCCAAAACTTCTATAACCCCTAAAAGGGTTTTAATGGTAGACGTTCAATTCCCCATTGCCTTTTACAGTGTGGTCTACTTGATAGTTAGATCTATCTTATTTTTAGTCTCAAGCATGAATATGAGCTCACCAAATAGATGGACGGTTTGGATATAACACAGACCTCATGATGGGACCCACAAAAGGTAGTAGGAATTACAACAGCAAAAGAAAAAAAAAACAAAAAAACCAGGAACTTATGGCTACGGTTTTCATGGCTACGGATTATAACCGTAGCTACAATCGTAGCTACAGATTACTTTCAAAAAAAATTCTCTCTTCTTTTTTTTTTTCATTTATTTCATTCTTCATTTAACAGGAATATCTTCTAAACTAAAATTAGTTACTTGACGTACCACATATGATTTTGGGGTAAGAGAAGCTACTTTAGCCAACCAACCTAGTTATTTTCTAAGATTCCATCAGGTCGATGGTTGAAAATATATTTCATTCACTTCGCTGTCAATTTCAGTCACTTCGTGGTCAAACTAGAAATTGAGCGAGACAAATATGAAATTGAGTAGGCAAATTGAAAATTGAGCGAGGGAAGGTAGGAATTGAGCGAGGGAACCTAGAAATTGAGAGAGGCAAGGTAGGAGTTCAGCGAGGGAATCTAGAAATTGAGCGAGATAAGCTAGAAATTGAGAGAGGCAATGTAGAAAATGAGCGAGGGAACCTACGATTTGAGCTAGGCAACCTAGGAATTGAGCGAGGGAAGTTAGAAATTGAGCGAGGGAAGCTAGAATTTGAGCGAGGGAACCTAGAAATTCAGCGAGACAACTAGGATTTGAGCGAGGGAAGCTACAAATTGTGCGAGGGAATCTAGAAATTGAGCGAGGCAACCTAGGATTTGAGCGAGGCAACATAGGAATTGAGCAAGGGAACCTAGGAAATGAGCGATGCAACGTAGAAATTCAGCGAAGAATCCTAAGAATTAAGCGAGGGAAGCTAGAAATTAAGCGAGGGAACCTAGAAATTCAGCGAGACAACCTAGGATTTGAGCGAGGGAAGCTAGAAATTGAGCGAGGGAACCTAGAAATTGAGTGAGGCAAGGTAAAAATTCAGCGAGGAAAGCTAGGAATTGAGCGATGCAACTTAGGAATTGAGCGAAGGAAGTTAGAAATTGAGCGAGGGAAGCTAGAATTTGACGAGGGAACCTAAAAATTCAGCGAGGCAACGCAGGATTTAAGCGAGGGAAGCTACAAATTGTGCGAGGGAACCTAGAAATTGAGCGAGGCAACCTAGGATTTGAGCGAGGCAACGTAGGAATTGAGCGAGGGAACCTAGGAAATGAACGAGGCAACGTAGAAATTCAACGAGGAATCCTAGGAATTAAGCGAGGGAAGCTAGAAATTCAGCGAGACAACCTAGAATTTGAGCGAGGGAAGCTAGAAATTGAGCGAGGGAACCTAGAAATTGAGTGAGGCAAGGTAGAAATTCAGCGAGGAAAGCTAGGATTTGAGCGAGGCAACCTAGGAATTGAGCGAGGGAAGTTAGAAATTGAGCAAGGGAAGCTAGAATTTGACGAGGGAACCTAGAAATTCAGCGAGGCAACATAGGATTTGAGCGAGGGAAGCTACAAATTGTGCGAGGGAACCTAGAAATTGAGTGAGGCAACTTAGGATTTGAGCGAGGCAACGTAGGAATTAAGCGAGGGAACCTAGGAAATGAATGAGGCAACGTAGAAATTCAGCGAGGAATCCTAGGAATTAAGCGAGGGAAGCTAGAAATTAAGCGAGGGAACCTAGAAATTCAGTGAGACAACCTAGGATTTGAGCGAGGGAAGCTAGAAATTGAGCGAGGGAACCTAGAAATTGAGTGAGGCAAGGTAGAAATTCAGCAAGGAAAGCTAGGATTTGAGCGAGGCAACCTAGGAATTGAGCGAGGGAAGTTAGAAATTGAGCGAGGGAACCTAGAAATTCAACGAGGCAACCTAGGATTTGAGCGAGGGAAGCTACAAATTGTGCAAGGGAACCTAGAAATTGAGCGAGGCAACCTAGGAATTGAGCGAGGCAACGTAGAAATTGAGCGAGGGAACCTAGGAAATGAACGAGGCAACGTAGAAATTCAAATGAGGAATCCACAGGAATTAAGCGAGGAACCTAGAAATTGAGTGAGGCAAGGTAAGAATTCAGCGAGGCAACATAGGAATTGAGCGAGGGAAGCTAGAAATTGAGCGAGGCAACCTATGAATTAAGCGAGGCAACCTAGCAATTGAGTGAGGGAACCTAGGAATTGAGCAAGGCAACTTAGGATTTGAGCGAGGCAACCAGGATCTTTCTTCTCTGAGGGCTTTGGATTCAACGATTTTTAAGAGCAAGAGAGAGAGAAAAGAAGCGTTGAGATAATACCTTTCGTTATAATCTCATCTACTGGAAAAGGGGGCCCTCTTGATCACTTAAAGAGATTTGTAGGTTCCGTCGCTCAATTTATAGGTTCCTTCGCTCAATTCCTATGTTGGCTCGCTCCAATTTCTACGTTGCCTCACTCAATTCCTAGGTTGCCTCGCTCAATTCCTAGCTTTCCTCGCTTAATTCCTACGTTGCCTCGCTCAATTTCTAGGTTCCCTCGCTCAATTTGTAGCTTTCCTCGTCAATTCCTACGTTCCCTCGGTTGCCTCGCTCAAATCCTACGTTGCCTCACTCTTCCTAGGATTCCTCGCTGAATTTCTACGTTGCCTCGCTCAATTCCTAGTTTCCCTCACTCAATCCCTACGTTGTCTCGCTCAATTTCTAGGTTGCCTCGCTCAAATCCTAGGTTCCCTTGCTCAATTTCTAGCTTCCCTCACTCAATTCCTAGGATTCCTTCTTTGAATTTCTATGTTGCCTAGCTCACCATTCGTAGGTTCCCTTGCTCAATCCCTATGTTGCCTCGCTCAATTCCTAGGTTGCCTCGTTCAAATCCTAGGTTGCCTCGCTCAATTTTTAGGTTCCCTCACTCAATTCGTAGCTTCCCTCGCACAAATTCTAGGCTGTTTCGCTGAATTTCTAGGTTCCCTCACTAAATTTCTACGTTGCCTCGCTCAATTTCTAGGTTCTCTCGCTTAAATCCTAGGTTGCCTCGCTGAATTTCTAGCTTCCCTTGCTTAATTTCTACCTTCCCTCGCTGAATTCTTACATTGTCTCGCTCAATTTCTAGGATTCTTCTAGCTTCCCTCGCTCAATTCCTAGGTTACTTCGCTGAATCCCTACGTTGCCTCGCTCAATTTCTAGCTTCCCTCGCTTAATTTCTAGCTTCCCTCGCTCAATTCCTACGTTGCCTCGCTCAATTCCTAGGTTCCCTCTTTCAATTTCTAGCTTCCCTCGCTCATTTCCTAGGTTGCCTCGCTCAATTGATAGGTAGCTGCGTTCAAATTCTAGGTTGCAATGTCGGGTGAGTCACAGGTTGGTCGGGTTGAACCCGCCCAACTTTCAAATTTCTAAAATCATATATGGTACGTCAAGTAACTAATTTTGGTTTAGAAGATATTCTTGTTATATGAATAAAGAAAGGGTTCGAGTACCCACCGGTGGTGAAATCCCACGGCGTGCGTGTGTAAGCATGTGTGTGTGCGTGTAAAAAAAAAAAAATAATAAAGAAAGAAATGAAAAAAGGAGAGAATTTTTTTTATATACTTATATATATATATATATAGTTATATAAATATGTGTTAGAGAAAAATGTATGTAGAATAAAATTCTAAATGTAAAAAAAAATTTTAAAATTTTTTTAAAAAATTTAAAAAAAAATTAAAAAAACTTAAAAAGAAAAGTACACAAGATACGGCTATAGCTACGGTTATAATCTGTAGCCATAGCCTTTTGTTTGAATTGCGGATCAATCGCGGATTCCGCGATCCATCCCCGAATTCTACAGTGAGTTGCGGTGGAATCGCGGAATCTGTGATTGATCCCCGATTTTGTTTTTTTGTTTTTTTATTTTTTTTAAAAAATTTTCGTTGCTTCTGTGGGCCCCACCATGAGGTCTGTGTTATATCCAAACCGTCCATCTATTTGGCGAGCTCATATTAAGGCTTGAGACGAAAATTAAGATAGAGCTAACTATCAAGTGGACCACATTGTAAAAGACAGTGGGGAATTGAACGTCTACCATTGAAACCCTTTTAGCCGTGGAAAACATCCGAAGTGTTTTCCCGAGAGGCTAGATGAGTCTTGATCTTGATGAGGAAAACTAGAAATTGAGCGAGGGAACCTAGAAATTGAGTGAGGCAACGTAGGAATTGAGCGAGGCAACGTAGGAATTGAGCGAGGGAAGGTAGGAATTGAGCGAGGCAACCTAGGATTTGAGCGAGGGAACCTAGAAATTGAGCGAGGCAACGTAGGAATTCAGCGAGGTAACCTAGGAATTGAGCGAGGGAAGGTAGAAATTGAGCGAGTGAAGCTAGAAATTGAGCGAGATAAGCTAGAATTTAAGCGCGGGAACCTAGAAATTCAGTGAGGCAACCTCGAATTTGAGCGAGGGAAGCTACAAATTGTGTGAGGGAACCTAGAAATTGAGCGAGGTAACCTAGGATTTGAGTGAGGCAACATAGGAATTGAGTGAGAGAACCTAGGAAATGAGCGAGGCAACGTAGAAATTCAGTGAGGGAAGCTATAAATAAAGCGAGGGAACCTAGAAATTCAGCGTGACAACCTAGGATTTGAGCGAGGGAAGCTTAAAATTGAGCGAGGGAACCTAAGAATTGAGCGAGGCAATGTAGAAATTCAGCGAGAAAACCTAGGATTTGAGCGAGGCAACCTAGGAATTGATCGAGGGAAGTTAGAAATTCAGCGAGGGAAGCTAGAATTTGAGTGAGAGAACCTAGAAATTCTGCGAGGCAACCTGGGATTTGAGCGAGGAAAGCTACAAATTGTGCGAGGGAAGATAGAAATTCAGTGAGACAATATATAAATTGAGCAAAGGAACCTAGGAATTAAGCGAGGCAACCTAGCAATTGAGTGAGGCAACATAGAAATTCAGCGAGGCAACCTATGAATTGAGCGAGGGAAGCTAGAAATTGAGCGAGGGAAGCTAAAAATTCAGTGAGAGAACCTATGAATTGAGCGAGATAGCCTAGGAATTGAGCGAGGGAAGCTAGAAATTCAGTGAGGCAACCTAAAATTGAGCGAGAAAACCTAGGAATTGAGCGAGGGAACCTAGGAATTGAGCAAGGGAGACTAGAAATTGAGCAAGGGAGGCTAGGAATTGACCTAAGCCTTATCCCAACTAATTGGGGTCGGTTAAATGAATCATTTTCCACTATTCTATTCTATCAAGATAGGTAATATATAATAATTATATGTGGGAGGTATAAATTGTATCATGAATTGTATGATAGGTTAAGCATTAAAGAGGGAGAGAAAGATGCATAAAGGAAGTGGAAAAGTAAGACAGATCTAGCTATCAAGTGGACCACACTGTTAAAGGCTGAGAATGATCATGGATTGAATGAAATGGATTTTTTACCATCGACCTGATGGAATCTTGGAAAATAGCAAGGTTAGTTGGCTAAAGTAGCTTCTCCTACCCCAAAATCATATAGGGTATGTCAAGTAACTAATTTTGGTTTAGAAGATATTCTTGTTAAATGATTAAAGAAATAAATGAAAAAAAGAGGAAAAAAAATTTTATATGCTTATATATACCTATTTATATAAATATGTATTAAAGAAAATTGTAGGTAGAATAAATTTCTCCATGTAAAAAATAAAAAATAAATAAAAAAATAAAAAATTTCATAGAGTGGCAATGAGTACAGTTATGGCTACGGTTATAATCCGTAGCTAAAGGTAAAAAAAATACCTTTTTCGATGTATCGACAGACCATCGATATATCGACAATTGTAGGATTTTTGAGGAAAACTCACTGGACAGTTCTGGACCATTTTCGATATATCGACGGTTTTTTTTTTTTTTTTTTTTTAAATTTTTTTGTTGTTGTAATCCCACCGCTTTTTGTGGGTTCTATTATGAGGTATGTGTTATATCCAAACCGTCCATATTTTTGGCGAACTCGTATTAAGGTTTGAGACGAAAAATAAGACAGATCTAGCTATCAAGTAGACCACACTGTTAAAGGCTGTGGATGATTGAATGTCTACCATTGAAACCCTTTTAGGGGTCACAGAAGTTTAGATCATTATGAAACTTGTTTTTCCTCTTCATCCTGGCCTTTGTGACCTTATGAATAGATTGGATGGAAAATAAATGTTATGGTGGACCCTACAAAATTTTTAACGGTGAAAATCAATTTCTCATTTGCTCTTTGTGGTGTGGTCAGTTGATCTTTGGATATGATTTTTTTTTTTGGATAATGCTCGAAATGATCTTGAAATATGGATGAACGTTGTGGATATAATAAATATATATTTGTGGGGCCATGTAACTTTGATCTCTTTTAAGCTGTTCATACAACTCTCAGTTGGAGGAGCGTCAGCGCTCGTCTTCGCAGTGAAAGGAAGGGGTAGTTTCGTCCTCAAAGTCGCTGTCCGCACGTGCTAGTCTAGATTGGTGACTAAAGTTTGTATTCTTTCATAGAAACCACTGGGTAAAAGGTTTTGTGTACAGTGGTCATTTTCTCCCGGTATATCACTAGAAAATTGGGTTATGTGACCTTGATAAGGGTTTCAATGGTAGACGTTCCATGCATCACTTTTTTTTTTTTTTTTTTTTTTTTCAGTGTGGTCCACTTGACATTTAGATCTCTTATTTTTCGTCTCAAGCCTTAATAATGGATCGCCAAATGGATGTACGGTTCGGATGATATACCACATACCTCATGATGGGATATACAGAACTTGCTGACGTCAATACATCAACTATAGAGCTGGTGTGTGGTACACCAGCCAATCCGCCCCAAAATAATGTATTTATCATATCTACACCGTTCATTCATTTAGAGAGTTTATTTTAGATCTTATATGAAAAATGAGTAATTTCCAACGCTCAACTGGACCACACCACAAATAGCAGTGGGGCAATAATTCTCACCGTTAAAACAGTCATAGGGTCCACCATAATGTTTACTTTACACACAATATCTTCATAAGGTTACATAGACCTGGATGAATAAAAAAATAAAATCATATTGATCCAAAATTTAAGGATTTCAATGGCAGGCGTTCAATCTCCCATGGATTTTTACTGTGTGGTCCATTTAATTCTTAGATCTGTCTTATTTTTCGGTTCAAGAATCATCACGATCTCACCAAGTGGACGGACGGTTTGGATATAACTCATAACTCATGATGGGACCCACATAACTTGGTTACGTTAACACACCAACCACATCGTACAGCCAATCCACTGCCATTCACTTCGGTCGAGGATTTACTGTGAAAGCTTTAGGGCCTGTTTGTTTTTCAGAGAAATGGGAAATGCAAGGGAAACGATAATTATTACAATTTCCTGCGTTTGAAAACTCACAGGAGTTTGTGCTAGTGAAATTGGTTTAACGAATGTAATTTTAATTTATTTACTGCAAGGTAATGCGTATGATATATCCATTTCGTCAGTCTGTTTTATTACAATATTTTGGAGCATGAGACAAAAAATGAAGCAGATCTAACACTCAAATGGCCCACGCCAAAAGAAACAGTGGCTCTACAAAATTTTTAACGGTAAGTATTCGATTCTCTTTTTTATACGACGTGGTCCACTTGAGTATTGAATTTGCCTCAATTTTTTACTCATGTTATGAATTCAAATGTAATAATGGATGAATGATGTGGATAAGCGAAATGCATCACAGTGGGACCCACAGATATTTTATAATATTCTTGATTTTTATGTCAAAAAGTAAGCAGTCATATCAGGATGCTGTGAATTCACGGGGAAATAATCATCAATTTTTTACGCGCGATTTACTATTGCACCGAAAATCAAACAGCCCTTAAGTTCCAGCACTGTGAACCTACGTGGGGCCCACCTTGATGTTAGTGAGAAATCTACCCTGTTCATCCGTTTTATGAGATGATTTTAATACATTAGGCAAAAAACCAAACTGATCCAATACTCAAGCGTGCCTAAAAAGATAGGATTGAACCTTCACAATTGAAATATTCGTGGACCAGATAAGTTTTGAATCACGATAATGTTTGTGTTTTAAGTTCATATTAATGCTATGGATGGAATGTTAACATCAATATCGACCTAAGGGAAGTTTTAACGGCGGGAACTTTCCTTGCCAACTTTTCCTTTATTGCGGCCCACTTGAATACTCTGTAATACTCAATTCTCGTCTGAAGTCCTAAAATCATCTCAAAAAAGGATGAACGGGGTTGGTTTCTCAAAAACATCACAGTGGGTCCCACGTAGGTTTCCAGTGCATGAACGTCCTGCGAATGACTTCGGCAGGGAATCCGCGTCCGTTCAGTTCGGCAAAGGATAAGGTGGGAACCCAACCTCACCCAAGACGGTGCGGCCCTTTCCGTGGGCCCTACTTTGTTGTATATATTCTATATCCACGCCGTCCATCCGTTTATCCAGATCATTGTAGAGCAGTATACATAAAACGAAGTAGATCCAACTATAATGTGGACCTACCATAGGAGACAGTGGTGATTAAACTTCCTACCGTTAAAAACTTGTTAAGGAGCACTTTAATATTTCTATAGTGTTTATTTTACATCTAATCTGTTGATAAGGTCACCTGCCTGGATGAAGGAAAAGAACTCAATTTCGCTTGATCTAAAACTTTTGTCGCCCATCGATGATCAATCAAAACTGTTTCCTATGGCATGGTCCACTTGATAATTGTATTTGTATCTATTTAATTTTTCAGATAATGCCCTAACAGTATCCGATGGACGGCTTGGATATATAATAAATACATCAAGGTGGGCCCCACTGCAAGGGACGCACCGTGTTGCATGAGTCAGGGTATCACCTAATTCGCTCCCACTCCTGTAGAGGTCTCGAAATAAATCCCCTCCCTTCATCTCTCCCATTTTCAACTTTCACCCAAAGGTCAGGATCATCCCCCGTGGAGAAAACGGAAGCCCTAGAATCCGCCACCTAAGACCTGACGTGACGTGGAGCAGTGTCTATCTTCGAGGCCCCCGGTTCCCAATGACAGTTCTCAGAATAGAGAGAAAGACAGAGAGGCAGAGAGCGAGGCGTTCATCCAAGGGGACGGCGGCGACGGCATCCACAAGAGCCTCCTGATCTAGATCTGATTTGAAAGGTGTGCTAGCTATTAATTTTGATAATGATTACTCTTGACAATTACCCTCTTTTCTGGCTAAGATTGCATCTTTGTATGAGATTTTCGCGTTTTTGCTTGTAAAGATCTCGTCTTTACGAGAGAAAACTTGGATTATTGCAGATTAATCATAAAGCTTAGATCTTTTTATGATAATCATGAACAAAATTGCATCTATACCTTGAAAAAAGATGAATTCTTTCGCATCGAGATAATATCTAATAAAGAAGGCCGATCCGGCCATCTTCTGACTGGATTTTTGGACAGTTGATACCTGTTAGATTTTATCGAATACAGGCCTCTGGATCCACCGAGGTGGGTGGATCTTTGACTGTTTGGGCCCACCGTGATGTACGTCCCTTACATCCACACCGTCCGTTCATTTTAATAGTCCAGTGACGATCCAGAAAATGTAGATCCAAAGATTGGTGGACCAAATAACAGGAAACTTTGGTGATTGAATAGCCACCATTAAAAAAATTTCTAAAGACCATTAGAATATTTATTTGCCATCCAAGCTGTTTATAAATTCTCAAGGATGCAGATGAAGGAGACTATACAAATATCAGCTTGATCCAAAACTTGTGTGCCCAAGTTTTTAATGGTCCATCACCACTGATTCCTGTGGATCTGAGAATAAGAATCTGTTACATTTTTGGGATACTGCCCTAAAATAAGCCAGCAACAGGGATGGACGACATTTATGTAAGGCACATACATCACGGTGGGTCACACAATCAAGGATATACTAAATTTGCGCACATTGAAATTGGATTGCCTGCGGAATTACTCAATACACTTTATCGTATTGGGCAAACTTGCTGAGCCCCCTGTTATTGTACGTGGTTTATCTACACCGTCCATCCATTTTTTCCATCTCATTTTCAGGGTTGAGATCAAAAAATCGAAGCAAATCCAAAGCTCTAGTGGACCACACCACAGGAAACAGTGTAGAATAATGATTTCTACTATCAAAACCTTCCTAAGGCTCACGGTGATTTTTATTTATCATTCAACCTCTTGCTAATATAAACTGACATGGATAAAGGGAAAACACAAATATCAGGTTGATCCA
The DNA here is from genome assembly GCA_030180095.1 of Magnolia changhungtana. NCBI lineage: Eukaryota > Viridiplantae > Streptophyta > Magnoliopsida > Magnoliales > Magnoliaceae > Magnolia > Magnolia changhungtana. Next base: position 3,915,542 of record JASAUF010000579.1, read on the forward strand.
AAACTTGTGTTGCCCCATGTATTTTCAATGGTAGACATTTAATTTACACTGTTTCCTGTTGTGTGGTCCACTTGGATAATTTTAAGGGTAAAATGAATTGATAGAGTTGATAAAATACACCGATCATAATGTTCACTCATTACACAATCCAATTTAGTGGGTCTCGTTTATAATCCATACAATGATTCATGTGACTTGTTGCACCGTAGTGTCATCAGAGATTGGGCCTAGTTTTGGATTCTATCCAGTGATTCATGGGACGTGCTGCACGGTAGTATCCTTGCTGGCTTAAACATGTGATTTATTTTCGATGTATGAAAATTAATTAATTAGCCAACAGCTCAAGAATCAATGGAACAGGTCAGCCTCGACTTATTTCATTAGGGTCAGTTTGGGCGGTGGGATTAGATGGGATTAGGTGGGATGGGGTTCTTCGGATCCTGTGCCAATTCCACTCCATGTTTGGGAAGAATGGAAAAGCTTGGAATTACATTAAATGGAATTGCATTGGGTTTTGTGCCAATTTCACTTAATGTTTAGGAAGTTGTGTAGGTCCCAACATGATGTGTGGGCTATATCCACACCGTCCACCCATTTATCGAGATTATTTTAGAGCATGGACCAAAAAATCAGGTAAATCTAAAGCTCAAGTGGACCCCACCATAGAAAGCAATAGGGATTGAAAACTTACCGTTGAAAACTTCTTTGAGGCTACATAAGTTTTAGATCTACCTTATTTTTAGGCTCATGCCATAAAATGAGGTTACAAAACAAATGAATAGTTTAGATATAACACGTGTGTTATTCCCAGTAATTTCAAATGATGGTGAGTATATCCATTCAATGTACCACCGCATTACCAAGAAAGCATGACATTAATTTTATCCCATGCAATCAAGGGACAATCCCTTACATGGGTAATAATTATGTGTTTTTAAGTCCCATCCCACCTAATCTCTTCTAATAATTATGTGCTTCGATTCCTTCAATTCCGTCGAGCTGCTCACACTACTCTTTGTGGACTCCTTTCCGGTCGTGTTCTTGGGTGGAAGTGGATTTAGCTTGACTTTCTTGCCCTCAAACCAGAATGTACACACATTCGAACGACCAAGTATGGTGACATCCCTGTCATAGAGCCAGGGCTTACCCAAAATGATATGGCCAACATCCATGGGAATAACATCACACCAGAGTGTCTTTATATGATCCAAACTGAATAGGAACAAGACAATAGTGCGAGATTGGAATGGAAGTCTTATTAACCCAAGACACTCTATAGGGTTAAGGATGGGCTTTAAGCTTCAAGCCCAAACGGTTCACAGTGCTAGTTAATGCCACATTAGCACAACTACCAATATCCACGTTTATCTTGCAACTCTTATCACCACATTTTGCGTAGGTATAGAAGATCATGTTGCGGCGCCAATCGTCAGTATTCTTTGCTTGGGCGAAGGCGCAATGCACAACTGCAAGGGTCGCAGACTCTTGCGCTCCCTCTTCCTCATCACTAGGGATCTCTGCTGGTTCATATTCTTCTTCTTCACCGTCACTTTCTGGGGCACTACTTCTACTTGCCCATCAATAAGGAACGCCTTGGTGGCATCTTTCGTGCCACACTGGTGAGTAAAGTGACCAAACCCTTGATATCTAAAATACCTAGTTGCATCACTTTTGCGCGAACTAGACCCGACAACTCATTTACCCTTATCATCCTTGGGCCTAGATTGAGAACTATTGGTAGGCTTGTATTGATATCCAGTGTCAGGCTTAGCCCCAGAAGGGTTGTCCTTAGCGCCAGAATCACGAGACTCAAACTGCCTTCCCACAAATGTTTTGAGGTAGTGCTCGACCTCCAACACAACTTGATATATTTGTTCAAGTGTGTATGTCCTTGGCGAGCAACTCTTTTCTAATGTCAGAACAGAGGCCCGTTTTAAATTGAGCAAGAGTGAGTACGGGATCCTCTTCAACTTCAATCCTGGTCAAGTACTCTTTGAACTTCTCAATGTATTCAGCCACACTCATGGAACATTGTCGAAGAGACTGTCAATCTTCAACCAACCTTAAGTGATAAGAGAAAGGGAGGTACTTATCCTTTAGAATTTCGTTTATTTCTCCCCAATGGACTATTGGGGGCTCTCTCAACCTTTCTTTCTTTCGCTCTAAAGTAGCCCAAAACCTCTTTGCTTCGCCCATAGGCTTCATTTTGGCGAATTAGACTCAACGAGCATCCGGCTTGTCGTATCACTGAAAATAATGGTCCATGTCCGCCAACCAATCTAGAAAAGTTTTTAAGGTCCAAGTGGCCATTAAATGTAAGGGCATCTGCTCTAAGGAGTTGTGCATCTGAGTCATAATGATCATGATGCCCCTTGCGGGGTGAGTGCATGGGTGTGTGCCCATGACCATTTCTTTGGTCACCCCCATTCCCTTGTCTATCCTCTTGACCACCTGCTTGCGATTGGGCATCTTTCACAATGGTGAGGTTTGCTCGGTCGGAGGTCTCTAGTTGAGTAACACATACATTAAGCTGATCTAAGCGTTGGTCAATACGTTGTTCCAAGCGCCTACCCAAATACTCAAATTGTCGGATTATGTTGTTCACGGAATCTTGCAATTGCTCCATGTTTAGTGTAGGGTGCAAACCAAAACCACGACCAATACGTGTGGGCATTACACAGTGCTACTAAAATTCCAGCAATATAACTGCCCAAATAATTTGTTAACATAAAATTCAGCTATGAAATTTGTAGATCTTCTGACAACAAAAAATTTAGCAGCCCATATTGTGAATTATGGGTCCTAAACAGCCCTATACGAGGAGACTTAATGCATAATGGACATAAATAAACTGAACCCTAAACATGCAAAGCATTCCCTTATAAAAAACCTAAGCGATGATACCAAATTTGATGCAGGACATGAAATTAAATATGCCATGCAAGAGTTCAAGCTTTAAGATTATACCAGTTTTAAAAAATCACAAAATTCCACATCCTACATACAATCAAATATTAAAAGTCCAACCCTATACAAGTTTAGAGTTGGATCAAATAAAATTATAAACCAAACGAGCCCCAAAGGAGTGTACGATTCATCCACTCTTGCAAAGGATTGTTCTCCAATTCAAGAGATTCACCATGTTCTAGTTCGGAGGAAAATCTAAGGTTAGCAAATTTGTGGATAATTGCGATTCGCTAGGGTTAAAGACCTAGATTTAAGACTAAAGATGAGGAAAATAGAGGAAAGATAAAACCTGAGATGAGCCACGTGTGTGGGCAACAGTTGGCCCTGGGCACACGTGTGGGGCCCACAAAGTCGGAAAGCGACTCCTAGGCTAGGATTGGCCAAGGTAGGATTGCCTCCATGCCAAATTTCGTATCTATCCGATGCGAGGTTTGTGCGTGGTGCTCCGCGGAAGTTTCAGCCCTTCCGATGATCCAGAATATGAAAATCTGTTGTAGAAGAGAGCTTGGGTACGAGAAAGGGTGAATCTGAAGATGGGAGGGGTGTAAAAGATGATGGATGTGGGGTGTAAAGAAGTGAGGATGATTTGGGATGGTTGTGGTTTCGCACCACGGTAGTTATCCCTTCGAGGAAGGGAGGGTTTCACACCCAATTCGATTCTTCAACCCAAATGAATTGAGGAGAAGACAAATGCATAATTTTTATTCATAAACTTCATTGAAAAATACCTACATGGGGTTGCTTATTTATAAGAAAATCCTAAACCCCAAAAGACAACTTTACCCTTGTACCATGTGCGCACTAATACTTAGAGCTGAAGTAAATAAAATAGTAAGCAATCTACGCAATCAAAGCCATTTATGATGTTTCTAATCACGAGAATAGTCGAAACTCAAAATCGTAGATCATATAGGGTAGTAGACCACGATTATGAGATCTGATGGTAGAATCTATATGATGATCGGGTCCACTCCAATGCTATATAGCACAACCCCTAACTGTGAGCTCCTCCAAAGGTATCGTTGTCGATCCAGATCGAAAGTGGGGCCCTCCTCCTTGAATATGTGCGTAGGGTGGGCGGTGTGCGAATGATGTCCCTATCAGAAGTTATTGGTGTAGAAGGCCAGCTCCGACACAGAAGCGAAAAACGAAAAGCGAGGGAAGAAGAGGGGGCCGACTGTGGAGAGGTGGAAGTAGTATAGAGGGGGTGAAGAAGTACCAGTGGGATAGAAAAATGTATGAGGGCCAATAACTTGGAGGGAGGCAACCCATTTGGTCTCTTTTAGAAATGTCGTGGTGGGGGAGAAAGGAATAAATGTTGAAGAAGTGGAAGAGGAAGCAGGGTTAGGGAATTGGATCTGGACAGAGGGGGTTAGGGTTGACCGAGTGATTTGTATTACGCTAGATGCGATTTAACATGAATGGAGCTCCTTGTAGAGGTCGCTTGGTGCCATTACTAAGGAGGGTGCTAGCATATCTCGCAGGTCAAGAGCTGGCTCGTTAGATCTTGCAACTAGAGGAATGTGGCTTCAAAATCAAACACAAAGAAGCCAACGAGGTCCAGATTAGCGTTTTTCCTTCTAGAGGTGAACATAGACCATCTGGTCTTTTTAGTGGCTTTGTACAGGGTTGGGCCAGCGGAGCTTTTGCGTAGAAGGCCGGATCACTTTTCAGGTTTGAAGTCGCCCGATATCTTTCCTAGGGGATCCTATTTGATCTATTATTTATAGTTGTTTTTATTGCAATGGGTTCTCGTGTGCGAGATGACAATGGCATTGATGAGGCGATAGAAAAGGGAGATCAGGGTGGAGTGGCTTGGGTTCTCATCAAGAAGAAGAGGTCGATGGAGGACCTTAAATTGATTAAGATCGTGACTGGGGTTGACTTCTTGCAGGTGAAGGTTGAAAGGGAGGAGAGAGAAAGACATTACCCTAGATGGGTTGAAATTTGGGGTAGTAGGGAGGTGCTTCCTTTGTTGGGTAGCCATGCTCCTCAAATGACGAGGGCTATGAGGATCTCTAGTTAGGTGCTCCAGTGGAGCACTGATCAAAGAGTAGCTAACGTGTCAACCGACAATTGGTGTTGGTGTGTAGGCGAAGGCGTGATTGAAGAAGATTATGCCACCTATTGTGGGGTACCCTATGGGAGATGCTACGTCTTCGATCCTCTCGGTTTGTGGTTTGGTTCCCAACCTTACGTCTCTCTCTCATATATCGACAACAGGCATCCTCGAGCAGGATTGGATGATGGTTCAGGCTACATGCCTGTGGCAGAGCTCGTAGGGTGGAGTTGTCTCTTTGGAGGTAGTGACGTCAAGGTATTCCATTATGGTAACAGTGGCCGTAACAACCACCACCGTTACCTTTACGATACAGGGTGTAATGGTCGTTATGGTCTCTCCTTTTTTAAAAAAATAAAATAAAATTGGAAAACAATATGAAAACCTGTATCAGCCCCATAAGAGACTATTACAGGGCCTTTACCGCCTTTACAACCTTTATGAGGGACGTAACGGGCTGTTATGGGGGCTGTAATGGCTTTTACGAGTCAATTTTTCTATAATTGCCGTTACGGCCTTTACAACCCTGTCACGTGTAATGGTTGCTATCATTACCTTTACGTAATGGCCTTACAGCACACCATGAGCCACGTTCTCAGGTTCCATGCCTATTACTTCGACACATGGCTTTCCACATGCTCCAAATGTCAACACGATTATAATATCTTTAGTATGTGTGGAAAATCTATTATCTCTGGTTCATGCCACTAGTTGTCGAACGTGGGTCACCTTGCCCTTCGAATATCAATCGAGCATCCATTTCTTATTCAAGCAGCGGATTTCAAAACTTCTTAAGGAGTGCAAGCTCTCTCTTTTGGGTGTCTCACACAACTAATGCTCTCCCACTGCAAATTGCAGAGGCGAAAGTGGAGGGAGCGACATGGAGATGGATAATTGAGGCTGTTATGCCTCTCAGGTTAAGGCTAACAAAGAGATGGAATTGGAGGATCTTCATAGCGAAGATACTCAAAGTAAAGGTTCTCTAGATTGATGGGCGGATGTGGATGCATCCAGAGATTTGGGGGAGATAGACTCTTAAGTCCCTACTGGAAGAGGCAATAATCATCACACCTCACCTTGCCCCCAACTCGGAAGAAATCTATGAGCCAAACAATCGGTTGCAGGCAGTAGTAGTTGAAAGGAGCCACAATTACCCTCTAGGTGAAGATTCTATAACAGAAGAGGATGTCCTCTAAAGGGTAGGTGGATTGGTAGCCATTTCTTTTAGGGACCGCAACAAAAACGTTAGTCTTTTACTAGTTCGTTCGGAACAAAGAGATGTAAAGACAGTAAGAACTTCAACATTCTAGGGGAAAGAAGTCTCCAAGGGGCTAGAGGTAGCTACTCAGCCTGGAATGTTCCATCAACTATGATTCGACGGGCAGATCTAGTGCGACCAAGAGGGGAAGATTTGGTAATGGTAATGATCAATGTTAATTCTCTCCTGAAATGTGAGAGGCCTAGGTTGTAAGTTCAGCAGAACTGAGGTTAAGTAGATTTGTTCGAAAGCAAAGGTGGAGATCAATGCGCCACAGGAGGTGACACTCCAATCGATTGAAAGAGGTATGTTAGATTATGCATGGGGTGTCAAAAACAAGGGTTGGAATCTATTGATTCCATCGGTGCTGCGGTGGGTATGTTGTTGGCATGGAACACTGATTTCTGGAAGAGGATCGATTTGTTTTCTCTTTCTGGTATTTTGTTGGCATGGAATGCTAATTTCCAGATTGGATCGATTTGTTTTCTCTTTATACTCTTCTACGATTAATCTCTTCTGGGAACCAATGGGTCTTCACTGCTATTTATGGCTCGTGCTCAAGCAGCATGCGAGACCAATTCAGGGCTTAATTAGATTGTATAAAGCAAAAATGTGACTTTCCATGGTGCGTGGGGGGAGATTTTAACGTTGTGTGTTTCTTGCATGAGAAGTTCAACGGGGGCAACTTTACCACTAGCTTCTTGAAGTTTGCCAATTGGGTGACTAGGCACAAGATGGTGGATTTGCCGCTCGAGGGGGCCAAGTTCACCTGGTCCAATGGTTAGTAAAATACTATTCTTTGGAGATTGGACAGGTTTGTAGTATGCGATTTAGTTGAGAAGTATCTGTTGGTGTGCGCCATCGGGGTCTGTCGAGATCTATCTCTGATAATCTTCGAATAGTCCTTGAATCAGCCAATGAGAATTGGCGTCCCAAACTGTTCAAATTCGAGCTAGCATGGCTAGAAATAATGGGTTTCAAGGAAGAGCCGATTGCTGAATGGAGTTCTTTGCAGGTTAATTTTTTTGTTATCTTCAGATTGTGTTTAAAGCTCGTCTTTCTGAAAGAAAAAATAAAACTTTGGAAAAAGGATGTTTTCGGGGGCTTGAGAGGTTGAGTTTGATAGTATGGCTAAGGAGATTCATGATTTGGACCTCTTAAAAGCAGCTAGCTATCTATTGCCCAAGGATAGTGACAAAAGGGCGAAGCTCTATTTAAGATATGCTTATCATTTGAAAGAAGAAATCAAATAGCGTTAATGATCTAAACAGGTTTGGCTAAGGAAGAGGTATAAAAAAGCTTGTTACTTCCATAATTTAGCAAGTGCTTGGGCTAGATGTAACTGCATTGGCAGCTTGATAGTGGGTGGTAATAGAATCTCGAACGAGGGGAAGATTTACAGCTCAATTGTTAGTTTCTATAAGAATGGCTTTCGGGAGATTCTTGGAATAGGCTATGGCTCAACAATCTGGAATCCAATAAGATATCAAGGGAGGAGGCTTCTTTTCTCAAATACCCTTTCTCAGAAGATGAAGTTGAAGATGCTTTTGACTCCTTGGGTGGTGACTAAGCTCCTGGCCTTGATGGTTTCCTCATAGCTTTCTCTCATAATTTTTTGCACAACTAAGAATGATGTCATGGAGTTTGTGTTAGAATTCTTTGAGCGTAGTCGGCTCTTGGTTGATTTGAGGGCTTCGTTCATAGCTGTTATTCTTAAGTTGGAGGGGTCAAAACAATTGAAAGACTTTCACCCCATAAGTCTTATTGGGGGTCCATATAAGAGTTGTTCAAGATCCTAGCATTGTAGTTATGGGGAGTTTTGTCCAAGATCATAACCGATAATCACAGGGCGTTTGTTTTGCGTAGATAGATTCTCGATAACGCTTTAATTGCGCATGAATGCATCAATCTTGATACAAGTAGAAGAATGGCGGCTTGGTTTGTAAACTGGATTTGGAAAAAGCTTTCGATCATGTCTATTGGAAGTTCTTAGATTATAGTTTGCCTCATGGTTTCTTCAGGGCTTCTAGTGTCGCCTCCAGACTTTTTCGTCAAAGTTGAGCGGTGCTACTCTTTCTATGGCAATTTGATTGTTTTGAGCGCTCCCTGTGCAAGGATATGACGAATGACTAAATTGTTGTCTATGTTGACCTTTTGGATCTTCTGAAGAATGCAACCCCTTCGATTCAAGAAGAAGGCTCCATGATTTGGTTAGGCCATCGCTCTAGAAGATTTTCCATGCGCTTTTTTTTACAATATTTTGTCTATGAGCCCTTGAAGTACTACGCCTTCTCATCCGTTTCACCATTCATTTTATGGAGGCCCTCCCTGGGTTGCAGTGTTCGTGTGGTTCGTTGCTAGGAAGAGAGTGCCAACTATAAATAACTTTCAACGCAATTCTTCTGAACATCTGCCTTATGTGTATGGAGAGTGCGGAATCAATCAATCACTTATTTATTCATTGCTCCTTCACTCGTGAAGTGTGGGGTCTTTTCCCTTAAGGTATATAATATGCCTTGGGTGATGTCGGGGTATGTGGAGGCTCTCTTATGGGTTTGGCATGGTAAGTGCAGTGGGAAAGATGCTGAAGTGATTGGTAGGCTCCTCATCTTGGCTATCTTCTGGGCTATTTGGAAAGAGAGGAATGGGCGGTGCTTGAGGATGAGAAATCAACAGTAGATGGGGTGGTGGGAATCATGAAGGGTTTTGTTTGGGTTAAGGCTCCTGTTGCCAATGCAGCTAAGGCTGCTATTTGACTTAATAAATTCATTTAAAAAAAAAAAAATTAATCTCACCTTTGGGCATGTTTCTTAATAAAATATTTTGTTCTCTCTCTCTCTCTCAAAAAAAAAAAAAACAAAAAAACAAAAAAGAGGAAAGAAAAAACCGAATCCTGAACAACCCTGTTTTCATTTGAAACGGGACTAGACTCTTCATGCACATCCAAAGCTTGATGGCGCCTCATCCATTGGATTGGAGATGCGTGTCTATGAGCATCATGCAGAGGAATTGCATGCCTCTCTCGCTTCTACCTTGGTTCCATGAGTGTGAGGAGAGAGCTTGTGTGGAGTGCTTATCGAATTTTGCATGTGCATCATAACTTAATCGTTGGAATGTGTGAGTCAAAGCCCCCCTTTATCTGTCAAGACTCCTTTCTTTTCCTAGAGCTTCCTAGACAAGTCATCTGTCATGGCCAGCAATGCGGAGTTGGAGGCAAACTAGGGGTAGGGATAACCAGAAGTGATTGCGATCTGTATCAAGAGCAAGTGCCGGTGGAGTCTTTCAAGATAGAGACTCCATTTTTTTTTTTTTGTTTTTTGTAACCTCAATGCCTAGGGGATGAAGATAAGGATATCCACCCCTCTGCAAGCAGTAGTGGTGTTAGAGTAGCAGGTGCATTCTGTAGAGGAGAAGTCCTTATGCTCGAAGACAAATCTAAGCCGAGCTGTGCATGTTCGGTCGAAGCGACAAGAGGAAAACTGGATCATGGAAGCTCTCGTCCATTTTGGAAAATTGATTGGTCTATCTTTTGATGATCGAGCGGAGGATTACTGTGCTCTCTCTGTTTGTGGAAAAACGTGGTTGCCCAAAGGATATCTCCGGATCCCTCTAAAAAGCTGTCAAATTGTCTAGGAGCTGTAGGGAACTGGTGATAATTTTCTTCAGGAGGCTTGGGTGGGGGATCCAGGAAGGGAAGATGGGGAAGACATCTTCCAAAACGAAGATTCTGTCTTGGAATATGAGGGGTATGGGGGAGAAAGCAGTAAAGAAGGTGGATCGAGGATGTAGAAGGCACTAGTTACGCTTTAGGAAACAAAGGTGTAAAACTTTAATCAAAAGCTTTTGGAGACTCTTTGGGGAGCTAATAATATGGACCGGGTAGCTTCTGATGCTGTAGGCATATCAGGGGGAGTGTTGGTGGCTTGGGATTCTTTATTTTATCGAAAACAGATTGTTGGAGTGGCTCTTTTTCACTGTCAATGCTGCTTAAGGATAATTCCTCCGACTTTGGTTGTTCACTTCAGTTTATGGCCCTAATCAAGAGGACAAAAGATTGAAGTTTTTAGAAGAGCTATCTACTTGTTGTGTTAGGTTTAGTGGGCTGTGGTGTAGTGGGGGTGATTTTAACATTACCTGGTTCTCTTTGGAGAAATTGAATGGGGGGAGAGTCGCTGGAAGTTTGAGAGCCTTCTTTGATTGTGTTGATTCTCATGAGCTCAAAGATCTGCACATGGAGGGAGGAAAATTAACGTGGTCTAATGGACAAACTACCCCTATTATAACCAATTCTCTTCCTTGTCAGGTTGGTTGACCTCATCAATTTCTAACCTGTAAGTCAAATGTTCGAGTCTCGGTGCCAACTTCTTCAAAAACTACCCCTATAATATCCAATCTATATCGATTTCTTGTTTATCTTCGTTGAATTGAAAGTTCCCCCCATGTCTCTCAAAAGGCCCCATTGAGACCAATATCAAACCCGTCCTTGTTATCTGTTGATGAAGAAAATTGGGGCTCAAAAAGTTTTCAGATTTGAGCTTAGTTGTTTTTAATATTCTTCTTCAGAAAATCAAGGATTGGTGGTGGTCCTTTGAGGTGGAAGGTTTTGTGGGTTCCAAGATCTCTCGCAAGTTGAAATTATTGAAAGATAAAATCAGATCTTGGAAGGAGGTGCTTGGAAAATGCTTATCTTTAGAAGAATCACTGGCATTGGTAAAGCTTATTCAAGATTACACGGCATGATTAAAGAAGATAAAATAAAATAGAGGCAACAATTGAGGAGAGTTTGGATCTAGGAGGGCGATAAAAACATGAAATACTTCCGAAGTGGTGGTACTGCTCGTGCAAGGGTCGATAAAATCAGCAGTATTGTTGTTAATGGCACTTGCATCGAAGATAATGTTTGCCTTTCCAAAGAAATCTCCTAGTTTTATGTGGATTTGTTGTCGGGGAAGGAGTGGTGACGACCAAGGTTAGATAATCTAACCTTTAAGCGATTCTCGGATGAAGCAAGTATATCACTCGAGTCTCCTTTCTCGGAGGAAGAGATTAAAGCTGCTGTACATTCGTTGGGGAGAGTCAAAGTGACAGGCCTGGACAAATTTTGACATCCTTTTATCAAGTATTTTGGGAGGCCATAAAAGGGATATCACAAACTTAATGTCTAAATTTTTTGAAAGGGGTTGACTATCAATTGAACTTGGTGCATCCTTCATTGCAATTATTCTCAAGACCCTCTAGTGCGAAATCTTTGAAGGATTTTTAACTGATTAGTCTCATTAGAGATCCCTGTAAATTTTTGGCGAAGGTTTTAACCACTCGTTTGCAAAAAATCATATGAAGCATCAACTCTAACAATCAAAGTGCTTTTGTCTCGAGGCACCAAATTTTGTATAACACCTTAATAGCGCACGAGTGCCTTGATATTAGGCACAAAAGAGGAGCAACAATGATTATGCGTAAGCTAGATATTAAGAATGCCTACGATCACGTCGACTAGAGCTTCCTTGATTATATGAGACTTCGAATGGGATGTGGGATGATATATAGAAGGTGGATTCGGGAGAGTGTGGGCTCGGCTCATTTTTTGGTCCTTAATGGATCCCCAAGAGGCTTCTTTAAAAGCTCTAGGGGCCTTCGTCAAGGGGATTCTCTATTTTCACTTCTCTTTCTTATGGTGGTCGAGACCTTCGGGAGAATTGATTGCAATGGCACAAGAGGGGGGCTTCATTAGTGGCTTCAAAGTGGGGGGGATGTCTTGTCCCATCTCACATTTGCAATTTGCAGGCAACACTCTCCTTTATGTGAAGCATCACTCGATATAGTGGTATTGTTAGATGTTTCGAGGTGGTGTCAAAGCATAAAAGTTAATATCACTAAGAGTAAGATGGGGTGCAGATGGAGGCGGATGAGGTGGAGTGACTGGCAGAGGTCTTTGGGTGTGTGGCTGGGGCTCTTTCGACTTCGTTTGTGAAGATGCCTCTATGTGCGGGAAAGATGGCTAAGCACCTTTAGGATAAGGTGGTGGAAAGATTCTAGAGAAAGCTTGCAAGAAGAAAAATCTAGTACCTTTTGCTTGGCGGTCTCATTACGCTAATTAAAGCAAACCTTATCTAACCTTCCTTTATATTTTATGTCGTTATTTAAATTCTTAGCCTCGATGCTTTAAAACTTGAAAAGTTGAGGTGGAATTTCCTCTGGCAAGGAGTGGAAGAGTAGAACTTGCATTTGGTGAGTTGGGACGAGGTTTGTATAATTTATGAGGAGGGAGGAGCAAGCATTAAAGACCTTAAATCCACGAATATTGTGTTGCTCGAGAAATGGCTTTGGAGACTTGGGTCGAAGAAGGGGCGCTATGGAAAGATGAAGTTAAAAGCAAGCTCCACGATTGGGGGTTGGTGGATAAGAGACTAGTCGGCCTATGGAGCATCAACTTTGTGGAAATGAGTCCCTTTAATGAACATGGCTTTCTTGGAAGGCGTGGGCTTTTTGGTGGGCAATAGTAAAAAAATCAGATTTTTGGAATTTGTGTGGGTCGGATCCTTCTTAAAAGATGGTTTCCCTAGTATTTTTTGTCGGGCGCTAGACCCCGTCCATTACGGTTGCAGATTGTTTCTCCCGAATAGGAGCCACGGTTGTTTGGGATCCCTTGTGTAGATGTTTTCGCCTTGATGAGGAAGTTGTTGATTATGCAGATCTTCTTACGTGCATCCACCTTTATGCCCAGGTCTCTTTCGAATCGGACAAGCTGATGGTTGGTAGGAAGGAAGAAAGTTCTAACCATTGACATCCTTTGGAAACAATATATGATCATTCAAAATATTCATATTGTGTATGTATGATGAGGAGACAATAGACCCATCTTTTTGTCATTGCCCATTCGTGGCCCGATCTGGGCAGAGATGTTGGGCCATTTCATATGTTGTGGTTTGCTCCAGAGCTTGTGGATTCTCTTCTATTTGCTTGGCATGGAGTCATCCTAGGGGAAATGAAGAAGGTGCTTTGAGGAATGGCTTTGCTCGCAATCCGGTGGGCTGTTTGGGAAGAAAGAAATGCGACGTGTTTTGACAATGTTAAGAAGTTGGTGCCGATCATAAAATGGGCTTCTTGTGTTTCTTAATTAAATGTTGTAATTTGGATTTTCTTTGATAGTTATTCGGGTTACCTTCTCACCATCTCTTTCTTGTTGTTTATATTTTTTTGCTTCTTAATAAAAGCTTCGTTATCTTTCAAAACAGAAAGTGCTTGAATAGAAGTGAGGGAGTTAAGAGGCATTGTTTTTCTCCAATTGATGAGATTATATTTCAGAAGTTTTACGACTTGGGTGAGGCGTAGACTACTAGAAACAAATAAGGACAACCACTAGATTGAGACCAGGGATTGGAATCCATCGTTTTCGAGCCAAGATAGCTCGAACCTAAAAGGTTTAGGCCCCCAACTTTCTTCCACAGAGTTAAGCATAATCGGACAGTGATCCAAAAATGGACAAGGAAGGCTATGTTGGGAGACCAAAGGAAAAACCTCCAACTAGCTTGGGGCACAAGGAACCTGTTAGGGTGGGAGAGGTTGGTAGGGGATTGCTCATTCATCCAAGTGAATTTAGACTTGAATCGGTGCAAGTCAATAAGTTCGTTTCCTCCCACCCAATTGGAAAACGATTTCATGCTTTCAGAAATACGGGAGCCATTATATTTCTCGAAAGAGAATCAAACGACATTGAAATCTCCTCATAGGCACCATGTGAGATGCCATTTATCTTTAATCGTATTGAGGTCATTCACAAGGGGTGCCTGGCGGGGGCAAAACAAGGACCATAAACAAAAGAGAACCCATTTACAATTAGAGAAAGGATGCTTTAGGACTACAAAGACTGCTAAGAAACCTCCAAGGGAATCTTCCTTTACCCATGACCGAGAGTCCCAGGCCACCAAGATTCTCCCAGAGGTACCAACTACATCCGGGGCTAACCGATCCTTATGGCAGGTACCATAGATAGCATGAAGGTTCGAGTTACTAACTGATTGAAGCTTGGTCTTTTGAATAACAATAATTTGGCTCTGTACTTGCAAAGAATGTCCTTAACTTGGGCTTTCTTCCTCCCATGACCAAGGCTGCGAACATAACGTGAAATGATCCTCATTGGCCAATAGACTCACCTCGTCGACCTTTCTTGCCAGATCTCGTAGCCCAAGCCCCAAATCACATGGGTACCACCTCGTATGAGCCACCCGCCTCACATGGGGGAGGGGGGCGCTCCTCACACGAGCCACCCGCCTCACACGGGCCACCCACCCCAAGTGTGTTCCCATATCCCACAGGCTACCTCACTAGAGCCCGATGTGAAAATGCCCCTGCATTAATCACGCTTGGTGAGGAGTCTCGAGCACAAGACCTTTCGCTCTGATACAAATTTGATGTTGGACAATTAGCCACTTACTCTAAATGATCGAACTGATAGAGCATGGAGAATTAATCCCTTTATCTCATAGCCCAGACCCCAAATCCCAAGGGTTAGGACCTTGGCCGAACCCCCTCGTGCGCCCCACATCACATGGGTACTGCCTCACACGAATCACCCACCTCACACGAGCTGCCCACCCCGAGTGTGTCCCCGCATCCCAAAGGCTACCCCGCTCGAGCCTGGTGTGAAAATGCCCCTTCATTAATGAACATGCATCATAATTGACCGTGTATTATAGGTCGACCAATTCTCTCCAACCCTCGAGGCGCTTTAGGACTCTTTTTAACAGCCATGACTGTTTGTGCTCCTCGCTCTTCAATGAATTGGTAGTGAGCGATATAATCGTCCCTGTTCCCAAGGGCAACCCCACAAACCTGCCGAATTCCATGAGGCTTCTTTGACTCGTCAAGACGTAATTATATAAGATTGAGCAGTCCCTGTGTATAGGTGGGGTGAGGGGTTCTTGAACTTTCATCACGGGATATTATTTCGAAAGGGGAAATGAACTCGGGAGGTGAATTGGGGAAATGAGGCAGGAAGAGAGCGAGCAGAAAGGTCAAGGGGTTGAGCAGGGAGGAGAAGGCGATGAGTAAGGGCCTCATTAGCATACCTGGAAGTGCGAGGAGCTCCAATGTGGGAGCGAAGGGATGTGAGGGGTGAGAGGCTAAGAGGGACCAAAGTTCAATAACTCTATGGGTATGAATGAACTGAGAGAGAAACGGGAACCAAACTATCCTGATGGCAACCTTAGAATGCTCAACCAAACTATCCTGATGGCAACCTTAGAATGCTCAAGAGGATCCGAGTCTCTTAAAAGGGCCAATGTTTGGCTAGAACATGGATGTGAATTGTCTTGATGGCAAGAATTTAAATCTCTAATGTCAAAGGAAGAATGGGGAATACACAGGATGAAGCCATGCCACCTTTAGGAGTCTCTCGTTAATGCAGGAGTCGGACTCAAAAAATGACGAGTTGACATTGGGCTCAGGAAATGTTAGCATGGGGCTACGTGGCTCGATCCCATCGCCTCCTCCTGTTAAGCCATTAACAAGAGGAGCATTGAGCACCGAGGCTACAAGAGGCACTAATGGAATGCCTGTCTTAAGACCAACAAACATCTCTCTCGTATCACCACGTATAGGTCTACATGGCTCCTCCCCACGACCTCCCTCATGCAAACCATAAAAGTTTTTTGCCTTGGTAGCCGAAACTTCTTAAGGCTTAAATGAAAAACCTTCCTCGATGATGTCATCCGTAGGTATTTCATCACCATTCATAAGATCATGGTAGGAGTCATGATTCAAAGGGTAGAAGATTGTGAGTATCTGAGAGGGGATTGTGAGAGTCGAGAAGATCAAGAGAAAACCCAATGTTCATAAACAAAGAACAACTCGCAAATGCAGAGAAGTTGTTCATGATAGAGAAGAAGACCTAAGTATGGAAGAAAAAAGGGATCGATAGGCAAGAGCATTCTGTAATAGATGGTCAAAGATCAAAGGTAAGATCCATGACGGCGATAAAGTCCTCAAGGGTTCAAATTGAGCTGGTACGGTTGTCGCAGAACATATGAAAGACGAAGGAAGATGGAACCTGGTCCTCCTCAAGGACATGGTCTCAGTTCCAATTGGTCTCTTCCCCTATCGATTTCTCTCATTGAAATCCTCCACCAACTCATACCGAAGCTAGATCTATCTTCGGAGCCTTCCATGCCCTCGGATTGTCTCCTCCCTCGAACCCCAACCCCATGCCCGGAGACCAACTTCATGTCAACAGGAGAGGTCTTGCTTTCATTTTAATGGAGGACACAAGTATTTTGGGATGTGCTCCCGCTCCCTGGGTTGATCTTAGGGTAGCAAACATAGACGTGTGGACTGTGGTCTCTAAGAAGAAAGTGAGTTCCAACTTCCAACTTCACTCTCTTTCCCACCTTGTTCGTCTTCAATATCCCGGTCGGGTGGGTCGATTACACCATTTCATGTGTTCCAAAAGTCTGTGGAGATTAAGGAGATCGTCTCTCCTGGAAGAGAGGATCCTCGAGGTTTCGCCTTCATAAGAATGAGAACCTCGGTGGTCGTAGAAAAAATCATCTTGAAGATCCATCTATCAAGCTACAACGACTTTCGGATATCCGCCTAGAAGGCCTGATTTCGACCTAGGCCAACATCCCAAAAGATAACTCACTCGGCCCGGATTTCCAACAGCCAACAGACACTCGTCTGAAAGGGTGAAAGAACCCCCCACCTTGCTTATCTCCGGCCGACAGTAGATGGTCGCTCATATAAAGAAGTGGTTGGTGGTGGAACGTCACGAAATCTCCCCCATCTTGGGCCCCCTTCCTATCCACCAAGCCGTGCATTCAGGTCATCACTACTTCCTTTAGACCTGAAATCACGGTGGAGGAATTCATTGTTGTCAGTGCATTGTCCTACTATTCTTAGAGCTTGGTGGTCTTGATGGGTACATTAGAGGACATACTCGGGTGTACCAGAGATGAAGATGACCGCCCACATCAATACATCTTTTTTTTTTAATTTTTTAATTTTTCTTTTTTGTGGATGGGAGACGAGTTCCAGATGGGGCCTGCCGGACCATTTTGAAAACCTCACATGCATTGGACATGCATCAGGATGACATCACTTCAGGATGATAAGCGTGGGCTTCTTAGGAGACAATTTTAGTCATAGAATTTTTATTTCGTGTCGATCTAACTGTTGGATCTTGACGATTGGGCCATTAGGCTGTCAGATCTTACAGATATGGACCTATTGGACTCTGATATTGCTTCCTTTAAAACTTTTTCTTTTGTTATTTTTAGGACTTATTTCATGGTTGAGATTGATAGTAAGTGTTTTAGTTTTCTTATTTTAGGTGAGGGGCCATTTCACTTGAGTGGCATAGTTATAATTATTTCGAATTTTTAATTATAAAGGCATTGGGGGGGGGGGCTTGTCCAACCCTAGTGGTGTTATTGAGAAGAAAGAAAAAAAAGAGTAGCTCTCTTGTGTGAATGAATTTTCCTCATGTTTTAGCGTTTGTAATATTCCAATAGAATTGTGAAAGGGTAGAAGCTTGTTTGGTGGCTGATTTCCCAAGGTACATCATTCATCTTTCTCTTCTTCAAAAGGTATTTTTCTTCTTCTCTTGTCTTTCTCTTTCGCCTTCCATTACAACCTTTTAAACCCATCAAAACCTCACTCAATCCCCCCTTTCTTTTTTCACCTTCACGTAGACACGTGTAGGCCCTCTTTGGGGGGGGGTTGTGGTCCAACCCTAGTGGTGTTATTGAGAAGAAAGAAAAAAAAAGAGTAGCTCTCTTGTGTGAATGAATTTTCCTCATGTTTTAGCGTTCGTAATATTCCAATAGAATTGTGAAAGGATAGAAGCTTGTTTGGTGGCTGATTTTCCAAGGTACATCATTCATCTTTCTCTTCTTCAAAAGGTATTTTTCTTTTTCTCTTGTCTTTCTCTTTCCCCTTCCATTACAACCTTTTAAACCTATCAAAACCCCACTCAATCCCCCCTTTCTTTTTTCACCTTCACGTAGACACGTGTAGGCACCCGTTAGGGGTTTTCCCTCTTTGATTTTCCTCTAAAACTCCCTAATCCCTAGATCCATTGAATAATCCCTAAAAACCCCATTCCTAAATCTCCATATATGAATTGAAAACCTTAATGAAAATATGAATTTTTGTGTCACTTTCCCCAAACCAGAATTTTGCTTGCATCTTTGTCTATCCATGTGATTTTTGCATTACCCATGTTAGATTGGAAGTCCCTACTTCCACGTGTGCCACTATTGAATTATTTTATATTTTCGTGTACCGCGTATGTGATAACCTAGGACCTCTGTGTTATAAATATGAAAATTTGAATTTATTATGTGGTTATGTTTGATTTTACATGTTGATGGCTGAAATTAATGTGTAAATTGATCTCTCATCTTGCATCCTAGGGTAGTTTCCATCATCCTACATCAGGTCTACTATCAGAAAGACGCCACTGCAACGGAGGTTAAAGGTTGGGTGGAATCAGTGGGCTAAATCTTTGAATGTCAGTTTGATCTAAAGCCTTTGGAATCCTTTCTCTCGGCGAGAGCATCCTCTAAATCAGGCCTTGTGACCTCCATCTTGCATAGGAGAGGTCGTTCAATCCGATCCAATTACTAAAACTAGTTAGGAGCTAAGGTTGTCCAGGATCCAAATTCATAAGAAATAGTTTAGTTCAACAATCTCTATCATACAATAATCATCAATAAGGCTAGGGTCCTTGTAACGGTTTACAAGGACGGTGTTCCAGCCAATCGTTTATGGACATGTGGGAAGCCTCCCCCCTAAATCGTAATATTTTCTTTAAAATATAAATAAATCAGAAAAAAAATAATTAAAAACTCCACAATCATCCTTTTGCCATGAATATCAATATCCAACAAGTAATACCATGTCATGATAGTCCTAAGGATTCTTCTCATCTTTCCTTTTTTGTTTTTCAAGAATTTTTCTGTAAAAGACAAAAGGATATTTTAATAATTTATGTCCCTAGTAACTTCATTGAATGTAGAATCATGTTGGAAAAGCGGCATTTGATTCTTTATATCGATGAAAAAAGATATTTTGATCTCTAACCATCATTCCACAATACGTATATGTCAACATGATTTGATTCTGTAGATCGATGAATAAAGATATTTTGATCTCTAACCATCTCTAACCATCATTCCACAATACATATATGTCAACGTAACCATCCATTGAAATATACTAGATAATTCATACATCAATTTGGTGTTTTGACCCATTAAGAAGAAATTAAAAAAAAGAGATGAAAGTAAAATTATTTTCCTTTTCTAAATAAATCTTTTTTAAAAAAGCTTTTTGTAAGCAATTCTTAAAGCTCCTACCAATTTAAAAACGTAAAATGAAAGGCAAGTGAAGCTTAAAATAGAAGAGAACAAGTCTAATTTCAATTGTAAATCGGGATTTGAATCGTAAATTGTGGGAGTCAAATCATAAAATCATAGGATTCATATAAAAAGAGATTCAGAGATGGGATTCAAATCGTTTTATTTAATATTCGACTCAAATCGTAAATTGTAGGATTTTGACAACACTGCTCATCCCACTCTCTCAAGCCCAACATCATTGGTGTCATCAACAAGATTCAATTGAATCCTATTTTTTTCTTAGCACATGCAAGGAATTTCTTTCTTAGCCATGCAAGGAACGAAACCACTCGAGTAGGAAATTCTCCTTTCCTATCCAACATATAACCATTCTCTATCCTGTCAGCGAGCAACAATAGCAAGAGGATGTGTATTTGGAACCTATCCCACTAGTGATGGAGGTCCATAGATGACGTTTTTAGTGCTATATGAGAGAATCAAGAAAGGTCTTAATCAGTGAGCCCCCTCTTCTCTCGACACGGGTTCGGAAGGGTCCTGTTGGCGAATCGGCATGGCCGACACCTCACCTTTGTCAAAGCCTGACTATTATGACGACGATGATGTAGGAAGCTCTGACGTGTCACCATCTGTTACCCATTCCCAAATATTTTCTCATCAGGAGAGCTCCTCGGCCTCAAAATCCCAACTCTACTAGGTTATGCCTAACCCAACTTTGCTAAACATGGTCACTTTTCACAACCAATCTCCCCCCATACCAAACCTTCCACCTCGACCCTCTTCATGTTCAACCACAACCCCCCTTAGGCTTAGCCTTGCCAACCACCCTCTCCCTCACTCCCTTCGTAGTTCTCTTTCCCACTTCTCCTTCCCTCCTCACATCCTTGTTTATCCCCCTCCACTCCCTTATCAGGCGCAACCTTCTTAACTCTCTCCTTTCCTAATTGAAATGTCACCTCTTGAGCAGTTTCACATTTCTCATGATTCCATGGATAGTTTACACCGTCTAGCTCGAAGTTGATCCATAACTAGTGTAGTGGAGGCATGAGCCCTTTTTCGATGCGTACTGCAAAAACGAAGAAGACAAATAGTGTGCAAGCAGACCAATGAGCGGATAGATAGGGACTAGAAAGTGTTCTTGCCTCTCTATCTTTTTCTTGGGTGTCCCCATTTTTGGTGTTTCAATCTCCTTTCAATGACTACCTTAATGTATGTGTTGGGAAGTTATTAAGAAGCAGGCTATTCCTCGAAAATTCCGGCAAACTTGATTCTTTGCTCGTTCCTAGGTTATCAGTAACGTGGCCAGTAAGTCAGCGGGCAGGAGGGCTTTGCAATTATGCGGGCAACACCCTCTCCTCTGGCGAACCAGCGATCGCCGTCTCTAACTGAATGCTCAACCTCCGGTTCCGGAGCCGGACGAAATTGGAGTTCCACACGAATACCTCGTCTCGAGGAGAGAGAAAATAAAAACGGAACTCCAATTCCTGGCCAACGTCGGCCATAGGTACCAGCGAAGAGACAACTACCTTGAGAGCCTTTATAAGGCTCTTCAGATTGATGACGAAAAGGATCTATCCTTTTTGAAGGAGGCCAAAATAAGAGAATGACAATCTAATTATTATAAATTATATAGGGATGAAAATCAAAAATTCGATGATCGAGCTCGTAAAGAGTTGCTCAAATGGGTTTCTGATTGGAAACGTACGCACCGTTGAAATTCCATAGTGTTATGTATTCTGACACCTCACCGTCAATGCGTTTAGTCTCCATCATTGACTCCTCCTTTTAGATTTGTGCATCTTTCTTTTCTTTCTCCCATACTTTCCGTTGGTAAACAACCAACCAACCGAAACGATGACAGATCAGGTGTGGAACTACTAAGTTCCCCCAAAGATAGCGGCCTTTAGATGGTTGGTGGGTAAGAAGAAGGTTCTGGCCGATAGTTTGAGGAAAAGGGGAATGGTAGTCACAAATGTATGTCTTTGGTGGGTAAGAAGAAGGTTCTGACTACAGATAATCACGAAGAATCAGTTGATCACCTTTTCATACACTCTACCTTCAGCTACTGTGGTAGTGATAATCATTACCTATTTACAGTGGACCACACCACATTACGGTGGAACTCCACCAACCAAACAAGCCCTGAATGTTGGTTACTCATCCACCATACACAGCAAACGTGTACAAGTCAATGCAGACTGTCCAATTCATGGGACCCATAAATGACAATGGAGCATGTCCTGAGTCATGACCGTTCAAAGGACAAGTGAAGAGCAATACTGAATGGCCCATATTTAACAACCGAATATCAAATGGTTCAGATTAATCAACCATTTCAATTTTTGAGATCTACTCCATCAGAATTTGGGGGACCATGCAGGACAGATTGACTTACATGCACACCATATACATGGTGGGGACGCCACGGCCATTTAAGAAGAACTGGTTTAGCAGCCTAGCCCGTTTTAAAAAAGAAGAGAAAGATTACCAACAGATACTAACCAAACAAATCAGTTCCCACTCCCAGACTGATTCACTAATACTAAAGCAGAAGAGTAAACAATCCATACCAAATCTAGCCAAAATTTCTATCTGAGATCAAGTCTAAGGGAATTTAAGTAGGCACTGAATCTAGATACTAGAAGTCTCCAAAGTAAGCTAAAATAAAAGGAAATCTAACATCTCTAATAACTAGCAAATACAGCAAACACAGAATGGAAATAATATAGTTCAGTTGGGTAGACAGTACAAGGAATGAAAAGAAATCTGATCGAGATCAGAAAACCTACCAGAACTCCCTGAACTCCCCTTTCAATAGACTCGTCATACATGGACCGCGTGTCTATATATATATATATATATATATATAGAGAGAGAGAGAGAGAGAGAGAGAGAGAGAGAGAGAGAGAGAGAGAGAGAGAGAAACCCATCAGCCTAGAAAAACCCATCGGCCATCACCTAGAAGAAAGCTTGACCACTTTAACCTGCAACAGACTTGCCTCCTTTCTCTCTCTACCTCGCATATGGATGGTATCGGCCACCCCCACTATAGCCTCCCCTATTTCCAAACAACCCACCTCCACCATAGCCGGCACCTGGGCCAGACTCATAACTACCTCCATATCCCCCATAGCCTTCACCGCCTCGGCTATAGCCGCCTAAACCCCCTCCTTTGTTATAACTACTGCCAAATCCTCCACCATATGATCCAAGGTGACTGGAGTAGCCTAGGGAAGATTCTCCTCTGTAACCCCCCAAGCCGCTTCCACCAAAACCTCCATATCCACCGCCAAAACCTCCATCATAATACCCGCCATAACCTCCAAGCCTAGCACTGAGACCTCCTGGTGTCCTATAGGAAGCAGGGCCAAAGCCGCCGCCGCCACCCCCAAAACCACCAAATGAGTCACCAAATCCACCAAGACCATCACAGAAGGACGTACCCTATAGTCGCTACCAAAGGACAATGGAGGTGGGTTTGAGGGTTTCTTTTGTTCAGCCTTCTTGATCTCCACCTACAACAAAGCAAGAACATTAACCTACATCCTACCATCTGTAAGCTATTATGAGAGACTCGGCTTTGTAATACCTGCAGATCTGCAATAACCTTTTACCTAAAATAAGGACTCATGAAGTGCAATTGACAAATAAGATAGTATGCAGAAACCATTGAAAAATATCATTGATAATAAAAACCACGTTTGTTATTGTCAAAACCCAAACCACTAGATATACTGGCTGTTTGGGCAAAGGCTGCAATGAACTCACCTGAGCACCAGCTAGGTCAAGCATATTGCCCTTGGCTAACATTTCATCTACAACTTCTTCACTGTCAAAGATTATAAAACCAAAGCCTCGGGATCGACTAGTCGCATGGTCACGAATGATCTAGTGATCCGCCTCTTTCCCATACTTGGAGAAGAAATTCTTGAATTCATCTAATCATTTCAATGTTCAAATGAAGATACGAGGAAATAGAACAAACTATCAGATCCCAATTCATGCAAAAAGTTGAACTCTCGGATCAAACTTATGAAGTGCTTTGAATACCTTCTGTGACTGTAGAAGGAATCCCGCCAACAAAGATCTTTGTTTTGAAATCCTTCGTGGTCTTTTCCTGATTTGACGGATAGGTTGCTCAAATCGTGGCACGGTTCTAGTCCAGGCAAGGAAAAGAACACTGTTGGAGAATAGCCCTCCTGGCTGTTTGGTGGTCTATATGGGAAGAGAGGAATGGATGGTGCTTCAACGATATCTCCAATTTGGCTGAGTCTGTCATCATTAGAGCTCAACAATATATTGTAGAGTTGGCTTCTATTTTTGTGAACCTAAAAGGTTGTAATCTGTTATGTATGGGAGATTGGGAGGGTAACTGCCCCGCTATCTCAGCGGGTAGTGTCTCCTCCCTGCTCTTTTCTCTTTTAATATATAAAGTAATTTTTACCTCTAAAAAGAAAAAACCAACCAACCGACTCTTGTTTAGGGATAAGGGCAGATGTAGCCAAGTAGATCAAGGTAGTGGATTGTAAATCCCCCACACATGGGATGAGAAATTGCTGCTAGAGTGCTAAAAAATTCAATGGGATGTGTACGGATATTGTGCCCATGAAAATGATATGGGGTGTTCAGATATGGCCAAAAATCTTTGAAGCTGGCCATTACTTGCTGATGACGGGGACTCTATCATGATCTAATGAATATTACGAATATACTCTTTTACGAACAAGAAGTTCTATGAAAAAAGTATCTTAAAGGGGGCAGTGGAGACTCCATGGAAATTAGAAGTCGAAGCCGCTGCTGCTAAGGCAAAGCTTCTTAATGCAAAAGCTTCAACAACAACACCCGGTTGCTCCTATCATTCTAGTAGCCAACGCCTCCTTCCTTGCCACCAACGCACGCTACTAGGAGAGTCAATAACATCGCTTGCATTCAACAAACTTCGTTGACGCTTCGCTTACCATAATGCCTTCTTGGTAGAGGCTAGTGAAGCTCACCCTTTGGGTGTCGCTCACGCGGACAAGGAAGAAGGCCTTTTTATCTCGCTCGGAAGCTACTGCTTCTCGATTGAAAGAAAAAAGGCCCACTTAATATCGAACTAACGCAACAAGCCTTGGGCTTGTTTTAGTGCGTTTCCAAAGTCAACCTTTTGATTATTTCGTGATGGTTTGGTTGCTTTCCCAACGTATTGTAGATTGACAAAGGAGAAAGTTGGCTGTGGAAACGAAATAAGAAGATGACAAAGGAAAGGAGAACAACACCTCTTTCCCTTCTTGTATTTTACTAAAAGGTGAACATCAAATCTAGGCCCGATCACCCTTCTATGAAGGTGAGCAACCTAGCTCCCCTGTTGCTTATAGTCTTTAGGTTAAGCAGTATTTCACAATAGCAACTCTGAGAAGCTAGGCTTAAGGTGCGCCTCCTGCTGTCGTTTTAGTGACTCACAGGGCTTCCCTCACCTCAGACTAGTGACATCACCTCTCCTTGGACCAGAATGATTATCCCTGCTTGATGGGTCTACACTCATCCTTGAATGTCGTTGGGTACTGTTAACTTTTATGCCGTAAGTGTTTTTGCACCCGGTTGGGTCCCTGCTCCAGAACGTCGAATTAAACAAGTAGTGTGGTCTCTTTGTACGACCCTATTGATATGACAAGCCCAACTCCCTTCCTCCTATCCCATTTGTTTAGGATTATGGTGGTTGTATGGCAGTATTGGACTCTTGGAACGTCCCACCCTAACACAGGCTCAAAACCCTCACATGAGTTAGTGGTCTTTGGGCAACATTTGTAGTAGTTCAACTCCTAGTTGATGAGAGTGACTTCAAGGTCATTCTCTCAATTCCAAACGAATGCAACTAAATCTAATTTGAATTGGCAATCAAAACATACATGGATAGATAGTTCTCAAAAAATGACAAATACTAATCTCTCTCACCTACTTAACTCATCAGTTATCAGCAAATCCAAATATAGACTATCAAACAGAGAAATGAAAATGTGTGTATATCAGCAAATCATCAGTTATCAGCAAATCCAAACAAAGAAATTCAGAATTAAGCATCTATAGGTGGAATGGGCTGGGGAGATGGAGATGGAGATGGATGAAGGGGTTGGGGAAATGGAGATGGAGATGGATGAATGGGTTGGGGAAATGGAGATGGAGATGGATGAATGGGTTGGGGAAATGGAGAGGGAGATGGCGTCGGTTGGGGAGATCGTCATGACAGCTCAGTTTTGAAGGCCCCACTGCATCAGCTGCTCCAAAAATTCCTCCAACGGCATCTGATCCAACAGCCACTGCTGCACCAGCATCTCCGCCTGGTGGCAGAGACGCTGATGCTCAACATAATGTTTCGCGCCGCTAAATTTGTCTTGGCCGCAATAGTCGCATGGCGCAAAAGCTAATGGGAGCTGCCTGCTTTTCTTTAATCTTCTCTTTGCTTTTTTCTTGGTCATTTTCAGATCGATTTTAGGTTAGGGAGATCGGGTGGAGAGAGAGGGGTCCGTGGGAGAGAGAGAGGGAGAGATAGAGAGGGAGAGAGAGGGGTCCGAGTGAGGTCGGTGGAGAGGAGATGTTGGATGCGGTCCGTTCTTTATGGGCCCCAACATGATGCAAGTGTTTTATCCACGCCGTCCATCCATTTTCCTATATCATTTTAGATTTTGATACCAAAAATAAGGCAGATCTATATCTTAGGTGGGCCACACCACATGAAAACAGTAGTTATTGAATTTCCACCATTAGATTTGGATGGCACCCATCAGGTGGACCGACTGGGCTGAACAGATACATCACAGTGGTCCTGATCTGACCACAGAAGGATGGTGTAAATGTGAGACACGTACATCATAGTGGCTCCCACCCACTGGATGGGCCACGTGAATGAAAGGCACGTATGCCCAGTGGGTCCCACCCGCTAGACAGACAGCAGGGATGCAAGGTACATACAACACGGCCTTGGGAAGTTACAATGGTAAGTGTTCGATTCTCAATGTTTCCTTTGTCATGGCCCACATGATAGTTGTCCCCACGTCTAAAGTGATCCTACAAGATGAATAGACAGCGTCGATGCGTGCATACATCAAGGTGGGACCCTACAGTGGGCCCCGCAGCGTGGAAGAACACGCTAGATAGAATTGTTCTCCAGCAGTATGCTCCACATGAAATTTGAGTATGCTGGGTTCCATACTAGTGGCTAAAATTGGTGGGCCACCTGGTTATCACCCATACAACATCAGTGAAGTCCGCGGTGGGTCTCACAACCCTCAGGTTGAGCGGCAAATAAAATCACACTGGGCCTGGAAGCTTTCAATGGTGGGTGATATCGTCATCATTGCTTTCTATGGTGTGGATCACTCAAGACAGAGATCTAGATGATTTTTGCAAATTAGATGGACGGTGTGGATTATACATATAGATCAAGGTGGGTCCCAGAGTGGGACAACCTCTCCTTGCCCAATGGGGCTTCTGCCGACCTCACCTTCTGGCAGTAATGCCATGCAAGTAAGCTTTTATTTATTTATGTTTTTTTTTATTGGAACTTACATTGAAATGATCCACTCCGTTCACCTTTTCGGCCAACTCTCCATGGATCCAAAAGGTTCTGACTTGGCCGGTTTGATCGCGTACACACGTTATGGCGGGCCTTAGAAAGTTTCAACAGTACTATCATTGTCACCGCTAGTTGCTATGGTGTGGCCCACACGAGCTCTGGATCTAGATGATTTTTGTTTCAAAGACCTAAAATAATATGGCAAGATGAAAGGGCGGCGTGGACGACACATATACATCCGGGTGGGCCCCACGAGTTGGGCTTCTGCTTGGACGGTGTGCCCAGGCACTGTACCAACCAGCTGTGACTCGTTTGGCTCCCACAAGTTTTGGATCAAGCCCATATTTGTCTTCTCCCTTCATCCTGGCCACATGTGGGCAGGGGGAACGTCACGTGTGGCCTTTGACACTGCTGGATGGTGAGAAGCCATATGAAGGTCTCAATGTTGGACGTCACCATCTCCACTATTTTCTATGGTGTGGCCCTCCTGCCATTTACTGGAGCACCCTATTTTTCCTTTCAACAATTTCATTTTGCTGAGAGGTTTTGGGTGGTGAGAATTCATGTCGAATTCTAAATTCATCACCAAATGTCTAGAATCGGTCATTCTCAAATTCTCCACCATCATCACTCTAGATCGTATCTATCATATATCATTTTTCATTATGGAATCGCCTCACAAGCTTCTTAAATTCATCAAATGTATTTGGTTTTTCTCTTAAGAAGGCAACCCAGGTGAACCTGGAGTAATCATCTACTATAACTAAGAAATTTTGTTTACTGCCCTGACTTTGTACTTTGATAGGATCGACGAGGTCTACATGTAAGAGCTCGAGGGGCTTAGAAGTTGCCACATAAGTTGTCTTTTTGTGAGTGACCTTGATTTGTTTGCCTTTTTTACAGTCGCCACAAACAATCCTGGCTTTTTCCCCAATCTCGGGCAACCCTCTTACCAAATTCTTAGAGCTATAAGCGAGACAGATTTTCTATAGTGGACATGGTTGAGTATTTGATGCTAAAGTTCAATCTCATTAGGCCATATGGCATATCATTGGAGATATAAATCCTCCACTGCTTTCAATGATATAACAATTATCGCTGGTGTGAAGACCTCTTATAATTAGTTTACTTATTTGTCACGCCCCAAACTCAGAAACCGGGTGTAATGCCTCGTACTTTCCAGTACTCGAGTGTTACTGTTAAAAACCGAGTCATGAATAGGGGTAACCTCTAACCACTTATGAAGTCATCCGTCCATGGTACGATATATAATCAATTTAACCTTTATTTTTCAAAAACTTATAACCTAAACTATAATAGAATTTTAGGTAATCGGCCGCGACAAATCAGAATCGGTAATCGGTCACGACAAATCAGAATCGAAAATCGGCTTCGATCAATAATCGACAATCGGCCACGACAAATAAGAATCAGTAATCGACCTCGATCGATATTCGACAATCAGCCACAACAAATCAGAATCGGTAATCGGCCTCGATCAATAATCGACAAGTGGCCACGACAAATAAGAATCGGTAATCGACCTCGATCGATAGTCGGCAATCGGCCACGACAAATCAGAGTCGGTAATCGGCCTCGATCGATAATCGACGATCGGCCACAACAAGTAAGAATCGGTAATCGACCTCGATACTCGGCATTGACAATCGGAATTGGCTTTGACTCTCGATAATCGATGAGAATGGGCCTAAAAAAAGCCTAAGGGAAGGTCACAATGAGGACTTTCAACCGTCATTGTCCATCAATGTAAACATTTAACCAACATTGCTCCCAATGAGTGGTCCATATAGAGCCAAACGTATCGTGGGCCCATGGCCTCATACAATCACCATGGGCCGAATCAATGGGCCTCACCAACGAGCTTCATGTGTATCAAGTGGGACGTAACATATAGGCCTGACATACATCTCAATGGGCCTCATCATATAGGTCATAAACACATCACATCAGGCCTTGCCCATGGGCCTCGAATATATCACAATAGGCCACAACCCATGGGCTTCAAATACACGATAAGTGGGCCCCATGACATGGGCCAAATACACATCAGGTGGGCTACATCAATGGGCCTCGATTACATCACAATGGACCACATCAATGAGCCGCACCAATGGGCCATCATATACATCAAGTGGGCTGCATCAATGGGCCTTAACCCATGGGCCACAAATATATCAAAGTAGGCATGATAAATGGGCCATGACAAATGGGCCACAAAGTACATCAAGGTGGGCTTAATCACGTGGGCCTCATTTATATCCAGGTGGCATCAATGTCGGGTCTCATATATCACATCGGGCCGAATCAATTGGCCGATCGAATAGGCCGCGCCAATCGTCCGTTAATAGAGATCATTATAGAGCATTAAATAAAATGAATCATATCCAAAGATCATCTGGACCAAACTACAACTAACAGAGGTGATACTAACTTCCGACTTTCGACTTCCAGTGGGCCCACCACAACATTTATTTTCCATCCAGACTATCCCCATGGTCACAAGGACCCGGGGGAGACAAATGTCATCTCAATACAAGGCTTTTGTAATCCAAAAGGGGTTTCAAAGTTAGGCATCCACTCCACTATTTTCTGTAGTGTGGTCCATCTGTCAACTGAATTTGTCTCATTTTTAGTCTCAAGCCTTAAGACGGGCTTTCAAAATGGTTGGACGGCTTGGATGCAACCCATGCATCATGGTGGATCCCATAGGGATGGAAAGGATGGACAACATAGATGAGGTACATACCTCATGGTGGGGCCCACACTAATGGAAGGTGTGGATCACATTACATACATCAGTGGGTCCCATACGGGGCCCACCATATTGTTTATTTTCCGCCCAGCCTGTTGGCAAAGGTTACACAGACATGGGGGCCCACTATAATGTTTATTATCATCCAATCTGTTGATAAGGCCACTCAAACCTGGGCCCACCGTACTGTTTATATGCCATCCAAACTGTTGATAAGGTCACGTGGACCTAGCGCCCACTGAAATGTTTATCTTCCATCGAAACCTGTTGATGATGCCACATAGGCATGGGGCCCACCGTGATATTTATCTGGCATCCAAACTGTCCATAAGGTCAAGTGGACCTAGGGGTCCACGGTGATATGTAGTTGCCATCCAACCGGTTGATAAGGTCCCACGGACCTGGATGGAGGAAAAACAAATTTCATATTGATACAAAACTTTTGTGACCCATAAAGGGTTTCAATGGTAGACGTTCAACCCAACACTGTTCCCTGTGATGTGGGTCACCTGAGTCGCGTATGCGGCTGATTTTTGGGTGGCCCATCGCTAAGGGGGGGAGGCCCACCATATGCACGGTGCAAATGTTCGACTCACATCACGGTGAGGCCTGAGATGGGGCCCACTGTCCAGCCCGCATAGCAACGGACGTTGCTGACTAGAGCGTCCAGAGACGCTAACAGCAGCAGTGTCTCTACCCCCCCTTTTTTTAAAAAAAGTATTTCTAAGGAATTTCCTGGGTGGGGCCCTCATCAGGGAAATTCACCCCGCCCATTGCACTCTACGGCTCAAGACAATCTCATTAAGCCCCATATTTGATGTGTTTTGGGGTACAAAACATCAGGGTGGGTTTTCAACAGTAACGATACTGTTCTCTATGGTACGGCCCACCTGATGATCAGGTTGGCGTCATTTTTGGGCTCAACGCCTAATATGAGATGAGAAAGAGAATAGATGGCGTTACATCAAGGTGGGACCTACATGAGCGGCCCACCCCAAAAGCATTTTTTTGTTAGCTTTGTTAGTACACACCCATGTCAGTACACGCACTCTATGTTAGCTACACCCCCACCTTCTTCACGTCCAGCGTCCAGAGACTAAACACAGTTGTGGGTCCCACATGGTCGTGGCCCACATTTCATCAAGGTGGGTCCCACGTGAATGTGGCCCACCTAATTTAAATTAATCTGATATTTGTGTTTCCACCACCATAAAGTAGGGTCCACATGACTTGGATGGTTTGGATAAAACATACCTCAAGGTGGGGTCCATCCAAGTGGGTCACACATCACACCAAAAAAAAAATGAGAATGAGGGAGAATAGCACCCACCTCAAGATCTCTTCGTCCTTCTTCCGCCAATATGATCTAGAGCTCAAAGGGGACGATTTCAACGGTCGAGATGTTCTTAGGATGGTGGAGATAAGAGGTGGGAAGTGGGCCACACATGGCTTCTCATGGGGAGGCTTGGACGATTCTTGCTTGGAGAATGAGAGAGAGAGAGAGAGAGAGAGAGAGAGAGAGAGAGAGAGAGAGAGAGAGAGAGGTGATGGGAAAGGGATGGGTGAAAGGTGATGGGTGTACTTGTTGTAAGGGAAAGTTGAGTTTGGAGAGGGGTGGTTGTACTTGACTTGATTTGATAGATTAATGTGACGTTTCGTAGAGATTCTCTCAAAATTGCAATGCGCAGCATTTTTCTCAAACTGAATGCGGGCCCACATCTCCTGGCCCGGGTATCACCTCGGTGAGCGGGACGCGACATCGGAACCGCGTCGACGGCGCGGTCGCAAGGGTACAGGTCTCGGGTCGAGTCAACTCTGGAAAACGGGATGCGTCTCAGGGTCGCGCGCAACTGCCGATTACAGATCGCGAGTCTCCGGAATTTGACCGGGAGGACCGCGAAAGCATCCGGAACAGTACGGTCTAAGATACAGGCCTCGCAAGTTGAGTTGTTAGAGATACCATTAGTTGAGAGATCAATTCTTGGAATGATAATAATAACTTATTTTTTATCAAATGCCCTAAAGAAAAAGGGAGGGGAGATTCTAAGATGGTTTGATAGATAAGTTCTAATCCTTAAATCTTTTTAATTTTTAATGAAGTTGTTAATTTCTTCCCGATCTATACAATAGATGGTGTGGATCATCCACACGATCATTATATATGTGTGAAAATTTTAACAAAGTTATACTTTATGATTTCAGATCTGGTCAGTAATATTTTAGGAATAAATTTAATAAACGACATCTGACTGTGTTAAGATAGATTTAAACGGGTCATTTAAGCACTAAAAGATAATAGTGCCTTAACTTTCAGATCTATCTGTCTATTGGATGAGCCACACTCGTGAGATGTATAAATGTTTAATAAGGAAAGCTTAGGTTTCTGCACAATTTATTGGTATCAATTTGCCAAGAAGGTCGAGATGTCGATGTATGTGTGGTTAGATCCACACCATTTATCCCCTATGTAGAGGCAAAATATGGCAGGACCTCAAGAATATGGATGATCCAATCATTCGGTGGGCCACCCAGATCAATCATTTGATATTCAATTTCATAATCTTAAAAAGAAAATCTAAAATTTGATAATTAAATTTAATGAGCATATTATATATAAAATTTTAATTATTTGATCATTTACAATTTGACCAT
This sequence comes from Magnolia changhungtana, assembly GCA_030180095.1. NCBI lineage: Eukaryota > Viridiplantae > Streptophyta > Magnoliopsida > Magnoliales > Magnoliaceae > Magnolia > Magnolia changhungtana. Next base: position 3,948,158 of record JASAUF010000579.1, read on the forward strand.
CTAAGATGTTAATCAAAGATGGGCACATAACTAGATGAATAATAATGTTGTGGATATAATTGATATGATTTCTGAATTCAAATAAGCCTAATCACCTTGTGGATTCTACATTACCAGACTCATGTGAGTAGCTCAACGTGTCTCATAATTGATTAGAATTAAAATAAATTATTTGTGATGGTTTGATTGATTGATGTACTGATTTGAATGTTTTGTTGCAATATTGTATGATGCTATAAATTATATGCTAATCTGTGTCAAATTGCATGAAATTATAATTGTACGTTAAATTTATTTATCAAGACAAGTATATATGGCAGTTATACATTTATACATCATCCATCATTCATTGCATTTGCATAATGCATTGTTGATCCTAGGGGCCCTCATTGGAAGAAATGTTGATCCTGGTAGAACATTACCAGATGCAGGTTATGCCCAAGCCTATCAAAAGGTAGAAACTTACCCAATGGGTGGATGCGGGTTGACGATCTCCAACGCGAGCATATGGACGATTATCCCATCTGATGCATTTATACATCATTGCATCCATATCATTGTGCATACTCTATTTTTATTATATTTTAATTCAAAAAGCATGAACCATGTTGGGTTTTCTCACTAAGCCTGACCAACTTACATTTTTATTGGTGGAAAAACCGTACAGATGAGTAATTAACTGATGAGTTGGCACAAGGACAAGAAGTTGTGGTTGAACAGATGAACTGGCCGCATTTGCACCATTCCTAATTACTTAATTAATTAGAATTTCCTTTTGTTAGGATGATCCGATTTATATCTAATAAATTATGGTATTAGTTGCAGGATTTTGAAGTATCTGATTGGTTTTATTTAATTGAATTGTTCTACGTTTGTAGTAAGTATTCATTGGTAAGTTGTATTGACTGGTGGACGATGCCTAATTTATGCTAATTGAATGTTTATGAATGTTAAGAATGAATGGATGTTGGTGCTTAAATCATTTTGTGTGGATGATTGTGAATGGACATAGTTGGAAGGTACAAATGAATATTAATTTTCCTCTGAAAAATCGTATAATGGAATGAAGTTAGTACACTTTGTGTACGAGTTACAACTCGAAACTCGGGTATGAGGGCACACACTCTATACTCGAATTTCGGGGCATGACTCCTCTAGTATTCCCTCAAGCTCTAATCTCTCTTAATCCCTCTCTTAAAATACTTCTCTCTCGAAAACTCTCTAATCTCTCTATTTTTTCTATTCCTCTCTCTCTCTCTCTCATCTCTTCTCACTCTAATTTTCTAGGAAAATTTGGAGAAATGAGAGGGGTTTGGGATCTTTTGTGGTAGAACTTTTTGAGTAGAGGAAATTATAAAAAGAGGGGTAGAATGGGAAGAGGGAAAAAATAGAGGGGTGTGGCTTAGCATAGGCAAGGATATGGGTGAGTGATGGGAGACGTGTGTTTGTTTGACTAATAGGGAGAGAGAGAGACATGAGTTATTAATGGGTTGATTGATTGATTGATGGATAGATTGGATTACTTTGGGATTTGTGCAAGTCGGGCCTGCGCCACGCGTACGCTGTGCAGTCCACTTCGGATTACGCCAAAAACTACAACTTCTAATTTGAGTATCGCAATAAGGTGTGTCATGTGGCGTTGGAATTGTAACGCCTACGTAGTTGCTAAGGTACAAGTTTCGGGTCATTACAGTACTGAAATAAGCTTACGATCGAATATCGCTGATCTGGTCTGCCGAAAATATGTGGACACTGAAAACAAAGCGTACAAAGAATTAATTAGGGCCTGTTTGGTTTTTTAGTTCAAGTGTAATTACGTTGTAAATGAGTAATCATTATTTACCAAGGTAATTACCTTCATCTTTTCCGATGCTGACTTACCGGTTACTTTTTAAGCACTCAAATCGAGGAATTTATAAAATAAATATGGGGCCCACTATAATGTGTGTGGCTTATCCACACCGCCCATTCATTATGCCAAATGAATTTAAGGCATGAGCCCAAAAATTTGGCAAATCCAAAGGTCAAGTGGACCACACCACATGAAATTATGAGAATTAAATGCCTACCATTAAAAACTTGTTGAGGCTCTTAGAAATTTTAGATCAGGCTTATATTTATATTTTTCACTTATCCATGTCCATGTGACCCTATGAACGGGTTAGATGGTGAATAAACCTCAACATGGGCCCAGTAAAAGAATCAACTTTCAACGGTGGATAAATTAAGTCCATTGTTTCCTTTCATGTGGGCCAATTGAACATTAGATCTTCCTAATTTTTTCGGATAAAGCCTCAAAATATTCTAATAAAACAGATGGACGACACGGATATATTATATACATTATGGTGGGGCCTATGAATTTAAGTCAAAATTTTTGGACCGGTTTCCAGTGAAATTACTCACTCGTTTCCAAACAGGTGAAAGAATGTAATAATTACTTTTTACAGTGATTTACAGCAATTTACCTGTATTATGAAAACCAAGCAGGCCCTAGAGGGTATGGGTCTTACAGTACCTGTAGTGAGTGTCTGCCTAAATGTAAAAAATGGAGAACATTTTCTGCTGCCACTGCAAGAAGATGCCAAGCGTAGGCTAAAATTTCACTTATGCTGTAGCGCCGTGCTTCATCGGTATTAGACATTTCGAACAAAGTCAAGCCAAAAACCCAGAGAGAGAGAGAGAGAGAGAGAGAGAGAGAGAGAGAGGAAATGTAATGACATCACAGGTGACCTATGACCATTATACGTGTTCAAGCAATAGCTTGGCTGTGCTGTGAGTTCCAACTGCTTCACCCAAATCCAGCAATTCCTGCAGATTGAAACTCCTGTGATTCAAACAAATCTATATGACTACTGTTTCTATCAATAAAAGTTAAATGGCCCTGAAAAGATTGCATAATACTTTTCATTTTCCATGTGACAACCATAACAAATCATCACTAATGTTGAGTGTGCGTGACCAAGTTGTGCCCATGTATGGAACTACCATTGCAATATAAAATGAAAAGTGATAATAAAGTTAGTACATTAATCCATCTTGCAATGTATATTCTCTGTTAAGAACCATTTATACCATATTTGCAAAAACATGCCAAAACTGAAAAGTATCTTTCTTCTAAGACTTTTTATGAAATTTCTCATTATAGTTAGAAACCACATTGGGTGGAGCGGTGTTTGCCATTGAACATCATATTTGGTTGTTGATTCTGTTTATCCTTGTTAAACAGCTGGTCAAAGAGGAAATTGCATGAATGAGGGCAATGTAACTGAAGCACACATACATAAGCCAAGGCAAAGGAACTTGCATGAGTGCTCTCATGGGACTTACAGCCTACATGTGCCCATGTGGCACACATTTCCAAGATCGAAGCTACTCAACATGCAGGCCAATGTGTGGATGCCATGGATATAAATTAGACTGATCTGAAAACAGAAGGTTAAAAAGGATTGAGCAATGGTACACATCTACATGTGTTAGACTAAGTTTCATTTCAAATAAGGTGGAGGTTACGGAGTTGGGTCCAACTTACTAGCAGAAACCATGGCGGTCGTCGATGGGCTAGAGCTTTGTGTGGCCCATGGATGGTTAGGGGTCAAGGTAGAGAGTGATTCCTTGGCGGTCGTGGACCTTTTCTCTAAATCGGTGACTATCCTATGGAAGGCCTTTTATCGGAAAAAGCATTTTGAGTATTTTAAGACCGTGGCTTCCATCTCTATCGGTCACACCCCCAGAGAGGTGAATAGGGTAGCAGATGCACTCGCTTGTGTAGGCAGCGCCATACAGCATAACAGAACTTTCTGGGACTGATCTCTTCTTCCTCCAATTTCCAGAGGGGACCTTGTTCTGGACAGATCAGGTTTAGGAGCTGTGAGAGTCAGCCGCCCCTAAATCCCCTTCCCTTAGTTTGTTGGGAGTTTTCCCCTTTTGCTTTGTTTTTGGCATTTAGGGTCACGATAGGCCCCTTCCAGCTCCTTTTTGTTAGCGGAGGGTGGCCTGAAGAGATTGCCGTGTATGTTGATGCACAGTTCCCTCAATTAATAAATGTTGCTTTTGAAAAAAAAAAAAAAAAGAAAGTGTCATTTCAAATAGATAACATGTCAAAGCATATGAAAACTGTTGAAGTGATTACACATGTACATCTGTTATGCTCAATCATGTTGAAAAGTGTCCTTTTTAAATTGATGATACATATTAATACATGCACCTCACATTTCAAGGGTGGCTCATATGGGTCATCTATCCCAGTAAAACCTGCAACATAATGCTAGAGTTAGAAAAAGGTAGGAATAAATGAATGAATGAACCTAAACATCATGGTGCGGATCTGTGGAATACCATGTACGTAGAAGTGCGTACGTACATTCGTTAGGGCTTATGAGAAACTACTGAATAATGTTGTGGAATATCAATGGCTTCTATCGGCCATATTGTGCATAAACTTCAATATGAGAACAGTGGATTCATGACCATTGACATTAGACATGGAAGAGAGACATGGGGATCTTGTCCTTCGAAAAAGTTATTTATTTATTTATTTATTTATTTTTTTTTAAAGCAAAAAAGAAAAAAGGAAAAAAGAAAAAGGAAAAGCCTATTCAACAAAATAGATTGTAATACTACCATCCGTAAAATCTTGCAAGTGCTTGACCTATAGTGATAGGTGACGACATAGCTGGCCATCGTCAGGTTTAGAAAATAATTCAAGGAAACATGGTTAAACAGTTTAAAGCTACAATGAAGTAATAGACCCAACAATTGGTGTAGGGTTGTCAATGGGCCAGGATCACTTGATATTCTGATTTAGCTCAGCCTAGACCTGGCCACTGAGCGCTTCAACGGTGAGTAAATATGGGAATAACCTGAACCCAGACAATGAGACTTTTTTCTCTAAGCACTATGAGACATTTTTGTTGCTTATGTTATGGTGTTTGATATGATTTGTCTGAAATATTGAAGTTAGTTTTAGGCATCATTGCATTGGTCGTATTGGAGCAGACCATCATTCTAAAACTCGTTTGATGTTCAACAATGTCCTAAGCATATTGTTGCATATATTCTTCTCGATGTGCATTACATTAACGCTATGATGCAACAAATTACCTGGCTAGTACGGCAAATCACAGCAGATACTTCTCTTCTTCCAATTGAATGCCTTTTCCTTTCCCTTATTATCGTCCCGATTCCTTTTCTTTTTTACTTTAGTACCAGATTTCTTTCCAAATATTTTGTTAATTTTACTCACTTGAGCTAACATTTCATACCTAGACACTTGTTTTGGCGCTTCCCTCAACTCCAATTTGCCATTAAAGTTCCTCTTATCAAGTCTATACCTATGATCTCTATCCAAGAACCGACGATGACCCATGCAATAAAACTTTTGGCCGTGAGTCGACCACTGGGAGTCGACCTATGTAACAAAACTTACGGCCGTGTGTCGGCCGCTAGGAGTCGACCCATGTAACAAAACTTATGGCCGCATGTCGACCATTGGGAGTCTGTCTTTATTGTAGTTAGACTAGCGAGATTGCCTTTTCTGCTCCATCCTAACAATATTGCATATCTAGGGAAGTCATTGATTGTCTATAACAAAGCTGCACGCATTTGACAATTCGACTTCGACGACGTCTTGCAAGTGTCAATGCCGACCTCCCACAATTTAAGCAACTCTTCTATCAATGGTTGCAGATACACGTCGATATCATTGCCTACAACATGCAGGCCAGGTGTAAGCAGAGACATCATGATGCAAGGATGCTTCATGCATATTCATGGTGGTAAATTATACGACATCAAAACAACAGGCCATGTGCTATGAAAGATACTCATCGTATCGAACAGATTGAGTCCATCAGTTGCTAACCCAAGCCCGACATTGCGATCATTACATGAGAAATTTGGGTGTTTCTTGTCAAAAGATTTCCATGCAGGAGAATTGACAAGATGCCTTGCACACTCATCACCGGTTCGGCCCTCGTCATGTCATCTCATGTTTTCAACTGTCAGGCACTTGAGTTGATACATTCGAATAACAAAAGAGAGTTTTGTGAACTTCTCACATCCTAGGTACAGGGCATGTTCGGTGTCCCGCAACAACCTAAAGAATCTTTAGGATTCGATTCCTCATGTACTGGCTCTCATGCTGGGAGTTCATCTGGATTGTCAACCGTACCCGATATTCTAAACACACTGTGCACCAATCCATTTGCATCCAACTCTTCTCCATCACTTTCTTACAAAGCTTATTCATGCATAAGTCAAGGAAGTTGACTATTCCAAAGCTATTCATGTATAGACCCAACTAATTGGGGACACTAAAAGAAGACAGTTCCGCCATTTTGCCCTATCAAGGATCATCAGTTAGACCATATTTCATATAGTCTTTTCTCATTTGACTAAAAAAGAAGAAGAAAGATGGTCCACATTCATTTCTCAATTGAAATCGACAATCATGTCTAAACGATTTAACTTTTAGCCACTTATGGATACATGAACATGTCAAAACAAATGAATCCAGTACTACTAAGTACAAATTATACCCGAGGCATGCTTGCTTACGTTTACAGGATTACTTCTTTTCTGATCACTATAGTCATTGGATTCTACTATCTAATCACTAGCATGTTGTTTCCATAATACATCCCTAGCATGTGTTGCTATAACAATAGTTGCTCTTATTATTTAAGCATTAGTTGCTTTTATCCTCTCTTCCTAGCTGAACCAACTAGAAGGCTGCAAACGTTTACTTCTACAGCCAATATTTTGGAGTTTATCTCAATCGCAGGGCAATATTGAGGCGATTTGTTGCCATTTAAAAAGAATACCAAAGGATTCATAGCTTTCAATTAGTAGAAAGATCACTGATCCTAAATGCTTCCTTGATTCACAAAGCAGTACAATATATAGTCCTCAGAACAGCAACCATAGAAAACACCTAAAACTCTCGGCTCCTTTGACGGCCTAGATTGATGTGCATGGAAGATCCCTAGACCCAAAACGATCCTTCAAAAACCTAATGACAAATCTAACAATTGTCTCAATTGTCTCCCCAAATGCATTAGCATAGAGCCCAAATCCAGCCCAAACCACAGAAACAAATTGATCATCAATAAAATAACCAGAATGAAAAAAAGAAAAAAAAAATCTAGTGCTCTTCAACATTCTGAATTTCTATCACTAGAATGCTTCTATTCTTTCCCAAGCCACAATCTAATTTCTAGTTATCACAAGATAAACATCCCATCCAAAATAGAGAAAGAAGAAATAGATCACCAAGGAAAATATGAACAAGAAAGAAAGCAATACACAATATCAAAAACTAAAAAATCAATTATTCCTAGACATTGAATTAGAACAAAAGCTTATTCAACACCTAAACCATGAGGGAGAAAGCTATGGAATGCACTTCCCACTATTTACAAAATGATTGCAACTCATCTCACATATTCAAGTACATGAATCCAAACTATCCAAATTGAAGTGTCCGTTGTGGATGGATCATTAGCCCAAAAATTGCACATTTAAAAAAAAAAAAAAAAAAAAAAAATTTGTACACGCACTCACACCCCACACACACCCACGCACTCACACCACAGTGGTTTTACACCACAATGGATACTCAAAACCATGACCATGTGTTAGAACTCTTGTGAGTCTGCCAGTGGCATAAGGACCCCAAAAAAAATTGCACTAATTGGACAAACCTAGCAATCTGATTTTTTTTGCTTGAACTTTGGTCCTAGACATTTCATTGTCAAATGGTGCATTTTGCCCCCACCAACTATACGGTTGTGATCATCAAATTAATGCAATTTTCAGGCTATGCTCGTTCCATGACTAAGTGGTAAAGGGCTAGACTGAGGTCTAACTGTGCATGAGCATGCGAAATTGTGTTGGGAAAGGCCTTGGACTATCGGATTTCAAAATATCCGTTCCTTCCTGCCGATACACCTCTCTCTCTCTCTCTCTCTCTCTCTCTCTCTCTCTCTCTCTCTCTCTCTCTCTCTCTCTCTCTCTCTCTCTCTCTCTCTCTCTCTCTCTCTCTGACATCTAGTTGCTTGTGTCAGTTGCTTGTGTCACGCTTTATATGTTTTTCATAATAAGTGATGGGGTTTTCCTCTAATTCAGTTTAGAGGAGAGGTAGTGCAGACTATTATAAAACGGATGTCTTAAATTTTGCTTCACTACGCTGCTCGACCGGTCGAGGGGGCTGCTCGAGCAGTTGAGCATCGCTCGACTCGAAGTCCAGCGAGCTGTATTTTTTGGCGTCGACTAGTCAAGGGTCAGGCTCGATCGGTCGAAGGGGTCCTTCGACCAGTCGAGGGTTACGCAGATTCTGCGTGGATTTTGTGCGGACTGCATAAATTTGAGACGGTTTTGCAGAGGTGCGGAAGGGGAGTTTCCTAAACTATAAATATGGGTCCCTAGGGCTATTCTAGGGCATGATAAGGCTTCCTAAAGTGATTCCATTAAGAGTTTTTTTCACGTCCAAGGTGAGAAAGAGAATAAAATAAGTAGAAACCAGGATAAGCTACTTGTGGCCTAAGTAGCTTATTTTAAATAACTTAAATAACTAGAAACTAAGATAAGTTACTCATGGCACAAGTAGCTTATTTTAAGTAACTTGAATAAGTAAAAACCAGAATAAGCTACTTGTGACATTAGTAGCTTATTTTAAGTAACTTAAGATCGAAACGCCCCCTTAATTGGTCCACCTCATTTTTTGGGCTGTGTTCTAACATGGACTAGTAAAACTAATGGACAGGGATGTGACACCAATATTGGTGGTGACCCCACAGATTCTGCATACAAGGACATTGGGTACGTGGTAGACACTAGAAACTCACGTCCCTGGGGTATCTTCAAACTTGGAAGGCCCACTCCCGAAAAATGTCCAAAAATCAACTGTTAAGGAGACGACACATGTTCAAACAAAATGAGTCAAAAGATAAAATGGTCCAAACACTCCAATCTAAAACTTTCCATTTTGGGCATTCCTGTCCATGGTGTGGCTCATCAATGAATGGTTTGAATCATTGGAAAATGAACCCTAGATCCAGTGGATTGGATCATATTGGTAAACTACATTAGCAAAATTTAGAATCGACAGCAACAATTGCATTGAATTTGGAAACATGCAAACGAATCCATTACCGTGTATTTATTTAAATAATACTTTGGTGTGTTTGAATAGTGAGTTGCTTAAGATAAGCTTCTTACGCCTTAGGTAGTTTATCTTGATTTCTGCTTATTAAATTGAAGTGATTAAGTAACTTTAAATATATATAAAATAAAAGCTACTTGTAATTAATCATAAACCAAACTTATCTCGAATAAGTCACTTATCTACTGTTGTAAGCAGAAAAAGTAACTTATTTGGTGGTATCCAAACAGGTGAATCCATTAACTTATTAATGACGTGGCTTAATGAAAAGTTATTTTAAATAGGTACCAGGATGTAAATACCATATTAATGAGGGAGTATCATGTGAAATTCCTTTTTATCATTTTAGGAAGATAGAAATTTGAAGCTGAAAATTTCAGCTACTATTGTAAAAGCTACCTCCTAAAACCATGTTAGTAATCCCAATATAGACTGAACACATCATATACATAAATAGATATTCTGACAATCCAATTAAGAAGTGGGCCACCCAAAAGTTATGGCACCCTTCAAGATGGGAAAAAAATGTGCAAAGGTGTTAAGTAATTAGGATCGCTAATACGATGGGTCAACATGTAGATGAGAGGACCATAGTCAAACAATTGTAGTGATTTTAGATCAATTTGATTATTTTTTTTATTTTTATTTTTTCCATTTGAATGTGGAGCATGGTTTTCATACTTCTGTTGCCAAAAATCAGGCTAGTCCTCTCAATGTCTGGGCCATATGGCCTCCCGTAAGATCCAAGCTGTGCATTTAGATTGGAATTCCAGGTAGAACCCTGTTGCCAAAAATCAGGCTAGTCCTCTCAAATTTTGGGCCATGTCATACAAAAAAATGGACTTCTATAAGAACATGTTAGAGCCATCCATGCACCACGACCCACTTGATGTGCAGACTGCCTGACTTGACGCAATTAAAGATCAGTCCCTCCAAGCTGACCAAGGGCCTGATCAGCAGCTCTGGGCACCTTTTTGACCCTACCATTACAAGCATTGGTCTATATAGTATGCAAACCATTCACTGGGCCCCACACACGTGGTAATTTGAACCCTGGACTATTACAGCCTATGTAATAGCAAAAGCTTTTTTTTTTTTTTTCATCTTCCTCCCAAGAAATTATAGTTTAAATAAGATAAATAATTAATACTGATTTTCAAAGAAAATTATCTGTTAAGACCCTTGTCCTACTAAGGTTTGACTCCAATCAAGCTCTACAGCTGAAGGTCGAAACCACCTTGGTTCAATCCAGGTGCAATGGATATAATCTTCACACTCATAAAAATCTCTATTAGGATGGCATCTGCATTCTTTGAGTGAGTAGAAAACACAATCCTCACCGCTGACTAAAGGAAAATGTATCTTATTTTCCATCCCTTCCGGCAACGCCATCGAGGAGAGAGAAGTCCAGCGACTTACAAATAGCATTCCATCTTCCAAGGTTTCAATCTTCACCCATTCCATCTCTGAAGGTTCCAGTCTGAAAACATGAATTGGAGTCTCAAAAAAACCGATGACCACCATTAATAGCTCCCCTCTCCATTCTACCAAATAATATTCCCACATACATTTGGGAATTGATTGACAGTTGCAGAATTTCAGTGGCTTGGGCTTTGCAAGAATAGTCCAAGTGATTAGCTTTGGATCAAAGACCCCCAGTAGCCAATTATATCCCAAGACAGAGAAAACCTCATCCTTGAAAACTGGATTTGAGTAGGATATCGAGAACAGCAAATTACTATTAAAACAGTATCCAGTCCAATACCTGTCCCCACAACGACAAATCCATATCGAAGCATTAGTAAGATGTTGAATCGCAAAAATCGTAGAATCTGAAGAAGTCGGTGTGGATGAGATGGTGATGCAATTGAAGTGGTCATATTCCAAATCCGGGAGTTCAATCCTTGCTTTGATAAAGGGATTGAAAAGGAACACAGAGTGGTTGCCTCTATACATGAATACCCAACCATCCTTGCAGGAACAAATTGTTGAACCAGAGAGCTCTGGGATATTGATGAAATATCTCTCATTGTACAAAGGATCCAAGAACTTACACATGCTATTGTCTTTCCCAAAATACATGAGCCATGGCGAGTGATTTCTGAGAAATGGCAAGCCATGGCTAGTGATTTCTGAGAAATGGCAAGCCATGGCTAGTGAACAATGAGGGATGTCGTTTTGTGATCAGTCTCGGTGGAGCAATTGATCGCCAACTTCTACAGGAGGTCAAATGAATAAAATCTGCTCGAAAGAGATGCGATGCGATCAAATCTACAAAATCTATTGGAACGTCAGACCAAGGTCTATATTCAACAAATTTTGTGTTTCTAGATAGAGTTATTTCGAAGATGTCCTCCATATCACCTAGCAATACACCAAAATCATCATTTAGGGCTCTTAACGTTGCCAACAGTCATAATTCAAGATGGAATTTTAGGAACAATTTCAAACCCTGATAAACACACGAAATTACGAGAAAATAAATTAACGAAAGTTTACTACATTCCATCAAAATAGAGATTAATCCAAACAAAAACAACCATAGAGAAACAAACACTATCCTTTGTGCATCTTATGCTTTAAGAGTTGTACCACATCAGAAATTAATTTTCATATCCAATGTCTACCATCTTGAAATTTCCATTACGAAAATTTTTACAGAAGTAGGTGATAGAGTTTCTTCAATCTCTTTCCCATCGGTCTTCACTCTAGATGCCTTTTGTTATACACACCTCAGCAACTTCATAGGATTCTCCCAACAATGGCAAACACTTGCTACAACTAGAATCCTACAATTATAATAGTACAAATGTTTGGAGAGAGTGATCAAGCAAAAGGTTAAAGCATGAGACAAATATACAAGAAAATCAATTCGGATTTATGCCAGGAAGGTCATAGATGTGTGTGGATGTGCTACCAAACTAAATTGCAATAGCTAATCAAATAAAACAGAAATGGTGAAATTCTACTTCTACAGCATTCACATTAAAAGGCAGAGCACCAAATTGCAATAGCAATACCTTTTAGGTTGGAAGGAACATAACTGCAACTTGAAGGCCACTTCCACATTGAAATATAAGGAAATATTGTTACAATTGACTTCCTTCTCAGGTTCTGCTACAGCAGAACCATAGAGCGCTATACAAATCACCAAAAATACCAGGACTGGCTTGACCCTTGAGGCCATCACTGTTCAGATTTCAGATACAATTCACTGAAATAAATCACATATCCATTCCACTTCCATTGGGATAAGTCAGATTTTCCAGTCAATAAAACAACCGGAAAACAAAATTTGTTCTTCTTCATCTACCTGCCTCAGCCAGACACATTCACTTAAGCCTAGCCTTCATGAGCACATGAACAATAAAATCAGAGAATTAGAATTGCAGAAATTCATTTTCTTCTAGATGTGGATTGACTAATTTTCAATGTATATGATTATGATCAGTGTTCATATTATCGGCGAAAAATCGATAATATCGCCGATATTATCGGTATCGCCGGAGTTGCGACACCGAAACTCACTTTTTTCGTTTCTCTTCCTAAAATCGGCGAATATTCGGCGATTTTATCGATTTTTCATGTAAAATACAGTTGTCGACCAGAAATCACGGCCCTGTCAAGTGCCAACAACTCCTTTTCGACAATAGAAGGGACGATAATATCGGGGCTGCGTAAGTACCAAAAAAGGAAAAAAAAAATCGGAAAAAGGGGGGAAAAAGAAACTTTTGGAAGTGTACCTGTAGAATCGGATCGTTGATCACATCCCTATCAAATGATGATTCCGACGAAGAACATGCGAAAACTTAGGAAATTTTCGAGATTTTTGGGATTTTAGGGTTCCCTAAGGAACCTCTTCTACGGGCATATTTTACGCGAGTTTAGGGTTTTGAAACCCTTTTAAGGGAGGACGCAAATTTACTGCGAAAGCTTTTCGCAGGAACTTCTTGTGCTGGAAACCTAGGTGGGCCCACCGTGATGTTTGTGAGAAATCCACTCCGTCCATCCGTTTTTTGAAATATTTTTACAACAAGAGGCCAAAAATGAGCCATATTTAATACTCAAGTGGGCCTAAAATGTGAGTATTGAGCGTACACGGTTGAAATATGCGTGGGGCCATAGAAGTTTTGAATCAAGCTAGTATTTGTGTTTTCAGTTCATCCAAGTAGGAATGACGTTATTAACGGTATGGATGACATGTAAACATCACTTTCTACCCTAGAGAGTTTTCAACCGTAGGAATTTTCCTACCCACTATTTCCTCAAGTGCGGCCCACTTGAGTGTTGGATCCTTCTCACTTTTGGTCTCAAGTCCTAAAATGGGCCAAGAAAATAGATTTACGGTGTGGATTTCTCAAAAACATCACGTTGGGCCCCACCCAAGTTTCCAGTGCAGGAACTTCGACTTTTGCAGGAAATCCGCGTTCGCGGATTAGGTGTTACGTGCGGAGCGTGCGTCCGCGGATTAGGTGTTACGGTGGCAATGTGGCGTGGATGTCACCAAGTTCCGTGGACCCCACCATGGTGTATGTGTTATATCCAGTGTTCATATTATCGGCGAAAAATCGATAATATCGCCGATATTATCGGTATCGCCGAAGTTGCGACACCGAAACTCACTTTTTTCGTTTCTCTTCCTAATATCGGCGAATATTCGGCGATTTTATCGATTTTTCATGTAAAATACAGTTGTCGACCAGAAATCACGGCCCTGTCAAGTGCCAACAACTCCTTTTCGACAATAGAAGGGACGATAATATCGGGGCTGCGTAAGTACCAAAAAAGGAAAAAAAAAAATCGGAAAAAGGGGGGAAAAAGAAACTTTTGGAAGTGTACCTGTAGAATTGGATCGTTGATCACATCCCTGTCAAATGATGATTCCGACGAAGAACATGTGAAAACTTAGGAAATTTTCGAGATTTTTGGGATTTTAGGGTTCCCTAAGGAACCTCTTCTACGGGCGTATTTTACGCGAGTTTAGGGTTTTGAAACCCTTTTAAGGGAGGACGCAGATTTACTGTGAAAGCTTTTCGTAGGAACTTCTTGCGCTGGAAACCTAGGTGGGCCCACCGTGATGTTTGTGAGAAATCCACTCCGTCCATCCGTTTTTTGAAATATTTTTACAACAAGAGGCCAAAAATGAGCCATATTTAATACTCAAGTGGGCCTAAAATGTGAGTATTGAGCGTACACAGTTGAAATATGCGTGGGGCCATAGAAGTTTTGAATCAAGCTAATATTTGTGTTTTCAGTTCATCCAAGTAGGAATGACGTTATTAACGGTATGGATGACATGTAAACATCACTTTCTACCCTAGAGAGTTTTCAACCGTAGGAATTTTCCTACCCACCATTTCCTCTAGTGCGGCCCACTTGAGTGTTGGATCCTTCTCACTTTTGGTCTCAAGTCCTAAAATGGGCTAAGAAAATAGATTTACGGTGTGGATTTCTCAAAAACATCACGTTGGGCCCCACCCAAGTTTCCAGTGCAGGAACTTCGACTTTCGTAGGAAATCCGCGTTCGCGGATTAGGTGTTACGTGCGGAGCGTGCGTCCGCGGATTAGGTGTTACAGTGGCGATGTGGCGTGGATGTCACCAAGTTCCGTGGACCCCACCATGGTGTATGTGTTATATCCACACGGCCCATCCATTTGGAGAGATTATTTTAGGTCATGAGCCAAAAAATGAGACAGATCCAGAGCTTGGGTGGACCACACCATAGAAAGCAAAGAGGACAATGATTCTTATCGTTGAAAACTTCCTGGGCATAGTAAATTTATTTGTCATCCAAGCTGTCCATAAGATCACATAGTCGTCGATGAAGGAAAAAAACAAAAATCACACGGATCCAAAACTTCTATGCCCCCTAAGAAATTTTCAACGACAGATGTTCAATTCACACTATTCACTACGGTGTGGTCCACTTGATCATTGGATATGCTTCATCTTTAGAATCAAGCGCTATAATTATATGATAAAATGGATGGACGGAGTGAATAAAGTATATAAATCATAGTGGGCCCCACAGAGTTGACTTAGTCTACTCAAGGTAATAATTTACACTTCCCACGTCCAACTCGTTTAGGTCTCCAGGTGGGTTGCTCGGTGCTCCGTGGGGTCCATTATGATTTGATATATTTTATCAATACCATCCATATATTTTGCCAGATAGTTTTAGGGCATGAGCCCAAAAATATGATAGATCCGCATCTCAGGTAGACCACACCAAAGGAAGTAGTGGTGATTAAATACCCACCATTATAAACTTCCTAAGGCCATTGTAATGTTTTTTTGCCATTCAACTTCATCAGAATCGAAAACACAATTATCAGCTTGATCAAAAACTTTTTGAGACACCCTAGAAGTTTTTAATGGTGGGATTCGATCATTATTGTTTCCTTTGGTGTGGTCCACTTGAAATTTGGATCTACCTCATTTTTGGGACCATGTACTAAAATGATATGCTGAAATGGATGAATGGGGTGGATTTCTGGCATATATCATGGTGGGCCCATGGAACACTGTCAAATAGACACCTGGTTATTGGCAACATGATAAAGCAGATGCGTTACGGTGGGTACACCAAGTCCTTACGCCAGGACATGATTTGGCTAGTGAAGTTAGCCAGATGGCTAGTGGTTGGTGCTATATGGGCCTAATCGTGATGTATTTATTTGATCTGCGCTATCCATCCATTTTTTTAGATCATTTTAGATCTTGATCCAAAACATCAAGCATATATAAATCTCAGGTGGACCACACCACAGGAAATAGTAGCGATTGAATGCCCAACATTAAAAATCTCTCAGGGTTCATTGTAATGTTTATTTGACATTCAACCTGTTGACTAGGTCATATAGACCAATTTGATGCAAAACTTGTGGGGGCATTCAATTAACACTCTTTCCTGTGATGTGGTCCACTTGAGATTTGGATCTACCTATTTTTTGGGCTTATACTATAAAATGATCCGGAAAATTGGATGGATGCGTCAATATGTCAAACAAGTGTTATATCCAAGCCATCCATCACCAAGTATACCACTATATAGATTCCATGTCTCAAGAAAGGTGTACTTTTTTATTTCATTAACTTTTGCATGACTTAATTATTATATGCTAGTTGCATTTGTATTACATGAATTCATTTTGGTTAGAAACTTACAATTGGAGTGATTTCTTACAACAGAGCATGCTTTTTGGGCCCCATTAAATGAAAACTTATTATTTAATGCATTCTTTTTGTAATTTTTTTATTCCTAAATATGCAAATATGTGTATTTAGGCATGTGCTCTGAAGTTTCACTGAAAAATTCCATCATTTTCCCCATGTTTCGCCATTTTTCTTCACATTTCCGGTTATCGGCGATATTATCGGCGATAACGATATTATATCTTTATCTCCAGTTAGCGAAACTTGTAGTGATACTGACAACTCGAACACTGGATATTACTAACTCTAATCCAACTACACATTGAGGTGAAGCATATCTAATTGTTTATCTATTTGCAGCTTTCAAAACTAGGTTGTATGATATCATATACCTTCATGGATCACTATGACAATTGAATTTCATGCAGAAACACGAATCAATGGCTTCCACAACAGAACATAATGACAGATAGTGTAATGCACATAAAATGAATGTAAAAAGTATCCTAGGAAACTTGTCTTTACAAGATGTGAACTCCAAAGCATCCAAAACCAATGAATATAAATATTCCAGTTTCCAATACACCTGAATCGACCTTGAATAAGCAGAATACTGTATAGTGGAAGAAAAAAGGCCCCTCATGATCTAACAGGCTTGTTGAGTAAGCAAAGGAGCAAAATACTGCACAGTGGCTCCAATATGCACGATAGGTCCTTGTGGAATGCCTAAGAAAGTATCTCTGATTTTCTTTATTTAATATCATTTAAGTGAGACAGGCATTAAACATTTACTGAAAAGGTATTAAACCCTTCATAAGGGTACTTCTGGCAACTTAAATTCCATACTCCCTTACTTTCAAGTGGAAAAAATCCCATGAGCAGAAAATTCACACAGATTTTTAAGAGAAAAAAAAATAAAATAGAAGCGAATTTCCTACCATCCAATTCTCATCCTATGCCAGAACCCCCTGCTTCAGCTTACATCAACTATGCCAGAACCCCTTGCATTAGCCTGCATCAGTTTTTCCCATCATTCTTGAAGATGCCTACTTTGCCACATTAAGCACACATATCCCTGCACTAAACAGTAAATAAAAGCATTAGAGGATGCAAAGCAAGGTCGCAACTAAAATGTCCAATACAGCTAAAAAAGAACATGCTAATTGTTCTTTCTTTGGTATGGAGTTGGAATCACATGGAGCACAAACAACAAGAAAAAACCAAGTTTTTATTAGTTATTATATCAAACACTTGGTATACATATCTCCCTTTGGCATTTCATTGAACATCTGGTACGCATCACCATTAACCTTCTGTTCTTCAACCTAGGACATGTAATAATTTGCAAGCAAATTCAAAGCAGGGTAACCAAATGATTTCAATTTGCAGTGTAACCAAATGATTTCCAAATTGGGAAATATACAACAAACTAATATCTTCATATGCAGCATCTCTCGAGCTAATAATAGAAACGGAAGAATGGAAATGTTTATTGGTTTCATTAGTCACCTCATATATTACAGACGCCCCCTTCTAGGTTCTGTCTCCTCCTATAATATAGACCTGGAAGATAGAATGGTACGAATCATGTGAAGTCTAGCAACATGAAGTCTAGCAATAAAATGACAATTAAGCTCTTATTCCCTGCAAATCATGTGCAAGTTAAAAATAGAGAGAACTACTCTCTTGTGCTGTATATACCTGATTAATCCCCATCCTAAATGCTATCAACTATCAACAAAAATAATGGAAATGATCATGATAAAATATACAATCATGTTTATTAATTACTCACCTCAAAAGCTACATTTTGATACCCATATACAAAAGTATATCCAAAAGGATTGCTTGTGGATCCCTGTGTTTGGATTGCAGCTCGCCCACCATCCCTGAAAAAGAAAAGAAAGAAAAGTAACAATCATCATCATCAAAACTAACCCAGACTCCCAGCCCTTCATTCTTAAACCCGAGCTGGGTATTGGTCAGATCAGTTAAGCCTGACTATCTAGTTGCATAGAGTGTTGTGGAACCTGCTGTGGTGTTTCAGTTTAAAATCAGATTGGTTGGATTATGCTAGCCTTGAATTCAGTAGGTATACCTTGAATTTAAATATGCCAAACACCTAGGCCAAATTCCTCATGAGATCTATTTGTCAGCATGCATGTGCTCATGTCTACAAGGTGCCTGGTTTGCATGAGCATTCCGTGTCGATTTCTGCTACAACAACCAATTGAGGTAGAAGACTAGAACTCATCTTCCATCTAGTCTGAACAAAAGATATATAATTTTTGTAAGCTGAACAAAAGAAATGAAGAAAGAATGAATGATGACTGTGGACTGGAAGCTGAACAAAAGATACATAATTTTGTAGGACCACTGGAAGTAGTGACCCACCATAAGATTGTGGACTTCCAGCTGCTATCCCTGATTGATCCATGGATGATGACTGTGTAGGCATGGAAGCTCTTCCCTGTGTAGGAGCACTGGAAGTAGTGCCATCCCCATACTGCTTTGGTTCCCCAATAAGATCGCACTTTTCAACTATTACTTCCAAGTTGATGATAATAATGATCCTGATTGCAGTGAATGAAATCATCATGAGAGAGAATATTAAAAAAAAAAAAAAAAAACACCTAGATGAAATGAAGAATAGATATGATATGCATATGCTGAGCATTTTAAGAGAATGAGATTGGGCAGAATTAGCTTCAGCCGAAAAGTAACAGCCACATAGCTTTCTGTCTTACACAACCTAAGCAGAATATTACTTTTGAGTTTAGAAGGAAGAAAATGAATGGCCTTCCTAATAAGAAAATGACTTTCTGTGCCCTGCACACCTCCCACCTTTCCAGTGGCAAGTAGCTTTTTTCTTTTCCCTGATACAAAATGCAGCCAATCAATCCCTTGTCCTTCTGTTTGACGGATTAGCTGCTCATTCAAGACTGGTCTGTGGCAGATAGTATCCTATTCTGGTTCCAGTAGCTCTGCATGTCAACCACCATAAAAGAAATGAAATATCGTCCAACCTATTACTGTTGAAAATATAATTTGAAAATTAATATATCCATTACGGGTGTTATCCACCACTGAATTGTATCTTAGATGATGATCTGAACCAAATCATGCTGTGGATTATATGCTACTAGTGCCATTTGAAGAAAATTGGTTTCAGATGATTGTGCATGAATAGGAACATGGAATATTGAAAAGTAAAATTTTTAATGAGTCATGTTCAAATCCAAGGTTCAAAGGTTATAAGATCATCAATGATGCATGATTACAAGAAAGTAGCAAACATGAACAGTTGAGATCAATATTAGAAAGTACCCTGTCTGTTGCAACCCTGATAAAAATGCACCCATCATGTCTACTTTCTAATTTAGTATTATTATCTAACTAAAAGTAGAAGGGATGGGGGGGTATTTATCAAATCAGGGGGTCTATACAAGAATAGTGATTCCTTACATGTGCGGACATACAAAACACGTGCAGGATTTGTGATGCTCAATGAGCAGTAAAGATTAGGTGAATGTATTTCAGCAAAAAATGTTGTGCAAATTGCATGTGACAGATAATTGTAAAAAGAAAGAAAGAAAGAAAGAAAGAAAGAAAAAACAACCACATACCTTTGTCACATCCTACACCTGAGGTCCACGTCTATCATTGAAACTCCGCACAGTTCTGCATAGTCACAAGGAACCCTAAACTAAAAACAAGAAATTGAAATTCGCACTCAAACCAGAAAACACCCAACAGAAAAATCTAGAAACAGAGACATGTGCGTACATAACTTCCCAATCTTGCCTAAAAGGAAGAAAGGGAAGAAAAATGCACCAAGGAAATATTATACACCATGGGATGCAGAAGTTTGTGCTTCTGTAATGAATTCTGCATATGAAGCCTGACCAACAAATAACCAGATTATAATCCTAGCAAGGACCTTCAAAGAGAATCCATAGTTAATGCTTATAGAGAAGATGAGAGAACCCTCATTACTTCCATATTTCCACTATTCCAGTATGATCATTTCTTATATTCCTTCTCTGCTTCCTCTGTTACTTGCAGACATGCCTATTGACGTTTTTTTTTTTTTAATTCTTTTAAAAGTCACAATAGATCAACTAGATCTGAAATAAAACAAACAGTGAAAGATAGCACAAAGTGCCTTGGTAAGAGTTTGAAATATATATATATATATATATATATATATATATATATATATATATATATATATATATATATATATATATATATATATATATATATATATATATTTGTGACATGGCTGTGTAATTTTGTTGGCATTCATCACCTATCTGAATCAACTAATATTCCTCCCTGCTCCCTGTGCATCAATTGGTCCCCATGGTCTACATGACCTGCCCATTATGTTTTCGAAATGGTTTCTATAGGTTCATCTCTTGCAGTGAGCTAAACCTTGGTATTCCCAACTAGCATTGTTAATAGAAAATTTGAAAAGTCATGTGCTACTACACACAACTAGCCAATTTGGTAAGGTATGATTGCTTTCTCCTTGCGACATACATGTTTATTTTGGATTTCTATCCACATTTACGGTTCCCTTGAATTGGTTAATTACCCTTTTTATGTCAATGGTTACTCCGAAATTTGTAATGCATTGACCTCAATAAGAGTACAAAGGTATGATTTCTTTGCAATCCAAAATAAACATAGATGTAATGTACTACTGGCCACAACTAGCCAACTTGGTAAGGTATGATTTCTTTCTCCTTGTAAGTAACATGTTTATTTTGAATTTCGATCCACATCTCTACCCTCCATTTCCACCTTTGCTACTACTAACTATAAAATTGGTGGCATTATTAACTTTTTGGCTGTTAGAGTCACAGTCATCTGTTGTTTATCTTTTATTCTTAGTGTCTTCATGAAAATGGAAACATGCACGTACAGAATCTGTTGCACAAGAAGCAACATCTTATGAGAAAATTGATGCAAAAAAATAAATAAATAAAAATGCAAGATGTATTGTGAATTTACCAAAGACCAGTTCTTTGTTGAATGGCCGAATCTAACCTCAATCTCGCAAAACTTTCACCATCCATTAATATGTGCCAAGTACTTAGAACAGCTCTTCACAGGACCAACTTGCAACAATTGAGACACCCACTTACATTTCCAATAGACTGAACATGTAAGAAAGGCATCTGAACCACTTTCAACCTCCAACATAAATGATTTCAAGCTTTTGTGATATCAGCTTGCCGCCACTCAACACTCAGATAAGACTATAAAATGTCTCAAAAAAATTGGGAGGATTTGAGGATGCCTGCAAGGTGCAATAACACCATGTATTGGGCATGCATGACAAAGCACATCCAATTTCCAGCAACACGTACATTTGCATTGGGCTCAGTAGTCTCACCATGATCTCTTCATACTCACTTAAAACCATTTTACCCAGTAAATGGCTAATGACTACATAGATCAAGCACAATTTTCCGCAAAATCACATCTCTTTGGCATTTTAACAAACAACTCCCCTGCATTTTTTTTTTCTAATGCTAAGGGAGAGTTAAGACAAAATAATAATAATAATAATAATAATAATAAAGAAAGAAAGAGAACATTAAGACATGATAAAGAGGCTACCAAATGAATAGGCCATTTTACCAGATTGATCAGTAAAAAATCATCAACCTACAAAGAGAAGATGTAGATATGAAACAGTCAACAGATGTAAATCTGAAATCACCAATAGATTTGGCTACTACATGTATGAATCTTTAACTAAATCTTTAATACTACAGCATATAGCAGAACTGTACCCTTCATATTCAATTGCAAATGGTGAAGAGTTGGAATGGTTTTTTGTCATCTCTAGTCCACTGCCTGTGTTCAGTCACTTTGGTGGGAAGACATCACTGTTCAGAGCTCTATCACCATCACTTCTGGAAGCAGCTTTCAATGTGGATCCTCACCTTGTGAAGCTTTTGAGGTCTGATGGGAGTAATAATGTCATTTTCGTCCCTCCACGCCAAACTAACCTCATCTAGCTGGCTAATCCTTTCTTATGCTTATATACATATGTATGCATGCGTACATACATGCATGCATATATATATATACACACACACACACACACACACACAATGCGCTCGAGCTGATTTTAACGCCCCATGAGGTTGAGCTGTGTGGGCCCCACCGTGATGCATTTCGAACATCTACCCCATCAGTCAGATGCACCATTCCATCGTGGGCCTAGGTCTCAAAAATCAAGTCAATCCGTGACTTGTGTGGGCCACACCACATACAGAAGTGGGGAGGGGCCGTGCACCATTAAAACATTCATAACCATTTTTAGGGCCCACCGAGATGTGTTTTGCAAATCCAGCCCATCCATTATGTGTGTCCCACTTGAATGAGGGTTCAGACCAAGTTTCGGGCGCATGCAAAACTCAGGTGGGCCCCACCAAGTGCTTTTATATGTTTTAACAGTGTCTTCACATAATTTTAGATGGTATGGCCCACCTAAGTTCCATATACGGCTGATTTTTGGGATATCCCATAATTTGAAGGGTACCCATCAAATGCACGGTGTTGATGGTCGAAACACATCACAGTGGGGCCCACACAGCTCGACCTCACGAGAGCTTATCGTCAGCTCAAGCGCATTGTACCTTTTCCCATATATATATATATATATATATATATATATATATAATTTGAAATGCTCGGAGTAAGAGACACTTTATGCATTTATGTTATTAGAGTGGGCAGCCTATGTGCTTATGTATAACATAAACATGTATATCTGCAATTGGAATGGTCAGACTATGTGAGAGACTTTATGCATGATGTTTAAAAAAACAAAAATCTCAGGTCTGAACCAACAAATTACTAAATAAATGAATTTAAGCAAATCAAATTCCAAAGACAATATATAATGAATATTTCACCAAAGAACAAAAAGCCTACTAAGTACAAAATGGTACTTTCTTGAAACTCAAAATATCCCAAAGTATCCATATCCCATTAAAAAATTATTATTATTTTTTTTTTAAAAGATCTGAAATCAAAACCTACAATTCATCAATTGGTCCCCACAGATCAGGCGGTGAGCATGATAGCCCTGCCAACCTCCTTGATCTTCTTCGCCGTGGTCTTTGACACTAGCTTCGCCTTCACGATGACAGGCCACCCCTCCGGTAGCATCCCCTTGCCGAGGAGCTTGACATACCCAAACTGTGTGAGATCGATCACAGGGGCCTGATCCGAGGGTGCAGATTTCACCTTCTCCTTGACGTGGACAGAGAGCTTCATTTGGGAATTTTTGTGAAATTTTCAAAAGAAGTTCAAAATCATAGGAAATTAATGCAACAAAAATGCGTGAAATTTTTGTACAAATCAATAGAGAATGAACAGATTCAGTGGCTAGAATTGCCTAATTTTCTTGAATTAAAGAATACAAAAATTTTCATTTGAACATGAAAATCACCCACAAAATTCTATGAAAACACGTATGGAACAACAAAACCAAATAGGAATTTCGAAAATAAAAAAATCAGATAAAATGACAAAAAAAAAAAAAAATCAGATTTAGAGCGGAAACCCCTAATTTCACAGATATTCAAACAACATAGAAAAATCATCCATAAAAAATCAAGAAAAAATAAAAATAAAAAAATACATAATTTCAATTTTCATACAGAAATTTAAAAATAATATTCACAGAAATGTCATTTCCAGATATAGAAGGAAAAAAAAAAAAAAAAAAAAAAACCTAGAACAAATTCTGAAGCCTAGGACCCAAATTCTCCCCCTAAAATCAGAGAAACCAGATCGAGAGGGAAAATATCGAGAAGGAATTACAGAAGAATTACAGAATTGCCATCATCAGTTGCAGAAAGAAACCCTAGATTTTCCGAAGATAGATTTGGGGGATTTTTTTTTTGCGCTTAAAACAGAGACATCAGTTTCTTCCCTCTCTCTCTCTCTCTCTCTCTCTCTCTCTCTCTCTCTCTCTCTCTCTCTCTCTCTTCCTAAAACCCACTTTTGATGAAATTAAAAGATAAAATCAGCTACAAAAGAGACAGATCCGTGGCCACAATGCAAGAAACGTGGATCTGATTCCAAAAATGGGATCTGAGGAAACTGAAGAAAGCTGGAGAGAAAATGGGAAATGGAGGAAAAAACGAAGGAGAATGAGAGAGGTAATAGATCTTGAGGCGTAGATCTGACGTAATAGGGATGCTTTTTAAAGGAGTGTGAGAAGAAGGGCAGGACGAGCGGGAGGGCAGAATGACCTAAACTGGAGATTCGAAGAGAAGGAGACACAAGACGAGAGAATGAAGAAAAGGGAAAAGCAAAAGAGTCGTACATGGAAAGAGGGTACACTCGCTCGATTTAGAAACGGTTTAGAACCGTGTGCAAGTAGAAACGGCTTAATACCGTTTCTGAACCAAAGCACTGGCCGTACCTGATAAACAATTTTGGTGTAGTGTAGGTTGGTATTTTCTTGTTGGATCTCTTCCAAGTCCTTTGGCATCCTTTCTTTTTGAACTTGTTCAGCTTCTTTCTTCTCATCCTTTCTTCTTGTCTTTCTGTGTTCCTTCTTGCTGGATTGCTTCATATGGCTTAAACTGTATGAGGGACACGATAACATGGAAATTATTATCAAATAAATTATGAAATTACAACTTAGGGAAAAGAGAAAAACCCCACCTCTCAACAAATCTGAGCAATGACCGCTTCAGCTTCAGAAAAAAACAGTTCCATGGAGTTAATCAAGTCAACAAAGGGAGGAATTATATGACATGTGACCAAAATTGGAGCACAGTATATGCAGCTTTTAACTTCTAACAAGTAAAGCACATGATCTGATAGGACGGTCCATTGGGATGTTGCATTCCACTATGGATACACCATGCCCCAAAAACCTCTCAGATAGGATGATCAAGCAGCTTGTCTTGATTTTTTTAAGTTGGATGTGGACAAATTGTTTCATTTCTCCTTAACCGTCAATTTAAGGGCCACAAATTAAAAGGATAAGATCATCATGTGGAGGAAATTTTAGGCAAGTCCATCTATGGTGCGACACAACAGCCCAGTGGTCTAGAGTACCAAACCACATGCTCATCTTGTCAGAATTGAACACCGATCATCAAGTACAAAGCTGGAACTTCATCTGCAAAAGGGTTAAAATTCAGATAATGGAAGTTTTTTTCTTTCTTTCATTATCTCAGCTTTTACTATTAATCTTGCTGGAACTCTTCCCCTGATTGTAGCAAAGGCGTTCGAATGCTGCTTAAGTGCATGTCAGCGAATGCATACATTCCGTGTAGTCAAGTGTTGAGTGAAGCATCCTATGCAAGATTGACAAAAAAAGGCTTATAACATAGAGTGGGAGTTCATTCTTTATCTCGAGCACAGCTTTCCTCTTTCAAGGATGGAGAGGATGGATGAAAGAATGCATTTCCACTGCTTCTGTCTCAAATTTAGCCATTGTAATTGCAGTAACATCCGTCCAAAAATCCATGGGTCTTCAGCTGGGTAAGCATTTGTATTCTGTTTTATTCACCAATGTGAGAAGGGTTTTAATAGGATGTTCACTAGGATAGAAGTTTATGCTCTTTGGAAAGCTGTGAAAGACCACATATAATATGATGGATGAAAGCATATTGAGGTAAGTATCACCATATGAAAGATGCCACCAGGCATGAAGAGACTAGCTGGCAGCTACCATAGAAAGAGAGAAATGTTAGCCAATCCTCTAACAAAGTTATTGGAGATCTATTTAACATGCAATGGGATTATGGTATCTATGTAGATAAGTAGCCAAGAGTACGTTCTCCACTCATTTTGATCCAATCACCCCACATCCCACGTGTACACGCTCCACACGTGTACACAAAAAAAGGCCCACTTTCCTTTTCTAGCCTATATCTAGTTTCCTTTTCTTTCATATCTCTATACTAGAAATTTGTTTTTCTTTCATATCTCTGTGTTATTACTTAGATGTTTCTCGCTCAAGTGCTTTCTTATTTTAGAGATTCTATGTTAGGAAATAGAGGAGGATTCTGATAGCACCAAAAGAGGAAGCCCAATAAGACTGGTTTAGAACCAATAACTTCCATAAATGAGAATCATGTAGTGGAAAGGTTGATGGAGGCAGTACTATGAATATGGCCTCACAAAGCATGGTGGAAAAATTGAAGCTACAACCTCACAAGCATCCCAAGCCCTATGAGATTGCATGGATGAATGACACATTCATCCCCATGACCAGGATGTGCCTAGTCATTCATCCCCGTGACGAGGATGTGCTTAGTGAAATTCTTCCTGGGTTGTTATGAAGAATCGCTTTAGTGTGACATTATTCCAATAAAGGTCACACATATATTACTCAAGCATCGATGATATACAAGAGCGATGTAACTTACAAAGGCCACGAGAACACATACAACTTTATGTACAAAGGAAAGCCCATTACTCTCAACCCTATGAAGGATGACGGGCCTAGAGAGGCCAAGTTGGCTTCCACAATGTTGAGAATGGCCCGATATATGGAGAAAAGTCGGGAACAAGGAATATGTATGCTTTATCCCAATTTTAGGATTTAGTCCCTAATGAACTACAAAGTGAACTTCCGCACATACCCAACATTCAACATACGATTGATTTGGTACCTAGAGCACCATTACCAAATCTTCCCACAAAGCGAATGGACCCGACAGAGCATGCAAAGCTTCATGGAGGAATTACTAACCAAGGGTTTCATTCGTGATAGCTTCAGCCCATGTGTCGTGCCAGCATTGTTGACACCAACGAAGGATGACAGCTGGCAGATGTGTCTTGACAACCGTGCCATCAACAAGATAACGACAAAGTATTGTTTTCCCATTCCACATGTAGATGGCATGTTGGACACGATGACAAAAGATACAATCTTTTCAAAGATTGATTTATGAAGCTAGTACCAACAAATAAGAATTCATCCTAAAGAAAAATGGAAAACCGCTTTCTAAACAAAGGATCGATTGTATGAATGGCTAGTCACGTCTTGTAGCTTGAAAAAGTCACCTAATACATTCATGCGAGTGATGATGCAAATTCCACGACCATTCATGGGAAAGCTTGTTGTTGTATACTTTGACGATATCGCCATCTATAGCCGTTCACGAGAAAATCATTTGGACCATCTTTGCCAAGTGCTGAGAGTATTATGGCCCGAGAAACTCTACACCAATTTGAAGAAGTGTACATTCATGAGTTCCGGTGTAGTCTTTCTGGGGTTCGTTGTTTCGGCCGAAGGTGTGAAGGCTATTGTCCTACTCCCACAAACATTCATGAGGTTTACAGTTTCACAGGCTAGCGACGTTTTAACGAAAGTTTATTCAGAACTTTAGTTCCATTATGGCGCCCATGACTAAATGTATGAAGACCAATTCATTTGAGTGGACCAAAGCAGCAACAAAGGCATTTCAAGAAATCAAGCGAAAAATGACAAAAGCTCCAATTTTTAGACTTCCTGATTTTGAAAATGTGTTCGAAGTTTCCTATGATCCATCTCAAGCGTCCTAAACCAGGGAGGACATCTAGTGGCCTTTTTCAACAAAAAACTCAATGAGGCACAAAAGAAGTATTTTACATTCGACGTGGAGTTTTGTGCTACTTTCAAGCCTTGAAACATTGGCGTCATCACCTCATTAATCAAGAGTTTGTGCTCTATTTTGATCACAAGGCATTACATTATTTGAATTCTCAAAAGAAGTTGAGCACATGACACGCTAAGTGTAGTGCTTATATGTAGAAGTTCACATTCAACCTAAAACATGGGGCCAACATTGAAAATTAGGTAGTAGACGCCCTTAGTTGAAAATTAAATTTATTATCTACCTTATAAGTTTCCATTGTTGGGGTTGAGGAACTTAAAAGAGAGTATGCAGCAGATGATGATTTTGGGAAGATATTTTCAACACATTGTTGAGTCAAGTACTGAGTACCCACAATTTAGCCTGTACAATGGGTACTTATTCTATAATGTGAGGTTGTGTCTTCCTAAAAGTTCCTCATTAGAGCTTGTTATACAAGAAGGAGATAGTCATTCGTATGGCTCAAACCTTAGAGGTTTCCAGTAGGCTCTTATATGAAGCTCCAGTCCAAATAGGCAGGTCCTTATCGTATATTAAAGAAGCTAGGTGATAATGCATATCTAATTGAACTTCCACCTGAAGTGAAAACCGGAGACCTTACAGTTTACCTTGGACATCATGAACACCAAAACAGAGGAGAACAAGCTATCCAAATACCCGAGGTGTTGCACCGGCTCAAAAAAATCATTGAAGATGTG
This sequence comes from Magnolia changhungtana, assembly GCA_030180095.1. Taxonomy (NCBI): domain Eukaryota; kingdom Viridiplantae; phylum Streptophyta; class Magnoliopsida; order Magnoliales; family Magnoliaceae; genus Magnolia; species Magnolia changhungtana. The sequence continues at coordinate 3,976,808 of JASAUF010000579.1, forward strand.
TTGGATGATTAAATAGTTCCCACTCGCCAAGGAGGTAATTAGAAGTTTCTTATCAAGTCGAAGGGCAGACCGAAATCCAACAGCATGTGGATCTCAATAAATGATTTCTAGCACATCAACCTGGAGCTCTTTGAGGAGTATATTGTTGTAAACTCGAGGGAGTAGAGCTTTTTCAAGCCGGGGAGAATCGATGCAATCCCCCCTCTTCCCACATGTGCAGAAGAAAGACCCACTTTCCTTTTTTAGCCTATCTCGAGTTTCCTTTTCTAGCATATCTTTATATTAGGAATTTTCTTTTCTTTCATCTCTATGTTAAGAAATAGGTAATTTAAAATTTTTCGTAAGTGTTTTCTTATTTTAGAGATTCTATGTTAAGAAATAAGCTTATTTAAAAGTTTCTTGTTTAAATATATTTTTTCTATTTTGAAAATCTTGGCTAGCTAGGAATCGTATTTTTAGATTCCAGAGACTATGTTGAAGATTGTAAGTACTCTTTATGAATAGGGCTTAGACGTATGGAATAAGATACAATTGAATGATATTCTCTTCGAGCAAATTATCTTGTCTCTCATAGTTGTTGAAGGGGGAAAGTGATCTTTAGTTTGAGACTAAAGGACTGTTGAGCATGCTCAGTCTTTTATCTTTTGTGAATCTTATTGCAATTAGTTTCTTCCTTAATTTAGTTGCATTACATTACTAAGTGAGACTTGATAGAAGACACAAGTAAAACAGATAAAAGCAACCATGTGTGAGCAAACACTAAATAAAATTAAGCCTAGCCTACATCATACTTCAAAAATAAACTCTAACAAGTAGAATCTACATTGTGATGCTAATGCGAGGTCAGTTGATGAAGTTAGGGTTTTCAGCTCTTCACCGATAATATAATTTCGTGATTTGTAGCAGATAATCAATGTGCAAGGTTTTTCAAAACGGTTGTAACGGGCCACCCTGAAAAAACGCATCGTAACCGTCCGTTACGATGCAGCGTAACGGCACGATGGCGGCTCCACAACCGATTTCTAGAAAAAGCAAAAGCAAAAATAAAAAATAAAAATCGATTAAAAAAAAAAAGACGTACTTTTCTTCTTGTCTTTCTCTATTCTCTTCTTCGGTCCCGCTGCAAGTGGGTATCTCTCTCTCGCTCTTTCTTGTTCTCCTTCGGTCCCGCTGCAAGTGGGTATCTCTCTCTCGCTCTTTCTTATTCTCCTTCGGTCCCGCTGCAAGTAGAACTTTCTCTCTCGCTCCTCCTTATTCTCCTTCTGTCCCTCCGGTAGTCTCGGATGCGGATTTCCTGCGAAAGCTTTGCAGGAAGTTCCTGCCTGTAAACTTAGGTGGGACCCACCGTGATGTTTGTGAGACTGTTTTTTAAGCTCTGTTTAGGACTCGTTATCAAAAGTGAGCGTGATCAAAGACTCAAGTGGGCCTCACTAAAGGAAAAGGTGGTCACGAATATTTCAACTATGGACGCTCAATCCTAACCTTTTCGGCCCACATAAGTATTGGATCCGGCTTTTTTTTGGTCCCACGATCTAAAATGGGCTTACGAAACGGATGGATGGTGTAGATTTCGCAGGAACATTCCAATGGGCACAACCTACGTTTCCAGCGTAGGAACGGGGGCGGATTTCTGCTGGAGACTTCCGCAGGTAGTACCTAGGCGAGAAACCTAGGTGAGGCCCACCGTGGAGTTTGTACGAAATCTAACCCGTACATCCGTTTTATAAGATAATTTTAGAGCTTTAAACAAAAAATTGAGAAGCACGCAAGACTCAAGTGTACGGCATTAAAGGAAAAAGTGGGTAGGGAGATTCTTACCGTTGAAACCTTACTGAAGTCTTAATTGGTGTTTACATGCCATCCATACTGTTCATGACGTCATTCCTACTTAGATGAACTGAAAACAAAAACAATAGCCTGATTTAAAACTTCCCTTGCCCCACAAATATTTCAACTGTGGACATTCAATCCTCACGTTTTCGACTCACTTAAGTGTTGGATCCGGATATTTTTTGGTCTCATGTCTCAAAATGATCTCCCGAAACGGATGGACAAGATGGATTTCGCACAAATATCACCGTAAGCCCAACCTAGGTTTCTAGTGCTGGAGCTTCCTGCAAAAGCCTTGCGCAGGATATCCTCGTCCCGCATGAACTTATCACTAAAGGCTTTAGTTCGAAACCTACGCTGATTTCTTGCGAAAGCCGGCTTTCACAGGAAGTTCCAGCCGAAACTTAGGTGGGCCTGCTGTCACAATTTTGAGAAATCCTTACCGTTCAGCGGCTTTTGAGTTCATTTTAAAATTTTAGGCTAAAAATGAACCGTATCCAATGCTCAAGTGAGCCAAAAAAGTGATAATTGAACTTCTATAGTTGAAATATTGTAGGGCCAAAAAAGTTTTGAATCATGTTATTATTTGTGTTTTCAGTTCATCCTAATACAAATGCTGTTATTAACTGTATGGATGACATTTAAATATAATTGTTGAACCTAGTGAGGTTTCAATGGTAGAAATTTCTCTAACCACCTTTTTCCTTTGGTACGACATAATTGAGTATTTTACTCTCCTCAATTTTGATTTCATTTCCTAAAATGAGATCACAAAACTGATGAACAAAATAGATTTATGAAAAACATCACGGTAGACCTCACCTAAGTTTCAAGTGCAGCAACTTCATGCGAAAGGCTTTCCCAGGATTCCCTAGTCTCTCTCACAGAAATTGGTACTAAGTTACTCAGATTTTATCCTACTGAGTAAACTCAGTTGAGCCTACTATGAATGTACGTGGGTTATCCACACCATCCATCCGTTTTTCTATATCATTTTGGTGGTTGAGTCCAAAATACAAGTATGCCCAATTCTCAAGTAGACCACACCAAAGGAAGCAGTGGGAATAATGACTTCCACCGTTGAAACCTTATTAGGGCCCACAGTAATGTTTATTTGTCATCCAACCTGTTCATGATATCACACAGACATAGACATGGATGAAGGGAAATCACAAATATCAGCTTGATCCAAAAATTTTGTGGCCCCAAGAAATTTTCAACGGTAGAATTTCAATTCACACTGTTTCCACGGTGAGATCCAATTAAGATTTGGATATATTTCATTTTTGGGATCAAGCCATCATATTATCTATTAAAATGGACAGATGGAGTAGATAAAATATGTAAATCATGGTGGACCCCAAAGAGTTTACTCAATACACTTAGAGTTAGTTTGGGTGGTGGGATTAGAAAGGATTAGGTGGGATGGGATTAAAAATATATATATAATTATTGCTCATGGCAGGGGTTGTCCCATTACCGGGGGATAAAATTAATGCCCTTCTTTGTTGATAATACGGTGGTACATTGAATGAATATACTCACTATCATTTGAAATTATTGAGAATAACACGCATGTGTTATATCTAAACTCTTCATTTGTTTCGTAAAATCATTTTATGGCATGGACCTAAAAATGAGATAGATCCAAAACTTATGTAGCACCAAAGAAGTTTTCAACGGTAAGTATTCAATCCCTGTTGCTTTCTATGGTGGGGTCCACTTGAGCATTAGATTTACCTGATTTTTTGGCCCATGCTCGAAAATAATCTCGATAAATGGGTGGATGGTGTGGATATAGTCCACGCATCATGTTGGGACCTACACAACTTTCCAAACATTGAGTGAAATTGGCGCAGGACCAATGCAATTTCATTTAATGTAATTCCAAGCATTTCCATTCTTCCCAAACATGGAGTGGAATTGGCACAGGACGAGATGAATCCCATCCCCACCTAATCCCTTCTAATCCCACCGCCCAAACTGACCTTGGGCAGCGGAATTAGGCGGAAATAAATGGAAGTGGGTTTCGAAATCCCACTCTTCCAGGCGACGACTGTTTGGCGACGGGAAGGAGGTGGAATTCAAGGGTTTTCTCGGATACTTCGCTGGCATTGAAGAGGAGTGGTAAAAACCCGCCTCGGATTGCAAAGGATTAGGTGGATGGAAGCAAATCCCTCCCAATCCCGCCTCGAAAATCTGTCATCTCCGTCTCGGGCTGATGGACGGCGTTATTCTTCCCTGGTGACGCACGTAGTGGGTAACGGCTATAAAAATGGAGGTGGAGTAGGACTTCCAAGGCATATCATCTTCTCCGTCAGGTAACCCTTTTCCTTCTTCTATCTGATTTTATTTTCAGAACCCCTTTTCTGTCAGTGCTGACGATTCTGTTCATCTGCTGCAAGAAGAAGAGGAGTCACGAGTCATTGGATTATTACGGACATCCGCCGTCAACGCATCTGTAGAAAAGTAATTTCTTCGATCTCTCATACATTTTCTTTTATTTTTCTTTTTATCCAGTTGGTTGATGCATATTATCTGCGAAATTTCTCTTATTTTTTAGATTTGAAACGAAAATTAGATAATGCCATAAAATAATGATTTCGGGTGTATGCATGGTTTTTGGAGATCAAATTTTTTGTAGGAAACCTCGATCATTGCCCCATATTATAAAATCTGGATTAGACGACTGTTGGGAGAAAATGGGAGTTGTTTTGGGTTGGGAAAAATGTTGTTTTTAGTTTGAGAAATGAATCACATACAAGCTCAATTTTTTGATTATGCCAAGTACCAATGTCAGAGATGAGTATAGCATATGGTTAACAGTTTTCAAACATGCTTTGCGGCATATCGTCCGACAATGGTACATGGCCTGATCAAATCCTGCTATGTATAAGTCAATATGAATGTTATTGGGGACAGGGATTGAGTAGTGAAACCCACACCATCTCTGAGCAGATACAGTGAGGCTCCATGCCTAACAGGGGATCTGTAGAAATTGGCTGAGGCACTAATATTCATGTACATCAATATGTCTCAGATCATCTGCAAAGCATTGTTGTGATCTGCATTTGTTAAAATGATGAGTGATGTGGGTGCGTTTGGATGCACTATTGAATTGAATTGCAGTTATGTCAACCTAATGAAATATAAATCAATGGCTAGTTTTTAATTACCTTTAGGATCTGTTTGAATTGGTGGAAATTGAAAAGTTAAAGTTAATTATCCGTGGATATATTGCATCTTTGTATTTTAATAGGCTGGGTTATGGTGCATCTGCTGGAAAGAAAAAAATGTTGTGATAGGAGTAGAAAGAGGCATTTTCGGAAGTTTTCAATAGCACAAAATTTCATGTTATGGAATGGGTGAATGCTTGTAATGTTCTACGCTTAGACAGTTCTCTGTTTTGCAGCTCAAGTTGTAATTTTATTTATTTTTTTGTTTTTTCCCTTTTCTTTGTATTCTTTGGACTTGGCATTTCTCAATGTTTATTGTTTCAAAAAAATAAAAATGTAGGAGAATAGTGTCTCTGTGTGTTTGTGTCTGGGCATTTGGGAGTATGCATGTGAAATCTTTAAGGTGTGAGAGACATGTTATTCTCTACACAACTCCTTTCTCCCTCTTATATCAAAACATCTCTTCTTCTTCTCCATGTGAAACGTAAGAAGAATGCAAATCCCTGGTTGAGATTAATTGTTGCAATATGTGACTCAATGCTTACTGTTACAGCTAAATCTTTTCAATAGCTTTGAGGACTGTAGACTCTCTGGTATTCTATATCTAGCTTTTGTTTAATTTTTTCTTCACCATTCCCTTTTTTTTGCTCTATTCACTTCAATGATTTTTTTTTTTATTATTTCAAGAATTCAATGAAAAATCAACTTCCATTTTGACCGAGTTTCCAAGAAAATGGTCCTTGTCAATTCCCTTATGCAATGTTGTTATGTGAGTGTTACTCGAAATTGTGATTTGCATTTGTTTTTCCTTCTTTTGACATCTAAACTGGTTTTAATATCAACATTCCACAGAAAAAATGATTTGGACAAGTCTTGATAAAAACTCCCCAATGATACGGTTTGATACCTATGAGTCACCTCCTCCCTCATTCACCTCTAAATTGGGGTAACTGACCACTGTGGATACCAAACTATTGTTCCCACCAACATGCCACTTGTAGGACATCCACAACACGAAAACAGTAGGCCCCACCATGAAGATTGCCTAGCACAAAAATTTGGCATTTCTGATCATCAAGTGGAATCAATTGACATGTTGGTGTGGCCCACTGAGTGGATCAAATCATCCTGATTTTTTATAAGAGTCATACCTTTTTCATTACAGAAGAAGTGGCATGTTGACAAGGTTAAGTGTCTGGATTCAACAGGCACCAACACCCTCACAAGTTGTGATACTGTTGCTTGTTGGTGATAAGTTCTTTAATCTGGACTGAAATTAATACTACGATCAATTCTCAAAAAAGCCAAAACCATTGAAGGTCTTTTCGATTTCTTTATTATTAGTAATCTAGACCAGATTCTTTTGATGCAGACACCTGTTTTCCCTACATTGCTATTAGAACATTACTGTTACTGGGAGCCCCTCTAACCCAAAGTTGTGGAGCGCACCACGGTTCCCCTCTAACAAACTAGGATGGGAATTGTTAATTTTGTTAGGAAAGATTGCCATGATTTTATCATTTCATCTTGTTCAAACTGAAGAAAGTTTGCAGTATGATTCACACGGGCATGTGAATGTGGATAATATGAGGAAGATTGATTTCATGTTTGGTGTGAATTTTTAGGAAATGGATAACCTGAACTCGGATGAATTGCGACGTAATTTCATGATTATTATCACGGTTGCTTGCGTCGCTGCCGTTGGGAAATATTGCCGAACGTATATGTTTAATCGGCCAGCTCGTATAAGAGACAATGATCGGGCTAGGGTCATCAAATCTATGATTCATACCTTTGATATGGATTGTATTATACAGCTGCGGATGATGCAATTAGATTTTTTCCGATTAAGTAATGAATTACGTGAGAAGACTTTTTTACGTGATACACGACATGTTAGCCTGGAAGAGCAATTGGTGATATTCCTACACACAGTGGGACATAACGTGCGTAATCGGGTAATTGGACACCGGTTTATACGTTCAGGTGAAACCGTCAGTCGTCACTTTAACCGGGTTCTTGATGCAATTGTGTCTCTCTATCCTACGTACGTTCAACAGGCAACTGCTGATATCCCTGTCGAGATTCAATCAAATCCATTTTGGTCGACATACTTTCAGGTATAAGTTTAAACTATGTATCTTTGAAAATTGAATAATAGTCATTTAATTATGTAACATTAACTAATGAAATCAGTTTGGACTATGTAATTCTAGGATTGCATTGGTGCAATAGATGGTACCCACATTCCTGTTAATGTAGGAACGACCCACCAAGCTTGTTTCCGTAACAGAAAAGGTTTCTTATCCCAAAACGTGCTTGATGCATGTGGATTTGATATAAAATTTATATACATTTTAGCTGGTTGGGAGGGTTCTGCTTCAGACGCACGGGTGTTACATAACGCTCTCACACGATCCGAAGATCCCTTAAAAGTCCCAAACGGTAACCCTTACACTAACGACTAAGCTCTTTTGTATATTTTTCAATGATAATTACTTTCATATACTACATTAACTATTTGTAGGAAAATACTTTGTCGTGGATGCGGGATACGCGTATTCTCCGGGCTTTATGGCTCCATACCGTGGTGTCAGATACCACCTCCATGAATATCGTACTGGGAGATCACCCGCAAATTATAAAGAGTTATTCAACTATAAACATGCACAACTTCGAAATGTGATTGAGCGTACATTTGGAATATTAAAACGTCGTTTTCCAATCTTGAAAGCGGCAGTGCAATATCCTATGGAAACGCAGGTGAAAATTGTAGTTGCATGTGCGGTGCTCCATAACTTCATATTGGGTGAACGTGATTCAGACCAAGATATAGGTGATGCTGGTATACCTATGGAAGATGTGGAAAGCAATCCAACACCATACGAGGTTTCAACAAATGACGAGAGACACTGGGTGGTACACATTACTCAGCAGTAAAAAGATGTGTGGTTTACACTACGCGATTCAATCGCCCAACGAATGTGGGCAGACTCCCTTAGCAATAGTAGGAATTGATATTTTTCTTATAACTCATATGTAAAAGCAATATAGTAGAAGTCTTTCAATTGTGCTCTATTGAAAATGAAATCTTTAATTTTGAAATGTGAAATCTATTTTGAGAATATTGTTGGTCGTATATCACATGTTCTCATATTGTTGATATATTACACATAGGTCAGATGTCGGATATGTGGTCTAGTCCCGCTGCGACTCCTACAAAATCGCCCATTAAAACTCTGACTCCTCCAACGCGATGTTCGCCTCGTGCAAAACCCGCTAGATCACTTGCTGAGCCATCTTACCGAGCTCAGAAAATAAAGTGGACCAATGCGATGGATCAAGTTATGTTCAATACGTTGCTAGAGCAGATTGCCCTAGGACGCAAAGCAGAAAATGGGTTTAAAAGGGAAGCATACCAAGCTGCGGCTGAGCAGGTTTCTAATGAAACTCATGTGTGCGTGAATTGGTCGAACGTCGTGAACCGTATGAGATATTACAAGAAGTGCTATAATGATGTGAAAGATATGCTCTCTGTTAGCGGCTTCGGTTGGGATAACGAACGAAAGGTTGTAACCGCACCAGACGAAGTATGGGAAGCCTATCTCAGGGTAAGATATAACTTTGGACTGTTTGATATGTCCTTATTTAAATGTCGTCAATATTTGTATTGTCCTTATTAAAATGAGAATGGTGGTTACTCATCTACCCATAATCTTTTTTCAGTCTCATCCATGAACTGAAAGACTCTGAGGAAAGCGGATTGAGCGGATGGACGATTTAGCTGTCATCGTCGGTGATGATCAGGCCACTGGTAGATACGCACAAGGCAGTAGGAATTTAGCTGCATCCTCATCACGTATCCAATGAGATTTAAATCAAATATGGTTAGATGGGAATGAGGATCTGGAAGATAGTGTGGATCTATCCGCAGATAATTTAGGGGACTCGGGGACTAATTCGCGATTTTCTGATAGTCAGTCCCGGGAAAATCAGGCTGGTCGAAGTACACCCAAACGTACACCTGATTCTGAGAATAAAAATGGCAATAGTATTACTTCGAAGCGGGTGCGTCCTACTCGTCCTTGTGTCGTACTCGGGATGTCTCTAAATCACGTTGCCGAAGCCATGAGCAATTTTGGTCTTGGAGAAGAAGTGAACCGTACCACTAAAGTGCTGGACATTCTTGAAGAGGTAGAGGGGTTGACCAACGCCGAGTTTATCGAAGTTGGGCAGATCCTCTCAAGAGACAAACAACTCGCTTCTTTCTTTGTTAGTCTCCGAATGGAACGCCATATGGAGTGGGTAAAACAAATTCTCCACAATTCTCAGAAAAACGTTGGTGGTGCAGATCCATGACTTTGGATATTTTACATATGATGCATGCTTGGTAGTCGTTTGTGTTACTATCTTATGCTCTTGATAGGTACTTTTTGTGGAGACAGCTTGGAAGATGAAACATTTAAACTATCGACTTTTATATTTGGTTTGTTTTTTGGGGACATGTAATAACTATAATCCTTGAACTATTTATGGTTTGGCATTATGGTGTGCATGAATGTGTGACATTTGACTCAATCTGAAATATCATTTTAAAGATGTATAATGCGATGTATATTATTTGTTCACGCACATGTCATTGTTTTTTAATGCAACATGTAGGCATTATATCTTTTGCAGGTGTCCCAATTATCATCAGGCATTATATCATCAGGTATGTTATTAAAATCCCAAAGAAGAGTCAGGTGCTCTAATGAATGAAATATAGCCAGTTATATGATTTATTCCAATCAATATATAGATACAAATATATACAATCATAATCAGGTTGTTATAATTATCCTGATATTTGCTTGCCTCATGCTATTAATGTGTAGATGGCTAAGAAGGTATATGTCGTATTCATTGGTCGCAGACCTGGAATATATTATAATTGGGAAGAGTGTCGTGCACAAGTGGATGGCTATTCCAGGGCACATTTCCGCGGTTATAGTTCCATTGCAGAAGCATATATAGATTGGTCAGCTTTCTATCGGAGAAGTGGCTCTCCAAATATACCAGTAGATGAAATTCCAGAAGGCCGGGATAGTCCAGTGCTGAAAGGTAGTGAGCATTGCAATGAGAATCGCACCAGTCATCAACTACGTCGGTCTTCAAGACCAACCTGTAATTCACCAACCACAGGTGTCACTAACGCGCACAGAGATTGTGATGAAGAAAATGGAAACGATGATGCCGCGATCATTGTAAAGTTCATATTCGGAATTTTTATTTTGGTTCTCTTTAATCAGCTGATGTCACTGTGCTGAATATGCTATGACTGTAACATAATTACTTATGGACTTTTTCATAACTAGTAATTACATCTGCATGGAGATATAGTCAGCTTTTGAAATTTAGAAAATTGTAATGTATAAAGCAGGTTTATTACTAGGTTTATTCCCAAGCAAAATTACCCACCTATTTGCAAATGGTGAAATACGAGGCATCGAATTGCTAGAATGGTTCTACTAAAGATATCTTTAGGATTGTGTAACCACAGCAGTATGAGTTTGGATAACTGAATTGGATGAAACTGCATTTTTTTCTTTCTTTCCTTTTTAACAATCTGTATTGGGTCCCACCTTTCCGTCGTGCAATGTGGTTATCCAATGGGCCGAATGATGAGTGGGCCGTTCCCAGATTTCTCCTATCTTGGATGATCTCATCTGTTTCTGTCCTACAAACGTATCTTGAAGATTAGGTTGCAAACATGTCAAACTAGCTAGGGGGATTTCAGGGACGCAGATTGGCCACTGGCTAGTAGTTGGTGCTTTATGAGCCACATTATAATGTATGTGTTTCATCCACGTGGTCCATCCATTTTTCAGATCATTGTATGGTATGATCGCATAAAAATGAAGTAAATCTGCGTCCAAACATCCTGCAGAATAGGGGTGGTGAAAACCTCCCTTCCAAACAGTAGTGAATAGATGGAATTGCATTGGGTACGGTGCCAATTCCAATCAATGGGAGTTGTAGCAAAACCTCCCATCCAAACATCCTGCAAAATAGGAGTGGTAAAAACCTTTCATCCAAACATCATGTTGAATGGGATTCGTAAAAACTTCTCATTCCCGTGCCAACCAAACACTACTGCACGGGAGTCGATGGAATAAGAAAACCCATGGTATTAAGACAATTCCATGACAACAACATTTATTATGTTTTTTTGAATCCCATCCCCACCTAATCCCGCCTAATTCCGCTGCCCAAACTGATAGTGTATTGAGTTGCTCAGTACACAATCCGCTTCCCTCCAGCGGATGGAAGCGGATTGGCTGGTGTACACACACTAGATATATAGCTGTAGCATTTATGTCAGCAAATGTCGTGGGTCAAATTATGAGGTATGTGCTATATCCAAACCATTCATCCATTTTCCAAGCTAGTCTTAGGGATTGGAACAAAAAATAAGACACATCTAAATATCAGTTGGACCACACTGCAAAAAACAGTTGGGGATTGAATGTCTACTATTGAAACCCTTTTGGGGGTCACAAAAGTTTCGGATCAGTACGAAATTTGTTTTCCCTCTTCGTTCATGTATTTTTAACATTGTTAACAAATTAGATGGAAAATAAATGTTATGGTGGGCCCTATTGGTTTTTTAACGGTGAAAATCATTATCCTTGCTGCTATTTTTGGTGTGGTCCATTTTAACTTTTAATATAATTTATTTTTTCTAATGCTCTAAGATGATCTCAAAAAATGGATAAACGGTATGGATATAATAAATATATCATTGTGAGGCCACTTAACTTTGATCGCATTTGAGCCGTTAATAAAACTCGCAGCTCGAGGGGCGGCTGCGCTGGATTGCATACTGAGTCACTCGGTGTGCTCTTATTGTATTGACTAAACTCAGTTGAGCCTACCTTGAATGTATGTGGTCTATCTATGCCGTCCATCCATTTTTTCATCTAATTTAAGGGGTTGATCCCAAACTTGAAGCATATCCAAAGATCAAGAGGATCTTACCACAGGAAACAGTGGGGATAATGATTTCCACCGTTGAAACCTTTTTAGGCCCAACAGTGATGTTTATTTATCATCCAACCTGTTTATAAGATTATACAGACAGGGATGAACGGAAAACACAAATATAAGCTTAATCCAAAACTTCTGTGGCCCCCGAGAAATCTCCAAGGGGGAAAGTTTAATTCAACTATTTCCTTTGGTGTGGTCTATTTGAACATTTGTATGCTTTATTTTGGGGCTAAAGCCCTAAAATTATCAGGTAAAATGGTTGGATCAAAGCGGATAAAATACATAAATTATGGTGAACCCACGTGTTTACTCGGTACGCTGAGCGTAGTGAGTAGTAGTGAGTACGCATCTCGCTTCGGATTGCAGCAGCTAGAGGCTCACAACCTTTACCATGCCATGAAGACTGTTGGCCCACCGTGGAGGATGTGTTTGATCCATGCTGTCCATCCATTTTTCTAGCTCATTTTATCACATGAGACCAAAATTACAGCATATAAAAAGCTCAAGTGGATTACACCACAGAAAATGATGTGGATAATGATGTCCAGCATTGAAACTTTACTAGGCCCATATTGATGTTTATTTTTTATCCAACGACGCTGATATTAGCTTAATCTTAGAAAAAAAAAAACCCCTCCTTTGGTCCAAAAGAAGCATTCATTGGTAGGCATTCAATCCCACGATCTCATGTGGTGCGGATATATCTCAATTTTGATATCATACCCTAAATGAGCTCTAAAACGAATGTACTGCAGGCATAAAACACATCACATCACGGTGGGCCCCATAGAGCTTTCACACCTGGAAAAAAAAAAAAGATTGGTGAGGGCCTACACAATCACAGTAGACACGGATTCAGCCAAGAGCCTCAGTTGCCAACTTCCGTGGTGGAAAAGATGCGGTCCCCATGATATATATATATATATATATATATATATATATATATATATATATATATATATATATATATATACTGTCTATTGATGAAGTTTTCCAGCAGACCTTTCGAAAGACACTTTTCTATACCTGTGTTTGCAAAGGTGGGAGACAAAGGAGGCCCTGACTTGCATAGGGGACTCTCCGATGCTTAAGTCAGGCATGGGGTCTTTGAAGTAAGGGAAAATCTTCAGAGAAGAGACTAGTCGAATGTTAAGGTTTATGTGAACATACCTCAAATAATGAGAGATGTTTGTATATTTATAAAAGAGAGAATCTCGTAGTATGGGAATGCTCTCCTGATATCTTGGAGATCTACTGCAATCCAAGATCTTCTCGAGATTGTAGGTTCTCGAGATTGTCGGGATTCTATCTTATCTCCAAGGGATCTTGGGAGAGATCTTCGAGACTCAGGAGGATTCTCTGAATCCATAGTTCATCTTTGGCTCGACTCTCAAGGCGGGCGTTGAGTTGGAAACAACTGATATCATCATGCTTTAATGGATCAACATTCACCATTCTTGACCGTCAGATGAGCTAGAAGGTTCATGTTTCCTTCATTCACCTTCAGGGGTATCGTCGATCTATAACCGACCTATAACTGAACCAAGGCCGGTCTGCGACCGGTCTGTAACTGATCCGTGATCGATCTATGACCGAGCTATAGTCGGTCTGTGACTGATCCATGATCGATCGATGACCAAGCTAAGGTTGATCCATAATCGACACTTGACTGATTTATAGGCGATCCTTAACCGCCCTTTAGCTGACTCATAAATTAGGTCGGTGCTTCAACCACTTGTGTGAGCTTACAAGCTCTTTGTGTGTCCTTACAATTGCATCACTCTCCTTAGAGATTGCTTTCTTTCTGGACATAAAAGCCTTATTAGGCTCAGGTCCCCATGGGCCCATGCTGGTTCAGTAGAGTTGGTTCATTCCATAAACTGACTTATAGACTTGTAGATTTTTCTCCAACAATGAGCCCCCCTTGCTTTTTGAACAAAGTTCGGAAAGCAAGCTTGGCCGCAGCTAGGTCGGGTTATGCATGGACTAGGTCGAGTTGTGTTGTCATCAATGCCAGGTATGGCGGCCAGTACAGTAGTGGAAGCGTCGTTAGTCAGTAATCATGACGTGTCGTCACGTGGCTCGAGGTCACATGGGGTATCAAGCTGTCGCTTCGGTGATAGTCCAATGAGGATGAGACGTGTGGCATCATACTCGATATCTGGGGCGAGTGGCGCGTCAGGTCGCGACACGTGTCAAGTAGGGCTAGTCGATGGGGCATTGTACGACGCAAAATTGATGAGTGTCTTAAATGGCAGCCACATGGCTCGTCTATATAAGGGAAGCCCTAACGCTTAGGGCTCTTCTCCTTCGCATTTTGATTTTCTCCCCTTTTATGTTCTCCTGCTCTCTTGCGCGCGTTTTGGCAATTGTTCTTGCTGAAATCTCATTAGAGTCTTGCCGATTCCAAATCCGGTGAGCCTTCTTTCCCCCTCCTCATTTCATTTTTCCATCCAACCAGCATGTTTGGTTCTATGAGCTCGCGGGAGGGGGTCTCTGGTGGCAAAAGTGGGGCGAGCAATCGCCTTAGGGTAATGTTGAACCCACCTTCGCCACTGGTGGTAATGGCGGATGCGACTATTCGATATTCATCTTCAAGGAGAGTTTCAGAGCGGTCCCCAGTGTAAAGACTGGTGTCTGCCGCTAGGGCATTAGATTTCTCCCAGGCGTGAGATGAAGCCTGGGGCAACGGAAGTGGACGCGCCTTCAGTGACCGAACAAGTTGCTGAAGCGCGTGATGATGATGGAGCGGGAGGGGAGGATCCAAGGGGGCTCATGACCTCAACTTTAATTAAGGAGGAGTTAGTTCAGATCAAGCTCGGGTATCACATTTTTGAGGCTGTGATTCTTAGGCTGCCTTTGATGGATGAACTCCCGGACCGACCTCTTGATGAGGCAGTGGTACTTTTTCAAGTCGCCATGCAATGCGGCCTGTGATTCCCACTCCAGGGAATTGTTCAGTGTCTTCTATCCTATCTCGTCTTGGCCCCGGTACAGTTAATTCTGAACGGGTGGAGGGACTTGTTCGGTTGTGCAATCTTGTGGGCTGAGATGGAGCAGCTCGAGTTATTAGTGGATGAGTTCCTCCACTTGTATCAAGTGAAGCCGAAGACCCCTCATCCCGGCTGGTACTACTTCTCCGCATGGAGAAACATTGTCGGAGCCTTGATAACTGATCCTCCCTCCAATAAACACTAGAGGGTGGTTCTGGGCCAATGGATGCTGGGAGACGGCCGACCCAGAACCAATACAGTCTCTCATCCCTCGAGCTTTTTCCGAGCCAGGTTCGTACTGCAACGGTAGCTTGTCCTTCATCGTTCAGTTTACACTGTTGACTGATCGTTTTTACTTGTCTTTTGTTATAGTTGTTCCCGAACAACAACCTTTGCTTGATAGCGGGTCATTGGCTCGGATTAGGGATTTGCGGGCCCTCAACGAAGGTCGTCGGTCTTGGAGAGTCCTTCTTCAACCCGAGCGACTTCTCCAAGCAGGCTTGGATTCAGCCCTCACAGGGATGATATTGGGTAAGACTTCTAGCCGATCTTTCTTCTTAAAGAAATTTCTTTTCCTGTGAACTTCTTCCGACGCATTCGTTCTTGTGAAGAGATGTAACACCCTGGGTTTTCAGGGGCCGCGTAGGAACTCAGCTCCCAAATTCCTAGTTGCCAAGAGTACCCTAATGGGCTTCAAATTTTAATTACATTTGGATGATCTCATAAACAATGGAGAATTTAGCAAGACATGCAGCGTAAATAAGTCATAAAGCAGTATCGAGTGCCACTAAATATAAAAGTATCTATACTACAAATCTCAAGTCATCTAAATAGGGAACGAGTCTCACTCATACATGACCAAAAGCGGCTAGAGCCTTGGCCCATACCCCGCGGTATCCCGAACTCAAACTAAAAGGATTCGTCGAAAGTTTGGAAGCAGGAAAACTCCTCTTCCTTATCCATGCTCACATCGCTCAGCTCGTCGAACTCTGCCTCACTTGCATCTAGTAAAGGGTCTGGTTGGTGTTTTAAAACATCGTCCCAGAGTAAGAGTGAGTAGCTAACTCAATGGTTACTATTAGCCTTAAGTTACAACAAGCAGCAATTATATGATGAATTTAATGAAAGGCATATATTCACAGATCCCAAACTAGTCTTGTTAATGCATGTGCATGTATTATGATATGATGCATGACCTCGCAACAACACTCCCTCGAGCGACTTCGTCTAACGATTGTGCATGACCAACACTCCCTCATTATGACCTGAACTGCTGAGTCACCAATCCTAGCTAATGCGATGCATGGATAATGTTAGCTAGTTGCAAGGCCATGACCCTGCGATCCTTGATCCCATCGAGTTCTCCATCCCAGATTTCAAGCACATGGGGAGTGCTGAGAAGAGGGATCGCTCGCGGTCACTACGAGGAGGCTCGTCACTCTAGCGTAGGCCTACAACTCGGACACAGTGTCCCATTCCACCATACCCGGCTCTCGAGTCAGTGAATCGGTTTTGGATGGTTATCAATAGGCTTTAGTGAGTGAAGGGTGTTCTAGGTTCCATACAGGCGTGAGCAGACATGGTTAACGAACATGGTTGGTCAATAAGTGAACTAGATCGTGCGAGTTTAGGTGAGTATGTGACGGACGACATCGAGTACAAGTGACCCATGTATTCCAACTACTGTCGCCCATTCGCGTCTGCCCAAACCTGCTGGTTTAGCCGCGGGGTGGTCCTATCAACGGGACCACCTTCTCTCACTTCAGTTACTTGACCAACTCAAGGGTTTATGACATTCAATAATATTCCAACAATTCCGGATTTGACTTCTAACACTAGTAAAGTCATGCACTCATACATCAAGCATAAAAATTCAGATTTTCTACAATGCAACTACCAACAAAATTACAAAATTAATGTGTGTGTGTATTAAGAGGTTATTGAAGAGATCAATAGCTATACATCATTCATAGTATAAATATACAACAATGATTAATGCTAGCACAACATACAACAAGGATTGATGCAATCACAAACATACAACAAGGATTTTATGCAATCATGCCACAATGAAGGTTATACTAGAATCACATATGAGATGAACATGCCACTTCAAATCAAGCCTAATCCTGTTGAAGAACAAATAACCAACACTTAACCATTTCATGAAATTTAGGAGGACCTATCATGTAGGGTCTTGGCTAGGTTCTCTCTAGATTACTCAAACACATCATCCTAACATTCATAATCATTAAACTCTTAGTAAAATTGGTGTTAAGCTACCTAAGGATAATAGTCCGCACCTTATAATAAATAGCTCAATTCACGGCGCCCGCAGGGTTATGGTGTTAAGAAATCATCGTTGAAATGCCTAAATAAGCATACAAGCTTATAAGAATTGGAATGAATTTAACACAAGACCTAAACCTACAAACATACTCCATACTTACCTTTAATCGTCGCCGAATTGATACCAATGAAGGACAATGTTGTTATAGAGGAGATGAGAGAGTGAATGTGCACAAACCCTCATGCTTCCAAGCTCTCCCTCTCTCTTTTTCCTCCTTTCTCCTCTTTCTCTTCTCCCTTTCTCCCTTTCTTTCTTTTAAGGTAAATTCGTATGGGGAGAGAGGTGCCTAAATGAAACCCTTATATAATACCAGATTTGGTGTAAATGGCCCCAAGGGCTAGGTTTTTACTATACTATCCCTAGGGGAGGGTCTTTCTAACCTCTAGGGCCCACTGTGGGGTGTACATATTGATATACACCATAGGATAGTTAGCCTTAATGACGATCTACGTATGGGTATGATCGGCCCGCCATTTGGATGCGCCGATTGACAGATATGATTAGAAGTCTGTTCAACGGTCACCGATGGTCGTAAACCGACGGTCCACGTGTACACCCCATGTGTGAAGTTTGGTCGTAAATCGACGGTCTGAAATCCTCAACTTGCATAAGAGTGGATGATCCAATTCACTTAAGTTTCAGCTTCTTCCTTTAGGGTATTTGCACTTCTCATGCACTCGTCCTTTGACTCAAGTTGAGTGGTTCTGGACAATACCCAGGTCCGACTCCCGTGATGGACGTCAAGCCCAATAAGACGGACATTATTCTATAGTTTTGGAACTAGTGGCCCACCAATGAGCAGTCTAGAGCTTGTTCGAAAAATCGGGGCATTTCTGGAATGAATTAGGTATTGATATTTTTCGTGGGCAATAATTAGGGTTTGGATTAACTATGTTCATAGTGTGACCTATTTATAGCTAGTGAAAGTGGAGATTTGGTCATGATTACTCTAAACCGTTAGTTTTTGGTTAAAAGAGTAATGGGGTTGATTTGGTCTATTAGTCAAGATCCGGGCCTTGTCCGACTCAGCTTCGGTTAAATCTTTAATTTAGTTATGATTATCTTGATTAGTTAGTGATGATTCGATTAGATTTGGGTCCTATATGAGTAAATCATGGGGCTAAACTTAGTGTTCAAGTGATCGGGTAGATTCGTTGGCTTCCTACAGTTGATTAATCGGACTTGTACGATTCTTTACTGGTACCACCCGTGTATAAACTAATATTGAGTGCTAATGGTCAGTAAGTGATAATATAAGTTAATTACATAAAAAAATATTTAAGGATTTTTGGAGATCCAAAATAGTGAAAATCCATGATGTTACAAGATATGCCTGAGGCCCGACCTGTAACGTCCCGGGTTTTCGGAACCCGAGTATACGACTCGTTTCCAAAATCCGGGTGTTAACCTTTAAAGATGGCTAAATTTCAGGTATTTTTTCTTCTTTTTATCAGAGTTATCAGTTTAGCAGAATAGAACAAGTCAAGCATAAGAGGACATTCAAATACACAATTCTAATTATTACAATGGTTGCCCGAAAGCTTATACAAACCAATGTCTCAATAATGATAATTACAAAAAAATAATAATTTAATACATGAAACAAGATAAATGACAACTGGTCTTATACTACAAGATCACGTAGTAGCTCTTGAGTAAACTTTGTACCCTTCTCCTCATCAACCTGAACATGCTTATCATTTAAACCACATGCGCTACATGCACGGTTATATATTTAATGAATGAGTGACCAGCTCATTGTGAATTCCCTTTAAAATTACATACTACCACATAAGTTAAGCATAGTCGTAAAACAATAAAACATACAAAACATTTCATGATTTGATCTTGTTTAAGTGCATGGATGCGTGAATGCACATCAACTGGGGATGCACATCCAGTTGGCCAAGTGAATGGACCTTTCAAATAGTTAGTCCATTCATACAAGAGGATGGTCTTTTCATACAGTCAGCTCATTTAACTTGTAAAGTAGTGGGCTTTTCAAACAGTAGACTCATTTAGACATGAATAGGCCTTTCAAACAGTCAGCTCATTTATGCTTGGGGATGGGCCTTTCAAACAGTTAGCTCATCCCTAAGAGGGGAATGGACCTTTCAAACAGTTGGTCCATTTAGGCAAGAGAATGGGTATTTCAAGCAGTCGACTCATTCAACTTGCAAAAGAAAGGATCTTTCAAATTGTCAACCCGCTCAAGTAAGATAATGGGTCTTTTAAACAGTCGACTCACTCAAGCAATAAGATGGGTCTTTCAAACAGTTAACCCCCTTTTTAATAAGAGAATGGACCTTTCAAACAGTCAGTCCATTAAGCAAGAGAATGGACCTTTCAAACTGTCGGCTCATTTAACTTGCAAGGGAACGGGTCTTTCAAACAGTCGACTCACTCAAGTAAGATAGTGAGCCTTTCAAACAGTCGACTCACTTAAGCAAGAATGAACCTTTCAAACAGTAAGCTCATTTAAGCATAGGGATGAGCTTTTCAAATAGTTGGCTCATCCCTAGTAAGAGAATGGACCTTTCAAAAAGTCAGTTCATTCAGAATGTAAGTGCCATGAATGCATGATTAATCCTAACCATTTTATTCCAATTTGCAAGTAGCCAATTTAGAAAAGCTCAAAGGTCATTATGGGGGGCTCGTCACCCAGCATAGGTCGACAGCTCGGGCATAGTATCCCAGTCTGACATCCCCAGCTCATGAGACTCCATCATTAGGATGTTAAATGACATCTTCCTCGATCAGTTGCCAATCACAGTCTATCAAGTGGCACTTGCCATTGCATGGTCACACAAAATAATCCATCAAGTCACCTAGGGAAAATATGCAATGAAAAAGCCACGTAGGCTCAATGATCCATGGATGGTAAGCCCACATCAATGTTTCATTTAATCCATCGATCAAAGTAGCCACTAGGTGAGGGTCCATTACAATCACAGTCAGTCAAGTTACATCCCAAGTGTAGATGCACATAGATAAGTGGAGTTTTCCACTAATAGATGTAGCTGTTCAAGTTCTACAAACAATTCATAACCAATCCATAAACATGAAGGATGCATGTTGAGGCATTAAAATGAGAAGAAAGAATTGAAGACAGAAGAAGATTAAAAGTGAAAGATAGAAGGAAATAGAAAAAGACGAAGAGTGAATGTCTTTAGGGTGGTTTGCGCGAATCCACGCAAACGATCTTGATTGCGCAGGTCCACGTAACCCAAATACCAGTTGCGGGGGTTCACACAACTGATTTCAAGACTTGTTCTCTGTGAACAATTAGAATTGATGAAAAGTGGGTCCATGGCACCAAGATCGAGGTTTCACACGTTCAGAGGCCTATAAATACCCCCTACCCCTTCATTTGGAGGATCGAAGATTTTGAGAGAAGTATAGAAGCAGCAGAGAAGACCAAAGGTAGGACTAAAGAGAAGTCTGAGGGTTGCGCCGACCCGCGCAAACGATAATGATTGCATGGGTTTGCACAACCAGACTGCCCTACAGTCTATAATGATAAGAAGCTAACATGCTACCGAAATGATCAGTCTCCATATTTTCTTCTATCCGAGCTCCAAGAATAGAAATCAGTTGATGAGATCTACATCATATCCCTTTTGAAGAAATGATCAAATCATGAGTCGAAGTGTTGCTGGATTTGACATTCGTCTTGGACATTTGAACTTTGTCAATTTCTGTATTCTAAATAATCTATCTTAGAATCAAGGGATACCCAAGGATGTAAATGAACTCAATATTAATAATATGATGATAGTTCTTGATGAACTCTTTCTCTGTTATATTTAAATAAGATAATTTCCTGAATAGAATGCATTTGTTTCTTGTTCGAAACAAAATGGTGACTCCAGTGGGGAATCTATCTTATTTAATGTTAACATTGAGATAGTTATACAACTTTCATTGTAGATTGGTGTCTTTCTAATGCCAAAATGGCGACTCTCAGTGGAAACATCCTCACCTTCATCTCTTAGATAGATTATATTAATTATCCAAATGATAATTACAACTTTTGTGTCTCATTTTGAAGGTAAAAAGATAAGGTTGCGAACTACGATCAAATGGCAAACTCAGCGACAAAGATAAACTTCTATTTCACCGCGACTGGATTTATGGTGGAATATGCGCTGGACTAGTCACCGAAGTGTAAGACTCAGTCTCCCGTAAACAAAAATGACTCAGCTTGAACAATGGTTGGAGTCGTATCTGCTTCACCCCAAGTAGTAGAAGATGATGAGAATTGGACTGTCGTGACATCTCGGAGAAGCAAGGCTCGAAATGCAAGAAGCTTTAGAACGAGTCTGCCTTCGCCACGAACCAGAGGACCGATAACACAGAACGCTGCCAGAAAGAATCCTGAATTGGCCCCTCCTGCCATATATCCTGAGTATAGGGTTCCATAATCAGCATCATGTAACTTCCTGGCTCTAATTGCTCCAAGAGCTCGATGGCAAAAGAACAAAAGGGAAAAAGTTGCTCGTGGGGTCACCTGCTTCAGTATCATTGCGATGAATCAGCTGCAGCAGAAGTATGTGAAAATCGAATGGGACTCCCCTCCTGGTAAGTCCCATTTCATCGATGTACTCTTATCCCATTCCGGCTATAGCTTCATCAAAAAGTGGGGAAACTACAGAAAACATTGTCGGAACAGATCAGGGGACTACGCCGACTACGGAAGACCGCATGAATGAAATGGCGTAAGCACAGAGAACGTTGATGGAAGAATGTAAAAATCTCAGAGAGGCCCTGACAACTCTTGCGCACAATGTAGGCCAGATAGTGGCTCCTCCGATGATAGGCACAATGAACGGACAAGAACATCGACCTAAAGGTTTCCAACCACAGGGAGTAGGATTGCTCGGATTTGCTCCAGCGGTACGGACTATAACTCAAGAGGAAGTATGAAAAGTTGTTAAGGAAGCCGTTAGGATGGAAGGGGAACGCGAAAATGTTGGTCGGTTCGAATATCAAACGCCATATCCATGGGAAGTAGAAGATATCCCGTTCCCAGCCAACTTCAAACATCCAATTTTTTGAAAGTTTAATGGAGAGGGGTAACCGGAAGAGCATTTGATGCACTTTATTACCAACATGGGGAATTGTAACACTTTGAAAATCGGGGGTCAAGTAGTAACTCAACTCTCAAGTTCCAGAACATCACTTATGCAACATAGATAATGATAATTAAATGTTGTCTGTGTTAGTACAATAAACATGAGTGAGATTCTACCAAACAGTAATTCATACTCCAGATCTATGTATAAAACGTAAGCGGAAGACTGAAAGGTGTATATAGATATATATAAAACAAAACATTCTCGATCTCCAGAGTACGAACACTAACTGAGTCACCGTATATATACATGTTGGTTCTGAATCAAAATGTCAAAATAGTACAACTAAAATTATTAACCCTGTAGCCCCGTGGCATTGGACAGCCTATGCGAAGTCTCCAGCGAACTGCATGTAGGAGAACTCTTCCTGATCGTCAAAGAAGTCGGGCTCAGTTTCCTGTGCTCCAGTGATACCTGCATCTGATACAGGGTCTGGTGGGTGTTTTAAAACACCGTCCCGTAACGTGGGAATAAGTGGCCAACTCAGTGGAACAATAAAGCATAGGTTAACATGCTATCAATTCAATCAGCAGTAATGATAAAGCAGTACAATCAAACAATTCTAACTACTCTTATTTAACGCAAGTATGAAATGACATGATGTATGCCCTCACCGACATACTCCCTCATGCGATACCATCTTATGTTCGTGGCATGCTTGCTTTCCTCAACGCTCCACATCTTCCAGGCACATGCAATGAATGATGAGAATGATTACTGAGTTGTTATTAGTCCATTTCAAATAGCAGGATTGGAAAACTAAGGTATCTCCCTTGGATCATTCCCAAACATGATCCATTCTAGGGTCGTCAGTCCTAGACAATCTTATACGATGGTGTGCTTCTAGGTACATTTGCAATTTGTCGCTGTGGTCGTTACATGGAATCGTTGCACCACTCCCCCATCACCTTATCAATACAGGTCTAACTTATACTCTGTTACTACGGGAAGGCTCGTCGCCTCACCGTAGATTTAGAGTATGCTCGAGGTCACTACACCGGGTACGGTCAGGGCTGTCAGGGCTGTTACACGGAATCATTGCACCACTCCTCCATCACCCATCAAGTAGTGTAGGCCGACAGCTCGAATATAGTGTCCCATACCACCATAATCGGCTCACGAGTCTGGTTGCTCAATGGTCACTACGGGGAGGCACGTGGCCCCAGTGTAGGCCGACAGCTCGACCACGGTGTCCCATACCACCATGCCCGGCTCATGAGTCTTAGCAGATCGAGGTACCATGGTTAACGGGATTCCACTGGTAAGTTTGGTACCCTAGGTTCAAGCAGTAGTGACCAAACATGGTGAACATACATTAGACATATCGGGTTACTTGACGGGCCTGATTAACTCGAGCGCACAACCAACTGAACGACATGAGTGCATAAGCACTTCGCGTGGCCTAACCACTGTCGCCAACTGAAGTACGACTCGGGTTCGTCAAACACATCCTATGTGGCGAAAAGAATCTCAACCACGAACTCAAGTCTAGTGCCGATTGTCTAGACTATAAACATAGTCCCAATCGCAATTAATCCATATTCAAAGCATGTAGAATAAAGGATAATAAACAAAGTAATTCAAGCATATTAACAAACATGTCATAAGCATGTGTAAAGCATGTTATAAAACATGTTATAAGACACCATATAAACAAGAATACAAACACATATATTTCACAAGTAAGCAGTCTAGGTAAAAAATCTCATGGAGGAAATCATACATGTCTCTAAGGTAGTTGAGAATCCCATCTCAACACCTACCTAAGGCATCATCATCCAAACACTTACTCTCACAAGCATTTTCACAAACACTTAGAATACACTATTTCAACATACATAGTGTATGTTAGCAATACATGTATTAGGGTGAGTCCTTTTGCCAAGCAAGTAATTTACACATATATGATATATTCATACAACAAATAATCATGCCAAACACACTTCCAAAATATATACATATACGGTACTTTCTACAATACACTATTTCTACATACATGTGTATATTAGCATAACATATATTAGGGCGGATCCTTTCACCAAATAAGTATTTTATCCATATATCATATACTCATACAACAAATAATCATGTCAAACACATTTCCAAAATATATACGTATACGGTATTTTCTATGAATACTTAGAATATGTAAAATTCCATATTCTATGTCTTTAATCGAAACAGAAAACAGAAAGCACTTTGTACATGTGCAATTGCATGCAGATCATGAATCTATCATTATCTGACATTGAAAGCATTGAAAACCATAACCTATACACCTAAAGTCCTCACCTTTTATCGTAGAATCGTAACGGGTTCGATAGGTTTGCTAGGCTTTCGCCTACGGCAGTTTGGTAACCTATAGAATGCAATAGGTTAGCTATTTCATAACCTACAACTATCAACACTGCAAAACAGATTAGGGTTAGGGTTTCTTACTTATAAATAACGCCGGAATCACCGGAAAAGTGATTAGATCGGAGTGGTTGAACACGTATAGCAGCAGGGAAGAGTGGCAAGGAGATTCTCCCACATTTCCCACACCTTCTCTCTCTTTTCTCTCAAATTCATATGGCTGTGAGAGAGAGGATTCTAAAGTCCTTATATAGCCTAAAAACTCTCCAAAGTAGACCTAATGTCAAGGTACACTTATGTTATAACCAAAGCGGCACTTTTCTAGCTCAACGGAGGACTTCCGGTGGGCCCCCTTGAGCCAAAAGTCAGACTTAAGCTCACAGCCATTAGATCTACGTGGAGTTAAGTTTTCGTTTCAGTCGGATTCTCAGATCACGCGTGACAGACCAGTTTCAGTTCGACGGTCAGTGAATCTCGATCAGAGATTCTAAGTACATGGATATGTTAATGAAATTTTTCCTGATCCGAGGGTGTATTTGGATCAGATTCTGATGGTCTAGTTGCTTACAGAATGTCCGCAAGTAACAAGTCTCAGATTACTATTTAAGATATTTATTTTGGAAAGATAACAAGTGTTTTCACACTCCCACGCTCCGGACTCAAGCGAACAGCCGTGGGACACTGTTTGGGTTTGATTTCCGAGATGGTTGTCAAGCCCAGCGAGGCGGTTCTACTTCCTTAACTTCGTGTTATTCGGACTTCCGACGTGCGGTCCTGACCTGATACGGAGTTTCGAGATGCTCCCAAGAGTAACTGGGTAATGAGATTGATATGAGATTTTAGGGTAACCTAGCGTCAATGATTCTACAAGTTTTGGGTCTTGCAGATCGTATTTAAAGTGATTGAAACGGATTTCATGGATAATCTAGTTTAACACGTAGTTAACTTTGTCAAATTTCTAAAAGATTTAGTCCTGCGTGATTTCGGTTTGAGGTGGTACTTAGACCTTTGTAGCAATGTTTAGTTTAAGTATTGTTCTTCATCACCTAAACTTTAAGATAATGTCTAATGTGAAAGTACTTAGAAGGATTTAAAGAACGAGGTAGTGAAAGGTGAGATTTGTGAAGAAAATGGTTTGAAAAGGGATTTGAGGCTTTAATTGAGTGTTTGAGAAGTTAAACCGGTGTTAGGATTGACCCATCGCCTAAGGACGTCTAATTCTAGGTTGGGAAAAAATCTGGGCTATTACAGGAATTTCTCTACGATATCGTGATACTGCCTACATTTGTTCGGATCTTCCTTGATAAGTAAAGCATTTCGATGGTATACTAGTTTGGCTCCAGGATCAATAAGCACATGGGAATAGATGCAATATGCCTTTATGTCAAACTTCTTCTCTTCAGAGCGTGATGTCAGCATCACAGAATTGGCTTTAGTACGACAAAGAGAAGGGGAATCAGTGGAGAAGTTTATAAACAGATGGAAGACATTGGGGGTCTTGTGCAAGTAGTTACCGGAAGAAAAAGAACAAGTCAAGATGTGTTTAAATTCCATGGAAACAGGAATTGTGTTCTGTCTTACTAGTGCCGATATTAAGACTTTCCGTGACTTAGCCACTAAAGCTCATGCTCTAGAACTGATGACCCAAAAGATGCCAGCATTTCACTATGAAACGGCCAGAAGAGGATCCACTAGGTTAATTGTAAATACTGTGGACCATGATAAAAGAAGTTAGGAAACAAGAGATTCAAGAGAAAAGGGGGCAGAACGAAAGGAAGAATCAAGTCGCCTTAGAAGCAGATTCACATGAAAAAGGCCCAGATCGCTTAATTCTCACGAAGGATTTGCATTCAATAAAGAAGATGTTCTTCCTATGATGAACCAGTTGTTGAAAGCTGGGACAATAGAATTACCCACGTCCAAGTGCCCTGAAGATGTAGGAAAATCAAGAGAAAGAGATTTCTGCCACTACCATCGTTTGGTAGGACATCCGACAGAAAATTGCTATACATTAAAGTGCATAATACAAAGAATGATAAACAAGGGCAAAATAGTGATCAGAAAAGAAAAAGAAAGGGATGCAAGGCAACGGTGAATGTGTTGACAGTGCGGGACAGTATTCATGAAAGAGCAGAGAAAGAAAGTTGCGACATGACAAGAAAAGCAGTGATGATTACACTACGATCAAGAAAAAGGATGAAAAGTCCCCCAAGGCAGAAAGTCGGAACGACAAGAACTGAGATCATCAAGGATCAACGCGATAGTGACAAGAGAGAAGAGAAGAATGAAATAGTGAAAGTGACTTACAATGTTGTGAATCATTTGAAGAGTATACCAGCTTGGTTAAGTGTTTATGACGCATTAAAGTTATCAGAAGATTTTAGGCAAAGTTTAATTTAAGCGTTATCCGATCACAATGTCAGAGAAACATTGTTAGTGAAAATGGAACATGAAAGACGCAAAGAGCGGGAAGACTGTATGCCAGTAGTCTCATTTTCTGATGATGATCTGGCTTGCAATGTAGGGCATAATAGGCCATTGATGATAGTAGGCCACATTCGCGGTAAGGAAGTAAAAAGGATTATGCTCAACAATAGATCTGCGATAAACCTGTTACTGTTAATAATGTTGAAAAAATTAGGCTACCGTCATTCCAAACTGCACCCTAGTGGAATGATAATACAGGGCTTTAATCAAGATAGGCAGCGTGCGCTCGGCAAAATTATGGTGACATTGGAAATAGGAGACTTAACTACTGATGTAGTTTGCCACATGATCAGTGCGATCACGACATATAATCTTCTCCTAGGAAGGTCTTGGATACATCAGTATAGTATTATACCTTCCACTCTTCATCAATGCTTCAAATACTGTAGGGATGGAATACAATATAAGGTAATGGCCGATGCAAGACCATATACAGAAGCCGAAGCCTTCTTCGCATATGCCAGTTACTATGTCAGATTTGCTGGAGGGGAAGAGAAAAAGAATAACAAAAGCAAAACTCAGAAAAATGCTCATGTGAAAACAATATGAGGAGATTTTGAAAAGGCGGGATTGTCCAAAATTTCAGATGCAAGGAAGAAGTTTTATTTTGTGCCAAGACATCTGAGACAACTAGGACCACCGCCGTTAACATTGCTATCGCCTAAACAGTTGAAAATCCTGCATTCAAATTATACAGTGCCATTACCATATGCTGAGAGGAATAAGCCATTCCTGGCTGTCCTAGGGAAGTTTCGTGTGGAAGCTAATGTAAAATATCCAGAGTCGATTGAGTTTTACGCCTCTTCGGAAGAAATGGCAAAAATAAAGACTAAAGAAAATGTGTATCATGACGAACTAACACCCTGTGATCTCAAGAAATACAGTCCGGCAAGCAGAAGAATAATGAAAAGGATGGGTTTTGACGATGAAGAACTGATTGGTTTGAATTATAGGAATGGAATTCAGGTACCTATTGGAGTCGGCCAGAAGACAAGAGAAAGATTTCAAGGACTGGGGGGAGAATCTTCAGTAAATATGGTCATAATTGATTAGTTATCAGATGCAGATGCCGAAATAGTCTAACATCCTAAGATAGCTCTGAAGCAGATAGAAGACAGGGGGCAGCCAACAATCGACAGTTTGCGAGAGGTAAATTTGAGCATAGATGAAAAGCCGAGAAATACATTCATAAGCGCTGGTCTTTCTGAAGAGGAAGCCGAGAAGTATGTTCAATTGTTGAAAGAAAATAAAGATGTCTTCGCCTGGACATATGGAGAAATGTCAGGTACATCGATTAAATATTTTTAAGGACAATAGACCGATTAAGCAAGCGCAGAGGCGATTTCATCTAGATCTGGTCCCTATGATAAAAGAAGAAGTAAATAAATTGGTCAAAGTCGGGTTTATTAGAGAGGTGAAATATCCCAAGTGGATATCCAATATTGTCACAGTAAAAAAGAAAAGCGGACAAATCAGGGTGTGCGTAGATTTTAGGGATTTGAATGAAGCTTGCCCGAAGGATGATTTTCTCCTCCCAACAACGGAACTGTTAATCAATAGTACAACACAATATGTTGTAATGTCTTTCATGGATGGTTATGCTAGTTATAATAAAATCAGGATGGCACCTGAAGATGAAGAAACAACGGCATTTAGGACTTCGCTGGGAATTTATTGTTACAAGGTGATGTCGTTCAGTCTTAAGAATGCTGGGGCAACATATCAAAGGGCGATGCAAAATATCTTTCAAGATATGATGCACAAGCATGTTGAATGTTATGTTGATGACTTGGTGGTTAGGTCAGGTAATCTTTAAGAACACTGCGAGCATTTAGCATCGGTCTTTCGTCGGCTCAGAAAGAAGCAACTAAAGATGAACTCGGCCAAATGTGCTTTTGGAGTGCTGTCAGAAAAGTTTCTTGGCTTTGTCATAAGACACAGGGGCATTGAAATCGATGCAGGGAAAGTCAAGGCCATTTAAGATATGCCACTTCCGAAGTCATTAAAGGAATTAAAGAGTTTGTAAGGGAAACTGGTGTATATTCGTCGTTTTATTTCAAATCTAGTAGGGAGGTGTCAGCCATTTTCTCATTTAATGAAGAAAGGAACAGAATTTGTGTGTGACCAAGCCTGTCAAAATGCATTCAATTCAATAAAAGAATTGCTAAAGCAGCCTTCGGTATTGACAACTCCTATAAAAGGTAAACCACTTATCTTGTACATATCTGAGATTGAAAATTCGTTGGGAGCCTTGTTAGCATAAGTGAATGAAGATGGGAAAGAAACTATTCTTTATTATTTGAGCCGAACTATGATGGGCACGGAATGTAACTATTCTCCGATTGAGAAAGAGTTTTTGGCATTAATATTTGCAATATAGAAGTTAAGACATTATTGTCTCTCCCATGACATAACTCTGATCTCTAGAGCAGACTCGATAAATTTTTTAATGACAAGGCTGATGTTATCAAGAAGATTGGCCAAATGGATGTTGTTACTTTCGGAATACACAATTACCTATGAGCTGACAAAAGCAGTGAAAGGACAAGCAGTGCAGATTTCTTAGCAGCAGATCCAGCAATAGAGAGTGAGATAGTTTGTGACGATTTTCCCGATGAACAGGTAATGATGACTGAACCACAAGGCCCATGGCAGATGTATTTTGATGGTGCTTCTCGAGCGGCAGAAGTTATTTTCATCACACTTCAAGGTGATTTATTACCCTATTCTTTTACATTGGGCATCGCTTGCACAGACAATGAAGCTGAGTATCAAGCTCTCATCATTGGAATGAAAATAGCCCATGAGATAAAAATAAAGATGTTACAAATTTTCAGAGATTCTAAGATGATTATAAATCAGTTAACGATCGAGTTCGAAATAAGAAAGTAAGAACTCTTGTCATATTTTCGAAAAGCCCAGTAGTTACTAGAGCAATTCTGCCACGTTGAAATCAAACATATACCTCGATCTGAGAATGTAAAGGCAAATGCTTTAGCTAGTTTGGCAGCAACCCTGTCCTGTTCAAACCGAAGCCCGCTCCAAGTGACTATAGAAGAAAGAAGATTCCTGCCCTCTCCCGAAGCTGTCAATGAAGTTGTTGAAATACTTCCTATATCATGTTTAGAAGTGACAACGAATGATTGGAGACAGCCATTCGTAGATTACCTCAAATATGATATCTTGCTAGAAGATCGAACTCAAAGGCAGCAAATCAGACAACGAGTGAGCAGGTTCATCATCTGTAGTGAGGCGCTTTAAAGAAAATCTTACAACGGGATACTGCTGCATTGTCTTGACGAACAAGAAGCAAGTCAGGTGTTACAAGAAGCTCATTCCGGAGAATGTGGGGCACACCAGGCTGGACAAAATTTGTTTCATCGAGTATATCGAATGAGGTATTACTAGCCTACGATGTTCAAAGATGTGATAAATTATGCAAAAAGGTGCCATGAATGTCAAATTCACGGAGATGTCGTGCATGTTTTCCCTGAAGTTCTCCATCAAATGGTTACTTCTTGGCCTTTCGCCGCTTAGGGACTCGATGTCATTGGGCCTATAAATCTTCCTTCATTCAAGGGAAAACAACATATTCTGGCAGCAACAGTCTACTTCTCCAAATGGACAGAAGCGATTGCATTACGTAATGTCAAAGAAAAAGATTTAGCCAATTTCATTCAAAATACGATAATATATCGCCATGGTATTCCAAAGAAGATTGTTACCGATAATGATACCCCCTTTAAGAATAAAGGCATGGAGAAATTATGTCAGAAGTTCAGTATTCACCATTCATTTTCGACACCTTACTATCCGCCGGCAAATGGGTTAGCAAAGGCATTTAATAAAACGATTGTGAATATACTAAAGAAGACGGTGACTGGAAATAAACGTGATTGGGACTAAAGGTTGCAAGAGGCATTATGGGCGTATGGAACTACTCACTGAACGATGACAAGTGCAACACCGTATTCGCTAGTTTATAGTGTAGGGGTGGTTGTTCTAATCGAGACACAAGTCGCCTCACTCAGAGTAGCAGTGCATCAGTCAATTACAGATGATGAAAATGCAAAGATAAGGCTAAAAGAACTGGACTTACTTGATGAGAAGCGTTTGGCAACTCAACAGCGGTTACAGTCATATCAAGCAAGAATATCGGCTGCGTTTGATAAACAAGTGAAATATCGCTCTTTCAAGAAAGGGGATATGGTGCTAATGTTGAAAAGACCAATAGTAGTGACCCACAGAACAGGGAGCATACATAGTGGTTGATCAAGATGGATGGGGTATTAATATACCAGTCAATGCGTTCTTCATCAAGAAGTATTTTCCCTGAAGAAGGTTCTAATTTTGATTTAGAGGATTATCGCCATAATGCCTCTACATCAAAAGGGGTCAAAAGGGCTGTGAAAGATAAAGTCATTTACTCTCCCTCATGTGAATGAATAAAAAGCGCAAATTTTCAAGTAAAGCTACTCAGACATATCAGAAGCATTGATGGTCGCTACTATTGATGATTGCCCCAACTATTGATGATTTCTACCAA
The DNA here is from genome assembly GCA_030180095.1 of Magnolia changhungtana. Classification (NCBI taxonomy): domain Eukaryota; kingdom Viridiplantae; phylum Streptophyta; class Magnoliopsida; order Magnoliales; family Magnoliaceae; genus Magnolia; species Magnolia changhungtana. The sequence continues at coordinate 4,008,709 of JASAUF010000579.1, forward strand.
GCATTGATGATTGCCGCCGACATCGACGATTATCGTTAAATTCGCCAAACATCGATGATTATCGCCAAAATTAGCGACTGTCGCTGTCATTATCAATTGCTCATTTTATCGAAATTGTTATCATTGCCAAGCTGACATACTATTTTAAACATAATATGAATGTTCTCAGAACATTTTCAGCCGCGACGAAATATCAATTATTTATTCATCAATACAGGCAGTGGAACAAACTATATAGCCAACCACATATAAAGTTTATGATAGTAATGACAGCTTACTTCTTAAGGCAGCGTAGCCAAGCCCAATACGGCCAACTACACACAAAGCCTATCTCCATCGTCAAGACAGTGGCCCTAAAAAGCCCGTGAAGGTCATCATATGCATACCCATGCGGGCAGCAGATGAAGCCAGTGACTTAAAGCCCTAAATGGCCAAAACATTCTCAACGACTAATCACGCGTAACACCCATGCCATCTGTATAGCTTTTCGGCAGCGTCACGGGGAACGGATGAAATTACCCTCCTGTAAATGGGCTCAACCTTGCAGACGAAGAAAATATGGGCTGCAATGTGTGCTCTTTGGTTGTTAACCATAGATAGGCCAACCATGCATAAGACCCCACAGATCCTTGGCTTGATTTCAGTAGTAACTCATGAGGAAGGGCCTAAACCTACTCATCGATGGATTTACAGTCCTAGATTTGGTACCTTAAAGATCGCCTTATGTACCCCGTGAACTCTAAAGAGTTACTGCGGCCAATCCTGTGCGTAAAACCAACCGAGTTCACGGCCCCGGTAGCTTCACCGAACCCCTCTGATGGATCACGGTTTGCGAACTCACCAGGATGTGAGAAGTTCAGTGAACTCATGAGAGTTACAGAGACTATCACGTGAGACCCGAATCCACTACTCAAGAGTTTAAAAAACTAGGTGGCTCCACTACTCAAGAGCTTAAACTGTGTGTGATCATTTGACTGAATTGAAACCTAGTACCGCCTATCAAAACCAAAATCACATAAGAAACTCTATACTAACGATTGTAATATGTTGATATTTTTATTTTTATGCTCCATTAAATATTAGAATGTCTCACAGTGCTTTCCGAACATTTCATATGAGAGTAAATAATATACTTGCAATAAATCATGACCTGAAATTTTATGAAAAGAGTAAACCATCTCGAAATATTGTGATACTTTTAAAAGAGAATGCATGACTAAATGAAATGTTCTCAAATATGCCAATTGTTTGATATAATGACAAAAATCATGAAAATTTCATGTTTAGAATAAACAGGCATGCAACATAGACTGTGATTACATTAAGTCTGATCAAAATGTTTGATACTCAAAACTTTCTATACTAAGTCAAATGTCTTAAAATATGCTTATCTTTCCGAAGAGGACGAGTCTTCAATAACAATATGTTTATCTTTTTGAGGTGGGCAACGATGTTCCTCCACTTTCTGCCTTTTTGACGGTGAAGGAGAATTATCTTGCAATATTCGCAAAGGAGGAGGAGGGAAGAACTACAAAGAATCATTAGTCTCTGTCGAAGATTTGTGGGTGTCCCTTAAAGGAGTACCAAAAGCTATACATCCTTCAAGAATATCAGCGGGCTTTACTTCATGAGTGTCGTCTTCCAAAGAGATTCTTATGTAAAGTTGGCCTGAAGAGGGGGCACGGTCCATTTCTTCAAAATAACCAATACCTTGGTCCTTCTGGTAATGTTTCAGGTGGGGAGGAGGGATTTATATAGCATGATTCACTAGGTAACATTGGTCTACCAAGTAATATTGATGGACCCACCAATGTATCCAACAGTAAGAAGCACTAAATGGATAATTGTAGCCGGGAATGAGGAAATGTGATCTAGTGTGAACGATCAAAAGTTGCTTCCATATTAGGGCCCAATCATACGGCCTAATGCCGTAACTTCTCATCGCTCTAGTGACAACATCACAAGTCTTTGGTATAGTTTGATCAAATTCGAATTGGCGAGCGAATCTACCGGGATAATATGGTTCACGCCAGAACACGCTATTCTCCCTCAAAGGAAGGGTACTGGATCTAATGGAAATAAGGAAAGAATGTTCACCAAACGATATGGAATCATCATCAATAGCTTCTACATCTTCAGGATAGCTAAACATTGGAAATTGATGAAAGTCGACGAGATCATTGCTTTCTATTTTTCTAGAGACCCATCCATATGATTTCTTAATCATATCTCTCAATTGATAATGTTGAAGAGGAAGTCGATTAGGGTTCGAATATGCTCTTCCAGAATCAGCAAATGTCCAAGGAAAGTATACCCCTAGCCAGCCTATGAAGAAATGCCATGGAGCGCAGATAGGAAAAATTTAGAGACAGGATCCTTTGGACCAAGAACGACATCTCCGAAAGTGTGATAAAGGGAATATAGAATTAAAGGAGCTAACGAAAATTTGTGACCTTCTGTCATTGCAGTTGCGACCACAAAGAAGGAAGGTTTGATGATGTCCATTTGATCAGAATCCCAGAATATCACCAAGCTGAACTAATAAGCTAAAAAGGCGGCTAGTTTGTAAGAAGAACTATATTTTGTAGTGTGCTTGAAGTGGTTATGATCTGCAAAGCTGCCAAGATGAAGATATGATGATCAGGCTAAAATCATTTGATATTAAAATTACGGAAATAAAAATCAAAAGGGGAATGACGTACCACAACTTTCTGAAAATAGTGGTGAAGACCTCTTGAGTTGAAGTTGGAATATGTCAGTATGTCCTAGAGGGGGGTGAATAGGACTTTTTAAAGATTTAAGAGTTATTAAAAGTCCTGTCACTCTAATCCTAACAAGTATATAATTTTCAGGATTACTCAAATGTAACTCAACTGGCTTCCAAGCCTAGTAGAGGATCCAATCACAGAACTATTCAAATAATAAGCATGAAACAGTTATAGTCTATGATGGATGTGATTGTGTGTGAAGTGTGAGCAAATATGAATTCAGTTAACATAATCACACAAATGATCAAGCATAAGAATCAATCACAGACACAATCATTTTTATAGTGGTTCGACTACTTGTCTACTCCACTCTCGGCTGCCGCACTCAGCCCTTGAGTGTACCGGATTTCACTAAGAGGTTTCCCAGGGTTCACCTCAAACCTAAGGATTTAAATCAGGTCCACCTTCAACCTTTACACAGAGGTTTCTACTCGGTTCACCTCTAACTCTGGAGTTTTACTGGTTCACTCCTAAACAGATGTTTATGCTCTCCATAGAGTAAGGGTCCACACAACGCACCCGAGAGTTTTACGGGTTCACTCCTAACCAGATGTTTATGCTCTCCACAGAGCAAGGGTCCACACAACACACTCACCACGTACACTCTCGCCGGAGGCCTCCTTGAGGACTTCAAAGGGTGAGAATCACTTAAGACCCAATCCTAAAAAGGAATGATCACAAGTGTCCTCTGGACTTTAGATACTTACAAATAAGTTGATGAGTCCCATTAAGCACAACGCTGAAGATCTCCTCCTCTTTGTTGATGAAGAGTCTTCTGCTCTCTTGATCCACAACACAAAAGATATACTAAGACCAGGGTTGGGTCAAGGTGAAGATGGAATCCTACTCTCTAAAGATTTTCCTATTAGGAAGATAGAGTAGCTCTAATCTTATGCATTCAAGGCAACCCAGCATAATGATTTACCATTAAGGTAGTAGCTGGAGGATCCTTGAATGCGAAATTTCATTCCCCAATCCACTTTATTGAGTATCAATGATGAGGGTGGATTGGAGGATGAACTCCCTTGAGAGAAAGGGCTTTAGATATAAGATATGAGTTGAAACATACAAAAGCTCTCTCTTCTTTCTCTCATAGCAACAAAAGACAAGTCCTCTATATATAGGCAAAAAGTTCCAACGGATATGAAACGGTCACATTTATGACAGAGTTCGATATCATCGAGCAGGTTTGATATCATCGAGCGTATACTCTCGATAGCATCGATGGTCTGCTCGATGACTCGAACTCAATGTTATACGCTTTTGAGACTTCTTGTCAAATGATCGATGAATCGAAGGTATTGTCGATGTCATTGGATTTCGAACTCCGATTCCATCGATGACAGGTTCTATCCATCGACACTTGAAAATTGAGAGAGACTTGACTTTGAAATATTTCAAGATTTCAAAATTGATCGGGGAACCATCGAGATCATTGGAATTTGAATGTCGATAATATCGAGATCATAGTTGAGACATCGATAAATCCAGTTAATTTATCTTGAGCTTGCTAGACAATTTATGACTTTGTTCGATGCAATCGATCTGGTGCCGATATCATTGATATTTGAATATCGATTCTATCGAAGGGCCCCCGATCATTGTTAAGAACAACCTGAAATATCTGTTGTAAGAAATGCGAACCCACTATCGATATCATCGATGGACCTCCGATCTTATCGATATTTGAATTCGGATCATATCGGACGGTCATCGATATATCGAAGGATTTTGAGATTTTTGTTAAAAAACAGGGGCGCCGAAAATCTGCCTGTCAATCTTATCGAGCCACTCCCAATCGACTCAAGATTTGAATGTTGATGATTTTGATATGTATATCGATACATCGATAATTCGTCCAGATATGTTGTGCTTTTATCGATGATATCGATAGTTGTATCGATACATCGATAAATCCGTCTAGATGAATATTTAGTTGCTGGACATTTTTGGTCCTCTCATCGATATATCGTTAAGGTATCGAGGACATCGACAGTGCAGGTCAATCATATCGAGGGTGCATCGATAAAATCGACAAGGAGAAAAAAACTTACAGATTTGCCTATTTGAAAAAAGTTTTCTCACCTTAAAAACTCTAAGATGTCTATCTTGTTTTAAGGGTTTTAATCACCTGGTGTTTTGGGACATGGGATGTGAGGCTATAATTTACCTATTGCCAGCTTCCACATATCCGGTTGAGGCAGACGCTTGAATTGATCTTCCTATCGAGCTCCGTAGATAGTCTGACCCACCATTCACGTAGCTTGACAAACCAGGGCACTAGCAGGTGCACTTTCACTTTCGAGAAAAATAAGCCAACCATTCGAGAGAAGTAATGTGATCAGGATGAGGGAAGTTGGCTAATGCACTAAAAAGTTCAAGGGTGGTTTCAGAAATTTTTGATGTATTTTCTCCCGCCAATGCAAGAGCAAGTTCTCCATTAGAAGGCACATATGCATAAAAAATGTTACCCATAATAGGAAGACCCGCTATGCAAAATAGAACCCATAGGGTAATGCTCATTTCACCCAAAGGAGGATGAAATGAATTGGTAATCGGAGACCAATGGTTGAGAAAGCCTATGAAAATAGCAGCATCCGCATGGAAAGTTCAGATGTGGCTATGATTGCATTAGAAAGAGAAATCTGCTCTAGAGTGACAGTATGCTTCTGAACAACAGCACGGGCCCAGGTACTGTAGAAATCACAAAGAGACAGGAGTCCTATAGTTAAGAAGTTCTCCGTGTTCCAAGGCAATCTCTCAGAGAAGAACAGTATTTGAGCTGTCTCAAAATAATGGGTGGGGAAGGGTTATTGAGGGGCATAATGTGGGCATAGAAATCTCATCTTACGAATTCTGCCTGCTCTTTAACAGTGTCCGTTTCCTTCCAAATATCCTGTCAAGATCCTGGGTTCTTTTCTGACCCAATTGTCTAGAGAGACAAAGATATTTTGACGATTAAAAGGTTCACTGTGCAGGATTAACCAATGATGTTGCAGATTGATGAGAATAGTAGTTTGATTGCTGGTGAAGGGGTTATGAAGATCCAAAATGTCTTCATTAATTTCTACGTATTTCCAAGAGTGGTGAAGAGGTTGTTCAGGTTTTGAAGAGGATAGATGATTCTTTCTTTTTGGAAAAGGGGCTTGAGAGCGATGCATGGTGGAAAGAATTAGATTTACAAAAAGAGTGCCAAAGTCCAAGGGATGCTAAGGCTAAAAGGGACCCAGAGTTCAAAAAAATGCTAAGTCAAGGAAGTCTGCAGCAAGATTGGTTGCGTGGGGTCCCGCAAATGAAGTCCTTTGTGTGGGGCAGCGCAACAGCTGGGAGTATTGCGTCAACAAGAGACTAGTTGCGCGGGTTCGTACAATCAGAGTCAATTGGGGTATTCGGTGGAGAGGCAGAGGTTCGTTACAAAGCTGAAGAAGTGCAAAATGAATAAAGTTTCTAGTAGTTATAGTATATGAGGTCGAGTACGGTACAAGAACTTTAGTTGCTCGGATCCCCGCAAGCCCTTTAAGGGTGAAAATTGATCATTTTCTTTGATTTTCTGAACAAACAAAGAAAGGATCAAGGGGACATCTATTGAGGCATAAAAATGAGAAGAAAGAATTAAAGAAAGAAGAAGATTAAAAGTGAAAGATAGAAGGAAATAGAAAAAGAAGAAAAGCGAGTGTCTTTAGGGTGGTTTGCGCGAATCCGCACAAACGATATTGATTACGCGGGTCCGTGCAACCCAAATACTGGTTGCGCTGGTTTGCAAAACTGATTTCAAGACTTGTTCTCCGTGAATAATCAGAATTGATGAAAAGTGGGTCCCATGGCACCAAGATCGAGGCTTCACAAGTGCGGAGGCCTATAAATACCCCCTACCCCCTTCATTTGGAGGATCGAAGATTTTAAGAGAAGTGCAGAAGTAGCAGAGAAGATCGAAGGTAGGACTGAAGAGAAGTCTGAGGGTTGTGTCGACCCACGCAAGCGATATTGATTGCGCGAGTCCATGCAACCAGACGGCCTTGTAGTCTATAATGATAAGAAGCTGACATGCTACCGAAATGATCAGTCTCCAGATTTTCTTCTATCCGAGCTCCAAGAAGAGATATCAGTTGATGAGATTTACATCATATGCCTCTTGAAGAAATGATCAAATCATGAGTCGAAGTGCTGTCGGATTTGACTTTCAGTTTGGACATTTGAACTTTGTCAATTTCTGTATTCTAAATAATCTATCTTAGAATCAAGGGATACCCGAGGATGTAAATGAACTCAGTATTAATAATATGATGATAGTTCTTGATGAACTCTTTCTCTGTTATATTCGAATAAGATAATTCCCCGAATAGAATGCATTTGTTTCTTATTCGAAACAATGCACAAGTACAACATATGGATATTTATACAAGCTAAGTGTTGAGCATATGATTGATAATCAGATTTAATATCTAACATAAGTTATCATGAATTGGAGATATCAATTATAAAATGAACTACTACTTAAACTAACGAGGAAGAGGAAAGATCAAGGGGAAAGATTCATCACCTTACGAGTTGAATCGTCTATTGATGTCGCTAAGAAGTGTGTGAGCCATTTTATACAATAACTCAAACTCTACTCGACTCTGCTTTGAATGCGATCAACTCAACCTAAGTTAGCAGCCAAAATCCCCAAACGAGCCTTGAGTCACCCGACAAACTCGGTGACCCAACTTACTCCAACTCGGTCCCGACAGAGGATTCCTTACCCAACTAAGTTGGCTTGGTTTCAACTCTACCCAAAATCCACATTGTCCCACAGTTGAGCCTACTCACAAACCCAACCTCTACACTGTGATCCTCTTAAGCATGACTCCTAACAAAACTTCCAGACAATGCTAGACCAAAGTAAACCCCAACTCTAAACTCTTATGATGCCAGACTCGGTACCATTTATTTAGCCACTCGTTAGTGAGTTGAACCATCCAGGTTTGGTTTTAACCGAGTCAACTCATTGCTAGATGTTGATGTAACATATTTTTTGGAGCTAGAATTCAACTCAGACCTGAACGGTTGGCCAGGATCACACAGGGACTGGCCCAACATGGATCTGGATCAAGTCAACTCACTGACCCAACTCAGCAGTGAGTTGATGTAAATCGATCTCTCTCTATCACTCTCTCACTCTTATCCTCCCTTTCTCAGCTCCGTTCAGCAAGGTCGTTGGACCAAATCTCGACCTGACTCATGTCTCAGCGAGTCGAGTCCGCTCGACTAGGTAGCGAGTGCAGTGCAAATAACACTACCACTCACTCTCTCTCCCTTTCTTTCTTTATCCCTCTATTTCTCCCAAGCCAAGACACACCTTGAATTAGGTCTGGACCCAACCAAACACCACCTCAACTCTGGTTGAGCTGAGTCGAGTTGGCAGCGACGTTACCCGCCCTGACTCAGCGCGGCCCAAGCACACAAGAACACCTTCTCTTGAGCTCTTTCTCCTTCTTCCTGAAGCTTGTGGAGCTCTGGACTCGGCCTGGAACCAACAAGCATGACAAGTGTAGCTCCCAACTCGATAACGCAACCCGACAGTGGGTTAGTGCGGTACAGCTCGAGTCGAGCTCTCCCTTTCTCTCCATCTCCCTTTCTCCTGCTCTTCTTCTTCTCCCTCACTCTCCTTGGCCTTTACAAAGCCTGGACGCAAACCAAACCAGTTCGAATCGGACTGATCATAAACCCAACTCACTCATCGACTCGTGCAGTCACACTAGCAACTTGCTTGTGCTGAGTTTGGTGCGACACACACTCTCCCTCCCTCTGGCCTATCTCCCTTATTTCTCTATTGAATTCTCGGTCGGAATCCCGAGGCTAACAGGCCCCTTATAAAGAGCTAGGGCGTGCTCATGACCCCTCTTAGTCGTTGTAACGAACGGCCAGGATGGAGTGGATGCACCATCATTTTTTATTTATTTGCATGGACCCAATCTGCCATGCGGGATGGGTTTCTGTCATCATGGCCCACCGGATGAGTGCATTTGATCAGAAATGGGGCCCACTTTACCGGGGCGGGTTCCTCGTTAAAACGTAGAAGATGAAGTCGCCTCCTATAGAGAGTTTTCATCAATGGTCTATCAGGGTGATCCATGTCGTTTGGATGGACCGGATGGGACCACTGATCTCTATGGGGCCCACCAATCTTGTCCTTGATCGATATACCTCAATATCTCCCGAGCTTTTCCGCAGCAACACTTTTCTCGCGTGGAGGAGATTTTTATGCAGTGCTGTCAGCTCTAATGGCTAGGGCTGTTGCTGCCCTAGGTTGGACGTCTAGGATGGTCAAACGAAGCCTCAACAACAGTCCAGATTGAGCCAACTCATGCTTCCTAAAGAGGAAGGGAATCCTTCTTCTTTCGTCAAGTCGCGAAGTGTCTCTCCTTTCATGACACTGAACGAAGGGTTGGGATGGCTTCATTTGGAACGACTAGACTCGTCTTACGCTATCTACACGGACTGCCAGCGTGGTAGATAAGTCGAATCTCCAGGAAATGCCCCACGTAGTACCTTCATGTGCTGGTGTTTGTGAGCATACTCATATGATCCGTTGGATGAAACTACCATGGGTTTAGTCGACTTTTGGTTCTCCACAAGATGGACGGTTCTGATCATCACAATGACCATAGTGGTGGGCCACGTCACAACCAATGGACTAGCCTATTTGAGTTATTTTCGGGTGGGAAGAGACAAAAAGTGAGGAAGGTACTTCAATTGGAAATGTCGGGTCAATCTGACTTTGACTGGAGGTGCGGTCCAGTGCGTTGCGGGTGCACATGCATTGCCTAAAAGTGGGGTCCACGAAGTTGCCCTCCAGGATCTGACCCATCCATCAGACTCCTCGGCTCTAAATGGGTCCCCAGGAGGATCTAAGGTTTAGGTGGGCCATACCAATAAATTTAATCATATCCATTGACCTTCAATGATCCAATGGTTGGATTGATCCCGGTTTGAATATCAACAGCCAAAAGACTCTAGGGATCATTTGTGTGTTCAGGCCCACTTTCTTTGTGTTGATGACTCCATTATTGTTATTAAAATCCCTCCAGTAATATTTTTCCTATTATTGTGCCATTATCACTTGTTTTATATATTGTTATTATATATGTATACATAAATACACACACACACACACACACACATATATATATATATATGTATTTATTTATTATTTGTAGGACATACCTTTAATAAAAGTCATAAACGATAATGTCATATTAAGCCATGTGTTCAATTCCCAAGCACATTTACTATTAGAGCGGTTTATGGTTGATTTCATAATTTAATGGTCAAATTAGAGAAACTAATTGTTAAATCAATCAACGGGACGTTGTAAACTTGGTGGACGATGGGTTTCATGATTCAAGGTTATAAATCCAAAATGGTTGGCTAGATTTGTCCATCAATTAAATTTGGATGCTGGAAATAGGTCTCTTGGGTGGTATGGTGATCCATTTTAGAAATTGATGGATGGATAGCTTGATACATGGATGGGGATTGTTTCCAACGGTTGGATTTAGACTAGAATGAACATGGATGTTTAAATAAGTTAGGTTTATATTTATACTAAGTTAGGTCACACTGTAACACCCGAGTACTGAAAAGTACGAGGTGTTACATGACCTTTCATCCGTCCTCTCTCTAAGGTCCATGCCCCTCCTCGAGATGAGGTAACGGCCCGGAAGAAGAAGAGGCAGAAGACCTCCTCGAAAGCTAAGGGGAAGGTCGGTCCATCTTACCTGGTCGTCATTAAGGACGACGGAGAGGAGTTGAAAAAACAATGCATAAAATCACACAATCAAGATCAGTTGGAGGCGATGAGAGAACACACATATTAAAACTATAGCTTTCACTCAAACATGGTAAGTGGATTTTCTGCAATGAGACTGACTTGAGCAGAAAGAGGTCGTCACTAGTTTTATTCAGCATCACCAACTAGCCATAGCAAGAGGCAAGACAATCTGATCGGCGCATCTCAGGTATGTTTCTCACATAGTAATTCCCCTCGGATACATTGAAGAAGGTTTTGGTTCTTTGCCGTTTTCCATGAGATAAGACAAGCCACGAGGCTGCTCCATAGGGAGGCCTGCGGGACTTCTTGGCTTCCATCTTCATTACCTGCATAAAATTGCCAAGAAAAACAATGTTACTTGGTTTTTTCATCATTAGACCATTGACTGCTAGATTTTCAACCCATAGTTTAAAATCTTGAAAAAACTCAACCCAACCGGAGAGGGGATGACTCGACTGAAATACTCGTTTGCATCGAGTGTCTCAATGAGTCTTGTACAAAACTCAGTTGAGTGAAGTCAATTTGGAAAATTCGAGTTCTTATTCAAAGTAGCAGGATCTGCATACCGAACAAGGCAGATTGGGTTGGACGGATAGATCTGCAACTGGATGGTGTGGTTCTTCTCTTTCACTCTTACGTCCTCTTTTCTTTCTCTCTCTTCTTTTCATCCTTCTTCTCTTCTCTTCTTTCCATCGAAATAGAGTGCTGCAAAAGTAATGGATACAAAGAGAGTTGCTTTTTACTCTAGCATGCTGTTATAGTTAATACATGGACACTCATATAAACTGCATCAAATCACACATTCTTTCAACCTAAATCAGACATTTTTTTGAACTACGAATAGTACTAATGTCTTTTCTAATTTAGAATTATTGGCTATTATTCAGTTAAGTGGTGAACTAATATCCTCAAATATATTATTTATGGAAACACATCAATATAATTTTTGGCTGATGGTACATTTAAATTGAGGATCAAAATATGGACATTTCAAATTAACCTAGTGCATGTGTTCAGATATCATACTTTTCTAGAGTATAAAAGTTTTTCTGCGAAAGTAACACTAGATGACAAAATGTTCACCTAGGACATTTTGTGACAACTTTAGCATACACAATAAATTTTTTGTGCTAGTGCTTCATTTAGGTGGAAAACTCGAGCTGTGAAAATGGTGGAAAACACTGGAGTTTCAGCAGGAAAAACTTTATAAGAAATAAACACATGCCTGCTACACTGGTCTTTTTAGAGGATTTTACATGTAATTGGAGGTTTAATACTTAATGGAGGTTCAACAGACGATGGAAGCTCAATCTTCAGACAAGCAGCAATTAAAGATTGTGTATTCCACATTTTGTGGTTAAATGAGAGTTGTGGTCCAAGTTGATCATTATCATCTTCTTCGTATGTGTTCCAAGCTGGACATGATCGATATATCCATGCTCTAGCTTGAGGTGGTGTAAGAAATACATGTAATCGTGTGTTGCAATACATGTACTCCTTTGGAGCATTATATGTTATTCTCAAGTTAATATATGTGTGTCTTTTTGGCTAAGACAACAACTTGTTGCCCAAACACTTATCTCCTTTCTCCTTTCTTCGTTCCTTCTTCCTTCTCTTCTTCTCTTCCCTTCAATCTCTCCACTTTCTACCACTCCATCTCTTCTTTGAGTTCTATCTTTCCTCCTTTTATTTCTCTTGTTTTGTCTATTATTTCTTGTGTGACTGCCATCCTCAAGATCAACTCTGTTGGACACTTCTTTTTCCAAAAGCTAATCATCATTAATACAAAGACAATGCAGCAATACATCAACAAACTAGGCAAACTTGGGCATTCAAGTCTTAACCCAATGTCTAGGACAATCAATATGGTTGTTGGTTGAGGAGAAATCCAAGCAAGATAATCTTGCATTAAATTACAAAAAGCAATTAAACGAAGATGAATTTAAATTGCACCAGTAAACGAGAGCTACATGGCCCAATGAGGGTGATAAGAATATGAAGTTCTTTCATGGAATATGGAGTGCCAGGGTCAGTAACAACAGGATTCAAAATGTGGAGGCAGATGGGAGAAGGGTGGAGGTAAGGTCAAAGGTGCCTGGTGTTGTCGTCCAATTCTGTAAGGACCTCCTTTGAAGTGAAGAATGGGTGTGACCGAGGCTAGATGACATTGCTCTTAATGTTATTCCTGAAGAAAAGGCTGCTTGTCTTGATCGTCAGGCCTTTAAGGAGAGAGTAAAGGCATGTAGTGGATGCTTTGGGAAGAGACAAAGTGCCAGCGCCAGCGCCAAACGACCTTCTGATGGCTATCTTCCAGGTGTTTTGGGAGGTGGACAAAGGTGACGTCTAGGCCTTCATCATAGAGCTTTTCAAGAACGGGAGATGCATCGAAGTTGGGTGCCATCTTTTATTGCCTTAATCCCTAAAAAAGAAGGGGCTGAATGCTTGAAGGATTTAAGGTAGATAGTTTGGTAGGAGAGCCCTATAAGATTCTAGCTAAAATTTTGGTGAGCAGGTTTCAGTTGGTACTTGTGTTTGTCAATTCTAATGTTCAAAACACCTTTGTAGAAAGGAGAGAGGTTTTGGATAGTGCCTTAATTGCCCATTAATGTATCAACTTGCACAATCGAGAAGTCGAAAAAGACATCATTTACAAGCTAATATTGAAAAAATTTATGATCATGTGGACTGGGATTTTTTGAATTACGTGCTTAGCAAGATAGAAGGTGGCCAACGATGGAAAGGATGGGTTCAAGAATGCATCATTCAATAGGGAAGGATCTTCTCCTTTGACATATATTGGTCTTCCATGATGCACTAGTAAGCCAGTGGAGAACTTGTAGTCGAAAGAAAGTTTTCTCAATGGAAATGTCAACACTTGACGTCAATCAAGGCAATTCTATCGAACTTACCACTATATTTTATGTGCTTATTTAAGTGCCCAAAGGTAGTGCTCGAAAGCTTTGAGAAACTTAGGCATGATTTTATATGGCAAAGAGCTATTTCCATTTGATAAAGTGGAAAGACGCGTGCAAGCCATTTGAGGAAGGGGTGCAAGAATAAAGAAGTTGGAACCCATTAACTTTGTGTTAATAGAAAAATGGTTATGTAAATTCAGGTTGAAAGAGAGATGCTTATTGAAAGAGATGATAGTTCGCAAGTATGGTGCAAAGGGAGGTGGGTGGTAAACAAGGGACACTTCTCTTTATAGAGCTTTAACGATGTGGAAATAGATTTTCAAGTTGGGAAACAGTTTCATGGAAGGGATTGGTATTTTCTTTATGTTATGGGACAAGGATTCAATTTTGAGATGACATATGGTCGAGGGAGACGACTCTGCATGGAGATCCCAAGGCTAGGCAGCTTGTCCCTGGTGGCAAATTTAACTATAGTCAGGTGCTACTCAGTTACACGCAGAGAGGCAGTGTACACTTCTCAGTGTAGGAGGAATTTGTAAGAATCGGAGTTGGGTGAGTTCATCAACTTGCTGAAGTAGCTCGATGGCATCAACCCCTCTTTGGGTGAATGGGATTCGTTCGGATAGAACAAATAAAAATTAAATCAGTTCTCAGTTAGATCATTTTATAGGTCAAACCTTGGTTCTTCCCAAGCTTTCATCATGCCTCCTTTGTTTCACATTACGGGACTCCTCCCAAGGTTACAGCATTGGCATGGTTGGTAGGTAGTACACACCAAGGTGCTCACTATTGATAACTCGGAAAGAGGAGGGTGGTGATCACCAATGTCTGTATTTTGTGTATATAGAGAGAGGTGTCAGTAAATCATATCTTCATCCACTACCCTTTTGCTAGTGAGTTGTGTGAGAGGTTTTAAACAGTCTTCAGAACATCATTGGTCATGCCAGGTTCGATAGAAAGCTTCTTTCTTGCCTGACATGGGTGTGAGATCGAAAAAAGAGGCAGGATGCTTTGGAGACTAGCCCTTTTGGCTAACATTAGGGTCCTACAGGAAGAGAGGAATAATCAGAATGAGTTAGCTACATAGGTCTTCGGGAGGGTTAAATTGAACGCATTGGAGTGGGCCTCTAATTTAAAGGGTTTTATTGAGTGCCCTCTATTACCCATCTCGTGGGATGGTTTGTAAGTGTGCAAGTTGTTTTGGGTTCTTCCGTTAAAAAAGGAAAAAAAAAACCATTACCTTTCAAAAAGAATAAATAATAAATATTTTCCTAAACTGATTCACTTGAAAACTTCGAAACTTCGACTACCTGCTGACTAAGAGAATTAGCCTAACCTAATAGAGTTATGAAGAGACATACTCTTTAACAACATCAACAGAAGAGATGGACATCCTAAAGGTTTCACCCATTCTAAGGACAAAGGATGATGTTTACACCATGTGGTTGCAGGGGAAGTCCTTCCTAGAATGATGGAAAACCTTCCAGAAGACCTGAAGGATCCTTAGGTAAGGATCCCTTTTTAAGGAATATTTCAGAAACCATGCCATAGTGAATGATTTGACCCAATTAGACAGAATCAACAGTGTAGCCCCAAAGCCGCTTGATTGGCATTCTGCAAATGAAGATCCTTTATATTGTGGACATGATTTTTTTCTTACTGATTGAGAAACCCTATGGAGTTATAAAGATATAAACTCTCTAACACCTTCTTAGAGTGATTAGATAGACAGCCTAAAGATTTCATCCATTCCAAGGACACTGCATATCAGTCCCTCTCAAATAATGTTTTAGAAAACTTGGCAGAGTGGATGAATAAACCCAACTAGACAGAACAAAGGACAATGCATATCAGTCCCTCTCAAATTATCTCGTAAAACGGATGGACGGGGTGGATTTCTCAAAAACATCTGGGTGGGCCCCACCCAGTATCCTCATAACTCACGAACTTCTGCGAAAGGCTTTTCATGAGAAATCCACGTCTAGAGGGACGAAGGAGAATAAGAAAGAGCGCGGCAGGACCGAAGAAGAAGAGAGAGAGAGAGAGAGAGAGAGAGAGAGAGAGAGAGAGAGAGAGAGAGAGAGAGAGAAGAAGAAGAAGAAGAAGAAGAAGAAGAAGAAGAAGAAGAAGGAAAAAGTATATCATTTTTTAATCGATTTTTCTGGTTTTTTCCTTAATTTTTTGGGAAATCGATTGTGGAGCCGCCATTATGCTGCACCGTAACGGACGGTTACGATGCATTTTTTCAGGGTGGCCCATCACAACTGTTTTGGAAAACCTTGCACATGGATTATCTGCTACAAATCACGAAAATTATATTATCGGTGAAGTTCAGGAAACCCTAACTTCATCAACTGACCATGTTTTAGCATCACAATGCAGTTGCTACATGTTAGAGTTTATTTTTGAAGTCTGATGTAGGCTAGTCTTATTTTTATTTAGTGTTTGCTCACACATATTTGATTTCATCTGTTTTACTTCTGTCTTTTATCAAGTCTCACTTGGAAATGTAATGCAACTAGATTAAGGAAGAATTCAATGCACTGGATTGAAATTTGAGCCACAAAAGAGAAAAGAATGCAAGACCGACCATGATCAACAGTCACTTCCCCCCTTAAACAACTATCATAGAGAGACAAGATAATTTTCTCAAAGAGAATATCATTCAACTGTATCTTATTCCATAGGTCTAAGCTCTATTTATAGAGTGCGAATAATCTTCAACATAGTCTATGAAATCTAAAAACAGGATTCCTAGCTAGTTAAGATCTCCAAAATAGAAAAAAAAAAAAATTTTAAAAAATTTTAAAAAATTTTAAAAAAATTTTAAAAAATAAACAAGAAAATTGAAATAAGCTTATTTCCTAACACAAAATCTCTAAAATAAGAAAACACTTAAGTAAGAAAATTTTAAATTTACTTATTTCCTAATATCATAAAGATATGAAAGAAAAGGAAATTCCTAATATAAGGATATCCTAAAAAAGGAAACTAGAGATGGGCTAGAAAAGGAAAGCGGGCCTTTCTTGTGCACATGTGGGAAGAGGGGCGATTGCATCGATTCTCCCCGGCTTGGAAAAACTCTACTCCGTTGAGTTAACAACAACGTACTCTGCAAAGCGCTTTAGGTTGATGTGCTTGAAATCATTTGTTGAGATCCACATGCTCGGATTTCGGTCTGCCCTTCCACTTGATAAGAAACTTCTAATAATCTCCTTGCATGTGGGAACTATTTAATCATTCAACACATCTTCAATGATTTTTTTCGAGTTGGTGTGACACCTCGAGAATTTCGATAGCTTGATGTCCAAGGTAAAATGTAAGTTCTTCCACATTAAAAATGGGACTTATTTTCAGGTGAAAGTTCAATTAGATATGCATTATCACCTTGCTTCTTCAAAATACGATAAGGACTTGCCTATTCGGAGTGGAGCTTCATATAAGAGCCTACTGGAAACCTCTCAAGTTTGAGCCGTACGAATGACTATCTCCTTCTAGTATAACAGGCTCTTATAAGGAACTTTTAGGAAGACACAACCTCACACCATAGAATAAGTACCCATTGTGCAAGCTAAATTGTGGGTACTCATTACTTAAGTCAATAATATGTGTTGAAAATATCTTCCCAAAATCATCACCTGCTTCATAGTCTCTTTTAAGTTCCTCAAACCCAACAATGGAAACTGATAAGGTAGATAATAAATGTGATTTTTAACTAAGGCCGTCTACTACCTTATTTTCGATGTTGGCTTAATGTTTTAGGTTGAATGTGAACTCCTAAATATAAGCACTGCACTTAGCATGTTATGTGCTCATCTTCTTCTGAGAATTCAAATAATGTAACACCTTGTGATCAGAATAGAGCACAAACTCTTGATTAATGAGGCGATGACATCAATGTTTCAAGGCTTGAACAATAGCATAAAACGCTTAAATTTAAGCATTGCACTTAGCATATTATGTGCTCAACTTCTTTTGAAAATTCAAATAATGTAACACCTTGTGATCAGAATAGAGCACAAACTCTTGATTAATGAGGTGATGACGCCAATGTTTCAAGGCTTAAACAATAGCATAAAACTCCACGCCATATGTAGAATACTTCTTTTGTGCCTCATTGAGTTTTTTGTTGAAAAAGGCCACTAGATGCCCTTCCTAGTTGATGACACTGTGAGATGGATCATAGGCAACTTCGAGTACATTTTCAAATGCAGGAAGTCTAAAAACTGGAGCTTTCGTAATTTTCTACTTGATTTCTTGAAATGCCTTTGTTGCTGCTTTGGTCCACTTAAATGGATTGGCCTTCATACATTTAGTCATAGGCGTCATAATGGAACTAAAGTTCTGAATAAACGTCCATTAAAATGTCACTAGCCCGTGAAACCACAAACCTCATGAATGTTTATGGGAGTAGGACGATAGCCTTCATGCCTTCTGTTGAAACGACGAACCCTAGAAAGACTACACTGGATCTCATAAAGGCACTATTTTAAATATCGGCGATATCAGCCAATATATCCCACGATATATCGTATATCCCACCAGTGCGATACGAAACGCACAAGTAGTGCGATATATCCCACATGTTCGATCTAGTGAGCATTTTCGATTTTTGATGCTCTTAATTTCTGTAAATCATGTTAAATTAGTGTTAGATTATTAAAAATTCATGAATTTTCATGTTCTGTATGAAAAATCAAGGATTGGGAGCTTTGATTTTGAGATTTGGAGATGGGGCTGAGTTACGAACAATTGAAAAAAAAAATCAAAATTTCCCAATTTCTCGCAAATTGTTTGCAATATTTGTATTCAAACATCACATCAAACATGTCTGCAACTTAATATGGTAATTCTTCTTTTGCTTTTGAATGTATTGTTTGTGTTTCCACTCATCATCTTACATTTATAAATTATATGAATAGGCATTGAATATACTTGCATCAATTCAGTTAGACAACACATAGATTAGGATCCCATACAAAGAAAACCTATTATGTGTACTTGTTTTTGTAATGTTTTGATTTCTAAGTGTATATTGATGTCTTTTTTAATAATCACCGAAGTTTCATGGAAAAATTCAACCAATTTTCCAATGTTTCCCCATGTTTTCCACAACAATGATACATTACACGATACAACCGATATATCCCATGCGATAACTGATGTGTATTCGTATCCCAAGAATGCGATACATAACATGATACCAATATTTCGAACACTGCAAAAAGGTACACTTTAAATTGGTATAGAGTTTCTTGGGGCGTAATACTCTCATCAATTGGCAAAGATAATCCAAAAGATCTACTCGTGAATGGCTATAGATGACAATATCATCAAAGTACACAACGATAAACTTGGCTATGAATAGCCGTGGAATTTGTGTCATCACTTGCATGAACGTACTGGGTGCCTTTGTTAAGCCGCAAGACATGACTAACCATTCATATAATCCATCCTTTGTCTAGAAAGTAGTTTTCCATTTATTCTTCAGGATGAATTCTTATTTGTTGGTACCAACTTCATAAATCAATCTTTGAAAAGATTGTAGCATTCGCCATCATGTCCAACATGTCATCTAGGTGTGGAATGGGAAAACAGTACTTTGTTGTTATCTTGTTGATGACACGGTTGTCAACACACATTGTGAGTTGTCATCCTTCGTTGGTGTCCACAACCTTGGCACAACACACAGGCTGAGGCTATCACAAATGAAACCCCCGGTTAGTAATTCCTCCATGAAGCTTTGCATGCTCTGTCGGGTTGATTTGGTTTGCTGGAAGTTTGGTAATGGTGCTCCAGGTACCAAATCAATCGCATGTTGAATGTTAGGTATGTGCGGAAGATTGCTTTATAGTTCATTCGGGACTAAATCCTAAAATTGGGACAGAGCATACATACTCCCCATTCCCAAATTTTCTCCATGAATTGGGCCATAGGACGTGCTAGGTTGCAGAGGCGTTGTGGAGCCACCAGCAGTAGGATAATAGAATACAAACTTTTCTCACATAGCTTAGAATCCTTCTCGTAGCTTTTGGTTATACTGGATGAAGGTTAGGTCGTTGAGTTTCTTTGTTCAAGACGATTTCTTTTTCTTTTTTCATGTGAATTTATATGCCATTAACATTTATAATATGTAATATTAGCAATTTAGCATTGAAAATTGAAACTAGAAGTAAATTATAGAACTTTAAGTAGTAATTTCTAGAACTTATCAACTCATATATCTTTTTTTTTTTGAAACACTTGAAAGCTACATAAGGCCAAAATTCTAATGAAAAAATGGATCCTTCATAGTCGGTCAACTCCATACATCTTTTTCTTTTAAATACGTTTAAGTTAGACACTTTCTCACATAGACCTTTTCAAACTATTGTATGTTGTAGAACTTTATAGAATAAATTGCATACTTGCTATTTCATACTTCTATGTCTAATAACAATCTCTCTTGACCAAATCCTTGCACTCTTCAGGTAGAAGTCCAACTCTCAAGATTCCCTTTCTTGAATGCTTGACTTTGTAAATCCCAAGTTCTATTCCACTTTTGCAACCCTAGGTCTTCCCTAATTAACACATGTGAATCCCTTGGATTGGGGAATAATTCTTTGCATGTGTGGATGAATCTACTCTCCTTTAAGTATTGTTTGGTCTATAATTTTTAATTGGTTCTGCCCTAACATGTGTAGGCTTTGACCCTCATAGATTCCCTTTGTTGAATGCTTGACTTTGTGTGGGATGTGGAATTTTTGTGATTGTTTCTAAATTAGAATGATCTAACGCCTGAAATCTTGCATATCATATTTAATTCTCATGTCCTATATCAAATTAGTATCAGAGAACAAGGTTTTCGTAGGGGAATATAATACATGATCAGGGGTTAGTTTATTTTTTTTTATTTTTTATTTTGGTACCACACTCATTCATTTAGGGCTGTTTAGAGGTCCATAATTCTTGATATAAGCTACTGAAATTTCTACTATCAGAATTTGGCAATTCACATTGCTGAATTTTCCTATTATCCCTTTATTTTGCAACTATATTGCTGAATTTTGGTAGCGTTCTGTGATCTCGCTCATATAGAGTCACATAAGATCATTTAGTCTCATTTAGATGCATATAGTCGTATTAGAATGTCTTTTAGTTGATTAAGTGGTTGTATGCCCACACGTATGGGTCGTGGTTTTAGTTTGCACCCAACACTAAACATGGAGCAATTGCAAGAGTCAATGGACAATATAACTTGGCAGTTTGAGTCTTTGGGTAAGCACTTGGAACAACGTATTAACCAACGCTTGGATCAGTTTAACGTGCGTGTTACCCAACTAGAGACCTCCACCCGAGCAAATCCCGCCATTGGGGAAGATGCCCAATCTCAGGCAGGTGGTCAGGAAGACAGATCAAGGAATGATGGTGGCCAAAGGAATGGTCATGGGCGAGCACCCGTGCACCCGCACCACGAGGGATATCATAACCATTATGACCTAGATGCGCAACTCCTCAAGGGAGTTAGAATAGATGCCCTTACGTTTGATGGCCACTTGGACCCTAAAGCTTTTCTAGATTAGTTGGCAGATATAGACCATTATTTTGAGTGGTATGACATGTCAGATGCTCGTCAAGTCTGATTCGCCAAGATGAAGCTTGTGGGCCAAGCAAAGAGGTTTTGGGCTATTGTCGAGCGAAAGAAAGAAAGGTCGAGGGAGCCCCCAATAGTCCATTGTGGAGAAATGAAAGAAAATCTTAAGGAGAAGTACCTCCCTTTCTCTTATCGCTTGAGGTTGGTTGAGGAATGAGAGTATCTTCGACAAGGTTCCATGAGTGTGGTGGAATATATTGAAAAGTTTGAAGAATACTTGACCATGTGTGAAGTTGATGAGGATCCCATACTCACTCTTCCTCGATTTAAAACGGGCATTTGTTCTAACATTAGGAGAGAGGAGAGAGTTGCTCGCCAGGGACATAGACACTCTTGAATAGTTGTATCAAGTAATGTTGGAAGTTGAGCAATACCTCAAAGCATCTGTGGGAAGGCAGTTTGAGTTTCACGATCCTGGCGCTAAGGCCAACCCTCGGGCCTAAGCCTAGCACTGGATACCAAAACAAACCTTCCAAGTAGTTCTGTGCCCAAGGATGATAAGGGTAAAGGGATTGTCGGGTCTAGTTCGAATGAAGTGATACGACCAGTGTTTTAAATGTCAAGGGTTTGATCATTTTGCCCACCAGTGTGGCACGAAAGAGGGCACCAAGGTACTCCTTATTGATGGGCAAGTAGAAGTAGTGCCCCTAGAAAGTAACGATGAGGAGGAAGAATATGTGCCACCAGAAACCCCTAGTGATGAGGAAGAGGGAGTGCAAGAGTCTACGACTTTTTTTTGTACTTTGCACAAGCAAAGAATACCCACGATTGGCGCCGCAACACGATCTCCGACACTGGCACGAAATATGGTGATAAGAGCTGCAAGATGATCATGGATAGTGATAGTTGTGCCAATGTGACATCAACTGGCACTGTGAGCCATCTGGGCTTGAAGCTTGAAGCCCATTCTCAACCCTATTGAGTGTCTTGGGTTGATAAAACTTCCATTCTAGTCTTGCACCGTTGTCTTGTTCCTATTCAGTTTGGATTATATAAAGACACCTTTTGGTATCATGTTGTTCCTATTTAGTTTGGGGCATATAAACCTAGAAAGCCTATTGATATTGTCCCTATATCCTTGTCCCATAGGCCATCAGAGTCTGTAGAGTGTCATTTGCATATCACATTCATTCATTGCATCAAGAAATCAGGCGAAAGATCAATGCTAGTAATGAACATTACAAAATTTTTGCGGACCAACATAAACGTCTCAAGGAATTCAATGTAGGGGACTCCGTGATGGTCTGCATTAGCTAAAGTGGTACCCTCAGGAAGCTGTTCGTAAATTATACGCGCGTAGCACTGGGCCATTCAAAATTATGAAACGAAACGGTCTCAATACGTATATGGTAGATCTTCCACCTTCGATGAGAATTAGTTCCACATTCAATGTGGAGGATCTAGTTGCATTTTAGGGGACCTCTGATATATTGTCCAGTCTCTCACCTAACCATCTTGATTCCCCAAACCTTCCTTGATCCATGGCCTCTTTCCGACTATTCTTCTCAGCCTCTACCTCCCATACCTGCCATTTCCACACCCAGAGAGGAGATAGAGGATATCCTGGACCATCAGATAGTATCAACGTTGGACGACGGGTTTTAAAAATACCTGGTTAAGTGGAAGTCACGTACAACTTCAAATAGTACGTGGCTTACTGAGGAAGAGCTTCAGCGAGTTGATCCTGACATCTTGGAGCGGTTCATGAGTTTTATTTTGCCAGTAGCGAAATCTTCGCAGTCGAGGAGAGTTGATGGAGACATCTCGCACACACGCAGTTTCCCCCCTCCCCCTACGCATGTACGCAAGGAGGAGGAGGGCCCCACCTTCGATCTGGATTGATGACGACATCCATGGAGGGCCTCCTACTTAGAGGACTATGTTTTGGTTCCTTGGGGTGGACCTGATCATCATGTGAATCTCACCATTGGATCTCATAATCGTGGCCCACTACCATAGATGACCTAGGATTTTGAGTTTTGATTATTATCATTATTAGGAACATCAAGAACGGTTTAGATTGTTTTGATTAGTTGTTATTTTTGTTACTTCGTCTCTAAGTAATTGTGTGTGCATATGGTATGGCTTTTGGGGTATAAGTTTTTCTTATAAATAGGCAACCCCTTGTAGGTTTATTTCCCATTGAAGATTATTAATAAAATTCCACATTTTCTTGCTCTCTAATCCTCTGAGTTGTGGAAACCAAATTGGGTGCGAAACCCTCCCTTCTTCAACAAGGTTCCATGAGTGTGGTGGCCACACTCATTCCAAATCGCCCCTACCTTCTACCTTCCATATCCATCATCTCCCACAACCATCCCTCTACGCAAATTCACCTCGATTTTTGTAGTCAATCCTTTCTCACAGACAGCCCTGTAGAGGGGAGAGAGTTGCTCATCCCGACATTTGATCGCCCTGAAAATTGGTATGTAGGTGGTCCACCCCTGGACGACCACACCTAAGGAGGCCAATCTTGGGTTTGTGGGCCCCACACACATGCGGGTAGTAACCCACGCACGTGCGTTATAGCATGTTTATTGTCCACACGTGTGAACTGTTTACATGTCCTTTCTCTCCTCTATTTCACTCATCTCTCACCTTATTTCCCTAACCCTAACCCTAGATAATCCTAAATCCCAAGTTCTATTCCACTTTTGCAACCCCGGGTCTTCCCGAATTGACACATGTGAACCTTGGATTGGGAAATAATCCTCATGCGTGGATGAATCTACTCTCCTTTGAGCATTGGGTCTATAATTTTTAATTGTCGTGTCTAGGCTTGGACCCTCGTAGATTCCCCTTATTGAATGCCATCAAATGTAGGGGCATCTACCCTAACTCCCTTGAGGAGTTGTGCATCTGGGTCATATTGATCATGATGTCACTCACGGGGTGGGTACACAAGTATGGGCCCATGACCAACTCCGTGCGCCTCCATTGATAGTCAAGTAAAGTGAGTGGGCATCCCCCCGGAAGTGTGGGGGGTTTGCCCTGAAGGAGGCCTCTATTTCTTCGAGGCGTTTACCTATACGTTGTTCCAAATGCTTTTTCAAGGACTCAACCTACTGGACTAACTTGGCCACTGTTTCTTGTAGTTGCTCCATATTTAGTATGGGGTGCAAACCGAAACCGCGACCCGTACATGTGGGCATACACTGACTTGCTCAACCTAAGGACCTGCTACGACAACTATATGCGTTTAAAAACTAAATGACCGTACGAGACTCTATATAAAGGAGACTACACACTGTTACTAAAATTCAGCTATATATGATGGACTGAATGCATGAAGGACCCAAACAAACTAAACCCTAAATATGTGGTGAATCTATGCAGGTCCAGGCCTACACATGATAGGGCTGGATCAATAAAAATTATGAACCAAACAATACTCAAAGATAAGAAATAATCACCCACACATGCATAGTAATCAGTCCCTAATCTAAGGGATTCAGAAATTCCAATTCGGGGAACCCTAGGGTAAGAAAATTGGCAAATAACTTAGAAAAAACGTAATCTAGGGCTAGGATTCATGAAAAATGGCTATGAGAGGATAAAAGAGGATAAAAACCTGAGCCAAAAGACGATCCCGCGTATGGATATTAGGGGCTCGCACATATCCTTGCCCACATAGGCCATCGCGCGAAAAATCCCTCCTTGAGTGTCATTTGTATGCTCCAAAATTCATGTCGATCGAGACGGCAAGTGCGTGGTGCTCCGCGAAGTTTCAATTCTTCGGGCCGAAATGAAATTAATGAAGAAAACAGATGCAACAAAAGACGAATTCAAAGTATGGATGGTGGTGGAAGATGAAAAAAAGAGATGATGAAGGATGGGGGTGAATCGGGATCGATGTGGCTTCGCACCATGATAGTTAGCCCTTCGAAAATGGAGGGCTTCGCACCCACTTTTGAATTCTTCCACAACTCACGAAGAGAGCAGAAAAATAAATGAGAAATTTTTTATTAAACTTGAATTAAAAAAAGAACTACAATCTGTGCCTATTTATAAGGAAAACCTTATACCCAAAATCTTCCACCTTCTATGAGCAACCTATTTAGTTCCAAGTAAACTAAAATAAAAACCAAATAGAAAAATCTAAAGCATTCACGATGTTCTAAATAATAACAATAAGCAAAACTTAAAATATGAACTCAATCTGACGAGTGGGCCACGATCATGAGATCTCATGATGGACTTTTCTTGACTATTGTGCCCACTTTTTTTGAACCAAAACTTGTCTTCTACCAAGAGGCCCTCTCCGGACGTCATTCCCATCAGTCGAGATCGATGGAGGCCCTCCGACGACCGTGCGTAGGGGTGGTGGTGTGCGGGCATGCGTGTGCACGATGTCCTCATCAGAAGAGATACTCTCCCCCTGAGTTAGAGTGGAAAGTTTGAATTTTTACTCGAAATTGAGTGTCTACCATAGAGTGAAATATCTTGATTTTTTTAAAAACCTGTAATTTAGAGTGCAGAAAGTAAATCCAGGTGTAATGTGTGAAATCATCAATGACAGAGAGTGACATAATTGGTGAAGGGTCCCAAACATCCGTATGCACTAGCTCAAACATAGATGATGATTTTGTAATACTTAGAGGAAAAAGAATATACTTACTTTTTGAAAGGCAACAGGAAGAACAAGAATAATCCAAATTACTTTTATTAAGAGAAATATTCCTTAACATGACAGAAGAAAATAGCTGAATCAAACAATCAGAATGTGGATGACCTAGGCGAAAGTGCCAGAGTTTCCACATTTTATTTGCCGAACAAATATCCGAGGAAGAAGGAGAGAAGAAACAACGAACTGGAGTGACGGATGAGTCAAAGTCACGTACAGACATCCATGCCGCCTACCCTTCCCAAGTACCTTCCCTGTTGCCAGATCTTGCACAAAACAACAATTTGGAAGAAATATGACTAAGCAGCTATTGGATGTAAGTTAACCAACAGAAATTAAATTTGAGGAGAGTTTAGGGACATGAAACACATCACGAAAGGTAAACTGACAATGGGCATAAGGAGAGAAAGTCAATGAACCAATGGACTGAATGAGTAGTTTAGTACCATCCGCAGTAGAAATAGCTTGATTTCAAGTGTAGGGACTGATGTCGCGAAGATGTGATACGTCGCCAGTCATATAATTAGAAGCACCCAAATCGAAGAGCCATGGAGAAGATGAGGATATACCGACATAATAGGCAGAAAGGGCCCCGCATATCTACTGGAGCATTATTTCAAAAGTGAGGAAAGATTATTAATAAAATAGTAGATGCAATATCACCAATAGAAGGCTCCAAAGAACCGGTCACAGAAGTAGCAGAAAGAGCATGACCATGGCCATGACTTCGACCACTACGTCCACGGCCGAATGAGGATGTATAGGCACGTCATCCCCGAATACCATGACCACCTTCTACGTCGACCAGAACACACCAATCTTTACACTGAGCAACGACATGTTCCACTTTGTTACATCCGCGATAAGTTAAAGGAGTTGAACCACGGTTTGGGGCAGAGGTGGATACTACGAGTGCCAGGTCAGATGGTTCCTGAGAGAGGACTTGCAGTCATTGTTCCTCAGCTAATAGATCATTAATAACTAAATTCATTGAAGGAGTGGTATGGTTGGTCCTTACAATGCTCAATTTGGACGACCAGTTTCATAAGGTCTAAGGCACTATCACGCATTGTTTGGAATATCTTAAAGTCATTAGGGAATTCGGATCCATCATAGCCATCTTTGTCCAAATTGTGCATTGTAGAGTATAATGTTTGAATACTTTTGTCACACACGAGTAAGGTGAACCTGATCTTGTTCCAGTGTCCATTACTCTTGATAAATAGTTTAGAGATGCTTCCACATATAACCTTATTTCCATAACCCTAATCCTGAGAATAATAATCCATCCATTTTTCATTTCCACTTTTGCACTTTGTTGGCATTTGTGGAAGTGGGGACAAGAATGATCCATTAATTAGTCCCCACAAACCACGATTGAGAAAAATCTAAAAGTGGATGGCCCATAGATTGGATGGTAATGAAACTACATCGAGTACATGATTCTTTGTCTATAGTTAGGAAGCGATATAATCACCCAAGGAAGAAGGTGTAGGATGGCCTTGTAGATTGATAATAGAACAACAATTGAATGCCATCAAGGGTGTGTGGGCAGGATGGGGCAACAGAGACATGCACTCTAACTGCCATCTTGACGTTGTGATGAGGTCGGGTGCGATCGGACGGGCCTGGGGATGATCGGATGGGGGTTAGGAATGGTCAGACAGATCTGTTGACGCAACCGGAGCGCAAAAGGGGCATAGGGGTTGTCCGGAATAGAGTTTTCTGTCGCAGGAGGGGCCGAATCTGGTAGGAGGTGGTGCCGGTGATGAAGGAGGTGCCGGATCAAGATCGGTATGTCTCTGATACCATGAAAGCAAAGAGCAAATGATGCAGGCTAAGAGAAAACAATTCCCCTTTAGTTTTCTGTGTATTTGAGACAAACCTAAATGGTTGAATATATAGAGCTTTACAACGTCAATACAAGGTAAATGTTAAATACAAAATCATCTATTTATGGAAATTAGCTATACATCATCTATCTATAGAAATTAGTTATACAAGGCATGTGGCCTGTCTAACATTCTCATGCTGGATTTTTCACCATATGCCTTACTTTTTTGATACTCCTTCTCAATGACCTACGTATCATCATTATTCTGCATTTTTAACACTATCCCCTATACATATTTTCGATGCTCCATCTCTTAGATATATGTTTGATACTTGTGATTCTATGAATACTTTTATTTGCATGAGATATGATGCTTGCCGTTTAGGTTATATTCTAGTTCTCCAATTGTGTTTCTAATTGTCATATTTATGATTTTGTATTTTTTTGAATGGTCAATGCACACTCTCACACCCACACACCACATGAGTTTTCAAACACATTACTTCAGAAACTCCATGCGCACACATCTTACACCCATGCATGTATGTCTAAATTCACATTGGTGATTAACACCAATACAAGTCATTGGCAAACCTCAAATAACAACCAATCTAACTCAAATGAGTTGTTGCTAGTTGCTACACCAATACAAGTCATTGAGAAACCCTCAATGGTCTATTTTGTTGTAGCAACTAGCAACAACTCATTTGAGTTAGATTGATTCCTATTTGAGGTTTATCAATGACTTATATGCGTGTTAATCACTAATGTGAATTTGGACATACATGCATCGGTGTGAGATGTGTGCGCATGGAGTTTGTGATTTAATGTGTTTAAAAACTCATGTGGTGTGTGGGTGTGCATTGACCATTATAAACAAAAAAAAAAAAAACACAAAATCATAAATATGACAATTGGAAACACAATTGCAGAGCTAGAATATAACCTAAACAACAAGCATCATATCTCATGCAAATCAAAGTATTCACAGAATCACAAGTATCAAACATATATCTAAGAGATGGAGCATTGAAAATGTGTATAAGGGATAGTGTTAGAAATCTAAAATCATGATGAAACGTAGGTCATTGAGAGGGAGTATTGAAAAAGTAAGGGATATGGTGAAAAATCCAGCATCAGAAAATAAATCAGATTGAGGGTTGTGTTGGAGAAGTGGATAGGGGACGGTGATCGCTGCCAACATATCTCTCCACCTTCGAAGGTGGTTCACTGGTCGTGGTTTGCATTTTGCCGCTCGCGGTTGTGTCGCGCGATTTCTTTCTTCCGGCGACATGCGTCCAAGTGCTTACGAAACTCCTCCAGTCATTCGAACTTCTTGTTGTTGTTGCAATTAGGGCATTTCTCGTAATTGATCACAACGTGATGTTTCATCTCATCCTCGTTCTTTCGTTTCTTGGAAGGCATTTTCAGATATCAAGGTTTGGAGGAATGTAGGGTCTGAGGGATTTAAATGGATCGGGCATTGATGAGAATGCCGGGATGAATCGAGGTCGGCTTTAGGGTTTGGAGGAATGTTGGGTTTGAAGGATTTAAATGGATCGGGTGTGGATAAGAATCGGGGTCAGGTCTGGCTTGTGGACGTGGTTTGGCCAGTGATGTTGCCAGTGGCTAGTGGTCGGTTCTGTGGGCCCTACCAAGCCAGAGAAGTGTTCTCCCAATGCATATTCCATCATTGGAACTTTGGGAATATGTGTTGCATTTGACCGAGCTAGAGAATTGGTCACCCAATGCAATGTATAAAGCAACGAGGATTTTCTCATCAAATTTGGGTGTAAGAAAGGCCCAACGCTTCTACAATCTTGTCTTGCTTCCCCAGGTTAGAGAAGACATTCAAACGAACAAAAGGCTTCATTTTGCCCTCTATCAAGCATTGATGAAATCTCTTTACAAGCCAGCAGCCTTCTTCAAGGGGATTTTGCTACCACTATGTGAGGTAAGGCTTTCAATACAATTTGAGCTACAAATTTTTGATATGTTCATCAAATGAATTGATAATCTGAGGGAGCAATCATATGTGTGCATCCTAAAATCAAATCATGGTTTGTTATTGGATCACAGGTTTTCCAGCCTATCTTTAAGCTTCTCATTGTGGGTGGGGCACTAAGGCTCTGTTTGGTAGCGGGACTAAAAGTAAATTGTTGTAGGAACATTTCCTGCCAGTCTCTGTTATTGGCCTTTTCCCATGGGAATTGTAATTTTGAATAAGTTCAGAAATCTTAGAATTTAAGAGCATTATAGTTTGAACACAAAATGACCAAAGAAAAGATGGAAAAGGTTTAATCATTATAGTTTCAACACTAATAATTGCTTTGAGGGAGCATTTTTTCCTTTTGGGCAATGCTCATGTGTCTTCTTGTTTGTAGTTTTTGGTGCTATCTCGATGCCTCTTTAATGAAGCTTGTTGTTATCTTTCAAAAAAAAAAAAAAAAAAAAAAAAGGATGGAAAAGGTTTAATAATTGCTCTTGGCAGGCCATGTTGTAATTTAGTTTTAGCCCTACCAAGCATTGCCTGAAATAAAAGCCATTGTGGGCTTCTATCCTTCAATCCTTCAGCTCATGGGAGTGAATTTGCTTGTCATGAGCAGTGGGGTTTTCCTGGGCAGTATCCTATCAAATTCCATGGTTTTAAGTTGTAGTGCAGAATTGCAGGCCAGTAACGGCCCCAAGGATCTCTTCTGATTTTGACTGATTCATAGAGTTTGGTTGTTATCATAAAATGAAATGGCCCCATAAATTATTTGTATGGGCAGCTCAGATGTCAGACACTCTTTCAGTGATTCATATGTTGCAGCATCTTTTTGTTTCCGAATTGATGCAGGTGGAGTCGATTTCTTTCTTTCTTTCTTTCTTTCTTTCTTTCTTCTTACTTACTTTCTTTTCTTTTCTTTTTTTAGTAGTTGAGTGCAGATGATGTCCATTGTTAATGGTCATTCTATGGATTAGTGGCTAGCTGAATCCACTGCTTGGGATAGTTTATTTTGCAGTGGATTCATTGATGGAGACTAGGTGCAGGTTAG
Source organism: Magnolia changhungtana (assembly GCA_030180095.1). Lineage (NCBI taxonomy): Eukaryota > Viridiplantae > Streptophyta > Magnoliopsida > Magnoliales > Magnoliaceae > Magnolia > Magnolia changhungtana. Next base: position 4,039,334 of record JASAUF010000579.1, read on the forward strand.
TGGTAACTTGAATTTTCTCCAATTTTTTGTGCATTCATGGTCATCTGATGTTGGTATGGTGATATGGTGATGTCTTAGATATGGGCAATTTGTCTAACTTTGAGCAGTCAAAAGTAGGCCACTCGTTTATGCATTGTCAATTTGCAGACTTCATGTGAGAAGCTTTTCCAATCTCCTTGGCATAGGTTTATATACAGGGCTAGCACCATGTGAAAAAAATGTACCATTGCATATGGCCACTGTCAAATCCAAGTGGCTTGAGGCAGACAGAGAATGTTAAGAGTTTCAAGTTTTGATTGTCATTACCAGCTTTGGAAAAATCCAAGAAAGGAATGGTCAGACCTTATTCAGGAAAGAATCTATTTGATGTGTCAGAGACTTCTTTAAGTCGAACCTAATCCATGCATTTTTTTCAAGCCATCTTTGCACATGCAAGGAAACATGTTTTGTTTTTTTTTTTTTTTTGGTTTTTAAATTAAATACACGCAATGTGTGTGTGTGTGAGCAGGTTGGGTCCTTTTAACAAGATCATTGGGTGCAAGAAGTGTTGAAAGTAGAGGAGAATGGTTCATCATTTCCTAAAATTGGAAAGAAGTTTCCTTCACAATGTGGTGCTCTCGGTACCAAAGCTGCAATGGATGCCACAGTGTAAGATTGCTTATTTAATGCACCTTTTTAAATTAAAAGGTGAATGTGAATCCTCTTAAATGTTTGGTTTGGCACTTTACAATGATTTTGGTTCAACCTGCAGGACAGAACAGTCATCTAATGTTGTCTATATTAGTCAAGCACTTGGATCACAAAAATGTCAATAAACAGCCCAGCATGCAGATCAATGTAGTCAATGGTACCACAAATCTAGCTCAGCACTCAAGGCTGGAGCCTTCTGTAGCTATAGTTGGTGCAATAAATGACCTGATGAGATACTTGCACAAATGCTTCTTGTACTCCATTGAATTACCAAAATTGGGAGATGCCATAAATGAGCAGAGGGCTGCTCTACATTCTGCTCTAGAGAAGTGCCTTGTACAACTAGCAAATAAGGTGTGTTAATCTTCTCTACTCTTCATATATCAATAAAAACTGCAATCTCCTTTTTTTTCCAAAACTAAAAGGAGCATCTTGGAATCTTATAACCCATATATGTTTCAGGTCTGAAAATAGATCTCTCTCTCTCTCTCTCTCTCTCTCTCTCTCTCTCTCTCTCTCTCTCTCTCTCTCTCTCTCTCTCTCTCTCTCTCTCTCTCTCTCTCTCTCTCTCTCTTTCCTGTTGTGGTGTTTAGGAACCAAGTTAGTTGTATCAGGCATTTTGGGCATTTTGGGATCCTTAGTAACAATTCCAAAAAAAGAAAAGCTATGATGCTCTAGCAGAGTGTAATGGATGTCACCTTGTCAGATTTAATTATTCTGAAATATTCCATGGGACTCCTGTGGTAATAACTGTCAAATGCATCTAGACCAATCGAACATGGGAAAGATATTTGTCTTGGATTGTTAATGTGGAAATTCAAAAATGGCAGAATTGATCATCTGTATAAAAAGGTAAGGCCAGGGTGTTTGCTCTCGGTACATGCATGTGGCTCTCATAATCTACCAATACACTCACACTGACACCAAAATTCACTCTCCTCCAATTACTTCTCCTTTCACCTAAAGTCCCATTTGGTAATCTAGTAGAGTGTGATTTGTTTGTCATAGAAGTATTACAAACTGATGTTTGATTAAATGGTTCTATTTTTTAGGTGTTGGGCGAGATACTTTTTCTAATTGTAGCAATAATATGTTTGGGGGACCTGTGGATATTCTTCATTTGGATGTTCATCCAGATATCTATCATGCCTTTGAAGGAAACAAATATTCACATGCTTCCCCTTTTGCAAGAATAATGGAGGGTGGTTATGCTCGCCGACTTCTACAAATAAAGTTGTTTTCTTGTATTTCTTTGCACTTCACCATTTAGCATATAGATTGTGGAACCACAATATGTTTACTTAGCAGGAACCATGTCTGAACAAATATATTATTATTATTATTATCATTATTATTTGTTTCTCTGTTGCTTTCTCATAATTCAATGCTTCAGTTTCAGCATATCCTATAATGTCAAATGTTAAAATGTCTCTTCATCCATATTGACTTTCTCTTCTTTAACAATCCTACAGCGCATCCATGTAATTTTTATATGTACTTTGTAATTGTGGGTATTATATCCGTATCCATGGCCATGATATGTTATTAGTGTTATATCCAGCAACCTTGGGGGCTTTGAAGGTTCTGCATGTTGGAGGTGTAAATGTGGTAAAGGATGAATTTTGTGATGTACATTTGGCTTAATTACAAATTTAAATTCATGTTTTCAACTAGAAAAAGGTGTAGATGGGCTATTTGATAATTTTGCTAGATTGGATTCACATGTCTCTAGTGTGGGACAGACTGCTGCCAAAATTGGAGATCATCTGCAGGTAAAACTGATTCTTTACGAGCATGGTATTAAAAAATGGTCACATAATGATTGTTTAATCTCACACATAGATAATATCATAATACATTAAGAAGGCCTTCTAAGGTTTCTTGCAGGAGTAGGATCACAAGTCCTACAGTCCTACATCACAAGCCTTCTAAGGTTTCTGGGGACCGAGAAGCTACCTTTGTTCAAGCACTTGAAGAACTGAGGCAGACTCTTAGTAGAACAGAGCAGCAGGTATTTATTTGATCCTGATTCTTGGCATATAATTTCACTAAGTAACAAAAAATGATTCATTTGTTGGTTTGCTGTTGTAGGCAGTTTTTAGAGAGGACATGCTTCGAAGAGACATTGATGATCTTCAAAAGCGCCTTCAAGTCTGTTCTATTTTCTCTGACTTACCATCTTAGTACTTTTGCATTCGTTTATGACACTCAATTGAGTCTATTCATGGTAACAACTCTCTTCCTCGGAGTCATTGTTGCTAGTTTTTAAATGAAAGATTTGGGCAAGGCATAGTTAATTCGAGGGGGAAAAAAAAAGAAAAAGAAAAAAGAGTAATCATGGTTTTTTTTTTTTTTTTTTTTTTATTTGTTTGTTTGTTTTAAATCTCAATCTCACCGGATTGAAAAAATACTTAAAAAATTTACCAACATTCTAATAGTAAACCTATAAGCACTCTTTTTATCTTAACATGAACTATGGCTCATATATAACCTTTGCAATAAGTAACAAGCATTTAGATCCCAGGCTTCACTCAAGTTACCTTTATATGCCAACCAAAAGTTCTATGAATTCTATGAGCCCACCGTGCAAGCCTACTATCACATTTACATAAAGTGCCTCCAAGATGTATGGAAATCCCCACCACTCATTATCTCTTGTTCTTGTGTTTGTTGAGGGCCCAATCCCAGGGTTCAATCCCAAATAAGGCTCGCTTGGAAACACACCCCAAAATGTTGGTTTAGAGCTAACCAATAGGTGTCAAAGAGCCCACTCGGTGGCTTGGTTTTCGGTGAGTTGATGAACCATGTCCATCAAATAGCTATTGGCTAAAAAACTCGTGCGTCATCCTAATGGCAGGCCTCCAGATTGGGGTGGCAATGGAATGGGTTGGCCCCTGTGTCAACCATGCTGACCCACTTGAAAAGCAAGGGTTGAACCCTACTCACCCAACCTGCCCATATGGGTTATCATGGGCTGGGCCAAATAACACAATCCAACCCAAATCTAAAAACAAACTACTAGAAGACAAGCAGTGAATGAGTCCACCATTTGCACTGGTTTGGGAGTAACTGTTGCCCCTTCTTACCTTCTTAACACGAGTTGGTTTGTGCTGGTCTGGTTTGGATTGCATATGCAAACATGATAACTTTCAAGGTAGCAATCTTTCTATATAAAACTCTACTTTCCTTTATGAATTGGATGCTTTTGTTTTCTGTCTTAGAATTTTTTTTCCCTAATAGGAAAAATAGAATCGTATCGTTATAAACAAACCTCGATTCCAACTCGCATAAAAGATCTCTCTCTCTCTCTCTCTCTCAGTTTTTTTTTTTTTTTTTTTAAATCATTTAATGGTGGTATATGAAGGACAAAGAGTGCATGAGTGGTGTAAAAATAGGCAGTGGCTTAGATGAGTTGATTTATCAAGGCAGCAATGGCAAGCAACATCATTATTATAATTTCATTTTTTTTTGATAGGTTATTGCAGCTTTTTTTTTTTTTTTTTTTCCTTTTGTTTGTTTGTTTTAGGTTGTTGCAGCTTCATCTTCCCATGAATCAATCCCTACCGTAGATTGGATTGGCCAGTTAGAGGTTGGATCTCTACCCTCTCTTCTTCATTTTCCTTACCTCTATTCCTTGCAAATGGATGCTTGTTGGGTCAGAAATGAGACATGGCCATGAAATTTTAAGTTCATGTAAGTGGGCCATTGAAAGTCATGGGATATGCCCCATGTAAGTTTTGGATTGGAATTTGACCCTGTTGCATATAGTGAATGGGCCCCTCCTTTCATTGACTTGTATGGGAAGGAATGCATTCTTACTAGGCATTGAATGTCATATGATATGCTATCCAAATCACATGAAATGTAATTAATTTATTTTATTATTTTGTTTTGCAGGTTGCAGGCAGAGACAAATGATGGTTGGATGGAGGGATTTCTTTTATATGTATTCAGAACATTCTCAACACATTAATGTAAATATTATATGTTTTTCATTGTAAAGTAATACAATTTATTTAGTATTCATTTTTAATTGTATTATGCAACATTTTTTAGGTTCTAAATATTAAATAACAATACAGGTTCCAATTAAATATAAACAATCAAATGGATTAAGAAAAAAATTAACTGCGGTCAGCACCTTTATAGGCGGTCAACATTTTTACTGGTGCATATTTAAAGGTTTTCCATGGCATATAACGGCGTTCCATGACATTTGAATTATGCTTGGCTTGTCAGGAGCCTTTCACTGATGCCTTGATAGATTTGTACCGGACGTATACCGGCGCTTTGATATATCTAAACAACGCTTTGGCATGCTTTTTTCGGCATTTCTACTTATCTTTCCCAGTATTTTGGTAACCTGATTGTGGCGGTCAAAAATACTTTTACCAGCGCTTTGATATGTTTGAACGATGTTTCACCAGCCCTTTATCGGCGTTCTTACATATCTTCTAAGCGTTGTGGAAATCTTTTGCGGTGTAGCGGCGTTTTGATTTATTTTTTTTTATAGCGGCGTTTCTAACAACTTTATCGGCGCTTCATGCAGCTTTAAAACAGCCATAAAAAATGCCTGTAAAAAGGTACGATCCGAGGTAAAAGATACAGCGACAGCTCTCTTTAGTGGCTCGTGTACGACCGCCAGTAATTCCTTTACCGGAGGTCTTTTTGGCTGTCGGTATCTTTTCTTCGTTTTTTTTTTTTTTTTTCTTTTTTTTTTTTTTTTTTTTTTTAGTCATATCCAACATGTCGTTAAAACGCAGTATAGGAAACCGGTACTTAATGGTAATCTTGTTGATGGATCCGCTATCCACACACATACGCCACGTGCCATGTTTCTTAGACGTTAGAAGGGTGGGCACGGCACATGAACACTTGCTTTCCTGAACAAACTCTTTCTTAAGATTTAGTTTGGAATTTAAGTTTCAATATAACTGAACAAGTACTTTAAGGGTGATGACTAAGTAGTGATAGTATGGTGTGATTATTTATTTCGATTAAATTTTAAGTTCAATGATGATTTTTAACTATGTTGGGTGTGAATGTTTAATTGAATTTAAATGAAAATAGGTGTTGTAATAAAAATTAAATAAATTAGATCACATGCTTAGAATTTGGGTCTTAAGTAGCCGTACTGCGTGACATAGGCCACTCAAAAGTTATGTCACCCTTCAAGGATAGGACATAATGTGCAAAAGTGTTAGCGATTAGGACCACTAATCTGATGGGTTAGTGAGTAGATGTGCTATAGCGGAAAAATTGCAGTGATTTTAGTTCAATTAAGGTTTTTTCCCATTTGAATGTAGAACATTGTTTTTGTGATTTTGCTCAATTGGTTATCAACCTTCCATTTAATATCCACCTTCCAGTATGTGACAATAATCTTTGATGTAGAACGTTCATTACGTTAGGCCCACCTTGGCCCTATCTTCAATGTGGACCAACCAACTAGATGATATTTGTGTGGTTCCTTCATCCAGGTTGCATGACCTCATCTACTGGTTGCAAGGCAAATAAACATTCAGACGGCCCCCAAGAATTTCTTAATGGTGAGCATTCAATCATTGTCGTCTCCTATGGTGTGGTCCTTTTAGATTTAGTTATGTTGGATTTTTGAGCCCATGTCTTAAAATTAAAATGAGCTTGCAAAATGTTTGAAAGGAGTGGATATAAGGAATCCACTGAAGCTACAGCTGCCAGGAGGGACTCAGTCCTAGCAAGAGCTCTCTAGACCACACCACGAGAAACAGTAGGGATTGAAAGCCTATCACTGAAAGCTTCTTGGGCGCCATTTCTCCGGTGGGCCCTAGGAAGGTTTCAACAGTGGCATCATTATCGCCACTGCTTCTAGTGTGACCCACTTCAGCCATAGATCTTCCTACTTTTTGGACTCCATGCCTTATAATGATCTTATAAAATTGTTAGACAACATGGATAGAACACATACATCACGGTGGGCTCCATAGAGCCTTTGCCAGGACCAAGCCCATCTTTACAGTGGTAGGAAAGGACTATCCTGATTTGTGCCCACCTTGATATGAGCCATCCATCATGTGAGACCCCCTTTGATATGAATCATCCATCAATCATACGAGGCCCCTTTGATACCAATCATCCATCATGTGGGCCCAACCTTAATATCCACCACCAACGTGGAGCCCACCTTTGACGCGAGTTGTCCATCATGCAGGCCTTGGATGTGGGCCATTCATCATTAGGGACCGACCTTTGATGTGGACCATCCATTTTGTAGGCCCAGCTTGAAGTGGGTCGTCCATCATGTGAGCACTCCTTTGATGTTGACAGCCCTTCATGTAGGGCCCGCACCTTCGATGTGAGCAATCCATCATGAAGGGCTCACCTTGATGAGGACCAGTCATTGTTAGGGGCTGACCTTTGAGGTGGACTGTCCATTATGTAAGGCCCACATTAATTTGGGCCATCCATCATGTGGGGCTACCAACTTGTGGAACCCACCTTTAATGTGAGCCACCTTCTATGTAGGCCGTCCATCATGCGGAACGACCTTTGAGAGAGAGAGAGAGAGAGAGGTTGGAAGTTAATAATAAGAAAGATAGAAACTCCACTGTATTCTAAACAACATAAACTGAGTGAGTTTGTCAAAACAACATAGGTTTTAGACTGCAGGCATTACCCAAAAAGGTTTAAACCAAGGTGGACGAACGTTTGGACAAGGCATTTTCGCAGAAATAGCCCCTCTATCCAAGTGAAATACATATAAATTTGTATCATCTGGCTTCATAAAATAGATGCAATCCCTTTTCAATCCTGGATCCGATGCAGAGCAAGATACAGAACAGTCCCTGCCCAAGAACAGCACACGATCACCTAAAGTATCAACCTTTACCCAAGCCATTCTATCAAAATCCATCTTGCAAACCTCAACTCTTGGAACCCGTGGTACACGTAGAAGCACAGCCAGCCGAACTAGAAAGATATCACCACAAGATTCCACCAGAGTATCTCTTGATGCTTGAACCAATGGTGGCCACTCCGGCTCCATTAATTCTTCCAACCATGTTACCGGATGATCAGCATTCACATCAATAATTCCAAGCTTACCACAACCATAAGTATATAATTTTCCATTGCAGGAGACCAATTGCCAAAAGGAAGCTTCCTCTTTCGGAATTCCATACTTCCGTTTGATCCATTTGTCATCGCCCGGATGACAGTATATAAAAAAATCAGTTGAAGAAACAATGCATAAAATCACACAATCAGGATCAGTTGGAGGCGATGAGAGAACACACAGATTAAAAATATAGCTTCCACTCAAACATGGTAACTGGATTTTCTGCAATGAGACTGAGTTGAGCAGAAAAAGGTCGTCACTAGTTTTATTCAGCATCACCAACCAGCCATAGCAAGAGGCAAGACACTCTGATCGGCGCATCTCAGGTATGTTTCTCACATAGTAATTCCCCTCAGATACATTGAAGAAGGTTTTGGTTCTTTCCCGTTTTCCATGAGAAAAGACAAGCCACGGGGCTGCTCCATGGGGAGGCATGGAGACTTCTTGGCTTCCATCTCCATTACCTGCATAAAATTGCCAAAAAAACAATGTTAAAACAGTTTTACTCTGTTTTTTCATCATTAGACCATTGACTGCTAGATTTTCAACCCATAGTTTAAAATCTTGAAAGAACTCAACCCAACCGGAGAACGGATGACTCGACTGAAATACTAGTTTGCATCGAGTGTCTCAATGAGTCTTGTACAAAACTCAGTTAAGTGACGTCAATTTGAAAAATTCGACTGAGTCGAGTTCTTGTTCAAAGTAGCAGGATTGCATACAGGACAAGGTAGATTCGGTTGGACAGATAGATCTGCAACTGGATGGTGTGGTTCTTCTCTTTCACTCTTACTTCCTCTTTTCTTTCTCTCTCTTCTTTTCATCCTTCTTCTCTTTTCTCTTCTTTCCATCGAAGTAGAGTGCTGCAAAAGTAATGGATACAAAGAGAGTTGCTTTTTACTCTGGCACGCTGTTATAGTTAATACATTGACACTCGTATAAATTGCATCAATAAATCATCTTGATAAGAAAGTGCCTACTGGTGCTGGGCTTGGCGGTGGAATTAGTAATGCTACAACTGCATTATGGGCCGCAAATCAGTTCAGCGGTGGTTTGCCACTGAAAAGGAGCTTCAGGAATGGTCAGGTGAAATTGGTTCTGATGTTCCCTTCTTTGTCTCTCACGGAGCAGCATATTGTACTGGTAGAGGTGAGGTATGTTTACCACAGTTATCTTGGAGTGGGCATTCATTTGGTTTAAATGTTCTTTCATTACTTTGTGGCTGCACACAACATTGATGCCTACTGTCCTCAGAGTTAGGGGTGGCAATGAGTCAGATCAGCCTCTGGGTCAATTGGCCTGTCCGACCCACTTCTAAGGCGGTGGGTCGAGCTCATTTGAACCTTACCCAACCCAACCTGTACGTATGGCTTATCAATGGGCTGGGCTAGATGATCCGACCCGACCCAACCCCAAAACTGAAACAAATCAATTGACAACAAGGAGAGATGCATGCACATGATGTATGCATGTTTTATGTATCCACTAATTGTGTAGGGCTGAGCATACCTTTGGCCCCATTTTCCATTCTTAAACCCAAGTGGTTGCTTTGGGTCAGGTCAGGTTTGTCTAGCACTGATCCGATTAATTATGAGCAGTGGGTCAGGCTTGGGCTTGATGGATTTTAAGTGGACATTGCCACCCCTACATAAGAGTTACACAATGCACATATATTACCATTGAACATTAAATCTAACCTCAACTATTGCTAATATACAATCTCTAGAATTTTGTGTAAATTTAAAATTTATGATACAATCATATTAAATCAATGAGCAGAAAGGTAATTGCAAAATTATATTAAATCATAATCACAACCAAACATGTAATTGCAATACCACGTGTTTCAAATTTATACTTGAAACCATAGTAGTTGCAATTTGTGGTCTAGTCGATCATTATGAACTGTCCCACTTTGGTCAGTTATTCTTTATTAAATTGAGTTATTGCAATTCAAATCAATTGCATATCCAACTGTAGTCTAAATAAACTAGTGTTAGGCTCAAACCCCCCTTGTGGTCACCCCCAGTGAGGAGTCTCAAACACGAGACCTTCTGCACTGATACCACTTTGATGCAAGACAATAAACCACATGCTCTAAAAGCTCGAACTGATAGAGCATGGCAAATCAATCCCTTTATCTCATAGCCTAGGCCCCACATCCCATGGATTAGGACCTCGGTTGAATCCCCCTTGTGGGCCCCTCTTCACATAGGTTCCGCTTCACACGGGTGGGGCCCGCTTCACACGGGCCGCCCACCCCGAGTGTGCCCCTGCATCCCATAGGCCACCCCACTCGAGTCCGATGTGAAAATGCCCCTGCATTAATAAATCATCTAATGCACATGCCACCTCATGCCAGCATGGCTGACAAGTGCATCCAAGCCATCCATCAAAAGGTACCACTTTATAGATTCCCTACCCCAAGAATCTGGATGGTCCACTAGTCAGGTGGGCCACAATTAACTGAACAATTGTACAGTTATAAAAGATCTGTGAAGTTTTCTAACCCACCAATTTATTTCTCATATCATGGCACACCTATGAATGGACCACCTTTATCTTTGGGCAGTAATATCTACAAGGTGAGGTCCACCTGATGGATGGATTGGATATTTCACCCTACCATTCCAGCATGGTGTGGCATATGCATTAGCTGACTTGTACACATGTCTGGGCTTAGCAAAGCTCATATTACATAAGATAGTGCTTGTCTTTCTAAATTAGTGGGAGAATCCTTTCGGGAATATAGATCCAATTTATGTATTGCATGAGTAAATATGAACTAAGCAATTGCACAGTTTTATTTTGACTGTAGTAAGCTAATATGAAAGAGCTGTTAATTAATGGCAGCTTTGAGACCCATGAGGTATGAACATTACCAAATGCATGGATCATGGATTCTATTGAAGAGGACTTTTTACGGAGGTTGGGTGTCTGCTTACAGAAGATCCAATTGTAGAAAACCTCAATGTGCTTTAGATGTGGTTGCTAAAGTAACCCATCTACAATGAGGCTTTCGGTTTCCCTGTGACCAGTGTTCATATTATCGGCGAAAAATCGATAATATCGCCGATATTATCTGTATCGCCGGAGTTGCGACACCGAAACTCACTTTTTTCGTTTCTCTTCCTAATATCGGCGAATATTCGGCGATTTTATCGATTTTTCATGTAAAATACAGTTGTCGACCAGAAATCACGGCCCTGTCAAGTGCCAACAACTCCTTTTCGACAATAGAAGGGACGATAATATCGGGGCTGCGAAAGTACCAAAAAAGAAAAAAAAATTGGAAAAAGGGGGGAAAAAGAAACTTTTGGAAGTGTACCTGTAGAATCGGATCGTTGATCACATCCCTGTCAAATGATGATTCCGACGAAGAACATGCGAAAACTTAGGAAATTTTCGAGATTTTTGGGATTTTAGGGTTCCCTAAGGAACCTCTTCTACGGGCGTATTTTACGCGAGTTTAGGGTTTTGAAACCCTTTTAAGGGAGGACGCAGATTTACTGCGAAAGCTTTTCGCAGGAACTTCTTGCGCTGGAAACCTAGGTGGGCCCACCGTGATGTTTGTGAGAAATCCACTCCATCCATCCGTTTTCTGAAATATTTTTACAAAAAGAGGCAAAAAATGAGCCATATTTAATACTCAAGTGGGCCTAAAATGTGAGTATTGAGCGTACACGGTTGAAATATGCGTAGGGCCATAGAAGTTTTGAATCAAGCTAATATTTGTGTTTTCAGTTCATCCAAGTAGGAATGATGTTATTAACGGTATGGATGACATGTAAACATCACTTTCTACCCTAGAGAGTTTTCAACCGTAGGAATTTTCGTACCCACTATTTCCTCTAGTGCGGCCCACTTGAGTGTTGGATCCTTCTCACTTTTGGTCTCAAGTGCTAAAATGGGCTAAGAAAATAGATTTACGGTGTGGATTTCTCAAAAACATCACATTCGGCCCCACCTAAGTTTCCAAAGGCAGAACTTCGACTTTATAGAAATCGCGTTCGGATTAGGTGTTACATGTGGAGCGTGTGTCCGCGGATTAGGTGTTATGGTGGCAATGTGGCGTGGATGTCACCAAGTTCCGTAGACCCCACCATGGTGTATGTGTTATATCCAGTGTTCATATTATCGGCGAAAAATCGATAATATCGCCGATATTATCCGTATCGCGGAGTTTGCGACACCGAAACTCACTTTTTTCGTTTCTCTTCCTAATATCGGCGAATATTCGGCGATTTTATCGATTTTTCATGTAAAATACGGTTGTCGACAGAAATCACGTCCTGTCAAGTGCCAACAACTCATTTTCGACAATAGAAGGGACGATAATATCGAGGCTGCATAAGTACCAAAAAAGGGAAAAAAAAATCGAAAAAAGGGGGGAAAAAGAAACTTTTGGAAGTGTAACTGTAGAATCGGATCGTTGATCACATCCCTGTCAAATGATGATTCCGACGAAGAACATGCGAAAACTTAGGAAACTTTTGAGATTTTTGGGATTTTAGGGTTCCCTAAGGAACCTCTTCTACGGGCGTATTTTACGCGAGTTTAGGGTTTTGAAACCCTTTTAAGGGAGGACGCAGATTTACTGCGAAAGCTTTTTCGCAGAACTTTAGGCTGAAACCTAGGTGGGCCCACCGTGATGTTTGTGAGAAATCCACTCCGTCCATCCGTTTTCTGAAATATTTTTACAACAAGAGGCCAAAAATGAGCCATATTTAATACTCAAGTGGGCCTAAAATGTGAGTATTGAGCGTACACAGTTGAAATATGCGTGGGGCCATAGAAGTTTTGAATCAAGCTAATATTTGTGTTTTCAGTTCATCCAAGTAGGAATGACGTTATTAATGGTATGGATGACATGTAAACATCACTTTCTACCCTAGAGAGTTTTCAACCGTAGGAATTTTCCTACCCACCATTTCCTCTAGTGCGGCCCACTTAAGTGTTGGATCCTTCTCACTTTTGGTCTCAAGTGCTAAAATGGGCTAAGAAAATAGATTTACGGTTTGGATTTCTCAAAAACATCACGTTGGGCCCCACCCAAGTTTCCAGTGCAGGAACTTCGACTTTCGCAGGAAATCCGCATTCGCGGATTAGGTGTTACGTGCGGAGCGTGCGTCCGCGGATTAGGTGTTACGGTGGCGATATGGCGTGGATGTCACCAAGTTCCGTGGACCCCACCATGGTGTATGCGTTATATCCACACGGCCCATCCATTTGGAGAGATTATTTTAGGTCATGAGCCAAAAAATGAGACAGATCCAGAGCTTGGGTGGACCACACCATAGAAAGCAGAGAGGACAATGGTTCTTATCGTTGAAAACTTCCTGGGCATAGTAAAGTTTATTTGTCATCCAAGTTGTCCATAAGATCACATAGTCGTCGATGAAGGAAAAAAAACAAAAATCACACGGATCCAAAACTTCTATGCCCCCTAAGAAATTTTCAACGACAGATGTTCAATTCACACTATTCACTACGGTGTGGTCCACTTGATCATTGGATATGCTTCATCTTTGGAATCAAGTGCTATAATTATATGGTAAAATAGATGGATGGAGTGAATAAAGTATATAAATCATAGTGGGCCACACAGAGTTGACTTAGTCTACTCAAGGTAATAATTTACACTTCCCACGTCCAACTCGTTTAGGTCTCCAGGTGGGTTGGTCGGTGATCCGTGGGGTCCATTATGATTTGATATATTTTATCAATACCATCCATATATTTTGCCAGATAGTTTTAGGGCATGAGCCCAAAAATATGATAGATCCGCATCTCAAGTAGACCACACCAAAGGAAGTAGTGGTGATTAAATACCCACCATTATAAACTTCCTAAGGCCATTGTAATATTTTTTTGCCATCCAACTTCAAGTGGTCCATCATTGGATATGCTTCATCAGAATCGAAAACACAATTATCAGCTTGATCAAAAACTTTTTGAGACACCCTAGAAGTTTTTAATAGTGGGATTCAGTCATTATTGTTTCCTTTGGTGTGGTCCACTTGAAATTTGGATCTACCTCATTTTTGGGACCATGTACTAAAATGATATGCTGAAATGGATGAATGGGGTGGATTTCTGGCATATATCATGGTGGGCTCATGGAACACTGTCAAATAGACACCTGGTTATTGGCAACATGATAAAGCAGATGCGTTACGGTGGGTACACAAAGTCCTTACGCTAGGACATGATTTGGGTAGTGAAGTTAGCCAGATGGCTAGTGGTTGGTGCTATATGGGCCTAATCGTGATGTATTTATTTGATCTGCGCTATCCATCCATTTTTTCAGATCATTTTAGATCTTGATCCAAAACATCAAGCATATATAAATCTCGGGTGGACCACACCACGGGAAATAGTAGCGATTGAATGCCCAACATTAAAAATCTCTCAGGGTTCATTGTAATGTTTATTTGACATTCAACCTGTTGACTAGGTCATATAGACCAATTTGATGCAAAACTTGTGGGGGCATTCAATTAACACTCTTTCTGTGATGTGGTCCACTTGAGATTTGGATCTACCTATTTTTGGGCTTTATACTATAAAATGATCGGAAAATTGGATGGATGCGTCAATATGTCAAACAAGTGTTATATCCAAGCCATCCATCACCAAGTATACCACTATATAGATTCCATGTCTCAAGAAAGGTGTACTTTTTTATTTCATTAACTTTTGCATGACTTAATTATTATATGCCAGTTGCATTTGTATTACATGAATTCATTTTGGTTAGAAACTTACAATTGGAGTGATTTCTTACAACAGAGCATGCTTTTTGGGCCCCATTAAATGAAAACTTATTATTTAATGCATTCTTTTTGTAATTTTTTTTATTCCTAAATATGCAAATATGTGTATTTAGGCACGTGTTCTGAAGTTTCACTGAAAAATTCCATCATTTTCCCCATGTTTCACCATTTTTCTTCACATTTCCGGTTATCGGCGATATTATCGGCGATAACGATATTATATCTTTATCTCCATTTAGCGAAACTTGTAGTGATACTGACAACTCGAACATTGTTTGTCATCCAAGTTGTCCATAAGATCACATAGTCGTCGATGAAGGAAAAAAAACAAAAATCACACGGATCCAAAACTTCTATGCCCCCTAAGAAATTTTCAACGACAGATGTTCAATTCACACTATTAAGGTGGGGACATGGTCCACTTGATCATTGGATATGCTTCATCTTTGGAATCAAGTGCTATAATTATATGGTAAAATAGATGGATGGAGTGAATAAAGTATATAAATCATAGTGGGCCCACAGAGTTGACTTAGTCTACTCAAGGTAATAATTTACACTTCCCACGTCCAACTCGTTTTAGGTCTCGGTAACATGGTTGGTCGGTGATCCGTGGGGTCCATTATGATTTGATATATTTTATCAATACCATCCATATATTTTGCCAGATAGTTTTAGGGCATGAGCCCAAAAATATGATAGATCCGCATCTCAAGTAGACCACACCAAAGGAAGTAGTGGTGATTAAATACCCACCATTATAAACTTCCTAAGGCCATTGTAATGCTTTTTTGCCATCCAACTTCATTAAGAAACACAATTATCGTGTCTTGATCTAAAACTTTTTGATTATGGACACCCTAGAAGTTTTTAATAGTGGGATTCAGTCATTATTGTTTCCTTTGGTGTGGTCCACTTGAAATTTGGATCTACCTCATTTTTGGGACCATGTACTAAAATGATATGCTGAAATGGATGAATGGGGTGGATTTCAGCATATATCATGGTGGGCTCATGGAAAGTTGTCAAATAGACACACAGTTTTGATAGCAGGAACATGATAAAGAGATAATTTCTAACAGGTACACCAAGTCCATTACGCTAGACATGATTTGGCTAGTGAAGTTAGCCAAATGGCTAGTGGTTGGTGCTATATGGGCCTAATCGTGATGTATTTATTTGACCTGCGCTATCCATCCATTTTTTCAGATCATTTTAGATCTTGATCCAAAACATCAATCATATATAAATCTCGGGTGGACCACACCATACGGAAATAAATTAGCGATTGAATGCCCAACATTAAAAAATCTCTCGAGGTTCATTGTAATGTTTGTTTGACATTCATATTATATTGACTATGTCATATAGACCAATTTGATGCAAAACTTAAGTGGGGCATTCAATTAACACTCTTTCTGTGATGTGGTCCACTTGAGATTTGGATCTACCTATTTGTTGGGCTTTATACTATAAAATGATACGGAAAATTGGATGGATGCGTCAATATGTCAAACAAGTGTTATATCCAAGCCATCCATCACCAAGTATACCACTATATAGATTCCATGTCTCAAGAAAGGTGTATTTTTATTTCATTAACTTTTGCATGACTTAATTATTATATGCGAGTTGCATTTGTATTACATGAATTCATTTTGGTTAGAAACTTACAATTGGAGTGATTTCTTACAACAGAGCATGCTTTTTGGGCCCCATTAAATGAAAACTTATTATTTAATGCATTCTTTTTGTAATTTTTTATTCCTAAATATGCAAATATGTGTATTTAGGCACGTGTTCCAAGTGGGGAAAATGCAAAAAATTTCATCATTTTCCCCATGTTTCGCCATTTTTCTTCACATTTCCGGTTATCGGCGATATTATCGGCGATAACGATATTATATCTTTATCTCCATTTAGCGAAACTTGTAGTGATACTGACAACTCGAACATTGGTTATAGTTAATACATTGACACATATAAATTGCATCAAATCATGCTTTCTTTCAACCTAAATTAGACATTTTTTTGAACTACGAACAGTACTAATGTCTTTTCTAAATTAAAATTGTTGGCTATTATTCAGTTAAGTGGTGAACTAATATTCCCAAATCTATTATTTATGGAAACACATCAATATAATTTTTGGCTGATGGTACATTTAAATTGAGGATCAAAATATGGACATTTCAAATTAACCTAGTGCCTGTGTTCAGATATCATACTTTTCTAGAGTACAAAAGTTTTTCTGCGAAAGTAACACCAGATGACAAAATGTTCACCTATGACATTTTGTGACAACTTTAGCATACACAATAAATTTTTTGTGCTAGTGTTTCATTTAGGTGGAAAACCCGAGCTGTGAAAATGGTGGAAAACACTGGAGTTTCAGCAGGAAAAACTTTATAAGAAATAAACACATGCTTGCTACACTGGTCTTTTAGAGGATTTTACATGGAAATGGAGGTTTAATACTTAATGGAGGTTCAACAGATGATGGAAGCTCAATCTATAGACAAGCAGCAATTAAAGATTGTGTATTCCACATTTTGTGGTTAAATGAGAGTTGTGGTCTAAGTTGATCATTATCATCTTCTTCGTATGTGTTCCAAGCTGGACATGATCAATATATCCATGCTCTAGCTTGAGGTGGTGTAAGAAATACATGTGGTCGTGTGTTGCTATACATGTACTCCTTTGGAGCATTATATGTTATTCTCAAGTTAATATATGTGTGTCTTTTTGGCTAAGACAACAACTTGTTGCCCTAACACTTATCTCCTTTCTTCATTCCTTCTTCCTTCTCTTCTTCTCCTCCCTTCAATCTCTCCACTTTCTACCACTCCATCTTTTCTTTGAGTTCTATCTTTCCTCTTATTTCTCTTGTTTTGTCTCTTATTTCTTGTGTGTGACTGCTATCCTCAAGATCAACTCTGTTGGACACTTCTTTTTCCAAAAGGTAATCATCATTAATACAAAGACAATGTAGCAATACATCAACAAACTAGGCAAACTTGGGCATTCAAGTCTTAACCCAATGTCTAGGACAATCGATATGGTTGTTGGTTGAGGAGAAATCCAAGCAAGATAATCTTGCATTAAATTACAAAAAGCAGTTGAAGGAAGATAAATTTAAATTGCACCAGCAAACGAGAGCTACATGGCCCAATGAGGGCGATAAGAATATGAAGTTCTTTCACGGTATATGGAGTGCCAGGGTTAGTAATGTGGTGGCTGATGGGAGAAGGGTGGAGGCAAAGTCAAAGGTGCCTAGTGTTGTCATCCAATTTTGTAAGGACCTCCTTTGAAGTGAAGAATGGGTGTGACTGAGGCTAGATGACATTGCTCTTAATGTTATTCCTGAAGAAAATGCTGCTTGTCTTGATCGTCAGGCCTTTAAGGAGAGAGTAAATGCGGGCAGTGGATGCTTTGGGAAGAGACAAGGCGCCAGCACCAACGCCAAATGACTTTCTGATGGCTATCTTCTAGGTGTTTTGGGAGGTGGACAAAGGTGACGTCTAAGCCTTCATCATAGAGCTTTTCAAGAACGGGAGGTGCATCGAAGTTGGGTGCCATCTTTTATTGCCTTAATCCCTAAAAAGGAAGGGGCCGAATGCTTGAAGGATTTTAAGTAGATAGTTTGGTAGGAGGGCCCTATAAGATTCTAGCTAAAATTTTGGTGAGCAGGTTTCAGTTGGTGCTTGTGTTTGTCAATTCTAATGTTCAAAGCACCATTGTAGTAACGAGATAGGTTTTGGATAGTGCCTTAATTGCCCATTAATGTATCAACTTGCACAATTGAGAAGTCGAAAAAGACATCATTTACAAGCTAATATTGAAAAAACTTATGATCATGTGGACTGGGATTTTTTGAATTACGTGCTTAGCAAGATAGAGGGTGGCCAACGATGGAAAGGATGGGTTCAAGAATGCATCATTCAATAGGGCAGGATCTTCTCCTTCGACGTATCTTGGTCTTCCATTATGCACTAGTAAGCCAGTGGAGAACTTATAGTCGAAAGAAAGTTTTCTCGATGGAAATGTCAACACTTGACGTCAATCAAGGCAATTCTATCAAACTTACCACTATATTTCATGTGCTTATTTAAGTGCCCAAAGGTAGTGCTCGAAAGCTTAGAGAAACTTAGGCATGATTTTATATGGCAAAGAGCTATTTCCATTTGATAAAGTGGAAAGACGCGTGCAAGCCATTTGAGGAAGGGGTGCAAGAATAAAGAAGTTGGAACCCATTAACTTTGGGTTAATAGAAAAATGGTTATGAAAATTCAGGTTGAAAGAGAGATGCTTATTGGAAGAGATGATAGTTCGCAAGTATGATGCTGAATGAAAGTTAGTTGATGTTTGCAAACACTATGACCAACCATTGCAGCAATGTGCAATAAAGTCAGATGCATCTCAGTAGCTCCATACCACTGCTTGATTCCTGATGAATGCAATGCAGTGGATTAACATGTTTTATGACACGTGTGGTGGATGAGTCACCAACATTTAAAAAATGGTGTAAATGCACATGCTAGTCTAGCACTTCAATCGTATTTTTCAATGTATATGAATGCTTGAGCCAGTAACATAAAAGACACTGAAAAAAAAAAAACATAAAAATTCAAATTGATGTCACAATCTGACAAACCTAAAAAAAAAGAATTCTGGAATTCCTTTCAGGATCTTAAGACAATCCACTAACATCACCATCATTACCTTTAAATCCCATCTAATCCACCCTAATCCCTTCAAAATTGCTTGGGACGCGTTTGGTTCAAGGGATTAAAAGGGATTGGAAGGTTTAATCCCGGGATTGGCCAGGCGTCCCAAACAGACCGGAAATAGCAATCCCGGGATATAGCAATCCCATAGATCTTCCACCAATCCACTGATGTAGCTATCATTACCTTGAAATCTGTGCAATTCACTCTAATACCATCCAATCTGTCTGGCCAAACAAGCCCTAGTGGTGGGTGTTCAATCACCATAGTTTCCTATGGTGTGGTCCACCTGAGATTTGGCCCTAAACAAGCTGGCGAGCTAGAAAAAATGAATGGCCTGCATACACATATTATGGTGGAGCCCACAAAGCATTTTTAGGCCCCGTTTGGCTGGGTGGATTGAAAGGGATTGAATGGTATTAGGGTGGATGGCCTGGATTTCTAAGTATTAATGGTGTTGTCAATGGATTGTCTTCAGATACATGGGATTGCTATATCCCTGGATTGATATATCCAGCATGTTTGGCACGCTCGGCCAATATCGGGATTAAACCTTCCCATCCCTTCCAATCCCTTAAGCCAAACACGTCTCAGGGATTGAGATCAGATCACCGACTCTGTTTGGCACGCCCGGCCAATCCCAGGATTTAACTTCCAAACATGTCCCAGGCAAAATAGATGGGCGTGCCAAACAGGCACGTTGATCTTCTGCCTAGATTGGAACAATCCTGTGGGATTGTTAGCAATCCACTGACATCACCATCATTACCTTGAAATCCACCCAATCCCTACTAATCCCATCTATTTTGCCTGGGACATGTTTGGGTGGACGGATTGAAATTGGATTTGCCAGGCGTAATCCTAGGATTGGCCAGGCGGGCCAAACATACTCGGTGGTAGATTCTCTGGATACAGCAATCTCATTGGATTGCAGGCAATCCATTGACGCAGCCATCATTACCTGCCATCCACCCTAATCCAATCTAATCCCATGGGATGGGCCCGTCCAAACATGCCCTAACATTCAATCCCTTCCAATCCAACCGACCAGACGGGCCCTTAGATTTCAGAAACAGAGAGAGGGGAATGCGGATTGAAGGATTGAAAGATTTGAGAAAGAGATGAAGAGGGAGAAAGAAAGAAACTAACCGTACGTGCTAGCTCCGTCTTCTTCTCCTTCTCCTTCTTCTTCTTCTTCTTGCAGCGAAATGGGTTTTTGAAAACAGAGAGGGGAATGCAAATGGGTTTTTGAAAACAGAGAGGGGAATGTGGCCTTGAGATAGGGAGAGAGGGTGAGGGAGATCGGGAGAGGGCAAGGGAAAGAGAGTTGAGTGCGAGAGAGAGAGAGAGAGAGAGAGAGAGAGAGAGATGGGTTCGTCAGCTGAGCGGGAGAAAATGGCGGATGGGGTTTTTGTCTTTGGAGGGGTTTGGGGTTTGGAGGGGCGCGTGACGGATGGCTCGTGGAAATTTTATGGTTTTAGGACTGTGGGGCCCACTGTGATGTATTTCATATATCCACTCCGTCCATTAATTTTAAATTCATATTTTAAGTGCTGATAAAAAAATGAGTTAGATCGAATTTGTAAGTAGACCACACAACTTATTAACAGTAGAAATTTAATTTATATTATTTCTTATGGTGTGGTCCACTTAGACATTTAATCTAGATAATTTTCGGATTGAAATTATATATCAGAATTTTTGGACGGCTTAGATCAAATACATATATTCTCATGGATCCCTTAAGCACCGTCTATATTTAATATGGTTTAGCTGGGGAGGTATGGTTTAGCTACAGAGCACTGAGGATATAGCTACGGATTAAATCTGTAGCCATTCTACGGATAAAATCCATAGCTAAAACCTTTCAACCTCCATAGCCATTGCTCAAATTTTTGGTAGTGCCTGAATCCGACACAGAACAAGATATAGAATAGTCCCTGCCCAAGAACAGCACACGATCACCTAAAGTATCAACCTTTATCCAAGCCATTCTATCAAAATCTATCTTGTAAACCTCAACTCTTGGAACCCGTGGTACAAGTAGAAGCACACTCTGCCGAACTAGAAAGATATCATTGCAAGATTCCACCAGAGTATTTATTGTTGCTAAAACCAATAGGGGCCACTCTGGCTCCTTTGCTTCTTCCAACCATGTTACCGGATGATCAACATTCACATCAATAATTCCAAGCTTACGACGACCATAAGTATATAATTTTCCATTGCAGGAGACCAATTTCCTGAAGGAAGCTTCCTCTTTTGGAATTCTATACTTCAGTTTGATCCATTTGTCATCGCCTGGATGACAATATATAAAAAAAATCAGTTGAAAAAACAATGCATAAAATCACACAATCAGGATCAGTTGGAGGCGATGAGAGAACACACATATTAAAATTATAACTTTCACTCAAACATGGTAACTGGATTTTCTGCAATGAGACTAACTTGAGCAGAAAGAGGTCGTCACTAGTTTTATTCAGCATCACCAACCAGCCATAGCAAGAGGCAAGACAATCTGATCGGCGCATCTCAGGTATGTTTCTCACATAGTAATTAGCCTCGGATACATTGAAGAAGGTTTTGGTTCGTTCCCGTTTTCCATGAAAAAAGACAAGCCACGGGGTTGCTCCGTAGGGAGGCCTGCGGGACTTCTTGGCTGCCATCTTCATTACCTGCATAAAATTGCCAAGAAAAACAATGTTAAAATAATGTTACTCGGTTTTTTCATCATTAGACCATTGACTGCTAGATTTTCAACCCATAGTTTAAAATCTTGAAAGAACTCAACCCAACCGGAGAGGGGATGACTCGACTGAAATACTCGTTTGCATCGAGTGTCTCAATGAGTCTTGTACAAAACTCAGTTGAGTGAAGTCAATTTGGAAAATTCGAGTTCTTGTTCAAAGTAGCAGGATCTGCATACCGAACAAGGAAGATTGGGTTGGATAGATAGATCTACAACTGGATGGTGTGGTTCTTCTCTTTCACTCTTACTTCCTCTTTTCTTTCTCTCTCTTCTTTTCATCCTTCTTCTCTTCTCTTCTTTCCATCGAAATAGAGTGCTGCAAAAGTAATGGATACAAAGAGAGTTGCTTTTTACTCTATCCTGCTGTTATAGTTAATACATGGACACTCATATAAATTGCATCAAATCATGCATTCTTTCAACCTAAATCAGACATTTTTTTGAACTAAGAACATTACTAATGTCTTTTCTAAATTAGAATTATTGGCTATTATTCAGTTAAGTGGTGAACTAATATCCTCAAATATATTATTTATGGAAACACATCAATATAATTTTTGGCTGATGGTACATTTAAATTGAGGATCAAAATATGGACATTTCAAATTAACCTAGTGCATGTGTTCAGATATCATATTTTTCTAGAGTATAAAAGTTTTTCTGCGAAAGTAACACCAGACGACAAAATGTTCACCTATGACATTTTGTGACAACTTTAGCATACACAATAAATTTTTTGTGCTAGTGTTTCATTTAGGTGGAAAACCCGAGCTGTGAAAATGGTGGAAAACACTGGAGTTTCAGCAGGAAAAACTTTATAAGAAATAAACACATGCCTGCTACACTGGTCTTTTTAGAGGATTTTACATGTAATTGGAGGTTTAATACTTAATGGAGGTTCAACAGACGATGGAAGCTCAATCTACAGACGAGCAGCAATTAAAGATTGTGTATTCACATTTTGTGGTTAAATGAGAGTTGTGGTCCAAGTTGATCATTATCATCTTCTTCGTATGTGTTCCAAGCTGGACATGATCGATATATCCATGCTCTAGCTTGAGGTGGTGTAAGAAATACATGTAATCGTGTGTTGCAATACATGTACTCCTTTGGAGCATTATATGTTATTCTCAAGTTAATATATTTGTGTCTTTTTGGCTAAGACAACAACTTGTTGCCCTAACACTTATCTCCTTTCTCCTTTCTTCGTTCCTTCTTCCTTCTCTTCTTCTCTTCCCTTCAATCTCTCCACTTTCTACCACTCCATCTCTTCTTTCAGTTCTATCTTTCCTCCTTTTATTTCTCTTGTTTTGTCTATTATTTCTTGTGTGACTGCTATCCTCAAGATCAACTCTGTTGGACACTTCTTTTTCCAAAAGCTAATCATCATTATTACAAAGACAGTGCAGCATTACATCAACAAACTAGGCAAACTTGGGCATTCAAGTCTTAACCCAATGTCTAGGACAATCAATATAGTTGTTGGTTGAGGAGAAATCCAAGCAAGATAATCTTGCATTAAATTACAAAAAGCAGTTGAAGGAAGATGAATTTAAATTGCACCAGCAAACGAGAGCTACATGGCCCAATGAGGGTGATAAGAATATGAAGTTCTTTCATGGAATATGGAGTGCCAGGGTCAGTAACAACAGGATTCAAAATTTGGTGGCTGATAGGAGAAGGGTGGAGGCAAAGTCAAAGGTGCCTGGTGTTGTCATCCAATTCTGTAAGGACCTCCTTTGAAGTGAAGAATGGGTGTGACCGAGCCTAGATGACATTGCTCTTAATGTTATTCCCGAAGAAAAGGCTGCTTGTCTTGATCGTCAGGCCTTTAAGGAGAGAGTAAAGGTAGGTAGTGGATGCTTTGGGAAGGGACAAGGCGCCAACACCAGTGCCAAACGACCTTCTGATGGCTATCTTCCAGGTGTTTTGGGAGGTGGACAAAGGTGACGTCTAGGCCTTCATCATAGAGCTTTTCAAGAACGGGAGATGCATCGAAGTTGGGTGCCATCTTTTATTGCCTTAATCCCTAAAAAGGAAGGGGCTGAATGCTTGAAGGATTTAAGGCAGATAGTTTGGTAGGAGGGCCCTATAAGATTCTAGCAAAAATTTTGGTGAGCAGGTTTCAGTTGGTACTTGTGTTTGTCAATTCTAATGTTCAAAGCACCTTTGTAGTAACGAGATAGGTTTTGGATAGTGCCTTAATTGCCCATTAATGTATCAACTTGCAAAATCGAGAAGTCGAAAAAGACATCATTTACAAGCTAATATTGAAAAAAACTTATGATCATGTGGACTGGGATTTTTTGAATTACGTGCTTAGCAAGATAGAGGGTGGCCAACGATGGAAAGGATGGGTTCAAGCATGCATCATTCGATAGGGCAGGATCTTCTCCTTTGACATATATTGGTCTTCCATTATGCACTAGTAAGCAAGTGGAGAACTTGTAGTCGAAAGAAAGTTTTCTCGATGGAAATGTCAACACTTGACGTCAATCAAGGCAATTCTATCAAACTTACCACTATATTTCATGTGCTTATTTAAGTGCCCAAAGGTAGTGCTCGAAAGCTTAGAGAAACTTAGGCATGATTTTATATGGCAAAGAGCTATTTCCATTTGATAAAGTGGAAAGACGTGTGCAAGCCATTTGAGGAAGGGGTGCAAGAATAAAGAAGTTGGAACCCATTAACTTTGGGTTAATAGAAAAATGGTTATGGAAATTCAGGTTGAAAGAGAGATGCTTATTGAAAGAGATGATAGTTCGCAAGTATGGTGCAAAGGGAGGTGGGTGGTAAACAAGGGACACTTCTCTTTATAGAGCTTTAACGATGTGGAAATAGATTTTCAAGTTGGGAAACAGTTTCATGGAAGGGATTGGTATTTTCTTTATGTGACGGGATAAGGATTCAATTTTGAGATGACATATGGTCGAGGGAGACGCTCTGCATGGAGATCTCAAGGCTAGCCAGCTTGTCCCTGGTGGCAAATTTAACTATAGTCAGGTGCTACTTAGTTACATGCAGAGAGGCAGTGTACACTCCTCAGTGCAGGAGGAATTTGTAAGAATCGGAGGTGGGTGAGTTCATCAACTTGCTGAAGTAGCTCGATGGCATCAACCCCTCTTTGGGTGAATGGGATTCGTTCGGATAGAACAAATAAAAATTAAATCAGTTCTCAGTTAGATCATTTTATAGGTTGAACCTTGGTTCTTCCCAAGCTTTCATCACGCCTCCTTTGTTTCGCATTACGGGACTCCTCCCAAGGTTACAGCGTTGGCATGGTTGGTAGGTAGTACACACCAAGGTGCTCACTATTGATAACTCGGAAAGAGGAGGGCGGTGATCACCAATGTTTGTATTTTGTGTATATAGAGAGAGGTGTCAGTAAATCATATCTTCATCCACTACCCTTTTGCTAGTGAGTTGTGCGAGAGGTTTTAAACAGTCTTCAGAACATCATTGGTCATGCCAGGTTCGATAGAAAGCTTCTTTCTTGCCTGACATGGGTGTGAGATCGAAAAAAGAGGCAGGATGCTTTGGAGACTAGTCCTTTTGGCCAGCATTAGGGTCTACGGGAAGAGAGGAATAATCGGAATGAGTTAGCTACATAGGTCTTCGGGAGGGTTAAATTGAACGCATTGGAGTGGGCCTTTAATTTAAAGGGTTTTGTTGAGTGCCCTCTATTACCCATCTCGTGGGATGGTTTGTAAGTGTGCAAGTTGTGATGATGGCTATAAAAGCTGATTTGTTTGTGGGCGCTGGAAGCTCATCAAGGGTTCGTTGATCGTAACCAGAGGGAAGAAGTGTTGCACCCTTTACAAGGCAAGTGTCAGTGTGCGCAAGGGTGAATTGAATGCAACAGAAGATTTAACTATTGACATGTGGCACAGACGTCTAGGCCACATGAGTGAAAAAGGACTTCAGTTACTAGCGAAGAATCGGCTCCTTCCAGAAGTAAAAAGTATACCTCTCAAAATTTGTATTGACTGTTTATCAGGGAAACAACATAGAGTTTCATTTGTTAAATCTGCTTCCCATGTTAACAAAATGCATGCATTATATTTGGTTTATTCTGATGTTTGTAGTCCTATGAGGACAAAAACCTTGGGTGGGGCATTGTATTTTGTCACTTTTATAGATGATGCATCTAAGAGGGTTTGGGTTTATGCTTTCAAATCCAAGGACGAGGTCTTTGGTGTGTTTAAAATGTTTCATGCTATAGTCAAGAGAGAGACAAGTAGATCATTAAAGTGCATCCATACTGACAATGGTGGTAAATACATTGGTGACTTCCATGTATATTGTAAGTCCCTAGGTATACGGCATGAACAGACGATTCCCAAGACTCCCCAGCATAATGGCGTGTTTGAGTAAATGAATCACACCATTGTAGAGAGAATCAGATGCATATTATCCCATGCAAAGTTGTTCAAGATGTTCTGGGGAGAAATAATGCACATAGCAGTGTATTTGATAAACAGGTCTCCATCAGCCTCGTTGAATGGAGAAGTACTTGAGAAGGTGTGGACTGGACAACATCCATCGTATAATTATCTCAGGATGTTTGGATGCATGGCATCCATTCACGTACTAAAGGACGAGAGGTCCAAGCTCGATACGAAGATCAGACAATGTGTGTTCTTAGGATACAGTGATGAAAAGTTCGGCTACAGATTGTGGGATCCGACCAAGAATAAGCGTGTCAGGAGCAGAGATTTAGTCTTCTTAGAAGATTAATGTATAAAAGACATTTGTAAGCCAGATAAGACCCAACTTAGTTCATGTGAGTCAGAGGACATGGATCCAATTACTCCTGTGGTGCCTGATGATGGGGGAGTACAGTAAGGTACAGAGGACGGGGGAGTTCATACAGAAGATAAACCAGGGGTGCAACCCCCACTTGATCCACCTAGTGAACCACAAGTGAGGAAGACATTTAGGGAAAGACACCCGTCCAAGAAGTACTCGTCGCATGAGTACATTATGCTCAATAATGGAGGAGAGCCATAAGACTATTTTGAGGCCCTAGCCGACGAGCATAAGGGGGAGTGGTTGAAAGCTATGCAAGAAGAGACGAAATCCTTACATAAGAACCACACCTATAATATGGTGAAATTGTCCAAGGGCAAGAAAGCTCTGAGCAACAAGTGGGTGTTCAGAAAGAATATTGAGCAGAAGAATTTACAAACGAGATTCAAGGCCAGACTTGTGGTGAAAGGGTTTGGTCAGAGGAAAGGTATAGACTTCGAGGAGATATTCTCACCAGTGGTGAAGATGACATCCATACGGGTGTTGCTTGGGTTGGTGGCTAGCATGGATCTGGAGATAGAGCAGTTAGATATTAAAATTGCATTTCTCCATGGTGACCTGGAAGAAGAGATTTACATGCACCAACCAGAGGGGTTCGAAGTCAAGGGTAAAGAGAATATGGTGTGTAGGCTTAGGAAGGGCTTGTATGGGCTGAAACAAGCTCCAAGGCAATGATACAAGAAGTTTGACTCGTTCATGTTAAAGCATGGATATGACAGAACGGAGTCAGACTATTGTGTGTTCACACGTAAGTTCTTAGATGGTAATTTCTTAGTTCTGTTGTTATACGTTAATGACATGTTCATCATGGATAAAGACATCAAGAAGATTGACAAGCTAAAATAGGCGTTGGGCAAGTCGTTTGCGATGAAAGACTTGGGCCTGACTGAACAGATCTTAGGAATGGAGATAACCCGTGACAGAAGGAGCGGAAAGCTTTGGTTGTCACAAGAATGGTATATTGAGAAAGTCATAGAGCGGTTCAATATGAATGCAGCGAATCTGGTCAGTACTTCACTGGATGTTCACTTCAAATTGAGCGACAAGTAGTGTACAAAGACGAAGGCAGAGGTGGATGAGATGATGAAGATACCCTACGCGTCAGCGGTCGGAAGTTTGATATATGCTATGGTGTGTACGCGCCCTAATATAGCATATGTGGTTGGTGTTGTCAACCGGTATCTTACCAATCCTAGCAAAGAACCTTGGGCAGCGGTGAAATGGATACTACGGTATTTAAGAGGCTCAACCAGGTTGAGCCTATGCTATGGTGACGGAAAACCTGTATTAGAAGGCTACACAGATGCAGATATGGTAGGTGACATAGACTTTAGGAAGTCTACATTAGGGTTCATGTTCACGTTTGCAGGCGGAGCAGTCTCTTGGTAGAGCAAACTACAGAAGGTAGTAGCATTGTTGAAGATAAAGGCAGTCACAGAGGCATGTAAAGAGATGCTTTGGATGAAGAGGTTCCTACAGGAACTTAGCCTGAAGCAGGAGCAACATGTGATCTATTGCGATAGTCAAAGTGCTATACACTTGAGCAAGAATCCAAGTTAGCACTCTAAGTTAAAGCACATAGAGAATCGGTATCATTGGATCAGGGATACTTTGGAACAGAAGGTGTTACAGCTTGAGAAGGTCCACACAGACGAAAATGGGTCAGACATGATGACTAAGGCATTGCTCAAGGGCAAGTTTGAGGTTTGTAGAAACCTGGCTGGCTTGAAGAAGACGAATTCCTCCTGAGTCGGAAAGGAGGAGATTTGATGGGTTTTCCTTCTCAGTTCAAAGGAGAGGTAGTATAGCCTGTTGTAAAACGGATGTCTTTCACCGCGCTGCTCTACCGATCGAGGCTCGCTCGACTCAAAGTCCATCAAACTCTATTTTTTAACCTCGACCAGTCGAGGGTCAGGCTTAACCGGTCGAAGGGGTCCTTCGACCAGCCGAGGACTTGGCTCGACTAGTCGAAGGTTACACAAATTCTGCACGGATTTTGTGCGGACTGCGTAAATTTGAGGCGGTTTCATAGAGGTGCGGAAGAGGAGTTGCCTAAACTATAAATATGGGTCCCTAGGGCTATTCTAGGTATGCTAAGGCTTCCTAAAGTGATTCTAGAGGAAGAGAGAGAGAGAGAGAGAGAGAGAGAGAGAGAGAGAGAGAGAGAGAGAGAGAGAGAGAGAGAGAGAGAGGAAACTTGTGGAAGGGAGGATTCTGCTAGTAGAGGTTATCTATTGCGCAGTCGACGTCTCAGCGCTTCTACGTCCTCGTGATCGGTGAGATTTCTCCGTTTTCATTATTCTCTTATTGTTCATCCACTCCTACGTGAGTGAAGAAGGTTTGATCTAAGCAGGGTGTGCTTGTGATTGGTTGTAACGTTCTACTTCATAGTGAATTGTTGCTCTGGACTAGGTCCCATGGTTTTTACCTCTTCGAGGGTTTTCCATGTAAAATTTCTTATGTCGTGTGATTTGTGCTTTGATTGATTTCATTGCTTTATCATATCACATAATTCTAGTGTTTTGGGAGGCGAGATCCTAAGATTTTTGTGCAACTCTCCCAACAGAAACTAAGATAAGCTAGTGGCATAAGTAGCTTATTTAACCTTAAGATCTAAAAGCCTGCTAACTCCACCTCATTTTAAAGATGTGTTCTAACATGAACTAGTAAAACTAATGAACAGAGTGGATTTGACACAAATATTGGTGGTGACCCCATAAATATTAGTAGGTGGGAGCCAATAGAAACTTGCGTCCCTTGGGGTATCTTCAAAATTGGAAGGCCTGCTCCCGGCAAATTTCCAAAAATCAATGGCTAAGGAGATGACACATGTTCAGAGAAAGCGAGACAAAACTTCAAATGGTCTAAACACTCCAATCTAATAGTTTCCTTTTTGGGCATTCTCGTCCATGGTGTGGCTCATCCAATGAACAGTTTGGATCATTGGAAAATGAAAATCCAGAATCAACAGCAACAATTGCATTGAATTTGGAAACATGCAAACCAATCCATTATAGTGTACCTATTTAAATAATACTTTGGTGGGCAATTTACGGGGTGTTTGGATTGTAAGTTACTTCCGCTAAGCTATTAATGCCTTAAGTAGTTTATCTTGATTTTTTACTTATTAAATGAATTAATTAACTTTAAATAAAAAAGCTACTTATAATTGATCACAAACCAAACTTATCTCAAATAAGTTTTTTAATCTACTGTTGTAAGGTAGAAAAAGTAACTTATTTGATGGTATCCAAACGGGCAAATCCATTTAACTTATTAATGACATGGCTCAATGAAAAGTTAGTTTAAATAAGTACAAGGATGTAAATAATATATTAATGAGAGAATATCATGTAAAAATCCTTTGTTATCTCTTTTTCATCTCTTAGGAAGACGAAAATTTGAAGCTGAAAATTTCATATACTATTGCAAAAGGTACTTCCTAAAAACATGTTACTAATCTCAATATAGCCTGAATACATCATACATAAATAGATATTCCAACAATCCAATCAAGAAATGGACCACCCAAAAGTTATGGCACCCTTCAAGATGGGACATAAATGTGCAAAGGTGTTAAGTAATCAGGACCACTGATCTGATGGGTCAACATGTAGATGAGAGGGCCATAGTCAAACAATTGTAGTGATTTTAGTTCAATTGAGTTTTTTTTTTTTTTTTTTTTTTTTTTTTTTTTTTTTTTTTCATTTGAATGTGGAACATGGTTTTCATTATGTTGCCAAAAATCATGCTGCTCCTCTCAACGTCTGGGCCATATGGCCTCATTTGAGATCCAAGCTGTCCATTTAGGTTGGAATTCCAGGTAGAACCCTGTTGCAAAAAATCAGGCTGGTCCTCTCAACGTCTGGGCCTTGTCATACAAAAAAACATGGAATTCTACAAGAACATGTTAGAGCCATCGATGCACCAGGACGCATTAGATGTGGGGACTGCCTGACTTGAACGTTATAGACACAATTAAAGATCAGTCCCTCCAACCTGACCACACAACAGGAAACAGAGGGAATAATGCTGTCTGCCATTGAAAACTTCCTGGGCCTACCGTGATGTTTATTTGTCATCCAACCTGTTCATGAGATCACACAGACATGGATAAAGGGAAAACACAAATATAAGCTTGACCCAAAACTTCTGTGGTCCCTAAGTTTTCAACGGTAGCTGTTCAATTCACACTGTTTCCCGTGGGATGGTCCACTTGAGCTTTGGATATGCTTCGATTTTGGGCTTACGCCCTAAAAGTATAGGTTAAATGAATAGTCGTGTGGATAAAAGACATAAATCACGATGGGGCCCAGAGTTTACTCAGTACGCAGTGGCCTTCCCTGATCAGCAGCTCTGGGCACCTTTTGGGCCCTACCATTATAACCATTTGGCCTAAATATGGAAACCATTCACTGGGCCCCACACGTGGTCACAGTCCATAGGGTTGGGTTCTGTGAGTCCTTTTTATTTATTTATTTATTATTAAATAGCCCCCATGTGCCTTAATTGACCGTGGATTCAAAATTGACCATTGGCAATGCATCTACTTTGAAAGATCACCAAAGTGTACCAACCAAGGCTTTGCAGGTTTATGCAATTTATCAAATTGCAGAATTTATGTTCAAAAAATCAAATTGTAGAATTCACCATATTGTAGCTAAAGGAGATATAAATAGCAAAAGAATATTTTTTTTCATCTTCCTCCAAAGAAAATATAGTTTAAATAAGTAAAATAAATAATTAATACTGATTTTCAAAGAAAATTATCTCTGTTGAGACCCTTGTCCTACTCTAAGGTTCGACTCCAATCGAGCTCTTCAGCTGAAGGTTGAAACCACCTCGGTTCAATCCAAGTGCTATAAATATATTCTTCACACTCATAAAAATCTCTGTTAGGATAGCATCTACTGTCCTTAAGCGAGTAGAAAACACAATCTTCACCGCTGACAATAGGAAAATGGATCTTATTTTCCATCCCTTTCCCTAATGCCGTGGAGGAGAGAGAAGTCCATCGACCTACAAATAGTATTCGATCTTCCAAGGTTTCCATCTTCACCCACTCCATCTCCGAAGCTTCCAGTCTAAAAACATGAATGGGAGTCCCAGAAAAACCAACAACCACCATTAATAGCTCCTCTCTCGATTCTACCAAATAATATTCCCACTTACATGAAGGTGTTTCAGGACAGTTACAGAATTTCAGTGGCTTGGGCTTCGCCGGAATAGTCCAAGTGATTAGCTTTGGATCACAGACCCCCAGTACCCCATTATGTCCCAAGACAGAGAAAACCTCGTCCTTGAAAACTGGATTTGAGTAGGATATTGAGAACGGCAAATTACTAGGCAAATAGTCCTCGATCCAAGACATGTCCCCACGACGACAAATGTATATAGTAACAGAACCACCAAAACTATCAACAGCAAAAATTGTGGAATCTGAAGAAGTTGGCATGGATGAGAAGGTGATGCAATTGAATGTGTTAGGATATTCCAAATCCGGAAGTTCAATCTTTGCTTTGAGAAAGGGATTGAAAAGGAACACAGAGCGTTCGCCCCTACACATGAATACCCAACCATCCTTGCAGAAAGTAATTGTTGAACCAGAGAGCTCTGGGATATTGATGAAATATCTCTCATTGTACAAAGGATCCAAGAAGTTACACATGCCATTGCCTTTCCCAAAATACATGAGCCATGGCGAGTGATTTCTGAGAAATGGCAAGCCACGACTACTGAACAATGAGAGATGCCGTTTTGTGATTAGGTTCAGTGGGGCAATTGATCGCCAACTTCTGCAGGAGGAGATCAGAAGAACAAAATCTGCTCGAAAGAGATGCAATGCGATCAACTCTAGAAGATCTATTGGAAGGTCAGACCAAGTTATTTCGAAGATGTCCTCCATATCACCCAGGTTGGTATTTTCTTGTTGGATCTCTTCCAAGTCCTTTGGCATCCTTTCTTTTTGAACTTGTTCAGCTTCTTTCTTCTCATCCTTTCTTCCCGTCCTTCTACGTTCCTTCTTGCTGGATCTCTTCATATGGCTTAAACTGTATGATGGACACTGTAACACGGCAATTATTATCAAACAAATTATGAAATTACACCTTAAGCAAATGAGAAAAAACCACTCTTCTCAATAAATATAAACAATGACTGTTTCAGCTTCAGCTTCAGAAAAAATAGTTCCATAAGAGTTAATCAAGCCAACAAAGGGAGGAATTATATGACGTGACCAAAATTGCAGCACAGTATATGCAGTTTTAACTTCTTAACAAGTGAAACACATCATCTGATAGGACAGACCATTGGGATGTTGCATTCCACTATGGATAGACCATGCCCCAAAAACCTCCCAGATCAGATGATCAAGCAGCTTGTCCTGGTTTTTTAAGTTGAATGTGGACAAATTGTTGCATTTCTCCTTAACTGTCGATTTATAGGCCACAAATTAAAATGATACAATCATCATGTGGAGGAAATTTTAGGAAAGTCCATCTATGGTGCAACACAACAGCCTAGAGGTCTAGAGTACCAAACCACAGGCTCATCTTGTCAGAATTGAACACCGATCATCAAGTACAAAGCTGGAACTTTAGCTGCAAAAGGGTTAAAATTCAGATTATGAAAGTTTTTTTCTTTCTTTCATTATCTCAGCTTTTACTATTAATCTTGCTGGAACTCTTCCCCTGTAGCAAAGGCATTAGAATGCTGTGTAAGTGTATGTCAGAGAATGCATACATTCTGTGTAGTCAAGTGTTGAGTGAAGCACCTAATGCGAGATTGACAAAAAGGCTTATGACAGAGAGTGGGAGTTCATTCTTTATCTCGAGGACAGCTTTCCTCTTTCAAGGATGGAGAGGATGGATGAAAGAATGCATTTCCACTGCTTTTGTCTCAATTTTAGCCATTGGAATTGCAGTCACGTTCTTCCAAATATCCATGCCTCTTCAGCTAGGTAACCATTTGCATTCTGTTTTATTCACCAATGTGAGAAGGGTCTTAAATTAATATGATGCTTACAAGGATAGAAGTTTATGCTCTCTGGAAGGCTATGAAAGATCACATATAATATGCTGGATGAAAGCATATTGAGGTAAGTATTACCGTATGAAAGATGCCACCAGGCATGAAGAGACTCTAGCTGGCAGCTACCAAAGAAAGAAAGAAATGTTAGCCAATCCTCTAACAGAAGTGATTGGAGATCTATTTAACATGCAATGGGACTATGGTCTTTATGTAGATAAGTAGCCAAGAGTACGTTCTCCTCTCATTTTGATCCAATCACCCCACATCTCACATGTACACGCTCCACATGTGTGCACAAGAAAAGGCCCACTTTCCTTTTCTAGCCCATATCTAGTTTCCTTTTCTTTCATATCTCTGTACTAGAAATTTTTTTTTCTTTCATATCCCTATGTTATTACTTAGATTTTTCTTGCTTAAGTGCTTTCTTATTTTAGAGATTCTATGTTAGAAAATAAGCTTATTTAGATTTTCTTGTTTAAAGATTTTTTTCTTTTCCTATTTTGGAGATCTTGGCTAGCTCTTAGTCTTACATTCTTTTCTGTTTTGTGGTTCTAACTTCAATCCGGTACGTTGAATCCTATTGCAATTAGTTTCTTCCTTAATTTAGTTGCATTAAATTGGTGTCAGAGTAAGATCTGCTCTTGGGATTTTTCTCTTTCACTTTTTTTTTCTCCTCTTTCCCATCTTATTTTCACAATTTTTGTCCAAATATTCATCCCAAATCTCTTCTCAATTCCCTAAACCAACCTATTAATTCAGCCCTTTCACAACAGACCATATATACTCTTCATCTCACCTAAACCATCACCTCATCTTTATCCCAAATTCCACTAGTAAACAACCCATACCCTATCAGCCCACCTTCCAAAAACCTTTTTTCCATTCCAAAATAAAAAATAAAAAAATCTCGCATACTTTGCATAAACCTGCTATCATATGAGCACTAGAAGATGGATGACTTGCAATCTTGTGATGACTACAAAACCTCAAGATGGGAAATGGGACTGTATTGACATTGCAACAAGCAATCGATTTGATCACGAAACGATTTGTATCAACAATGTGAAGACTTGTTTCAAGCCAAAGCAAATACTTCGGAAGGACGGGCTACTGTTCTTGAAGAAGCAAGAAGGGGAATCAATCCAAACCGTCAACCATTTAAAGATGGCCTTGAGGGAGATTTGGAATCCGGAAATGTTGACTCAGGGTATCTTAGTTGAAATGGTGATTTTCACAAAGAAGAACATGAGCCTGGCTATAGGGTCCAACAAAATGGCTATGCGCCACCTAGGACAAGAGAAATGAACAATCTCCAATGTGACTATCCAAAATATCCTGAATGAAGACAGAATGTTTGCACTAAGCATGTTAAGATTGAGATTTTCGATTATGATGGTAATTTGGATGCCAAGGTGTTCAATGATTGGATAAAGTCAATAGAGCATTATTTTCATTCATATGAAATGGAAGAAGCCGTCAAGTTTTGTTTTGCCACCCTGAGACTTAAAAAGGCGCGGCTCAAAATTGGTGGTACACTGTCTAAGATGACTAGCAACGATATGTCTTTACTCCAGTAAACAATTGAGAGGAAATGAATGTGAGATTAAAATAGAAGTTTCTGCTACTAGATTATGAGACTTCATCTTTCCAAGAACTCACGCTTCGGCAAGACAATATGACTATGGAAGAATACACACAATGTTATTAAGATTTAATTATTCGTTACTGCCTAACAGAGACCGAAAAACAACAAGTGGTGCCTTATTGCAATGGATCACAATTCAATATTCAAATAGAATTTGTGATCGTTCTGCTCAATAGTGTAGACAAAGCATAACATATGGCCTGAAAGTGCAGGAGCAGAAGTTGGTGATAAGATGCAATAGCCCTTGGACGCTAGATTGTTTACTGACGCTACCGTAGCGAGGTGGCTACTGGACGATGCTCTATGGGCCCCACAATGATGTATTTTTTTAAATCCATGTTGTCCATCTATTTTTCCAGATTATGGCATGAGCACACAAATTAGGCAGATCCAAATCTCAAGTGGACCACACCACAAGAAAACGGTGATGATTGAATGTCCACCATTAAATACTTCATAGGGCCCACTATAATATTTATTTTCCATCCAACTTGTTGATTAGGTCATACATACCTGGATGAAAAGAAAACAAGAATATCAGCTTCATCCAAAACTCTTGTGGCCCCCAAGAAGTTTTTAATGTTGGCCGTTCAATCACCATTGTTTCCTTTAGTGTGGTCCACATGAGATTTGGATCTACCTCATTTTTTGGCTCATGCTGTCAAATAACCTAGAAAAATGGATGCATGACGTGGATAAAACACATTCATCATGGTGGGTCCCACGTAGCACAGTCCAGTCAATGTTATCAAAAGCGATCGCATAAGTGATTATGCAATCCATATTGCATATGCGATGGTCGCATATGCCATATGGATGCTATGTGATCACATACCATATAAAAAGGTGCTTCCCCCTCTTCCATTTGCAACATAAACATCCTAAAACACTCTCCTACTCTCATACATCATTCTAAAGCCCTCATTCGCTCTCTTAGTCTTAATCTCTTAGTCTTTTCTTTACTATTCAAGATCAAGTCAAGGACTCAAGAAGCAAGAAGTTAGAAGAATCAAGTATTGAATCACTATATGCTATTCACTCTATCTCTCTTTCTTATCTCTTCTATAATTCTATTCTCTTATTATTTCAATTTTTAATCTCCATTTTAAGAATAGAGACTTTTTTTTTTTATTTTCGAATCCCTATTGTAAGTTTCTAACTTGTGTTTGTGTGATATATTGTTCTTGATTTCTTTTTAGAATTATCATTTATCAAGATTCAAGAGTTAAGACTCAAGAGTAAGACTCAACTCAAGAAGAGACTCTTAAGTCTCAACAACTAAATAGTCAACACTCAACTCAATAGTCAAGTCTCAACTCTCAAGTGACAATCACACACTCAAGTCTCCTAACAAAGTCTTTTATTTTGTTTCATACTTTCATTGTAATTTGTAGACTTGTACTTTCTTTTATCTACTTTGTACTTTGTAGTTTCTAGATTCTAGACTTCTAGTTTATTTCAACTTTCAACTTTCTATATTATTTCAAGTTCGAAGTTTCTAGTTTAAATATTTTTAGTTTCTTGTTTATTTATAGCTTGTAGGATTCAAGATTCAAGACTCAAGAGTGTGATCATTTTCAACTTTGAAGAATCAAGAGTCGAGACTCACTTTCAAGACTTTCAAATTCAACAACAACTTTCAACTTCCAAAGACTCAAGAGTCTCTCTCTCTCTCTCTCTCTCTCTCTCTCTCTCTCTCTCTCAGTATATTAAACTATTTACTTTTGTTGAGGGATAAAAATGAAGGATCATGAATAAATTAAAAGAAGATGTATGAGAAGAAGATGACGAAAAGAACAAAGTTCATAGTGTTTGCGCATACCTGCGCAAACCATAGTGATTGCGCGGGACCACGCAAAGGGTTTGGACGGTTGTGCATACCTACACAGTGGAAAATTAGTCAGAATGATTGGACGACCGAGATTTGATGGAAGGTGGGGCCCCATGGCACAAAGATCGAGGGTTCTCATGTATGGAGAGGCCTATATATACCCCACTCCCCCTCTCATTTGGACACATTGAAGATTCTGAAGAAGATCAGAGCTCCAGAGAAGAAGAGAAGTCTGTAGGTATCAAGAGGAGAAGGGAGAAGAGAGAGGAGGCATTGTGTAGGGCCGCGCAACAGCATGGTGTTGCGCGGGAATAAACACTCAAGAGCCGGAATGCTGTCGAAATGGCTGGATAGAATTCAATCTTCGATCTTCCTTCTCTATAGGAACATGAGCTCAAGAAAGAGAGATCAGATGATCATATCCGCACAACATTCATCTCAATGAGATGACCAAATCACAAGCCGAAATGCTACCAGATTTGATATCCAAATTTGATATTTAAACTCTTTCAATTTCCGTATCCTGAATAGTCTATCTCAGAATCAAGGGAAATCAAAGGATGTAAATGAACTCGGTATGAATAAATATGATGATTGTTCTCTATACATTCTCTCTGTTATGATTAAATAAGATAATCTTACAAATCAAATGCATTTGTTTCTTGTCGAAACAACTTTATTTAGTACTTACTAGTAGTATTTACTAATTACTTAGTAGTTAGCACTTGCCTATTAGTACTTACTAGTTACTACTACTTATTTATTTAATACTTACTACTTAGGCCCTGTTTGTTAAATCTGAAGTCTAAAGCCTAAATCTGAAATCTGAAGTTGATTTGAAATCTGAAGCTTGAATCTGAAATCTGAAGTCAAAAAACTTGTTTGATAATTATGGCTAAAGTCTGAAAATTAAGTACTGAATTTAAAACAATCTGTTTGTTAACAAACATCTGAAATGTCTGAAATATGTTAATTTGACATATTTGCCCCTATCTCCTGTTTGGAAATGTTTTACACCTGATGTAGATTTCCCGCCAACTTTGATCTCCTTTAAACCGTTCGTACAACTCAGAGCTCAATGATCGTCAGCGTTATATAGCTACTGTTTCCTCTCGTGTGGCCCACTCGAATCTTGGATCCACCTCTTTTTTGTCGCTTGTATTAAATTGACTTGCAAAACAAATGAATGGAATATATTTTCTAAAAACATGGTGGTGGGCCCCACCTAGCATCTTTGCGCTGGAACTTCCCATGAACGACTTTCGCAGGAAATCCATGTCCATCCAAACCGCGCCCGGTATACCACATGGAAAATCGATTGATTCCTTCGTATGGACTTGAGTCATAAGCTCATGGGCTGGACTTGAACTATGCCCTGACCCAGTGCAACAAGTACTCAACCGGTGCACTCCGCTACAGACTTGAATCACTAAATCAAGACAGAACCTCTCTAGTGAGTGATAGATGAAGAACTACACCAATTTCAAGGTTTTATATCTGTGAATTAGAAGCCTAACATGCGTTGGTCTACTCCTATTTCTATCATTTCATTCAAATTGGGCCCGTTGTTGGCATCAAAGTCAATAAAAGCCAATGTTTGAAAATCCTAACACTTCAATCAGAGGGCATCAATCAATCAGTTACAAAACAAATTAATTAACGGTCCATACCCAACAGAGAAATTGATGGAGATCCAATGAACATGATACCCAATAGGGAACTTAATCAGTTACATGCCATCCACACCGTTCATAACGTCATTCCCATTGGAATGAACCGAAAACACAAATATTAGCATGATTCAAAACTTCAGTGCCCCACGAATATTTCAAATGTGGACATTTAGTTATCACGTTTTCGGCCCACCTGAGCATTGGATACAGTTCATCTTTGGCCTCATGTCCTAAAATGAACTCACAAAATAGATGGACGGTGAGGATTTCTCACAAACATCCCAGTGGGCTCACCTGCGTTCCCAGCGCAGGTACTTCTCGCGGAAGGCTTACACAGGGGATCCGCGTCCTAGACTGGAAACGGATTGGCTACTCCCCTGGCCACCGTGGTCGGTGCTCTGTTAGTCCCTCTATGATGTATGTGTTTCATCCATTCCGTTCATCCATTTTTACAGATCATTCTAGTGATTCACACTAAAAATTAGAGGAATATAAATCTCAGGTGGGCCACACCATAGGAAAACAATAATGATTGGATTTGCATCATTAAAATCCTCCTAAGGCCCACTGTACTGTTTATTTGAAATCCAATCTTTTTATTAGGTCATACAGGCCCAGATGAAGGGAAAAAACAAAGATCAGCTTGATCCAAAATTTTTATGGCCCCCAAAAGGTTTTTAATGGTCGACACTCATTCAACACTGTTTCTGTAATGTGGCCCACTGGAGATTTTGATATACCTAACTTTTTTTGTCTCAAACCATGAAATGATCTGAAAAAATAGATAGATGGCATGGATGAAACACATACATCATGGTAGGGCCTACAGAGCACCGACCACAGCCACCCCGGTGGCAGTGGGAGTAGCCAATCCGGTGGCAGTGGGAGTCGCCACTGGCGGACGCGGATTTCCTGCGAAAGCGTTTCGCAGGAAGTTCCTACGCAAGGAATCTGGGTGGGGCCCACT
Source organism: Magnolia changhungtana (assembly GCA_030180095.1). Classification (NCBI taxonomy): domain Eukaryota; kingdom Viridiplantae; phylum Streptophyta; class Magnoliopsida; order Magnoliales; family Magnoliaceae; genus Magnolia; species Magnolia changhungtana. Next base: position 4,079,329 of record JASAUF010000579.1, read on the forward strand.
GCGATGTTTGTGAGAAAGCCGCACCGTCCATCCGTTTTTAGAGATCATTTTAGGATATATGTCAAAAAATAAGGTGTATTCAAAACTCGAATGAGCCACACGAGAGGAAACAGTAGAGATGTAGTGACCACCGTTGAAACATTTATATGGCCACAAAGGTTTTGTATCGGTCTAATTTTTGGTATTTTCCCTTCATCCAAGTGAAAATGACCTTGTAAATGGCTTGGATGGAATATAAACATCAAGGTGGTGCTTAGGAAGGTTTCAACGGTAGGCATTCTTTTCCCCACTGTTTCATCTAGTATGGCCCACTTGAGTCCTCCTCATTTTTAGTTGTATATATTAAAATGAGCTTAAAAAGTGGATGGACGGGTTAGGTTTCTCAAAAACATCACAGTGTCCCCCACCTTGCATCCCTGAGTAGGAACTTCCTTCGAAGGACTTTCGCAGGAAGGTCGGTGCCGTGTTCAACGAGGACGCGGACTGCGTACTACCCTCGCCCATCCCTAGCTCCGAACGGGCAGTTATGTGGGCGGGCCCACCGTGATGTTTATGTACATCCAAACCATAAATCCCTTTTCTCAAATTATTTTAAAGCATGAATACAAAAATGAGGCAGATCCAACGCTCAAGTGGACCACACCAAATAATAATCTTGGTTGCATTAAAATGCACCAGTTGCATTAAATGCAAGAGTCATCTGTAATGTGGTCCATTTGATCGTTGGATCTGCCTCATTTTTATTTTGATGCATTAAAATAATATGAGAAAAGGGATAGAGGGTTTGGATGTACAGTTACATCACGGTGGGCCCGCCCACAGAACTGCCCATTGGAAGTTAGGGATGGGCGGGGGTATTAAGCAATCCGCGTCCCTTGTACGAACGGTTGAAAAAAAATCAAAGTTACATGGCCCACTGTGATGTTTTTTTACCATCCAACCTATTCATTAGGTCACGTAGACGTGGATGAAGTGAAAACACAAATATCAGCTTGATCTGAAACTTCTCCAGCTCTCAAGAAGTTTTTAACGGTGGATGTTCAATCCCCACCTTATTGTCCAATTAATCATTGGACCTGCTTCTTTTATTGGATCATATTTTAAATTATCTTAAAAAGTTGATGGACAGTGTGGATCAAATACATAAATCATGGTGAGGCATAAAAAAGTTTCACAGGTGAAAGGTTGATTTTGTATTGCGCAAATAAATTTTAAGAAAAAATCTCCCTATTAACTTAAAAAGGGGTACTTTTGGACGTAAAAAAATTTTGTTTTATAAAAAATCACGGAGCTCATTCTGCGTTCACCATTAAGCCAGACTCCTATCACAGAAAGAATTCAGTGAAAAACCACTTAGCGCTTTCTATATTCCGCGTTAACAACGCATTAACAAACACCACTAAACACGGAAAATTTTCCCATTCCGCGTTAAGTGCAAAAAATTCAGCGTTAACAAACACGGCCTTAGACTAATAGACTCTAGTCCAAATTCTAAATTTCTAATACACACTCGATAGTCAGTCTCATACACATACAACAGTCAGCTACTCTACCCTACTAGGCTACTACATAGTGTCATCATGTCTTCTTCTCAATCTTCTACTTTGAAGCCAAAGTCAAATGACCCAGGTTGGAAGTATTAGCACTATCAAAGTGCCAATGAAAAGTCCTAAGTAGTGTGTGACCTATGCAGATTCATAAGTTCCGGTGGTATTGGCCAGCATAAACAACACCTTGTGTGCACATTGGGAGCAAATGAAAGAGTATGTCCCAATGTTACTCCAGAGATCTGTAGGAAACTCATGGAGTATATGGATAAGCATGCTCGGAAAAGACATGACACAATGGTTATGCAAGAAGAATTTATGGAGAGAGAAGCTCATGAGGATATCAATGTAGTAGATTTGGATGAATCTACACCACCTACATCCATACGGTGATCTAGACCGGCCGCCAAAGGAGATGGTGGGCATGAGAATATAGATAGGTGGTCTGGACCACATCTGGAAGATGTGATTGACCAAAGGGGTAAGGGACCTGTCCAAGCCAGTTTAGAAAACCAGTATAAGAAGAATAATAGAAAAACCACAATTCAGTACATCGCAAAGTAGTTGTACGAAGCTGGTGTAGCTTTTAACACCATGAAAATGATGAGTTTTAAAGTTATGGTTGAAGTTATATGCCATTTTGGATATGGCTTGAAACCACCTTCCTATCATAAAGTGAGGGAGAGTTATCTAAAAAAGGAGTTTACTAGAAGCTTTATGTCCGAATATAAAGAAAGTTGGAAAAATATATGGTTGTTCATTAATGCCCGATGGATGGACTGATAGATCCAGTTAGACATTGATTAATTTCCTTGTAAATTGTCCAACTGGTACAATGTTTTTAAAGTCCATGGATGCATTGGCCCATTCCCACGCGGCTGATTATTTATTTAAATTATTAGATAGAGCAGTTGAAGAGGTGCGAGAGGGATATGTTGTTTAAGTTATTGCGGACAAAGCGCCTAGTTATGCAGCTGTTGTACGCCAACTTATGGAGAAAAGGTGACGTTTATTTTTGACACTATGGGTGGCACATTGTGTCGATTTAATGTTAGAAAATATAGGTAGGTTATATCTTGAAGTAATAGCTAGGGCTATGAGAATCACAATTTTTATATACAAGCATGTCCTTCTCCTCAATCACATGAGAAACCACCTTAGGTGCAACTTGCTTCGTACAGTCGTAACCTGATTCACAACAGCTTTCTTAACACTACAAAGATTACATTCAAAGAAAGTTGAACTTAGGTCCTTTGTAGTGTCGGCTGATTGGAATAATGAACTGGTCAAAAAAGGCCAAAGGAAAGTTAGTCCAACAAACCATTCTTTCTGCCCAATTTTAGGCTCAAGTGGCAAAGTCCTTAAAATCATCTGAACCTTTAGTAAGTATGTTACAATTGGTGGACGGTGATGAAAAGCCACCCATGGGCTATATTTATGATGTCTATAAACAAAATAATAGAACACTTCAACTATAAAGAACGTGATTACCAACCCATCCTAAATATTATAAATGCTAGATGGGCAGCTAAATGACATCTTTTGTATTCGGTTACCTACATCCTTAATCAAGTCATATTCTTTGCGTCTGTCGATTGGACTGCAATAGTCGGGTTTCATATGGTCATATTTTTAAACACTTTAGAAAGAATGGTTACAAACAAAGAAGAACATGATAAAATTTCTTGAGAGTTGGACTTCTACCTGAAGAGTGAAAGGATTTGGTCAAGAGAGATTGTTATTAGGCATAGAAGTATAAAATTGCCAAGTATGCAATTTATTTTATAAAGTTCTACAACGTACAATGCAAGATGTCTAAGTGAGAAAGTGTCTAACTTAAACATATTTGCATAGTTGATTGGTCGTCTATGTATGGAGTTGACCCGAATATGAGGGATCCGGTACTACAGAAGTCGGTCATGAGAATTTTTGGCCTTATCTAGTTTTCAAGCAGTTGAGGGCACAACTGGAGTATATTCGAGTTGATAAGTTTTAGAAATTACAACTTAAAGTTCAGTAATTTACTTCTAGCTTCAATTTTCAATGCTAAATTGCTAATATTACATATTATAAATGTTAATGGCATATAAATTCACATGAAAAAAAAAAAAATCATCTTGAACAAAGAAACTCAATGACCTGACCTTCATCCAGTATAACCAAAAGCTGTGAGAAGGATTCCAGGCTATGTGAGAAAAGTTTGGATTCTATGATCCTATCGGCCTAACTGATTTAGAGGCAGATAGTGAGTGGCTTGTGAAGATAGAGGATCCAATCTTTGCGGATAAGTCCCTTACATGGGTCCAAGTCAAAGATTCCGCTTATGGATCAGCACCTGACGAAGGTTCTCAATCTCAATGGCAGAGAAGATGAGTTGGAGGGGCGAGCAGTAGCATGAGGCCTTCGCCTAGTAGTCAAGGAGAAGACAATGATATTGATATTGAAGAAGTACAAGAAAATGCTCAACCATTATACAGGGATAAAGAAACGGAAGAAGATGAAGTGTTAGTTGAAGAAAGAGATGACTTTAACGTTGATGATGATGATGATGGTGATGGTAATTTTTAGTTATTAATAGCTAGATAATATAGGTAATATACTTACTAACATTCACAAATTAGTTTGAAAATTGATGGGAGTAGTGAAGTCTTTACGAGAAAAAAGAATAGATTTTCCCAAAAAATTTCATTTTTTCAATTTTCAAAAAAAAAGAAGAAGAAACACGGTGTGATCGCTTATGCAATTGTGCGATTGCAAAAGCAATAACACCGTGTTGATCGCATACAATCGTTTAAGCAATTTGACAACATTGCACCTAGTGCCTATTGGTTATTGATAGCTTTAGTAGGCAATCCGCATCCTTAGTCCTCAAGGTGAGGGCTACACATCCATCTGTCCCACTGCTGGTGGCTCCACAGCGTGTCTGCAACCTGGCACGTCCTATGGCCCAATTCATGGAGAAAATTCAGGAATGGGGAGTATATATGCTTTGTCCCAATTTTAGGATTTAGTCCCTAATGAACTACAAAGTGAGCTTCCGCACATACCTAACATTCAACATGCGTTTGATTTGGTACCTGGAGCACCACTACCAAATCTTCCAGCAAACCAAATAAACCCGACAGAGCATGCAAAACATCATGGAGGAATTACTAATTGGGAGTTTCATTCGTGATAGCCTCAGCCCGTGTGTTGTGCCAGCGTTGTCGACACCAACGAAGGATGGCAACTCACAGATGTGTGTTGACAATCGTGCCATCAACAAGATAACAACAAAGTACTGTTTTCCCATTCCACACCTAGATGACATGTTGGACATGATGGCGAATGCTACAATCTTTCCAAAGATTGATTTACGAAGCTGGTACCAACAAATAAGAATTCATCCTGAAGATTAAATGGAAAACCGCTTCTAGACAAAGGATGGATTGTATGAATGGCTAGTCATGTCTTGTAGCCTAACAAAGGCACCTAGTACGTTCATGCAAGTGATGACGCAAATTTCACGGCTATTCATAGGCAAGTTTATCGTTGTATACTTTGATGATATCATCACCTATAGCCATTCACGAGAAGATCATTTAGATCATCTTTGCCGATTGATGAGAGTATTACTCCCCGAGAAACTCTACACCAATTTGAAGTATACCTTTATGAGTTCCAGCGTAGTCTTTCTAGGGTTCGTCGTTTCAGCAGAAGGCATGAAGGCTATCGTCCTATTCTCACAAACATTCATGAGGTTTGTGGTTTCACGGGCTAGCGACATTTTAACGGAAGTTTATTCAAAACTTTAGTTCCATTATGACGCCCATGACTAAATGTAAAAAGGCCAATCCATTTGAGTGGACCAAAGCAGCAACAAAGGCATTTCAAGAAATCAAGTGGAAAATTACGAAAGCTCCAGGTTTTAGACTTCCTGATTTTGAAAATGTACTCAAAGTTGCCTATGATCCATCTCACAGTGTCATCAACTAGGAAGGGCATCTAGTGGCCTTTTTTAGTGAGCAACTCAATGAGGGACGAAAGAAGTATTCTACATACGGCATGGAGTTTTATGCTATTGTTCAAGCCTTGAAACATTGGCATCATCACTTCACTAATCAAGAGTTTGTGCTCTATTCTAATCACAAGGTGTTACATTATTTGAATTCTTAGAAGAAGTTGAGCACGTAACACGCTAAGTGCAGTGCTTATATTTAGGAGTCTTATGTTATTGTTCAAGCCTTGAAACATTGGCGTCATCACCTCATTAATCAAGAGTTTGTGCTCTATTCTGATCACAAGGTGTTACATAATTTGAATTCTCAGAAAAAGTTGAGCACATAACACGCTAAGTGCAGTGCTTATATTTAGGAGTTCACATTCAACCTAAAACATTGGGCCAACATCAAAAATAAGGTAGTAGACGCCTTAGTTAAAAATCACATTTATTATCTACCTTATCAGTTTCCGTTGTTGGGTTTGAGGAACTTAAAAGAGACTATGAAGCATATGATGATTTTGGTAAGATACTTTCAACACATATTATTGACTCTCAAGTACTGAGTACCCATAATTTAGCTTGCACAATGGGTACTTATTCTATGGTGTGAGGTTGTGTCTTCCTAAAAGTTCCTTATGAGAGCTTGTTATACAAGAAGGAGATAGTCATTTGTATGGCTCAAGCTTGAGAGGTTTCCAGTAGGCTCTTATATGAAGCTCCACTTCGAATAGGCAAGTCCTTATCGCATTTTGAAGAAGCAAGGAGATAATGCATATCTAATTGAACTTTCACCTGAAAATAAGTCTCATTTTTAATGTGGAAGACCGTACATTTTACCTTGGACATCATGAAGACCAAAGCACGGAATAACAAGCTATCCAAATACCCGAGGTGTCACATCAACTTGAAAAAAATCATTGAAGATGTGTTGGATGGTTAACTAATTCCCACACGCAAGGAGATTATTAGAAGTTTCTTATCGAGTGGAAGGGTAGACCGAAATCCGAGCATGTGGATCTCAACAAATGATTTCAAGCGCATCAACCTAGAGTGCTTTGCAGCGTACACTGTTGTTAGCTCAAAGGAGTAGAGTTTTTCCAAGCCGGGGAGAATCAATGCAATCGCCCCTCTTCCCACATGTGCACAAGAATGGCCCACTTTCCTTTTCTAGCCTATCTCTAGTTTCCTTTTCTAGGATATCTTTATCTTAGGAATTTCCTTTTCTTTCATATCTCTATGATATTAGGAAATAAGTAATTTTAAAATTTTCTTACTTAAGTGTTTTCTTATTTTAGAGATTTTATGTTAGGAAATAAGCTTATTTCAATTTTCTTGTTTAAATAATTTTTTATTATTTTGGAGATCTTGACTAGCTAAGAATCCTATTTTTAGATTTCATAGACTGTGTTGAAGATTGTAAGCACTCTTTACAAATAGAGCTTAGACCTATGGAATAAGATACAGTTGAATGATATTCTCTTTGAGAAAATTATCTTGTCTCTCTATGGTAGTTGTTGAAGGGGGAAGTGATTGTTGATCATGCTCGGTCTTGCATTCTTTTCTCTTTTGTGGCTCAAATTCCAATCCAGTGCATTGAATCTTAGTTTCTTCCTTAATCTAGTTGCATTACATTTCCAGGTGAGACTTGATAGAAGACAGAAGTAAAACAGATGAAATCAAGTATGTGTGAGCAAACACTAAATAAAAATAAGACTAGCCTACATCAGACTTCGAAAATAAACTCTAACATGTAGCAGCTGCATTGTGATGCTAAAACGTGGTCAGTTGATGAAGTTAGGATTTCCTGCACTTCACCGATAATATAATTTTCGTGATTTGTAGCAGATAATCCATGTGCAAGGTTTTCCAAAACAGTTGTAATGGGCCACCTTGAAAAAACGCATCGTAACCGTCCGTTACGATGCACCGTAACGGACCGTAACGCATAATGGCGGCGGCTCCACAACCGATTTCCAAAAAAAAAAAAGAAAAATCGATTAAAAAAGACATACTTTTCTTTCTTCTTCTTCTTCTTCTCTCTCTCTCTCTCTCTCTCTCTCTCTCTCTCTCTCTCTCTCTCTCTCTCTCTCTTATTCGGTCCCTCTGCAAGTGTGTCTCTCTCTCTCTCTTCTTCGGTCCCTCTGCAAGTGTGTCTCTCACGCTCTTTTTTATTCTCCTTCGGTCCCTCCGGACGCGGATTTCCTGCGATTTCGCAGGAAGTTCGTGAGCAAGGATACTGGGTGGGGCCCACCCAGATGTTTTTGAGAAATCCATCCCGTCCATCCGTTTTACGAGATAATTTTAGATCGTTCGTCAAAAAATTAATTGGATAAAACACTCAAGTGGGTCATACGAGAGGGAAATTTGATTAAAGAAATTTCTACCGGTGAAACCTTCCTGGGTCCACCTTGATGTTTATATCCTATCCAAACCGTTTACAAGGTCATTCCCAATGGGATGAAGTGAAAACACCAAATTTATAGCTTTATACAAAATTTTTAGGAGGTTTATGGCCATAATAATGCTTCAACGGTGCTCAATGAATTCCTACTGTTTCCTCTTTTATGTCCCAGCTGAGTGTCGGATCCTCATCATTTTTGGTCGGACGTCCTAAAATCATCTCGTAAAACGGATGTATGGGGTGAATTTCTAAAAAACATTGATGTGATCCCCACCCTGAAATCCCTGCGAAAGACTTTACAGGAAATCCGCGTCCGGTTCCTCCGGGAGGGAAACGGATTAGCTACTTTCTCTGCCGCTAGCCCGGTGGCTGATGGTCGGCTCTCTGTGAGCCCACCATGATGTATTTGTTTCATACATGCCTTTTATCAGTTTTACCGTGATATAAAAAATGAGAGGGATATAAATATCCGGTGGACCACATTAGAGGAAAGTAGTAGTGATTTAGTTATCCACGGTTAAAATCCTACTAAGGCCCACTGTACTGTTCATTTGACATCCAATTTGTTGATTAATTCATACACACCTAGATTAAGGGGAAAAAAATAAAAAACAAAGATCAGCTTGATCCAAAACTTTTATAGCCCCCAAAAAGTTTCTAATAGTCAATCATTTAGTCAACACTGTTTCTTATAATGTGGTCCACCTGAGTTGGAATATACTGCGTTTTTATTCTCATACCCTAAAATGATCTATAAAAATAGATGGACCACATTGATGAAACACATACGCCATGGTTGTCCCACGGAGCACCGTCCACCAGCCATTAGATGGTGGCAGGGAGTAGCCAGTCCCTTTAGGTATAAAACACTAAATATCTAATCCGTAGTTTTTTATAGTATGGTCTACTTGAGATTTCAATTTGTCTAACTCTAAAATAATTTAGAAAAGTGAATAGATGGCATGGATAAAACACATATATCATGGTTGGGCCCATAGAATGTGTTACACTAACTAATTGCACATGATTAACTAAGTACCCTCATAGCAAACTACTGAGTAAACCCTATGTCCCTCACGGCCCATCTATTTTCAGCAGTTGAGTTTAGGACATGAACCCAAAATTAAAGTATATCCAAAGTTCCAAGTGTACTACACCAAAGGAAAGGGTATGAGCTCAAAATTGAAGTATATTCAAAGCTCAGGTAGACCAACCCAATGGAAACAATACATTACGGAGAGGTTTATTCGTCATCTAATCAGTTTATAAAGTTACAAAGGCATAGATGAAAGAAAACCACAACCATCAGCTTCATCCATAACTTTTGTGGCCCGAGAAGTTTTCAACGGCATCAGACTGCAATTCCTACTTTTTTTTTTTTTTTTTTTTACCATGTGGTCCATTTAAGCCGAAATTAGCTGGTAAGGTGGACAGACGGCTTGGATAACACACCTACATAATAATAACGGTGGTCACCAGTAAGTTTATTCATTACGCAGTGCTCTTCCCAGTACACGGACGCAGATTTGGAAACGGATTGGCTACTCCCCTGCTCTGCGGGCCCCACTATGAAGTACGTATTTCTATCCATGCCGTTTACCAATTTTTAGGGATCATTTTATTGTTAAATACAAAAAATGAGACGGATATAAATCTCAAGTGGACCACACCACATGAAAACAATAACGATTAGATATCCACCATTAAAATCCTCCAAAGGCCCACTGTACTGTTTATTTGACATCCAATATGTTAATTAGGTCAAACATACCTAAATGGAGGGAAAAAAAAAAAACAAATATCTACTTGATTCAAAACTTTTGAAAGTTTTTAGTGTTCGTCGTTCAATAAACGCTGTTTCCTGTAACGTGGTCCACTTAAAATTGGGATATAAATAATTTTTGGGATCATATCATAAATTTATCTATAAAAATAGATGAACTGCATATGAAATATATAAATCATGTTGGGGCCACAGAGCACCGACCACCAGCCATTGGCTAGTGGCAGGGGAGCAGCCAATCCGTGCCCCGCGGATTTACCGCGAAAGCCTTTCACAAGTACAGCGCTGGAAAGTTACGTGGGGCCCACCGTGATGTTAGTGAGAAATCCACCCCGTCCATCCGTTTTGCAAGCACATTTTAGTGTAAGTGATATATAACAAGGCGGATCCAAAACCCAAGTAGGCCACAAGAGAGGAAACAGCTGGGATTCAGTTATCACCGTTGAAACGTTCATATGGACACAAAAGTTCTGTATCAGGCTAATGTTTTTGGTGTTTTCACTTCATCCCAGTGGGAATAGCCTTATAAACGGCTTGGATGGCATATAAACATCGAGGTGGAGACAATGAAGGTTTCAACGGTAGGCATTTCTTTCCCCAATTTTCCCTCTCGTGTGGGCCACATTAGTTTGGATCCGCATCATTTTCATCGCATGCAGAACTCGCCAAAACGGATGGATGGGGTGGATTTCCCACAAACATCACAGTGGGCTCCACTTGGCATTCCAGCGCAGGAACTTCATGCGAAAAGGCTTTCGAAAGGAAATCCGCTTCGGAGCCTATTTCAGAGTCTATAAAGAGGAGTTGCAGGGCAGCGTAGAGATAGAGAGAGTAGGAGGAGGAGAGGAAGAACAGGTATGATTTTTTTTTTTTTCGATTTTTTTAAAAATTATTTTTGAGAAAAAGCTCTTGCATATTATCGTGGATATCGGTATGGTACTTGAAAATATCGCCTTCTATCGTCGTATCACCGATACAATGCGATAGACCGATAGTACTGATAAATTCAGGTTTCAATTGGGTGTTATCTAGAAAGCCTATTGATATACAAGTATAATTTAATATCGTTTGAAGTAATACTTATACAGAATCCCACATTGTTTTGTCTGTGCTGCTACCAATCAAGAAAGTTACATTATCCGTGAAGACCAAGAAACTCTAATTTGATTAACTGACCATGTATTAGCATCAGAATGCGGCTCCTACATGTTAGAGTTTATTTTTTAATTCTGTTGTAGGTGAGGTTACTTTGGATGTGGGCTGTTCATCATGCAGGGCCCAACTTCGAAGTGGGCTGTCCATCGCAGGGTCCAACTTCGAAGTGGGCCGTCCATCAAACGGGATGGACCTTGGATGTGGGTCATTCATCATTAGTGACCGACCTTCGACGTGAACTGTCCTCTTGTCAGGCCCACCTTGAATGGGTCATCTATCATGTGGGACCCACCATCAATGTTATTGTCAATGGAGCCCATCTTTGATGTGGATGGTCTATCCTGTGGGCCCACCTTCCATTTGAGCTGTCCATCATGCAGGCCCACCTTGGATGTGGGCCATTCATCATTAGGGGGTGACCTTTGATGTGGACTATCCATTGTGTGGGGCCTACCTTGGTGTGAGTCATCTATCATGTGGGCCACCTTGAATATCCACCACCCCTCATGTAGATCCCACCGTTGATTTGGACCGTCCATCATGTGGACAATCCATTACAAGGGTCTACCTTTAATGTCAACCGTCCATCATGTGGTCCCCACCTTTGATGCAGACCATCCATCATGTGGGGCCTTCTTTGATATGGACCATCTATCACATGGAGAGAGAGAGAGAGACTTAAATAAATAAATAAAAACTTATAGAGATAATCACATATGTTACTTGTATAGAGAGATAGAGAGGTAAAAGGTTGAAAAGCAAAAAATAAAACTATAGGAATAATCACATATGTTACTTTTACAATGGTGTTTACCAAACTATCGTAAGTTAAAAGGCAACATATTAACTTATATAAGTTAAATAACTTATCGTGTAGTATCCAAACAGGCCCTTAGTGTTTGCTCACACATAGTTGCTTATCTCACACGGAAATTAGAGGAAAGTGTCTGCTTAGTTACTTATCTACATAAAGAGCAAAGTCCTATTGCATGTTAAATAGACCATCCCCGATAACTTCTGTTAGAGGAATGGCTAACATTTCTTTCTTTCTTTGGTAGCTGACCAACTACAATCTCTTCATGCCTCATGTTAAATAAGCTTATTTCTTAACATAGAATCTCTAAAATAAGAAAGCACTTAAGTGAGAAAAATCTAAGCAATAACATAGAGATATGAAAGAAAAAACAAATTTCTAGTACAGAGATGTAAAAGAAAAGGAAACTAGAGATGGGCTAGAAAATGATGGTGGGTCTTTTCTTGTTCACACATGTGGAGCGTGTGCATGTGGGATGTGGGGCGATTGGATCAAAATGAGAGGAGAACGTACTCTTGGTTACTTATCTACATAAAGAGCATAGTCCCATTGCATGTTAAATAGTTCTCCAATAACTTGCATTAGAGGATTGGCTAACATCTCTTTCTTTCTTTCTTTGGTAGCTGCCAACTAGTCTCTTCATGCCTGGTGGCATCTTTTATATGGTGATACTTAATATGCTTTCATCCAGCATATTATATGTGGTCTTTCATAGCCTTACGGAGACTGTAAACTTCGACCCCTGTGAGCATACTATTAAAACCCTTCTCACATCAGTGAATGAAACAGGATTTTTGGATCAACATTGTTACAATTCCAATGGCTAAAATTGAGATAGAAGCAGTGGAAATGCATTCTTTCATCCATCTTTCTTCATCCTTTATTGAAAGATGAAAGCCATCCTCGAGATAAAGAATGAACTCCCACTTTATGTGGCTATAAGCCTTTTTTGTCAATCTCGCACAAGATGTTTGGCTCAACACTTTCTCCCCATAATGTATGCATTGACCTGAAAAGGTGAGATACCCTTAGTCAGCCTTCTTTTGCTTTCGCTACAATCATGGGAAGAATCCCGGCAAGAGTAATAGGAAAAACTGAGATAATTAAGAAAAACTTTTATTATTATAATTTTAACCCCTTTGCAGCTATCTTGTTAAGAGTCCCCACAAGACAAATAAGGCAGATGTCTTTAACCACCACTTTCTCTATTTAATGATAAGCATGATGAACATAACACTAACACTTTTGATCCATCATGCCTCGTCATGTAATTTATTCAATGTATCACCTTTCACCACTTTGCAATATTGATGGAAGAATGCGAATGAGAATCCTTCATTGAAATCTCTTTCAATTTGATCCACTCACTTAGATGGAATGAGGTCAAAGTTAGCTCCCTCCCTATAAAGCTGCATGTGGCACTTGATTGTTTGTTGATTTCCTCTCTCTTCAACTAGATTCTCTCCCACTTTGACATTCTTTACTGCATTTACCCTCGCATTTGCAATTTGGTGGAGAAAAGTACGCTATTGTCCTCTTCTCTTGTGTTTCCCATCTCTTAATTAAAGGGGTCTCAATCTTCGTGACCAAGGGATTTCCTCTATTCTAGTTATATCATGGAAGTCCTACAACACAATCTTTTACTTCTTTCTTCTCTATATAGGCTTCTAATCTCCCCATGTATCCAACTATTAGGGATCTCTTAGGGCCTGTTTGGACAGTGGTATTAAGTTGTATTAAATGGGATTGCATTACTAATCCCACTTTGAAATTCGGAATGACATGTTTGGAATGAGTGTGAGATGGGATTAAAATTAACTTTGTAGGCTTTGGAAAATGAGCCTTGTGTTAGAAAGTGTGAGATGGGATTACCAATCCCACGGATGATGGATTTTTGCTTCATCCAGGTTCAATCCAAATGCAATTTGAAAGTAAATCCTGGGATTTATTTTTTAATGCATACATTCCAAACATAGTATTAGAAAACATGGGATAAACCCAATCTAGGGACAATGCACATGCATTTATTGTAACTTTTACAATTCCATCCACCTTAATCCCACCTAATGCAGCTGGCCAAATAGGCCCTTAGGATCTCTCTCCATTCCTCCATTCTTTTAAACCTTTTTACACAGTCTTTAATTCCTTTTTGATAATTTTATGCCTTTTGGGAGAGCTTGAATCCCTCCCGGCCAAACACCTCGATACCTTTTTACTAAAACTCAGCCATCTTAGCCAAACCTAGAATTTCCAAACATTTTAAATTTAAATGGATTTGGACTGCAAGAAGTGTCCAATGTTTTAAGGGATTGTGATTTAAAATTGTGTTTCATTAGAGCACCTTGAGAAATCCCCACCGAATGTTCCTTCATTGCAAAATTAGGAATCTATCTAAAATGCCAATGACCACCTAGAAAACTGCTCTTGTTTTCCTTGTCCATCCACAAATGCATTTAAAAACATCTTTGTGCAAATTAAAACAAATCGTCGCTAAGAACTCTCTGACATTTGTGTTTGCTATATTTGTCCTTGTATGATAGAGAGGCAATCATTTTTGAATGCTGAATATTTGAACAAAAATAATAAAACTTAAGCAACTTAACACAAAAAGCATCAGGTTGCTACTCATGGCTGTGGTAGACTCACAAGAGTTCAACACTAAGGTCATGGGTTTGAGTATCCATTGTGGTGTGCGGGGTGTGAGGGTGTGTATAAAAAAAAGCATGGACTCCAACATGTAAATCTCCTCCGTTGGTGTCTGTTATCTTGTTACTGACTCTCATCGTTTTGGAGGTTGTGTTATGAATTTAAAATAGGACCAAAGCTTTGAATTAGCGATTTAGGGCCTGTTTGGATACCACCAAATAAGTTTTTTTTTTTTTTTTTTTTTTTTTTAAACTTGTGTTAAATTATTAAGTTACTTTTTCTCTTAAGTTAGTTTGGTAAATACAATTGCAAAAGCAATTTGAGTGCTTAAAGCTACTTATCCGCACATACATGGTCCATATCAAAGGATGCCCCACATGATGGACTATTCACATCGAAGGTGGGGCTCACGTGATGGATGGTCCACATGAAAGGTGGGCCCTACATGATGGATCGGCCAATGTTAACGTGGGCTGACATAATGGATAGTTCACATCAAAGGTTGGCCCCTAATGATAAATAGCCCACATCCAAAATGGGCGGGTATGATGGATGACCCACTTCAAAGGTGAGCTCCACATGATGGGCAATGGACACTGAAGTTGGGCCCCGCATGATGGATGGCCCACATCAAGGTCATGATGAACAGTCCACATCAAAGGTCGGCCACTAATGATGAATGGCCTGCATCCAAGGCGAGCCTCACATGATGGGCAACCCACATTGAAGGTGGGGCCCACATGATGGACAATCCACATCAAAGGTGGGCTCAGCATGGTGGGCAATTAATAATGGTGAACCCCACATGATGGATGATCCACATTAAGGTAGACCCCGCATGATGGACGATCCACATCAAAGGTTGGCCTAAATGATGAGTGGCCCATATCCAAGGTGGGCCCTACATGATGGATGACCCACATCGGAGGTGGGGCCCATATGATGGACAATCCACGTCAAAGGTGGGCTCCACATGATGGCTGATGGATATTGAAGGTGGGACCCACATGGACAATAACATTGATGGTGAGCCCACATGATGGATGACCAACATCAAAGGTGGGCCCTACATAATGGATTGTGCACATTAAATGCCGTCCCCCAATGATGAATGACCCACATCCAAGGTGGGCCCCACATGATGGACAACCCACATCAAAGGTGGGGCCCACACAATGAATGGTCCACATCAAAGGTTGGCCCCACATGATAGATGGTGGATGTGAGAGGACCAGATAGACTTGAGGGATAAGTACTTGTGATGTCATAAACCAAACATGCTTTTCTATTTTTTGTATGTTGTTTACCAAACGTACTTACCTGCTACATAAGTAGAATCCAAGATAAGATGCTTATGCCTTATCTAAAGTAACTTACGATCCAAACGCCCCCCTAAAGTGAACAGATAGTCAAGTGGGTTCAACTGAAAAGAAATGTAAAAAATAAATTTGGGGCTAGACATTTTGTTCTGTCTAGTTGGGTTTAGTCATCCACTCTGCCAAGGTTTCTGAAACATTATTTGAGAGGGACTGATATGCATTGTCCTTGGAATGGATGAAACCTTTAGGCTATCTATCTAATCACTCTAGGAAGGTGTTAGAGAGTTTGTATCTTTATAACTCCATAGGGTTTCTCAATCAGTAAGAAAAAATCATGTCCACAATATAAAGGATCTTCATTTGCAGAATGCCAATCAAGCGGCTTTGGGGCTACACTGTTGATTCTGTCTAATTGGGTCAAATCATTCACTATGGCATGGTTTCTGAAATATTCCTTAAAAAGGGATCCTTACCTAAGGATCCTTCAGGTCTTCTGGAAGGTTTTCCATCATTCTAGGAAGGACTTCCCCTGCAATCACATGGTGTAAACATCGTCCTTTGTCCTTAGAATGGGTGAAACCTTTAGGATGTCCATCTCTTTTGTTGATGTTGTTAAAGAGTATCTCTTCATAACTCTATTAGGTTGGGCTAATTCTCTTAGTCAGCAGGTAGTCGAAGCTTCGAAGTTTTCAAGTGAATCAGTTTAGGAAAATATTTATTTATTTTTTCTTTTTGAAAGGTAATGGTTTTTTTTTTTTTTTCTCCTTTTTTTAACGGAAGAACCCAAAACAACTTGCACACTTACAAACCATCCCATGAGATGGGTAATAAAGGGCACTCAACAAAACCCTTTAAATTAGAGGCTCACTCCAATGCGTTCAATTTAACCCTCCCGAAGACCTATGTAGCTAACTCATTCTAATTGTTCCTCTCTTCCCGTAGGACCCTAATGCTGGCCAAAAGGGCTAGTCTCCAAAGCATCCTGCCTCTTTTTCCAATCTCACACCCATGTCAGGCAAGAAAGAAGCTTTCTATCGAACCTGGCATGACCAATGATGTTCTGAAGACCGTTTAAAACCTCTCGCACAACTCACTAGCAAAAGGGTAGTGGATGAAGATATGATTTACTGACACCTCTCTCTATATACACAAAATACAGACATTGGTGATCACCGCCCTCCTCTTTCCGAGTTATCAATAGTGAGCACCTTGGTGTGTACTACCTACAAACCATGCCAACGCTGTAACCTTGGGAGGAGCCCCGTAATGCGAAACAAAGGAGGCGTGATAAAAGCTTGGGAAGAACCAAGGTTCGACCTATAAAATGATCTAACTGAGAACTGATTTAATTTTTATTTGTTCTATTTGAACGAATCCCATTCACCCAAAGAGGGGTTGATGCCATCGAGCTACTTCAGAAAGTTGATGAACTCACCCACCTCCGATTCTTACAAATTCCTCCTGCACTAAGGAGTGTACACCGCCTCTCTGCGTGTAATGAGTAGCACCTGACTATAGTTAAATTTGCCACCAGGGACAAGCTCGCTAGCCTTGGGATCTCCATGCAGCGTCGTCTCCCTCGACCAATGTCATCTCAAAATTAAATCCTTGTCCCATCACATAAAGAAAATACCAATCCCTTCCATGAAACTGTTTCCCAACCTAAAAATCTATTTCCATATCATTAAAGCTCTATAAAGAGAAGTGTCCCTTGTTTACCACCCGCCTTCCTTTGCACCATACTTGCGAACTATCATCTCTTTCAATAAGCAGCTCTCTTTTAACCTGAATTTCCATAACCATTTTTTTATTAACCCAAAGCTAATGGGTTCCAACTTCTTTATTCTTGCACCCCTTCCTCAAATGGCTTGCACGCGTCTTTCCACTTTATCAAATGGAAATAGCTCTTTGCCATATAAAATCATACCTAAGTTTCTCCAAGCTTTCGAGCACTACCTTTGGGCACTTAAATAAGCACATGAAATATAGTGGTAAGTTTGATAGCATTGCCTTGATTGACGTCAAGTGTTGACATTTCCATCAAGAAAACTTTCTTTTGACTACAAGTTCTCCACTGGCTTACTAGTGCATAATGGAAGACCAAGATATGTCAAATGAGAAGATCTTGCCCTATCGAATGATGCATTCTTGAACCCATCCTTTCCATCGTTGGCCACCCTCTATCTTGCTAAGCACGTAATCCAAAAAATTCCAGTCCACATGATCATAAGTTTTTTCAATATTAGCTTGTAAATGATATCTTTTTTGACTTCTTGATTGTGCAAGTTGATACATTAATGGGCAATTAAGGCACTATCCAAAACCTATCTCCTAACTACAAAGGTGCTTTGAACATTAGAATTGACAAACACAAGTACCAATTGAAACCTGCTCACCAAAATTTTAGCTAGAATCTTATAGGGCCCTCCTACCAAACTATCTGCCTTAAATCCTTCAAGCATTTGGCCCCTTCCTTTTTAGGGATTAAGGTAATAAAAGATGGCACCCAACTTCGATGCATCTCCCATTCTTGAAAAGCTCTATGATGAAGGCCTAGACGTCACCTTTGTCCACCTCCCAAAACTCCTGGAAGATAGCCATCAGAAAGTCGTTTAATGCTGGCGCTGACGCCTTGTCTCTTCCCAAAGCATCCACTGCCTGCCTTTATTCTCTCCTTAAAGGCCTGACGATCAAGACAAGCAGCCTTTTCTTCGGGAATAACATTAAGAGCAATCTCATCTAGCCTCGGTCACACCCATTCTTCACTTCAAAGGAGGTCCTTACAGAAATGGACGACAACACCAGGCACCTTTGACTTTGCCTCCACCCTTCTCCCATCTGCCACCACATTATGAATCTTGTTGTTACTGACCCTGGCACTCCATATACCGTGAAAGAACTTCATATTCTTATCGCCCTCATTGGGCCATGTAGCTCTCGTTTGCTGGTGCAATTTAAATTCATCTTCCTTCAACTGCTTTTTGTAATTTAATGTAAGATTATCTTGCTTGGATTTCTCCTCAACCAACAACCATATTGATTGTCCTAGACATTGGGTTAAGACTTGAATGCCCTAGTTTGCCTAGTTTGTTGATGTATTGCTGCATTGTCTTTGTATTAATGATGATTACCTTTTGGAAAAAGAAGTGTCCAACAGAGTTGATCTTGAGGATAGCAGTCACACACAAGAAATAAGAGACAAAACAAGAGAAATAAAAGGAGGAAAGATAGAACTCAAAGAAGAGATGGAGTGGTAGAAAGTGGAGAGATTGAAGGGAAGAGAAGGAAGAAGGAACGAAGAAAGGAGAAAGGAGATAAGTGTTAGGGCAACAAGTTGTTGTCTTAGCCAAAAAGACACATATATTAACTTGAGAATAACATTTGGAACACATACGAAGAAGATGATAATGATCAACTTGGACCACAACTCTCATTTAACCAAAAAATGTGGAATACACAATCTTTAATTGCTGCTTGTTTGTAGATTGAGCTTCCATCGTCTGTTGAACCTCCATTAAGTATTAAACCTCCATTTACATGTAAAATCCTCTAAAAGACCGGTTTAGCAGGCATGTGTTTATTTCTTATAAAGTTTTTCCTGCTGAAACTCCAGTGTTTTCCACCATTTTCATAGCTCAGTTTTTCCACCTAAATGAAACACTAGCACAAAAAAATTATTGTGTATGCTAAAGTTGTCACAACATGTCATTGGTGAACATTCTGTCGTCTGGTGTTACTTTCGTAGAAAAACTTTTATACTCTAAAAAAGTATGATATCTGAACACATGCACTAGGTTAATTTGAAATGTCCATATTTTGATCCTCAATTCAAATGTACCATCAGCCAAAAATTATATTGATGTGTTTCCATAAATAATAGATTTGAGGATATTAGTTCACCATTTAACTGAATAATAGCCAATAATTCTAATTTAGAAAAGACATTAGTACTGTTTGTAGTTCAAAAAAATGTCTGATTTAGGTTGAAAGAATGCGTGATTTGATGCAATTTATATGAGTGTCAATGTATTAATTATAACAGCATGCCAGAGTAAAAAGCAACTCTCTTTGTATCCATTACTTTTGCAGCACTCTACTTCGATGGAAAGAAGAGAAAAGAGAAGAAGGATGAAAAGAAGAGAGCGAAAGAAAAGAGGAAGCAAGAGTGAAAGAGAAGAACCACACCATCCAGTTGCAGATCTATCCGTCCAACCCAATCTGCCTTGTTCGGCATGTAGATCTTGCTACTTTGAACAAGAACTCGACTCAATCGAATTTTCCAAATTGACTTCACTCAACTGAGTTTTGTACATGACTCATTGAGACACTCGATGCAAACAAGTATTTTAGTCGAGTCATCCCCTCTCCGGTTGGGTTGAGTTCTTTTAAGATTTTAAACTATGGGTTGAAAATCTAGCAGTCAATGGTCTAATGATGAAAAAACCGAGTAACATTGTTTTTCTTGGCAATTTTATGCAGGTAATGAAAATGGAAGCCAAGAAGTCCCGCCCGTGGCTTGTCTTTTCTCATGGAAAACGGGAAAGAACCAAAACCTTCTTCAATGTATCCGAGGGGAATTACTATGTGAGAAACATACCTGAGATGCGCCGATCAGATTGTCTTGCCTCTTGCTATGGTTGGTTGGTGATGCTGAATAAAACTAGCGACGACCTTTTTCTGCTCAACTCAGTCTCATTGCAGAAAATCCAGTTACCATGTTTGAGTGAAAGCTATAGTTTTAATCTGTGTGTTCTCTCATTGCCTCCAACTGATCCTGATTGCGTGATTTTATGCATTGTTTTTTCAACTGATTTTTTTATATATTGTCATCCGGGTGATGACAAATGTATCAAACTGAAGTATAGAATTCCAAAAGAGGAAGCTACCTTTAGGCGATTGGTCGGCTGCAATGGAAAATTATATACTTATGGTCATAAGCTTGGAATTATTGATGTGAATGCTGATCATCCGGTAACATGGTTGGAAGAAGCAGAGGACCCAGAGTGGCCCCCATTGGTTGTAGCAACAATAGATACTCTGGTGGAATCTTGCGGTGATATCTTTCTAGTTCGGCGGGGTGTGCTTCTACTTGTACCACGGGTTCCAAGCATTGAGGTTTACAAGATGGATTTTGATAGAATGGCTTGGGTAAAGGTTGATACTTTAGGTGATCGTGTGCTGTTCTTGGGCAGGGACTATTCTTTATCTTGCTCTGCATCGGATTCAGGATTGAAAAGGGATTGCATTTATTTTATAAAGCCAGGTGATACAAATTTATATGTATTTCACTTAGATAGAGGGACTATTTCTGCGAAAGTGCCTTGTCCAAACGTTCGTTCACCTTGGTTTGAACCTTTTTGGGTAATGCCTGCAGTCTAAAACCTATGTTTTTATGACAAACTCACTCACTTTACGTTGTTTAGAATACAGTAGAGTTTCTATTATTATTATTATTATTATTATTATTATTATTAACTTCCACCCACTCTCTCTCTCTCTCTCTCTCTCTCTCTCTCTCTCTCCCTCTCTCTCTCTCTCTCAAAGGTCGTTCCGCATGATCTACAATGAAGGTGGCTCACATTACAGGTGGGTTCCACAAGTTGGTAGCTCCTCATTATGATGGCCCAAATCAATGTGGGCCTTACATAATGGACAGTCCACATCAAAGGTCGGCCCCTAACAATGATTGGTCCTTATCAAGGTGAGCCCTTCATGATGGATGGCTCACATCAAAGGTGGGGGCCCTACATGGACTGTCAACATCAAAGGAGCGCCCACATGATCCCACTTCAAGGTGGGCCTACAAAATGGATGGTCCACATCAAAGGTCGGCCCCTAATGATGAATGGCCCACATCCAAGGCCTGCATGATGGATAAGTCGCGTCAAAGGTGGGCTCCACGTTGGTGGTGGATATTAAGGTTGGGCCCACATGATGGACAATCATGATTGATGATTGGTATCAAAGGGGCCTCATATGATTGATGGACGACTCATATCAAAGGGGGCCTCACATGATGGATGGCTCATATCAAGGTGGGCACAAATCAGGATAGTCCTTTCCTACCACTGTAAAGATGGGCTTGGTCCTGGCAAAGGCTCTATGGAGCCCACCGTGATGTATCTGTTCTATCCATGTTGTTTAACAATTTTATAAGATCATTATAAGGCATAGACTCCAAAAAGTAGGAAGATCTATGGCTGAAGTGGGTCACACTAGAAGCAGTGGTGATAACGATGCCACTGATGAAACTTTCCTAGGGCCCACCGGAGAAATGGCCCCCAAGAAGCTTTCAGTGATAGCCTTTCAATCCTTGTCGTTTCTCGTGGGGTGGTCTAGAGAGCTCTTGCTAGGACCGAGTCCCTCCTGGCAGCTGTAGCTTCAGTGGATTCCTTATATCCACTCCTTCCAAACATTTTGAAAGCTCATTTTAATTTTAAGACATGGGCTCAAAAATCCAACATAACTAAATCTAAATGGACCACACCATAAGAGACGACAATGATTGAATGCTCACCATTAAGAACTTCTTGGGGGCAGTCTGAATGTTTATTTGCCTTACAAGCAGTAGATCATGAGGTCATGCAACCTGGATGAAGGAACCACACAAATATCATCTAGTTGGTTGGTCCCACACAATGAACGTTCCACATTGAAGATAGGGCCATGGTGGGCCTAACGTAATGAACGTTCTACATCAAAGATTAGCATCACATACTGGAAGGTGGATATTAAATGGAAGGTTGATAACCAATTGAGCAAAATCACAAAAACAATTTTCTACATTCAAATGGGGAAAAAACCTTAATTGAACTAAAATCACTACAATTTTTCTGCTATAGCACATCTACTCACTGACCCATCAGATCAGTGGTCCTAATCGCTGACACTTTTGCACATTATGTCCTGTCCTTGAAGGGTGACATAACTTTTGAGTGGCCTATATGTCACGCAGTACGGCTACCTAAGACCCAAATTCTAAGCATGTGATTTAATTTATTTAATTTTTATTACAGCACCTATTTTCATTTAAATTCAATTAAACATTCACACCCAACATAGTTAAAAATCATCATTGAACTTAAAATTTAATCAAAATAAATAATCACACCATACTATCACTACTTAGTCATCACCCTTAAAGTACTTGTTCAATTACATTGAAACTTAAATTCTAAACTAAACCTTAAGAAAGAGTTTATTCAGGAAAGCAAGTGTTCATGTGCCATGCCCACCCTTCTAACATCCAACAAAGATGGCACGTGGCGTAGGTATGTGGATAGCGGATCCATCAACAAGATTACCATTAAGTACCGGTTTCCTATACTGCGTTTTAACAATATATTGGACATGACTAAAAAAAAAAAAAATGGGCATTATCGACGACCAAAAAGACCTTCGGTAAAGGAATTACCGGCGGTCGTACACGAGCCACTAAAGAGAGCCATCGCTGTATCTTTTACCGCCAATCATACCTTTGTACTAGCATTTTTTATGGTTGCTGCTAAAATAGAGACCTTTGGCGGCACTATTTATCATTTAGCGGCGTTTCTGATGACTGCCAGTAAAAACTATAAAAGTGCTGCCAAAAGTGCAAAAGTAGTAGTATAAAGTTGCAAGAACGCTAAGAAACGCCGATAATATAGATTAACGCCGCTATTTAAGTTTGCGACAACGCCAAGATATGTAGAAGCGCCGCGAAAGGCTTGGGGAAACATCATTTAAACATATCAAAGCGCTGGGAAAAGTATTTTCGACCGCCACAATAAGGTTGCCAAAACACCAAGAAAGATAAGCAGAAATGCGGAGAAAAGCATGCTAAAGCACCATTTAAACATATCAAAGCGCTAGTATACGTCGATACAAATCTATCAAGGCATCAGTGAAAGGCTTCGGACAAGCCAAGCATAATTCAAATGTCATGGAACGCTAATTTATGCCATGGAAAACCTTTAAATATGCACCAGTAAAAATGTTGACCGCCTATAAAGGTGCTGACTGCGAGTTAATTTTTTTTCTTAATCCATTTGATTGTTTATATTTAATTGGAACCCGTATTATTTTTAAATATTTAGAACCTAAAAAATGTTGCATAATACAATTAAAAATGAATACTAAATAAATTGTATTACTTTACAATGAAAAACATATAATATTTACATTAATGTGTTGAAAATGTTCTGAATACATATTAAAAGAAATCCTTCATCTAGTTATCATTTGTCTCTGCAACCTGCAAAACAAAATAATAAAAATAAATTAATTACATTTTATGTGATTTGGATAGCATATCACATGACATTCAATACCCAGTAAGACTACAACTTAAAACCATGGAATCTGATAGGATACTACCCAGCAAAACCCCATTGCTCATGACAAGCATAGAACCACCAAATTCACTCCCATGAGCTGAAGGATTGAAGGATAGAAGCCCACATTGGCTTTTGTTTTAGGCAATGCTTGGGATGGCTAAAACTAAATTACAGTAGGAACATGGCCTGCCAAGAGCAATTATTAAACCTTTTCCATCCTTTTTTTTTTTTAATTTTTTATTTTGGAAAGATAACAACAAGCTTCATTAAAGAGGCATTGAGATAGCACCAAAAACTACAAACAAGAAGACACGAGCATTGCCCAAAAGGAAAAAATGCACCCTCAAAGCAATTATTAGTGTTGAAACTATAATGATTAAACCTTTTCCATCTTTTCTTTGGTCATTTTGTGTTCAAACTATAATGCTCTTAAATTCCAAGATTTCTGAACTTGTTCAAAATTACAATTCCCATGGGAAAAGGCCAATAACAGAGACTGGCAGGGAATGTTCCTACAACAATTTACTTTTAGTCCCGCTACCAAACAGAGCCTTACCCGCAATGAGAAGCTTAACAATAGACTGGAAAACCTGTGATCCAATAACAAACCATGATTTGATTTTAGGATGCACACATATGATTGCTCTCTCAGATTATCAATTCATTTGATGAACATATAAAAAATTTGTAGCCCAAATTGTATTGAAAGCCATACCTCACATAGTGGTAGCAAAATTCCCTTGAAGAAGGCTGCTGGCTTGTAAAGAGACTTCATCAATGCTTGATAGAGGGCAAAATGAAGCCTTTTGTTCGTTTGAATGTCTTCTCTAACCCGTGGAAGCAAGACAAGATTGTAGAAGCGTTGGGCCTTTCTTACACCCAAATTTGATGAGAAAATCCTTGTTGCTTTATACATTGCATTGGGTGACCAATTCTCTAGCTCGGTCAAATGCAACACATATTCCCAAAGTTCCAATGATGGAATCTGCATTGGGAGAACACTTCTCTAGCTTGGTAGGGCCCATAGAACCGACCACTAGCCACTGGCAGCGTCACTGGCCAAACCGTGTCCACACGCCAGACCCAAACCCGATTCTTATCCACACCCAATCCATTTAAATCCTTCAAACCCAACATTCCTCCAAACCCTAAATCCGACCTCGATTCATCCCGACATTCTCATCCACGCCCGATCCATTTAAATCCCTTGTACCTTACATTCCTCCAAACCTTGATATCTGAAAATGCCTTCTAAGAAACGAAAGAATGAGGATGAGATGAAACATCACGTTGTGATCAATTACGAGAAATGCCCTAACTGCAACAACAACAAGAAGTTCGAACAACTGGAGGAGTTTCGTAAGCACCTAGACGCATGTCGCCAGAAGAAAGAAATCACGAGACGCAACCACGAGCGGAAAAATGCAAGCCACGGCCAGTGAGCCACCTTCGAAGGTGGAGAGATATGTTGGCAGCGATCACCATCCCCTATCCACTTCTCCAACACAACCCTCAATCTGATTTGTTTTTTGATGTTGGATTTTCCACCATATCCCTTACTTTTTCAATACTCCCTCTCAATGACCTATGTTCCATCATGATTTTGGATTTCTAACACTATCCCCTATACACATTTTCAATGCTCCATCTCTTAGATATATGTTTGATACTTGTGATTCTATGAATATTTTGATTTGCATGAGATATGATGCTTGCTGTTTAGGTTATATTCTAGCTCTGCAATTGTGTTTCCAATTGTCATATTTATGCTTTTGTCTTTTTTTTTTAATAGTCAACGCACACTCACACACCACATGAGTTTTCAAACACATTAAATCAGAAACTCCATACGCACACATCTCACACCCATGCATGTATGTCCAAATTCACATTGGTGATTAACACGAATACAAGTCATTGATAAACCTGAAATAGGAATCAATCTAACTCAAATGAGTCGTTACTAGTTGCTACAACAAAATAGACCGTTGAGGGTTTCTCAATGACTTGCATTGGTGTAACAACTAGCAACAACTCATTTGAGTTAGATTGGTTGTTATTTGAGGTTTGCTAATGACTTGTATTGGTGTTAATCACCAATGTGAATTTAGACATACATGCATGGGTGTAAGATGTGTGCGCATGGAGTTTCTGAAGTAATCTGTTTGAAAACTCATGTGGTGTGTGGGTGTGAGAGTGTGCATTGACCATTCAAAAAAAGATAAAATCATAAATATGACAATTAGAAACACAATTGGAGAACTAGAATATAACCTAAACAGTAAGCATCATATCTCATGCAAATAAAAGTATTCATAGAATCACAAGTATCAAACATATATCTAAGAGATGGAGCGTCGAAAAGATGTATAGGGGATAGTGTTAGAAATCCAAAATCATGATGATACATAGGTCATTGAGAAGGAGTATCGAAAAAGTAAGGCATATGGTGAGAAATCTAGCATGAGAATGTTAGACAGGCCACATTAGATAGTTAATTTCTATAGATAGATGATGTATAGCTAATTTTCATAGAAAGATGATTCTGTATTTAACATTTATCTTGTATTGACGTTGTAAAGCTCTATATATTCAACCCTTTAGGGTTGTCTCAAATACACAGAAAACCAAAGGGGAATCATTTTCTTTTAGCCTGCATTGTTTGCTCTTTGCTTTCATGGTATCAGAGACATTCTGATCTTGATCTGGCACCTCCTTCATCACCAGCACCACCTCCTACCAGATCTGTCCCCTCCTACAATAGAAAACTCTATTTCGGACCACCCCTGTGCCCCTTCTGCGCTCTTGTTACGTCAACAGATCCGTCCGACCATTCCCAACCCTCATCTGATCATCCCTAGGCCCGTCCGATCACACCCCAGCCTCATCTGCATGTCCTTGATGCGTACGCCCCTACTATTCTGTTGCTCCATCCCTGTTGCGCATGTCTTTGTTGCCCCATCCCTGCTGTGCACACCCCTGCTCTTCTGTTGCCTGTCACTGCGGCCGACTATCCTGCTATAAGGTACTTTCTTCCTTGGCATGGTTTATATCGCTTCCTAGCTATGGACAAAGAATCCCAAACAGAGGCCCTACGATGTAGTTTCAATGGTACTAACTACAATCTATGGGCTATCCACTTTCAGAGTTTTCTCAAGGGTCGTGGTTTGTGTGGACTAATTAATAAATCTGTTACTGTCCCCACTTTCACAGATGCCGACAAAGTAGCTGAGTGGGAAATAAAAAATGGACGAATTATTACCTGGATTCTCGATTCGGTCAATAGAGTAATGCGGCTAGGTTATACCGCCTGGAATAAGATCTGGTTCACCTTACTCAGGGTGACAAAAGTATTCAAACATTCTACTCTACAATGGTTACAATTTGGACAAAGATGGTTATGATGGATCCAGAATTCCCTAATGACTTTAAGATATTTCAAACAATGCGCGATAGTACATGAGTTAGATAGTTTCTTATGAAGCTGCGTCCAGAATTTAAGCGTTGTAGGGCTGCTCTCCTGAACCATAGCCCAACTCCTTCAATGAATTCGGTTATTAATGATCTATCAGCTAAGGAACAACGACTACAAGTCCTCTCTCCGGAACCATCTGACCTGGCACTCATTGTATCCACCTCTACCTCATATCATGGTTCCACTCATATAGATGTAACAAAATGGGACATGTCGTCGCTTAGAGCAAAGATTGGTGCAGTTACTGTCGACGGACCGGTCATGGTATTCAGGACTGCTGTTCACGTGCCTATGTATCCTCATTCAGCCATGAATGTAGTGGTTGAAGTTGTGGCCGTGGTCGTGCTCTTTCTGCTACTTCTGTGACCGGTTCTTCTGAGCCTTCTGTTGGTGATACTGTATCTACTATTTCTGCTGAAGGTCTTTCCTCACCTTTGACTCTTACAATGATCCAGTAGATCATGCAGGCCCTTTTTGCAACCGGTATGTTAGGTATATCCTCATCTTCTCCATGGTTCTTCGATTCGGGTGCTTCCAATCATATGATTGGTTACATATCACATCTTCGTGACATCAGTCCCTACACTGAAAATCAGGCTATTTCTACTGCGGATGAGACTAAACTACCCATTCAGTCCATTGGTTCATTGACTTTCTCTCCTTCTGTCCATCGCCAGTTTACCCTTCCTGATGTGTTTCATGTCCCTAAACTCTCCTTAAATTTAATTTATGTTGGTCAACTTACATCCAATAACTACTTAGTCATATTTCTTCCAAATTGTTGTTTTGTGCAAAATCTGACAACGGGAAAGGTACTTGGGAAGGGTAGGCGGCATGGATGTCTGTACGTGCTGGACTTTGACCCATCCGTCACTCTAGCTTGTTGTTTCTTCTCTCCATATTCCTCGGATATTTGCTCGGCAAATAAAATGTGAAAACTTTGGCACTTTCACCTAGGTCATCCACATTCTGATCGTTTGATTAAGTTATTTTCTTCTGGCATGTTAGGGAATAATTCTCTTAATAAAAGTAATTTAGATTAGTTTTCTTACTGTTGCCTTTCAAAAAGTAAGTGTATTCCTTTTTCTTTAAGTATTACGAAATCGTCATTTATGTTTGAGCTAGTGCATACGGATGTCTGGGGCCCTTCACCAATTATGTCACTCTCTGGACTACGATACTATGTTATATTCATTGATGATTTCACACCTTACACCTAGATTTACTTTCTGCACTCTAAATCACAGGTTTTTAAAAAATTCAAGATATTTCACTCTATGATGGACACTCAATTTCAAGTAAAAATTCAAACTTTCCGCTCTGACTCAGGGGGAGAGTATCTCTTCCCAAATTTTCGTGCATATCTTCAGTGTCATGGGATTATTGACCAAACCACATGTTCTGATATTCCCCAATAGAATGGGGTGGCTAAATGCAAAAATCTCCATATTGTTGAAACTGCCAATACCCTGATGACAGCTATGAGTGTTCCTTGTTCCTTCTCAGCGGAAGCTATGATGCATTCAGTCTATTTGATTAACTGGATGCCAACCATAATTCTGAATGGTAAATCTCCCTACTTTGTTCTCACTTGTTCACTTCTTACATATTTCACATTTCGTGTTTTTGGTTGTGTATATTATATTCATCTGGCATCACGTGAACGAAACTAGACAGGCCACATGCCCTGTATAGCTAATTTCTATAAATAAATGATGTATAGCTAATTGACATAGAAAGATGATTCTGTATTTAACATTTACCTTGTATTGACGTTGTAAAGCTCTATATATTCAACCCTTTAGGGTTGTCTCAAATACACAGAAAATCAAAGGGGAATTGTTTTCTCTTAGCCTGCATCGTTTGCTCTTTGCTTTCAGAGAAAACAAATCAGATTGAGGGTTGTGTTGAAGAAGTAGATAGGGGAAGGTGATCGCTACCAACATATCTCTCCACCTTTAAAGGTGGCTCATTGGTCATGGCTTGTATTTTGCCGCTCGCGGTTGCATCGTGCAATTTCTTTCTTCAAGCGGCATGCTTCCAGGTGCTTACGGAACACCTCCAGCCGTTCGAACTTCTTCTTCTTGTTGCAGTTAGGGCATTTCTTGTAATTGATCACAACGTGATGTTTCATCTCATCCTCGTTCTTTTGTTTCTTGGAATGCATTTTCAAATATCGAGGTTTTGAGGAATATAGGGTTTGAGGGATTTAGATGGATCGGGCGTGGATGAGAATCGAAGTTGGGTCTGGCTTGTGGACGCGGTTTGGCCAGTGACGTTGCTAGTAGCAAGGTGGATAGTGGTCAGTTCTGTGGGCCCTACCATGATGTGTGTAGCTTGTTGTTTGTTGCTTCTCGATCTAGTCTTTCTATCGAGTTATTAGTGGACATTCTTTTAACAAGTACCACACTTCTTACATATGACACTATGGTGCCCCTCCTAAGGTGATAGAGATTTGACATAGCTGGTGGGCAGGAAGAAGGTGCTCACTATAAATAACCTTTAAAAGAGGGAAATGACAATCCTAAACATATGTGCACTGTGAATGCTGGATGCAGAATTGATAGATCATCTCTTCATTCACACCCTTTCTCTAAAGGAGTGTGAGTGCTTGTTCTCGAAGCTTTCAAGTTTTCATGGGTTATGTCAAATTTTGTCAAAGGCCTTTTCCAAGCATGGCATGGGAGGGGGAGAGAATAAGGGAATGAACCTTTAGCTAGATTTTGGGCTTTGTAGGGACTAGGAAGAGGAAAAATTGGTGTTTCCGAAATAAGAAAGGTTCGGTGCAAGATCTCTTTTGTATGTCTCATCCTTGTAATTGTATTTTTCACCCTTTAAGGATTTCTGAAAGAGACGTATTAGTTATCGAACTTGATCCCTAGAGTCTTTTGACCGTTGATGTTCAAAACGGGATCAATCCAATCATTAGATCAATGAAGATCAATAGATACAATGAAATTCATTAGGTGTGGCCCACCCGAGTTTTGAATTTGCCCGATCTCTGGACAGGAGCCCTAACTGAACCTGTCGCACCTTGTGATCAGGGTGGATTTATAAAGTATTGTGGGGCCCACACCTATGGTGGGTGTGCTCCAATGTGTAGTGCACCCACTATGTATCATACCTGCTAGACCGGTCAACCAAGGCTGACCTGACAAATGCCAAAAAAGAGAATTTTCTCTCTCGATGTTCCTGCCGCGGGTGTTTCAAATGAACGTTGTCCCTCTGATCATGTTATGGCCCACCTCTGTTGTCCACCTTGGAAATTTGAACCGTCCATCAAGTGTGGCCCTCAGTTCCAGCCAAAACCTCAACAGAATCATCCGCCATTGCCCACATACGAGCGCACGATGTCGGACAAAAAAAGGCAAGCGTGCGAGTGAAAGTGTGCTTCCTACCCCTCCAAAACCAAGCCACTGTCACCAATGCGAGCCATCTTACGCTGATCCAAATCGCCCATCTGATTTAGACAGTGGGCTCAGCCAAAACCCAACTGATCTCACGGTTTTTCCTATACGTGTGGGCACACAATTCTTAGCCCAAATTAGAGTTGTGCACGGCAATTTCCAAAAATGGAAATCGATTTCATCTTGCCAAGTTGGCAATCCGCGTGAGCCCTCTTCCCTCAATCTCAACCATCCTTCAAGCATCATCCCTACCCTACATTCAGTGCCAGAAAAGGGTAGACACTCTGCTGACGAAGGAAAAATGGTCGGGTGCTTTCCTCCTTGGGCATGTGAGTTGGTGCAATCTGGACTGTCCCTGGGACTTCGTGCGGCCATCCTAGACGTTTGATTTAAGGCTGCAATGGCTCAAGTTGTCTGTCTTGAGAAGGCCCCCCTCCACACGAGAAAAAGGGCCGTGGCGGAATTTCTCGCGAGTCATTGCACTCGGGTGAAATACGATGAAATTAGTGGACCGCACAGTGATCAGGGGACCCATCCGGTCCATTCATATGGTTCGGATCCAAAACGCCCATTCAGTGGTCCATGGTGGTAGGAGACCACCCTACTCAACGGATTGACACCATGCAAAAGGGAGAGTTGTGATGCATCCACCATATCTGGATCATTTCGGTGTGAAATAACAACCGCTGGATGTGGTCCTACAGCCAACCCCAGGCCTATAAAAGAGGCCCTGATATCTCAGGATTTTCACCAAGAATTCAGGAGAGGAAAGAGGGGGTGAGAGAGAGGGCATCATGCCACACTGCACCAGCCGACTCAGTCGACTGCTTCGAGTCGACACAGTCGACCCGAACCAAGCTGAAAGGGGTGGGACGGGGTGGTCCATTAGCCTTGGTTTTGGGAAATTTAGGAAGAAAAGAGAGAAGAGAAAGAGAGAGAGGAGAGAGTGCAGGCGTTGACACTACACGCGCTGAGAGTCGACTCGAGTCGAGCTGACTCGGAGCGAGCTGGGGGCCTTATGCTAGAAACGGAAAGGAGAGAGAGGGAGAGAAAAGAGGAGAGAAAGAAGGAAGGACGGCTCAGGCTGTGGTGTCGCATTGCACCAAGGCGGCCAGCCCTCCTGATCAGACTAGGTCATGCAAACCCGGGGAGCTCTGTAGGAGGGAAAGAAAGGAAGGGAGTCGAGCTTGGGTTGGGACGCACCACTGAGTGGTTCAACTCAGGCCAGGCAGGTGTAAGACTCGATACCCCAGAAATCTGGTTTGTACACTAGATAACCATTGGTTGTAGGTCCATTGGCCCCGAGAATATTTTGACTTGATCATAATGTTGTTCTATTATCGAGCCGCAAGCCGTATTTCAACCCGGTGTCCGAATGTTAAGATACGGACTTAAAATTAAACAATATGAGAAATGATCATTATGTCCTTATTTTAGGTGGGGCTCCTCCAACATCGAGTTTTCAAATCCGTTAGGTCGGAGAGCCTAACCGTTGTGGTCGTAGTCAAGTTACGGAGTTACTGGCGAAAACAGCATGTCAATATGACACTCGGATTGTAAGTTACGCATCGATATGTACATGTATAGTTTAATAAAATAACTCAAATGACCTCGGGTTTTTTATTAAATCCTTAGAATACTTTTTGTCAAATCACTTACATAACATTTTGTTTATTGCTACTATAGTTTAAACTTCTCAAAATTTTCCTAAACCATCCCATAAACTTTTTTTTTAGCTAAAAGCCACTTTAGACCCTTTTTAAGCCCATAAATAGACAAAACCCACTTTCACACATTTTATTTCCAGCACTCTAGCTCTAGTTGGGGAAAAGAAGAAGAAGAAGAGGAAAAGAAGAAGAAAAAGAAAGAGAAGCCGAGGTTGAGATCCAATCCTCTGCTCATTATTGGTGAGTGCATGATTAGGAGCACTTATATATGTAAGTTAAGCTTTCCTTCAAAACCCTATCGCTGGATTTTCTGGTTCAAGGTTAGGTTTTCGCTAGATTTTCTATTTTCTGATTCGGTTTTCGCTGGATTTTCAGTTAGGGTTAGAAGATTGCTGAACTTGCTATTTTAAGGTAAAATGAGTGCTAGATTTTCTGTTTGAGGGTTCGGTTCTTGTTGGAATTGTTGTTTAATGGTTAGGTTATTGCTGGAATTACTGTATTAGGGTTAGGTTATCGCTGAAATTGCTGTATTAGGGTTAGGTTATCGCTGGTATTGCTAGATTTATTTATGGAATTGTTGTATTAGGGTTAGGTTATCGCTGAATTTCATTTAGGGTCAGATTCTTGCTGGATTTATTGTTGGAATTGTTGTATTAGGGTTAGGTTATCGTTGCATTTTCAGTTAGGGTTCAATTAGTACTGGAATTTCTGTATTAATGTTAGAATATTGTTGGATTTTCGTTTGGGTTATGTTCTCACTGGATTTATGTTAGAATATTGTTGAATTTTTGTTTGGGTTATGTTCTCACTGGATTTAGGTTAGAATATTGCTGGATTTTCGTTTGGGTTATATTCTCGTTGGATTTTTCTGAAGGTTATTGCTGTTTAATTAGTGAGATTATTAATGGAAGGTTGGATGATAGAGATAAGTTAGTTTTGTTTAAATTCATACGAAATATCCTTCATCCTTTTAATGTCGTTACTTCTTGAGAAAGAGCATGCTTGAGTTTTATAGCAGAATAAATCCCGGATTGGAGTTAGATTGGCTAAGTCATGTGCATATCATATGCATGATTCCTAGTTATTGTATCATTGTAAGCTTGAGAGTGAATGATTCATCTCATGATATGGTGATCATAGTGGATTGTGGTGCGACACACAATGTGTCTATGATGAGTATGTAAACCGTCTAGATACATGATGTGTTACATGAGATCCTTATGAGGAACTTAAATGTGGAACTTAAATGTATGAGGAGACCACATGAGGGAGGTCGTCCTATGCTTGCCTTGAAAACCATGATATATTGTGCTTGTATGTGGGCTTATGCATATGAACATACTTTGTTATAACTTGAGTTGGACACCACACCGGAAATGTGTAATTTGACAGGACATGATTAGAGGGACTGTAGGTGAAAGTTCCTAAACCCCGATTGGTACTATTGGGAGTGACCAATGCTTAGACCGGGTGGAAGAACAGAGCGCTGAAATGCTGAAATATCAAAGTAGGCAGTGACTCCCACCGACGTGTGTCGATTGGTTGAGAGGTTTGACCTGACCTGCTTATGGGCAAGCAAAGATAGGTTGTGTGTGACGAGCTTGTAAACTGTCCGCTATCGTTTTGCCAGGCGACTTATGACTTCTCACTGTTAGGCAGATAGTAAGGTTCAACACAAGTGGGTTAGACTAGTTCGGCCCGTGAACTATGTAGTCCCACCTCTGTAGTTGACCACGGTGAAAAAGTCTATACAAGTGGGTAGAAGTCCCACCTCTGTTTTAGACTTTGGTGATCCAATTGGAAAATATGGAAAGTTGTGGAAATGTTGAAAGCGTGTGTATGTTACAAGTGGGTAGAAGTCCCACCTCTGTATATAAAAATGATTTGGAAGCCTGTGCATTCATGTGCATTAAATGAGCATGACATGAAACATGCATTTTCACGGCACACACGCACTCACTGGGCTTAGTAGCTCAAGCTTTCCTTTCTATTTTTTTTAGGTGAGAGTAGGGAGCTGCAGGAGTAGAGGCTACAGACTCCAGTTGTCCTTTTTGCTTTATACACACTTTTTACTTTGTACATATCAGTGTGTATATTTTTTTTTGTAATACCCTGCATATGTACATCAGGTATAGTAAATATGACGTGATTTATATTTTGGTTTTGCCCTGAGGTGCTCAGTTGTACACAGTAATATATATTGCATATGATGAAATTTTGAGAAATGCAACATGTTTGTTGGTTTTACTTTCAGAAATCCTCCTTGTGGAGCCCCGCTTATGGGACTTAGTATGTGCTACTTGAAAGTCCCAAGAATCGGAGTTCTACGGAGGCTGTCAACCAAAATCTAGTGTTTAGTAATCATGGATTACCAACACTAGATTTAGGGTCGTGACAGCAGGGGTGCAACCAACAAAAAGAAGAGTAAAGAAGGGCAAGGAGGAGGCTCGTTGTTACATGAGCAAAACTGCTGAGTCAGCTCGACTCGTCACAACAACAGCTGCAACAGCAACGTAATATTGCCCCACCTCAACTCAGTTAAGACCAACTCGGCAACTTGCAAAACTCAAGTAGTCTTAAATATAAACCCAACTTGAGCATCACTATTATAGTACCAAGAGTTGCTGTCAGGATGACTCGACTCACTTAGTCGACTCATCACGACCACTGCTGCAACCCCTAGGTTGTTCTTGCACCTTAGACCCAAATCGAGTGAGTTCGGCTCAACAACCTAGCTAAGCCGGACTCGATAAGTAGCCAAACTTTTGAGTTACCTCAGCTCCAGCATTGGCAACACTGTTGCTCATCCCTAGCTCGATAACTTTGGTGAGACAACAAAGGTAGGCTAACGGCTCGAGCTAAGTCAACCCGAATCAGCTCGGATAAGCCCCTTAATCGGGCTCATGATCAAGGTTGGGTTCATCTAAACCATCTAGTAATTGGGTCAAGCAACTTCTACTCCATAAACTTGTGGCTAAGTCTCACTTCAATTTAGAATAGAAAGTTGTTAGTTTCGACCATCCTTAGAATATTAAACTACATGCTAGTGGCGATTGTTAACCAAGGATAAGATAACTCTTTAACCCTTCAAAAGGAATCAGTTGAGACTTAAGCCTGATTAGCCCTAATTTATTT
The DNA here is from genome assembly GCA_030180095.1 of Magnolia changhungtana. Lineage (NCBI taxonomy): Eukaryota > Viridiplantae > Streptophyta > Magnoliopsida > Magnoliales > Magnoliaceae > Magnolia > Magnolia changhungtana. The sequence continues at coordinate 4,114,975 of JASAUF010000579.1, forward strand.
GAATGATAGGTGATCAAATTTGCCAAACTTAAGTACCTTTGGAACCAGAAGTACCCCTCTAGAGGTGATGACTACTTCCCCTTAAGCTTTCCATTTCCAAATTACTCTTAAGGAATAGTATTATTTTGAAGTACAATTGTTATCTTATAACTCATGATCACTTACACTAGTTATCGAATCTTAAGGAATGGCTTACGTTTGAACTACAACTGATAGCTTGTAAACTAGGTTCACATGCAATAGTCATTAAATCTTACATGTTAGTTTCCGTTTAAATTCCAATTGATAGTTTTTGCCTTTGATTTATGATTTCTTGTAGTAGTTATGGATTTTATTATCAACACGTATCTTGCAATTGTCGTTTGAAGGTCGACTCGAATTGAGCCCTTGAGCAGAATGTCAAGACCACCTCGGTTTATTCCAGGCACTATTGATTTATTCTTTAGAGTTGTAAAAAATCACTGTTAGGATAGCATCTATGGTCCTTAAGTCACCAAAACACACAATCTTTACCACTGACTATAGGAAAATGGATGTTATATTCCATTCCTTTTACAATTTTCATGGAGGAGACGAAAGTCCACCAACCCACAATTTGCATTATATCTTCCAAATTTCTATCTTCACCCATTACATCTTTGAAAGTTCCAGTCTAAAAACATGAATTGGAGTTCCAAGAAAATTGGTGAATACCATTAATAACTTCCCTCTCAATTCTACTACCAAATAAATTTCCCACTTACATACATGCACAAATCGAAATTACCAGAATTTCAGCACCTCGGGCTTGGCAAGAATGGTCCGAGTGATAAACTTCAGATCAAAGATCATCATTCTTCCATCATGTCCCAATATGTAGAAAATCTCATCTTAGAAAATTGGATTTGATGGAAATAAATTTATCAGTAAGCAGTGTAAGGGATAAATCTACAAAATCTAGTGTTTCAGTTTTTCAAATCCAGAAATTTGATCTTCACATCGATAAAGGGATTGAAAAGGAATACAGATCGGTGGCCTCTAAACATGATGACACAACTATCCTTGGAGAAACAAAGTGTTGAAGAGCTCTAGGATATTGGTGGAATAAGTCTCATCATATACGAGATCCAACAAGAAGTTATACATGCTGCCATCTTTTCGGGAAAAAAACATAATCCATGGCAAGTGGTTTCCAGGCAATGGCAAGGTAAGGTTAGTAACTGACAAGAGTTGGTGATTTCTGACCAGACTTGCAGAGCGATTGATTGCCAACTTCTACAAACGGAGGTCAGATGAACAAAATCCGCTTATGCAATGTTATAGACTCTAGAATACCTGTTAGAAGGTTAGACAAAGGGCTATATTCAATGATGTCCATCCTTCAGCTCTAGTCAATTCAAAAATGCCGCCTTTTTCACCTTGGTTGGTTGTTTCTTGTTGCATCTCTTTGAAGTCCTTTTGTGTCTTTTTTTTTCCCCTCATCCTTTCTTCTGCTCCTTTGTTCCCTCTTGCTTTTCAATCTCTTCATGGAGTTTAAACCGTATAAGGGACATCGTAACATGATAGCCGGTAACAAATAACTTATGAAATTACATTTAGGGCTTGTTTGGATTATTGATTACCATAGTAATGTAATAGAAAAGTACAATGATTATACATTCATTTACTGTCTCTTGAAAGCATTTACATTTGAGGACTGTTGTGTTTGGTTTATCGGGGTAAAATTATAATTATGACACTTTTAAATTCATCAAACCCATAAACAAAATGCCTATTTAGATTCGAGATTTCCACGATAATTCATCAAATCCACAACAAATTCTTTTACCCATCTCCAAAAAACATTTGAATTTGATTGACAATAGCCACATTTGGTATGGCACTGGCAAAATCATAATGATGACACTTCTCCTTCACATTACTTGGCAATCCCCAATCCAAACAGGCCCTTGAGATAAATGAGAAAGCTCCTCTCAACAACTTTGAGCATCGTCTATTTTAGTTGCTAAAAAAATAATTCCATTTGAGTTCATCAAGCCAGCAAAGGAATTGGATGTCACATGATTGCACAAAATATGCAGTTTAAATTTCTAGCAAGTGGAGCACATGAATTGATAATACAAATCATTGGAATATTGCATTGCATGATGGATAGACCACACCCCAAAGATCTCCTACATTGAATGATGTAGGTAACTTTTGTTTAAAGTTGAATGTGGACCATTGCTGCATTTCTCCTAGCCGTTGATTTGTAGACCATAAATTGAAAGGATAAAGACGTCATCTTGAGGAAATTTTAGAAGTACCATCTATGGTGTAATTGAAACAATGGGACATGATATGATTCCTTGGCCAAAGGTCAACATTAAAAACTATCCAACCTTTACTTAGTTGTACTTTGATTTAGTGGCCACCTGATGAGTTCATTGGCTTTACGTGTAGGGGTGTGGGAAGAGCTTATCCCCCCACCAATCCATGTTTTCCCAAACAGTTAGGATTGTCAATGGGCTGCATTAGGGCCAGGCCCAACTTTGTCTAAGCCTTCCCTCACATCTTTCAACCTCATCCCAAACCTGGCCCGGGCCCGTGCTGTGGAAAGGAAGTGAATGGGAGGTTTTTTTTTTTACAGTAAGATCTACTCCGTTGATGTTATTAAGAGGTGAGTTTCTTCCTCAATAGCATATTCTTCCATGAGGTTGGCATTTAAAGGGATCACGATTGCAAAGATTGTTCAGAAGTCAAGGACACTACAAGAAAACAAGCTTTTAATTTCAATTCAAAATAGTGGCTAAAAAGTTAAAAACCAAGGCTAAAGCCTTAATACTCGGTTTTGCCTCAGTTATTCAAATTGGTACTGCTCTCATGGTTAAGGACTTTAGCATTGGTTTTGACAACCAAGGTTAAAAAGCCTTTCAGCCTTAGTTCTCCAACCTAGTGAGTAGGACAGACTACAAGAAACACCACTTTTAGCGACAAACATTTTCGTCGCTAAAAGTCAATTTCGCAGCTAAAAATATTTAGCAACGAAAATTTTCGTCGCTAAATTCGTCGCAAAAAAGACCTATGTACAAGGCTTTTATTAGGGAAAAATTCAAATCTTCGCTAAATGAAAGCTTTTTAGCGACGAAAAGTTTCGTCAGTAAAAAATTTTTCCTAGACCTTTAGTAGCAAAAACGTTCGCTGCCAAAAAACTTCAAGACTTTTAAAAGCGAAAAGTTTTGCCACCAAAAAAACTGCCAGGACTTTTAGCAGCGAAAATTTTCGCTGCCAAAAAATATCCAGGACTTTTAGCAGTGAAAACTTTCACCGCTAAAAAACTGCCAAGACTTTTAGCAGCGAAAATTTTTGCCGCCAAAAAATATCTAGGACTTTTAGCAGCAAAAAATTTGGCCGCCAAAAAAACCGCCAAGACGTTTAGCAGTGAAAATTTTTGCCGCCAAAAAATATCTAGGACTTTTTAGCAGCGAAAATTTTCGACGCAAAAAAAACCGTCACGACTTTTAGCAGCGAAAAGTTGCGAAAAAATATCCAGGACTTTTTAGCAGCGAAACTTTTCGCTGCAAAACAAATTTACATGACTTTTAGCAGCGAAAAGTTTCACTGCAAAAACTATTTTCCAAAATATGCAAGACTCTTTAGCAGCAAAAATTAAGTTTTTAGCAGCGAAAATTTTCACCGCCAAAAGAATTTCCAAGAATTTTTAGCATAAAAAAGTTTTGCCGTAAAAAAATTTCCAAGACTTTTAGTAGCGAAATTTTTCGTCGCAAAAAAAATTTCCAAGAATTTTTAGCACCGAAAACTTTCGCTGCCCAAAAATCTCTAAGACTTTTAGCAGCGAAAAGTTTCGCCGCCAAAAAAATTTCCAAGATTAGAAAAAAATCATTCCACTTTTAGCGACGAAAATTTTCGTTGCTAAAAGTCTTTTTTTTTTTTTTCAATATACAGCCCAAAATTCCACACAAAATTCCTGATATACACCTGTTAACAATATATTTCATCATATTCATCATAATATACACCTGTTATATAATATATTTCATCATATTCACATTCACATTCACATCCAACTAAACCCAAACCCAAACCCAAACATAAACTACATTCATTCAAACACATTCATTCACACATTAATACATATAAACTTAACATAATAAATAAATATACAAAAAAATCACAAAGATGAAGGTGGAGGTGGTGGAGCATCGGTGGATAAGCGTGCAGCGAAAGCCTCTAACATCTGCATCATCCTTCGCTCATGGTCCACCCGCATCTCCTCCATCCTCCTCTCCTCGCTCCTCCCTCTCGCCGCCGATGATCCTCCATCCTCCTCTCCTGCTCCTCCCTCTGCCTCGCCAGCTGATCCTCCATCTTCCTCTCCTTCTCCTCCCTCTGCCTCGCCAGCTCCTCCATCATCTTCCTCTCCTGCTCCTCCCTCTGTTTGTCCAGCTGATCTTTGATGTCATCGACGACGACCCATAGCTGCTGAACCTCTCTCTCTACGGTATTAGCTCGGCATGCAGCGCTCTCGCCAACGACGATGGATCGGCTGGAGGTAGCTCTAGCGGGTGCCATAAGCTTGACACCATGGCCAAACCCACGCACATATCCAGAACGGGTGCCAAGCACCTGACTCAGGATCTCTGGCTCACTCCGCTGAGTACCATCAGGAGTGGGTTGACTGCGTAGGGTGTTCATCTCCTCCTGTAATAAAAACATATGAATTTTCATAATAAATGACATGATTATAATTTAATACAATTAAATTATACAATGTAAGGATTTTTACCAAAATCTCGCTAGCTCTGGGATGTACCCAAGATCCCGTCATTTGCCAACAGTGAGTCCCTTTGTAGAAGTCTACTGGTTCGGGCTCCTGGCCAGTGACGGAATCTCGCTGCGCAATCGAAAGGACGATATAGTTAATATAAATGCATGGAAAGAATATATAAACGTAATAAGTACCAGTACTTTCTTACCATATCGTGACGAAGTCGTACAAATGACTTTGAACCAGCTACATGGTTCACTTCTAACTTTCCTTTATTGTCAGAATTTATTTTGCTCTTTTTCTGAATACATTATTCATAATACATTGTATTAATTATGAAATTAATTATTACGCTAAGATATCGTAAATATGTAAATATTACCTAAAAAGAATCAGACGAAAACCTATCACAGAGTATCCGTCAGTCCCCATCGGTCACATGCAGCGATGCGGACTGTACGACCTCCTCATGACTCACGCACCGCTTGTACTGCCGGTGTAACCTAGTGCGGAAATCCTTGAACCGCTCCTTCATCATGTCATCGACGGCATGGGAGATGTGCGAAACACTCAAATCAAAGTTAAATTTATCCTGCAGTTTCGTAAATAATAGATTAAGACAATAAACTTATTAAGAAAATAACTTAACCGTAAATGAACATTTATAAAATAAATTTTAATTGACTAAAATTTACCTGAAGGCGCTGACGGATGAGCTACCGAACATCATCTGTCACGTCTCTCCAACGGGGGGTGGTGGGGGGAATCAGAGATCGGCATAATACACTGACCTCTGACGTAAACGACATGACATTGTTCCCAACAGGTCTAATGCAGTCCTGTGGGAACTCTACCGTCACCTTACTCTCACGCGTAAGTCGCTCTAAAAGTAACCCACGCGTGGGTCCATGTCCTCGTCGGCTGGTCAACGACGCTGTTGCAACAGAATTATGTAAGTCTAAACATAAACAGAAATCATTAAAAGAAATATATGTCTAAACTTACATACAGTGCCTGGTGTATGCGCGACTGAGAGATCAGACGCCTGTGATGCAATATGCGATGGCGATGCTGGCTCCGTCGCATCACGGGTAGAAGGGGTAGATCTAGTGTGCGAACGACGTACTCTCCCACCTGGTGCCATCACTGAATATGTGCGAACTACGAAATTTAAACAATGTCAATACTAGTGGAATATACTAAAACATTATACAAGTAGTGTTGATGGTATAATGCATTTATGCTTATGCTCAAAGAGATGAATAGAATATGATTAGACCATTACACTATAATGCAATCATAATATAATAAAACTGTAAACTTTAATCTATAACCATTGGAAATTTCATTACACATTGTCATTGTATATTAAATATACATATTTATTGTAATACGAAATAACTATGAGGTAAACTATCCGAAGTACTCCCTGTGTAAGTTATCATATGCTTCAGAAGTGTATGTTATCCTGTGTGAAGCATTGGACATTTTTATAGCCAACATGACAGTCATAATAAGAGAAATTTGATCTATCGGGACTCCGTTCAGATGTGCAAGTGACAGAGTCGCATCTTCCATATCTCGTTTCCCACGGTTATATATCTCCATCAGCTTCGGAATTTTTTTGAGATTATATAATCTTTCATCTGAGTCATCGTCGATATATTCCACTCTACACTCATCGACCAGACCGAGTATCTCTATGGCCCTACCAGAAGAAGATAGGACCGAAACGTCTATCTGCAACAGCTGATGAAGTACGTTGCGTGCTTTTGCTATGCTCCGATTTGAGGATGACATGATCAGAAATTGTCTCAACTGTAAATGTGAATTATAAATAAGTCAATAAAAGGAATTAATCATGACTTGTAATTTTCACATATACATGGAATACATAAATTATTTAAATTGAAAAATGACATGTAAATCATATGTACATTCAATAATCGTCGTTTATATCACTATCGCTAAGGGCTATTTCTTCTTTACCATCACTATCGCTGATTAGTATTTCCTCCTCATATTTAACGTTGTCATCAATGAAACCTGTATCATCTCTAACAATGTCTTGTATTAATGAGGCATCAACATGATCAGGTGGCACATCATCTCTGTCTAATTGCACCACATTAATATCAATACTTAAATCAATCCCTGTATCCCTAGATGGCATCTTTTCTTGATATGCTTGTTCAACCCTAGACGTGTCATTTCCTCCGTCCTCGTTATCTTCAACTTCTGGTACGGGAACGTCAAATACATTCCTGGGCTTTATTTTTTGCACCACGTGCCAAGAGCCGCCTAACTTAGTGTTAGCGAGGTAAAATACTTGTTCAGCCTGACTGGTGAGGACAAATGGGTCGTCCTTAAACCACTTTCGAGATAAATTTACACTCGTAAAGTAGTTGTCAGTCTGTATTCCCAACTTCTTATTTCCAATGTCCCACCAATCACATCTAAATAAGTACACCCACTTTCTCGTACAATAATCAACTCAATAATATCAGTTAAAATGCCATAAAAGTCAATTTTATCCTCCTCATTTGTTCCTTTTACAACTACCCCACTATTTTACGTGGTCCTGTACTTGTCACGTTCTTCAGTGTGGAACCGAATTCCATTTACAATATAACCTGTATATCTAAATACACGTCTATCAGGGCCACACGCCAGTCAGTATAGTGCATCAGACACATCTGCAGAGTTGCTTGTGCGCAACGTCTTTATCTTTTATCATGTACAAAATATAATTGTTTAGTGATTTTCTTAGGTTGAAATAATGTGCAATACGACGGAAATTCTAAGTGTGGTGAGATACAATGTGAAATCTTACACGTTCGGCGAACCATTCTGGAAACTGATCCTGACGCATCCGGTCATAATTTATGGAGAATTTGGACTTCATCTCGTCTATGTGTTCACTACACATAAATGGCACGTCGTCAGCAAGAAACATTAAGATCATCGTATGTAGGAATTACAATAATCGAGGGAAGACTTACTCCAAGTACGACTCTATTTCTTCACAATTGTGCAACACATACCATCGCGCCTTTGCTAGATCCCCAAGGTCCATATCCTAAAACGTCGGGGATCCTAAAAGACGAACGTTTTGTGCAAATATAGATATGAGTCCTTGTTCATTCTCCTGCCCTTCATCGGCATTCCGATCTTCTCGATCGAATCTAGTCTCTATGTCACGAAGATACATGTAGCAAAATGTAAGGCACTCATTATCAATGTACGCTTTAGCTATCGACCCCTCCAGTCGTGCCTTATTCCTCACAAATTGTTTGAGTGTGTGAAGGTATTTGTACACAAAACCACTGTGTTATACGTATGAAAACATGGATATATGCAGTTTATGGAATGAATAAAAATTTCAACAGGTTCTACCACTTTTCGATCGGATACATCCAACGATATTGTACTGGGCCTGCAAGCTTTGCCTCGTGTGGTAAATGAATCGCTAGGTGTACCATGACATCGAAAAATGCAGGTGGAAATATTCTTTCAAGTTTACAAAGGATTATGGCAATGTCCCTCTCTAGTCTTTTAATAACATCCACATTCAACGATTTTGAACACAAATCCTTAAAGAATATCCCCAGCTCAATCAGCGTCGCACTGATATCCTTGCTCAGGAATCCATGAATCACAACCGGTAGTAGGTGTTGCAGAAGGACGTGACAATCATGACTTTTCATTCCTGTTACCTTATAATCCGTAATGTTTACGCGCCGAGATATGTTTGATGCATACCCATCGGGAAACTTCACCGATCTCAACCATTCACATAAACGCTTTCTCTCTAGTTTGGTCAACGTGTAGCAGGCTATTGGTATAGTATACGAATTTTCATGTGGTTGCAAGTGCAACTCTTTCCTTAAACCCATTTCTTGTAGATCCAATCGAGCCTTGAAACTGCCTTTTGTTTTCTTTTCTATGTTCATCACTATTCCGAAGACATTGTCACATATATTTTTCTCAATATGCATGACATCCAAGTTGTGTCGCAATTTCAAATCACTCCAATAGGGTAACTCAAAAAAGATGCTTTTCTTCCTCCAGTTATAGTCTAATAATGTACGTTTCCTCTTCTTCAAGTGCGATGCCTTACCAAATCTAATTTCTCCAATGTTACTCAGTTGTTACATCACATCTTCTCCAGATAGCTCTTTCGGGGGTGGCCTATGATCTTGTTTGCCATCAAAGATCATCGTCTTCCTGCGCCAACTATGATCGCTCGGAAGGAAGCGACGATGGCCCATATAACACGTTTTTCTACTATGCTTCAATGACAATGAACAAGTCTCAATACCACATGTAGGACAAGCCTACTTGCCCTTCGTGCTCCACCCAAACAAATTTCCATATGCGGGAAAGTCATTTATTGTCCACAAGACCGCTGCATGCAATCGAAATGTCTGTCCTGCAAATGTGTCATACGTGTGTACACCTTGACTCCACAACTCGTTTAACTCATCTACTAACGGTCGCAAGTATACATCAATGTCATTCCCAGGTGACCTGGGTCCAGGAATAAGAAATGACATCATGAAAAATGACTCATTCATACACAACCAAGGAGGTAAATTGTAGGGCATAAGTACCACTGGCCACATACTGTACGAGCTACTTATATTAGCAAATGGATTAAAACCATCACTTGCAAGACCTAGTTGAACATTGCGAGAATCCTCTGCAAACCAGTTATGTTGCTTGTCAAAATTTTACCAAGCTTCAGAGTCCGCAGGGTGCCTCAGTGTACTATCATCATGAATGCATTTCTCCTTATGCCACCACATATCTTCAGCCATCTTACAAGATATAAACAATCTTTACAATCTTGGTTTCAATATGAAGTACCTTAACACCTTTCGCGGGATGTTCTTATCCCTGGCTTTGCCATACTTCTGCCTAGACTCTCCACATTCTTGACACTCTCCAGCATCCTTATGCTCTTTTCGATATAATAAACAATCATTTATACATACATGTATGAGTTCATATCTAAGGCCCAAGTCTTGTATCAAGGATTTTACCTTGTAATGAGACTTAGGCAATGTCTCACCGTCCGGCAATGCTTCTTTCAACAACTCTAGCAATATATTGAACGATTTGTTACTCCAACGATTTATTGTCTTCAAATGAAGTAACTTTGTAAGAAAATTCAACTTGGAGAACTTCTTACACCCCGGATAAAGTGGACGTTGCACATCCCTCAACAACCTACTAAACTTTTCTAATTCGACATCACCCATTGGAGGAATATCTTGTCTACTACTTATCGCTGCAAAATCAGTATCCGCAGCTGTTCCCCTAAACACATCTGATGTTTTATTTAAACCAACACGATTTAAATGATATTTAAACTCGCAAGTATATGAATCAGATGCAGATACGGTACGTATTATGAGATCATTCCCATGAGGACTGGTTGTCACAATTCAAATCTATGATTCTTCTTAACTAATCCAATGAATAATAAACTAAACTACTAAGCACAATTTTAGGAAAAATAATTAAGAACAGGGAAGAAAATTCAATCAGAGAGAAAGCACTAGGACTTTCGAATCCACCCCTAATTATCCTAACCCTTGTTTTGTCTATTGATTCACCTTGATCTAAATTGATACCACTTATTAGAGAAAGCATAATCTGTGTCCTAAATCGGGCATACAGACTGTCTAATTCCTTTAAGCAATGCCACGAACAACATATCTCATGTCCTTGGTCGAGTACATGGAATGTACATTCATTAAAGCACCCTGTTTCTTCCTCTATAGGAAACCTGTTCTTGATCAGACCCAAGCACCTGTAATAAGCATCCAAACAACATCCATCTATATACTTTGATCAAGTTCATAGATGGAGAAGTATGGAATTTAAACCAATCAAGCCCACTTAGAGAAATAAACAAATTAATTAATATTCAAAGTAAATCACCCAATACAAGAACTAATCAAATTAGGGGTTTCATCTCAGCCCTAGCTGAGAGATTAGTGACCCATAAAATCCATAAAAATATTAAATAAAATTTATAAAAATAAAACACCAAACCAATCGATCTCTCTCTCTTCCTCCTTCTCTTTCTTCTCTTTCTTCTCTCCCTGGCTCTGGATCTTGAATTCCCTAATTCTCCATCCTTTCCCATGTCCAAAACTTCCCTTTTATAGCTGCTGGATGGCTGGAATCGGTGGCAGAGTCGTAGAAGGACTCGGAGAATAAATTTTCGCAGCCGTGATCGGTGGGCCTCACAGAGGTGTTTTCTGGAAAATCCACCCCATCCATTGGATTCAGGACAAAAGTTCAGTCAAGAATGAGTGGTTTTGAAGGTCCATTAACGTGGCCCACAGAAGAAATCTCAAAAAGATCAGATTTGAACGTCGCCGGGTAGCCCTTTTGTGGACTCTGTATCACGCACGTGTGTACCCATGAGAATGGAATATCAGCATGGTTTTGTAGTATTCATAGCCCTCTACAAGATGGATGGATCAGATCTTCCGGAAGGTTGACGAGCGGGGCCCACAATCATCCGCAAAAGCGTACAGCGTCGTGCGTTACGCGGACGCGAACAGCGACTGCCGTGGCAATTGTGGGGCCCAGTTTGATAATTTTTTCAATAATCCACTCCATCCATTGCATGGAGGAGGAAAGAACGGTTAGGAATGCTCAATTTCGAGTTGAATTTGTGGTGGCCCACAGAGTTTTGAACTCACCGTCCAACTTGTGTGCGGCTGAGATCTACACATGTCCCTGTGCATGGACCAAAATTCCACCTAGGTAAGGATTCCTCCTACCCCATAGATGTAATGGATGGTCCAGATCATCCGTACAGGTGACGAGTGGGGTCCACAACTGCCGCAAAAATCGGCCAGCGGCGTCCGTCCGTGAGGTGTTGCAGAAACGGCAACTGCCATTTTAGAAGCAGTCGCGGGTCAGCGCTGCTGACCCGTTTTACTCGGTTCGGTGCTCGGCGGTAGAGTGGTGTACATTATACACACTCTTATACATGTGGGTTCCACGGTGATTTTCAGAGAAATCCAATCCATCCATTCATTTTCTCTTCTCAAGTAAGACGTTGAATCCGAAGTTGAAGCACATTCAGATATCAGGTGGGCCCAGAATCAATGGTTTATGGGTTGATTTGTCAGTTGAGGCACTTTCATAGTGATCCGAGGGCTGAAATTTGAAACGTACGGTTAGTTTATGGCCCTCATCCCATGTATGAAGTTTTGAACTGATCGGATGGCGGAAACCATGTGATCTTGCATTCTGGACCCTTTTCGGGCCCCTTCGACTTGCTTTCCTCAAATCTCAGGCATGTAAAACCTTCACTATTGGTTTTCTGGAGTCCATCCCGTTCTCTGGTAATTTCGGAGCGTCAAATCCATGCTTTTAATATCATTTTGCTATACACGCTCCTAATTTCCTCCTGTAACAAAAATACAATTAAAATCCGATGTTAGGCCTTATTATGTACATAAAATAGGGCAATAATCAGGGTCTGATATGCAATATTTGACCCTGATCACAACCCCCAACCAGCATTTTGCTAGTCCCGAGCAAAACATGCGAAAAATAATTTCAGAAATAAAGACAATTCCTGTAAATTCAAGTGACAAGTGAACAGATAGCTGAGATGTGAAAATTCTAAGATTCATGATTGGTGTGTGGAATTTTTCTCTTAGAATCAAGCTTACAGTAAACTTCATAATCAAGTTCAAAATATTAATCCATCAATTAGAACCATTCTAAACATTGAGTTCCACGAGTGTAAAGTATAATCTCGACTTACAATCAGTAAGAGATCCAATTGTCAATTTCATGATATCATTAGTAATTCATGACAACCAAGCTTGAAACCAACACTTGTCTCATAGATTAACTTTGCGTTTTACCAGCCTTTGATTTTCTTTATGAGCAGTAACACAAATGAGGGGAATCAAATTCTCACCTATAGGGAGCAAACCTATGGCGAAAACTTGTCACCTAACTCCTTTTTTTTTTTTCATATGTCAACTATGGAGAATCAAATCTACACCTATAGGGAGCAAACCTATGGTGAAGATTTAGCCTTTTAATTCTTCTTTTTACCAAGTTAATCATTCAGTTATCGAACCAACACTTAATGTGTAAGCGAGATGTGATATGTGAAATCATGGCTCAATCAATGTTTACAACTTCTAATCATGAATTAACAATTCAAAATTGACTGTGAAATCCAGCAGATGGCCGAATCCAAGAGTCATAAATTACCCATCACGTATCTTATAATGTTAAAATCACAACTATACTTCAAAATCACCTTGAATTCAATAGAAATTCCAGAAAAAATTTTAAAATTTTCACAATTTTTGCTCAAGACCAAGAAAATACTGATTAGGTGACCTAATCTCCCACCCCCAACCTAAAATCTACATTGTTCTCAACGTAAAAGAAATAAGCAAATAATGCACATGGGACAACAAGAATAAAAGAGGAGTGAGGGAAAGATAATACCTGGACGGAGAGTCAAGAGGCTTTCTCAAAAAAAATAAAATGTAAAAGCGAGTTAGCACAAGAGAGAGATCAACAGAAGCAGAAAGAAAAATAAAAGAAGATCCTACCTATACCACTTTCGCAGGTGCTCTCGATTGCATTTAGCGCATGCAACAAGCCTTTAAACCCCTAAGTTACCCCTAGTGGACGAGTTGTAGTCTCGTGAGGGTTTGCAGTAATGTTACCCACAAACATTGATGGAACTAATTAGAAAAATGAAAATAATCAAACAAAAGGCTGGGTTGCCTCCCAGGAGCGCTAAGTTTAACGTCTTCAGCCAGACAAGAACGGACCATAAATGAGCTAATCATAATAACCAAGGTCCGCCAAAGAAATTACCTCAATACTTTGATTAACCGATCCCAGACAAGTGATGTGAGTTCCCATGAGCTGTGCTATCTGCAAGGAGGTAACTGACACTGTCGTCAAATAATTTAATGACTTCTGCTCGAACGACTTCTTCCATGTTGGGATCACGCTTCCTTTGCATTTCACACGACATTTCCACAACATAATTCGTACATACAGTGGGGCATACTCCCTGTATTTCCACTATCTTCCTTTCAATTGATGCCTTATATGTTCTAAGAAAATTAACCAGCCTGCTCGCCTTTGTCTTCTCAGAGTTACAAACTGTGCTGTCAGGAGGCGTCTCAGAGGGATGAAGAGGTTCCACTTTCGCTCTCCATTTTTCAGTCTCCAATATATGAGTAGAGTCGAGCAATGCATTGACTTCGTGGATGGGACTATCAATGTCAAAATCCATGCCAGATTGTGCTAAGCAGGTCTCAAGTGGATCTTCAAAAGATTTACGGAAGGAGTCCTGCACTAGACTCTCGATCGTGTCCACTTCAGATATGTCATCCAAATCTGCGGATTGTTGTCCTACATTAAAAACATTGAGTTTAATATTCATGTTACCAAAAGACAATTTCATAACTCCATTCCGGCAATTGATAATAGCATTAGATGTGGCCAAAAATGGACGACCCAAAATGACTGGGATCTGACTATGAAGATTCTGGACAGGCTGAGTATCTATAACTATGAAATCCACTGGAAAATAGAATTTATCAACCTGGATTAACACATCTTCAATAACACCCTGGGGCACCTTGACAGATCTATCAGCTAGTTGTAATGTTACTTTAGTCGGTTTCAACTCACCAAGTCCTAACTGTTCATAAACCGAATATGGTAACAAATTGACACTCGCCCCTAAATCGAGTAATGCCTTCCCGATCTTATGATCTCCTATGCCACAAGAAATGGTGGGAGCTCCTGGATCCCTAAATTTCGGAGGTGTGTTATGTTAAATCATGGAGCTGAGCTGCTCTGCAAGGAAGACTTTCTTATGAACATTCTGCTTATGCTTTTGAGTGCATAAATCTTTCAAAAACTTAGCGTAAGCAGGGACTTGTTTGATAGCGTCAAGCAACGGGATGTTGACTTGCACTTTTTGAAACACATCCAAGATTTCATCAAAGTTATTTCTTTTCTTTATTGGTGCCAGACGTTGAGGAAAGGGTGCTTTGGGCACGTAAGGTGGCACATTAGTGGTTCTTGGAGAGTCAGAGAGCTTTTGAACTTTGGATGCATTGGTGTGACTCTCTGCTTCATCTTGATCTTCTGTTTTAGAATTTGATTCATCCCCAGGCATCTCTATTTTGTTATCAATCTGCTTGCCTGACCTAAGGGTAGTGATCGATTTGGCCTATTCATGATATTGCCCTTGGTTAGAATTAGACCCAATCTCATACTGTCCCTTTGGATTAGCCTCAGGTTGGCTAGGGAACTTGCCCTTCTATCTCTCATTCAATGTGGCAGCTAGTTGATCCATTTGTATTTTCAGCTTAGCAATGGATTGTGCATTTGCATGTAAGCTTTGCTGGTTAGCCAGTAAGGTTTGTTGGGTGTCTTTTTGGAATTGGAGAGAACTCTGCATAAAAAGATGAAGTGTATCCTCAAGAGATGGTTTCCTTGATTGTGTAGGCAGTTGTTGATATTGCGAAAACTGTTGAAGTTGTTGACTGCCAACTTGAAGGTGCGGTTGCATGGGAGGATTTTCAGATGGTCCTCCTTGATGTGGTCCTTTTGCCCAAGAAAAATTTGGATGTCTAGCCCACCCTGGGTTGTACGTGTTCGAGTAAGGATCATTCCCAGGTTTTTGAAAAGTGTTCATAGCATGAACTTGTTCAGAGAGAAGTTCTGGGGATGCTGCCCCATATGGACAAGACTGGGCAGGATTAGAACATGTGGCACATGCCTCCACTTGAGTTATTTGTGGAGGTCCATTATTTAATACCAGAGCATCAACTTTCTTTGTCAGGTTATTAAGCTTGGCACACAGCTCTGGCACGACTCCTATCTCATATATACCACCTCTCTTTTGTGGTTGGGGACTTCTGTCACCTCTATTTGAATAGTCTCATTGCTGGGAATTTTCGCACAAGGTTTCAAAGAAGTTTCATGCTTCGACTTCACTTTTGGTCATGAATGACCCTCCACTGGTGGCATCAACCATACGACTGGGGTGTCAGACCGTCATAGAAGTATTGAACTTGTTGACACTTCTCAAAACCATGGTGAGGACATTTAAGAAGCAAGTCCTTCCATCCTTCCCAACATTCATGAAAGTGCTCGCCCTCTTTTTGTGTGAAGTTAGTAATTTCTCTTCGGAGGGCATTGGTTTTGTGAACGGGGAAGAACTTGTTTAAGAACTTCTTAGACAGTTGGTCCCATGTAGTGATAGATCCAACTTCTAGAGAATTCAACCATGCTTTCGCCTTATCCTTCAAGGAAAAAGGAAACAGGCGTAGGCGGATCGAATCGTCTGAGAAGTTTTGAAACTTAAAAGTGGAACAAATGTCTAGGAATTCTTTCACATGATGATATGGGTCCTCCTTGTCCAATCCATAAAAGGATGGCAACAATTGTATAACTCCAGGTTTCAGTTCAAAGTATGCTGCCGTAGTGGTTGGCAACACTATGCATGAAGGCGCATTAAATTGGACAGGAGTTGAATAATCTTTGAGAGCCTTAACTTCAGTCTCATTCGCCATTTCAACAGAATTGTTTCTCAATCTTTTACGAAGTGTTCTTTCTATTTCAGGATCAAACGGCGCTAGTTCTATATTCAGAGATCTACGTCTTAGCATAAACTATGTTATTGCAATGGAAGAGAAAAAAAAAAACTAAACTAAGAAGCAACCTAAGAGAAATAAAACTAGACCTAGAACTATGAGATTTTAAAACAAGTTAAAACTATGTAAGTAAGAATGGGAAGAAAGAACCCGGAAAAGGAGATGAATGATGTCAGAAAATTTAAGATGTTCCTCCTCACTTAGTAGCTTCCTTCCTCAATTCCTGTAAACAAAAAAAAAAAAAACCAAATTAGGTTTCCTAAAATAATGATAGAAAAATCCTAAGCAACGGTTAATTTCTAAAAATAAAATAAAAACTTTAACCTAAGTTAGTAAAATCCTAAGACTATGAATTATGATAAGAGAGAATCCTAAATTCAATTTGGAATGAAACAGTCCCCGGCAATGGCGCCAAAAACTTGATGTTTTATTTAAACCAACACGATTTAAATGATATTTAAACTCGCAAGTATATGAATCAGATGCAGATACGGTACGTATTACGAGATCGTTCCCATGAGGACTGGTTGTCACAATTCAAATCTATGATTCTTCTTAACTAATCCAATGAATAATAAACTAAACTACTAAGCACAATTTTAGGAAAAACAATTAAGAACAGGGAAGAAAATTCAATCAGAGAGAAAGCACTAGGACTTTCGAATCCACCCCTAATTATCCTAACCCTTGTTTTGTCTGTTGATTCACCTTGATCTAAATTGATACCACTTATTAGAGAAAGCACAATCTGTGTCCTAAATCGGGCATACAGACTGTCTAATTCCTTTAAGCAATGCCATGAACAACATATCCCATGTCCTTGGTCGGGTACATGGAATGTACATTCATTAAAGCACCCTGTTTCTTCCTCTATAGGAAACCTGTTCTTGATCAGACCCAAGCACCTGTAATAAGCATCCAAACAACATCCATCTATATACTTTGATCAAGTTCATAGATGGAGAAGTATGGAATTTAAACCAATCAAGCCCACTTAGAGAAATAAACAAATTAATTAATATTCAAAGTAAATCACCCAATACAAGAACTAATCAAATTAGGGGTTTCATCTCAGCCCTAGCTGAGAGATTAGTGACCCATGAAATCCATAAAAAATATTAAATAAAATTTATAAAAATAAAACACCAAACCAATCGATCTCTCTCTCTCTTCCTCCTTCTCTTTCTTCTCTTTCTTCTCTCCCTGGCTCTGGATCTCGAATTCCCTAGTTCTCCATCCTTTTCCACGTCCAAAACTCCCCTTTTATAGCTGCTGGATGGCTGGAATCGGTGGCAGAGTCGTAGAAGGACTCGGAGAACAAATTTTCGCAGCCGTGATCGGTGGGCCCCACAGAGGTGTTTTCTGGAAAATCCACCCCATCCATTGGATTCAGGACGAAATTTCAGTCAAGAATGAGTGGTTTTGAAGGTCCATTAATGTGGCCCACAGAAGAAATCTCAAAAAGATCAGATTTGAACGTCGCCGGGTAGCCCTTTTGTGGCCTCTGTATCACGCACGTGTGTATGCATGAGAATGGAATATCAGCATGGTTTTGTAGTATTCATGGCCCTCTACAAGATGGATGGATCAGATCTTCCGGAAGGTTGACGAGCGGGGCCCACAATCATCCGCAAAAGCGTACAGCGTCGTGCGTTACGCGGACGCGAACAGCGACTGCCGTGGCAATGGTGGGGCCCAGTTTGATAATTTTTTCAATAATCCACTTCGTCCATTGCATGGAGGAGGAAAAAACGGTTAGGAATGCCCAATTTCGAGTTGAATTTGTGGTGGCCCACAGAGTTTTGAACTCACCGTCCAACTTGTGTGCAGCTGAGATCTACACATGTCCCTGTGCATGGACCAAAATTCCACCTAGGTAAGGATTCCGCCTACCCCATATATGTAATGGATGGTCCAGATCATCCGTACAGGTGACGAGTGGGGTCCACAACTGCCGCAAAAATTGGCCAGCGGCGTCCGTCCGTGAGGCGTTGCGAAAGCAATCGCCGTTTTTAGAAAGCGATCGGCTTGGTCGGGCCGCCTGACCCGTTTTACTCGGTTCGGTGCTCGGCGGTAGAGTGTTGTACATTATACACTCTTATATATGTGGGTTCCACGGTGATTTTCTGAGAAATCCAATCCATCCATTCATTTTCTCTTCTCAAGTAAGACGTTGAATCCGAAGTTGAAGCACATTCAGATATCAGGTGGGCCCAGAATCAATGGTTTATGGGTTAATTTTTCAGTTGGGACACTTTCATAGTGATCCGAGGGCTGAAATTTGAAATGTACGGTTAATTTATGGCCCTCATCCCATGTATGAAGTTTTGAACTGATCGGATGGCGGAAACCATGTGATCTTGCATTTTGGACCCTTTTCGGGCCCCTTTGACTTGCTTTCCTCAAATCTCAGACATGTAAAATCTTCACTATTGATTTTCTGGAGTCCATCCCGTGCTCTGGTAATTTCAGAGCGTCAAATCCATGCTTTTAATATCATTTTGCTATACACGCTCCTAATTTCCTCATGTAACAAAAATACAATTAAAATCCGATGTTAAGCCTTATTATGTACATAAAATAGGGCAATAATCGGGGTCTAATATGCAATATTTGACCCTGATCAACATCCCCTATGATATCTTACATTTTGTCAACGTCTTCATCCTCGTCATCCGGCACAATTGGATCAGCAATGACTTCATTGGGCTCAACTCTATGGGTCATATCTTCACCATGATAGATCCACCAAGTGTAACCCTGGTCAATCCCAACTATGAACAAATTGTCCTCTACTTTGTCTAAAGTCTTAAATATCATGTTCTTGCATTTTCGACATGGACACCTAATCCTATTCCTTGAATCTGCCCGATTTCGCGTAAATTCCATGAACTCTTCAACCCTTTATTTATACTCTGGGCCAAACCTGTTCTTAGCTCGCATCAAACTCTTATCCATATTTACAATGAAAAGACTAAAGTTAGTTTATGGAAATAGCTTTAAGATTATGCTAAGTTATAGGTTTAGGTTATATTATATGTTTAGGATTTGATAATAGGTATAGTTTAGGTTATAACTTTAGGTTATAGGTTTAGGTTTAGGGAATTAAGTTTAGATTAAGGTTACAAGTTTAGGTTAAGGTTGTAAGTATGGGTTATAAGTTAAGGTTAAGGTATATGTTTAGGTTATAAGTGTAGGTTATAGGTTTAGGGAAAGGTTAGGTTCAGGTTATAGGTTTTGGGATTTGAGAATAGTTTTAGGTTTTAAGTATAGGTTTAGGTTATAAGTGTAGGTTATAGGTTTAGGAAAGGTTAGGTTCAAAGTTATAGGTTTTGGGATTTGAGAATAGTTTTAGGTTTTAAGTATAGGTTTAGGTTGGATTATAGGTTAAGGTTTAAGGATTTGTGTTTAGGTTATAGGTTATGGGTTATAGGGTTAGGTTAGGGTTTAAAAGATACGAGTTTAGGTTTTAGGAATCAATTTTAGGTTTAGGTTATAGGTTTAGGTTTAGAGATTTAGGTTCGGGTTCGAGTATGGGATCGAGTTTAGGTTTAGTTTAGGGTTCGAGTTTAGGTTTAGGTTATACGGTATAGGTTTAGGGAATTGAGAATTGATTTAGGTTTAGGTTTAGGGAATTAGGTTCGGGTTCGGGATCGTGTTTAGATTTGGGTTTTCAAGTTTAAGCTTAGGTTAAGGTTAGGGATTTGAGATTAGGATTAGGTGTAGGTTTAGGTTTAGGGATTCAAGAATACATTTGGGTTTTAGGTTTAGGTTTAGGTCTTAGGTTATAGGTTAAGGTTTAGGATTTAGGCTTAGGTGAATGGTAGGTAATAGGTTATAAGTTTAGGTTATAGGTAATAGGTTTTGGTTTAGGTTAAGGTTATAGGTTTAGGTTAAGGTTTAGGTTTAGGTTAAGGTTAAGGTTTATGTTTAGGTTATAAGCTATAGGTTTAAGGAATTGAGAATTGGTTAAGGTTTAGGTTTAGGGAATCGGGTTCTCTGCACGGGTTCGGTTTAGGCTTGGGTTTTCATGTTTACATATAGGTTTAGGTTAGGGAGTTGAGATTGGGATTAGGTGTAGGTTTAGGTTTAGGGATTTAAGAATAGGTTAATGTTTAGGTATAGGAAATCGGGTTGGGGTTCGGGATCGGGTATAGGCTTGGGTTTTCATGTTTAGGCCTAGGTTTAGGTTAGGGAGTTGAGATTGGGATTTGGTGTAGGTTTAGGTTTAGGGAATTGAGAATAAGTTAATGTTTAGGGTTAGGAAATCGGGTTGGGGTTCGGGATCGGGTTTAGGCTTGGGTTTTCATGTTTAGGCTTAGGTTAGGGAGTTAAGATTGGGATTAGGTGTAGGTTTAGGTTTAGGGATTTGAGAATAGGTTTAGGTTTAGGTTTAGGTTTAGGTTTAGGTTTAGGTTTAGGTTATAGGTTTTGGTTATGGTTTTAGGTTTAGGTTATAGCTATAAGTTTAGGTTATAGGTTAAGGTTATAGGTTTAGGTTAGGTTTAGGTTTAGGTTATAGGTTATATCTTTGGGAATTGAGAATAGGCTTAAGAAATTGGGTTGGGGTTCGGGATCAGGTTTAGGCTTGGGTTTTCATGTTTAGGCTTAGGTTTATGGAAGATCATTGGATAGTGTATATGCAAAAAAGCAACAGAAGTGGTTAATCTTTTAATTATTCAATGTCCAACTACTATTCATTGTAGGGACTGCCTGATGAATAGTCTTCAAGATTGGTTTTCATTCATAAAAAAAAAATAGATGCCTACCTTGTTTGTAAATGTATTTGCTCGATATTGATGGAGCAGACCCGAATGTGCGTCGGAGCTATCCGGAAGAGCGGGGGTCCCTGGAAGGTGGGAACCGCTGTTATGACCATGATGAAGTTGTCCATTTCCTATGGACAACATTAGAAGGGCTTGGCCATTTGGACAGGCCGTATTTATGTATTTGCTTGAGATTAATGGAGCATACCCGGATGTCCGTCGGAGCATCCGGATGAGCGGGGGTCCCTGGAAGGTGGGAACCGCTGTTATGACCATGATGAAGCTGTCCATTTCCTATGGACAACATTGGAAGGGCCTGACCATTTGGACAGGTCGTATTTATGTATTTGCTTGAGATTAATGGAGTAGACCCGGATGTGTGTCGGAGCTATCCGGATGAGCAGGGGTCCCTGGAAGGTGGGAACCGCTGTTATGACCATGATGAAGCTGTCCATTTCCTATAGACAACATTGGAAGGGCCTGGCCATTTGGACAGGTCGTATTTATGTATTTGGTCGAGATTAATAGAACAAACCCGAATGTGCGTCGAAGCTATCCGGATGAGCGGTGGTCCCTGGAAGGTGAGAACCGCTTTATGACCATGATGAAGCTATCCATTTCCTATGGACAGCATTGGAGGGGCCTAGTCATTTGGACAGGCCGTGTTTATATCTGTATTTGCAGGTACCACAACCCTAACCCTAAACCAAAACCTTTAACCTAAACCTTAACCTAAACCTTAACATAAATCTAAACCTAAACCTATACCTATAACCTAAACCTAAACTTATACCTATAACCTAAACCTATACTTATAACCTTAACCCAAAATTATAACCTTAACTTAAACCTATTCTCAAATCCCTAAACTTATACTTATAACCTAAACCTAAACAAAAACCTTAACCTATAACCTATACCTATAACCTAAACCTAAACTTACAACTTTAACCTAAACCTATACTTATAACCTAAACCTTTTCTCAAATCCCAAAACCTATACTTATAACCTAAACCTAAACCTTAACCTATAACCCAACCTAAACCTATACTTATAACCTAAACCTATTCTCTAATCCCAAAACCCATAACCTAAACCTAAACGTTATTCTAAACTTATAACCATAACCATAACCAAAACCTATAACCTAAACCCGAACCCAAGCCCGAACCCAAACCCGAATTTTTAAACTTTAACTCAAACCTAAACCTATGACTTTAATTCAAACCTAAACCTATAACCTAAACTTATAACCTTAACCTAAACCTAAAACCAAAACCAAAACCTATAACCTAAACCTAAAACCTAAGGGCCTGTTTGGACGGGTGGATTGGAAGGGATTGAATGATATTAAGGTGGATGGCATGGATTTCAAGGCAATGATGGTGTTGTCAGTGCATTGTCTTAAGATCCATGGGATTGCTATATCCCAGGATTGCTATATGGAGTCTGTTTGGCACGCCCGGCCAATCTCGGGATTAAACCTTCCCATCCCTTCCAATCCCTCGACCCAAACATGTCCCAGGAAAATTTGAATGGATTAGGGTGGAGCTGGATGGGATTTAAAGGTAGTGATGGTGTTGTCAGTGGATTGTCTTAAGATCCATGAGATTGCTATATCCCGAGATAAGATCACCCAGTCTGTTTGGCACGCCCGGCCAATCCCGGGATTTAACTTCCAATCCCTTCCAATACCATCCAATCCCTTCCAATCAGTCCGGCCAAATGGGCCCTAAATGTATTCTCAAAACCCTAAACCTAAACCTACACCTAATCCCAATCTCAACTCCTTAATCTAAACCTAAACCTAAACATGAAAACCCAAGCCTATACCCGATCCTGATTCCGAATTTGATTTCCTAAACCTAAAACCTAAATGTATTCTCAAATCTCCAAACCTAAACCTACACCTAATCCTAATCTCAACTCCCTAAAGAAAACCTAATCCTAAACTTGAAAACCCAAACCTAAACCGATCCCGAACCCGAACCCGATTTCCTAAACCTAGACCTTTACCTATTCTCAATTCACTAAAGCTATAACCTATAACCTAACTTAAACCTAAACCTATAACCAACACTTATAACCTAAACCTAAACCTAAAACCTTAACCTAAACTTAACTTATAATCCATAACATAAACCTAAACCTAAACCTAAACCTAAAACCTAAATGTATTCTCAAATCCCTAAACCTAAACCTACACCTAATCCCAATCTCAACTCCGTAACCTAAACTTAAACCTAAACTTGAAAACCCAAGCCTAAACCCGATCCCGAACCCAAACTTGATTTCCTAAAGCTAAACCTTAACCTGTTCTCAATTCCCGAAGCTATAACCTATAACCTATAACCTAAACCTAAACCTATAACCTTAACCTATAACCTTAACATAAACCAAAAACCTAAACCTTAACCTAAACCAAAACCTATAACCTTAACCTAAACCAAAACTCAGAACCTAAACCTAAACCTAAACTTATAACCTTAACCTAAACCTAAAACCAAAACTTAAACCTATAACCTAAACCTATAAACTAAAACTTAGAACTAAACCTAATCCTAAACCTATAACCTAAACTAAAAGCTATAGCCTTAACCTAAACAAAACCTATAACCGACACCTAAACTTATAACCTTAACATAAATCCAAAACTAAACCTTAACCAAAACCTATAACCTTAACCTAAACAAAACCTTAACTTATAACCTTAACCTAAACCTAAAACCAAAACCTAAACCTATAACCTAAACCTAAACCTAAACCTAAACCTAAAACCTAAACCAAAACCTATAACCTTAACCTAAAACAAAACCTATAACCAAAACTTATAACCTTGACCAAAACCTATAACCTAAACTTATAAGCTAAAACCTAAACCTAAACCTAAAACCTAAATGTATTCTCAAATCCCTAAACCTAAACATAATCCCAATCCCAATCTCAACTCCCCAACCTAAACCTAAACCTAAACTTCAAAACTCGATCCTGTACCCGAACCCGATTTCCTAAACCTAAACCTAAAACCAAAACCTAAACCTACACCAAATCCCAATCTCAATTCCCTAACTTAAACCTAAACCAAAACATGAAAACCCAAGCCTAAATCTAATCCCGAACAGGAACCCGATTTCCTAAACCTAAACCTTAACCTATTCTCAAATCCTTAAACCTAAACCTACACCAAATCCCCATCTCAACTCCTTAACCTAAACCTAAACCTAAACATGAAAACCCAAGCCTAAACCCAATCCAGAACTCGAACCCGATTTCCTTAACCTAAACCTTTACCTATTTTCAAATCTCTCAATCTAAACCTACACCAAATCCTAATCTCAACTCCCTAACCTAAACCTAAACCTGAACTTGAAAACCCAAACCCAAACCTAAACCCGATCCCGAACCCGAACCCAATTTCCTAAACCTAAACCTTAACCTATTCTCAATTCCCAAAGCTATAACCTATAACCTTAACCTATAACCTAAACCTAAAACCAAAACCAAAACCTATAACCTAAACCTATAAGCTAAAACCTAAACCTAAAACCTAAAACCTAAATGTATTCTTGTAACGACCTGAAAATTTCCGTACCTTGGGTCGAGTACCACCTCGACCAGAAAACACGTAGGATTAAATCCTTTAGAAATTTAACAAAGTTAACTAAGTACTAAACTCAATTAGCTATGAAATCCGTTAGGATCGCTTTAAATACGATCTGCAAGACCCAAAAGTTGCAGAATCATTGACGCTAGGTTACCCTAAAGTTTAGAATCAAACTCATTTCCCGTCTGCTTTCGGGGATGAAACGAAACTTCGTATTAGGTCTAGATCGCACATCGGGAGTCCGATTAACTCGAAGCTAAGGAACTAGGACCGCCCCACTGGACTTAACAATCATCTCAAAAATCGGCCTTATCCGACATTCCACGGCCATTCGTTTCGAATCGGAGCGAGGTAGTGTGAAAAACACTATTCACAAGCCGAAATAAATATCTGGAATAGTGATCCGGCATCGTTCGTTGTTGACGCGTCAATATTAAGCAACCCGACCGTCGAATCGAGACCAAATTACACCCTCGGATTAAGAAAAATTTCAGAACATTTACATGTACTTGAAATTTACGATCGATCGTGGCCCACCGACCGTCGAACCGAAAGTGGTCCGCCACGTGCGATCTGCGATCCGAATGAGTCAAAAACGTAATCCCACGTAGATCCATTGGTGGTGAGCTTAAGTCGACGTTTGGTTCAAAAGGGGCCACCGAACTTCCCTTTTGAATCTGGAAAAGCGGCGAGAAAAACCTATATAGGCAGTACCCTATGAACCTAAGTCTGTTTTCGTAATGTTTGAGGCTATAAAAGGGGCTTAGAGCAGCCCCTCTCACAGCCATACGAATTTTGGTGGAAACCCTAGAGAGAGAGAGAAAAGAGAGAGAAGGACTTGGAGATCGTTGCCGATCTTCCTCCACTTGCACTGGATTGCTACACGGCCTACACCGCCTTATTCTCGGCGTTTTCCCGGTGTTTTCCGCCTCATTTGAAGGTAAGAAAACCTAACCCTAGGTCTGATTTGATGTGGAATTGAGGTAGGGTGTATACCGACTAACCGATTCCGCTCTTTAGGCTAGAAATCGGCCGTAGACGGAAGATCCATCACCCTTGCTGATTTATTCCGTTTCCAAAGGCAAAGGTGAGGACTTTAAGTGTATAAGTTACGGTTTTCAACGCTTTCAATGTCAGGTAATGGTAGATTCATGATCTGCTTGCAATTGCACATGTACAAAGTGCTTTCCGTTTCCTGTTTTGATTAGCGGTGTGAAATATGGAATTTCACATATTCTCGGTATACGTAGAAATACCGTATACGTATTTTTTTTGGATAATTGCTTGACATGTTTATTTAATGTTTAATTATATAACATATGAATAAAATACTAGTTTGACGAAAGAGATCGCCAAAATATATGTTCCTTTGTAAATGTGCCGTATGTTGAAAATACGTATTGTAGAAATACCGTATATGTATTTCTTTTGGAATAATGTTTGACATATGTATTTAATGTATGATTATACAATACATGATTAAAATACTAGCTTGGCGAAAGGAATCGCCGAAACCTATGTTCCTTTGTAAACACTATGTATGTCGAAATTGGGTATACGTGAAAGTACCCTATACGTATAAAATTTGCTGATGTGTTTGCTATGTTTATTTGCTGTATGAATAGGATGTATATGTATAAAATACTAGCTCGGTAAAGGGACAACCCTAGTACACTCTTCTCTAGCATACGTCATGTATTTGACGTAGTGTATTCCAAGTGTTGGTGAAATCACTTGCAGTATAAGTGTTTAAGTGTTAGAACCTTAGTTAGGTGCCTTTGAGATGGGATTCTCCGCTACCTTAGAGTCACATATGACACTCTCCACGTGGTTGTTCACTCTAACCACTCACCTATGAACTCTAAGTAATTGTATCCCTATGTGTTTAGTGCTTTATAACATGTCTTACAACATGCTTTACAACATGCCTTATAACATGCTATACTTCATGCTTTATAATACATGCTCTACTTCATGCTTTACTTTATGCTCTACCACTGATTGAGTTTGGGACTATGCCTATAGTCCACACATTCGGTACACGGACTTACTTGTTGTGGCCGAGATTCATATCGCCACGATGGACGTGTCGCGAACCCGAGTCGTACTTCGGTTGGCGATAGTGGTTGGCCACACGGAGTGCTTTTGCGCTCCATATCGCTCAACTTGTGGTGCGCTCGAGCTAGTCGCTCGTCAGCAAACCGATATGTGTATATGTATGTTCACCATGTTTGGTCGCATCGCTTGAACCTAGGGTACCAAACTTACCAGCATGGCGATCCCGTTAACCATGGTACCTCGATCCGCTAAGACGCATGAGCCGGACATGGTGGTATGGGACACCGTGGTCGAGCCGTCGGCCCACGCCGGGGTCATGTGCTCCCCGTAGTGACCATTGCGCAACCAACCTCGTGAGCCGATTATGGTGGTATGGGACACTATATTCGAGCCGTCGATATTTACTGGCGAGAGCCGAGCACGGTGAGACCGTGCTCATGCCGACGGGTGACGAGTCCTCCGTAGTATCTTCGAGTACTCCAAGTGTCCGTGATTGGCGACGAGTCTTTCACAAGAACTAGAGTATGAGCCGAGCCAAGCACGGTGAGACCGTACTTGAGCCGACGGCTAGTGATTGAGCGTGCACGGTGAGATATGTACCGAGCCGACGGCCGCAATTGAGCCGCATACGGTGAGATCTGTATCCGCGCTGACGGGTGACGAGCCCTTTGCGATGCCTTCACTACGCTTCTCAAACCATAACATCGTATGAGATTAACTAGGATTGACGACCCTAGAATGGATCATGTTTGGGAATGATACAAGGGAGGTACCTTAGTTTCCCAATACCGCTTTGGTTGAAATGGATTAATAAAAACTTGGTAATCATGATCATCATGCACCGCATGTGCTTTGTAGATGTGGCGCACTAAGGGAGTAGCATTCGCGAACGTAAGATGATGTCGCTTGAGGGTGGTTTGGCAAGGGCATACAACATCATGTCATATCATTTTTGCACTTAACAAGAGTAATTAGAAATGTTTGATTTGTATTGCGTTATCATTCCTGCTTGATTGATTTGATAACATGTTAACCTATGCTTTATTGTTCCACCGAGTTAGCTACTCACTCCCACGTTACGGGACGTGTGTTTGCAACACCCACCGGACTACTGTCACAGTGTAGATGGCGCCTCTGTTCAGAGCCGGAGCTAGACTATGAGGAGGATCGGGAGGAGTTCTCCTTTATGCAAGATTGACTGACGGCTACGCTTAGGCCGGCTGCATCGCGGGATTTACAGGGCCTCTTTGAGGATTGTATTTTGATTTTTTGACTTAGAGACAATACATGTATATTGGTACTCAGTTAGTACTCATACTCTGGAGTTCACAAAATTTTGATACTTTACATATCTTGAATATAAAATTTTAGTCTTCCGCTTGCCTTTATACAATTGAACTGGAGTATGAATTACTGTTTTGGTATAATCTCATTCATGTTTATTGCGCTAACTCAGACAACATTTAACCATCATTGTGTATGTTGCATAAGTGATGCGTTGGAACTCGGGAGTTGAGTTCATACTCGACCCCCGATTTTCAGGGCGTTACAATTCTCAAATCCCTAAACCTAAACCTAATCCCAATCCCAATCTCAACTCCCCAACCTAAACCTAAACCTAAACCTAAACTTCAAAACCCGATCCCGTACCTGAACTTGATTTCCTAAACCTAAACCTAAAACCAAAACCTAAACCTACACCAAATCCCAATCTCAATTCCTTAACCTAAACCTAAACCAAAACATGAAAACCTAAGCCTAAACCCGATCCCGAACCCGAACCCGATTTCCTAAACCTAAACCTTAACCTTAACCTATTCTCAAATCCCTAAACCTAAACCTACACCAAACCCTAATCTCAACTCCCTAACCTAAACCTAAACCTCAACATGATAACCCAAGCCTAATCCCGATCCGAACCCGAACCCGATTTCCTAAACCTAAACCTTTACCTATTTTCAAATCCCTCAACCTAAAGCTACACCAAATCCTAATCTCAACTCCCTAACCTAAACCTAAACCTGAACTTGAAAACCCAAACCTAAACCCGATCCCGAACCCGAACCCAGTTTCCTAAACCTAAACCTTAACTATTCTCAATTCCCAAAGCTATAACCTATAACCTTAACCTATAACCTAAACCTAAAACCAAAACCAAAACCTATAACCTAAACCTATAACCTATAACCTAAACCTAAAACCTAAAACCTAAATGTATTCTCAAATCCATAAACCTAAACCTACACCAAATCCTAATCACAAATCCCTAACCTAAACTTGAAAACCCAAACCTAAACGATCCCGAACCCGAACCCGGTTTCTAAACCTAAACCTTAACCTATTCTCAATTCCTAAAGCTATAACCTATAACTTATAACCTAAACCTAAACCTAACCTAAACCTAAAACCTTAACCTATAACCTTAACCTAAACCTTAACCTAAACCAAAGCCTATAACCTTAACCTAAACCAAAACGTCAGAATCGAACCTTAACCTAAACTTATAACCATAACCTAAACCTAAAACCAAAACCTAAACCTATAACTTATAACCTAAACCTATAAACTAAAACCTAAACCTAAACCAAAACCTATAACCTCAACCTAAACAAAAACCTATAAACTAAAACCTAAACCTAAACCTATAACCTAAACCAAAACCTATAACCTCAACCTAAACAAAAACCTATAACCTAAACCTTAACCTATAACCTATAACCTAAACTTATAACTTTAACCTAAACCTAAAACCAAAACCTAAACCTATAACCTAAACCTAAACTTATAACCTAAACCTAAACCTATACCTAAACATTAACCTATTCTCAAATCCCTAAACCTAAGCCTACACCTAATCCTAATCTCAACTCCCTAACCTAAACCTATATGTAAACATGAAAACCCAAGCCTAAACCAGATTCCGAACCCGAACCCGATTCCCTAAACCTAAACCTTAACCAATTCTCAATTCCCTAAACCTATAGCTTATAACCTAAACGTAAACCTTAACCTTAACCTAAACCTAAAACTTAACCTAAACTTATAACCTTAACCTAAACCAAAACCTATTACCTATAACCTAAACTTATAACCTATAACCTAACAGTAACCTAAACCTTAACCTATAACCTAAAACCTAAACCTAAACCTAAACCTAAAACCTAAATGTATTCTCAAATTCCTAAACCTAAACCTACACCTAATCATAATCTCAACTCCCTAACCTTAACCTAAGCTTAAACTTGAAAACCCAAACCTAAACCCGATCCCGAACCTGAACATGATTCCCTAAACCTAAACCTAAACCAATTCTCAATTCCCTAAACCTATACCTTATAAGCTAAACATAAACCTGAACCTAAAACTAAACCCAATTCTCTAA
Organism: Magnolia changhungtana; assembly: GCA_030180095.1. Taxonomy (NCBI): domain Eukaryota; kingdom Viridiplantae; phylum Streptophyta; class Magnoliopsida; order Magnoliales; family Magnoliaceae; genus Magnolia; species Magnolia changhungtana. The sequence continues at coordinate 4,145,220 of JASAUF010000579.1, forward strand.
ACCTAAACCCAAACCAATTCTCAATTACCTCAACCTATACCTTATAACTTAAACCTAAACCCGAACCTTAAACTAAACCTAAACCTTAACCTAAACCAAAACCTATGACCTAAAACCTTAACCTATTACCTATAACCTAAACTTATAACCTATTACCCGCCATTCATCTAAACTTAAATCCTAAACCTTAACCTATAACCTAAGACCTAAGCCTAAAACCTAAATGTATTCTCAAATCCCTAAACCTAAACCTACACCTAATCCTAATCTCAACTCCCTAACTTAAACCTAAGCTTAACCTTGAAAACCTAAACCTAAACCCGATCCCGAACCCAAACCCGATTCCCTAAACCTAAACCCAAACCAATTCTCAATTCCCTAAACCTATACCTTATAACCTAAACCTAAACCTAAACCTAAACCCGAACCTAAACCTTAACCTAAACCTTAACCTTAACCTAAACCAAAACCTATGACCTAAAACCTTAACCTATTACCTATAACCTAAACTTATAACCTATTACCTACCATTCACCTAAACCTAAATCCTAAACCTTAACCTATAACCTAAGACCTAAACCTAAAACCTAAATGTATTCTCAAATCCATAAACCTAAAGCTACACCTAATCTTAATCTTAACTCCCTAACCTAAACATAAGCTTAAATTTGAAAACCCAAACCTAAACCCGAACCCGATTCCCTAAACCTAAACCCAAACTAATTCTCAATTCCCTAAACCTATACCTTATAACCTAAACCTAAACCTAAACCTAAAACTAAACCTAAACCTTAACCTAAACCCAAACCAATTCTCAATTCCCTAAACCTATACCTTATAACCTAAACCTAAACCTTATAACCTAAACCTAAACTCGAACCTAAACCTTAACCTTAACCTAAACCAAAACCTATGACCTAAAACCTTAACCTATTACCTATAACCTAAACTTATAACCTATTACCTACCATTCACCTAAACCTAAATCTTAAACCTTAACCTATAACCTAAGGACCTAAACCTAAAACCTAAATGTATTCTCAAATCCATAAACCTAAACCTACACCTAATCCTAATCTCAACTCCCTAACCTAAACCTAAGCTTAAACTTGAAAACCCAAACCTAAACCCGATCCCGAACCCGATTCCTAAACCTAAACCCAAACCAATTCTCAATCCCTAAACCTATACCTTATAACCTAAACCGAACTCGAACCTAAAACTAAACCTAAACCTTAACCTAAACCTATAACCTTAACCTCAACCAAAACCAATGACCTAAAACCTTGACCTATTACCTATAACCTAAACTTATAACCTATTATCTAACATTAACCTAAACCTAAAACCTAAACCTTAACCTAAACTTCAAAACCCGATCCCGAACCCGATTTCCTAAACCTAAACCTTAACCTATTCTCAAATCCCTAAACCTAAACCTACACCAAATCCCCATCTCAACACCCTAACCCAAACCTAAACCTAAACATGAAAACCCAAGCCTAAACCCGATCCCGAACCCAAACTCGATTTCCTAAACCTAAACCTTAACCTATTCTCAATTCCCGAAGCTATAACCTAAACCTAAACCTAAACCTAACCTAAACCTATAACCTTAACATAAACCCAAAACCTAAACCTTAACCTAAACCAAAACCTATAACCTTAACCTAAACCAAAACCTCGTAACCTAAACCTTTACCTAAACTTATAACCTTAACCTAAACCTAAAACCAAAACCTAAACTTATAACCTAAACCTATAAACTAAAACGTAAACCTAAACCTAAACCTAAACCTATAAACTAATCCAAAACCTATAACCTTAACCTAAACAAAAACCTATAACCTAAACCTTAACCTATAACCTATAACCTAAACTTATAACCTTAACCTAAACCTAAACCTAAAACCAAAACCTAAACCTATATGCTAAAACCTAAACCTAAACCTACACATAATCCCAATCTCAACTCCCTAACCTAAACCTAAACCTAAACATGAAAACCCAAGCCTAAACCCGATCCCGAACCCGAACCCGATTTCCTAAACCTAAACCTTAACCTTAACCTATTCTCAAATCCCTAAACCTAAACCTACACCAAATCCCAATCTCAACTCCCTAACCTAAACCTAAACCTAAACATGAAAACCCAAGCCTAAACCCGATCCGAACCGAACTCGATTTCCTAAACTTAAACCTTTACCTATTTTCAAATCCCTAAACCTAAACCTACACCAAATCCTAATCTCAACTCCCTAACCTAAACCTAAACCTAAACTTGAAAACCCAAACCTAAACCCGATCCCAAACCCGAACACGCTTCTAAACCAAAACCATAACCTATTCTCAATTCCCAAAGCTATAACCTATAACCTAAACCTATACCTAACCTTAACCTATAACCTAAACCAAAAACCAAAACAAAAACCAAAACCTATAACCTAAACCTATAAGCTAAAACCTAAACTTAAAACCTATAACTTAAATGTATTCTCAAATCCCTCAACCTAAATCTACATCAAATCCTAATCTCAACTCCCTAACCTAAACCTAAACCTAAACTTGAAAACTCAAACACGATCTCGAACCCGAACCCGGCTTCTAAACCTAAACCTTAACCTATTCTCAATTCCCAAAGCTATAACCCATAACTTAAACCTAAATCGAACCTAAACCTATAACCTTAACCAAAACCTAAAACCAAAACCTAAACCTATAACCTAAACTTATAACCTATAACTTAAACCTATAACCTATAACCTAAACTTATAACCTATAACCTAACAGTAACCTAAACCTAAAACCTAAAACCTAAACCTAAACCTAAAACCTAAACTTAAACCTAAACCTAAAACCTAAATGTATTCTCAAATCCCTAAACCTAAACCTACACCTAATCCTAATCTCAACTCCCTAACCTTAACCTAAGCTTAAACTTGAAACCCAAACCTAAACCCGATTTCCTAAACCCTAAACCCTAAACCTATTCTCAAATCCCAAAACCTATACTTATAACCTGAACCTAAACCTAAACCTAAACCTAAACCTGGAGGAGCTGGCGAGGCAGAGGGAGGAGCAGGAGAGGAGGATAGAGGATCAGCTCGCGAGGCAGAGAAGGATGGAGGAGGAGTTGGTGAGGCAGAGGGAGGAGCATGAGAGGAGGATGTAGGAGATGCGAGTGGAGCATGAGCAATGGATGACGAAGATGTTTCAGGCTTTCACTGCATGCTTACCCACCGATGCCCCACCACCTCCGCCTTCATCTTTGTGATTTTTTGTTTATTTGTTAATGTTAAATTTATATGTATTTATGAGTGAATGAATGTGATGCAGATAAGATTGTGTGTGTTTGGATGAATGTAGTTTATGTTTGGGTTTGGGTTTAGCTGGATGTGAATGTCAATATGATGAAATATAATATATAACGGGTGTATATTAGGATGAATATGATGAAATATATTGTTAATAGGTGTATATCAGGAATTTTGAGCTGTATATTAAAAAAAAAATAAAAAACTTTTAGCAAAGAAAATTTTCGTCGCTAAAAGTGGAACGATTTTTAGCAGCAAAAGTTTTTGCTGCTAAAAATTCTTGGAACATTTTTTGGCGGCGAAAATTTTCGCTGCGAAAAGTCCTAGATTTTTTTGGCAGCGATAATTTTCGCTGCTAAAATCTTGGAAATGTTTTTTTTGCAGCGAAAATTTTCATTGCTAAAGTCTTTGAAATTTTTTGGCGGCGAACAGTTTCGCAGCTAATAGTCTTGGAAAATTTGTTTTACCGCAAATATTTTCGCTGCTAAAATCTTTTGGAAAATATTTTTAGCAGTGAAAAATTTCGCTACTAAAAGTCTTGTATAGTATTTTTTAGCGACGAACATTTTCACCGCTAAAGGTTTATGTTGTTTAGGTTTAAATTAATGTGAATGTGAATGTGATGAAATGTGTATATCAGGATGAATATGATGGAATATATTGTTAACAGGAGTATATCAGGAATATTGTACATATTTTGAACTGGAATAATTTTTTTAAAAAAGAAAGTTTTGGCGACGAAACTTTTCGTCGCTAAAAGATATGTTAGTTTAGTTTTAGCAGTGAAAATTGTCGTTGCGAAAAGTCTTGTACACTATAAGAGTTTTAGCAGCGAAAATTTTTGCCGCTAAAATCTTGTACGTACAAGACTTTTAGCCGCGAAAAGTTTCGCCGCTAAAAGTTTAAGACAATGTTTAGAATATTTTGCGACGAAAGTTTTTGTCGCCAAAAGTCTCATACAGTATTTTTAGCGGCAAAAATTTTCGCAGCTAAAAGAAATTTATTCCACACCGAAGTAAAATGTGTGGAGCATTTAACGGCAAAAATTTTCGTCGCTAAAAGTCTAATGCACTAGTTTTAGCGACGAAAAGTTTCATCGCTAAAATCTCACTTTTAGCGACGAAAATATATTTCGTCGCTAAAAGTTACTTTTGGCGACGAAAATGCGTTTCGTTGCTAAAAGTTTCGTCGCTAAAAACCCTTTTTTTTGTAGTGACATGAATTTAAATGCGATATGCAAGATTTCAGGCTTAAATCATACTAATTCAAGAACAATCATACAAATTCCACATCCCACAGGAAAATCCAAACATTCAATTAAAAGGGAATCTATGCGGGTCCCGGCCTACACACGTTAGGTTGGATCGATCAATAAAAATTATGAACCAAACAATACTCAAAGGGAAATAGAAACCAATCACACATGCATAAGAATCAGTCCCTAATCCAAGGGATTCCCCAATCTCAATCCAAGGAACCTTAGGGTGAGAAAATTGGCAATAACTTAAGGAAAACGTAATCTAGGGCTAGGATTCATGAAAAACAGATATGAGACAATAAAAGAGGATAAAAAAATGAGCCAAAAGATGTTCCCGCGTATAGACAACGGGCCTGGGGCGCTCCCACGTGCGCAAGTACCTGGCCGCACGTGCGAGGGGGGTGTCGAATGCGGAAAAGCCCTCCTTGGCTCTGGTCTGCTAGGGGTGTGCTCCAAAACCTCATAATTTCAGGTCGATCCGAGCTACGGCTTGTGCGTGATGCTCTGCCGAAGTTTCAGCCCGCCTGCGGGCCGAAATCTGAAAACAGGTTGTAATGAAGAAAACTGATGCAACAAAGGATGAATTCGAAATACAGATGGTGGTGGAAGATGAAAAGAAAGAGATGATGGAAGATAGGGGTGAATCGGAATCGATGTGGCTTCGCACCACGGTAGTTAGCCCTTCAAAAAGGGAGGGCTTCACACCCACTTTTAAATTCTTCCACAACTCACGAAGAGAGCAGAAAAATAAAGCAGAATTTTTTTTATTAAACTTCAATGTATGCAAAAAGCTACAAGGTGTGCCCATTTATAAGAAAACCCTATACCCCAAAACTCATGCCATGTGTGCAACCTATTACTTGGCGATCAAGTAAACTAAAATAAAAATTAAATAAGGAAATCTAAAGCGTTCATGATGTTCTAAATAATAACAATAAGCAAAACCTAAAATATGAAATCAATCTGACTAGTGGGCCACGATCATGAGATCCCATGATGGGCTTTTCTTGACTATCGAGCCCAATCTTTTGAACCAAACTTCGTCTTCTAGGTAGGAGGCCCTCCCTGGACGTCATCATCAAGCCAGATCGATGGTGGGGCACTCCTACTCCGTGCGTACATGCTAGGTGGGGCGGCGTGTGTGCGCATGTGCGCGAGATGTCCCCATCAATTATCCTCGGCTATGAAGATTTCGCCACTGGCGAAATAAAACTCCTGAACTGCTCCGGGATGTCAAGATCAAGTCTCTGAAGCTCCTCTGCAGTGAATCACATGCTGTCTGAAGTTAGGCGTGACTTCCACTTGACCAAGTATTTCTGAAACCTACTGTTCGACGTTGAAACTATCTGATAGTCCAGGATATCATCTATTTCCTTTCTAGGTGTGTGAAGGTTAGGTATGGGAGGGAGAGACTGAGAAGAAATGTCAAGAAGAATAGGTATGGGAGGTAGAGGCTGGAAAAATGGGTTGGGATGGGTAGGTATAGGAGTAGAGGCTGGAAAAATGGGTCGGGACTAGTATGTATGGGACGTAAAGGCTGGAAAAATGGGTCGGGACGGGTAGGTATGGGACGTAGAGGATGAAAAATGGATTGGGACGGATAAGTATGGGACGTAGAGGCTGGAAAAATGGATCGGGACGGGTAGGTATGGGACATAGAGGCTGGAAAATGGGTCAAGAAGGGTAGGTATGGGAGGTAGAGGCTGGGAAGAAAGGTTAGGAAGAGTGGGTATGGGAGGTAGAGACTGAGAAAATGGGTCAGGAATGGGTCATGGTTCAAGGGATAAATATGGAGAATTAAGATGGGTGGGCAAAGGGTCGGACCAAGTATCAGTGGTCTCCTGAAAAGTAACTAGATCCTCCACATCGAATGTGAAACTAATTCTCATGGAAGGTGAAAGATCTATCTCATATATATTGAGACCATTTCGTTTTATAATTTTGAAGGGTCTAGCACTACATGCGTGTAATTTATGAACGACTCTCGGAGGGTACTGCTCGGGGCTGATGTGGACCGTCACGGAGTCCCTAATATTGAATCCTTTGAAACGTTTATTCTAGTCTACAGAAAATGTGCAATGTTCATTACTAGTCATGATCTTCTGCCTAATTTCTTGATGCCATGAATGAATATGATGCGCAAAAGACTCTGCAAACTCTGACAGCCTATGGGACAATGACATAAGACAAGATCAATAAGTTTCTTAGGTTTATAACTAGTAACAACTTCACGAGGACTTAGACTTATGGACCTATTGACAGAACTATTTAATGCAAACTCGACTGTAGGTATTATGGTGTCCCATATTCTGGTGTGCTCTATATCCCTCCTAGGGGGAGATTCATCCGGTAGATCATCAGGAAAGATATCACGTAACTCATCCATTACCGGAATGGCCTCAGTGAGTAACTCTAGACTAGCTTCTGGTGCACTCTCTCCAGCCACAAGGACGCAATGTTGTACCCCTCAAAATAGTGGTCTTGATGTCTCCCATGGAGTTGGTGCACGGGTGCACACCCATAATTGATTTCTTGACCAACTCCATTCATTGGTCTATCCTCCAGGCCACTTGCTTGAGATTGGACATCTACCCCAATGGTGGGGTTGGTCCTGGCGATGGTCTTTAGTCGGGTAATGCGTATATCAAGTTGTTCGCAGCATTGGTCCATTTCCAAGTGCTTAATCATAGACTCCAACTTCTGAGATATATCGTTTAGTGACTCTTGCAATTGTTCCATGTTTTAGTGTAGGGTGCCAACCAAAATTCAGCAATATAGTTGCCACAATATAAGATTATTTTTTTTTAAAAAAAGAAACAACCTAGTTTCAAAAAACGAAAAAGGAAAGTTTTTAAAAACAAATTAAGAAAGTTTCTAAAGAAACAAATTAGGAAAGCTTCTTAAAAAAAAAAATAGAAAAGTTTCTAAAAAAGAAAAAGGAAAGTAAACTAGTTTCTAAAAAAGAAAAAGGAAAGGAAATTAGTTTCTAAAAAAAACAGATTAAGAAACTTTCTAAACCTAGAAATAGAAAGACAAGTTAATTTCTAAAATAATTCAAATAAGGGGATAACAAAATTTCTCAGCAGCTTATGTCAGGGTTTATGGACTTCTAAACAGCCATATATGATGAGAATTGATACAAAATGGACATAAACAACCAAACTCTAAACATATAATGAATTCCCCTACAAGAACCCTTGGCTTTGATACCAAATTTGATGTAGGACATGAATTTAAATGCGATATGCAAGATTTCATGCTTATATCATACCAATTCAGGAACAATCACACAAATTCCACATCTCACATGAAAATCCAAACATTCAATTAAAGGGGAATCTATGTGAGTCCCGGCCTACACATGTTAGGCTAGATCAATAAAAATTATGAACCAAATAATACTCAAAAGGAAATAGAAATCAATCACAATGCATAAGAATCAGTCCCTAATCAAAGGGATTCCCCAATCTCAATCCAAGGAACCCTAGGATGAGAAAATTGGCAAATAACTTAGGGAAAACGTAATCTAGGGTTACGATTCATGAAAAACAGCTATGAGAGGATAAAAAACTTGAGCCAAAAGACGTTCCTGCATATGGACAGCGGGCCTGGGGCGCTCACACGTGCGCAGGTACTTGGCCGCATGTGCGAGGGGGCATGGAATGCGGAAAATCCCTCCTTGGCTCTAGTCGACTAGGGGTGTGCTCCAAAACCTCGAAGTTTCGGGTCAATCCGAGCTACGACTTGTGCATGGTGCTCCGCTGAAGTTTCAGCCCGTCTACAGGCCGAAATCTGGAAACCTACTGTAATGAAGAAAACTGATGCAACAAAGGATGAATTTGAAGCACGGATGGTGGTGGAAGATGAAAAGAAAGAGATGATAGAAGATGGGGGTGAATCGGGATCGATGTGGCTTCGCACCACGGTAGTTAGCCCTTCAAAAAGGGAGGGTTTCGCACCCACTTTTGAATTCTTACACAACTCACGAAGAGAGTAGAAAAATAAAGCATGATTTTTTTTTATTAAACTTCAATGTATGAAAAAAGCTACAAGGGGTGCCTATTTATAAGAAAACCCTATACCCCAAAACTCGTGCCATGTGCGCAACCTATTACTTGGCGATGAAGTAAACTAAAATAAAAACCAAACAAAGAAATCTAAAGCGTTCATGATATTCTAAATAATGACAATAAGCAAAACCTAAAATATGAAGTCAATCCGACTAGTGGGCTACGATTATGAGATCTTATGATGGGCTTTTCTTGACTATCGGGCCTAATCTTTTGAATCCAACTTCGTATTCTAGGTAGGAGGCCCTCCCTGAATGTCGTCATCGAGCCAGATCGATGGTGGGGCCCTCCTACTCCGTGCGTACGTGCGTAGGTGGGGCGGCGTGCGTGTGCGTGTGCGTGTGTGCGAGATGTCCCCATCACCTAGGCTAAAAGAACCTTTTAACTTCTAGCTTTGATTCTTCAATCAAGTTTAAAAGAATCTTTTTAACTTTGGTTATTTCGAACCAAGGTTAAATCAAGTTTTTAGCCTTGGTGTTTTCCATCGAGACTAAATCTCAATAAATTTTAGCCTCAATTTCCTACACTCTAAATGGAGTTTCTAACCTTAATTCTCGACAACCGAGGCTAAAGCCTTTAACCACGTGGTTGCAGACCCGGGTTCGATAAGCAAGTCAAAATTAAGGCTAAATCTAACTTTTAATCTCGTATCAACAATCGAGGTTAAATTCAGTTTTTAGCTTGCCCCAATTGATGCTAATAAAGGCTAAATCCATCTTTATCCCGATTTCTGCCAATTAAGGCTTACAATATATTTTAACTTCAATTACAAACCACAGTTAAAAGTATTTATTTAATTTTTAATATTTGTTTGAATGAACTTGTGAATGCTTACCTGATTAACTTGTATAATCATTCATTCCTTCAATCCAAACATTCATTTGAATTTATCAGATCATTCATTTAATCTCTAATCATTCATCAAAGTCAAAACAATCACAAAAACACAATCATTCATCCACGCCATCATCTGATCATCAAGCTGCTCCAAATTCTTAGCTATCTGCTTCGTCATTCGTTCTACAGCTGCTCCACTTACTTGTTTACATGCCACAACTCTTTAATCTCCCTTTAAAGTATCAGGGGCTTGATACCAACAAATTGAGTATTCACAATAAACTTACGTTAAACTCATTATATGTGATTGAGTAAAGCATAGAGACATTCAGCTCAAAATCCTCCATCAAAGTATATGGATTAGACGACAAAAAGGAAAAACAAAAATATGGGGAAAAAGCACTAGAGAACTATTCCAATCACATATTATAAGCCTACTAGAATATGAACAATACCTTTCCATGGTTCCTTCTGAGATCTAGGAACTCAAAGATATCAACATGCCATGGCTCCAAATACACAGCAAATGCACCTGAGGAGCATAAACGACAGTTTTTCAACAGTAAATCACCTAAATAACTCCATCAAAATGAACAAGAACTGACATAAACTAGATGCACAGAAAAAAAGATCAAACGATAGTAATGGTATGGCCCCCTTAATAGTAGCCGGTTAGATCTCTTTTGGGGAAGTCCCAATGCCTTTTGGACTAATAGAAATAGCATGTGCATGGGTAATGGGCCCTTAATAGTAGCAGGTTAGATCTCTATAAAATAGGAATAATCCAAAATAGTCTTAAAATACTGTGTACACTGTTGGGTATTCGAGATTGTCTAGTAGAATATGCATAAAGCCCTAAAAAATTGGTCTCAAAATAAACCCAAATTAGTTTCAAAATATGTTGTGCACACACGCTTGAGGTTGTATGCACACATCTACTTTATGGGTATGAATACAGTTGCACATGCCTGCCATGTGTGCTTCCTTTGATGTTCACTTTCTTTCATAGTTTCAAAAATTGTGTTTACCTTTTGGTTTCACCACCCTTTAGGGAGGCAAGATCTACAGGCAAGCCTATGTAGGTTTCTATTCTGTTTCTGTTACTAATTTGTTGTATTTAGTGGATCTCTTTTTATTACAAGGCTGTTGGATCTCAGGGCTGCAAAATTGCCCGAACTCATCAACGAGTGCAAGATCTTGGCTGCATGGTTTATGTTGCTCGCTAAAAGGGTGTTTTTGAAATCTAATGCATGTTTGGCGTTTTAAGTTGGTGACGGATCAGTACCAGTTGTAAAGCTATAGTATCCCAAAACAGAGAGTGCAAACTCCCAAACAATTTTAGGCTGTACTTAGGCTGAACTGTTTGGAATGGTTGACAATCTGGCATGTGAGACATGATTAGGGTTGTTAACTGGTGCGGTCTTAGGACCCGTACGTGGGCTAAATGGAAGAACAATGTAAATTACCATTCATTGTCAATCATCCAATCAACAGCTTAAGTTACCAAGATCCCAACCGCACGACTGCTAGGTTCCAGGGAAAAAAAAATTCTTTCCATGGCTCATTGTATAATAAATGGGCTGTCCTTCCTATGAGAAAGCCATCTTGTTCTCACAGAATACCATTAGAACACTGGGCCCCAGTTTAAAAACTAAAAGCACCATTTTCTCATGAAGCAAGAAGAGAAAGCAGTTGCAACATGGTGATACAAAGGCTTTCACCAGATATATTTGAATAGTATCAAACAATATCCAACAGTAATAGCAATTATACATAATCTCATAAATAATCTAGGCTGTCTATGTAGATCAACACGTCAAGGTATATAGTGGTAAGAAAAAGCAACACAATATGCTTAAAGTGCACTTGTACTAGAGCCAACAAGATTTTCACTGATTACTGTACACGTATCCAAACAGCCCAATTGTCTTGTCAATGATTATTGTACACGTATCCAAACACGCATCTTTGCTATTTTAGACATATGACACTTCACAATCAAACAAGAGATTGATTTATGGACTTCAAAACCTGACATGAAACCAAACGTTTTTTTTTTTTTTTTTTTTTTTTTTTTTGAACATTTAAACTTAAAAAATATTAAAGACCCCAGATCTCTGAAGATGTTCTTTCACACACTGTATGCATGACCTAGACTGCTAGACATAGAAGCATATGGACTTGTGGGCCACAGCCACAGCCCCCATCATGGATGACAGGCCCGAACTCTAATCAACAAGATTGTACTGCAAGGCGTGCAACCTTTGATTGTTTGTGTGATCTTGGATGCATCCGTTCCCTTCGGCTTCAATAAGAACTCATCCTTGAGATGATTGTCAGAGAATACATTTCTAGGATTCGCGTTTTATCTTTCTCCTTTTTAGTAGGAGCTTGCAATGGAGGCCCGACATGTCTGCTTAGAACTTCTTTCATAAGTTAGAATAGTAGAGAATGCCACTTTTTTTCACTTCTTTGTTGATGTCCACATCCTTGGTGTCAGCTTCAATTTTTCCTGGCATTAGAGTTGCAAGCCGTGGATGGCAGATGGTTGCTTGTGACTTAATCATCACTCTTGATGGGCTTCTTAACTTTGTTGGATGGTGGATTCCTGACAAACATCACTGTGGGCCCCACCTAGATTTCCAACGCAGGAACTTCCTTTTGTAGGAAATGGATTGCAACAGCCAGAAACTCACCACCTTTACTGTGACACATGTTATACCCTATTTCTGTTCATTTATACTGGAGTAGATCAAAGAATGATACGTGTAATTTTACAAAAATTATATTGTATATTTAAAATATGGGGAGACACCGAAGAAGATTTTGTGGGTATGTAGTTGTTATTTATCTAGATTTACCACGTCATCCATAAAATAAAAGCGGTTGAGTAAAATGTAATCAAGTCGGCAAGAAAGCTTGAAGCAATTATCTATACATGTGACAAGCTAAGAAGAAAATACTCCAGACGATCGATCAGTAGTACGTACCAAGATGATTATAGCTACGAAAGTATCCGGATGATCAATTTAAGGTTATTAATATCAAATGGATTCAGCAGAATAACACGTCTCATACCAATCAAACATCAAACCAAACCAAACCAAACCAAAAAAAAATAGTTTAGCTTTCAATTAATTTACCGGTCATTTACATTCCTCATTGTAATCATTAGCTTTATCTATCATTTATATTTCTTGGTGTAATCTGTAGCAGTAATCAAGTAGTTATTAACTTTAGCTGTAATTCGAGTCTACGCTCATACACTGGATTCAGTTCATGTATTAAGCAAAGTTCTCCATTCAAAGAGGCATTATGTAGTTGTTCTCTGCAGCCGATTGTAAGAATTTACTTTTTGTTTTACCTGTACCGAAGAGAAAAAGTCTTTTTGTATGGAAGGCAGAGGTGTAACCCATTTTCAGAGGACAAACCCCACCCTCTGATAATTGTCTGATCATCTTAAGTAATGTTGTGCAAGTGATTGAATAGGCGACTAATCTTATTCGATCTCGGTCGTATATGGTTGATTTCCAACGTATTTGCCTATCTTGGCGCTTGGGGTCACAGTTGTTTGGTTTGAATTGAGTCGCACATTCAATTATGGCACACCCGCACTAATCTTATGATCGAGATTGAAATAACGACAACATTTTCATAGCACGTCTGGTGGGATACTCCTCTAGTTTACTTACTATTATGACATTATGAATTGATCAATTAGAAATATGAATAGAAGAAGCAATCGAATTACTGGAATTGAACCCTCGACACCAACTACACCACCTCCAACCAAGGACGTGCCAGTTCAAACATCCCTTGAAATATTAAATTAAAACACCAATCTGCTATTCAGTCCCATCAACCAGAAAAGGGCATTGACCTCTCGAACTGCTTCTCTTAAAGAGATAACGGCCGGGCTTCAGGATATGCAACTGAATATCCAGTAGTTTAAGAATATGGGAGAGCTCAGGCAAAGTTATTACACACTCAATCCGAGAAATTCTATGTTCAAACCGAGAATATTAACATATAGATGGCTAGCCAAACTGTCAGGCTTGTGTCCTAGTGACCATTCTGTTCCGTCGGATCTTGCGGTCCTCCTGGTCGAATTTCGGTGACCCGCGACCTGTAGTTAGCATTTGGACACGACCCTAAGTTGCTACCTGTCAACCCAAGTCAACTCAACCCTCTAGGGACAGGGCAAGCACCCCACTGAGACCCCGGAGCAGGAGCGTGCGAGCGCTTTGTTGCGAGACTTTCTTCGGTTCGATCCTCGCAATTCCAGGGAGAGCCCGATTAGACTGCAGCAGAGAGGTGGCGCTCCGGAGTGGAGAAGATATTCCAGACCATGAGATGTACAACCCAGCAGCGGGTCCCATTGGTAGTGTATATACTTAAGGGTGAGGTCAAGCATTCGTGGACCTCCGTTGCCCATGCTGCAGGACCTGATTTCATCTAGATATGGGATGACTTCATGGACCAGTTTGACCGACAGTATTTCCCCACCGCTGTTCGAGAACAGCTTGCGTTACGATCTCCGAGACCATATTGTTGGGCATGTGCTCCCGACTTTTGAGGAGGTAGTACGGAGGGCCCAGATTTATGAGGCAGAGTGGGACGGTTCACAGATGGATCGTGATCAAAGGAGAGACTGGAAGAGGCAGGGCCCCTTCGGTAGCTCCCAACTCCAGCAGTGTCGACCACGACAGAGGTATATAGGCCGCCTAGCCTTCCGAACACTAACACCACCTCCGAGGTAGTTCACCAGTATCTGTTTTAGGTGTAATGAGACGTGGCATCGTATTTGGGAGTGTCCCCACCCTCAGCAGCAGCAGCCGAGAACACCACAGCAACAGCGACAACAGTTCCTACCACCGAGGCCCCCACAGCAGCAGCCGAGAGAACCACAACAGCCTCTGACAGCAGTTCCGGCGGCAGCAGTAGCAGAGACCTTAAAGGGGACAGGCACCTCCTCATCTAGCTCAGGTTAGATTCTACGTGGCTCAGCAGGACCTGCAATCATCCAGAGTTGTTGAGGGTATTCTTCCCGTATCTGCATACATCGCTCGAGTATTATTTGATTCTGGTGCTTCGCACTCCTTTATGTCCGAGGGTTTTTGTCGTTCGACCGGATTGCCGATAGAGTCTGCCCGTGAGGGATTGTTAGTGTCGATGGCCGATGTTGTTTGCCTTACCCCGTCTTAGTCGAGGAGACCTTGCCCGTCGATCTGTTCATGTTGTTAATGTCAGAGTTCAACGTCATCCTGGGCATGGATTTGCTTGCCGAGTACCACGCTGTTTTAGATTGTTCCACGAGGATTGTGACATTCTGTATACCCAGCTTGCCTCAGTTCCAGTTCGATGCCGAACCCAAAGGAGAGTCACTATCTTGTTTGATTTCATGTGCAGTAGAGGAGCCCGTAGCAGTGAGCATTGATCAGCTGCCGAATGTCTTTGATTTCCCCAACGTATTCTAGGAGATTCTGGGGTTGCCGTCGCGCCAGCATTTTGAGTTTCAAATTGATCTTGTGCCTGATACCGTGCCTATCTTAAAGGCCTCGTATCGTATGGCACTGATGAGTTGCAAGAGCAGCAACAACAGTTGGATGAGTTGTGTGAGCTAGGCTTCATTCGTCCGAACAGTTCGCTGTGGGGAGCAGCGGTACTGTTCGTCAGGAAGAAATATGGCTCGTTGAGGCTCTGCATGGATTATCGCGACCTCAACCGGGTCACGATCAAGATCAAGTATATGCTCCCGATGATCGATGATTTATTTGATCAGTTGTAGGGTGCACGGTTCTTTTCGAAAATTACTTGCAATCCGGTTATCATCAGATTCGAGTTCGAGAGGAGGACATCCCGAAGACAGCTTTCAGGATGCGCTATGATCACTATGAGTTTTAAGTCATGTCCTTCGGACTGACCAATGCGCCCGTCGTTTTCATGCAGTTGATGAATGAGGTCTTCTGTCCTTAACTCGATCCGTTTGTTGTGGTCTTCATCGACGACATTCTGATCTATTTGAGGACCCGCAAGGACCATAAGCATTTGAAGATTACTTTGCAAACCCTCGGTGCCCACCAACTCTATGCGAAGCTGGAGAAGTGTATTTTGGCAGGAGGAGGTGAAGTTCCTCGGTCACGTGGTGACGAGAGAGGGTGTCGCAGTGAACCCCTCGAAGATAGATGCAGTGCGTTAGTGGGGCCAGCCCACGAACGCGTCCGAGCTCTGCAGTTTCTTGGTTTGGCGGGATATTATCGACGCTTTATTAAGGGATTCTCCCGTATCACAGCACCGCTGACCAGGTTGACCCGGAAGGGCGCAGGGTTTGACGCTTGTGAGCGAGCATTTATAGAGCTGAAGGACCGCCTCACGTCCGTTCCTGTCCTCACTCTTCCCTCTGGAAAATTTATCATGAAGGTCATTCTAATGGCCATCATAGGATAACCACAGTTTCCTTGTAAATAAGAAGTTGAAATTTCTCATTCCGCTCCTGCTGTTGATTTAAATCCATCTTGAAACGAGACTTAGCTGGCATGACTCAATACTCTGATGACATCAACATAGATGGCCAGTCATTGCTTTCAGATAAGTTGCAACATACACCATCTTGAACAGAAGGTTTCTGAAATTCTTGACACACAAAAGTTGCGATATTCACAAGCATTTTTTTCGCTCATGTATATTGGGATCTCATAATCTCCACCAGTGAACTTATCTGGGTCTAGCAATGAAAATCAGCATCAGTGAGTCCATTTTTTTTTAGATTGATATTAATTAGCCCATTAATCTCTTGATTCCTACACGAATCAGACAATACATGACATCATATGTTGTTCAAAGTCTAAATGACAGTTATGTGTTACTTCATAAATTTCAAGATGGTATGCAATTTGCCTTTTTTTTGCCGCTTACCTATATCGATCCTAATTTTCTCAACTATCTAAATAGTTTACAGCAAAATTGACCATAGCAAAGACTAGCACCAACTTCTAGCATTGATGGACAATGTCCCTTATCTTAGCAGAACAAACAAAACAAAGAAGAAACACCATACCCCTTACGTTTACCTGTATGGAGCCGCCGTCACAGTATAAAGTGTACCTGCCCTTAGTGCCACTATCCCTCTCTCATACATATATATAAATACATACATGTGTGTATATGCATATATTGTAAAACCCAAGGAGACTGTGTAGTGTGTGTGAGTGATCTAGGGTCCCTTCCCTGGTTGTCTTACCTAAAGCTTTACTAAGGCATGAAGAAACTAATAGAGCCATCAAGGTATTGACAGTTACAGCATCAAGAACATTTCATAGAGACGTGCTTATTGAAAATCTAAAAGATAGAGTTTTATCACAGATTGAAGGGGACAGTGTTGAAGTCAATTGCAGATGGTGGTGATCGCTGCTCCCAACACATCTCTTGCTGCGTGGGTCACTCGTCCTGACTCACACGCCGCGTGCATTTGCCTGCTCGCGATTACGCCACTTTGTTTCTTTATCTTTCTTGCAATTTTGCACGTGCTCAGTTAAGTCGCTCATCCGTTTGAAGTCCTTTTTTACACATTCCTTGCATTTTCCATAGTCGATTTTGACTCTTTTTTATTCTCATTCTTTTTAAAATCCTTTTTCTTATCACCTTTCTTCCGATTCTTTTTAAAAGTTATTTTCGGAAGAGGTGGGTTTGGACGAACGAAGGGTTTGGAAGAACGAAGGGTTGTGTTGGAAGAACGAAAGGTTCGGGGGTTTGGGGTTTGAGGTCTGGCTGGTGGCTACCAGTATAAGGTGGCTAGTTGTCGGTGTTGTGGGCCCTACCATGATGTGTATATTTTATCTACACCAGCCATCCATTTTCCAGATCATTTTAAGTCTTTGATCCTAAAACTGAGGCAAATCTAAATCTCAGGTGGAGCACAACAAAGGAAAACAGTAGTGATTGAATTTCCACCATTAAAAATCTCATAGGGTCCATTGTAATGTTTATTGGACATCCAACCTATTGATTAGATCATACAAGATGAAGGAAGAATTAAATATAAGCTTGATCCACTCATACAGGTTGGATGTCCAATAAACATTACAGTGGACCCGATGAGATTTTTAATGGTGGAAATTCAATCACTACTATTTTCCTTTGCGCCTCAGTTTTGGGATCAAAGACTTGAAATGATTTGAAAAATGGATGGCCGGAGTAGATAAAATACACACATCATGGTAGGGCCCACAGCACCGACAACTAGCCACCTTATACTGGCAGCCACCAGCCAAACCCCAAACCCTCGAACCGTTCGTTCTTCCAAACCCTTCGTTCCTCCAGCACTACCCTTCGTTCTTCCAAACCCTTCGTTCGTCCAAATCCACCTTCCCAAAAATAGCTTTCAAGAATAATCAGAAAAGGAGTGGTAAGAAGAAGGATGTTAAGAAGAATGAGAACAAAGAAAGCGTCAAAATCAACTATGAAAAATGCAAGGAATGTGGAAAAAAGAACTTCAAACAGATGAGCGACTTAACTGAGCATGTGTAAAATTGCAAGAAGGATAAAGAAATAAAGCGCCGTAATCAGAAGCGGGCAAATGTACGTGGCGTGAGTTAGGGCGAGTGAGCCACGCGGCAAGAGATGTGTTGGCAGTAGCAATCACCACTGTCCCCCATCGACTTCAACATCATCCCCTTCAATCTGTGATGAAACTCTATCTTTTAGATTTTCAATAAGCATATGATGCAAAGACCTACAATACACTAATATCACAAGTATATGAAATGTTCTTGATGATGTAACTGTCAATACCTTGATGACACTATTAGTTTCTCCATGCCTTAGTAAGGCTTTAGGCAAGACAACCAGGGAAGGGACCCTAGATCACTCACACACACTACACAATCTCCTTGGGTTTTACAATATATACATATACATATGCATATACACACATGTATGTGTTTATATATATGTATGAGGGAGGGATAGGGGCACTAAGGGCAGGTACACATTATACTGTGATGGCGGCTCCATACAGGTAAACTTAAGGGGTATAGTGTTTCTTCTTTGTTTTGTTTGTTCTGCTATGATAAGGGACATTGTTCATCAATGCTACAAGTTGGTGCTAGTTTTTGATATGGTCAATTTTGCTGTAAACTATTTAGATAGTTTACAACGATGATCGCCCGTCTACTTCAATAATGCTCTCATCTGTTTGTTGCTAGGTTACTTTGACCATAAACACTTTTTCCTCTTTTTTATCATACTTCTGATTCTGTGAATGTGGGTTGAGAGATACTTGCAGTGATTACCGTCCCCCAACTATATCAATATTACACTCTCCCTATATAATATTTGTGAGTTTTTTTTTTTAATGCTCAATATACACTCTTAGTCTCTCACACCCACACACATGTGATATTTCTCAATTAATCTCTCAAGAAATTACCACACAATAGACTATTGATGTATATGAGTCTTAAAGTTCTAGCATAGCCATGCAACTAGATAGCATCGTGACTGAGGTGATTTTTAGGGCTATTACATTAGTCAAGGATTGGGCGGCTTTTGCAAAGGAAGCATCGATTGCTTATAAAGAAACTTTTTAGACGACCAATTTCCCTTTGAAAACCATAACGCAACCCATGATTGCTTATAAAGAAACTTTTTGAGGAACATGGATCCTCTTGCACACATATTGAGATGACTATTTCCCTTTGAAAACCATAAGGTAACTATAGCAAAAAGAAAAAGAAAAAAAATAAAAAACATGAGGAAATTGATAATGTGGTTAAGTTTATCAAAAATTGTGAAAACTTCTTCGATCAACATTAGTAGGGATGAAGCTTGAGTAGAATGAAGGGCGAGGTGGAGAATAGGTTGAGGGAAAGAAGAGGGGAAAGGAAGTTATAGCATTTATTTAGAGTTGAGTTGATGCTTTATTTAAACCAACCTGATTTAAATGATTTTAAACTCGCAAGTATACAAATCAGGTGTAAATACGAGATCGTTCTCACGAGGACTGGTTATCACAATTCGAATTTTATAATTCTTCTTAACTAATCCAACAAATAGTTTAGCTAGTTATTAAGTAAACTAACAAAAATCAATAAAAAATAACTGAGAACAAGAAGGAAAATTCAATCAAGTAGAACAATAGGAATTTTGAATCCACCCAGAATTATCCTAACTCTTGTTTTACCTATTAGATTGATAAATTTACTAAATAAACACACTCTGTGTCCTTGGTTAAGCATACAGGATGTATAATTCCCTTTAAGCACAAGGATCGCATCTTTCCATCCATGGTCAAGCATGAATAGATGTAGATTCCTATTTCTTTCTCTATAGGAAACCTGTTCATAGTCAGACACAAGCATACCTAGAATAAGATTCCAAACAACATCCACATCTAGACTTTGGTTAAGCTCATAGATTAGAAAGGTATGGAATTTTCATTTAATCACACTAGATAAAGAAATAAATCAATCAATTATGAATGAAATCAACAATAAACAAGAGTCATTCAAATTAGGGGCTTCATCTCAGCCCTAACTAAAAAATTAAAAACTCGTGGAATGGAACAATGATTCAATTGGAAAGAAGAAAACTATAGTTGAGAAGAACATCCTTTTGAGCTCTCTCTTTCTCATTCTTTCTTCCTCTCTCTCTTTTCGACAACCACCAGATTTGGATCTGCTCTTTCACTTCCATGTCCACCAAAACTTGGATCTCCTAAGGACTCCCTCCTACTCTCTCTGACGTCTCTTTCTTTTATAGGCTGATGGAGGATGGTCGGCTGGGTATAGAGGCGGTGGAGACATGCGTAAGAGGCAAGTCGATGGAGTGCGTAAGGCGTTACGCACTCCCTGTTTTACGCAGCTCAAAACTCAAAAATAGTTTGAGTTTGGTAGATTTTCGGGATGCCTGTACAGCTTATTGCTGAAATCTAGCTTCGTGGATGGGGTTGGCCCCACCTTTTACATCCTTTGGACGGTTCGGATAGTTGAATCGATCAAAGGCAGTGGACCATAAAGTCTCGAAATTGTGATTTTTTTCACGGACAAAGGCTCTGTACGCAAGCAGACACTGAACTCTCAATGGGGCCCACTTCGGATGTTTTCAAAAAAATCCATGCCGTCCACCGGATTCCTCTCGGAATTTTGGTCGAGAATGGTCAGTTTTGAATGTCTATAGATGTGGCCCACTGAAGTAATCTTGCTCCAACGGCTGTGAATGAATTTCTTATGATTGTTGTGATCGGCATGTACGCGTGTATGGATGAAAATAGTCAGCATGGTTCTGACCAGAACGAGCGCCTCTACATGATGGACGGTTCAGATTGTTTTCATGGGCCATGATGGAGGCCTACTAACGATCCAACGGTACCCCTGTTTCACACCTACGAAAACGGAAATTTCCATTTCTCGATATGGTTGGTAAACCGACCTGGACCGAACGGGCTGGTTCGGTACACATCGAGTACCCCTGTGCATGGTACACACACCATCTCAATTGTGGTCCATCGTGATGGTTTTCTGAAATCTAATCCATCCATTCATTTTGTCTCCCCATTTAAGGGGTTGGGACCGAATTGGAAGTATATCCAGATCTCAGGTGGGCCTCAAATCATTGATATGTAATCTGATCTGTCCGTTGGGCCACTTCTAGGGAGATCCAATGGCTGAAATTTGATATGTACAGTTAATTTATGGTCCTCAGGCATATCTGAAGTTTCAAACCGAACGGATGGTGGAAACCCTGTGATCTTGCATCTTGGACAACTTTTAGGCTTCTTTAACCTGAATGGCTTGATTTTCTTAGATCCTATGTGTGTAAATTCTTCAATCTTGATCCCATGGAGTCCCGTCCATTGCCTTGGTGATGCTTGAGCATTAAATCCATACTTTTTGCATTCTTTCCTGTCCACGCTCCTAGATTCACCTTGCATTACAAACACGGTTAAAATGGGGCATTAACAGTATCATGTTCGTAAAAGCAAGTAATAACTGGGGTCTAATATGCAATATTCAACCCTCAACACAACCCCCAACCAACATTTTACTAGTCTTGAGCAAAGTATGCGAAAAATATTTTCAGAAATACAAGACAATTCCTGTAAACCCGAGTGACTTGTGAAAAAAATAGTCGAGATGCGAGAATTCTAAGATTCATGAATGGTGAGCAATATTTTCTCCTGGAATCAAGCTCACGGTAAACTTCATAATCAAGTTCAAAATATTAATCCATTAATTAGAACACTTCTAAACATTAAGTTTCATGAGTGTATAGTGTAATCTCGACTTATCATCATTAAAATTCATTTCGCCAATTCATAATACCATTGGTAAGCAATAAGAGCATTCAGGACACTTAAAAACTAAACGTGCCTTATAGATTATTCTTTCATTCTTTCAGATTTTGACTTCTTCTTCTTTTTTTCTTTTTTTTTTCTTTTTTTTTAAAAAATTAAAAATTAAAAGTAACGCCGAGGGGAATCAGATCTTCACCTCTAGGGAGCAAACCTATGGTGAAAACCAGTAGCTCAGCCTGTTCCGAATGTCAACCTTGGGAAATCAAATCTTCATCTATAGGGAGCAAACCTATGGTGAAGATTATTCGACTAACCCTTTCAATTCTTCTTTATAAACTGGTGCTAAAATCTTTTCTGGCTGGTTCCTTTCATGCTTAGTGATTACCAAGTTAATCATTCAATATTGAACCGAAACCTTAATGTGTAAGCGAGATGTGATATGTGAAATTATGACTCAATCAATGTTTACAACTTCTAATCATGGATTAATAACTTGAACTTAACTGTGAAATCTAACAGACAACTAAATCCAAGAGTCATAAATTACTAATATCACGTATCTTTTAATTCTAAATCCAAGATTGCCGTCAAAATCACTTCAAATTCACAAGAAATTTCAGAAAATTTTAAAAATTTTCACAATTTTTGCTCAAGACCAAGAAAATACTGATTAAGTAACCTAATCTCCCACCCCCAACCTAAAATCTACATTGTCCTCAATGTAAAAGAGATGAGCATACAATGCACATGAGACAATGAAATTGAAAGAGAAGTTATTTTAGTCATCAAGCAAAAAAAAAAAAATAACGAAAATAAAATCCTACCTATACCACTTTCGTAAGTACTCTCGATTGCATTTAGCGTATGCAACAAGCCTTTAAACCCCTAGGTTGCGCCTAGTGGACGAGTTGTAGTCTCGTGAAGGTTTGTAGTAATGTTACTCACAAACATTGAACTAACTAACTAGGAAAAAGAAATGAAATGAAAGGTTGGATTGCCTCCTAGGAGCGCTAAGTTTAACGTCTTCAACCAGACAAGCAATGAAAGCAACCATGGACCATGAATTAATGAATCTTGATAACCTATGTCCTCCAAATAAATTTTCTCAACATCTTGATTAACCAAATCCTCCAAATATGATTTCAGCCGTTGACCATTTACTTTAAAAATATTCTCGTCCTTAAGATTTTTAATCTCAACTGCTCCATGAGGAAATACTTTTACTACCCGATAAGGACCATACCATCGTGAACGTAGTTTTCCAGGAAAGAGACGTAACTTGGAATTATACAATAATACTTTCTGGTCTGGTTCAAATGTCTTGCGAAGAATTGCTTTGTCATGAAAAAATTTTGTCCGTTCTTTATAAATTTTTGCATTCGTCTCTTTTCAAATTTCTTCTAACTCATTGAGCTGAAGTTTACGGTGCGATCCAGCCTTGTTTAAGTCAAAATTAAAGGTTTTGATGGCCCAATAAGCATGATGTTCTAATTCCACAAGCAAGTGACATGCTTTCCCAAAGACAAGCCTATAGGGAGACATTCCAATCGAGGTTTTGAAAGCCGTACGATACGCCCAAAGAGCATCATTCTGACGTTGTGACCAATCCTTATGATCCGGGCGAACCGTTTTCTCTAAAATTTGTTTAGTCTCCTGATTCAAAACCTCTACTTGACCACTTGTTTGTGGATTGTATGGCGTTGCAACTTTATGGGTGATGGAATATTTCTTCATTAAAGATTCAAACGATTTATTGTAAAAATGAGTACCCCCATTACTTATAATTGCTCGAGGAGTACCAAAACGAAAAAAGATATTTTCTTTCAAGAAGCGGACCATAACTTTGTGATCATTCGTTTTACATGGCATTGCTTCAATCCACTTCGAGACATAGTCGACAGCCACAAGGATATACATATAACCGAATGACAGGGGAAATGAACCCATGAAGTCAATACCTCAAACATCAAATATCTCAACAATGAGAATATTGGTAAGTGGTATCATATTCCTGTGGGAAATATTACCCGTATGTTAGCATCTATCACATGTAGAACAAAAGGCGTGGGTGTCTCGAAAAAGTGTAGGCCAATAAAATCCACTTTGTAAAACTTTCGCAGCTGTTTTCTTTGAACCAAAAAGACCACCACATGCATGGACATGACAAAAGGAGATTATACTATGATACTCACTCTCAGGCACACATCTCCTAATAACCTAGTCAGGACAAAGTTTGAATAAGTGTGGGTCATCCCAAAAGAAATGTTTAATCTCAGCAAGAAATTTGGATTTATCCTGTTTAGTCCAATGAGAAGGAAATTGACTTATAACAAGATAATTTACAATATCCGCATACCAAGGTAATTGAGAAATAACTAAAAGTTGTTCATCAAGGAAAGACTTGTTCATTGGCAAAGGATCCACTGTGGACTCCAAGACAAGTTTAGACAAGTGGTCTGCGACCACATTTTCAAAACACTTTTTATCCCGAATTTCAATATCGAATTCTTGTAGCAAGAGAATCCAACGAATCAATCGAGGTTTAGCATCTTTTTTAGAAAGAAGATATTTCAATGTTTCATGATCTGAGAACACTATAACCTTTGATCCTATGAGATACGACTTGAATTTGTCTAGAGCAAATACCACTACCAACAATTCTTTTTCAGTGGTAAAGTAGTTAAGTTGAGCATCATTTAGAGTCCTACTAGCATAATAAATGACATGAGGCATTTTGTTCAATCTTTGTCCTAAGACGGCTCCAACAGCATAATCAGAAGCATCACACATAAGCTCAAAAGGTAAACTCCAATTAGGTGGTTGGATGATTGGAGCAGAAGTTAATAAATGCTTCAACTTATCAAAAGCTTTCCGACAATCATTATTAAGGACAAATGCAACATCTTTGGCTAATAAATTGCATAAGGGTCGAGAAATTTTGTTAAAATCCTTAATGAATCTCCTGTAGAACCCTGCATGCCCTAAGAACGATCTAATCTCCTTCATCGTTCTGGGTGGAGGAAGACTATAAATTAAATCAATCTTGTCTTTATCAACTTCAATGCCTTTACTTAAAACAACATGCCCGAGTACAATCCTTTTTTGAACTATAAAATGGCACTTTTCCCAATTCAATACCAGGTTCATTTTTTTTACATCTTTCCAAGACAAGAGACAGATGGTATAAACATTCATCAAATGAAGAACCAAAAATTAAAAATTCATCCATGAAAATCTCGAGGAAATGCTCAACCATATCTGAAAAAATACTTATCATGCATCGTTGAAAAGTAGCAGGCACATTACACAACTCAAATGGCATACACCGATAGGCATATATGTACCAAAAGGACATGTAAATGTGGTTTTCTCTTGATCCTCGGGAGCAATGGGAATCTGATTATACATGGAATAACCATCCAGGAAACAATAGTAGTTATGCCCTGCCAATCTCTCAAGGATCTGGTCTATGAAAGGAAGAGGAAAGTGATTCTTCATTGTGACCAAGTTCAGTTTACGGTAATCAATACAAACTCGCCAACCCATAGTCATGCGGGTTAGCACTAACTCATTATCATCATTTTTTTCACCATAATCCCAGACTTTTTGGGAACAACTTGAACTGGGCTAACCCACGTGCTATCTGAAATGGGGTAAATGATACCAACATCTAACAATTTAAGCACCTCCGCTCAAACAACCTCTTTCATGTTAGGGTTAAGCCTCCTTTGCATTTCACGCGATGTTTTTGCATTTTCTTCAAGATGAATACGATGCATACACACAGTGGAGCTTATTCCCTTTATGTCAGTTATTGCCCACCCAATAGTTGCCTTATGTTTTATAAGAACATTAAGTAACTTACCCTCCTGTTCCTTATCAAGGTTAGAAGCTATGATGACAGGCAGGGTTTCAGAAGTGCCTAAAAATGCATATTTGAGAGTTTCAGGTAATTGTTTAAGGTCAAGTTTGGATGGTTTCTCAATAGACGAGACCAGTTTAGACTCAGATGGTGGAAGAAGTTCCACTTTAGCTTTACATTTTGTAGTATCCATTTCAGGATTAGAGTCAAATAATGCATTGACTTCTTGGATGGAACTTTTTATGTCAAAATCTATGCCAAAATGTGTTAAACAAGTCTCAAGAACGTCTTCGGAAGATTTAAGGAAAGAGTTATGCACTATACTCTCAATCATGTTCACTTCAAATATATCATCCGAGTCTGCCGGCTATTTGTCCACCATTGAAAACATTGAGTTTAATCTTCATGTTACCAAAAGGCAACTTTATAACTCCATTCCTGCAATTTATGATAGCATTGGATGTGGCTAAGAATGGACGTCTTAGGATAATCGGGATTTAACTAGTAGGATTTTGGACAGGCTGAGTATTTAGAACGATGAAATCCACTAGAAAATAAAACTTATCAACCTGAATAAGCACATCCTTAATAACACCACGGGGCACCTTGACAGATCTATCAGTTAGTTGTTGTGTTATTTTAGTTGATTTCAGCTCACCAAGTCCTAGTTGCTCATATATAGAATATGACAACAAATTAATGCTTGCTCCTAAATCAAGCAATGCCTTCTCAATCTTATGATCTCCTATGACACAAGAAATGGTAGGAGCTCCTGGATGCCTAAATTTAGGAGGAGTGTTGTATTGAATTATAGAACTGAGTTGCTCCACAAGGAAGACCTTCTTGTGAACATTTAGATTACGCATTTGAGTGCATAAATCTTTAAGAAACTTAGCGTAAGCAGGGACTTGCTTGATAGCATCAAGTAACGGAATGTTAATTTGCACTTGCTTAAACATCTCTAATATATCATTAAAGTTGTTTCCTTTCTTAACTGGTGCCAGATATTGAGGAAAAGGTGCTTTAGGCACATAGGATGACACATGAGTGGTTCCTGGAGAGTTATAGTTCTTTTGGACTTTGGATGTACTAGTATGTCTCTCCGTTTCATTTTCGTCTTCCGATTTGAAATTTGATTCTTCCCTAGGCATCTCTACTTTGTTCTTGATCTGTTTGCCGAACCTAAGGGTAATGATTGATTTGGCTTGCTCATGATATTGTTCTTGATTTGAATTAGAGTCAATCTCATACTGTCCTTTTAGATTTGCCACAGGTTGGCTAGGGAACTTGCCCTTCTCTCTCTCACTCAATGTGGTAGCAAGTTGACCTAACTGTAGTTCCAGCTTGGCAATGGATTGCGCATTTGTATGTAAGCTTTGCTGGTTAGCTTGTAAAGTTTATTGGGTGTCTTTTTGAAATTGAAGAGAACTCTGCAAAAACACATTGAGTGTATCTTTAAGGGATGGTTTCCTTGATTGTGAAGGGAGTTATTGATATTGCGAAAACTGTTGAAGATGTTGACTACCAACTTGGGGGTAAGGTTGCATAGGAGGATTTCTAGATGATCCTCCTTATTGTGGTCCTTTTGCCCAAGAAAAATTTAGGTGTCTAGCCCACCCTGGGTTGTAGGTGTCTGAGTACGGATCATTCCCAGTTCTCCGAAAAGTATTCATAGCGTACACTTGTTTAGAGAGAAATTCTGAAAATGCTGCACCAGATGAACAAGACTACATAGGATGGGCGGGACTGGAACATATGGCACATGACTCGATTTGAGTTATTTTTGGAGGTCCATTATTTAACATTAAAGCATCAACTTTCTGTGTCAGGCTATCAATTTTGGCATAAAGATCTGGCATGACTCCTATCTCATATATACCATCTTTCTTCTGTGGTTGGGGATTTCTTTCACCTCTATTTGAATAGTCACATTGCTGGGAGTTTTCACACAAGGTTTTAAAGAAATTCCAAGCTTCGACATCACTTTTGGTCATGAATGACCCTTCACTGGTGGCATCAACCATGCGACGGTTTTGGGGTGTCAGACTGTCATAAAAGTATTGAACCTGTTGCCACTTCTTAAAACCATGGTGTGGACATTTAAGAAGCAAGTCCTTCCATCTTTCCCAACATTCATCAAAGTGTTCACCCTCTTTTTGTGTGAAATTAGTAATTTCTCTACGGAGAGCATCAGTTTTGTGAACAGGTAAGAACTTGTTTAAGAACTTCTTAGACAGTTGGTCTCATATAGTGATAAACCCAACTTATAGAGAATTCGACCATGCTTTCGCCTTATCCTTTAAAGAAAAAGGAAAAAGGCGCAAACAGATTAAATCATCTGAAAAGTTTGGGAACCTAAAGGTAGAGCAAATGTCTAGGAATTCTTTCACATGATGATATGGATCCTCCTTATCTAAACCATAGAAGGAGGGCAACAATTATATGACCTCAAGTTTAAGTTCAAAGTGTGGTGCCGTGTAATTAGCTGTCTGCATTATTAATTTGTAGACAAATGTGGAATTTTTTGTTATAATATCCCCAATTTTACAAAGTTAGAAAGATAAATTCAGATGCATGTCTCTCACATGTATGGAGTGGGTGAATTGACTGCCCACATTCTCCAAGTATGTTTAAATTCTTCCTGTAATCGGCTATAGTGCTCATTCCCTTTCATGTTCTCTTGAAACCTAGGCC
Organism: Magnolia changhungtana; assembly: GCA_030180095.1. NCBI lineage: Eukaryota > Viridiplantae > Streptophyta > Magnoliopsida > Magnoliales > Magnoliaceae > Magnolia > Magnolia changhungtana. The sequence goes on from JASAUF010000579.1 coordinate 4,173,547, forward strand.
CATGCACATGTCCATCAAGAAATACCCTGAATTCTTATAAAACAGTAACTTGTGTACAGATAGTAAATGTGGTTCATCATTATACATACCTAATTCTCTCACAACTATGAGTAGATCGACTTCTACTTTATTATATTACATCTATACATTGTTCCCTCTTTAGATCGGCCAACAATTCAAAACCTCTTGGGTAGCCCTTCAGATAGGCCCACCCACGGGTACATTTGACCCGACTAGTCAAACTGTGTGTTGTCGACTGCAGTTGGACTACTTAGACGTTGCTCTCAAACTGTACAGCTTGTAATTCATCATGTGGGGACAAATTGGCCCACCAGTTGGCCATCCATGTACATTAACCATGTTTGTATACGCATGCTTAAACCTAAGACACCCTGTGTCTGTTTGCACTCACTGACAAACCGCTAGTTGCGGCCCACAAGTCTCGAGAGCCGAGCATGGTGGTATGGGACATTATGACCGAGCTGTCAGCCTACGCTAGGGTGACGAGCCTCCACGTAGTGACCGCGAGTAAAGACCCCTTCTAACAACACTATGCATGAAGGTGCATTAAATTGGACAGGAGCTGAATAATCTCTAAGAGCTTTAATTCCATTCTCGTCCGCCATTTCAAATAGAATGTTTTTAAATCTTCTACGAAATGTTCTTTCTATTTCAGGATCAAAAGGTGCTAGTTCTATGTTCAGAGATCTACGTCCTAACATAAACTGAATTACTGCAATGTATGAAAGAAAACTAAACTAAGATGCAACCTAAGAGAAATAAAACTAGAGCTAAAAAATTATGAATTCCTAAAAACAAGATGAAACTATGCAAACAAGAATTGGAAGAAAGAACCCGGAAAAGGAAATGATTGATTTTAAAAGAATCTAGGAGCTCCTCCTTCACTTTGAAGATAATTTTTTTCTTTTTCAGCTTCCTTCCTCAATTCCTGGAGAAAATAAAAACAAAAATAAATTAAGTTTCCTAAAATGATGCGAGAAAAATCCTAAGGGTATGAATTATGATAAGAGAGAATCCTAAATTCAATTGGACCAAAACAGTCCCCAGCAACGGCGCTAAAAACTTAATGTTTTATTTAAACCAACCTGATTTAAATGATTTTAAACTCGCAAGTATACGAATCAGGTGTAGATACGGTACGTATTACGAGATCGTTCCCACGAGGACTGGTTGTCACAATTCAAATTTTATGATTCTTCTTAACTAATCCAATAAATAGTTTAGCTAGTAATTAAGTAAACTAACAAAAATCAATGAAAAATAACTGAGAACAAGAAAGAAAATTCAATCAAGGAGAACACTAGGACTTTTGAATCCACCCCTAGTTATCCTAACTCTTGTTTTACCTGTTGATTCACCCTAATTCAAATTGATAAATTTACTCAATAGAGCCACTCTGTGTCCTTGGTCAAGTACACAGGATGTATAATTCCCTTTAAGCACAAGGATCACATCTTTCATCCATGGTCAGGCATGAATAGATGTATATTCCTATTTCTTTCTCTGTAGGAAACCTGTTCATGGTCAGACACAAGTATACCTAGAATAAGATTCCAAACAACATCCACATCTAAACTTTGGTTAAACTCATATATTAGAGAGGTATGAAATTTTCATTTACTCACACTAGATAAATAAATAAATCAATCAATTACGAATGAAATCAATAATAAACAAGAGTCATTCAAATTAAGGGCTTCATCTCAGCCAGAACTAAGAAATTAAAAACTCATAGAATGGAACAATGATTCAATTGGAAAGAAGAAAACTATAGTTGAGAAGCACATCCCTTTGAGCTCTCTCTTTCTCGTTCTTTCTTCCTCTCTCTTTTCCACAACCACTAGATCTGAATCTGCTCTTCCACTTCCACGTCCACCAAAACTTGGATGTCCCAAGGACTCCCTCTTACTCTCTCTGATGTCTCTTTCTTTTATAGGTTGATGGAGGATGGTCGGCTAGGTATAGAGGTGGTGGAGACATGCGTAAGAGGCAAGTCGGTGGAGTGTGTAAGGTGTTATGCACTCCCTATTTTACGCAGCTCAAAACTCAAAAATAGCTTGCGTTTGGTGGATTTTCGGGATGCCTGTACAGCCTATTGTTGAAATCTAGCTTCGTGGATGGTGTTGACCCCACCTTTTACATCCTCTGGGCAGTCCGAATCGTTGAATCGATCAAAGGCAGTGGACCATAAAGTCCCGAAATTGCCTTTTTTTCACGGACGCAAGCTCTGTACACAAGCCGATGCTGAACTCTCGGTGGGGCCCACTTCAGATATTTTTTAGAGAAATCCATGCCGTCCACCGAATTCCTCTTGGAATTTTGGTCGAGAATGGTCAGTTTTGAATGTCTATAGATGTGGCCCACTGAAGTGATCTTGCTCCAATGGCTGTGAATGAATTTCTTGTGATTGCTATGATCGGCACGTGTGCGTGTATGGCAGAAAATAGTCAACATGGTTCTGACCAGAATGAGCGCCTCTTCATGATGGACGGTTCAGATCGTTTTCATAGGCCTTGATGGAGGCCTACTAACGATCCAACGGTACCCCTGTTTCACGCCAACGAAAACGGAAATTTCTATTTCTGGATATGGTCGATCAAATCGACCTGGACCGAACGGGCTGGTCCGATGCACATCGAGTACCCCTGTGCATGGTACACACACCATCTCAATTGGGGTCCACCATGATGGTTTTACGAAATCCAATCCATCCATTCATTTTGTCTCCCCATTTAAGGGGTTGAGACCGAATTGGAAGTATATCTAGATCTCAAGTGGGCCTCAAATCATTGATATGTAATCTCATTTATCCGTTGGGCCACTTTCAGGGAGATCCAATGGCTGAAATTTGATATATACGATTAATTTATGGTCCTCAGGCCATATCTGAAGTTTCAAGCCGAACGGATGGTGGAAACCCTATGATCTTGCATCTTGGACAACTTATGGGCCTCTTTAACTTGAATGGCTTGATTTTCTTGGATCCTGGGTGTGTAAATTCTTCAATCTTGATCCCATGGAGTCCCGTCCATTGCCTTGGTGATGTTCGAGTATTAAATCCATACTTTTTGCATCATTTCTCGTCCACGCTCCTAGATTCACCTTGCATTACAAACACGATTAAAATAGGGCATTAAACAGTATCATGTTCGTAAAAGCAACTAATAATTGGGGTCTAATATGCAATATTCAACCCTCAACATGAGTTGAATGTCAATGAAAGGGACATCGAACTACTTCAACGGGTAGAAAAACAGCGATACTTAGGTTCCTTTAAAAAAGAAGGAAAATGAGAAAAATAAGAGATACTTTGTTAAAATATGACTGTCTATACAACACATGGCAACTATAACCTAGGCATACACGTATGCAATTCCAAATTAACTACCTCATGAGCCCAAATGTTAGTGGGCAATATACCTAAAATTATGTTGTTTGGAGCAGACAATTTATCTAGAAAGGAAACTTCTCTCCCTTGTCTTTTGAGGGAGTATTTCCTTCTTCTCTTCTTCTAATAAATCCTATCCTTTAGGGGGTAAAAAACACATGGGAGGGGTGATGAATCCAAGATGTAAGAACATTCCAAGAATACATTGAGGCACATGACCTGGCTAATAGATGTTTAGGCATATATTAGGCACATTCCACGGTTTCAATCATCCAGATTTCTGGTTTGGAATGCATTGAGTGACCATATTCATTTGATCAGCTATTTAGACTAGATCAAGTGCCTGAAAAAGATAGGGTTCCAATTCAATGCCCCAAATGGACCATTGGGTTCGAGTCCAAATGGATGGGGATAGAAGACCTTAGCACACTGTGTGCATCCACGAATTTGCGATGTGGCTGTCGGGCATGCGCATCACTCACTAGTCTGTGTCCAGGTTAGGCGTAAGGTGTATAAAAGAAGTTAGTGAGATTTGGAGTCTTTATATCTGTTTAGTTTCCTTTTGGATTTTGAAATTCACATGTCTATCTCTTATTCGATTGTGATATTCATAGGTCTAAAAATAGACAGGAGACCAAATGTTTTATGCTTTCTTTGATGATTGAAAGTACACTGGGAGACCAATTCTAGTAATCCTTTAGGTCTCCAAGCTTTCTTTGTTTTAAGCTTTAGGACAATCAAGCGAGCCTCTTATAGAGATGAGTTGAAACTATCAAAAAACCAATGTATATTTGGGCATGCCTTGGACTTCTTCAAACAACCTTTAGAGAGCATGTGTCTAAATAGAAGTTTCCACGGCTCCTCCCCTTGAACGCTCCTAAGCACACACTTACCTGCCAAGAATTGGTATTGCAAATTCATAAGCATTCAGGAATTCAATTCCACAATTTTCCTCGATATGAATGCAAGCATCATAAGCAACGCTAGAGAAATAACAATCCCTTACCTTAGACCATTGACCCGGCTCACCAAGTCTTGAATAATCTCCAAGTTTCTGCCTTAGATGGTGCCATGAAAGAAGAGAGAAATATGAACCGAGTGTAGAAATTGTGTACTAACCATGAATTTTCCATCGAAGGAAGAGGTCTACTATCCCGCTCGAGAGCTTTGGCTTGCATTGAAAAGAAGATCCTGTCAGATCTAGTAAGGGGAAGAATGAAGTTGGGATACCCATAGGGGTGAAAGAAAAGTCAGTAAGGTCACACCACTTCCACTGAGATTTGCGAGCCCAACGGGGTTTTGGATACATAAGACAGACTCCAGAAGTCCAACTCCAATTAATTTTCAAGGCTAGGGCCTTGCAATAAACATCAAGGCGGTCAAGGGCAGTGTCAATGTGATTCTCCTCCCGAGCATGAGAAAGTCATCATCTTTAAATGATACAACACCACTCATTGTGGTGGATTTATGAAATCTATCACCGTGGGGACCTTTTATTTTAGTATCCAAATAGGAGTAGATTATGATCCTTACATGACCCAAGCCCACACTTCCATCCAAACAGGAACATGCAGATATTGTAGGTTAGATTGTGTTCTTCCATGCAATCCAAACAGCCATGGAACATAGCAAAGCCTCCTCCAATTCCATGACAAAACCTGACAATACCACTCATTTGGTTTTTTAATCCCATCCCACTTAATCCCTTCCAATACCATGCGCCTAACACCCCCTAAGATCTGGCAGATCCAACTGTCCAAATCATAGATATAGCTAATTCAACTATCTAGATTGTTGATATAGATCACATTAAGTGTCCAGATTGGTTAATCAAGGATTTGGACCAGAACAAGAGCATGCAGCATATCTGTTCCTGAATCAACTTTCTGATTCGACTATTAGGTCCACAAGACCAATCAAGATGGGTTTAAATGACCTTGGTATGTTTGTGCATCCAACCATGGAGGGTGTGGCTGTGGCCCACAAATCCATAACCTTCTATGTCTAGCAGTCTAGTCTAGGTCATGCATACAGCGTGTAAAAGAACGTCTTCAGAGATTTGGGGTCTTTAATTTAATTTTTTTTTAGTTTAAGTGTTCAACAAAAATGCTTGGTTTCATGTTAGGTTTTGAAGTCCACTTGTCAATCTCTTGTTTGATTGTGTTGAGCCATACGTCTAAAATAGCAAAGATGCCAAATCTTTAGATCTACTTGCAACTAGGTCTACAGAAGGCTTTTACAGTGAAAAAGGGAGTACTGAAGTGTTTTTTGATACACCGAATCCATGAAGATATGGAAATTGTTTTTCATAGGGCTTTTTGGATATGTGTACAAGTAAGCATTACTCTTATTGGTTGTCAGACTACTCTGGCACAGAGAATAAGGTGATAGTTGTCTAATTCCGCTGGTTGTCCAACCTGTCACCCCAATTTTGGAATCCTATTTTCTACGATGGCCATAGAAATTCTCATTTGATAATAATTACATTATCTACGGAATCAATGCATTCAAATATGCCCTTAAAGTGATCATTTCCTTTTGGACATCCAAACACAACCTCCATGTCAAACCCAGTATCGATACACATGCCTAATTTATAATTTCTCTATCCGTTTTTTTTTTTTTTTTTTTCAAACTTTATTTAAATCAGGGAGCAGGGATTATTCATTGATCTCTATGACTGTTCTTCAAATACTGTCCGTCAAATCTTTGGTTTTATAAGGGAGGCCTGCTACAAAGCTATTTCTTGGAGTTTGTGTTTTAGCCTTTCATTATCTATACTTGATGGCATCGTTTTTTTCAAACTTTATTTAAATCAGGGAGCAGGCATTATTCATTGATCTCTATGACTGTTCTTCAAATACTGTCCCTCAAATCTTGAGTTTTATAAGGGAGGCCTACTACAAAGCTATTTCTTGGAGTTTGTGTTTTAGCCTTTCATTATCTATACTTGATGGCATCGTTTTGGTCTTATCTAATTTAATTTGTGAGTTTCAATGTTCTACTCAACAATTTCCTGAGACGTAATCTCAATGAGTTCCCTAAGGATTCGTTAGAACCTAATCCAGCAAGTATTCGTAGTAAAAAATAAATAAAAATAAAAAAGGAGGTTCTCAGGAGACGTAGAAATATGCAACACTTTTTGGCACTTCTAATCTGTTTTGTGAATTGTAAATGTAAGTTATGTAACTGCTTCATTTGCCAATCAAGAAACTTTAGGAGATATGTGATGGGAGAGATTAAGGCATCTTCTACGATTAATGAACTTAAGTGGGAAGCTCAAAGGGTGAGTCCTCACCTTTGATTAATTATGAGATGGAATTAACTTGAGTCCAATAGCAATGTCCACACCAACTTGACTTCGATGAGAGCGAACGGAGGTAGTCTCCTCTGAATACCTATACTCAACTAACACAAGAAGATAAATAACCTGGCATATTATTATTACTACTATTTATTTATTTATACTACTAGAAGGTGACAAGAGAGTCAGCTCACCTAGTTGTCGACTCATCCTTGTCATGGCATCAATTTAGTTTAAATGCAAGATCGTCGAGTTGACTCACCTCCCAAACTCAAACTCTCCCTTCCTTCTTTCTCTCTTATATCTCTTCTTCCCATGCTCCTCTTTTTCTTTCTTCCCTGCTGGAACTCCAGCAAGTATCCACCCCGAATCAGGACTAAACCCAACTCGGTCCAGTCAGACTCAGTTTCAGCCGAGTTGAACCGGCAGCCTCAAGGAAATCAAACTATCTCTCTCCCTCTTCTATTCCTCTCTTTTTTTTCCTTTTTCCTTCTTCTTCTTTCCTTTTTTTTTTTGTTTATATAAATTGCTGGAATGTCCAGCAAGAATCTGGACCGAGTCAACTCAGACTCAACTCAGCAGCGAGTTGACTCGACTCCCTCTCTCTCTCTCTCTCTCTCTCTCTCTCTCTCTCTCTCTCTCTCTCTCTCTCTCTCTCTCTTCTTCCTTTTTCCTTTCTTTCCCTCTTTCGCTTCCTATTTTCTTCCTTCTCTCTCCACTGCACCGTCCAGCGACCTAGACCAGTCAGCGACTGGGTTGCGCTCGACCTGGTTAGATAGGGTTGGGACAGCAACCACCCATCACCTCCTCATTTCCTCTTTCTTTCTCCCTCTGCCTGCTCTCTCTCCTTTCTTTCTCACCTCCCCTTTCTTCTCACTACAACTCCAGCCCGGTCTGCGGTTTGGAGCATGCCCGACCCAACCCAAACGGCGTTTGGTGGTAATACCCAAACTGAGATCGGGTCCGACTGATGGTGTGGAAGAGATTGAAGCAGCCCGGCTCCAGATTTGATTTGAGTCAGGGTTTATCTTGACATACAGATAAAAACTGATTTACATGTTGTTAACTCGAACGTGACTCGATCTCGAACTCAGCCTAGGTTAGAGATCTGATACCTGGGATGCGAGTTGGATGAGGCACCACCATCAGATTCTTCTGATTCACGGCTGATATGAGCTGCTAGAGATGACTGGTTGAGCTGGCCAGGTCGGGGTTTGCTGGGTTGAGGCAGACAGCGGCTGGAAAACTCGTTCCAGTCGGCTCTCACTCTTCTTCTTTCTCCTCTTCCTTTCCTACTTTCTTTTCTCTTTTTCTTTCTTCCTTTGTTTCTCTGTCTTTCCTTCTTGCTCCCAGCTAGAGGACGCCCAGCTGGGCAGAGAAAATCTCACCCTACCAACTCACTGAGTCAGTTGGTGCAGCTGAAAACGGTGCTCTCCTCTTCTTCCTCCCTCTTTCATTTCTCTTCTTTCTGATCTCTGCTTCTCTCTGGAATCTCTTCTTTCTTTTCTTTCGTCTATCTCTCTCTTTTCTCTCTCTGATGGAACACCCAAATGGGATGTTGTAGGCAGTTGCGACTCGAACTGAGTCGACCCAACTGACTGTGGCACCACAGCGGCGCCACAGGCAGTTGGTCGATGTGGCACCGTTTAGGGTTTTCTTCAATCAACTACTCAGGTTCGGTTGCGGCGGAGGAAACTCATGCCTTATCTAAGATTTCATCATAGCCTTCCAAAATGTGGATTCCACAGGCTTTTTAGAACCCATCCAGACCATCCAAAGGCCTTAGACCCGAAGATTAGCCACCCGGTTCCGATTCACCATTAACAGTGGTGTCATCTTCCTTGTTTAACCAAACAAACCCATCACACTACGTGGGCCCCACTCATTGATCTGATCGGTCCACCCAGTGGCCCAGGGATCTAGAAGATCAACTGAATGTATGGATTACAACCATACCATTAGCCTATCGTTTTATCAACTCAAAATCTGTCGGGTTTTGTGATGTAACTAATGCGTGATTAGGTGCCGGTCCTTCTAGATGTCCAGGAGAGTATAAATAACCACTCGAACTGAGTCGACCCAACTGACTGTGGCACCGTAACTACATGAGAAATGACCAAGGTTTTGGTCGAGGACAAGTCCGAAGCGCGATGGACGGTTTGGATCTTGCTAAAGAGTCCCTAATGGTGGGCCACGACCTAGACAAATGGACGGCCTCCGTTTAAAATACAGATGGCGGGAAATCCGCCCTTTTTCGGAAAGTTATCGAGTCAACACGGTTTGATCGTGTTGACGGTCTGGTGCGCTGCAGGTGTCCCACTTCCGATGCACACACACGATTGTTGTGGGGCCCGTGATGATTTTTAAGATCTACTCCGTCCATCTGTTTTTTCAGCCCAATATAGGACCCGACCCAAAGGATGACCCAGATCCAAGGCTCAGGTGGACCGTATCTACATTCGAGTGGTCATTTTGAAAGGTTTAACGGTTGGATTGCTAACAAGGGTGACTAAACTCGACCTTGAAGGGTCCTAGGGAACACCTATCTATAAATCAATGGCCAGACTATAGGTTAGATGGCCCAATACATATTCATAATATTTAATATCATTTTTACTTTGTTTTTAATATACTGGTTATTATTAAAATTATTATTACATTTTTAATCACTAATTACTTATATTTAAATATGATGGTTCTCTCCTCTAGGGATGTTTTAGAGGTTCTTCAAAACTAAATTACTCTTTTATATTTAGGTCTATATATAATAATTATTTTTATTTTATTTTTTTCCTAGGTTATTTTCGTGGGTCTTACTCCAATCAATGCCATTTATTCATTCAACCGGCTCCTATCAGGTTTACTTAGAAGGATAGGATCATTTTATATTTGTAAGCGGGCCACGATACATGGGTCTTAACTTTCAGTTATCGATTTTATAGTATATATTTACAATTACATCATATTTAAAAATGAATTATTAAGGTATCAACTTAAGATAGGTCACTCATCTGACTTGAGATAGATATATAGCTTTAGATCTGATGATCACTCCTATAATTAGATTCCCCTACATATTAGTTGGACGGTAGATCTCAAATCTCGTAGTTCCTCCACCATCTCGACGGTTGGATTTATGCCAAAGTGTGAATGTTTACATAAATCGAGATTGTATTTATACTAGGTCGGGTTTTCATGGTACCACCCGAGTACAGAAAAGTATGGGATGTTATAATGCCACCGCCTCTTCCTACCTATATAAGGGAAGGTCCTCAAAGGAAGAGGTACACACGATCTCTAACCCTAACCCCTGTGTATCCAACTAAACCCAATTTCCTGACTTCGCCATCGGAAAATCCTTAGCATACGAGTCAGGGTCTTCTTTGTCCGCTCTTCATGCAGGTTCAGGAGCCAGGAGAAGGGGCCACCGGATTTCTGCATCAACAAATATCATGGTGGGACTTATACATAAATTTATATAGTGATTTGTAGTTTCAAACCATATGTATTGAATTTATTTCGAAATATCACACAAGTGTGCAACTAAATTTAGCTGACTCATAGCTAACTTCAACACACACCTAGAGTCGATTAGGTACCACATTGGCCTCACCCAAGACAATACGACTCTTACAGTAGAGACTGCTAGCTGTCAATTTTTTGAGATCATTTTAGGACACAAACCCATAAATGAATCATGTCCAGTTCTCAAGTGGACCGTGACATTAGAAACAATGTTTATTCACCATTAAAGGCTCACAAAGGTTTTTTTTTAATTAAAAAAATAAAAATTTATTACTTAAGTTAGTTCCTACCAATGGTTTTGATTAGACGACCCCATATCTCTTTTTGCGGATTTCCTACCTGCTTGTGGAAGTAGGCAGGCGACCTTTTAGTTGCTCAAACTCTTTCTTCTCAACTATGTTTTTTTACAAAGAATAACTACCCACTGGATAGAAAAAGACTCACTGATATCTAACTCCCGATCCATGCCCGACATCGCGCTCCGGCCCAAACCGATGTGCATCATCCCAAGTGGAACAAACGCACATGGCCGAGGTCCCCACAGCATAATTTAAATTTCATCCTCCTCACTATGATTTAAATTTCACTATAGTTTTTGTGAGATAATCATCATAGTAGGTTTTATTTCAGACTTAAGCTTGGGCCAAGCCTTACATAAACAACTTGGGCTAGACTCAGGCCGTACTATTTTGGCCCATCATCAGTTCGAGATAGGCTTGGGCTTATGTTGAAGAATGCAGGCCGAGCTTGAACATAACTTGGCCTGGCCCTAACCCAACCCATTGGCACACCTATTTAGATCTGCTTCATTTTTTGCTATCATGCCCTAAAATAAGTTTCAACATGTATGGAGCATGTGGATGTAAGGCACGTATATAATAGGTCTTATATGAATCCACCCAAACTGCTCCCGATGAAGGTAGTGTTTTCCGTTTGGAGGGGAAATCCTAACCGTTGAATGGAAGTTGAAGGAGGGGATATGAAGGGTAGCTAATTATTTTCGATGACATACTATCCGTCCATCATTTGCACGGCCTTTCATTTTCCTTTGTATAAATCATTTTGATATTGTTCGGGTGGATTCAAATAGGGTGTACCAGAGCATGATATAGCGGAAAGTGGGTGGGTGGTCACCCACTTCAGCTGCTAACGTCACCAAGTTTTATGGGCCCTACCATGATGTATGTGTTATATCCACACCGTAGATCCATTTTAGGACCTGGCTCTAGAAATGAGGTACAAAGCTCAAGTAGATCACACCACATAAAGTAGTGGGGATTGAATGCCTACTATTGAAAACATCTTCGGTGCTACAGAAGTTTTGGATAGCTTATATGTGTGTTTTCCCTTCATCCATGTCTGTGTGACCTTATGAACAGGTTGGATGGCAAATTGGCAATATGGTGGGCCGGTAAGGTTTCAAGTTTTGGTGAATCCGAGGTAGGTGGAAATCTGACCGTGGACATGTACCTTGCATCCACGCAGTCCATCCGTTTTGACAGCTCATTTTATGGCATGATTCCAAAAATTATCAGGTGGACCACACCACAGAAACCGTGGTGACTGACCATTAAGAACTTCTTGTGGACCACAAGTTTTAGATCAAGCTGATATTTGTGGGACCCCTTCATCTAAGTCGTTTTGACCTTATCAACGGTTTGGATGGAAAATAAACATTCTAAGTAGCCCCAAGAAGATTTTGATGGTGGGTATTCAATCACCATTGTTTCCTATGGTGCAGTCGTCCACCTAAGATTTGGATCTACTTCATTTTTTAAATCATGCCCTAAAATGAGCTGTCAAAACGGATGTAATTCACATAGGGGCCCAAAGTCAGGAATCCACCCACCCCAGTAGATTGAAAGCCTACTATTGAAACTGTGACCCAGATAGGTCTCTGAACCACCCCCCCCCCCCCCCCAAGAGTTCAATACCCAATGTTTCTTGTCTCATAACTACAATGCATATGGCTGTTGGTTTATTTCATCCCACCCTCGCTTTAGTTTAGTAAACACGTTTATGTGCTGAAGGCTATTTATGTTTGTAAGTCTCTTTCCATGTCAAAGGAAGCCCCACATGATGGACTGTCCACGTAGAAGGTGGGGCCCATATGATGGATGGTCCACATATAAGGCAGGCTCCATTTTATGGACCACCTATATTAACATGGGCCCACATCATGGACGATCCACTCATTAGGTGACCTTTTGTTTATGTTGAATGTTTATGTGAAACATTCTTAAGTTCTTTTATTAGACCACTATTTAGGTTGGAATTCCAGGTAGAACCCTGTTGCCAAAAATCAGATTGGTCCTCTCAACATCTGGGCCATGTCATACAAAAAATGGATATCTACAAGAACATGTTAGAGCCATCCATGCACCACAACCCACTAGATGTGGGACTACCTGACTTGAACACTACAGACAATTAAAGATCAGTCCCTCCAAGCTGACCAAGGGCCTGAGCAGCAGCAGCTATGGACACCTTTTTGACCCTACCATTACAAACATTTGGCTTATATAATATGCAAACCATTCACTGGGCCCCACACATGATTACAGTGGCAATTTGAACCCTGGACTGTTACAGCCAATATAATAACCAAAGATTTTTAATTTTTAATTTTCCATCCTCCTCCCAAGAAATTATAGTTTAAATAAGATAAATAATTAATACTGATTTTCAAAGGAAATTATCTCTGTTGAGACCCTTGTCCTACTAATGTTTTGACTCCAATCAAGCTCTTCAGCTGAAGGTTGAAACCACCTCGGTTCAATCCAGGTATTATAGATATATTCGTCACACTCATAAAAATCTCTATTAGGATAGCATCTGCAGTCTTTGAGTGAGTAGAAAACACAATCTTCACCTCTGACTACAGGAAAATGTATCTTATTTTCCATCCCTTTCACCAACGCTGTCGAGGAGAGAGAAGTCCAGAGACTTACAAATAGCATTCGATCTTCCAAGGTTTCCATCTTCACCCATTCCATCTCTGAAGGTTCCAGTCTAAAAACATGAATTGAAGTCCCAAGAAAACCGATGACCACCATTAATAGCTCCCCTTTCTATTCCACCAAATAATATTCCCACTTACATTTGGGCATTGAGTGACAGTTGCAGAATTTCAGTGGCTTGGGCTTCGCAAGAATAGTCCAAGTGATTTGCTTTGGATCAAAGACCCCCAGTACCCCATTATGTCCCAAGACAGAAAACCTCATCCTTGAAAACCGGATTCGAATGGCAAATTACTAGGCAAATAGTAGTCAGTCCAAGACGTGTCCCCACGACGACAAACGCATATGGAAAGAGAAGTATTAATACATTCAAGAGCAATAATTGTGGAATCTGAAGAAGTCGGTGTGGATGAGAAGGTGATGCAATTGAATTGGTCATATTTCAAATCCGGGAGTTTCAATCCTTGCTTTGATAAAGGGATTGAAAAGGAACACAGAGCGGTTGCCTCTATGCATGAATACCCAACCATCCTTGCAAAAACAATTTGTTGAACCAGAGAGCTCTGGGATATTGATGAAATCTCTCTCATTGTACAAAGGATCCAAGAAGTTACACATGCCATCGTCTTTCCTGAAATACATGAGCTATGGCGAGTGATTTCTGAGAAATGGCAAGCCACGGCTAGTGAGCAATGAGAGATGTCGTTCTGTGATCAGGCTCGGTGGAGCAATCGATCGCCAACTTTTACAGGAGGAGGTCAGATGAACAAAATCTGATCGAAAGAGAAGCAATGCGATCAACTCTAGAATATCTATTGGAAGGTATGGCCAAGGTCTATATTCAACAATTTCTGTCTTTTTGGATGTAATTATTTCACAGACGTCTTCCATATCACCTACGTTGGTATTTTCTTGTTGGATCTCTTCCAAGTCCTTTGGCGTCCTTTCTTTTTGAACTTGTTCAGCTTCTTTCTTCTCATCATTTCTTTTCATCCTTCTGCATTCCTTATTGCTGGATCTCTTCATATGGCTTAACTGTAAGAGGGACACAGTAACATGCCAATTATTATCAAATAAATTAAGAAATTACACCTATAGCAAATGCAGAAAAAAAAAAAAAAAAAAAAAAAAAAAAAAAAAAAAAACTTCTTCTCAATAAATATGAGAAATGACCTTTTCAGCTTCAGCTTCAGAAAAAATAGTTCCATAGAGTTGATCAAGCCAACAAAGGGAGGAATTATATGACATGTGACCAAAATCACAGCACAGTATATGCAGTTTTAACTTCTAACAAGTGAAACACAATCTGATTGGACAGACCATTGGGACGTTGCATTCCACTATGGATAGGGACACCGTAACGTGGCAATTATTATCAAATAAATTAAGAAATTACACCTATAGCAAATGCGGAAAAAAAAAAAAAAAAACCCTCTTCTCAATAAATATGAGCAATGACCTTTTCAGCTTCAGCTTCATAAAAAATAGTTCCAAAGAGTTGATCAAGCCAACAAAGGGAGGAATTATATGACATGTGACCAAAATCGCAGCACAGTATATGCAGTTTTAACTTCTAACAAGTGAAACACATAATCTGATTGGACAGACCATTGGGACGTTGCATTCCACTATGGATAGGGACACCGTAACATGGCAATTATTATCAAATAAATTAAGAAATTACGCCTATAGCAAATGCGGAAAAAAAAAAAAAAAAAAAACCCTCTTCTCAATAAATATGACCAATGACCTTTTCAGCCTCAGCTTCAGAAAAAATAGTTCCATAGAGTTGATCAAGCCAACAAAGGGAGGAATTATATGACATGTGACCAAAATCGAAGCACGGTATATGCAGTTTTAACTTCTAACAAGTGAAACACATAATCTGATTGGACAGACCATTGGGACGTTGCATTCCACTATGGATAGACCATGCCCCAAAAATCTCCCGGATCAGATTATCAAGCAGCTTGTCTTGGTTTTTTAAGACGAAAGTGGACAAATTGTTGCATTTCTCCTTAACTGTCGATTTATAGGCCACAAATTAAAAGGATAAGATCATCATGTGGTAGAATTTTTAGAAAAGCCCATCTACGGTGTAACACAACAGCCCAGAGGTCTACAGTACCAAACCACAGGCTCATCTTGTCAGAATTGAACACCGATCATCAAGTACAAAGCTGGAACTTTAGCTGCGAAAGGGTTAAAATTCAGATTATGGAAGTTTTTTTTTTTCCTTTCTTTCTTTCTTTCATTATCTCAGCTTTTACTATTAATCTTGCTGAAACTCTTCCCCTGATTGTACCAAAGGCGTTAGAATGCTGTGTAAGTGCATGTCAGCGAATGCATACATTCTGTGTGGTCAAGTGTCGAGTGAAGCACCTTATGCGAGATTTGACCAAAAAGGCTTATGACAAAGAGTAGGAGTTCATTCCTTATCTCAAGGACAACTTTCCTCTTTCAAGGATGAAGAGGATGAATGAAAGAATGCATTTCCACTGCTTTTGTCTCAATTTTAGGCATTGGAATTGCAGTCACGTTCTTCCAAAAATTCATGGCTCTTCAGCTAGGTAACCATTTGCATTCTGTTTTATTCACCAATGTGAGAAGGGTCTCATATTAATAGGATGCTTACAAGGATAGAAGTTTATGCTCTCCGGAAGGCAATGAAAGATCACATATAAATGTTGGATGAAAGCATATTGAGGTAAGTATTACAGTATGAAAGAAGCCACCAGGCATGAAGAGATTCTAGCTGGCAGCTACCAAAGAAAGAAAGAAATGTTAGCCAATCCTCTAACAGAAGTGATTGGCGATCTATTTAACATGCAATGGGACTATGGTCTTTATGTCGATAAGTAGCCAAGAGTACGTTCTCCTCTCATTTTGATCCAATCACCCCACATCTCACATGTACACACTCCACACGTGTGCACAAGAAAAGGCCCACTTTCCTTTTCTAGCCCATATCTAGTTTCCTTTTCTTTCATATCTTTGTACTAGAAGAAAATGACATCTAGAACTTACTTCCATGGGACATCGCCGACCGTCCTCCAATTCTCATTTCTGTCCTTGTAAAACAAGGAAAATGCTGACTCAGCTTCCAACAACCGCAACCGTCTTCAACGACGACGACCGCTGATCGACGACGAGGAGTTCTGATCGACGAAGACATGATATGGCTAGTGTAAGAGATGAACGGGGTTGGAATCTGATTCAATCTAAAAATCGCCTGAGGAATCACTCCGTTCAGGGCCGCAGCAAATACGCATTATACCCGACCCTCTTCGTCAAAGGGTATCCTCATGGTTGGTACCCTCTCAACCTCGAGAAGATCTTTGGAAGAGCGGGGGCTGTCATGGATGTCGTCATGCCTCGCGACAAAGAAACAGGGGCCTTCCGCGGTTTTGCTCTAGTGCGCATGGGTAGTGAAGCAGAACTAGCAAGAGCGGTTGCCATGATCCACGGTACCAGCTATGACGGAAAGAAAAAGCTAGTTCAACGCGCTCGGTACGGCCCCGAATCTGTATTCCTGCCGGAATCCTCGAAGCAACCCCCCCTAAAACCCTCTAAACCCCCTGATGATCAGCCTTCCGTAAGCGAGAAGTCTCCTCCCAACCCTAAGTTATCGCCACGTGGAGGGATGACGGTGTTTTCTCCTCGAGTGGTGAACCTTTCGTCCTTTCGGACAGAGACCTCCCTGTCACGCGCTCCCTCGTCTCGCCACGTGCATCCTAATCCCATTGCCATCTCTCCAGAAGCCGTTGATCTTCACACGTGTCGCCTGACCACCCATCTTATGTCCCTGCGGCTCCCTAGTTGGACAGCTATGCATCCTCACCCGGCCTGACGTCTCTCTCGGATCTACCTGCTATCTAGGCAGATCCTCTCTTGACTCGGATCCGTTTCTCCCCTAGCAAGTGGCACTCCCTTAAACTAGCTGAACCCATCCCTCTTAACCCTTCCTTGCACCCACTCCCGATAATCAGAACCGACCATCCCCAAGCTTTAACCCGTTCCCTTTCTCATCCCACTCACGCTTCAAGGCAGATCCCTCATCCTGACCTATCTGACGAGTCCCCCAGAGAATCCTCTATCTGAGTCTCTGTCCGCTTCTTCCATCCACTCACCTTCCGCCATTTCGGTTGCTCCTAGTAGAGATTGGGCGGACTTGGGGCCTTTAACTCTGTTTCAGGAGGAACTCTCCGATGAGGTCTTAGTGGCGAAACCCCTCCAGATGTGCTCCAAGCTTCCCCTCTTGAATCAAGACGATCCTAGTCTGGAGCCGACGGTAGCCGACACCAAAGTAGAACTCTTCGACAAACTCCAAAATAAAAAATGGATCCGCAACGCTGTGGGTCATGTGGGACGATCCCTGGGCCTCACGTTCGAGAATAGGGCAGAAGACTATTTAGGCCTCTTCCATTTCATCGAGAATAGGGGAAGACCCCTCCCTCCATCCAAGACCCCTTCTAAAAAGGTGGCCCGGTCTGTCAGTAACAGGGAGCTCCTCAGTCTGCAATCTTTTCCGGCTTCAGTCTCGATGTCTAATTCTCATAGGGGACGAAAGGGTAATCGGGAAAGATTCGTTCCTAAATGATTCTCCTCTCTTGGAATGTGAAGGGTTTAGGCTCCAAACAGAAGCAGAGCCTAATTAAAGATTCAATCAGGAGAAAGAATCCAGACGTTATCACCATTCAGGAAACCAAAGTTCCTTCATTCTCTGAAAGGCTCCTAGCCATGATTTGGTCAGTTCAGGATGCTAGGTTCATGTCCCTGGATGCAGTTGGATCTTCAGGTGGCATTCTAATAGCTTGGAAATCGTCTAAATGGGATTTGCAATTCTCTTTATCGAGCTCCTTCTCCTCAGCGGTTATTTTACAAGATAAGTTATCTAATTTCCGTTGTATCCTTATAGTTGTTTATGGCCCTAATGATGACTCCTTAAGACCTCTATTCTGGGATGAGCTGACCGCTATGAGACTGTCCTTCTCAGGCCCGTGTTGTTTTGCAGGTGATTTTAACGTGATCCGCTTTATGGAAGAACACTCCCGCAAAAGGAGAATGACTCCTGCCATGCATCAATTTTCCAATTGGATTCAGTCCCAAGAATTGGTGGATCTTCCTCTCTCTGGAGCCAAATACACCTGGTCCAACAGTCACAGAACCCCAATTCAGTCGCGCTTGGATCGTTTTCTCCTTTTTGCGAACTGGCTCGATGAGTTCCCTTCTCTCAACCAGATCGCGCTCCCTAGAATGACTTCAGATCACTGCCCCATTCTCTTATCGGAGGCAGAAGTGAATTGGGGTCCGAAGCCATTCAAATTTAACCCAGCGTGGCTCTACATAGACAATTTCAAACAGCAGGTGGTCGATTGGTGGTCTTCTTTTCAGGTGAAGGGCTTTGCAGGCCACAGGCTGATTTGCAAACTCAGGCTTTTAAAGGCCAAAATTAAAGAATGGAAGATGGAAGAATTCAGGAAGAGAGAGATCGAATCTGATGCCCTATTCCCTGAACTTCAACAAATTGACACTAGAATCGATGTTGAATCTCTCTCGTTAAAGACATTATCTCAAAGAATTCAGATTGTTCAGGCCATCTCAGCCAGAGCTTTGGAAGATGAACTAACCTGGAAGTTGAAATCAAGGGCCAAATGGATCTCAAAGTTTTGAATTTGCCCGATCTCTGGACAGGAGTCCTAACTGAACCCGTCGCACCTTGTGATCAGGGTGGATTTCACAAATTATTGTGGGGCCCACACCTATGGTGGGTGTGCGCCAACGTGTAGTGCACCCGCTGTGTATCATACCTGCTAGACCAGTCAACCAGGGCTAACCCGACAAATGCCAAAAAAGAGAGAATTTTCTCTCTCGATGTTCCCGCCGCGGGCATTTCAAACGAACGGTGTCCCTCTTATCATGTTGTGGCCCACCTTCGTTGTCCACCTTGGAAATTTGAACCGCCCATCGAGTGTGGCCCTCAGTTCCAGCCAAAACCTTAACAGAATCATCCGTCATCGCCCACATATGAGCGCACGACGTCGGACGAAAAAAGGCAGGTGTGCAAGTGAAAGTGTGCTTCCTACCCCTCCAAACCAAGCCACTGTCACCAATGTGAGCCATCTTACGCTGATCCAAACCGCCCATCTGATTTAGACAGTGGGCTCAGCCAATACCCAATTGATCTCACGGTTTTTCCTACACATGTGGGCACACGATTCTTAGCCCAAATTAGAGTTGTGCATGACAATTTCCGAAAATGGAAATCGATTTTATCTTGCCAAGTTGGCAATCCGCTTGAGCCCTCCTCCCTCAATCTCGGCCATCCTTCAAGCATCATCCCTGCCCTACATTCAGTGCCAAAAAAGGGTAGACACTCTGCTGACGAAGGAAAAACGGTCGGGTGCTTTCCTCCTTGGGCATGTGAGTTGGCGCAATCTGGACTGTCCCTGGGGCTTCATGCGGCCATTCTGGACATTCAATTTAGGGCTGCAATGGCTCAAGCTGTCTGTCCTGAGAAGGGCCCCCTCCACACGAGAAAAAGGGTCGCGGCGGAATTTCTCACGAGTCATTGCACTCGGGTGAAATATGATGAAGTTAGTGGACCCCACAATGATCAGGGGACCCATCCGGTCCATTCAGATGGTTTGGATCCAAAACGCCCATTCAGTGGTCCATGGTGGTAGGAGACCACCCTACTCAACGGATTGACACCATGCAAAAGGGAGAGTTGCGATGCATCCACCATATCTGAATCATTTCGGTGTGAACTAACAACCGCTGGATGCGGTCCTACAGCCAACCCCAGGCCTATAAAAGAGGCCTTGATATCTCAGGATTTCCACCAAGAATTCAAGAGAGGAAAGAGGGGGTGAGAGAGAGGGCGTCATGCCACACTACACCACCGACTCAGTCGACCGCATCAAGTCGACAAATTCGACCTGAACCGGGCTGAAAGGGGTAGGTCGGGGTGGTCTAGTAGCCTTAGTTCTGGGAAATTTAGGAAGAAAAGAGAGAAGAGAAAGAGAGAGACGAGAGAGTGCAGGCGTTGCCACTACACGCACTGATAGTCGACCCAAGTCGGGCTGACTCGGAGTGAGCTGGGGGCCCTATGCTAGAAACGGAAAGGAGAGAGAAGGAGAAAAAAGAGGAGAGAAAGAAGGAAAGACGGCTCAGGCTGTGGTGCCGCACTGCACCAAGGCGGCCAACCCTCCCGATCAGACTAGGTCACGCAAACCCGAGGAGCTCTGTAGGAGGGAAAGAAAGGAAGGGAGTCGAGCTTGGGTTGGGATGCACCACTGAGTGGTTCAACTCGGGCCAGACAGGGGTGCAACCAGCAAAAAGAAGAGTAAAGAAGGGCAAGGAGGAGGTTCGTTGTTACATGAGCAAAACTGCTAAGTCAGCTCGACTCGTCACAACAACAGCTGCAACAGCAGCGCAATATTGCACCACCTCAACTCAGTTAAGACCAACCCGACAACTTGCAAAACTCAAGTAGTCTTAAATATAACTTGAGCATCACTATTATAATACCAAGAGTTGCTGTCAGGATGGCTCAACTCACTGAGTCGACTCATCACGACCACCGCTGCAAACCTTGGGTTGTTCTTGCACCTTAGACCCAACTCGAGTGAGTTCGGCTCAACAACCTAGCTAAGCCAGACTCGATAAGTAGCCAAACTTTTGAGTTACCTCAGCTCCAGCATTGGCAACACTGTTGCTCATCCCTAGCTTGATAACTTTGGTGAGACAACAAAGGTAGGCTAACGGCTCAAGCTTAGTCAACCCGGATCAGCTCGGATAAGCCCCTTAATCGGGTTCATGATCAAGGTTGGGTTCATCTAAACCAACTAGTAATTGGGTCAAGCAACTTCTACTCCATAAACTTGTGGCTAAGTCTCACTTCAATTTAGAGTAGAAGGCTATCAGTTTCGATCATACTTAGAATACTAAACTACATGTTAGTGACGATTGTTAACAAAGGATAAGATAACTCTCTAACTCTTTAAAAGGAATCAGTTGAGACTTAAGCCTAATTAGCCCTAATCTTATTTGAATGATAGGTGATCAAATTTGCCAAACTTAAGTACCTTTGGAACCAGAAATACCCCTCTAGAGGTGATGAATTCTTCCCCTTAAGTTTTCCATTTCCAAATTACTCTTAAGGAATAGTATTATTTTGAAGTACAATTGTTATCTTATAACTCATGATCACTTACACTAGTTATCGAATCTTAAGGAATGGCTTACGTTTGAACTACAACTGAAAGCTAGTAAACTAGGTTCACATGCAATAGTCATTAAATCTTACATGTTAGTTTCCATTTAAATTCCAATTGATAGCTTTTGCCTTTGATTTATGATCTCTTGTAGTAGTTATGAATTTTATTATCAACACGTATCTTGCAATTGTTGTTTGAAGGTCGACTTGAATTGAGCACTTGAGCAGAATGTCAAGACCACCTCGGTTTATTCCAGGCACTATTGATTTATTCTTTAGAGTTGTAAAAAATCACTGTTAGGATAGCATCTACGGTCCTTAAGTCACCAAAACACACAATCTTTACCATTGACTATAGGAAAATGGATGTTATATTCCATTCATTTTACAATTGTCATGGAGGAGACGAAAGTCCACCAACCCACAATTTGCATTATATCTTCCAAAGTTCTTTCTTCAACCATTGCATCTTTGAAAGTTCCAGTCTAAAAACATGAATTGGAGTTCCAAAAAAACTGGTGAATACCATTAATAACTCCCCTCTCGATTCTACCAAATAAATTTCCCACTTACATACATGCACAGATTGAAATTACCAAAAATTCCGCACCTCGGGCTTGGCAAGAATGGTCCGAGTGATACACTTCAGATCAAAGATCGCCATTCTTCCATCGTGTCCCAATATGTAGAAAATCTCATCTTAGAAAATTGGATTTGATGGAAACAAATTTATCGGTAAGCAATGTAAGGGATAAATCTACAAAATCTAGTGTTTCAGTTTTTCAAATCCAGGAATTTGATCTTCACATCAATAAAGGGATTGAAAAGGAATACAGATCGGTGGCCTCTAAACATGATGACCCAACTATCCTTGGAGAAACAAATTGTTGAAGAGCTCTAGGATATTGGTGGAATACGTCTCATCATATACGAGATCCAACAAGAAGTTATACATGCTGCCATCTTTTCGGGAAAAAAAAACATAATCCATGGCAAGTGGTTTCCAGGCAATGGCAAGGTAAGGTTAGTAACTGACAAGAGTTGGTGATTTGTGACCAGACTTGCAGAGCGATTGATTGCCGACTTCTACAAACGGAGGTCAGATGAACAAAATCCGCTTATGCAATGTTATAGACTCTAGAATACCTGTTAGAAGGTTAGACAAAGGGCTATATTCAATGATGTCCATCCTTCAGCTCTAGTCAATTCAAAAATGCCGCCTTTTTCACCTTGGTTGGTTGTTTCTTGTTGCATCTCTTTGAAGTCCTTTTGTGTCTTTTTTTTTTCCCCTCATCCTTTCTTCTGCTCCTTTGTTCCCTCTTGCTTTTCAATCTCTTCATGGAGTTTAAACCGTATAAGGGACATCGTAACATGATAGCCGGTAACAAATAACTTGTGAAATTACACTTAGGGCTTGTTTGGATTATTGATTACCATAGTAATGTAATAGAAAAGTACAATGATTATACATTCATTTACCGTCTCTTGAAAGCATTTACATTTGAGGATTGTTGTGTTTGGTTTATCGGGGTAAAATTATAATTATGACACTTTTAAATTCATCAAACCCATAAACAAAATGGAGTTTCTAACCTTTATTCTTGACAACCGAGGCTAAAGCCTTTAACTACGTGGTTGCAGACCCGGGTTCGATAAGCGAGTCAAAATTAAGGCTAAATCTAACTTTTAATCTCGTATCAACAATCGAGGCTAAATTCAATTTTTAGCTTGCCTCAATTGATGCCAATAAAGGCTAAATCCATCTTTATCCCGATTTCTGCCAATTAGGGCTTACAATATATTTGAACTTCAATTACAAACCACAGTTAAAAGTATTTATTTAATTTTTAATATTTGTTTGAATAAACTTGTGAATGCTTACCTGTTTAACCTGTATAAGCATTCATTCATTCAATCCAAACATTCATTTGAATCCATCAGATCATTCATTTAATCTCTAATCATTCATCAAAGTCAAAACAATCACAAAAACACAATCATTCATCCGCGCCATCATCTGATCATCTAGCTGCTTCAAATTCTTAGCTGTCTGCTTCGTCATTCGCTCTACAGCTGCTCCACTTGTTTACATGCCACAACTCTTTAATCTCCCTTTAAAGTATCAGGGGCTTGATACCAACAAATTGAGTATTCACAATAAACTTAATTAAACTCATTATATGTGATTGATTAGCATAGAGACATTCAGCTCAAAATCCTCCATCAAAGTATATGGATTAGACAACAAAAAGGAAAAACAAAAATATGGGGAAAAAGCACTAGAGAACTATTCCAATCACATATTATAAGCCTACTAGAATATGAACAATACCTTTCCATGGTTCTTTCTGAGATCTAGGAACTCAGAGATATCAACATGCCATGGCTCCAAATACACAGCAAATGCACCTGAGGAGCATAAACAACAGTTTTTCAACAGTAAATCACCTAAATAACTCCATCAAAATAAACAAGAACTGACATAAACTAGATGCACAGAAAAAAAGATCAAATGATAATAATGGTATGGCCCCCTTAATAGTAGCCGGTTAGATCTCTTTTGGGGAAGTCCCAATGCCTTTTGGACTAATAGAAATAGCATGTGCATGGGTAATGGGCCCTTAATAGTAGCAGGTTAGATCTCTATAAAATAGGAATAATCCAAAATAGTCTTAAAATACTGTGTACACTTTTGGGTATTCGAGATTGTCTAGTAGAATATGCATAAAGCCCTAAAAAATTGGTCTCAAAATAAACCCAAATTAGTCTCAAAATATGTTGTGCATACACACTTGAGGTTGTATGCACACATCTACTTTATGGGTATGAATACAGTTGCACATGCCTGCCATGTGTGCTTCCTTTGATGTTCACTTTCTTTCATAGTTTCAAAAATTGTGTTTACCTTTTGGTTTCACCACCCTTTAGGGAAGCAAGATCTACAGGCAAGCCTATGTAAGTTTCTATTCTGTTTCTGTTACTAATTTGTTGTATTTAGTGGATCTCTTTTTATTACAAGGCTGTTGGATCTCAGGGCTGCAAAATTGCTCCAACTCATCAACGAGTGCAAGATCTTGGATGCATGGTTTATGTTGCTTGCTAAAAGGGTGTTTTTGAAATCTAATGCATGTTTGGCGTTTTAAGTTGGTGACGGATCAGTACCAGTTGTAAAGCTATAGTATCCCAAAACAGAGACAGTGCAAACTCCCAAACAATTTTAGGCTGTACTTAGGCTGAACTGTTTGGAATGGTTGACAATCTGGCATGTGAGACATGATTAGGGTTGTTAACTGGTGCGGTCTTAGTACCCGTACGTGGGCTAAATGGAAGAACAATGTAAATTACCATTCATTGTCAATCATCCAATCAACAGCTTAAGTTACCAAGATTCCAACCGCACGACTGCTAGGTTCCAGGGGAAAAAAAATTCTTTCCATGGCTCATTGTATAATAAATGGGCTGTCCTTCCTATGAGAAAGCCATCTTGTTCTCACAGAATACCATTAGAACACTGGGCCCCAGTTTAAAAACTAAAAGCACCATTTTCTCATGAAGCAAGAAGAGAGAGCAGTTGCAACATGGTGATACAACGGCTTTCACCAGATATATTTGAATAGTATCAAACAATATCCAACAGTAATAGCAATTATACATAATCTCATAAATAATCTAGGCTGTCTATGTAGATCAACATGTCAAGGTATATAGTGGTAAGAAAAAGCAACACAATATGCTTAAAGTTCACTTGTACTAGAGCCAACAAGATTTTCACTGATTACTGTACATGTATCCAAACAGCCCAATTGTCTTGTCAATGATTATTGTACGTGTCCAAACACGTATCTTTGCTATTTTAGACATATGACACATCACAATCAAACAAGAGATTGATTTATGGACTTCAAAACCTGACATGAAACCAAACGTTTTTTTTTTTTTTTTTTTTTTAACATTTAAACTTAAAAAATATTAAAGACCCCAAATCTCTGAAGATGTTCTTTCACACACTGTATGCATGACCTAGACTGCTAGACATAGAAGCATATGGACTTGTGGGCCACAGCCACAGCCCCCATCATGGATGACAGGCCCGAACTCTAATCAGCAAGATTGTGCTGCAAGGTGTGCAACCTTTGATTGTTTGTGTGATCTTGGATGCATCCGTTCCCTTCAGCTTCAATAAGAACTCATCCTTGAGATGATTATCAGAGAATACATTTCTAGGATTCGCGTTTTATCTTTCTCCTTCACAGGTTTTAGTAGGAGCTTGCAATGGAGGCCCGACATGTCTGCTTAGATCTTCTTTCATAAGTAAAATAGTAGGGAATGCCACTTTTTTTCACTTCTTTGTTGATGTCCACATCCTTGGTGTCAGCTTCAATTTTTCCTATGGCATTAGAGTTGCTAGCCGTGGATGGCAGATGGTTGCTTGTGACTTAATCATCACTCTTGATGGGCTTCTTAACTTTGTTGGATGGTGGATTCCTGACAAAGATCACTGTGGGCCCCACCTAGATTTCCAACGCAGGAACTTCCTTTTGTAGGAAACGGATTGCAACAGCCAGAAACTCACCACCTTTACTGTGACACATGTTGTACCCTATTTCTGTTCATTTATACTGGAGTAGATCAAAGAATGACACGTGTAATTTTACAAAAATTATATTGTGTATTTAAAATATGGGGAGACACTGAAGAAGATTTTGTGGGTATGTAGTTGTTATTTATCTAGATTTGCCACGTCATCCATAAAATAAAAGCGGCTGAGTAAAATGTAATCAAGTCAGCAAGAAAGCTTGAAGCAGTTATCTGTACATGTGATAAGCTAAGAAGAAAATACTCCAGACGATCAGTAGTACTAAGATGGTTATAGCTACAAAAGTATCCAGATGATCAATTTGAGGTTATTAATATCAAATGGATTCAGCAGAATAATACGTCTTATACCAATCAAACATCAAACCAAACCAAACCAAACCAAAAAAAAAAAAAATTTAGCTTTCAATTACTTTACCGGTCATTTACATTCCTCATTGTAATAATTAGCTTTATCTGTCATTTACATTTCTTGGTGTAATCCGTAGCAGTAATCAAGTAGTTATTAACTTTAGCTGTAATTCGAGTCTACGCTCATACGCTGGATTCAGTTCATGTATTAAGCAAAGTTCTCCATTCAAAGAGGCATTATGCAGTTGTTCTCTGTAGCCGATTGTAAGAATTTACTTTTTGTTTTACCTGTACCGAAGAGAAAAAGTCTTTTTGTACGGAAGGCAGAGGTGTAACCCATTTTCAGAGGACAAACCCCACCCTCTGATAATTGTCTGATCATCTTAAGTAACATTGTGCAAGTGATTGAATAGGCGACCGATCTTATTCGATCTCGATCGTATATGGTTGATTTCCAACGTATTTGCCTATCTTGGCGCTTAGGGTCGTAGTTGTTTGGTTTGAATTGAGTCGCACATTCAATTATGGCACACCGGCACTAATCTTATGATCGAGATTGAAATAACGACAACATTTCATAGCACGTCTGGTGGGATAATCGCTCTAGTTTACTTACTATTGTGACATTATGAATTGATCAATTAGAAATATGAATAGAAGAAGCAATCGAATTACTGGAATTGAACCCTCGACACCAACTACACCACCTCCAACCAAGGACGTGCCAGTTCAAACATCCCTTGAAGTATTAAATTAAAACACCAATCTGCTATTCAATCCCATCAACCAGAAAAGGGCATTGACCTCTCGAACTGCTTCTCTTAAAGAGATAACGGCCGGGCTTCAGGATATGCAACTGAATATCCAGCAGTTCAAGAATATGGGAGAGCTCAGGCAAAGTTAGTACACGCTCAATCCGAGAAATTTTATGTTCAAACTGAGAATATTAACACATATATGGCTATCCAAACTGTTAGGCCTGTGTCCTAGTGACCATTCTGTTCCGTCGGATCTTGGGGTCCTCCCGGTCAAATTCCAGCGACCCGCGACCTGTAGTTAGCATTTGCGCACGACCCTAAGTTGCTACCTGTCAACCCAAGTCAACTCAACCCTCTAGGGGTAGGGCAAGCGCCTCGCTGAGACCCCGGAGCAGGCAGAGCGCTTTGTTGCGAGACTTTCTTCGGTTTGATCCCTCGCGATTCTATGGAGAGCCCGATTAGATTGCAGCAGAGAGGTGGCGCTCCCGAGTGGAGAAGATATTCGAGACCATGAGATGTACAACCCAGCAGCGGGTCCCATTGGCAGTGTATATACTTGAGGGTGAGGTTGAGCATTGGTGGACCTCCATTGCTCGTGCTGCAAGGCCTGATTTCGTCTAGATATGGGATGACTTCGTGGACCAGTTTGACCGACAGTATTTCCCTGACCACGTTCGTCAGCAGCGTGCGCTGGAGTTCGAGACTCTAGTGCAGAAAGATATGACCGTGGCTCAGTACGCGACTCGCTTTCGTCGCGCTATCCAGATTCGCGTCGTATTTAGTTGATGATGAGGGGCGAAAGGCCAACCGTTTCGAGGATAGCTTGCGTTACGGTCTCCAAGGCCATGTTATTGGGCATGTGCTCTCGACTTTTGAGGAGGTAGTACGAAGGGCCCAAATTTATGAGGCAGAGTAGGACGGTTCACAGATGGATCGTGATCAGAGGAGAGACTGGAAGAGGCGGGTCCCCTCCGGTAGCTCCCAACTCCAGCAGCGTCGACCACGGCAGAGGCATATAGGCCGCCTAGCCTTCCGAGCGCTAGCACCACCTCCGAGGTAGTTCACCAGTATCTGTTTTAGGTGCAATGAGACGTGGCATCATATTTGGGAGTGTCCCCACCCTCGGCAGCAGTAGTAGCAGCCGAGAACACCACAGTAGCCTCCACCACAGCAGCAGCAACAACAGCTCCTACCACCGAGGCCCCCACAGCAGCAGCCGAGAGCACCACGGCAGCCTCCGACAGCAGTTCCGACCGCAGCAGTAGCAGAGACCTCAGAGGGGACAGGCACCTCCTCATCCAGCTCAAGTTAAATTCCACATAGCTTAGTAGGACCTGCAATCATCCGAAGGAGTTGTTGAGGGTATTCTTCCCGTATCTGCATGCATCGCTCGAGTATTGTTTGATTCTGGTGCTTCGCACTCCTTTATATCCGAGGGTTTTTGTCGCTCGACCGAATTGCCGATAGAGTCTGCCCGTGAGGGATTGTCAGTGTCGACGACCGATGTTGTTTGCCTTACCCCGTCTTGGTCGAGGAGACCTTCTTGCTCGCTGATCTGTTCGTGTTGCCAATGTCAGAGTTCAACGTCATCCTGGGCATGGATTAGTTTGCCGAGTACCACGCTGTTTTGGACTGTTCCGCGAGGACTGTCACATTCTGTATACCCGGCTTGCCTCAGTTCCAGTTCGTTGCCAAGCCCAGAGGAGAGTCACTATCTTGTTTGATGTCATGTGCAGTAGAGGAGCCCATAGCAGTGAGCATTGATCAGCTGCCGATTGTCTGTGATTTCCCCGACATATTCTAGGAGATTCCGAGGTTGCCGCCCCGCCGGCATTTTGAGTTTCAAATTGATCTTGTGCCTGATACCATGCCTATCTCAAAGGCCTCGTATCGTATGGCACTGATGGAGTTGCGAGAGCTGCAGCAACAATTGGATGAGTTGCGTGAGCTAGGCTTCATTCGTCCAAGCAGTTCGCCGTGGGGAGCACTGGTACTATTCGTCAGGAAGAGGATGGCTCGTTGAAGCTCCGCATGGATTACCGTGACCTCAACCGGGTCACGATCAAGAATAAGTATCTGCTCTCGATGATCGATGATTTATTTGATCAGCTGTAGGGTGCACGATTCTTTTCGAAGATTGACTTGCAGTCAGGTTATCATCAGATTCGAGTCCGAGGAGGACATCTCGAAGACAGCTTTAAGGACGCGGTATGATCACTATGAGTTTCAGGTCATGTCCTTTGTACTGACCAATGCGCCCGTCGTTTTCATGCAGTTGATGAATGAGGTCTTCCGACCTTAACTCGATCCGTTTGTTGTGGTCTTCATCAACGACATTTTGATATATTTGAAGACCCGCGAGGACCACAATCAGCATTTGGAGATTGCTTTGCAAACCCTCCGTGCCCACCAGCTCTATGCAAAGCTGGAGAAGTGTGTTTTGGCAGGAGGTGAAGTTCCTCAGTCACATGGTGATGAGCGGTTGTCGCAGTGGACCCCTCGAAAATAGATGCAGTGCGTCAGTGGGGCTAGCCCACGAACGCGTCCGAGCTCCGCAGTTTTCTTGGCTTGACAGGATATTATCGACGCTTTATTGAGGGATTCTCCCGTATCGCAGCACCGCTGACCAAGTTGACCCGGAAGGGCGCAGGGTTTATGTGGAGTGACGCCTGTGAGCGAGCATTTATAGAGCTGAAGGACCGCCTCACGTTTGCTCCTGTCCTCACTCTTCCCTCTGGAGAATTTATCATGTAGGTCCTTCTAATGGCCATCATAAGATAACCACAGTTACCTTGCAAATAAGAGGTTGAAATTTCTCATTCCGCTCCTACTGTTGATTTGAATCCATCTTGAAACAAGACTTAGCTGGCATGACTCAATACTCTGATGACATCAACATAGATGGTCAGTCATTGCTTTCAGATAAGTTGCAACATACACCATCTTGAACAGAAGGTTTCTGAAATTCTTGACACACAAAAGTTGCGATATTCACAAGCATTTGTTTCGCCCGTGTATATTGGGATCTTACAATCTCCACCAGTTAACTTATCTGGGTCTAGCACTGAAAATCAGCATCAATGAGCCCTTTTTTTTTTTAGATTGATATTGTTTAGCCCATTAATCTCTTGATTCCTACACGAATCAGACAATACATGACATCATATGTTGTTCAAAGTCTAAATGACAGATATGTGCTACTTCATAAATTTCAATATGAGGGCTGCCTTTTTTTGCTGCCACTTCCTATCAGATCCTAATTTTCTCAACTATCTAAATAGTTTACAGCAAAATTGACCATATCAAAGACTAGCACCAACTTGTAGCATTGATGAACAATGTCCCTTATCATAGCAGAACAAACAAAACAAAGAAGAAACGTCATACCCCTTAAGTTTACCTGTATGGAGCCGCCATCACAGTATAATGTGTACCTGCCCTTAGTGCCCCTATCCCTCATACATATATATAAACACAAATACATGCGTGTGTGTGTGTGTGTATATATATATATACATATATATATATATATATATATATATATATATTGTAAAACCCAAGGAGACTGTAGTGTGTGTGAGTGATCTAGGGTCCCTTCCCTGGTTGTCTTACCTAAAGCCTTACTAAGGCATGAAGAAACTAATAGTACCATCAAGGTATTGACAGTTACAGCATCAAGAACATTTCATAGAACGTGCTTATTGAAAATCTAAAAGATAGAGTTTCATCACAGATTAAAGGGGACAGTGTTGAAGTCAATAACAGACGGTGGTGATCATTGTTGCTAACACATCTCTCACCGCGTGGCTCACTCGCCCTGACTCATACGCCGCGTGCATTTGCCCGCTTGCGATTACGGCGCTTTGTTTCTTTATCCTTCTTGCAATTTTGCACGTGCTCAGTTAAGTCGCTCATCCGGTCAAAGTCTTTTTTTCCGCATTCCTTGCATTTTCCATAGTCGATTTTGACGCTTTCTTTGTTCTCATTCTTTTTAAAATCCTTCTTCTTACCACCCTTATTCCGATTCTTCTTGAAAACCATTTTCGGAAGAGGTTGGTTTGGACAAACGAAGGGTTTGGAAGAATGAAGGGTTGTGTTGGAAGAACGAAGGGTTCGAGGATTTGGGGTTCGAGGTCTGGCTGGTGGCTGCCAGTATAAGGTGGCTAGTTGTCGGTGTTGCGGGCCCTACCACGATGTGTATATTTTATCTACGTCAGCCATCCATTTTCCAGATCATTTTAAGTCTTTGATCCCAAAACTAAGGCAAATCTAAATCTCAGGTGGACCACAACAAAGGAAAACAGTAGTGATTGAATTTCCACCATTAAAAATCTCATAGGGTCCACTGTAATGTTTATTAGACATCCAACCTGTTGATTAGGTCATACAAGATGAAGGAAAAATTAAATATAAGCTTGATCCAAAACTTGTGGCCTTAAGAAGTTTTTAATGGTTAGTATTCTTCCAGAATTGGATCCCTTGGACCTCGATATTGCTTTCCTTATGTTTTTTGGTTTGTTATTTTTAAGATTTATTTGACGGTTGAGATTGATTGTAAGTGTTTTACTTTCTTTATTTTGTATGATAGGTCATATTACTTGGGTGACATAATTGTAAGTATTTTGAAATTTCATTATAAAAGCATAAGGGGAATGGACGTCCAACCCTAGTAGAGTATTTTTTAGAAGAAAAAAGAAAGCTCTCTTCTCCAACAAGGTATTCATCTTCCTCTCTTTTCTTCATCATTTCCATTCCCTCACAACCTTTCTAAACCTATCAAAATCCTAACCCAATGCATCCATTTTCTTCTTTATCCCTACCTATTTAGGTGTGGACTTGCCCGCACTTACACACGCACGCTCGTCCATACAGACCTTCACGTGTGAACCCCATGTCATATCCTTTCCCCACTTGATCTCCTTATAGCCCTACCTAATTCTTATATCCTTTAAACCCCTTAATACCCCAAATTCCAAATCTCAATTCATAAACCTAAAAACCTAACAAAATCTTCTTTAAAATTTTTTTTTTTTTTTAAAAGAACCTTTCCCAAAGCAGAATTTTACTTGCATAATTTTCTATTCACATGGTTATTGCACTATCCACGCTAGATTGGAAGTCTCTACTTCCAAGTGAGTCACTCTCTAATTATTTTATATTTTAGTGCAACGTGTATGTGATAATGTATGACCTTTGTGTTACAAATCTGAATTTCTAAACTTATTTTGTGGATATAAGTAATTTTACATGTTCATTGCTAAAATTAATGTGTAATTGATCTCTCAACTTGTATCCTAAGTTAGTTTCCATCATCCTACATGAAAATTCCTCTTAATAACCATTCTTACTATATATATATATATATATATATATATATATATATATATATATATATATATATATAAACCTCCCATTATCTTTCTTTCCACAGCACGGGAGTGCTATGTTTGGGATGAGGTTGAAAGATGTGGGGTGGGCTTAGAAAAAGCTTGGTCTGGCCCTAATGCAGCCCATTAACAATTCTTATTGTTTTGTAAAACATGGATTGGTGGGCGGATAAGCTCTTCACACACCCCTACACCCAAATACAATGAACTCATCACGTGGGCACCAAATAAAAAGGTTGCACAGTTTTTAATATCGACCTTGGCGAAGGAATCGTATGATACATGTCCCATTGCTTAGTATATCATGTGCCGCTTCTCAATTCTGACAAGAGGAGCCTTGGGTTCGTTGATCCAGATCATTGGCTTGAGTCACCAAATGCATATTTCACTTGATACGGTGTTAATTCATACGATTGAATGGTGTTTATTCCACCTAATGCAATTGAATACACATAATCCCATGTTCCTTTCCCTAAATGTTTGCCCAAATCCTACCACCTATCTTTAGTCATGTTTCAGCAATTTGTACAAGATGGCCTTATTATGGATTGGCCATTCTCTTAAAAGTTCTTAGTATGAAAAATTACATGGTATTGAATTTCATTTGGTGGGATATAAATTCCATTTGATATATGAAATCTGGGGGGAGAATTAGATTAATCCAGTATCATGTCATCACAATGATATTTATGGTGTATTTCAAAATCCATTACATATACAGGCCCCCCATTGACGCATGTGTTTTATCCATGCCGGTCATCCATATACACCCTTTGCACATGATATGTATATAGGTGACCAGCATTTGTTGTGAAATCTAGTCCGCTAATTACAATTGTATGGTCCACCTTGATGGATTGCAGGTTGTATGAAGCCGTTGACAATGGGGCCAACCTTGATGCATGTGATGTATATCACATTATCCACCATCTTTCTAGCTCATTTTAGGGCATGGGCCCAAAAGTAAAGCAGATCCAAATAACAGACGCCATACGGACTGTGGGAAGCAGAGTCATCAGCATAAGTTCTAGTTCCAACCAAGTAGTGCACAAGTTAATATCTGAGTTTTTCCTTCATCCAGTTTTATGTGACATTATCAAAGAGTTGTATGGCAAATTACCATTATTTCCTGCGTTGTGGTCCACCTGGTATTTAGATCTGATTCATTCTGGGCTCATGCCCTAAAATGAGCTGGAAATATAGATGAACGGCAAGTATATACAACACATGCATCAAAGTGGGCCGCACTATCAAAGGGTCTCATCTAGCAGGACGTGCTTTGGCTGGTGAGGAACACCAGCCAGATAGCTGGCTGGTGTGAAAGCTCTGCAGGGCCACCATAATGTATGTGATTTATCAATGCCATCCATTCATTGTGCCAGCTCATTTTATGACATGAGCCAAAAAATGAAGCAGATCCAAAGCTTAGGTGGACCACACAACATGAAATAACAAAGCTCAAATTCTTACCATTGAAACCTTCTTGGGAGCTACAAAAGCTTAGGATCAAGTTGATATTTGTGTTATCCCTTCCTCAAGGTTTGTGTGACCTTATCAACAGGTTGGATGGAAGATAAAATCACAGTGGGCCCTGAGAAGTTTTTAATGATAAACATTCAACAACACTATTTTCATGTGGTGTGGCCCACTTTTTCTTTTTTTTTTTTTTGAAGACACAGGGTGTCTTCAAAAATGAGCTAGAATGGATGGACAGCATTGATAAAACAGATACATCATGGTGGGGCCACGGAGCTTTGACAGTTGGCCGCTGAAGCCGCCCCTGACCAATGCTTGTGTGGGCCCTGCCATGATGTATGTGTTTCATCCCATCCATCCATTTTTCCAAATCATCTCACGGTGCAAGCCAAAAAATAAGGTAAATCCAAATCTCAAACGGACCATAGGAAATAGTGTTTGATTGAATGCCCACCATTCAAAACTTCTTGTCAGGCCACAATTTTTGGATCAAGCTGATGTTTGTTTTTTTGGCTTCATCCAGTTCCATTTAACCTAATCATTAATAGGTTAGACATAAAATAAACATTACAATGGATCCTATGAGATTTTTAATGGTAGCCTTTCAATATTATTGTTTTCCTGTGGTGTGGTCCACTTGAGATATAGATCTGCCAAATTTTTGAGATGAAGTGCTAAAATAATCTAGAAATATGAATGGAAAAAATAGATATATCATAGTGGACCAACATAGACATACAATTAGCAACCTGGTTAATGGCAGAGTCACCTGCCAAAAAGCGTCCTGGGACACTAGCTAAAGGTCACTAGCTGGGAACGTGGATTGGCTACTGACCGCGATACTGGACGGTTACTAATGGTTGGTGCTCTTTAAACCCCACCATAATCTTTGGGTTTCATTTGTCCACCTATTTTTTCAGATCATTTTATATTATAAAACAAAATATGTGGTAGATCAAAATTTAAGTGGACCCCATCAAAGGATACAGTGTTGAAAGAATACTAACCATTAAAAACTTCTTGAGGCCACAAGTTTTGGATTAAGCTGATATTTAATTTTTCCTTCATCTTGTATGATCCTACGGGTTGGATGTCCAATAAACATTACAGTGGACCCTATGAGATTTTTAATGGTGGAAATTCAATCACTACTGTTTTCCTTTGTTGTGGTCCACCTGAGATTTAGATTCGCCTCAGTTTTGGGATCAAAGACTTGAAATGATCTGGAAAATAGATGGCTGGCGTAGATAAAATACACACATCATGGTAGGGCTCACAGCACCGACAACTAGCCACCTTATACTGGTAGCCACCAGCCAGACCTCAAACCCCAAACCCTTGAACCGTTCGTTCTTCCAAACCCTTCGTTCCTCCAACACTACCCTTCATTCTTCCAAACCCTTCGTTCGTCTAAATCCACCTTTCCGAAAATGACTTTTAAGAAGAATCGGAAGAGGGGTGGTAAGAAGAAGGATGTTAAGAAGAATGAGAACAAAGAAAGCATCAAAATTAACTATGGAAAATGCAAGAAATGCGGAAAAAAAGAACTTTGAACGGATGAGCGACTTAACTGAACATGTGTAAAATTGCAAGAAGGATAAAGAAACAAAGCGTCGTAATCAGAAACGGGCAAATGCACGTGGCGTGAGTCAGGGCGAGTGAGCCACGCGGCGAGAGATGTGTTGGCAGCAGCGATCACCACTGTCCCCCATCGACTTCAACACCGTCCCCTTCAATCTGTAATGAAACTCTATCTTTTAGATTTTCAATAAGTATATTATGCAAAGACCTACAATCAATGTTCGAGTTGTCAGTATCACTACAAGTTTCGCTAAATGGAGATAAAGATATAATATCGTTATCGCCGATAATATCGCCGATAACCGGAAATGTGAAGAAAAATGGCGAAACATGGGGAAAATGATGGAATTTTTCAGTGAAACTTCAGAACACGTGCCTAAATACACATATTTGCATATTTAGGAATAAAAAAATTACAAAAAAAAATGCATTAAATAATAAGTTTTCATTTAATGGGGCCCAAAAAGCATGCTCTGTTGTAAGAAATCACTCCAATTGTAAGTTTCTAACCAAAATGAATTCATGTAATACAAATGCAACTGGCATATAATAATTAAGTCATGCAAAAGTTAATGAAATAAAAAAGTACACCTTTCTTGAGACATGGAATCTATATAGTGGTATACTTGGTGATGGATGGCTTGGATATAACACTTGTTTGACATATTGACGCATCCATCCAATTTTCCGGATCATTTTATAGTATAAAGCCCAACAAATAGGTAGATCCAAATCTCAAGTGGACCACATCACAGGAAAGAGTGTTAATTGAATGCCCCCACAAGTTTTGCATCAAATTGGTCTATATGACCTAGTCAACAGGTTGAATGTCAAACAAACATTACAATGAACCCTGAGAGATTTTTTAATGTTGGGCATTCAATCGCTACTATTTCCCGTGGTGTGGTCCACCCGAGATTTATATATGCTTGATGTTTTGGATCAAGATCTAAAATGATCTGAAAAAATGGATGGATAACGCAGATCAAATAAATACATCACGATTAGGCCCATATAGCACCAACCACTAGCCATCTGGCTAACTTCACTACCCAAATCATGTCCTGGCGTAAGGACTTTGTGTACCCACCGTAACGCATCTGCTTTATCATGTTGCCAGTAACCAGGTGTCTATTTGACAGTGTTCCATGAGCCCACCATGATATATGCCAGAAATCCACCCCATTCATCCATTTCAGCATATCATTTTAGTACATGGTCCCAAAAATGAGGTAGATCCAAATTTCAAGTGGACCACACCAAAGGAAACAATAATGACTGAATCCCACTATTAAAAACTTCTAGGGTGTCTCAAAAAGTTTTTGATCAAGCTGATAATTGTGTTTTCGATTCTGATGAAGTTGGATGGCAAAAAAATATTACAATGGCCTTAGGAAGTTTATAATGGTGGGTATTTAATCACCACTACTTCCTTTGGTGTGGTCTACTTGAGATGCGGATCTATCATATTTTTGGGCTCATGCCCTAAAACTATCTGGCAAAATATATGGATGGTATTGATAAAATATATCAAATCATAATGGACCCCACGGATCACTGACCAACCCACCTGGAGACCTAAATGAGTTGGACGTGGGAAGTGTAAATTATTACCTTGAGTAGACTAAGTCAACTCTGTGTGGCCCACTATGATTTATATACTTTATTCACTCTATCCATCTATTTTACCATATAATTATAGCGCTTGATTCCAAAGATGAAGCATATCCAATGATCAAGTGGACCACACCGTAGTGAATAGTGTGAATTGAACATCTGTCGTTGAAAATTTCTTAGGGGGCATAGAAGTTTTGGATCCGTGTGATTTTTGTTTTTTTTCCTTCATTGACGACTATGTGATCTTATGGACAACTTGGATGACAAATAAACTTTACTATGCCCAGGAAGTTTTC
Organism: Magnolia changhungtana; assembly: GCA_030180095.1. Lineage (NCBI taxonomy): Eukaryota > Viridiplantae > Streptophyta > Magnoliopsida > Magnoliales > Magnoliaceae > Magnolia > Magnolia changhungtana. Next base: position 4,211,028 of record JASAUF010000579.1, read on the forward strand.
AACGATAAGAATCATTGTCCTCTCTGCTTTCTATGGTGTGGTCCACCCAAGCTCTGGATCTGTCTCATTTTTTGGCTCATGACCTAAAATAATCTCTCCAAATGGATGGGCCGTGTGGATATAACACATACACCATGGTGGGGTCCACGGAACTTGGTGACATCCACGCCACATCGCCACCGTAACACCTAATCCGCGGACGCACGCTCCGCACGTAACACCTAATCTGCGAACGCGGATTTCCTGCGAAAGTCGAAGTTCCTGCACTGGAAACTTGGGTGGGGCCCAACGTGATGTTTTTGAGAAATCCAAACCGTAAATCTATTTTCTTAGCCCATTTTAGGACTTGAGACCAAAAGTGAGAAGGATCCAACACTTAAGTGGGCCGCACTAGAGCAAATGGTGGGTAGGAAAATTCCTACGGTTGAAAACTCTCTAGGGTAGAAAGTGATGTTTACATGTCATCCATACTGTTAATAACGTCATTCCTACTTGGATGAACTGAAAACACAAATATTAGCTTGATTCAAAACTTCTATGGCCCCACGCATATTTCAACTGTGTACGCTCAATACTCACATTTTAGGCCCACTTGAGTATTAAATATGGCTCATTTTTGGCCTCTTGTTGTAAAAATATTTCAGAAAACGGATGGACGGAGTGGATTTCTCACAAACATCACGGTGGGCCCACCTAGGTTTCCAGCGCTAGAAGTTCCTGCGAAAAGCTTTCACAGTAAATCTGCGTCCTCCCTTAAAAGGGTTTCAAAACCCTAAACTCGCGTAAAATACGCCCGTAGAAGAGGTTCCTTAGGGAACCCTAAAATCCCAAAAATCTCGAAAGTTTCCTAAGTTTTCGCATGTTCTTCGTCGGAATCATCATTTGACAGGGATGTGATCAACGATCCGATTCTACAGGTACACTTCCAAAAGTTTCTTTTTCCCCCCTTTTTTCGATTTTTTTTCCCCTTTTTTGGTACTTATGCAGCCTCGATATTATCGTCCCTTCTATTGTCGAAAAGGAGTTGTTGGCACTTGACAGGGCCGTGATTTCTGGTCGACAACTGTATTTTACATGAAAAATCGATAAAATCGCCGAATATTCGCCGATATTAGGAAGAGAAACGAAAAAAGTGAGTTTCGGTGTCGCAACTCCGGCGATACGGATAATATCGGCGATATTATCGATTTTTCGCCGATAATATGAACACTGGATATAACACATACACCATGGTGGGGTCCACGGAACTTGGTGACATCCACGCCACATTGCCACCGTAACACCTAATCCGCGGACACACGCTCCACATGTAACACCTAATCCGCGAACGCGGATTTCCTGCAAAAGTCGAAGTTCCTGCACTGGAAACTTAGGTGGGGCCGAACGTGATGTTTTTGAGAAATCCACACCGTAAATCTATTTTCTTAGCCCATTTTAGCACTTGAGACCAAAAGTGAGAAGGATCCAACACTCAAGTGGGCCGCACTAGAGGAAATAGTGGGTACAAAAATTCCTACGGTTGAAAACTCTCTAGGGTAGAAAGTGATGTTTACATGTCATCCATACCGTTAATAACATCATTCCTACTTGGATGAACTGAAAACACAAATATTAGCTTGATTCAAAACTTCTATGGCCCTACGCATATTTCAACCATGTACGCTCAATACTCACATTTTAGGCCCACTTGAGTATTAAATATGGCTCATTTTTGGCCTCTTTTTGTAAAAATATTTCAGAAAACGGATGGATGGAGTGGATTTCTCACAAACATCACGGTGGGCCCACCTAGGTTTCCAGCGCAAGAAGTTCCTGCGAAAAGCTTTCGCAGTAAATCTGCGTCCTCCCTTAAAAGGGTTTCAAAACCCTAAACTCGCGTAAAATACGCCCGTAGAAGAGGTTCCTTAGGGAACCCTAAAATCCCAAAAATCTTGAAAATTTCCTAAGTTTTCGCATGTTCTTCGTCGGAATCATTATTTGACAGGGATGTGATCAACGATCCGATTCTACAGGTACACTTCCAAAAGTTTCTTTTTCCCCCCTTTTTCCAATTTTTTTTTTCCTTTTTTGGTACTTTCGCAGCCCCGATATTATCGTCCCTTCTATTGTCGAAAAGGAGTTGTTGGCACTTGACAGGGCCGTGATTTCTGGTCGACAACTGTATTTTACATGAAAAATCGATAAAATCGCCGAATATTCGCCGATATTAGGAAGAGAAACGAAAAAAGTGAGTTTCGGTGTCGCAACTCCGGTGATACGGATAATATCGGCGATATTATCGATTTTTCGCCGATAATATGAACACTGCCTACAATACACTAATATCACAAGTATATGAAATGTTCTTAATGATGTAACTGTCCATACCTTGATGGCACTATTAGTTTCTTCATGCCTTAGTAAGGCTTTAGGCAAGACAACCAGGGAAGGGACCCTAGATCACTCACACACACTACACAGTCTCCTTATATATATATATATATATATATATATATATATACACACACACACACACACATGCATTTGTGTTTATATATATATATATATATATATATATATATATATATATATATATATATGTATGTATGAGGGAGGGATAGGGGCACTAAGGGCAGGTACACATTATACTGTGACGGCGGCTCCATACAGGCAAACCTAAGGGGTATGGCATTTCTTCTTTGTTTTGTTTGTTCTACTATGATAGGGGACATTGTTCATCAATGCTACAAGTTGGTGCTTGTCTTTGATATGGTCAATTTTGCTGTAAACTATTTAGATAGTTGAGAAAATTAGGATCTGACAGGAAGTGGCAGTAAAAAAAAGGTAGCCCCCATACTAAAATTTATGAAGTGGCACATATCTATCATTTAGACTTTGAATAGCATATGATGTCATGTATTGTCTGATTCGTGTAAGAATCAAGAGGTTAATGGGCTAAACAATAACAATCTGCAAAATAATAATAATAATAATAATAATAAAGGACTCAATAATGCTGCTTTTTAGTGCTAGACCCAAATAAGTTCACTGGTGAGGATTATGAGATCCCAATGAATATACACGGGCGAAACAAATGCTTGTGAATATCGCAACTTTTGTGTGTCAAGAATTTCAGAAACCTTCTGCTCAAGATGGTGTATGTCGCAACTTATCTGAAAGCAATGACTGGTCATCTATGTTGATGTCATCGGAGTATTGAGTCATGCCAGCTAAGTCTTGTTTCAGGGTGGATTCAAATCAACAGTAGGAGCGGAATGAGAAATTTCAACCTCTTATTTGCAAGGAAACTATGGTTATCCTATGATGGCCATTAGAAGGACCTACATGATAAATTCTTTGAATTAGAAAAGAGAAAGAAAACTCTAAGCAAACTTAGAATATGAAACTCCATAAAAACAGAGAAGTGACAAATCTCTTACGCAGTCAGTGAATTATGCAATGTCGAAAGGAAAAGGGATTTCTGAGGAAAGTTTCATCTCATTCAAGATAATTTACAAGGTAATCCAGTGCAGGTTGTATCATGGGGATGTGATGCATTGAAAAGAGGCTTGTCATCAAGGAATGTAAGAAGAAAATTGATATGGCATTGAGAAGAATAAAGCCAAGCCAGTTTCATCAAATTGGGTTAACGATTGTTGGGGAAGTTCAAAATCTTGTTAGTCCTCACAGTAGGGAGCTCACGGAGATTATGTTCTTATTGGTTGGAGATATCTTTGATCTCAAGGAGTGTGTTGCTATGTTGTCAATTCAATCAGACTGGTACCTGAGGATGTTTTCCAAATCCCACTGGATGTTAGGCAATGTGTTTATTGCTCTAATGATCCTCACTTGATAGAGGAGTTTGGACTGTGCTTCAGTGATTCACACAAGGTGGAATCTGTGGAATTTTAGTCTCATCTACTCAAGTAGAGATTCCCTCGGCTTTTCTCACCCTCACTTGGGAATGTTCTATCAAGGGTTGCTTTGAAATGGTGGAGGGAAGAGTGGTGTGGAATGCGGACTTCTAAAAGGAACATACTTGATGAAGAAATTATTATGTGGTCAGAGTTTCTTAAAATTCTATAAAGAACTTGTCCGTTCCACAATGAGAATGATGAAAGAATTTGGCCACCCTCTCAGATGGGGAGCAGGGTGGCAAGCAAGTGAATTTGATCCCTAGATGTTCGCCTTTTGATAGAATAGAAGGAGAAGGGAAAGGGGGGTTGTTCTCAAGGAACTCTTTAAATTGTTATGCCCAACAGTGTTTTCGCCCATAATGTTCAAAAAACCAATAACAAAAAACAGGGTCTTCGCACATGGTTTTAAATATCGATGATATTGACCAAAATATTGGCTAATATATTGAGTTTTTCATAGTGTGCAAACAAAACCCCTGTAGAGTATTGTTTTTACGACAAAAATATTGTCAATATATGCATTGAAAATATTCTCAACGAAATAAGTGGAAATCCATGTCTAATAATTGTTGATCCATGCATTGAAATGTATTTCAACCAGGAGCTTTGGATTTCCAAGGTGGAAATTGGAAATCTGATCAGGTAGATTACCTTTCAAGGAAAAAAAAAAAAAAAAAAAAAAACCCTGTTCAGGTAGATCATGTGTATTACTCTTGAGATGCATCAATCTCGGGATGCATCCATCACTCCAATTAGGGAAGAATTTGCCCTTTGAGTTCAAATTGTTGCGTACATTTATTTTATTGACTCACCTATGAATCATGTCACCATCGTCTTTGGCAACAGTTAAGGAAGCCCACCAGTTGGATCAACTTGATTGTTATTGAACTTCACAATAGGTACACATTGTCACTTCTTGCATCTAATCACGTACTGAAGTTGTTCTCATGGCCTCCATCTTACATTCAAATCTTTAAACTTCTGTTTAGTTGGCTAATAATCAATGTGTTCCAGTTTTCGATTGAAGAGGTAGACTGCATCTCAGAAGTCGAGATAGACTGTATCTCAGAAGTTGAGCGCAATGGTCTAGAATCCCCGTTTTCGATTGAAGAGGTTAAAGGGGCGGTGGACTCCTTAGTTGGAGATAAGGCTCCCGGCCCAGATGGTTTTCCAACGATCTTCTTTCAAGCTTTCTGGAATATCCTGAAGACAGATGTTAGGGATTCCATGAACGAGTTCTACAATAGAGGGCGGATTTCTAAATCGATAGGGGCCTCTTTCATCGCCCTTATCCCTAAAAATCCAGGAGCAGAGTCCATGTCAGATTTTAGACCCATTAGTTTACTTGGGGGGCCTTATAAGATATTGGCAAAGGTTTTAGCTTCCAGATTGCGAGAGATTGCAAGGAGTGATGGGAAAGATTATATCTGACAACCAGAGTGCATTTTTATTGGGTAGACAAATCATTGATAGTGCTCTCATTGCCTTGGAGTGTTTGGACTCGAGCCACAAATCCGGTGCCAAAGGCCTTATATGCAAATTAGATCTTGAGAAGGCGTATGATCTTGTTAATTGGGATTTCTTACGGTATATGCTTCAGCGAATGGGATTTGGGGTCAAGTGGAGAGCATGGATGAAGAAATGCATAGGCTTTGCCTATTTTTCGATTCTCCTGAATGGGTCCCCGAAAGGTTTCTTCAGTAGCTTAAGAGGTATTCGTCAAGGTGATCCACTATCCCCGTTCCTTTTCCTTATTGTTGGTGAAGCCCTTTCTAGAATGCTGATCAAAGGTCAAAAAGGTGTTATCAGTGGGCTTAAAGTGAAAGGAATGAATACAGCCACATCTCATATTCAGTTTGCAGACGATACGATTATATTCTGTGAAGCAAATCAGGCGAAAGTCAGTAATCTTCGCACTACTATAAGATGTTTTGAAGCAGTTTCGGGTTTGAAAGTCAACCTGGGCAAATCGAAGATGTTAGGAGTGAATATGGAGGACAACGAATTACGGGACTTCGCTAACTACTTTGACTGTCCTATGGGCAGCTTTCCTAACATTTGTGGGCCTCCCTCGCTGTATCGGTAAGCCCCCATTATCACTATGGGACAAGGTCACTCACAGATTTGAGAAATATCTTGCAAGATGGACAAAATAGTGTTTGCTTTCTTTCCTTTCTATAAATTCAACAACTTGTAAAAGGAAAATATTTTCTATTAAGCCATTCAAACATAGACAAGTTGTTACAATATTCAGATTTTATTAGTTTCTTAGCATTTGGCATTATAGTCAAAACTTACATCCTACGCTCAAGTAAGGGAGGAGTAGCTTGGACACTATTGTGCAATGTGTTCCATCAGTCATAGTATAGATTCTAAATAGAGGTTCAATCTCAAATGATCTATCACACCTAATAAATGTAGCTAGGGTGAATTGTCGACTATGTGGCCCACCGTGATGTATGTGCCTTACATCTATGTTGACCATCCATTTTGATGGCTAATTTCAGGGGACAATAGCACAAATTAAGCAGATCCAAAGATTGGTGTACCATACCACAGGAAACGTGGTGATTGACCATTAAAAACTTCTTGTGAGCTACACAAGTTTTGCATCAACCTGATATTTGTGTGGTCCCTTCATCCTGGTCTTTTGTAAATATATCGAAAGGGTGGATGGAAAATAAACATTCTGATGGCCCCAAGAATTTTTTTTTTTTTTTTTTTATGGTGGGTATTCAATCACCACTATTTCTTTATAGTGTGTTCCGCCAAATCTTTGGATCTACTTCATTTTATGGACACAGATTGCATCCTACCACGGCCCGTCTCTAGCCACGAACGGGCAGTTCTATGGGTGGGCCCACGTTGATGTATCTGTCTATCCATGTCATCCATCCATTTTCTCAGATCATTTTAAGGCATAAACAAAAAAATAAAATAAAAATGAGGTAGATCCATGTCAGTTTGGGAATAAAGAAACAATAAATGCTTCAGGGACGTCTCAAACTCGGAAACGGTTATCGCCAGCAAGGCTAAGCATCTTTTGATCAAATGGGTTGTTTATGTAGTGGGCCTTAAAGATGTATATTTTCTTTTTCTTGGAGTCTAGTTGTTGATTGCCTCTTCAACGATCTCTCTTTTCTCCGCTGCTTTGTATCCCCTTCTCCTTTTTTTCTCTTCTTATATATATATATATATATATATTCAATGATTTTTCAAAAGAAAAAAAAAAAAAAAAAAGAGGTAGATCCGACGATCAAGTGGACCACACCAAATAATAAGCTTGGTTGCATTAAATGCACAAAGCATGAAATGATTGTTGCATTAAATGCAATAGTAATCTATGGTGTGGTTCATTTGAGCGTTAGATCTGCCTCATTTTTTTGTTCATGCCTTAAAATGGTATTAGAAAAGAGATGAACGGCATGGATAAACAAATACATCACAGTGGGCCCGCCCACAAAACTGCTTGTTCGGGGCTAGAGATGGGCAGGGGTAGGACGCAATCCGCGTCCTTATTTTCATCAAAACGGATGGACGGCATGGATGAAAGGCACATACATCACAATGGCCCCCACAACAGGGATACACCAACATCGCTGGATCCAAGCCACCCCAACAACAATTATTCCGCTACTTCCTAAAAACATGAACAACACCAGTGCATCAAGGGACCAAATTCTAGTATAAGAAAACTTTAATTTTCATATTTGTTTTTAAATAAGATTTTAAAAAATTGGGATTGATTTTCCAATTTATTATTTGGTAAATTTATAAATAAATAAATAAAAATCTAGAGAAAATTTTCCTCATGGCCATTAGCACGTGCAAGATTAACATACGACACCTGTGCTATATTTGAAGATGGAGTGAGTGCTAAAGATTAATGGTGTCACGTATAACACAGGAAGGGTGCTTGATGTTATTATGACGGCACATGTGACACAAGCGACACATTAGCACATTTGATACATGTGGCACGTGCATCTAGGCACATTTGCATGTGTGGGATGTTGTCACATGTGGCACAAAGCGATTGAAAATGGTAAGCCCAAGTGATGATCGATGGTGGCACATTCAACGCATTGGCATATGTGGCCCAAGCATGGCACAATAGAAGATGGACGGTGGAACATTCACACGTGAGGCTATAGCATATGCGTTTAGTTTTTGAAAAAACCATTATCCATTTTCCTTCAATTGTAGGAAAATTCTTTTCCTAAGGGGAAGGACTTAAAATCAATTTATTCATTTTTCAACAAAAAGAGAAAAAATGACATATGATGTTTCCATAATTTCTATAAATAAATAAATAAATAAGTCTTAACAAAAAATAAAAAATCGGGACACTGTCCTTTTCTTCCTGCACATCCAAACATGTTGAAAAGGGGGTTGTTACATTTCCTAATGACTTAGGCCTAGCCTGATGTGCCATTGACCCTTGAGCTCTTGGTGTACTAATTAATTTTGTAGTGTTTGACATCAAGTCAAAACGTACATTTCATTCTCAAAAACCAGAGAGGTAACTTGGACACTACAGTGTAACTAGTCCCATAAATTATTGTATAGATTCTAAACAAAGGCCCAATACCTGTTGATCCATGGACCTAATGAACCCACTAAATTAAGGGATTGGGTACTAAGTGAACTCTATTGGGTCCATCAGGATTTATGCATTTTACCCATTCTGTCCATCCATTTTACCAGATAATTTTAGGACATTAGCTCAAAAATGAAGTGTATCCAAAGCTCAAGTGGACCACACCACATAACCTGTTTGTGTTTTAAAACCAATCGAAAATACAGGGTAAATAGTAATTATTACGAATTCACCATGTTTGAACATTCATAGGAATTTGTGCCTTTGAAATTGGTTCAAAACAGTTCATTTTTAATTTTTGAACTGCAAGGTAATGCATATGATATATCCATTCCGTTCATCTGTTTTATTACAATATTTTGGACCATGAGACAAAAAATGAAGCAAATCCAACACTAAAGTGGCCCCTGCCAAAAGAAACAGTGGCCCCACAAAGTTTTTAACGGTAAATATTCGATTCCCTTTTTTGTATTACGTGGTCCACTTGAGTATTGGATATGCCTCAATTTTTTACTCATGCTATGAATTCAACTGAACTAATGGATGAACGGTGTGGATAAGTGAAATGCATCACGGTGCGACCCACAGATATTTTGTAATATTCTTGATTTTCATGTCAAAAAGCAAGCAGTCAAATCAAGTATGCTGTAAATGTAAGTGGAAATTATTCTTACTATTTCACGCAGCATTCACCAGTTCACCAGAAAATCAAACACGCCCAAGGACCACAGAGGTTATGAACCAACCTGATATTTATGTTTTCCCTTCATTCGTGTTTTTGTGGTCTTATGAAGAGATTGGATGACAAATAAACATCACTTTGGTCCATGGAAATCATTATTCCCACCGTCTCCTATGGTGTGGTCCACTTGAGCTTCAGATCTGCTTCAATTTTAATCTCAACCCCTAAAACGAGGTGGAAAAATGGATGGACGGCATGGATAAAACACGTACATTCATGGTAGGCTCAACAAGTTTGCTCAGTATGATAAAGCCTAATGAGTAACTCTTTACGCGCAGCTTCGGTGTATCCTTCACTGTGTGGCCCACCGTGATGTATGTGCCTTACATCCATGCCGTCAATCCCTTTTTGATGGCTTATTTTAGGGCAGATCCCAAAATGGGACAGATATTTAATCTCAGGTGGACAACACCACAAGAAACAGTGGTGATTGACCATTAAAAACTAAATGGGCCACACAAGTTTTGTATCAAGCTGATATTTGTGTGGTCCCCTTCATGTAAGTCCCTGTGAATTTATCAACGGCTTGGATGGCAAAGAAATATTCTGGTGGTCCCCAAGAATTTTTTAATGGTGGGTATTCAATCACCACAGTTTTCTGTGGTTTGGTCCACCAATCTTTAGATCTACATTTTCTAGATCGTCCTTGAACTGTTAAAATGAATAGACGGCGTGGATGTAAGGTACATACATCACGGTGGGCCCAAACAGTCAAAGATCCACCCACCTTGGTGGATCCGAAGGCGTGTATTCGATAAAATCTAACCAGTACGAACGGCCCAAAATCCAGTCAGATAATGGCCGGATCGGTCTTCTTTGTTAGATTTAATCTTGATGTGAAAGAATTCGTCTTTTTTCAAGATAAAGATGCAATTTTGATCATGATTATCATATAAAGATATAAGCTTTATGATTAATCTGTAATAATCCAAGTTTTCTCTCATAAAGACGAGATCTTGACAAGCAAATACACGAAAATCTCATATAAAGATGCAAACTTTGCAAGAAAAGAGGGTAATTTTCAAGAGTAATCATTATAAAAATTAATAGCAAGCACACCTTTCAAATCAGATCTGGATCCGGAGGCTCTTGTAGATGCCGTCGCCGCCGTCCCCTTGGATGAACGCCTGCCTCTCTGCCTCTCTCTCTCTTCTGAGATCTGTCATAGGCAGTGTTCGAGTTGTCAGTATCACTACAAGTTTCGCTAACTGGAGATAAAGATATAATATCGTTATCGCCGATAATATCGCCGATAACCGGAAATGTGAAGAACAATGGCGAAACATGGGGAAAATGATGGAATTTTTCAGTGAAACTTCAGAGCACATGCCTAAATACACATATTTGCATATTTAGAAATAAAAAAAAATTACAAAAAGAATGCATTAAATAATAAGTTTTCATTTAATGGGGCCCAAAAAGCATGCTCTGTTGTAAGAAATCACTCCAATTGTAAGTTTCTAACCAAAATGAATTCATGTAATACAAATGCAACTAGCATATAATAATTAAGCCATGCAAAAGTTAATGAAATAAAAAAGTATACCTTTCTTGAGATATGGAATCTATATAGTGGTATACTTGGTGATGGATGGCTTGGATATGACACTTGTTTGACATATTGACGCATCCATCCAATTTTCCGGATCATTTTATAGTATAAGCCCAAAAAATAGGTAGATCCAAATCTCAAGTGGACCACATCACAGGAAAGAGTGTTAATTGAATGCCCCCACAAGTTTTGCATCAAATTGGTCTATATGATCTAGTCAACAGGTTGAATGTCAAATAAACATTACAATGAACCCTGAGAGATTTTTAATGTTGGGCATTCAATCGCTACTATTTCCTGTGGTGTGGTCCACCCGAGATTTATATATGCTTGATGTTTTGGATCAAGATCTAAAATGATCTGAAAAAATGGATGGATAGCGCAGATCAAATAAATACATCACGATTAGGCCCATATAGCACCAACCACTAGCCATCTGGCTAACTTCACTAGCCAAATCATGTCCTGGAATAAGGACTTTGTGTGCCCACCGTAACACATCGGCTTTATCATGTTGCCAATAACCAGGTGTCTATTTGACAGTGTTCCATGGGCCCACCATGATATATGCCAGAAATCCACCCCATTCATCCATTTCAGCATATCATTTTAGTAAATGGTCCCAAAAATGAGGTAGATCCAAATTTCAAGTGGACCACACCAAAGGAAACAATAATGACTGAATCCCACCATTAAAAACTTCTAGGGTGTCTCAAAAAGTGTTTGATCAAGCTGATAATTGTGTTTTCGATTCTGATGAAGCATATCCAATGATCAAATGGACCACCTGAGAGGTTGGATGGCAAAAAAACATTACAATGGCCTTAGGAAGTTTATAATGGTGGGTATTTAATCACCACTGCTTCCTTTGGTGTGGTCTACCTGAGATGCAGATCTATCATATTTTTGGGCTCATGCCCTAAAACTATCTGGCAAAATATATGGATGGTATTGATAAAATATATCAAATCATGATGGACCCCACGGAGCACCGAGCAACCCACCTCGAGACCTAAACGAGTTGGACGTGGGAAGTGTAAATTATTACCTTGAGTGGACTAAGTCAACTCTGTGGGGCCCACTATGATTTATATACTTTATCCACTCCGTCCATCCATTTTACCATATAATTATAGCACTTGATTCCAAAGATGAAGCATAGCCAATGATCAAGTGGACCACACCGTAGTGAATAGTGTGAATTGAACATCTGTCGTTGAAAATTTCTTAGGGGGCATAGAAGTTTTGGATCCGTGTGATTTTTGTTTTTTCCCTTCATCGACGACTATGTGATCTTATGGACAGCTTGGATGACAAATAAACTTTACTATGGCCCCAGGAAGTTTTCAATGATAGGAATCATTGTCCTCTCTGCTTTCTATGGTGTGGTCCACCCAAGCTCTGGATCTGTCTCATTTTTTGGCTCATGACCTAAAATAATCTCTCCAAATGGATGGGCCGTGTGGATATAACACATACACCATGGTGGGGTCCACGGAACTTGGTGACATCCACGCCACATCGCCACCGTAACACCTAATCCGCGGATGTACGCTCCGCGCGTAACACCTAATTCGCGAACGCGGATTTCCTATGAAAGTCAAAGTTCCTGCACTGGAAACTTGGGTGGGGCCCAACGTGATGTTTTTGAGAAATCCACACCATAAATCTATTTTCTTAGCCCATTTTAGGACTTGAGACCAAAAGTGAGAAGGATCCAACACTCAAGTGGGCCGCACTAGAGGAAATGGTGGGTAGGAAAATTCCTACCGTTGAAAACTCTCTAGGGTAGAAAGTGATGTTTACATGTCATCCATACCGTTAATAACGTCATTCCTACTTGGATGAACTGAAAACACAAATATTAGCTTGATTCAGAACTTCTATGGCCCCACGAATATTTCAACTGTGTACGCTCGATACTCATATTTTAGGCCCACTTGAGTATTAAATATGGCTCATTTTTGGCCTCTTGTTGTAAAAATATTTCAGAAAACAGATGGACGGATTGGATTTCTCACAAACATCAGGGTGGGCCCCACCTAGGTTTTCAACGCACGAAGTTCCTGCGAAAAGCTTTCGCAGTAAATTTGCGTCCTCCCTTAAAAGGGTTTCAAAACCCTAAACTCGTGTAAAATACGCCCGTAGAAGAGGTTCCTTAGGGAACCCTAAAATCCCAAAAATCTCGAAAAATTCCTAAGTTTTCGCATGTTCTTCGTCGGAATCATCATTTGACAGGGATGTGATCAACGATCCGATTCTACAGTACACTTCCAAAGTTTCTTTCCCCCCCCCCCCCCTTTTTCTCGATTTTTTTTTCCTCTTTTGGTACTTATGCCCCGATATTATCGTCCCTTCTATTGTCGAAAAAGAGTTGTTGGCACTTGACAGGGCCGTGATTTCTGGTCGACAACTGTATTTTACATGAAAAATCGATAAAATCGCCGAATATTCGCCGATATTAGGAAGAGAAATGAAAAAAGTGAGTTTCGGTGTCGCAACTCCGGCGATACCGATAATATCGGCGATATTATCGATTTTTCGCCGATAATATGAACACTGGTCATAGGGCACTGGGGGCTCTCGAGGATAGACACTGCTCCACGTCACGTCAGGTCTTAGGTGAGGATTCTAGGGCTTCAGGTTTTTACCACGGGGGAGGATCTTGACCTTTGGATGAAAGTGGAAGTTGGGAGACGAAGGGTGGGGATTTATTTCGAGATCTCGAAGTGGGAGCGAATTAGATGATGCCCGAATTCATCCTACACGGTGCGTCCCTTGCAGTGGGGCCCACCTTGATATATTTATTCTATATCCACGCCGTCCATCAGATTTTCCAGATACTTTTAGGTCATTATCCCAAAAATTAAAGAGATCCAATTATCAAGTGGACCATACGATAGAAAAAAGTTTTGATCGATCATTGATGGGCGACAAAAGTTTTAGATCAAGCTGAATTTTGTACTTTCCCTTCATCCACTCTATGTCACCTTATCAACGGATTAGATAGAAAATAAACACTATAGAAATATTAAAGTGTTCCCTAGGAAGTTTTCAACGTAGGAAGTTTCCATTGTAGGTGGACGGTCGACGTTACAGTTAGATCTACTTCGCTTTTTGGATAGTGCTCAACAATGAACTGGATAAACGTATGGACGGTGTGGATGTAGAATATATACATCAAAATGGGCCGACAGTAAGGGCCACACGGTCTTGGGTGAGGCTGGGTTCTCACCTTATCATCTGCCGAAGTGAACGGACGCAGATTTTCTGCGCAAGCCTTTTGCATAGGGCTGTTCGAGACAAGCTAGCTCAAAAGCTCACTGGACTCGGCTCGAGTCTGCTCAAATTGACTTGGCTTGAATGCCCAATTCAAGCTGAGCCAATTTAATTATTTAAAACTCGAGTTGAGTTCAAAGTTCAACCTGGAGGCATTTCAACTCGACTTGATTCGACTCGATCAATAAATATATTAAATATTAAATTATATTGTATTATATATATATATATATATATTAATATAAGTTTTAAGTTTAAACTTAAAAATAAAAAACAAACCATAGAGTTTCTATCTGACCGCACGCACCCACTTCCCTTCCCTTTCTTCTCTTTCTCTGCCTACTGCTAGCCGCACGCCCGCTCTGACCACCACCACCAGTTTTCATTTCAGTTTCACAATTGTATGATTTTAATCTCTTGAGATTCACTTCTTAGGCGAGAAACCCAAGAAATTCGAGATGGGTTCTTCTCAGATTTATTAGAGCTTCAAGGAAATCCAATGATTTGATTGGCTAGAGCTCTTTACTTGGATTTCTTATCTGTGTTTTGCTCTGTTTCTTTTCTAGTACTTGGATTTATGTTGGTGGAAGAAAATCAAGAACAGATCGGTTCTTACAGGTTTCCTCATCCGATTCGAAGCTTTGTTTGGTTTTTTCATCGGGTTTTGCTTTGATTCTCTTAAGATTTTTGAATTTTTCATCAATGGAGGAGGATCAAGAACAGAATCCATTACTCTCTCACCTAACAAGCTCAAGCTCGACTCGAGGTAAACTCGACTCGACTCGAACCACTAACTCAACTCGAACTCGACTCGGCAGCTTTGGCAAACAAGCCAAGCTTCAATGTTAAGCTCGAACTCGAGTACATCATGGACAAGCCAAGCCCCCACCTCGACTCGACTCAACTCGGCTCGATGCCCACCTCTACTTTTGCAGGAAGTTGATGCATAGTAAACCTACGTAAATGAGAGGGTGAGCATCAGGTCCAACCGAGTCGAGCTGGCATCATTTTGACTCGGCTCGGCCCCGGGCTGACCTCAGCTCAAACTCGGCTCAACTCGGTCACTAGCTGACCTCAGCTTAAACTTGGCTTGCCTCGGTCCTCGAGTTTGACTGGCCAACTCGGCTCAGCTTGGTTCGGTCAACAGCTCGGGTTGAGTTCAAGCTGAATTCATCATTGAGGCATTTTCACAAACACTTGGACTGCACCTTCAAAATCCATCTGTATATGAAATTAAAGCAATGGTTTTATAGGTACTTTATCAAACACCTTCTAAGCAACATTAAAACCAAGAAAAACTAAGAAAAATATGGTATTTGTTTCATGTACATACCTTCTTTGCCACCAGCCACACTTCGTTGAGTCATTTTATCAAACACTTGGTGAGCAACATCAATGGCAAAGTAACCGAGCCACCAAACTGGTTCGATTCGAGTTCGATTTGAGCTGGATTCAATCTGAGTCGAGTCGAGTTGAGCCTGCTCGAACTCATTTTCAAGTTCAAAAAATCGGCTCGACTCGGCTCGAACTCAGCTTCAAACCTAGTTGAATCAAGCTTTTTTGAGTTGAGTCAAGCGAGCTAATCGAGCTAGCTTGAGCTAGCTTAGTTCCTGTACACCTCTACCTACGTGGGGTCCACCGTGATGTTTTTGAGAAATCAACTCCGTTCATCTATTTTTTAGATCATTTTAGGACTTGATACGAGAAGCGAGAAGTATACAAGATTCAAGTGGGCTGCAATAAAGGAAAAGTTTGCAAGGAAAGTTTCCACCGTTGAAACTTCCCTTGGGCCGATATTGATGTTTACATTCCATTCGTACCGTTCATAATGTCATTCCTGCTTAGATGAACTCAAAACACAAACATTACCATGATTCAAAACTTATTTGGCCCCCGAATATTTCAATTGTGAAGGTTCAATCTTAACTTTTTCGGCACACTTGAGTGTTAGATCTGGCTTTTTTTTTTTGCCTGATATGCTAGAACCATCTCACAAAATGGATGAACGGAATAGATTTCTCACAAACATCAAGGTCGGCCCCACGTAGGTTCACAGCGCTGGAACTTCCCGCTGAAGGCTTTCGCAGGAAATCCTCGTCCAAAGTAAAGCTGGTAAAAAATGGACCAATCCGACGGATCCGACCCAATCCAAACCGTTTCGAACCGAAGGCCAAGAACGGGTCGAATCGAGTTGTCCTAGTCAGATCCGACCACAAATCAGATTGAGTTTGAATTAATAGTCGATTCGGACCGATCCGATCCGATCCGATTCGATTGGATCTGCACAATGTTTATTCAATACTATTTCTTGTAATGTTGTCCACTTGAGATTGGGTTATACCTCCTTTTTTTTAATACTATAAAATAATCTAGAAAAATAGATGGACGGCATGGATGAAATAAATACATCATGGTGGGGTCCACGAAGCACTGACTACCCACTATTGGTAGTTGGCAGGGGGAGTACTGAGAAGGCCTAGCTATATGTCCTAGAGGAGGGGGGGTGGGGGTGAATAGGACTATGCCAAATTTAAAATAACTATAACAGAATTTAATAATGAGATAGCTAAATAAAGGAAATCAATTCACAATGCTGAAATGAAAGACAACCTCAATAAACAAGTATTGAGAGGTTGATACAAATGTTGTTCTAAGGACAACCTTACACCATAAAAACTAAGGTTTTATGGCAGGACAACCTTATTTCTAGAACATTCTTTGTATCAAAAACTCAAACTGAAAATGAATAATTAAATAGCAAGGAATTGAAATAAATTGCAATAATTTAAATATAAATTATTACAACAATCCCCACTGTGCTTGAAATGTAAGTATTACAACATTCACATCCACACATACATCCCACAAACTTAAATGATAAAAGATAGGAAATTAAGCAAACATTCAAACCACAATACATAAAGAATTATAGTGGTTCGCATGTGTGTTCACCGACTGTTAAACAACAGCCACACAACTTGCTACTCCACTCCTAATATCCTCACACAGGGGATATTAACGTTCACTATCAAAATAGGTTTCACAGGTTCACCTAAAACCTTCATAATTGTGTCTTTTAAAATGGGCTTACACAATTCAAAAATCCTCTCTTTCTGAGTTTTCTGGCTCTCCTTAGATAACCAACATAATGAGATTTTTCTGGCGAATCCTAAAAGAAATAAAAAAGAAAGTAAATTATAATAATGTAAAATACCTGGATTTCTCCTTTTGTAGCAGCCTGGAAGAACCAAATGGAGTAGAAGTTTGAATATAGAAGTTCAATGTCCGATACTCACTTTGAAATAGTTCTAAGTTCTAGATTAATTTCAAATTAAACCAGTTGGGCTAGCTATATTTGATTTTGATTCCAAGAAGAAGGAATACAACAATTCCTCTTTTCGATTTAGATTGGAATATAGAAACAAAATCAAATAAATAAAGCTAACAAAAGAGAATATTAAATTTGCACAGAGTAGCTTAAAATGAACAAACTTATCTCCGAGTGATGCCTTGATTTTACTTGAATTTAATCAGTGTAAAACTCTTAAATTCATGTTCAATTTTTAGATGCAAAAATCACGTCTACGACTGGTCTTGGGAACCCTTCGACTAGTCGTAGAACCAACGACATTTTGAATTTTTTAGAGCAATCTTAAAAAACCGTTATACGACTAGTCTTAGGATTTCTACGACTGGTCTTAGACCACCTACGACCGGTCGTAGCTGACCCAAGACTGGTCGTAGAAAACCAGGATTGGTTGGTGTAGTTCGAGTCGTCGATCTAGGACTGGTCGAAGGACGAGTCGTGACCATTCCTACAACTGGTATCCAGGACTGGTTGCAAAATAACTAAAAAATTTTGAAAAATTGCAACAACTTAAGACTGGCTGTGGAATTTCTTGGACTGGTCGAACCAGTGCTAGGACTAGTCGAACAAGGTCCAGGACTAATCTTAGAATAGACCAAATTCATATAAAAAGATTCAGTTTGAATTATGTATACAAAATAGCCTACCCTAAGGTCAATCTAAGGTCATTCATACCTGGGACATGAAGTATGAACATTGAAACTTCATTCAATCGGAAGATGGTTGACCTTTGAACCTTATGAGATCTCTACTTGATGTAACTTAATCTTGAGATCTTCTACAACTTGAAATTAAACTTCATCTTGAGTTGTACTTGAGTCTTGAAATGCACTTGAGTCTTGAACAAACACTTTTCTTATCGATGTACCTCTGAACATTGATGCTTATAGAAGAGGACAAAATACATGACCTTGCAATTCTTGAAGTCGATCATCGTACTTGACTTGAAGCATTGTGATGTCATGTCTTGAACATATATATATTAACATACAAACACAAGACATAATAGAGGTTTTGACACCACAAAATTTGACAACCAGAGGAGCATGAGACCATAGCACTTACAATCTCCCCCTTTGTCAAATTTGTGACAAAACACACTCCAATAATCCAATAAAATAAGAGAAGCACAACATGCACAATAATAAATCATGCCACTCATATTTATATAAGAGAACTAGTTACAGCCTGGTTAATGAATCATGCACCAATTGTCATAAACTAGCACACAATCATTCATCTATACTTACTCCCCCTGAGTAGCAGCACACATAGATATCAAGACAAATATAATGCCACTCATATCTATATCACTTTCATATCCATAAGCAATCAAACCAAAACTTCTCAAAAGCTTCCAAAAACCTTTTCCCCCTTTTTGTCACAAAATGACAAAGGAAAAACAAATGGACAAGAATAATAATCAGGAGAGTAAAGTAGGCAAGATATGAAATAAAGTGCACATACCATAAATCATAAACCAGTCAAATCCAAAGATAAGTAAAATCAGTCTTACAAACTGAGAGAGAGCAAAATAGTATTAAAGTTATTACAGACCAACCAATAGAAACTTTTAGTCAGATCCAGAAGAAGGAGCAGGAATAGATGGATCAATTTTGTGTAAACCCTTAGTAATGTGCCTCATATACTTGCACGTATAACCAAATTGAGATGATTGTGTTACACGTAATTGAGCTATCTCTTCCTTAAGAGAATTCAACCTCTCATCAAAATCAGAAGGCTGAAAATCTGAATCATTTTCAGAGTCTGATTCTAATTCATTAAAAATATCATCCATATTAACATCGTCAGGAGGAAGATCCTCAACTTCTGCTTCATTCCCTGCTTCAGCACCACTACCACCAACATCCATTGGCCATGAGCCAATTCCAATTTCATCTTGTTAATATTTGTATTATTGATATAAGATGATGGATAGATGCCTCTCCAACATGCATAGCCACAAGCATGTGAGTAGCTAAAACAGTCATAAGATAGGCAAAAGGAATATCACTATGACTTGGATGGAGATGAAATTGAATGATGGAATGACAGATTAAAGAAGGCAGACAGATGTTTACACCAGAAATGACAAAATGCAAAACACGTACCATAAAAGTAGTTAGTTCTGTTTTATTACCAGAAAGCGAATACAAATTTGAAATAAAGATTCTATGGAAAACCCTGTATCTGGGTAACAAAAACTTTGAGGGGAGTGCATTCCCTTTATGAGTCCATTACACATCCATATTACACAATTCTCTAGTGAGAATGCGCTTTTCTGATTCTAAGGGTTTTTCAGCTAAAGTATGAATGGGAATTCCCTCATCATTAACAGGAATGTCCATAAGGCCAGCAATCAGATGACGATCTACATCAAATGGACCTTCCCTAGTATCAATTTTAAATGTCAAATTCTCAGATGAAAAAATTAAAGATACATGCAAATATGGCTTGTGCAATAGATTGGTCTGCAGGCCCGCCCCAATGTAAGATGTTAGCCCATCCTACAGATTGGAGTAAAGGAAGGATACCAAAAGGAGCAATGTGATTAAGAAATACAGGTCGCTTAACAATGACATTGCGTATACACAAATCCCGTACTTGAGAGGGATCATCTTCGAGTGACCGAAGATGGCACCAAGTGATAGGAGTTTATCTAGAGGAAGATGGACCACGGGATGGTTTCTTTTTCCCTCTAGCATCTATTTCCAAGAAGAAACACAAAGCACCAAGAAATCACAAAAAAGTAGAGATGGGTTCTTCTAAATCAGCAAATGGAGAAGAAAAACCCCAAAATCTCAACAAAGCTTAAAATTAAGAACTCCAATGAAGAAATTGAAGAGAATAGACCATGAGTCTACATGAAAAATGCATAAAACCCACTAACCTTGAAGAACCATGAGGGTGGGTATTACTGGTCGGACGTCGGCTCATTGGAGAGAGAAGTATAAATGAAGAAGAAAAGGTTTTTCCCAAGTTTAAAAGGTCCAACGCGCTCCACGACCGGTCTTGAGCTGTCTTCGACCAGTCGAGCACATCCACGACTGGTCGTGTATCGACTAAAATATATAATTTTTCATAAAATTTGAAATTTTAGCCATTAAATTATCAAATATATATATATACTATGATACAAGTATGCAAGAATATTCAATTTAAATTGCACATACCAAGATCAAATTTCAATTTACTAAACCTGCTTTTGTCGAGTGGTTTAGTGAAAATGTTAGCAAGTTGAGTCTCGGTCGGAATGTGTTCCAAAGATATTATTTTATCCTCCACTAATTCACGAATGTAATGATACCTAATGTCAATGTGCATGGTGCGTGAATGCTGGATTGGATTGTTAGAAATGTTTATTGTACTGGAATTATCACAATATAAGACCATAGAATCTTGTGTTATTCCGTAATCACTTAACATACGTTTCATCCAAACAAACTGAGTACATGCATTTCCAGCTGCAATATATTCAGCCTCAGCAGTTGAGAGTGATACGGAACTTTACTTCTTGCTAAACCAAGAGACTAAACAATTTCCAATATAAAAGCAACCACCACTGGTTGATTTCCTATCATCGATATTCCCAGTCCAATCAGCATCAGTGTACTCAGCCAACTAAACACTAGTATTATATGGATACCAAACTCTCAAATTTACAGAACTTGTGACATATCGAATAATCCGCTTAACAATAGTTAGATGTGACTCTTTAGGGTTAGACTGATATCTAGTGCAAATACCAACACTTAAAGCAATACCAAGTCTACTAGTAGTTAAATAAAGTAGACTACCAATCATACTTCTATACAATTTAGGATCCACATATTTACCTGTAGATTCCTTTGAGAGTTTTAGAGTTGTACTCATAGAAGTATCAAAATTCTTACTATTCTCAAATCCAAACCTTTTAATCAAGTTCAAGGTATACTTGGTTTGAGAAATAAAAATACCATCAGGTTGTTGTTTTACTTGCAACCCTAAGAAATAATTTAATTCCCCAACCATACTCATTTCGAACTTAGATTTCATTAAATCTGCAAACTCAACAGTCATGCTAGTACATGTTGATCCATAAATAATATCATCAACATAAATCTGAACCATTAAGATATAATCGTTATGTTTCTTAACAAAGAGCGTCTTTTCGACGCTACCCATTTGAAAATTATGACTTAGTAAAAACTTAGTCAATTTTTCGTACCATGCCCTGTTTAGACCATATAGAGCTTTTTTAAGACGGTATACATGATCAGTAAACTTAAGGTCTTTAAACCCTGTAGGTTATTCAACATATACTTCATCATGTAAATCGTCATTCAAAAAGACACTCTTTACATCCATTTGATAAATTTTAAACTTTCTGAAGCATTCAATGGATATAAAAAGTTTGATTGATTTAAGGTGAGCAACCGGGGCAAAGGTTTTATTATAATCAATGTCTTCTATTTGAGTATACCCTTGTACAACCAGTCTTGCCTTGTTTCGAATAATATTACCAAGTTCATCAGACTTATTCTTGAAAATTCACTTTGTTCCAATAATATGTTTATCTATAGGTCTAGGAACAAGGTACCAGACATCATTTCGAACAAACTGATTAAGTTCTTCCTGCATAGCTACTATCCAGTTTTCGTTAGAAAGAGCTTCTTTTACGTTTACCAGTTCAATCTGGGATGTAAAACACACGTAGTTACATATGTCTTCTAATTGTCTATGAGTGCGCACGCCAGTGAGAGGATTTCCAAGAATTTGAGTGGTTGGATGGTCTTTAACAGTCCTAAATTCAAAATTATTTTGACTTGATGAAGTATCTGGTTTGTCAATCAAAAGAACTTCATCATTATCTGAACTAGGGGTAGGTGTATTTAAGTGATCATCAATGACCATATTAATGGACTCTTGAATCATATCGGTCCTATTGTTCAGAACACGATATGCTCAACTGTTTAAAGAATATCCTAAAAAGATCCCATCATCACTTTTTGTGTCAAACTTTCTCAGATTTTCACGATCATGTAAAATATAGCACTTGCTGCCAAAAACTTGAAAGTATTTGATGGTAGGCTTCTTATCAAACCAAAGTTCATAAGCAGTTTTATTATTAGATTTACATATATAAACTCGGTTGATAATATAGCACGCAGTGTTTACTGCTTCAGCCCAAAGATTTATAGGGAGCTTCATATTATTCAACATTACATTTTCCATTTTTTGAAGTACTCTATTTTTTCTCTCAACGATTCTATTTTGTTGTGGTGTTTTGGGTGCAGAGAATTCATGCGATATTCCCTGACCGCTATAGAATTTTTCAAAACTACTATTCTCGAACTCAGATTCATGATCACTATGGATCTTACAAACTTGAGAACCGTTTTCAGTTTGGATCCGTTTGAGAATCTTTTTTACTTCATTAAGGGTTTCTGATTTATCCCTTAAGAAGACTACCTAAGTGAATCTGGTAAAATCATCCACTATTACTAGTATGTATCTTTTACCACCTCGACTCTCCGTCTTGGTAGGTCCTATAAGGTCCATATGAGAAACTCGAGTAGTCTAGATGTGGCATTGGAGTTTACCTTTTTGTGAGAGCTCCCTGTTTGCTTGCCATACTGGCATTTACCACATATTTTGTCTACTTTTTGTAATTTAGGTAGACCTCTTATTAGTTCTCTCTTACTCAATTTGTATAAATTACGGTAGTGTACATGTCTAAGGTGTTTATGCCATAATTTTGTTTCATCGGTATAGACTATGAAGTACGATTGATTAGATGAGCTACCATCGCTTATAATATAATAGTTTTCAGAAGTCCTGCGACCAGTTAATATTACAGAACCTTTTTTGTTTAAGATTTCATAACCTTTATTAGAAAATTTCATGATATGATTGTTATCACATATTTGAGATATGCTTAACAGGTTGTGTTTTAGCCCTTCAACATATAAAACATTCTTAAATAAGGGAGGCTATAGAGTTGAACCGTACCTTGGCCAATAATCTTGCAGTTGCTACCATCACCAAATGTGACTGATCCATCAGTCATATCTTTAAGATCGGTGAATAAAGCCTTGTCGCCTGTCATATGCCTGGAGCACCTACTATCAAGGTACCACTTTGAATGACTTGTAGCTTTGAAAGCAGTGTGGGCAACCAAGCAAGTAACCTTAGAAACCCATTTCATAACTGTTTTGGGTTTAGAAGTATAGTTGGTCTTTTTCTGTCTGTTGTTGTAAGAATGACCTATTGAGTTAGATTTTAAGAGCTCCTTAAACAAATCAACTATTTTTTCAGCTAAAGGGTTTTGGTTTTGAGTTTTATAGTTGACATAATTGCTTTTAAGTTTTTGAAAAGTTTTAACATTTTTAGAAAAACTTTGATTAATACTTTTCCCTTTTGAGTTAAAGGTTTCTCCTTTTACAAACTTAGGAGTATGCTTCTGTTTAGAAGGTATATTCTTATCATAGCCCAACCTGGATCAATCACTACATTTTTTAGATCCGGATAGAATTTTTTCAAACTTTGGATCTCCTTGGGCATACCTCCATATATCCTTTAAACTCAAAAGTGAAGAGTTTTCAAGCTTAAGTTTGTCATTTTCAGATTTAAGTTTTTCAATCAAAGAGGTTTTAAATTCTAAATCACATTTAGTCTTTTTAAAACAATCTGAAATATGAGATTTTTCTAAAACAAGAGACTCAAAATTTTCTTTAAGCTTTGAAAATTTTTCTTTTTGAAGTTTAAGTTTGATAATAATTTTACAACTTTCCTTATATAAGGCATTGTAAGCATCTTGAAGATTTTCTTCATTTTCACAATCACTGTTCAGATTTTCTTCACTTGTTGAATCATCATTATCTAAAAAATTGAATTTAGCAAGAGTAACAAGGGCTTTAACTTCATTGTCCGACTCAGTTTCATCCCAAGTAGCCAACATTCATTTCTTTTTAGATTTGTCCTTTTTAGGACATTTATTTGCTAAATGCCCATATTCTTAGTAGTTGTAACATTGATTATCTGTCACGCCCCGAACTCGGAAACTAGGCTCACAAAATTTCCGTTCGCCAAATCCGGCGCCGACAGCCTCCGTAGTACCCCATTCTCGGCCCTCGGCACCCATATACCAGGTTCCGATCCTGGGATGCTACAAGGTGGATTTCCAATAATCAGTTTGATTCGTAAAGAGCATAACCATAAGCATAACCCACGAACAATAACCACAAGAATACCACCACAAAATCCACTATGATCAAAAACTTTGAGTACAAGGTGTATAAAAGGAAATACAAGATAGTGCAAATAACAAAAACTCCAAAAGCTCGACTGCACACTCCAACTATGGCGAAGCTACAGCTGCGTCCTGGCGTCACCTGCACGCATCAATCGTGCATAAGCTTATGAAAAGCTTAGAGGGGCGGTGTAAGTGTGTGCGAACGTGCTCAGAATGCAAAATCAGAGTAATGCGGAATCATGCTAATGAGTACGTAAATGCAATCCAGCCGTACCAAGGCTATGCAGTACAAGATATGAATGCTATCGACCATAACAAGGCCATGCGATGCAACATGTAGGTCAAGTATGCCAGCCCTTATACCAATGCAACTCCTCACTAAAGCACCAAATCAGTACTGTTTTCAGTATGGATAATCACCGGGGTTCAGTACACTCCAAATGGCACTGTCTCTCTCTAAGCAGCACAGTCCAAGTGAGCGTAAGAAACCTCATTATCTGCCTGGCCAATAGTCAGCCAATACCTATCCGGCACGTCGATAGCGAACCCATTTCCGAGCTGGTCAAACTCAGCCTAGTAATGCCCCTTGCTCTCGGGCGACTAAGCCCGCCACTCCTTTCCAACCGACCACGACACAGTGGGAGACGCGACCTTCTAGTATTCGGCCCTCTTGCGCTCGTATATCCACTCGGTCTCGACGTTGGAGTCATCCTCTGGTACCATCGGGTTCAAGGACTCTCACTCAGGGACATCTATGGCGCCCCAATTGCTTGGAACAAGATTTTTCGGTATCCAACTAGTCACTCACGAAGTGTCTGTGGAAGCTATGGCCCTGATGTCGTTAGGGCATATCACAATCACACGAATGCAAGTGCATGTATCACACTATCAGTCATGTAACCATCCTGCATATGGCATGCGCTAATGTAGGCAACTCCACCTATCAGGGAGCCCATAAACAGTCTGCCTGAAGGTATATGCTATGATCAGTCACTCCTCATACCAAGCATACATATGATGCGTATGATCATGAATCATGTATCTATACTAAACATGTTATATAGTGATGGGCTTGTGCATAACAGATATGGGCCTAGACGGCCTACTCACTACAAGTATGGGCCCATCCATGGGCCTTAGGGAGTGTGACAATGCGGACATTTAACCAACATTATCCTTACAATGTGGACTTCAAACCAACATTGTTCCCTAGGCACTACTTATTATAAACATCATTATCTACACCACGAAGGGATCACACATTGCAATGGACCTAATTGCACCCGATTGGACCTTGAGTACATCAATTGGGTCGTATCATATGGGCCTTATATTCATCAAGTGGGCTGTATCATTGGCCCGCACCAACGGGCCTTACGTACATTGCAATGGGCCATAACCCATGGGCTGTGCATATATCTCATTAGTCACATAACATGGGTCTCAAATATAACAAGGTGGGCCTAATCATATGGGCCTTAGCACATCAACGTGGGCCTCAATATTGGGCCTAAAAATTCATCAAGATGAGCCTAAACACGTCAACCCATATGTATCTAAGTGGGCTTCTACAATGAGCCTAAAAATACATCAAGATGGGCCCAAACACATGGGCCCATAATTGCCAAAGTGAGCCTCATGTGAGGCCCGCCATAATGTTTATTTTCCTATCCAATCTGTTGATAAGGTCACATGAGTAGGGGGCCCACCATAATATTTATTTTCCATCCGCCTGTTGATAAGGCCATGTGGCAAGGGGCCCACCAAAATATTTATTTTCCATCCACCTATTGTTAAGGCCATGTGACAAGGGGCCCACCAAAATATTTATTTGAAATCCAACCTATTCATACGGTTACGGACCAGGGCCCACTGTGATATTTACTTGCCATCAAACCTGTTCATATGGTCATGCAGACCAGGGACACACGGTGATGTTTATTTCCATCCAACCCATTCCAAAGGTCACGTGGACCAGAGTAGGGCCCACTGAGATGTGGTTCACAAATCCAACCCACCCATTAGGTGTGTCCCACTTGGCTGAGGGTTCAGACCAAATTTCATCCGCATCCAAATTTCAGGTAGGCCCCACCATGTGATTTTATATGTTTTAGGCATGCTTTCACATGATTTTAGATGGTATGGCCCACCTGAGTTCTGTATACAGCTGATTTTTGGGTGGTCCATAGCCAGGGGGGAGGCCCACCCAATGCACGGTGTTGATTTTCGAAACACATCATGGTGGGACCCACAGCTGGGCCGTGAGGCCCAGCCCGTCCATCCATGGCCGGCCAGCAGCATGGTGCCTTTGCTGCTCGCACTGTCAAAGCGTGACAGCGGTCTTTGCTATTTCCCTCTTCTTTTTTTTTTTTGTTTTAGGGCCCACCGAGATGTGATTCACAATCCAGCCCACCCATTATGTGTGTCCCACTTTTCTGGCCGTCCAGACCGAGTTTCAGCTGCATCTAAACTCCAGGTGGGTCCCACCAAGTACTTTTATATGTTTTGGCATGTCTTCACATGGTTTTAGATGGTATGGCCCACCCAGTGAGCGGATCACCTTAAAACTTTGGCTCAACGCCTAAAATGATGCAAGGATTAGGATGGATGGATTGGATCATGCACAAACATCAAGGTGGGGCCTGTATGGGCGGCCCACTCTAAAGGTAATTTTTTTTGTTAGCTTGTAAGTACATGTCCTTCACGTCCAGCGTCTCTGGACGCTGGACGTTATACACAGACCTCACGGTGGGTCCCACATACACAGACCTCATGATGGGTCCCACATGCACGTGGCCCACCATGTATATTTATATACATGTATATATATATATAGTATAATATTAATATATATTATAACAATATAATATAATGTACTACTACCTACATATATATGTATATATGAAGGGTGGGTTTCACCTGAAATGCGGTGGACCACACCGTCTGATGGATGGAGTGGATTTAACATAATTTGGTGGGGCCCACAACATTTAAGGGGAAAAGAAAGAAAGAGAGAGATAGAGAAAGAGATAAGAGACAAAAGATGGTGATGGTGAGGCCCTGCCACTATGGGCCCCACATGATACAATTTATATATAAAAAATAGGTCCCACAAACAAGTGGCCTTAAGAAAAGAAATTTAACGGTGGATCACCCACCTATCTTCCTTCTTCTTGCTCCCCTAGCTTCCTTGGCTCCTTGCCTTCAAGTTTGATGGTTGTAGATGATGATTGGAAGGTTGAGATGGAGGATAAGAAGGTGGACCATACTTGGGAGGGAGAGGGAAGCTTGGACGTGTGAAATTTCTCATGGGAGAGTGTTTGAGAAAATGAAAGAAAGAGAATAATAAGAGGGATGGTTGGAGTGGTGGGTGTAAGGAGAAGGGATGGAAAAGGTATGGTCATGTTTGAAAATTGTAAAAAGGAGGAATGGTGAGGGGAGGGAGAGGTTTGACTTGTGGGAAAAGGGAGAAAGGCCACTTGTACTTGTTGTTGAGTGAGGTGGCATGGAGGTATGGTGGTGTACTTGACTTGATTGATGGGACATCTCATAGAGATTTCCTCGTAATTCACAATGTGCGGTGTTTCTTCGGAATGAACACAAACTGACATCTTCCCACCTAGGTATCGGTTCAGTGCGCGAGTCGCGGCATTGGAACTGCAGTGACGGCGCGATCGCTAGGATACAAGTTTCGGTTCGAGCCGACTTTGGTATGCAGGACTCGGCTTGGGATCGCGCGCAACGTTGGAAATGGGTCGAGGATTGCCGGAATTCGACCAGTAGGATCGTGGAAGCCTACAAAACGGTATGGGCTAGGGTACGGGCCTTACACTATCTTTCAAAGATTTTCAAGTTTTAGTTTTAGATCTTATTTAAAAATTAATCCTCTTTTTACTTTTGAAAATCTTGTAAAACTTTTTCGCTAAAAGAGCCATATCATCTTCTAAATTTTTTAAATCAGAATTGTTATTGTTTTCTTGAGAAATATTTTTACAAGACTTAAGAGCAATAGATTTACCTTTAAAAGCTTTAAAATTCAACTTGTAGGTTTGTAAAGACCTAACTAATTCTTCTACCCTCATAGTATCTGTATCACGAAGTTCCTGGATCGCAGTTACCTTAGAATTGATCCGTTCAGGAAGTGAGCGCGGTATCTTTGCACAAACTTTACTTTCCGGGATTTTGTCACCAAGACACCACATAGAGTTTACAATGTCATTTAATCTAGTATAGAAGTCCATAAATATTTCATTTTCTTCTATATGTTTTTCTTCAAATTTGGTTGTGAGGATTTGGACTTTAGATTTTTTGACAATTGATGTACCCTCGTGTAGCATTTCTAATATATCCCAAGCTTGCTTTACAGTATCGCAGAATATAATTCTTTTGAATTCATCCAGTGATAGTGCGCAAGTGATTACATTTAGTGCTTTTGCATTGGCACTACTCTCACTTTTCTGAAGAGTGGTCCAAGAATAATAATGTGAAACTTTCATTGATTTTGATCCATCGATACCACTTACTTCCATGGTAGGAGGGATCCTTTTAGTCACTGTGGCTTGTCACACGCTCTCATCCATGATATAAGGAAAATCTTCATCCTGGCTTTCCAATAGGCATAATTGGAGCCACCAAATGGTGGAGGCCTAGTGACTGAAAGGCTATCAAAATTTGACATCTTATATATTGCTTAGATCGTTAGCTCAGGAAATGAACCCAAATAATTAAAAGCAAGCTATTGGGCTTTGATACCACTTGAGAAGGCCTAGCTATGTGTCCTAAAGACAGGGGGGGTGTGAATAGGACTATGCCAAATTTAAAATAATTACAACAGAATTTAATAATGAGATAGCTAAATAAAGGAAATCAATTCACAATGCTGAAATGAAAGACAACCTCAATAAACAAGTATTGAGAGGTTGATACAAATGTTGTTCTAAGGACAACCTTACACCATAAAAACCAAGGGTTTATGGTAGGACAACCTTATTTCTAGAACATTCTTTGTATCAAAAACTCAAATTGAAAATGAATAATTAAATAGCAAGGAATTGAAATAAATTACAAGAATTTAAATATAAATTATTACAACATTCTCCACTGTAATTGAAATGTAAGTATTACAACATTCACATCTACACATACATCCCACAAACTTGAATGATAAAAGATAGGAAATTAAGCAAACATTCAAACCACAATACACAGAGAATTATAGTGGTTTGCCTGTGTGTTCACCAACTGTTAAACAACAGCCACACAGCTTGTTACTCCACTCCTAATATCCTCACACAAGGGATATTAGCGTTCACTATCAAAATAGGTTTCATAGGTTCACCTAAAACCTTCACAATTGTGTCTTTTAAAATGGGCTTACACAATTTAAAAAACCCCTCTTTCTAAGTTTTCTGGCTCTCCTCAGATAACCAACACAATGAGATTTTTCTAGCAAATCCCAAAAGAAACCAAAAAGAAAGTAAATTACAATAATGTAAAATAACTGGATTTCTCCTTTTGTAGCAGCCCGGAAGAACCAAACAGAGTAGAAGTTTGAATATAGAAGTTCAATGTCCAATACTCACTTTGAAATGGTTCTAAGTTCTAGATTGATTTTAAATTAAACCAGTTGGGTTAGTTATATTTGATTTTGATTCTAAGAAGAAGGGATACAACAATTCTTCTTTTTGAATCAGATTAGAATATAGAAACAAAATCAAATAAATAAAGCTAACAAAAGAGAATATTAAATATGCACAGAGTAGCTTAAAATGAACAAACTTATCTCAGAGTGATGCCTTGATTTTACTTGAATTTAATTGATGTAAAACTCTTAAATTCGTGTTCAATTTATAGATGCAAAAATCATGTCTATGACTGGTCTTGGGAACCCTTCGACTAGTCGTAGAACCAACGACGTTTTGAATTTTTGAGTGCGATCTTAAAAAACAGTTCTATGACTAGTCTTAGGATTTCTATGATTGGTCTTAGACCACCCACGACCGGTCGTAGCTGAACCAGGATTGGTTGTAGGAAACCAGGATTGGTTATTGTAGTTTGAGTCGTAGATCTAGGACTAGTCGAAGGACGAGTCGTGACCATTCCTACGACTGGTCTAACAATCTCCAGGACTGGTCGTAGAATAACCAAAAAATTCTGAAAAATTGCAACAACTTAGGACTGGTCGTGAAATTTCTTCGACTGGTCGAACCAGTGTTAGGACTAGTCGAACAAGGTCCAGGACTCATCTTAAAACAGACCAAATTCATATAAAAATATTTAGTTTGAATTATGTATACAAAATGGCCTACCCTAAGGTCAATCTAAGGTCATTCATACCTGGGACATGAAGTATGAACATTGAAACTTTATTCAATTAGAAGATGGTTGACCTTTGAACCTTGTAAAGCTTGAGATCTCTACTTGATGTAGCTTGATCTTGAGATCTTCTACAACTTGAAATTAAACTTCATCTTGAGTTGCAGTTGAGTCTTAAAATGCACCCGAGTCTTGAACAAACACTCTTCTTATTGATGTAGCTCTGAACATTGATGCTTACAGAAGAGGACAAAATACATGACCTTACATTTCTTGAAGTTGATCACCATACTTGACTTGAAGCATTGTGATGTCGTGTCTTGAACATATATATATCAACATACAAACACAAGACACAGGTAGAGGTTTTGGCATCACAAAATTTGATAACCAAAAGAGCATGAGACCATAGCACTTACAAGTACCCAATCTGTCTTCTCACCCACATCAAGCCACATGCTCTCTGAGACTCTGACGGACGCAGATTTCAAGTGAAAGCTTTCATTCTTGTGTGGGATGTTAGGTGGGTCCCACCATGATGTTTGTGATAAATCCACACCGTCCATCTGTTTTGGGAGCTCATTTTAGGACATGCTGCCAAAAATGAATTATATCCAAAACTCAAGTGGCCTTTATGAGAGGAAATAATGTAGATTCAATGACCACCTTCGTCAGTTTTAGCTCTCGTCTGGCACACTCAAGCTTTGGATCCACCTATTTTTTAGTATCATATCCTAAAATGTGCTCTCCCAACTGATGAATGGTGTGGATTTCTTACAAATATCACTATGGGCCCACATAACACCCAACGTAGAAATCTCGTCCCAATAAAAGAATTCATACGCCGGATTGACAGGTGTACCACGCACCAGGCCAGACATTAGTAAGTTCTGTGGGTCCCATCACGAGATATGTGTTATATCTAAACCATCCATCCATTCAGAGTGCTCGTTGTAAGGCTTGATCTGAAAATAAGACAAATCTAAAGATCAAGTGGATCACACTCCAAAAAGTAGTGGGGGTTGAACGTCTACCATTGGAACTCTTTTAGGGTAAAAAAGATTCGATCCGAACTGTACCTAACCCGATCCAACTTGATTTTCCTAACCGAGTCAGACTCAGTTCAGGTCAGGCTAGCAGTGCAACGGATTGGATCGAGTTTGGGTCAGACAACGGAAATTTCGGACCGAGTCGAGTTAGGCCCAATCCAGTCCGACTCGACTCGATGCCAACCTCTAGTTTGAAGTGAACGAAAGCGGATTGGCTAGTGTACTACACATCGCCGATGTGGTTGGTGTGTTAACATCACAGTTATATGGGTCCCATCATGAGTTATGAGTTATATCTAAATCGTCCGTTCACTTGGTGAGATGGTAATAATGCTTGAATCGAAAAATAAGACAAATGTAAAAATCAAATGGACCACATAGTAAAAATCAATGGGGGATTGAACATCTGCCATTGAAATACTTTTGGGGTTGCAGAAATTTTGGATCAATATGAATTTTTTTTTCTTCATCCAGGTCTGTGTAACCTTGTGAAGATATTGGATGGAAAGTAAACGTTACAGTGGACCCTACGAATGTTTTAATGGTGAGAATCATTGTCTCCGTTGCTATCCTTGGTGTGGTACACTTGAGCCTCAAAAATTACTCATTTTCATATAAATATCTAAAATGAAATCTTAGAATGGTTGACCGGTGTAGATATGATAAGTACATTATTGTGGAGCCATGTAACTTTGATCTCCTTTTAAATGTTCGTACAACGCATAGCTCGAAAAGGGTCAGCGCTTCGTACGACACGTACTCACACAGCTAGGTTGGTGGTGTCTGGTACACCAGTCAATCCCTTCCGAAGTGAACACAGATTGCCTCATAGAGCCTTTCACACGACTTCCAGCAACAAGAAGCTAGGTGGGGCCCACCGTGATGTTTGTGAAAAATCCACCTCGTTCATCCGTTTTTCCAGATCATGCTAAGTCAAGGTCTCGAAAATGAGGCCAATCCAGGAACTCGAGTGGGCCATATGGCACCAAAATTTGGTGAAGGAAATGTTTACCATTGAAATCTCCTTAAGTCCATGGTGATGTTTATATGCCATGCATATCGTTTATAAGGTCAGTCCTACTGGGATGAACATACTAGCCTTATCCATAACTACTATGGGGCCACGAATGTTTCCTGTAATGCGGCCCCCTTAAGTTTTGCATCTATCTCATTTATGTAGCAAAGCTGATGGACGGAATGGATTTCTCATAAATATCATGGTGGCCCCACTTGGCTTCCCGGCATTGGAAGTTCATGTCACATGCTGGCTAATGCAATCCCAACATGTAGGTTAGCTTGGCTTAACTTGTAAATCTAAGTGTGAACCTATAGGATATTTTAATACTCTTATTTTCTATATTATGAATTCCCTATTATTTTCCTTATGTCCAAATAAATTAATGTTTTAAACAACTAAAAATCAAGTTTTGGGAGCCACATAACATTTTTAATATCTTTTCCACTCACATGCCCATTTCTCTTAGTTGGATGCATCTTCCAATTTTTCATTTAAAACTACGACAGGCCCCTTAATCAATCCAAAGATTTTTGTTGGTGGACATCACACCCCAACATTTACCTAGATTTTGCATAACACTCAATTTTGGATCAAAATTAGTTTTGAAAGAAATGCAGATAAGTAGGTGGCAAACATGATCGAAGATTTGGATTTTATGTCAATATCATGGTAGTAGATTTTATGTAAATATTGTTGTAGGGAAAACATGTCGTTCTACTGTCTGCAGGCCAGGTCAGGAATCCTAATAAACTCCAAGTACAACCTAATGGCCGAGCCCCCACCTACAAACTAGCTAGAGGAAGACCAGCCTCAACCCGAGGTTAAGCTTGGACAACCCAAGGTCGAGCTCGGCCTCGATTGAATGACTGAGCTCGACCTTAATAAACAAGACATGACCGACCTCAGCAGGGAGGTTATGCTTGACCTTGACTGAACTCGACCTCAACAAATAGGACGTGTCCAACCTAGGGAGGGAGGTTGTGTCCGACCTTGGCAAGTGGGCCACACCCCACATCGACACGACAAGGACTCGACTATCATGATCGACCAAACTTGTGACCAACGTCAGGCCGAGCTCGAACGAACAACGCATGCCCGTGATTCGCACCGAGGATCACAGGATCCAACTCCAACGCAGATCTCTCCAGCGACAGTCTAGAAGAATCCACATACGCAGCTTCAGAATCCTACTAGGATTCTATCCACGCCAAATATAGGGACAAGCCCCCTCTACGCCATTGCCTCTTCCTACCTATATAAGGGAAGGTCCTCAAAGGAAGAGGTACACACAATCTCTAGCCCTAACCCCTATGTATCTAACTAAACCCAGTTTCCTGACTTTACCATCGGAGAGTCCCTGACATACAAGTCAGGGTCTTTTTCATCCACTCTTCGTGTAGGTTTAGGAGTCAGGAGAAGGGGCGACCGGATTTTTCCATCAACAATCTGGCGTCGTCTATGGGAATGACGTCTGAGGCTGTTCTCATATAAACATTCAAGCTTAGCAATGGCGAAAGGGAAGAAGAAAGCCCCCACTTCCTCCGCCGCGCCCAATCTTATATCGCTGGAGCAGCTTGATAGTCGCCGCGACATGTCTTCCGAACTCCAGGCAGACTTTGTGCTCGCAGGACCAACGCACTCCCAGAATCGAAAAGGACGTTTAGTGACCCTTGAGCAGTAGGTCGAGATGTTGAACAATAGTATGAATTCAATGAGACAAATACTGGAGTAGTTATGACCTCGCGCCGCCCAGACCACTGGAGAAGCTCCAAACCCAACGCCCGACCTGCCAGAGGGACCCGCTGCCTCTCAAAAAAGTAAACAGATCGGGACTTCAAAATCAGTGCACTGACACGTCTCGAGCATTGTCGCGTTAGCAATGACTGACTTACGTCATGGACTGGATAAAAAAGAGACGACAAGGATCCGGAAACATCGACCAAAGTAATGGCTGAAAGTGAAGTCCCTTGGGAAGCCGATCTTAAAGACTTGTGAGGTCAGATCGGCGATATCCGTCAAACTTATCAACTAGCGACTCCGTCCTCGATTGAAGCAATATCAGAGGAAGCCGAGCCACCATTCACAACTGACATCATGCACGTGCAGTTACCTCCCAGATTCCGCATGCCCCATATCACCCCATACTCAGGGACCGCTAACCCATCCAAGCACCCGGATTCCTTTCAAGCATAGATGGAAGTCCATAGAGCATCAACCACAGTCATGTGTCGAGCGTTCTCCCTAACTCTGACTGGAACGGCCCTAAAGTGGTTCCGATAGTTAAAGCTTCCCGCAGCTCAAGAAAGCATTCATCACGAACTTTGTTGGGGGTAAAGAGAGCCTTAAACCAGCCTCCCATCTCCTAAACATCGTCTAAGGAAACGACGAATTACATCAAGCGTTTCAACTTAGAAACTGTTCAAGTACAGGGACACTAGGAGGAGATCGCCCTAGCCGTGCTCATGGGAGGTCTCAGAGAGGGCAAGTTCCTCTTCTCACTCGACAAGAACCCCCCAACCAAAATAGTTGATCTGTTGAATAGGGCTCAGAAATACTCCCACGCCGAGGAAAACGCAAACCTTTGAAAAGCTGTTCAGGATAAAGGAGGCTCGGCCAGGGAAAAACAATTAAAGGAAGAGCCGGTTACAACAAATGATAATAAGAGGAGAAGGAACGACAAGCCGGGGCCAACGACCGAGCAAACGCCCCAAGAGCAGGTTCAGTTCTTATACCGCTCTTAACACAATGCCCGAACAGGTCCTTAGGGACAAGTGAATTTTGAGGTGGCTGAACAAGATGAGGGCCAACGCCGACTAGCAAGATAAAAGGAAGTATTACGCTTTTCATCGTGACCATATCCACTCAACGAGCGACTGCTTTGACCTAAAGGACGAGATCAAGGCCCTCATCCGCAATGGGCACTTGGGCGAACACATCACCAAGAGAGAAGAACGAGTGAAATTCGAGAACGATCAATAAATCAACAACGAGCCCAAAGTGAAATTTGCACTATCTTCGGCAGACTAGTCGGCAGGGGCGATTCCAACAGAGCTCGAAGTAGCAATTAGAATTCTCCAAAACATCAAGTACATGTCGCTAACATGCCGCCAAAGGAACAGAAGATCACCCCCTACGATCTGACCTTCACCGAGGAGGATGTAAGATTTATCCATCACCCCCATGATGACGCACTAGTGGTGACTATGACCATAGCCAATCATAGAGTATTTCGAATTCTAGTAGATACTAGCAACTCGATAGAAATTCTCTTCGCTGAAGCATTCGACAAGATGTCGATCGGGAGAGACCGACTTCGACCTATCAAGATGCCTTTAGTCAAGTTCACAGGAGATAAAGTCACCTCAGAAGGATCAATCTAACTCTTAATCACTGCCGGGGAGGGGCAGAACCAAGCAACGGTAATGATAGATTTCCTGGTAGTCAACTGCCCCTCGTCTACAATGTAATCCTCGGATGACCCTCGCTCAATACTCTGAGAGTGGTCGTATCCACATATCACTTGGCGATGAAATTCCCCACGAGCACGACACTAGGTTGGTCAGAGGCGATCAGCAGGAAGCTTGAAAATGTTATACCTTAGCATTAAGGAAACATAAGGCAATGAATCTCACTGCCCTTGATCCCCGAGAAGAGTCCGACGAAAGAGGACGGTCAATGGAAGACCACGTGTCCATCTCACTCGACGAATCTGACCTCACTCAAACAGTTCAGGTCGGATCTTCCCTGGCCCCAATGCTACGAGACGAGATCATGGCTCTCCTTCGACGACACTTTGATATCTTTGCTTGGTTGCACCAAGATATGCCCAGTATCGACTGAAGAATAATAATGCACAAACTCAACGTCGATCCCAACCATAAGCTGGTTAGGTAAAAAAGGAGAGCATTCGAAAAGGAGCAATATGCAGTAATTAGAAAAGAGATTGGGAAGTTCCTCGAAGCAAGTTTTATGGAAGAGATATACTACCCAGACTGGCTAGCCAAATTGTCTTAGTCAAAAAATCCAATGGGAAGTGGCGGGTCTACGTTGATTACACAGACTTGAACAAAGCTTGCCCCAAAGACAACTTCCTCCTCCCTCGAATCGACCAGCTCATCAACAGTACAGCCAGACACGAGCTCCTGAGCTTCATAGATGCATGCTTTGGTTACAACCAGATCGTGATGCACCCTTATGACAAACAAAAGACGAGCTTCATCACCGACAAAGGACTCTACTACTATAAGGTCATGCCCTTCGGGTTGAAAAACGCTGGCGCTACATATCAGAGGCTTGTGAACAAGATGTTTGCCTAGCAGATCGGGTGCTCCATGTAAGTCTACGTCAATGATATGCTGGTCAAAAGTATCAAAGCCATAAACCACTTGTCTGATTTGGAGGAAATGTTTACAAATTTAAGGAAATACCAGATGAAACTTAACTTAAGCAAATGGGCCTTCGACGTCGGCTCAGGAAAGTTCCTCGAATTCTTAGTAAGCCATAGAGGGATAAAATCAAACCCTGATAAGATCCAAGCTCTGCTCGAAATGAACTCACTAAAGATGACAAAGGAAATTCAGTGCCTCACAGGAAGAGTGGTCGTGCTTAGCCAATTTTTCCCCAAGCGACGGACAAATGTTTGTCATTTTTCAAGCAATTTAAAGGAAGCAAAAAAAGCGGTGTGGACGGAGGAATGTGAGCTCGCCCTCCAAGAACTCAAACAGTACATGGGGTCCCCACCATTACTCTCGAAGCTCGAACAATTGGAACTACTCCTATTATACCTTGCGGTATCATCAACTATAATCAGTTCAATCCTTATCAAAGAACAAGGTGGAAAGCAACTATCTGTATACTACGTCAGAAAGGCCATGGTCCCAGCAGAGACCAGATATCCGAACATCGAGAAGCTCACTTTGGCCCTAATCATTTCCACGTGACGCCTCCAACCTTACTCCCAGGCTTACCCCATTGTGGTCCCGACAGACCTACCACTTCGGCAAGTGCTCTAGAAGCCCTAGGTATTAGGGAGGCTCACAAAGTGGGCAGTCAAGCTCAGCGAGTTTGACATTGACTACCGTCCCCGCACCGTTATAAAGGGATAGGCAGTAGCAGACTTCTTCATCGAGCTCACACCCAGAGACAACTCATTGGAGGCACCACCCAATGGCCAAGTCGATCGGCCTGGGTAGCAAATAACCGAGCCAGAGCAACTAACATGGACATTGCCTGTAAACGACTCATCCAACTCTAAAGGCAACGGGGCCAGCGTAATGTTAGAAACACCAGACCAAAGATGTGCACAATATGCCTTGAGATTCGGATTTCAAGCATCAAACAACATGGCAAAATACGAGGCCCTCCTGACCAAGTTAAGGCTAGCATCGGCAATGAGAGCCTAACACTTAGAAACTTGCAGCGATTCATAACTTATTGTCAGCCATATAACGAACGAATATCGAGAGAAAGGGGAGAGGATGAAAGCTTGCCTACAAAAAGCTCGACAACTGATCAATAAATTCCCAAAATGCAACATCAGCCTGATCCCCAGATCAGAAAACTCTAAAGCGAATATGTTGGCCAAACTAGCCACAACAGCCAAGGATGACATCTCAAGGCCGATTCCTATCGAGTTTCTAAAAAAACCAAGCATTAACGAAGTCGACCCCGTCATAGTACTTCCTGTAGACCCGGGTCCTACTTGGATGGACCCAATAATTGATTACCTCAAGAAAGGCAAACTACCCGAAGATTGAACAGAAGCACGTAGGCTCCGCTCCAGAGTAGCCCGCTACACCATGCTCAGGGACATCTTGTAAAATAAGGGTTTCTCCTTTCCTTACCTTAGGTGCCTACGACCTGACGAAGCTGAGTATGTCCTGAAAGAAACTCATGAAGGAATTTGTGGTAACCACTCAGGCGGTCGAGCCCTCACCCATAAAGTCCTTCGACAAGGTTATTTCTTGCCGACCATCTAAGTAGATGCAGGACAGTACGCCTAGAAATACGACTAGTGCCAACGATTCGTGATAATACCCCGCCAGTCGCCCAAGCTGCTGACCCCCATGACCAGACCATAGTTGTTCACCCAATGGTGGATCGACATCATCGGCCCCTTGCCGACTGGCAAAGGACAAACCAAGTTTGCGATCATCGCCATCGACTACTTCACCAAATGGGCAAAGGCCGAACCCCTTTCCACGATCACCGAGCAAAAGATCACAAACTTTGTGTGGAAGAACATAATATCCAGTATGGGGCCCCGCACACAATCATCTCTGATAATGGGAAACAGTTCGACAACAATCAATTACGATCTATATATGATAATCTCAGAATACGGAACGTCTATTCATCACCTCAGCACCCCCAAACAAACAGACAAGTCGAGGCAATCAACATGATATCAAAGGCCACCGCCGAACTAAGCTCAAAAAAGCTAAGGGGGGCCTAGGCGAAAGAACTCCCCCTCGCCCTCTGGACATACATAACTACAGCTCGAATAGCTACAGGAGACCCCTTTTTCCCTCACATTTAGTGCCGAGGTAGTTGTCCCAGCGGAGGTCAGCCTCCCATCCGCGCGAACCCAATCCTACATCAAGGACCAAAACGAAGAACTGATGATGCTCGACCTAGATCTGCTCGAAGAAAAGAGAGAATAAGCCTAACTAAGAGCCGTAGCTCAGCAACGACAAGTGGAGTGCTTTTACAATTCCAAAGAGAGAACCAGAAGGTTTCGAACCGAAGACTTAGTTCTACGCAAGATGTTCTAGAACACTAAAGAGCCATGCTTTGGGACTCTGGGCTTAAATTGTGAAGGACCCTACACGGCGACTCCCACAAGTCGACCAGGAACGTATCGTCTCACGGACATGGAGGGGCGAGCTCTACCTCATCTGTGGAATGTCGAACACTTGAAAGTCTATCACCCTTGAGTATGCCAAGCGCAGTCTCAAGCCCTGCTTTTTATTTATGATGTTTACGATCTACTTACCTTTCCGTCTACATTATTCACGTTCTACTTACCCTTTAAGGGATTACAGTAATAATCTCCGAGAGTTCATCCTGCGTACATCTTAGAATCCTGACTCTCGATCTATGAAGTTGTAGACACCCCACCCAGGCTAACGTCTTAAGAAGGCTAAGACTATCCAGGAACCATGGTCATATATTGGACTGAACCCTAATCCCAGCCTAAACCAAACCATGACCCAAAAGTCCCTAAAACTCCCAATCCATAACCTGAAACCGTAATCCAAACCGTTTAGCACGCACATAGCCTCGCCTATAACCTATACCTTGGTCAGAACCCTCTATCCATACCTAAATCCACCACTTTGAGTCCCAAAAACCAAAAATGAAGACCACCGGATGAACCAGAGCACCACACGAAGCACATACGTGCGAATCCAGCCCGAACCAGGCTCGGATGGTAGTCTGACTGCCGCCGCTCGTAGCCCGCATGTGGACAACTGTCTTAGCGTCCAAAAGTCAACTTTCCTTTAAAATTACCCCCCCCCCCCACCTTCACTATTTACCAATTTACCAGCCCTATAAGCCAATGAGTGAATGCCATGAGGTATCTCTCTCCTCTTCACCAACCACCACTTGTCACCTTAGCATTTACCCCTCCGAAAGTTAAAAAATTACAACAATGCCATTGGAGAAGGCTATAAATAGTCCTCTCCTCTTTTAACAACAACCAGGAGAGGGAGTGAGAGAGAGAGAGAGTGGGAGAGAAAGAGAGTGAGTGAGGAAGAGAGTGAGGGAAAGGAAAGGAGCTCCCAAGCCCCTCAAAATAC
This sequence comes from Magnolia changhungtana, assembly GCA_030180095.1. Taxonomy (NCBI): domain Eukaryota; kingdom Viridiplantae; phylum Streptophyta; class Magnoliopsida; order Magnoliales; family Magnoliaceae; genus Magnolia; species Magnolia changhungtana. The sequence goes on from JASAUF010000579.1 coordinate 4,251,882, forward strand.
AGATTTTTTCAGCCACCCCCTAGCCCTCAACTCAACCCTTCCAACCCATAAGCCTAACCCAAATTAGTCATGGTTCAGTCTATGTCTTAGCCTATTCAAAAATCAAGCCAAAGATCCATCATCCTACAGGCATTCATCATGACATATACTCCCTTCTCAACCCCCCTGCTTCTCTAGATCTCTAGTGAACGTATGCTCTGTGACTTGTCGTACATCGGATCTTGTCACATCAGAAATTTTTAGTGATCTAGTCCACTTTTTCTTGGCCTTTTCACATAAGCATCATCACAACCGCCCTTTAGACACATTGTCGTATGTATGCTTTGTGGCCTGCCGAAATCTCGGATCTTGCTACATTAGAAATTCACATGTGACTAGTCCCATCATGATCACAGCATCATCATCATCCCTTGATATCATTTTACCACACTAAGTAGAGACCATACATTTGTACAGGCAGATAGAGTACCTAACACCTTCCCTCTTTGTAACCGAGGTCCCTTACCTGAAATCTCTGATCACAGATCAAGAGTTAATTTAAGAAAGGAAAGTCTTAGGATTTCTCCAACCTTAACGTGTTTCATGGTTTTAACCGACCGCGAGATTCTAAGATTTTTCGGTTAGTGGCGACTCCAACAATCACAAATCAGCCTAATCTTATCACAAATACATAAATCAACGTGGGTGCCAAATTCCAATGTCCACAGAATGACGACTCCACTGGGGAATGCTAACTTGCACTAGTTGAGACCTGACTCAAAAATGTGTGGTATTCCAATCTCAAGGAACATCATCGTTGCATTCATATAAAAACCAAAAATAAAATAAAAAATCTTCAGTTTGTTCTTTCTTAGGCACAAATTTGAACCATAACCACTCGATCCCGTGCAGCCATGACCTCTTAAGTTACCCATGAAAAAGAGCCGACAGCTTAGCCAGCTCCCGAAATATCAATACTCGCACCTGCACCAATATCCACGCTGCTACCACCCGTGGTTCAGGGAGACCCCCAAGCCAATGCAACCATACAGGAGCTGCTACTTCAAATAATGCAAGAGCTATTACTTCACTTAATGCCAAGTTCCACACCAATACATAGGTAACCCAGCCCAGTGTACAGAATAGTTCACTCCCTCAGACTCTTTTCGCCTTCTCCCTCATTCCTCCAGTAAATCCCATGCTCCCTCTCCCAGAAGAGTCAACACAAGATCAACAGCCGCCAGCAATTTGGAGCAACCCTCCTGCACATCTCTACTCAGCACATCACAACAACCCGGTTACAACACAAATTTCCCCTCATGGGAACTACAGACAAGAACTGGCGGATGCCCATGAAGGGGGCTAGTTTTGAGTCCAACTCACTCCCCCTAATGGGAGCAACATTCTGGAATTGGCAGATACCCCAGGTGGGAGCCATTTTTGAACATCACACCCTCCTCCGAAAGGGAGCAGTGTCCAAGTCCAGCTACCTTCCACCACCAGGAGTCCACCATCTTTCTAGCAACCTCTCATTCTTGATCCATATGAAGAAGAAGCAGTACAAGCCCTATAGCAAGGGGTAAGATATCTGCAATTGGGCAAATCGAAAATCGAGGAATTACCAGAGTAATTGCAAATGGTGCAAAATCAGCGCCAAAGACAACAAGGAGTGGACCACCCATCCACCAAGTTCAAGGATCTCTGTCCCTTCCTAGAAGATGCTTGGGTACCTCTAAATTTTAAGGTATCAAAATTCAAAAGGTATGACGGTAATGGGTGCCCTACAGTACACCTAAAAGCATTTTATGGGGAACTCAATGCGATAGTAGGGAATGATGGAGCCTTGATACGGCTCTTTCAGAAATCCCTTAAAGGTGACGCTTTGGATTGGTACACCTCGTTGGATAGCCATCAAATCAGAACCTGGGAAAGGCTCTCCCATGCATTCATTGACAGGTTCTCATATAACCTAAACATGGCTCCAAGAAGGTCTGACCTGGTTGCCTTAAGACAAAAAAGTAATGAGTCTTTATCAGCATACGTAGGACGATGGCGAGCCATGACAGCTCGAATGAGAAACCCCATCGATGACGAGGAGCAGATATCCATGATGTACATTCAGTAAATCCCAACATTTAAGGATATCTAATCTCATATCCATACGTAAATTTCTCCCAACTCATCCAAGCTGGAGAACAAGTCGAAGTCGGAATCAGGGTTGGGACCATTTTCCCATGGCCACACCAGCCCCCCTCAATCAAGAGAAACAAAGTCAAGGGGAAACCCGTTGGATAAGGGAATGGAAACAGCACTGCTCCCACTCAGCGAACTACAGAAGTTAACAACATCGTTGCTAATGCTCAAGGCAATCAGTATATTCCACAACCGGAGCCACGTCAAGACGGGCAGTACCAGCCACAATCAAATAGGCAGCTAACCACAGCAAGTCTAACAGGGATATCAGGCATAACCATCTCAACAGCAACAGCCTAGGGGGAATGCGTCAGGCCCATACAAACAGGCAATGTTAGGAAGGAAGTTTACCCCTTTAGCACAATCATACAGTCAAGTGCTGACAATGCTCATGCAAAAGCAGTTGTTGACACCACTCCAGCCTCGGCTTCCACCTAATCCCTTACTTCCTGGTTACAATGAAAATCAATATTGTGTATATCACCAGGCTCTTGGCCACCTAACGGACCGCTGCTTCGCTTTGAAACATGCGGTCCAAGATTTGATCGAAAGCTAGAAGATTGCGATCACCCTACAAGCCAACAATACAGCTCAAGCCAACATTCTCCAAAATCTCGTGCCGTCGCATCAAGCAGGACCTAGCACATCTAACACTTCTACCATTAACCACATTGAAGGAGAGCAACCCATGTACTCCTCCCCACATCATTCCATTCAAGCAATCATGCTCGATACAACAAATTGGACATGAGGATACCAACAGGCGTCATCGCCTGGGCCACAGGTATTCCTTGAAGCAGCACCAGTCGTTCAACCTCTTATTTTTCTGGAAGCAGCACCAGCCACTCAACCTCTAGCAGCACCATCAATACCGCCTCTTGTATTCTTTGAAGTAGCACCCAACAGGTCATACCCCCAACATCCTACCCCCAAAGGAGCACATTCAACTCCACCCCTAGTACACCAAAAAGGTCGAATCCTGAACCTATTATCCTCCCAATAGGCCTCCCTAATCTAACCTTGCTAACCTTGCAAGGGACACCCTCGGCTCAAGCCCTAATATTCCTGATACCTCACCAGCTAGCGCATGCCCAGAGGACCCTTCCCACACATCAAAAAGGGGAAGAGAACTCTACTCCTAAAACCAGTCAGGACTTGGTGGCACCTCAAGAGAAATCATTGGATCTATCACAAAACATTTCAGCCACAACTCCCCATCCTCAAGAACCGCTGATATTCCTGAAAGGAAGGATGGTTCCCTCGTACGACCTAAAAGCAGTCTCATGGCATTATCTAGAATGCGATAAAGTGGGTAACAACGGGAGGTATTTCAAGAGAGATAATTAGAATTCGAAAGAAACTCGGGGAACTTTGTCGGGAACCACTTACAAGACCAATGCTGCTTATGACATAGCAGCTTAACTCAAAAACATTCCCGCACAAATATCCATCTGGGAACTCCTATACACATCAAGATCATATCGAGAAGTCTTTGAGAAAACATTGAATGATGCCCATATCTCTCCTGATGTACCTCCCGAAATGGTGGCAAGTACGATCGAACAACTCCTCGCACCACGAGCCATTACTTTCTCTAATAAGGAACTACCACCTTAAGGGCGTGAACATGGACGCTCACTAAATATAGTTACCCGTCACAAGAATTTCAAAGTCCCACTCATGCTCATAGATAATGGATCTAGCCTGAATGTTTGTCCTTTGAGGACTGTTGAAAGGTTGAGGATAGAACCGTCTTCTTTCAGGCCCAGCACCATGAGCGTTAGAGCCTTCGACAACTCCCAAATGCAAGTTGAGGCAGAAATCGACCTTGAATTACAAATCGGACTAGACATGACCCTTGTCACGTTTTAGGTCATTGACATTCCTGTCTCATTTAACCTTTTGTTGGGGCGAACATGGCTTCATGCCGTTGGAGCCATCCCATATACCTTCCATCAAAGGGTTAAGTTCCCTTCGGGAAATCTAATCATTTCAGTGTTGACCGAGCCAGAAACCATCTTATCGGTGATGCTCAATATCCTAGAAACCGACATCCCAGTGATTGACATTCAGCATGCAGAAGGTGACATATCGTATCACAACTTCGAATTCGAAAATGTGAATGCAATCGCCAACCCATGCCCTCTTGATGTTAGATATGTCATTCCTCCTGCCAAACGGCTAATCCTAAACTACCATACTGAGTTCTATGACAAAGGTATGGTGATAAAATCGGCACCTACCAACGTGCAAAGACAGGTACTGGGATATCAGCCGACACCAGAGGATCAGGCTGAAAGGCCAAAAAAGGGTCAACCGTTTTAGTGCACACCCATCAAGTTCATAAAAGCTGGATCAGTTTGTGAAGACACGATGAGGACTCTTGAGGACTAACTCCAACAACTCAAACTCACAGAACATGCTAACATGGAGTCCATCTGGCCACCAATAAGGTGGGATAGGATCCTCAGGGCATCAAAAGCACATCTGATGCCAGGGGCAGAACCCCCTGATCTACCACGAGAGGCTAGGGGCATAGAAAAGGGTTCACCCACAAAAGGCCCAGAACCAGAAGTGCCCCTTGAAGAAAACACAGGTAAGGACAGGATGACACCCATATCCACCCACATTTAGGGGGACACATCCCCACCACCAATTCAACAACACAAGGGGCAGAAGCAGCCTATTTGTTGGATTGACAAGGGAAAATGGCCTGCCCTTGATTGGGCAAACGAAAAGGTCCCATCACAAGATAAACCTGAAGAGCTAGAAGGACTCTAACTCCTAGATGAAGAGATCGAATCAGATTCTAACTCTGAGCCCAGCCTAGCGGATATCATGGTCATCGAGACAGGTGAAGCTTAGGAAAAAACAAGTCAGAATAGCAAGATCAAAAGGGAGAAAGAACCACCATGGACAGCTGTTCCCCTAACAATCGAATCAGCCGGTGAACCATTCATGAATGCTAGCCTAAAAAAATGCCAATGTAAATAGCAGTTGGTACCGCAAAATAGGACAAGACCAATCTTGGTTCGCAACACCGTCTTATTCGGGACTCCCAGGCGACACCAAAAAATCAAAAAATCTTCAAAATACAAAAACATCACATATTTCCAAAAATATAAAAAAATCAAATATTCCTCAAAATCACAAAACATCAGAAAATTTTCAAAATACAAAAACAATAGAAAAGCTTTCAAAAATAATTATGCTAAACATCTCACACACATTGCAGGAGTTTGAGGTCGACTCCTATGATTTTGATCTCAAGTTGGACTTCAAACTCATGGGTTTGGATGAAGTCCTAGATGAGGGAAATGATAATATTGCTCTCGAATTCGAGGATTCTCTCGAAAAGTTCAAAATAAAGGCCAATATTGTAGCAAACGACTTCAAAATTTTGAACTTAGGGTCAGTGGAATCTCCTAGAGAGGTGTGCATCAGAAGGTTGTTGTCTCCGGAACACAAGCAGAGAATGATGGAGTTTCTGAAACCAAGGTTGTCCAACTTTGCCTTTTCTTACGAGGACATGCCAGGGCTCGATGAGGATGTAGTGGTGCACCATTTGCCAACAAAGCCAGACATGAAGCCTGTCAAATAAAGCTACGGAGAATGAAGCCAGAATGGGCCCTGAAGGTCCATGATGAAGTTATCAAGCAATACAACACGGGGTTCCTGGTAGTCTCCAATTACCCGAAATGGCTCGTAAACATCATACTAGTTTCAAAGAAAGACAGGAAAGTCAGGATGTGCATCGACTTTAGAGATCTCAACAAGGCCAGCCCTAAAGATGATTTCCCTGTGCCTTACATCAACACACTGGTAGATAACACTGTTGGACACAAGATCTTCTCCTTCATGGACAGTTTCTCCAGTTATAATCAGATCAAGATGGCCATCGAAGATCGTGAGAAGACTTCCTTCATCGCACCATGGGGAACTTTCTGTTACCGGGTCATGCCCTTCGGATTGAAGAATGCAAGAGCTACATATCAGCGAGCCATTACTGCCTTATTTCATGACATAATAAACAAGGAAATGGAAGTCTATGTGGACGACATCATCGTTAAGTCTCGCACAATCGAAGGACACTTCGAATATCTCAAGAAGCTTTTCGATAGGCTAGAAAAGTTCAAGCTCCGCCTCAATCTGCAAAAATGTGTCTTTGGTACAACCGGAGGCAAGCTGCTAGGGTTCATTGTCAATGAAGATGGTATTCGGGTGGATGAGACTAAGACCAAAGTAATCATAGAAATGCCACCACCCAAGACTGAAAAAGAAATTTGGGGCTTCCTCGGGCGAATCCAGTATATCAGCTGATTCATCGCACAACTCACTCCGGTTTGTGAGCCCATATTACAAAAGAACTCGCCAAAGGAATAGAATAGCGACTGTCAATTGGCCTTCGACAGGATAAAAAAGTATCTGCTAAATCCTCCAGTGCTCACACCACCTACTCCAGGTAGGCCACTACTGTTGTATATCTCCGTCACGACAGAAACAATCAGATGCATTTTCAGCCAACACGACAATACGGGAAGAGAGGAGCAAGCGATCTACTATCTAAGCTGACGATTCACCAGCTACGAAGCCAAATATTCCAGCTAGGAGAAAACATGCCTCGCCCTAGTCTGGACAACACAATGTCTACGGCAGTACATGATCGCTCACCCAATCCTTCTGCTCACTTGCATGGACCCGTTGAAGTACTTGTTCAAAAAGCCGGCACTAACCGATAGGATCGCAAAATGGCAGTTATTGCTTTCAGAATTCGACATCACATATGTCACCTAGAAGGCAATCAAGGGGCAAGCATTGGTCGACCATCTAGTAGCACACTCTCTGCCTGACTATCAACCGTTGAAGACCTTCTTTCCTGATGAAGGCATCCTTCTGATTGAGGAAGAAGAAGAAAGGAAGGCAGGAGAGTGGACACTCTTCTTTGACGGAGCTGCAAACTCAAAAGGGAGTGGAGGAGGCGCCATACTCTACTCTTCTAATGACATCCCAATTCCCATATCTAGGCGACTGGCATTCCAATGTACCAATAATGTGGTTGAATATGAAGAATGTATCGCTGGTCTAAGAAAAGCCATAATCCTCAACGTGAAGAAGTTACGAGTTTTCGGAGATTCGCAATTCATCATCAATTAGATAAATGGCGATTGTAAGACCAAGGATAAAAGTTGATCCCGCATCATGTCTATTTGGAGAAATTAATCGAGGAATTCGATGAGATCACATTCTCTTACATGACCCAAGCCAGGAATCAATTTGCAGACACTTTGGCTACCCTCGCCTCAATGCTGAAGATCTCGAAAGTAGTTGCTGAATGGGAACTCACTGTCAAACTTCAAGAGGAGCCCGCATTCTGCCTACAAATCGACAAAACTGAGCCATCTCCGAATGATCAGCTATGGTACGCAGACATCAAGGAATATCTCGAGCATCAGAAATACCCGAAAGGAGCAACACCGGTTGATCGACGCGCCATCCAACGGCTAGCGGCACAGTTTGTGATCACCGGGGGCATTCTTTACAAGCGATCCTTCAACCAAGTCCTTCTCCGCTGTGTGGACGAGACAGAGGCGACACAGATCATGTCAGAAATCCATGAAGGACTATGCGGCCCACACATTAATGGACATATGATGGTAAAGAAGATCCTACGACTCGGCTATTATTGGCTTACGATGGAGACAGATTGCTGCAAACACGTCAGGAAATGCTTCGAGTGTCAGAAATATGCGAACCAGATCCATGCCCCTGCTTCCCAACTCTACAACCTGACAGCACCATGACCCTTCTCTGTATAGGGGCTGGACATCATCGGTAAGATTAGCCCTAAAGCTTCAAACGAACACGAATACATCCTGGTGGCGGTAGACTACTTCACCAAATGGATAGAGGCGACATCCTAAACCACCATCACAGCATTTCATGTGGTCAAGTTTATGAAAAACAACATCATTAGCCATTATGAGATCCCTCAGGCCATCATCATTGACAATGGAACCCCGTTCGTCAATAAAAGGATGGGCGATTTCCTCGACAAATTTAAAATTTAACGTAATCGGTCTAGCCCTTACCGTCCCCAAATGAACGGTGGGGTTGAAGCTGCAAACAAGACCATCATTCGTATACTGGAGAAGATGGTGAAGACATATCGTGATTGGTCAGAAATGCTTCCCTACGCACTCTGGGCCTATCATATGTTTGTACGGTTTGCTACAGGTGCAACTCCATACGAACTAGTATACGGAATGAAAGCAGTGCTGCCAGTCGAAATTGAAATCCCATCACTGCAAATATTGCTGGAAAGTGAAGTCGAGGAAGGCGAGTGGCAACAAGTAAGGTATGATCAACTACATCTAGGAGATGAAAAGCGCATACGAGCGCTAAGCCACTCCCAATGTTATCAACGGAGGATTGCTCGTGCTTACAACAAGAGGGTCCAAAAGAGAAGCTTTAAAATCGGTGACATGGTCATCAAGCGTATCTTGCCACCATACTTACCAGATCCCAGAGAAAAGTTCAAACCCTCGTGGGATGGACCGCTGATCATTAAGGAAGTACTCCCAGGAGGGGCTCTTCGGCTCACCAGTCTGAAAGGAGAAGATCTTCCTGAGCTCATCAACGCCAATAACTTGAAAATCTATCACGGGTAACCATACCTAACCTTGTCAATGACTAAATCGTAAAGCTGCATCCGTCACATTTGCCACCAAAACCCCCCCAAAAAAAAAAAAAAAAAAAAAAAACAAAAAAAAAAAAAGGAAGAAAGAAAGAAGACAAAAAAAAAATTGGAGAAAGAAAAGAAATGAAGAAAAAGAAGAAAATCCCAAAAAAGAAGAAAACCTCAAAAAGAAGGAAAGAGAAGAAATCCATTCCATCATTCCCAAATAACCTAATTAAAAGCAACTTATGATTGTGCTAAAAAACAAAGACAGGAAGGTTACTAGTTGGCCGGCTATGAAGGAAATCTCTCTGGTTAGCCCGACACTCTAAAAAAAAATTAAAAAAAAGGGGAGAAGACATGTCTAAGCAAAAAGAGCAAGGTGAAAACCCGAAAGGGCGCTTTGAGTAAAAATAGTGGACATGTAGCGGACTTGGTGAAAACCTAAAAAGGCACCAAGGGTAAAAAGTGCACAGCTGCCAAGGGGTAGGCAAGAGTAAAAACTCGGGACATGGTGAAAATCTGAAAGGACACCATGGGCAAAAATGACGAGAAAGCCGGACGTAGTGAAAACCTGAAAGGGCACTACGGGCAAAAATGGTAAGAAATAAAAAAAGAAAAAAAGAAAAAATATATAATAAATAATAATAATAATTAAAGTGCAGGTACAGGAGAAGCTGAGGCAGCAAGCACCATAACGAGGTACAAGGAAGGATCAACTTCGGATCAGTACTCTATCAAACTCTGCTCGAATCCGGGGATGTGATCCAAGACACCCTCTCAAGGAACTAAGACCCTATGAATACAATTTAGGATACTGCATACAACATGGGCTGAGCCTAAAATTTTGATCCCAATCATCCAAAACATAAGTCCAAACCTAGGCAAACATGGGCAAAATTGGCACAAACAAAAGTCCTTTTCATTTCTTTAAAAGTTTTTCTTACAAGCACATTATTTCCTTCACAAAAGCAAAAATAAGGATTTCATGCATATAAGCAGTTGATCAACATCAAAGAACCACAGGTAAGCTCCTACCTCTCGTATAACGATAATCTCTGCCTGAGCCTCTCTAACTCCATGCGCAGGTAGAAGACCTCATCCCTCTCTAGACGGTGTGCCGCGAACATGCTATCATCATACCGCCATCCCACTGCTTGGTGACGAGCCATATCCTCGCAAGGATGACGAAGAACAGCGGAGATCAGGTGACCATGTGTGGCCAGTAAGAAAGACGGATCAATGAAAGGGCATTCCTTGAAAGCCTCAAATGAATCATTGACACATGAGGAGGATAAAGTAGCATCGCCCGCCATGTCCTGATCAGCAGCCTCATCCGCCAAATGCCAGCCTGGGATCTGACGATATAATGACTGCTCTGCCTCCCATCGTTGATATAACACTGTAGCTAAAGGAGGAGCCCAAGACTCGAGCTCCAGCATCGTCGCATCCAAAGATCCCTGCCAGAAAATCCAGATCCGCTTATATAGGGTAGTCAAGTCAGAAGGAAGAGGAGCATGCCCAAATCCAGAAAAGCCAAAGTCTGGAATATCCTTCCAGAAGCCGAACTGCCGAGGGAAGCGTACAGGATGATAGGAGTAGTACCCCCGAAGCCCCAATAGCAGTAAAGGAGTACGAGCAGCGCTACAAATCAACGGGGAGCGATGGAACCAGGGAGCCTCCCAACTGATCTCCCACCCTCGCAGCTAAGTGAGCATGCAACGATAAAGTGACTCAGTGGCCTCAACACCAAGGGGAAAGTCGTCAAGCAACAAGCGCAACACATCACCGCAACAGGAGTCTGGCCATAAAAGCTGAGGGGTCATGAACAGATGCTCCCACAACCAAACTTGCAAGGAAATACGTTTCAAACTCAAGCTGCAAGTAGGAAAACCATGCCAAGCGGGGGAAAGGAAAAGAGCAGAGAATACCTGGAAGAATGTATAACAGCCCCGGAGGATGTGGGACCATCCCAATGAGCACTCAGTCAGCCCTAACAAAAGCTCCACCAGCACCACTGAAGCAATGCTCCTACAATGCAGAACACGTCGAAATACGTCTAGCAGAACTGCCAATGAGGATTGTCGCCACCCTGAGAAGAGAAGCTCGGCTAAAACGCAGAATATCAGCGCATTCAGGCATTGGAGCTGGCGATTCGACCCAGGACCCCTACGGGCAGTGGAATAACGATCATACAGGACCTCAAGCGAAAGCTCGCCAGCCCTGCCCTCTGTAGTAGGAAGAGCGATAAGAAATCAGAACAAGAAGATCAGATCAGTAGAACGGACAGGCTCAGACGAGGGAACATAGGGCTCTCGGGTTAGGGGAAGACCAGAACTGACATTTCTGCATCGCTACTGCACTGACAAGACAGAATGGAAGGAAAAAAGTCTCTAGGCAGCAACCCAACTACAGCCCGCGGCAGTCCGACTGCAGCCTGGGCCCACTTAAGGATGAAAATCTGGTGGGGCCTATTCCAGAAGGTCAGGACTCGAGAACAAATGTCTATGTATTCAATTAGGACCGTGAAACTGATCAAAAAGATAATACGAGAAGGCGACATTGAACAAACTAAATTTCATATAAACATTGGATTACACAAGCAGAGATACATGATTACATGACACAATGAACTAGTCATCATTAGGGAGATAAGTATCAATGTCCTTGCGGTGAAAGTGGGGCCCCAAGATCCCTCTTTCAGCAAAACATGCGCCGCCACCAGGAGCGTAGCCGGGCTACAAGATCGGACCAATGTCGTGCTACTCGCACCAGGATCTATATTCTCTATCTGGATTGACGAAGGCGCTAACATCGTAGCCCTCCATGGTGACAACTAACTCTCCCTCAGGCACTGATCTCCAGTCAGAAGGCCCAGATGGTGGGCTAAGTGGCACCAAAGGACTGCCGGTCAACTGTTAAAAAAGTCTCTATCCCAGGTACCACTTCGTCACACGTGGGTCCTCCAGAATAAGGCATCGTTGCGAGGCTTAAAAAGCATCCTGAGCTCCAGGAGTGAGCGCCGCGTTCGACCGAAGATACGGCCTGGTATGGAACTGCAAAAAGGGGAGAATGAGCCACGGGCTAAGAGATAAGTAGGAAGTGATACATGGGCAACATAAGATAGGGCAAATCACTCACATCGTCGGAATAAGGGTATTGATATTTGACCTCTAGGCAAGATCAGAAAACAAGTGCTTGCGGCTGCGGTTATCCTTGTACCACAGCATCATGCGAGGAAAATGAGGTGAATGGTCAATCTAAGTGGGCGCTAGATGGGGAAGTGATCGAAAAAGTAGACCTGTGCAAAACCATGATCAGATAGGGCGCACCAGACCATCCCTAGGGAAAGCAGGACATGAAGGATGATAAGAAGCTACCTTAATGACTGGGTAGAAGCTAGTCAAAGATCGGCTAATACAACTGCTGGCCTTGTCTAGCCCTCCATACAAATGGGCCAGAAGGGCCACATTTCAGTTGTACGATGTGGGGAAAGTGATGTCTGCCACAAGCAACAACAGACGGGAACTCACGAGCTCATTCCCGTGGTAGAAAATCGTTGCGCCCATAGTGTACAAGATCAAGGCCCGAGCCTTCACCGCAGCCGCAGCTTCAGTCTCAGGGATCCGTCTGGCAAAGTTCGACGATAGCCAGAGAAGTTTGAATCGAGGACTGGTAAAATCTGAAGCATCTAGCATCATCCCCAATAGTCTCATCCAATCATCCTCTATGGGCACCGGAAGGTCATCTTCGAAAGGGACTGATCCCCCATCATACCAAAGGCCCAGCTACATATATATGTCGTATGAAGTGATGCCCCACTCTCCAAAAGGTAGCTGAAAAGTGTGGGTCTCAGGGTGCCACCGTTTAGTTAAAGCGAACAGGAGGGACATGTTCGTCCTGCTCAAATGAACTCGGAACAGGTGAGCGAATGACGTCCACTCCAAAACCTCAAAGAACAATGGCTGGGGATCATGAAACCAGTCAGGCCAATGGGTCCTGACCCCTCGCCCTCTTAGGACCGCAGGCGCACCACCTTCTCGGACTAAGTCAGACAGGTGCTGACCCTCACGAGGCACGTGACACGGATTAGTCGACTGACGGAAAAAACTAGCCTCGTTTTTACCACGGCGAGGCATGCTGCACAGGCAAGGTATATAAGTAAGTATCCTTTTTAAAGGCCCATTTTTAAAAATCAAGGCTCATTTCAACAAAAAAAAGGGGTCCATGTCAAGGCCGGTTTCAAAAACCCCTAAGGTCCGAGCCCATCTTAAGGCCCACCTTCCAAAAGACCCATTCTAAGGCCCATTTCCAAAAGGACCCATTCCAAAGCCCAAGCCCATATCAAAGGCCCGCATTCAAGGCCCACATCAAAGCCCATGTTTAAGGCCCGCATCAATGCTCATGTCTAAGGCCCACATCAAAACCCACATTCAAAGCTCACATTTAAAGCTTATGTCTAAGGCCCATATCAAAAGGCTCATCCCCAAGGCATCTTTCATAAATCCATTTTCAAATGATCCTGTTGTTTCGAGATAGGCCCACTTTCATAACGCAATAAATGTATCTGGGCTAGTCAAGATCTTGATGTGGATCCCACTTGAAAAATCCCACCTGTCCATCATTCACCATAAATAGACAACCATCATGATTTACACCATCTGTACTCACAAGTGGGCCCCAGATCATCCATCCAACGGTTCAGATCATCACCAGCAATTTTAAAAAAAAAATAAAAATGAAAAACACAAAACAAATCAAAACAAATAAAGCTCTAAGGGTGGGGCCCTTTTCTTATCACACCCCACTCCACCAACAACAAAAAAAAAAACACAAAGAAAAAAAAAAAAAAAAACAAAAAACAAAAAAAATCTATACAAGAATAATCCAACCAAGCATTTGGCCCCAAAACAAATAAGTTCAACAAGATCCAACGATCATATCAATCAGGATGGTCTAACGGTCCTGATCATGGCCCTCTCCAAGCCCAAGAGGAAATCCAACCCATCAAAAACTCCCAATAATGAATGGCCCAACAAGATCCAACAAGAGCTTAAGGGCCATGATTACCTGAAATTGGGGAAATGAAGAAAAATGCAAAAAAGTGCTTAAGAAACCTCTCTAAAATAGCTTCAGGGACCACAATGGGTCCCTAGACGTCCCAAAAACAGATTCAAATAAGGAAGGAGGCTACATCAGACGGACCGATGCATGGCTCAGACCATTGGACAGAAGGGGCAATCGGCGGTAGCCGAACTGCCGCCCGACCAAAAGCATGCATGGGGCAGCGGGCTGTCCCCAAGGGCGGTCTAAACAATCGGTTTTTCCTTCTAACTGTTGGACAATACCTAAAAAATTTTTGAAAACAATCCCAAACTTCCAAAAATTTCTAAAAACAATCCCAAACTTCTAAAAATTTCCAAAACAACCCCCAAGTTTTTAAAATTACCAAAACAGCCCCCGAGTTTTCAAAATTACCCAAAAAATCCCAAAAAAACCCCAAAAAAATCTAAAAAAACCTCCCATAAATTTCAAAAAATCCCCCAAATCCCAGAAGTTACCAAAATTTGCCAAACTAACACAATAAATCCCCAGTGAGTATGGCCGCGAAAAGGTTTATCTCTTTTAAATCATTAGCCCCATTAATTTATTAGTGGAGGCCATCTGACTTTGCTGCAAATAAAAACCGGACGACGACGCTCACCCGCGAGATCGAACGGATATTTCTTAAAATCTAAAAATCTTTTCAAATAAAATCCCTAAGGAATCTAGCTCTAAAGGGAATTAGATTTTCAAACTAAAGTTTTTTAAAAAAAGGGCGCACGCAATTTGCAGTACACTAAGGAATCTTCCATATTCTCCAGTTACGGTCAGTGTAAATAGCTAAATAAGATTCGATCTCTTCCAGTTTCCCTGGAGGATGATCGAATCTGTACATGATATATGTACGATTACCCCGATCTCCATATCTGAATAGTCGTACGAATGCTGGTAAGAAATGAGTGGATCAATCTCTGAAAAGAATAATCAAACTCAAAGTGACAACAATCTATTGCAACCAAAGTATCAGAATCAACAGACTGCATGGTAAAAGATTACCTGCACATACATAGTCCAGGATGTTTGAAAATTTTGATCGAGTCCAAGTCGGCGTAGTGAGTTCCCCGTAAGGCCACACCAACGAGCAGGGCAGCTAACCACTTTGGCGATCAAATGGAACGAATACTCATAGGGTGATTACATAGCAAAGGAAACGACGGACCAAACAGTATGGGAATCCTCTTAAAGCCACGAGAAATGCGCAGAGGCCCTTACTTTTTAGACTTACTCTCCGATGTTATCTACAATCTGACGTGAAAGGGTTGTGATTGGTGACCCGTAAAGCCGTGGCGAATGCGCAGGGGACAATCACAACATTTTCCTTAACCCTTGCGATGTGTGTAAGTCATCTTTTTCCAAACAGTCAATTGATAATGACACAATGGCAGGCAACAGATTCGACTCATTATCCTTTCTAACCAGAAAGGTGGGGTGTCCACTTACTTTGGCCTTCGGTTGCTTACAACCTCGGCCAAAGAGGGGCATCTGTAGACACCCCACTTAGGCTAACATTTTAAGAAGGCTAAGACTATCTAAGAACCATGGTAACACCTTGGACCAAACCCTAATCCCAGCCTAAACCAAACTATGACCCAAAAGTCCATAAAACTCCCAATCCATAACCTGAAACCACAATCCAAATGGTTTAGCACGCACACAGCCTCGCCTATACCCTATACCTTGGCCAGAACCCTCTATCCATACCTAAATCCACCACTTTGAGTCCTAGAAACCCAAAACGGAGACCACTGGATGAACCAGAGCACCACACGAAGCATGTACGTGCGAATTCGGCCCGAACCAGGCCCAGGCAGTAATCTGACTGCCTCAAGTGACAGTCTAACTGCCACTTGCAGTACTTCTACTGCTGCTGCTCGTGGTTCGCATGTGGACAGCTGTCTCAGCGTCTAAAAGTCAACTTTTCTTCAAAATTACCCTCTTACCTTCACTATTTAGCCCCATAAGCCAATGAGAGAATGTCATGTGTCATCTCTCTCTTCTCGACCAACCACCACTTGCCACTTCAGCATTTACCCCTTCCAAAGTCAAAAATTACAGCAATGCTATTGGAGAAGGCTATAAATAGCCCACTCCTCTTCTCATTTTAACAACAACCAAGAGAGGGAGTGAGAGAGAAAGAGAGTGTGTGAGGAAGAGAGTGTGTGAGGAAGAGAGTGAGGGAAAGGAAAGGAGCTCCCAGGCCCTTCAAAATACAGATTTTTTCAGCCACCACCTAGCCCTCAACTCAACCCTTCCAACCCATAAGCCTAACCCAAATTGGTCATGGTTCAGTCTATGTCTTAGCCTATTCAAAAATTAAGTCAAAGATCCATCATCCTACAAGCATTCATCATGACATCTATTCCCTTCTCAACCCCCCTGCTTCTCTAGATCTCTAGTGAACGTATGCTCTGTGACTTGCCGTACATCAGATCTTGTCACATCAGAAATTTTTAGTGATCTAGTCCACTTTTTCTTGGCCTTTTCACATAAGCATCATCACAACCGCCCTCTAGATACATTGTCGGATGTATGCTCTATGATCTGCCGAAATCTCAGATCTTGCTACATCAGAAATTCACATGTGACTAGTCTCATTATAACCACAGCATCATCATCATCCCTTGAGATCATTTTACCACACTAAGTAGAGACCGTACATTTGTACGGGCAGAGAGGGTGCCTAACACCTTCCCTCTTTGTAATCGAGGTCTCTTACCTGGAATCTCTGATCACAGATCAGGAGTCAATTTAAGAAAGGAAAGTCTTCTAATTTTTCCAACCTTAACGTGTTCCGTGGTTCTAGCCGACCGCGGGATTCTAAGATTTTTCGGCTAGTGGCGACTCCAACAATCACAAATCAGCCTAATCCCATCACAAATACATAAATCAGTGTGGGTGCCAAATTCCAGTGTCCACAGAAATATACCAAGGGCTCCCCCTATAAGGGGAGGAAGAACCTCACCAATGTTACTCTAAAACGACTAAGGCTTCTAGCTGAAGGAACCAGAAATTTTTAGGACAAAATTTAGCTACAATGTCCGACTCTTAAAATAGAGATTGGGCACAAAACGAGCAACACACCATAATGGAACAAAGTAATCTTTTTCATCAAAACCAAAAATGAGATTACAAAAAAGATCATTAAATCCTTCTCTCAAGGAGATTATGAAAAGATAAATAAAGCTCTCAAGGAGCATCTATAAGAGCCTTAACAGGAGCTTGAATCATTGGGAGATCGGCTGTGAGGTCATCTGCGTCACCCTCGCCCGAGCCATCCAAATCTAAGTTTAGATATTTCTCCTTGATGATCTCTTTGTACCGAGAGAAACCGATATTATAATAATCCTCAAGCTTCTCCGCGTACTCCTCGGATCCTTAAGAGCCTCCAGCGCGACCAACTTCAGCTCGAGGAACGAAGCCTCGACCTCAGCCAATCGGGTTGAGACCTCTGACACCTTGGACAAGGACTCTACCAGCTCTGCCTCCAACCTCTCTGCCTCCAAGGCGGCTTCCTTTGATGCACCCGCCACTAGGGCCTCGCCTTGCCGAACTTCCACACCATCAAGACGTATCTCAGCCACATGTAGGGCCTCCTGAAGATCTGTCGACCGAGCTTCAGCAGCATCCTGAGCATCGATTGTGACTTAAAGCTCAGAGGTCACCTTCGTGAGATTAGCCTCATGCTTCTCAAAGCCAAGGCCAACCTCTTTGAAGATAAGTCGTAACGCCATGGATTTTAAGGGTCGAGCAAAGCTCAACTCCAGAGATCCAACGCATCACTTATGCAACATAGATAATGATATTTAAATGCTGTCTATATTAGTGCATTAAACATGAGAGGGATTACATTAAATTAACATATCATACTCTAGAGTTAATATAATTAAGCAAGCGGAAGACTGAGATAGATATATAAGGTATATACGTGTTTCACAACCTCCAGAGTATGAGTATATTACCGGGCTGAATATATATATGTTTTATCTCAAAAATATACAAAATGTCAAAATATAAATGTTCGACTAATCCATGTATCCCTGTAATCCCATCGAAGCAGCACGAGGTCTACATGGACCTGCCAGAGAGCTGAACATAGGAGAATTCTTTCTCCTCATCTACGAAGTCCAACTCCGCTGCATATACATCCTCATCACCTGCATCTATAATAGAGTCTGGTTGGTATTTTAAAACATTGTCCCAAAGTGGGAGTGAGTGATCAACTTAGTGGTACTACTCAGTGGTACTATAAGGCAAAGGTTAACATGTTATCAATTCAATCAAGCAGTAATGATAAAGCAGTACAACAATCATCCCCTAACTACTCTTATTAATGCTGCAATGGTATGAAGTAATGATGCATGCCCTCGCATGACACTCCCTCAAGCGACTACATCAACCATTCGCATATGAAAAACTCCTTAAAGTGCACTTCCTCGCCAAAACACATGTAATGCGGTGCATGGTCGTGTTAGCCGAGTACTTAATTAGACTTATTCATACAGTAGATTAGGAAAGCTAAGGTACCTCTCTTTATATCATTTACTCAAACAAAGGATCCATCTAGGGTTGTTAATCCTAATTAACCACATACGATAGGCAAGTTGTGGGGCATCACCCCAAATGAAAAGCGGTGGATAGGTAAGTTTGAGAGTTTATACTGGAGGTCACCATGGGGAGGCTCGTCACCTCAGCAAAGGCTGTCAGCTCGAATACAGTGTCCCATATCACTGTATTCAGCTCACGAGTTTGGGTTGCTCACTGGTTACTACGGGGAGGCTCGTCACCCCAGCGTAGGCCGACAACTCGACCACGGTATCATACACCACCATGCCTGGATCATGAGTCTTACCGGATCGTAGTACCATAGTTGAAATGGGTCTTACATTGGTAAGTGGTACCTTAGATTCAAGTAGGGATTCCATACATGGTAAACACATAGTAGGCTAATCGGGTTATTAGACAAGTTCGATTGGTACGTATGTACGCTGAATTAATTGACATGGAGCGCGTAAGCACTCCCCGTGGCCTAACCATTGTTGACAATCGTCGTACGATACGGATTCACTGAACGCATCAAATGTGGTGAGACTAATTTGACCACTCAAACGGGAATCGTTATGGATTTCCTGGGCCAGGTTATGGCCCCAATCTTACTCAAGTGCAATAGGCAGACACATGCGATAATCATAACAGCATTTAATAGACAATTCAAATACAATTCTCATTTGAGCATTTTGTCAAACACATTGAACAAGTTACTAAATGTTTACATTTCATCCATAAATTGCATAATCGAAATTATGATTACATGAAGGAAGCTATACATATAGATAAGGTAATTGAGAATCTTATCTCAATGAACATATTAAATACAAATCATCAACATTTCTCATTCAGACATTTTATCAAACACTTAGACTACACATTACTAAGTACATAGACAAATTAGTTACGACATGAACTATAACGATTCATTACACAACATCGGTTATAAAGCACATAACAAACATAGATCTTAGATTAGAAAGCATGGTAAGCACAAATCAGGATTTCACATTCATTCAAACATTTCAACAAACACATGGAATGCATCTTATACTTAACATAGTTCACACATATATAATTCATCGAAAACGTCGAAACTAAGATCATATGGCAGCAATCAAGTTAGATATAAATCATTGCTAAAATTGAAGGCCTTGAAAACCATAACCTAAACATTTATAGTCCGCACCTTTCGTCAGAATACTCGTTTCGAATCCTACGTTCCCGAATACAGAACAACAGGTACCTAAACATTGGAATCCGTTAGCTAGATCGACAAACGACTATTCTAAACCTTAACTACGGCGTTAGGGTTTGGATTCCTTACCCAAATTGTAGTTGAAAAGGGTCATGTAGTGATGTGAAAAGGCGATCTAGTGCGTGTAATTGTGAGAGAGAAGCACTGCCACGATCTCCTAAACTTTCTCTCCTCTCCTCACTCTTTTCTCCTCTTTTCTCTCCTCTCTCCTAGGGTTCGGAGCAAATTCGTATGAGAGAGAGGTAGGGTGGTTTAAAGCCTTTAAATTGGCCTATAACTAATGTTAATGGCCCTAGGGCCATGGTATACTTAGGTTATAACCAAAGGGTGCCTGTTTTTGACAAACAGGGCCCTTAGGAAGGTCCGTTACTCTCCTACGTCATAAGAAAAATTTCTTGACCATGGATCTAAGCCAGGTTATGATTTCGGTGCGATCGGGTTAGTGGATCGACTGTGAAAGACCTGTATCAGATCA
This sequence comes from Magnolia changhungtana, assembly GCA_030180095.1. Lineage (NCBI taxonomy): Eukaryota > Viridiplantae > Streptophyta > Magnoliopsida > Magnoliales > Magnoliaceae > Magnolia > Magnolia changhungtana. The sequence continues at coordinate 4,272,111 of JASAUF010000579.1, forward strand.
ACGGTCATTGTCCCTCGATCAGGGCCACAAGTATACCGATAGGTGCAGGGAAATTTTCCTGATCCATGGGTGAAGTTCGGTCAGAATCTGATGGTCTAAAGTCTTTAATTTTGCCCGTAAGTAAATAGTCCAATTTACTTAAGTTTCAAGTTAGTTTCTAAAGATATTCTCGTTTCTCACACACTTTACTTAGCGCTTAAGTTGTTCATTTCTTGATACTATTTGGGCTCGATTCTCGCGATGGTTGTCAAGCCTAATAAGACGGTCATAACCCTATAGGTTCGTGGTCAGTGGACTTTCAACGTGTGGTCTAGGTCCGATATAGAGTTTCAATGTGCTCCCAAGAGCAACTGGCTTTTGGGATTTCTCCTAGGTTTTTAAGTAGTGTTGAGTCAGTGATTTTGATAATTTTGGGTCTTGCCATTTATATAAATAGTGGTTCAAGCTAAATCCATCGATTATTTAGTTTAGTACTTAACTAAATTTCACCTAAATTTCTACAGGATAAGATCCTTTGGGATTTCTGCCTAAGGTGGTACTCGGGTCTTTATACGGATTTTTCTGAGACGTTATAATCTACCCCCCTTAAAGAAAAATTTCATCCCCAAAATTAGTACCTTCTCGTAGTCCTCGAGGATCTGAGGGTAATTCTTAAGGACTTCATCTTCCGTTTCCCAAGTAGCATCTTCCTCAGTGTGGTGCGTCCATAATACTTTCATAAGTGGGATAACTTTACTGCGTAGCACTTGTTCCTTTCTATCCAGGATACGTGTTGGTCGCAGTACATAGGTAGCATCTTCACTTAGCTGCACCTGCTCCCATTTGATAATATGAGAAGGGTCAGGAACGTATTTATTCAGCATCGATACGTGAAATATGTTGTGTACGCCTGCGAGTGGTGTGGGCAAGGCGAGACAGTATGCTACCACACCCACTCGGTCTAGAATCTGGAATGGGCCAATGAATCTCAGTGCAAGCTTCCCTTTCTTGTTAAAATGAAGGAATCCCTTCATTGGGAAAACTTTCAGGAATACGTGGTCCCCAACTTCAAATTCCAACTGTCACCGTCGGGTATTGGCGTAACTCTTCTGTCTGCTCTGGGCTGTAAGAAGTCGATGCCTGATAATGTCGATCTTTTCTGAGGTTGCCTGTACTAGATCTAGGCTAACCAAGCTCTTCTCGCCAACTTCTGCCCAATAAAGTGGTGCTCGACATGGGCGCCCATACAATGCTTCATAGGGAGCCATGCCAATGTTTGCTTGGAAGCTATTGTTATAAGCAAACTTGGCATAAGGGAGACAGTCATCCCAACTGTCCTTGAAGTCAAGCACACACGCTCGCAACATATCTTCTAATATCTGATTTACCCGTTTCGTCTGCCCATCGGTTTATGGGTGGAACGCGTTACTGAACTTCAGTTGTACTCCATTACTTCTTGGATTCGAGTTCAGAATATAGACGTGAATCGCGTGTCTCGATCTAACATAATCCCCATAGGAACTCCATGCAGTCGTATAATCTCCTTAATATACAGCTTGACTAAATCATCTGCTGAGTTCAAAAGTCTAACTGGGAGGAAATGAGCCGATTTCGTTAATCGGTCCACAATCACCCAAATGGAGTCATGCCCCTTTCTCGTCTTTGGTAACCCAGAAATGAAATCCATGGATATGAAATCCCATTTCCATTTAGCTATGGGCATGGGCTGAGGTAGACTAGGAGGTCAGCGATGTTCGGCTTTGACTTGCTAACACGTGAGACAACGGGACACAAAGTCTGCTATCTAGGCCTTCATGTTGTCCCACCAGTACGAACGCTTCCTGTCTCTATACATCTTCGTACTACCTAGGTGTATTCCCAACTTTGAATTATGAGTAGCTTCTAGAACTTCCTTTCTCAAGTCATGACGGATCGGGATGCATAGGTGGCCACGGTTTTGTAAACCTCTTCCCGAGACTCTCTAATCGGATTCTTCACTTTCACTTACTCATTCTCTCATCTTTACTAACAGTTCATCTTCTTTCTGAGCCACAATGATTCGGTCATCAATAAGCGGCTGTACATGAATGTGAGCGACGCTCTCGAACGACTCATCTACTGTAAGATTTTGTTTGAAGTCTCACACAAACTCTACCATATTCCATTCTTCTATCATCAGTGGAACTACAAATTCTATTATCTTCTTACGACTCGACATATCGGCCACAAGGTTAGCCTTGCCAGGATAGTAGGAGACCTCAAACTTGAAGTCTTTCAAGGTTTCCATCCAACGTCGTTGCCTCATATTCAAGTCCCTTTGAGTAAAGATGTACTTGAGGCTTTTATGATCGCAAAAGAGCATGAAATCCTCTCCGTAGAGGTAATGTCTCCAGAGCTTTAATGCAAAAAATGACCGTCGCTAATTCCAAGTCGTGCATGGGGTAGTTTTCCTCATTTTTCCTCAATTGTTGCGAGGTATAGGCGATCACTCTGTCCTTTTGCATAAGAATACATCCCAAAATAACGCAAGACGTGTCTGCGTATATAGTATATTTGACCCCTTGCTCTGACAATACTAGCACGGGTGCAAACGTCAGCTTGTCCTTTAATTCCTAAAAGGCTGCTTCTTCTTTCTTATTCCAAGCAAACTTAAGATCCTTTTGAGTAAGTTGCGATAATGGTCTGACTATCTTAGAAAAATCTTTAATGAAGCGGCGATAGTAGCCAGCAAGTCTGAGGAAACTTCTCACTTTTGTAACAAACCAAGCTGCTCCCAGTCCTGCACCGCGGTCACCTTGGCCAGGTCCACGGAAATTCCTTCCTTGGACACCACGTGTCCCAGAAACTTGACTTCCTCTTTCTAGAAGTCGCATTTCTAGTATTGTGCAAACAATTGATTCTTCCTGAGAGTATCAAAGACTGCTCGCAGGTGTTCTTCATGATCTTTCCGACTCTTGGACTATATCAAAATGTCATATAAATATGATGACAAATCGGTATAGATACGGCTAAAACACCCGATTCATGAGGTCCATGAACACGGTCGGTGCATTTGTAAGTCCGAACGACATCACGAGGAACTCATAGTGCCCAAAACTGGTTGTAATGCCCTGAAAATTGGGAGTCGAGCATAAGCTCCACTCCCGAGTTCCAACACATCACTTATGCAACATAAGATAATGATGATTATCATGAGTGCATTGAAACATGAGTGGGATTAAGCTAAACGGCATATCATACTCCAGAGTTAATGTAATTGGCAAGCGAAAGACTGCGATAGATATATAAAGTATATAAGTATTTCATAATTTTCATAGTATGAGTATGTCACCAGGCTGAATATATACATGTGTTATTCCTAATTTGTGTGAAATACCAAAAATATAAAGTGTTTGACTAAATCATATAGCCCTATAATCCCGTCGAATCAGCACGAGGTCTACATAGACCTGTCTGATAACTGCATGTAGGAGAAAGCCTCCTCATCATCCTCGAAGTCTGGCTCTGCCTCGTAGGCATCGCCATCACTTGCAGCTAAGACAGGGTCTGGTTGGTGTTTAAAGCACCGTCCCAGAATGTGGGAGTGAGTGATCAACTCAGTGGATTCAGTTTGAACACTTCGCCTTCGTCTATGGCACAACGGAAACTTATAGTATGAAATAGGTTAGCTATTTCATCACCTACACTATCTGAATCCCTAAAACATATTAGGGTTCAGATTTCTTACCCGAAAATGGAATCAGAATTGGCGGAATAGCGATACGGTAGTGGTAGCTAAACATGTGGAACGGTGGGATTGAATCCTGAGAACAAACCCTAACTCTACCTCTCACTTTCTCTCTTTCCTTCTCTTTCTTCTCTCTTCTCTCTCTAGGGTTTAGAAATTCATATGTGAAGGGAGAGAGAGGATTTAAGGTCCTTATATAGGCCCAAAATCTATCTCAATGGCCCCGAGGCCATGGTATACTTAGGTTATAGCCAAAACCTGACTGTTTCGGCTCAACGGAACTGTTTTAGAGGTCCCTTTTCTACGTGTAGTCAAACTTAAGCTCCCTGATATTGGATCCAAGTCGAGTTAGGTTTTGGGACTAGTTTCAGTTCAACGATCATCAGTACTCGATTGGAGCCATAAGTGCACTGACATGTGTTGAAATTTTTTCCTAATCCGAGGGTGTAATTGGGTCAGATTCTGATGGTCAGAATCCTTAGATTTGACCCGTAAGTGAATGACTTAATTTACTTAAGTTTCAGTTCATTTTCTAAAGATATTCGTGTTTCTCACACACTTCACTCCAGGCTCAAGTTGTGCGGTTTGGGATACTATTTGGACTTGATTTTCGGGATGGTAGTCAAGCCCAATAAGGCGGTCATATTCGTATAATTTCGTAACAATCAGACTTTCGACGCGCGGTCCAGGTCTGATACGAAGTTTCAACATGCTCCCGAGAGCAACTGGGTTCAGAGTTTTATTCTAGATTTCAGGATAATGTAGCGTTAATGATTCTACAAGTTTTGGGTCTTGCAGTTCATATTTAAAGTGATTTGAGCTAATTTCACAATTAATTTAGGTGAGTACTTACCTAAATTCCACCCTAATTATGACAGAATAAGGTCCTAGGGTAGGAGAGGCTGATCTTTCCAAGTAACCTATTTATTTTGTGAGATTCCATAAAGTTAATGGTCAAAAGCCCATTTTATTTCTGTATTTACTATTTACAGTAAGTTTTAGTTTAAGTATTGTTCTTCATCATTTAAACTTTAGGATTTGTGTCTAATATGAAAGTAATTAGAAAAATCTGAAGAACAAGGTGGTCAAAGGTGAGATTTTGAAGGAAATGGGTTGAGGAGGGGATTTGGGACTTTGGGATTGAGTTCTGAGAAGTCAGTAAGGTGTTATGATCAAACCATTGCCCAAGGATGTCTATTTCCCAGTTGGAAAAAATTTGGGATGTTACACTAGTTCTGAATGCTATTTTCTGCACGTCTTCATCCCTGACGCGCAACTGATGATACCCGGACTGCAGGTCGATCTTAGAGAAATATTTTGCCCCTTTCAATTGGTCAAACAGGTCATTTATCCTGGGCAGAGGATACTTGTTCTTGACCATGACGTGATTTAGCCTGCGATAATCAATATACAACCGCAGTGATCCGTCCTTCTTTACAAACAATACATGTGCTTCCCAAGGAGATACGCTAGGCTGTATGAAACCTGATTCTACCAGATCATCTATTTGTCTCCTCAATTCCTCCATTTCACACGGAGGCGTGCGGTATGTTGGCAAGGAAATGGGCGACACACCAGGCATAAGGTCGATAGTAAAGTCGATCTCGCGTCAAGGAGGTAGCCCAGGTATCGTTCTGAACACATCCATGAAACTTGGACCACATGCGTGTCCCCAAGTGTCAGACCATTAACATTTCTAATAAGAAAGCGTAACAACTTATGCGATAGGGCCAACTGACCTGAAATGGGAAAGTAAAGGCCGTGCCCTCAGGTCCATGAGCTGTCACCAATCTGGTATCGCAGTCGATCTCTGCCTTCATTTCGGTGAGCCAATCCATGCCGAGGATGATGTTGTAATGATATAACGGGGTGACAATCAGGTTAATGCACACCGTTCTGCTTCCTAAGTCTATCGAACAGCCTTTACAAAGCTTAGTAGCATCGGAGAAGGTTCCTGTTGTGGTAAGGACTCTCACCCCAATCATAGGGATAGTGTTCAGCCCTAAGCGCTTGACTGTAGAGTATGATATTATAGAAGTAGTGGACCTGGTTTCCACCAATAGAAATACAGATGTACCTTGAATGTGGGGTAGTGACTTCAAAGGCTAAAGGCACTGTAGTTGCTAACTCAGATGCTTCAGCTGCAAGTGCATGTACACGCGCTTGTTGAGAACGATTGGGTTACGTTGCCATAGGCCGTTGAGGTGGCCTATTTCGAGGTACAGGTGGTCTGTAGAATGGTTATGCTGGTGGTGCGGATCGTAGAGGTGGAGCTGAAATAGCCTGTGGCAGCTGGCAGTTAATCTTCTGAGGAGGCATAAAGCCGTTGTCCTTCATCTTGGTAAAATAGTAAATTTCTGTATGGCCCGCCTTCTTATAGTAGGCGCACCAAAGATCTGATCGCCTTAGTTGGGTCGATGGAGCCATTAGCTTGGGAGGCGAATCTACACGTGGCCTCTTGCCGAGGAATGGTTGATTCAGCAACTCGGGTCGAGGCCTTGGGCCCATCGGCATACGTGTCCGTGACACCCTATCTCAATCATGCTTAGCTCGAAGGGACATGTTCACTAGCTTAACATAGTTGGGAATGTTAGCACAACACATCTTTGTGTGGATGTCAGGCCGCAAACCCTCTGAAAATCACTACATCCTCATCGGCTCGTCCACCAGGATCAATGGAGCATATCTGGCTAGCTCCGTAAAGCGGTTCTCGTACTCGGCTACTATCATCCCCCCTTGTCGAAGGCGGAGAAATTCACCCTCCTTTTCATTAAGGTAAGTGAGAGGGAAATACTTTTCATGAAAATGTGTTTCGAATGCATCCCACATCCACACGTATCTTGCGGGAACAGTTCGTAGGATGCAGTGGCCTCCATATTGAACATATAGGTCACAAGCTCCACTTGCTCTACTTCAGTACAGTGCAGTGGCTTCAGCATCTTGGATATACGATCCAACCAATACTCTGCCTCCTCGGGTCAGTGGATACCCGTAAAAGTAGGAGGGCGAAGGCACTGAAAGCGCTCAAACAAGCCACTCATGTTCATAGTTCCAGTGGGCTGCACTGGTGGTGTAGGCAGACCATGTTCATATCCTGGGCAATGGCCCCTGCTATCATGGCCAAAAACTGTTGTTGTTGTTGCATCAGGAGCATCATCTTCTCCAACCTATTAGGAGGAGAAGCTGCCTGAGGCATATGTGGCGTCGATGTAGACGCATGGTTCTGTTCCAAAACTGGTGGTGCACAAGGTGTTGGCCCATTAGTGGGGCCAGTGGCCGGCTATGAATCTGGCATTGTCTCAAAACTCGGGCCCAAAATAGGGTCCTTCTGGTTATCGTCTAGGGGAGGTGCCCCGTCAATCAATCCGCCAAGTGGAGACGTGCTATATTCTGAGTATTTTTAGGAGGCATTCCCTATATACAACATAGGGTACAACATGTGTAAGATTTAAAATAATTTCTCACTCTTCCAAACATTCTACACATTTCAAATCAAAGAAGCTTCACGCATTTTATTTAGATAAAATTTGTCACAATACATGAGATGTAGTATTACATGGATTATGATAGAAGATGCATGTGAGCTAAACTTAACAAAAGCTTTAACACTGACTATCCTAACACCAAACTAAGCCAACTAAGGCTATTACATAGAAAAGCAAGAAACAGAAAAACAAACAAAAGACAACTGTAGCATACGCCTAGTCCTCTGACTCTGTCGAAGGTGGAGGAGAACCCTTATCCTGTATACAACACTGGAGGGTCTTCAAGGTGTGAGACATTTTCTTGAATTTCTGTTTCAAGTAAGCCTGATTCTCCTTAAATTCCTGTTTTAGGGCGGCCCGATTCTCTTCAATCCTGGCCATGCGGGCTTTTAAAGCAGTCTGATCATGGCGGTCTTCATGCTTAGCAGTAGGAGGTCCCCCATCTGAATCTTGGGACTCCCCTTCTTCCTGTTCTCCTTCCTCCTTGCTTTCTTCTCACTGCCTTCTTCATCATTGCCTTCCTCATCTTCACTCCTTCCTCCTCACTCTCCTCTTTTATTTCATCCCCAAACTCATCAAGCCTTGCTTGTCATTGTCTAGGGCCTATGCCCATATTGTTGAGCATTGAATCACTGATAATATGGATCGGGGCGACATTATCCATGTGAAGTATAAAGCCGAAATTTTGGGCGATGTTACAAATAAGTCGACTGAAAGGGAGTGAGGCATCTCCACGTGTAGATCGTGCAGTACCGATAATCTGAGACAAGACGAAAGTAGGCAGGCACAACTTGTCTCCCTGACCAGCTCTATACAAGAAATCCACCATGAGTCGAGTACATTCCATGCGGTTACTCCACCTATGATACAAGTTGTATATGCATATGTGGTGGAGCAGGCAAAAATCATTTGTCATTTTAGTTGCTGCAAGGCTATTTCCTCGCTTCCACTGCTCAAGCTACCCGCAAAGGAAATGTGTGCGGCAATTTCTTTCTCGTTCACTAGTGAGGTTTTTCTCCACATTCAATTCCCATGATGCGAGCCATGACATCCACATTGACTATGACTTCCTGCCTCCCTAAAGGGATAGTAAACTGAAGAGGCTCTAGTAGTGGGTTCCGTATGTGGGCACAGAAGGCTTGCATGACGCCTTCACTTGCATTAAATTTTCCTCGAATATGGGACCCCACCCATTTTCCAGGAGCATGTCAGTTACTGGATACAACCCGAAAAGCTTTTCAATAACATGAGCCTCAAATACAACCTTACGGTCATAAAACTTACCAAGTGCGATGCCCGACGGTAAAGATCTTTCAATAGGGACCCGAGGGTCGAGATCCCGTTTCGATCTTCGCTCACACTTGACACTTGTGCTAGCCTTGACACTCGCCTTCTTCCTCATGCAGGTTGGATGGCTCAGCTTGGCCTCATCCGGGGCCACTCTTCTCTTTCCCATAAGGGAAAGGAACATCAAAATGGAGAAAATAGTAGTGACAATCTCAAAAAGAGCCATGAAAGTGGAAAGGCTTAGAAAGTGAGATGGATTGGAGGATTTGAATGTTATGAGGCACAAAGAGGTGGGTTTTATGCTCAAATGGGTATGAAATGGGAAGATTAAGAGAAGTAAGAGATGGGTTTAGAGGAATAATGGTGGAGGGGTGTAAAATACGAAAGATTTGAGAGGTTTGTATATATGGAAGTGAGGATTTGAGAGAGGAAGGGAGATTTTGGAGGGTTTGGAGGGTGTTAGAGGGTTGGAAAACATGAAAATAAGGTGAAATGAGGTTTTGGGGGTTAAAAGGAGGGACCCACATGTGGGAGGGCCCCACCTGACCGGTCGGTGGGCGGTGTGCTGCCGCTGCCGTGGGGCCACCACAGTCCGCTGGAGATGCCGATGGTGCGTCGCCGCCTGGGCGGTGACGTCACGCCCCTTTGGGGTGTCTAGCGGTGGCCACCCCTCAGGGTGCTATGTATGTGTGGGGGACCCCTTGGGTCCCATCGAAAAATGTGATTTGGGCCCTTATGCCCGTGTGATATGTTTTCTTGGTCCAACGAGTGCGTATTCACGCTTTTTGGATTATTTCAACTATGGGATTCACCAAAATATCATTCGAACCCATCGATCGATGGCCCAGAGGTGATTTGGATCACTGCAGTGATCCAAGTCCCTTAGGTATTTGCTAGGAACTATCCTACCGCGTTTGTTTCGCTCATCAGTAAGACTTGGGATCCTACGATCGTTTCTAAATTTCATCGGCCCCTTCCTAAGTCCAAGTGCGTCAGAGTGTGTCGTGTTACCATAACCCAAGTCCAGTTTAATCCAAATCATGCTCTGATACCAACTTGTAACGCCCCAGATTTCGAGGGTCGAGCAAAGCTCAAATCTCGAGATCCAATGCATCACTTATGCAACATAGATAATGATGTTTAAATGTTATCTATATTAATGCATTAAACATGAGAGGGATTAAACTAAATCAACATATCATACTCCAGAGTTAATATAATTAAGTAAGCAGAAGATTGAGATAGATATATAAAGTAAATACGTGTTTCACAACCTCCAGAGTATGAGTGCATTACCGAGCTGAATATATACATGTTTTATCTCAAAAATATACAAAATGTCAAAATATAAATGTTCGACTAATCCATGTATCCCTGTAATCCCATCGAAGCAGCACGAGGTCTACATAGACCTGTCATAGAGCTGAACATAGGAGAACTCTTCCTTCTCATCTACGAAGTCAACTCCGCTGCATATATGTAACACCCTGGAAATCGGGGGTCATGCATACACTCGACTCCTGAGTTCCCGAGTATCACTTATAACCGATTTTTGTTAATATGCATTTAAATCAGGTTTAAATTTGTAGCTTAGAATTTCCTGGAATATGGAGCACAACCACACAAATCTACCAGGTGTTACCCAACAAAATCACAAAAAGAATAATATGTCCAAAAGAATAAAGCTGAGTCTACTACTCAGCGATCCAACGTCCCATCTACTGAGCCGATGAAGACCCGCTCATCAACTGAAAGTAGGAGAACTCGTCCTCCTCCTCGAGGCTCGCGTTGTCAGGCTCCTCATACTCTACATCACCTGCATCTAGGGGAGTTTGGTTGGTGTTTTAAAACACCGTCCCAGAGTGAAGTGAGTGATCAACTCAGTGGGTGCTATTAATCTTAAGTTGTAACAGGCATCAATTACATTATGAACTTAATGAAAATCAATCATTCATAAATGCCTAACTAATCTTATTAATACATATGCATGATAGATGATATGATACATATCCTCACCACAACACTCCCTCGAACAACTCCATCTAATGATAGCGTATGACCAACACTCCCTCAGAGCGACCTTGACTGCGGAGTCGCTAACCTAGCTAGTGCGATGCGATTATAATGGTAGTTAATTTTATTCATCCAGCAGGTTGGAAAAACTGATATACCCCACATATCAATGCCCTGAACTGGTTGCGAGGCCAAGGCCCCCCAACGTGTGAGGCTAAAACCCCATGATCCTTGATCCCGTCGGGTCCTCCATCCTCGACTTTAAACACATGGGGAGTGTTGAGAAAAAGGGATCGCTCACGGTCACTACGGAGAGGCGCGTCACCCTAGTGTAGACCAACAGCTCGGACATAATGTCACATTCCACTATGCCCAGCTCACGAGGCAGTGGATCGATTTCAATCTGGTTATCGATGGGCTACAGCGGTTGTAGGGTGTTCCATGCTTCATACATATGTGAGCAAACAGGGGTAACAATCAAAGTTGGTCAGTAAATAAGCTAGACCACAAGAGTTCAGGCAAGTACGTGACAGACGACATCAGGTACAAGCGACCCATGTAGTCTAACTACTATCGCTTACGTGCACCCATCCAAATTTATGGGTTTAACCTCATAATAGTCTTACCAACGGGACCGCCTTCACTCTCCTTGTATTCCTAACCAACCCAAGGGTTTTATGGTAATGTATAGCATGCCGACTAAATAGGTGTAATACCCCAGTCCTAACGATAAGATATTGTCCGCTTTAGCTGGCACAATGTCCACCTTACGGCTTTGTTCTCGCAGGTGAAAGCGGTTAGCGAACCACCTGCAAAACGTGTCTTTCCAATTAAGAACTGATATTGTCCGCTTTAGTTGGCACAATGTCTGCCTCACAGCTTTGTTCTTGCAGGTGGAAGCGGCTGACGAACTACTGGCAGAACGCGTCTTACCCTTGAAGGCTGAAGCCCCACATATAGCCTAGATCTTTAGGCATTCCTTTTCCGATGTGGGACAGACAACCCACCTCCTTGACAGCTGGCAGTCTATTTTCGAAGGCTCATCACCAACTTGACTGGGGACCACAGCCCGGCTGGGCAGCAAGAACAAAGCCGTGAGGTGGACATTGTGCCAACCAAAGCAGACAATATCTTACCGTTGGGACCGGGGTATTACAAATGGTATCAGAATGAGGGTGCTCTGTCTCCCGAGGGGGGGTGTGTGCCTGCCCAGCCAGGCTATGGTCCCTCGTCGGGTTGGTGACGAGCCTTTGAAAATAGACTAGCAGTTGTTAAGGAGGTGGGTTGCCTGTCCCACATCGGAAAGGGAATGCCTAAAGATCTGTGCTATATGTAGGGCTTCAACCTTCAAGGGTAAGACGCGTTCTGCCAGTAGTTCGCCAACCGCTTCCGCTGTGAAGGAACAATTCTGTGAGGGTGGACATTGTGCCAGCCAAAGCAAACAATGTCTTACCATTGGGACAGGGGTATTACAAATGGTATCAGAGCGAGGGTGCTCTGCCTCCCGAGGGGGGGTGGGTGCCTGCCTAGCCGGGCTGTGGTCCCCAGTCGGGTTAGTGACGAGCCTTCGAAAATAGTCTGCCAACTGTCAAAGAGGTGGGTTGCCTGTCCCACATCGGAAAGGGAATGCCTAAAGATTTGGGCTATATGTGGGGCTTCGGCCTTCAAGGGTAAGATGCGTTCTACCAGTAGTTCGCCAACCACTTCCGCCTTGCAGGAATAAATCCATTAGGGTGGACATTGTGCCAGCCTGAAGCGGACAATATCAGTCCTTAATTTGAAAGACGTGTTTTACGAATGGTTTGCTAACTGCTTTCACCTACGAGAACAAAGCCGTGAGGTGGACATTGTGCCAACCAAAGCGGACAATATCTTATCGTTGAGACTGGGGTATTATAATGGGTTATCAACTAGCATAGGTAATAATATGTATTCATACTTCCCATCATAGAATCCAGATTTTTACAAGGAAAATGCTAACAATATCATGAAATAAAGGTGCAAGTGTTGTGTGGGTTAGTGTGGAAGGCAAGTATTTCATATATCTCCTAATACCAAAATATACACAAGGGTTAGTGCATCAAACATGTTATGGGGAAAACATCATACATGAACCGAGCAAAGAATGTACAAGTAATTATCATTAACATACTCAATCATGTTTGAGAAACAACAAGCATTCCATCATCATTCCACATTAATTTGGGAGGATCTAAAGTGTAAGGTTTTGCCTAGGTTTTGCTAGATTACCCAAATACATCATCCAACAAACAAAATCATTAGATTCATATTGAAATTGGTGCTAGGCTTCCTAAGAGCAATAGTCCGCACCTTAAGAGGAGATTTCCATTCTTTGAGACTTAGGGTTTGGGGATTTGGGTAAAATCGCCAATTCCTAAATCAAAATCAAGAAAGACAACATTAATACCTAGAAATCTACACTAGGTTGCTCTATTGAGGGAAAAATATACCATTCTTACATCTGCTTCTTGGCATGGGTGGATTTAGTGGAGGTTTTGTAGTAGCCACAGGTTTGGTTGAGGAAATACCAAACCTACAAGCATAAAGATTTTCCCCACCCACATAAACACTCTCTCCCTTCTACACTCTCCCTTCCTCTCTTCTTTCTTTCTTCTTTCTCCCTTTTCTCTCTTCTCTCTTTCCCTTCTCTAGGGAAAATTCGTATGGGGAGAGGGGTGCCCAAAAGAAGGCCTTTATATAGTGCCAGATTTGGTGCAAATGACCTCAAGTGTTGGGTTTTTACTATACTAGCCCTTTGAGAGAGTTTTTCTAGCCTCTAGGGCCCATTATGGGGTGTACAAGTTGATATACACCGTAGGATAGTTAGCCCTAATGATGATCTACGTATGGATATGATTAGCCCGCCATTTGGATGTGCCAATCAACGGACATGATTAGAAGTCTGTTTAATGGTCACCGATGGTCGATCGGGGCCGCGACTATACGAAATGAGTAGGGAAATATCTTTACTCCGGGTGTGAAGTTTGGTCGCAAATCGATAGTCCTAAATCCTCAACTTTGCATGAGAGTGGACGACCCAATTCACTTAAGTTTTAGCTTCTTCCTTTAGGGTATTTGCACATATCATGCACTCGTCCTTTGGCTCAAGTTGAGCGGTTCTGGATAGTATCCAGGTCCGACTCTTGCGATGGACATTAAGTCCAATAAGACGGATATTATTCTATAGTTTTGGAACTAGTGGCCCACCAACGAGCGGTCTAGAGCTTGTTAAAAAAATTGGGCCATTTCTGGAATGAATTTGGTATTGAAATTTCTCGTGAGCGATGATCAGGGTTTGGATTTACTATGTTCATAGTGTGGCCTATTTATAGCTAGTGAAGTGGAGAATTGGTCATGTTTACTCTAAACCGTCAATTTTAGGCGAAAAGAGTAACGAGGTTGATTTAGTCTATTAGTCAAGATCCGGGCTTTATCTGACTCAGCTTCGGTTAGATCTTTAATTTAGTTATGATTGTCTTGATTAGTTAACGATGGGTCAGTTAGATTTTGGGCCCTACGTGAGTAAATCATGTAGCTAAACTTGATGTTCAAGTGATCGAGCGGATTCGTTGGCTTCCTACGGTTGATTAATTGAGCTTATGCGGTTCTTTACTGGTTTCACATGTGTATAAATTAACATTGAGTGTTAACGGTTAGTAAATGATAATATAAGTTAATAAAAAAAATTCTAAGGATTTTTGAAAATCCAAAATAGTGATAAAATCCAGGATGTTACAATATACATCCTCATCACCTGCATCTATAACAGAGTCTGGTTGGTGTTTTAAAACACCATCCCAGAGTGGGAGTGAGTGATCAACTCAGTGGTACTATAAGGCAAAGGTTAACATGTTATCAATTCAATCAAGCAGTAATGATAAAGTTGTACAACAATCATTCCCTAACTACTCTTATTAATGCCAGAATGGTATGCATTAATGATGCATGCCCTCGCACGACACTCCCTCAAGCGACTACATCAACCATTCACGCATGAAAAACTCCTTAAAGTGCACTTCCTCGCTAAAGCACATGCAATGCGGTGCATGGTCGTATTAGCCGAGTATTTAATTAGGATTATTCATATAGTAGATTCGGGAAGCTAAGACACCTCCCTTTATATCATTTACCTAAACAAAGGATCCATTTAGGGTCATCAATCCTAGTTAACCACATACGATAGTTAAGTTGTAAGGCATCACCCCAAATGAAAAGCAGTAGATAGGTAAGTTCGATAGTTTATACTCGAGGTCACTACAGGGAGACTCGCCACCTCAACGCAGGCCGTCAGCTCGAATACAATGTCTCATACCACCATATTCGGTTCACGAGTTTTGGTTGCTCACTGGTCATTACAGGGAGGCTCGTCACCCCAGCGTAGGCCGATAGCTCGACCACGGTGTCCCATACCACCATGCCCGGCTCATGAGTCTTAGCGGATCGTAGCACCATAGTTGAAACGAGTCTTACATTGGTAAGTAGTACCTTAGATTCAAGCAGGGATGTCCATACATGGTAAATACACAGTAGGCCAATCAGGTTATTAGACAAGTTCGATTGGTACGTGCGCATGCTGAATTAATCGACATGGAGTGCGTAAGCACTCCCCGTGGCCTAACCACTATCGACAATCGTCGTAAGACCCGGATTCACTGAATGCATCAAATGTGGCGAGACTAATTCGGCCACTCAAACGGGAATCGTTACCGATTTCCTGGGCCAGGTTATGACCCCAATCTTACTCAAGTACAATAGACAGACACATGCGATAATCATAACAACATTTAACAGATAATTCAAATACAATTCTCATTTGAGCATTTTGTCAAACATATTGAACATGTTACTAAATGTTTGCATTTTATCTATAAATTGCGTAATCGAAATTATGATTACATGAATGAAGCTATACATATAGATAATGTAATTAAGAATCCTATCTCAATGCACTTATTAAATACAAATCATCAACCATTTCTCATTCGGACATTTTATCAAACACTTAGACTACACATTACTAAGTACATAGACTAAATTAGTTACGACATGTACTATAACGATTCATTACACAACATCGGTTATAAAGTACATAACAAATATAGATCTTAGATTAGAAAGCATGGTAAGCACAAATTAGGATTTCACATTTATTCAAACATTTCAACAAACACATGGAATGCATCTTATATTCAACATAGTTCACACATGTATAATTCATTAAAAACATCGTAACTAAGATCATATGGCAACAATCAAGTCAGATATAAATCATTGCTGACATTGAAGGCCTTGAAAACCAAAACCTAAATATTTATAGTCCGCACATCTCGTTAGAATACTCGTTTCGAACTCGGTTTGAATCCTACATTCCCGAATACAGAACAAGGGGTACCTAAACATTGAAATCCGTTAGCTAGATCGACAAACGAATATTCTAAACCTTAACTACGGCGTTAGGGTTTGGATTCCTTACCCAAATCGTAGTTGAAAAGGGTCGTGTAGCGATGTGGAGAGGCAATCTAGTGCGTGTAGTCATGGGAGAGAAGCACTGCCACGATCTCCAAAACTTTCTCTCCTCCCCTCACTCTTTTCTCTCTTCTCTCTCCTAGTGTTTGGAGCAAATTCGTATGAGAGAGAGGTGGGGTGGTTTAAAGACTTTAAATAGGCCCAAAACTGATGTCAATGGCCCTAGGGCCATGGTATACTTAGGTTATAACTAAAGGGTGTCTGCTTTTGACAAATAGGGCCCTTAGGAAGGTCCGTTACTCTCCTACGTCATAGGGCAAGTTTCCTGACCATGAATCTAAACTAGGTTATGATTCCGGTGTGATCGGGTTAGCGGATCGACTGTGAAGGATCTGTATCAGATCAACGGTCGTTGTCCCTCGATTAGGGCTACAAGTATACCAATAGGTGCAGGGAAATTTTCTTGATCCATGGGTGAAGTTCGGTCAGAATCTGACGGTCCGCAGTCTTCAATTTCACCTATAAGTGAATGGCCCAATTCACTTAAGTTTCAAGTCAGTTTTTAAAGATATTCGCGTTTCTCACACACTTTACTTAGGGCTCAAGTTGTGCGTTTATGGATACTATTTGGGCTCGATTCCTGCCATGGTTGTCAAGCCCAATAAGACGGTCATAACCCTATAGTTTCGCGGTTATCGGACTTTTGACGTGCGGTCCGAATCCGATATAGAGTTTCAATGTGCTCCAAAGAGCAACTGGCTTTTGGGATTTCTCATAGGTTTTTAAGTAGTGTTGAGTCAGTGATTTTAATAGTTTTAGGTCTTGCCATTTATATAAATAGTGGTTCAAGCTAAATCCACCGATTATTTAGTTTAGTACTTAACTAAATTTTGCCTAAATTTCTACAGGATACGATCCTTAGGAATTTCTGCCTAAGGTGGTACTCGGGTCTTTGTACGGATTTTTTCGAGATGTTGCATAAGTCGAGATGAGAGGAGAGCAGGAGTCACCTAGAAAAAATAAGAAAAGTCAGAGGTTGACTAAGAATCTCTGTATCGTTGGATACAAAGGCAGGCGGAGGCTGCACTAGAGAGCCACGACATAGACGACGAGTTTGCCCGCACGAGGCTGACAAGGTACTTCCCCCAACTTTGGGGCCCGAAGACTTATAGACTCGAGAATTTTGTAATTTACCCTAATTCTGAGGAGATCGGCCTCCGACATAATAGAGTTAAAGGCGCGAATCGTCTCGACCGTAGCCGTTAGACCACCTGTCCCCAGTCGAGCTCCTTCATCACTTAGCCCTTAGAACCCGACCTCCTTGTCCTGCATATCCGAAGAGGATGGAATGACTTTGTTTAGACGAGTGTCCTCGAGGGAATAATACGAATAATTGTGAAAAGCCCCCGAAACTGACCTAACCATAGACCAATTTGAAATCCCGGCTGAACTAGAAACAAGAGGGCAAAGATCGCTGGAAAGGGAAAATACAAGTTGGAAAAGGAAAACTTGGTCGGGAAAAGAAGAAAATCACCGGAAAGAAGAGAAAAGGAGAGATTTCTGACTTACCAGAAATCGCTTGCTCCGGGAGAATGCAGAGAAAAATGAGAAAGGTAAAGAAGCTCTAGGTGCCCCCCTTCTTATACCCATTGCTCATGGTACATTGATGGCACGCGATCAACACCCAAGCACGCGAAGCCGTTACGTCGCACGCCAACGCCCTAACAACGAGACGCATGGCATGTGGCCACCTCGAGCCCCCCTCCAAGGATAGCTGGCACTCGCCAGGTATTGGCAGGCCGAATACCATCATCAGTATTCACCATCATGAGGCCTCTGCCTCGAGCTCTGTGATCGCTGACCTCCCATCACTCCCATCATTAATAATGTCGCGCAGCCGCTTCATTGCTTCATCTCCATTGGCCTCCTGACCTACCACCTACAGACTTCAACAAGTCTTGGTTCAACCTAATATTGGGCCAGACCAAAAGCATTCACTACTTATCCAACCCACTATCGAGAACGGCAAATTACTAGGCAAATAGTCCTCGATCCAAGACATGTCCCCACGACGACAAATGTATATAGTCACAGGACCACCAAGAGTATTAACAGCAAAAATTGTGGAATCTGAAGAAGTTGGCGCGGATGAGAAGGTGATGCAATTGAATATGTTACGATATTCCAAATCCGGAAGTTCAATCTTTGCTTTGATAAAGGGATTGAAAAGGAACACAGAGCGTTCGCCTCTACACATGAATACCCAACCATCCTTGCAGAAAGTAATTGTTGAACCAGAGAGCTCTGGGATATCGATGAAATATCTCTCATTGTACAAAGGATCCAAGAAGTTACACATGCCATCGCCTTTCCCAAAATACATGAGCCATGGCGAGTGATTTCTGAGAAATGGCAAGCCACGACTACTGAACAATGAGAGATGCCGTTTTGTGATTAGGTTCGGTGGGGCAATTGATCGCCAACTTCTGCAGGAGGAGATCAGATGAACAAAATCTGCTCGAAAGAGATGCAATGCGATCAACTCTAGAAGATCTCTTGGAAGGTCAGACCAAGGTCTATATTCAACAATTTCTGTCTTTTTGGATGGAGTTATTTCGAAGATGTCCTCCATATCACCTAGGTTGGTATTTTCTTGTTCGATCTCTTCCAAGTCAAACTGTATGAGGGACACCGTAACACGGCAATTATTATCAAACAAATTATGAAATTACACCTTAAGCAAATGAGAAAAAACCACTCTTCTCAATAAATATAAACAATGACTGTTTCAGCTTCAGCTTCAGAAAAAATAGTTCCATAGAGTTAATCAAGCCAACAAAGGGAGGAATTATATGACGTGACCAAAATCGCAGCACAGTATATGCAGTTTTAACTTCTTAACAAGTGAAACACATCATCTGATAGGACAGACCATTGGGATGTTGCATTCCACTATGGATAGACCATGCCCCAAAAACCTCCCAGATCAGATGATCAAGCAGCTTGTCTTGGTTTTTTAAGTTGAATGTGGACAAATTGTTGCATTTCTCCTTAACTGTCGATTTATAGGCCACAAATTAAAATGATACGATCATCATGTGGAGGAAATTTTAAGAAAGTCCATCTATGGTGCAACACAACAGCCTAGAGGTCTAGAGTACCAAACCACAGGCTCATCTTGTCAGAATTGAACACCGATCATTAAGTACAAAGCTGGAACTTTAGCTGGAAAGGGTTAA
This sequence comes from Magnolia changhungtana, assembly GCA_030180095.1. Taxonomy (NCBI): domain Eukaryota; kingdom Viridiplantae; phylum Streptophyta; class Magnoliopsida; order Magnoliales; family Magnoliaceae; genus Magnolia; species Magnolia changhungtana. The sequence goes on from JASAUF010000579.1 coordinate 4,291,328, forward strand.
AATTTAGATTATGGAAGTTTTTTTCTTTCTTTCATTATCTCAGCTTTTACTATTAATCTTGCTGGAACTCTTCCCCTGATTGTAGCGAAGGCATTAGAATGCTGTGTAAGTGTATGTCAGAGAATGCATACATTCTGTGTAGTCAAGTGTTGAGTGAAGCACCTTATGCGAGATTGACCAAAAAGGCTTATGACAGAGAGTGGGAGTTCATTCTTGATCTCGAGGACAGCTTTCCTCTTTCAAGGATGGAGAGTATGGATGAAGGAATGCATTTCCACTGCTTTTGTCTCAATTTTGGCCATTGGAATTGCAGTCACGTTCTTCCAAATATCCATGGCTCTTCAGCTAGGTAACCATTTGCATTCTGTTTTATTCACCAATGTGAGAAGGGTCTTAAATTAATATGATGCTTACAAGGATAGAAGTTTATGCTCTCCGGAAGGCTATGAAAGATCACATATAATATGCTGGATGAAAGCATATTGAGGTAAGTATTACCATATGAAAGATGCCACCAGGCATGAAGAGACTCTAGCTGGCAGCTACCAAAGAAAGAAATAAATGTTAGCCAATCCTCTAACAGAAGTGATTGGAGATCCTTTTAACATGCAATGGGACTATGGTCTTTATGTAGATAATTAGCCAAGAGTACGTTCTCCTCTCATTTTGATCCAATCACCCCACATCTCACATGTACACGCTCCACACGTGTGCACAAGAAAAGGCCCACTTTCCTTTTCTAGCCCATATCTAGTTTCCTTTTCTTTCATATCTCTGTACTAGAAATTTATTTTTCTTTCATATCCCTATGTTATTACTTAGATTTTTCTTGCTTAAGTGCTTTCTTATTTTAGAGATTCTATGTTAGAAAATAAGCTTATTTAGATTTTCTTGTTTAAAGATTTTTTTCTTTTCCTATTCTGGAGATCTTGGCTAGCTCTTAGTCTTACATTCTTTTCTGTTTTGTGGTTCTAACTTCAATCCGGTACGTTGAATCCGATTGCAATTAGTTTCTTCCTTAATTTAGTTGCATTAAATTGGTGTCAGAGTAAGATCTGCTCTAGGGATTTTTCTCTTTTACTTTTTTTTTTTTTTTTTTCTCCTCTTTCCCATCTTATTTTCACAATTTTTGTCCAAATATTCATCCCCAATCTCTTCTCAATTCCCTAAACCAACCTATTAATTCAGCCCTTTCACAACAGACGATATATACTCTTCATCTCACCTAAACCATCACCTCATCTTTATCCCAAATTCCACTAGTAAACAACCCATACCCTATCAACCCACCTTCCTAAAACCTTTTTTCCATTCCAAAATAAAAAATAAAAAAATCTCGCATACTTTGCATAAACCTGCTATCATATGAGCACTAGAAGATGGATGACTTGCAATCGCATGATGGCTACAAAACCTCAAGATGGGAGATGGGACTGTATTGACATTGCAACAAGCAATCGATTTGATCATGAAACAATTTGTATCGACAATATGAAGACTTGTTTCATGGCCAAAGCAAATACTTCGGAAGGACGGGCTACTGTTCTTGAAGAAGCAAGAAGGGGAATCAATCCAAACCGTCAACCATTTAAAGATGGCCTTGAGGGAGATTTGGAATCCAGAAATGTTGACTCAGGGTATCTTGGTCGAAATGGTGATTTTCACAAAGAAGAACATGAGCCTGGCTATAGGGTCCAACAAAATGGCTATGCGCCACCTAGGACAAGAGAAATGAACAATCTCCAACGTGACTATCCAAAATATCCTAATGAAGACGGAATGTTTGCACTAAGCATGTTAAGATTGAGATTTTCGATTATGATGGTAATTTGGATGCCAAGGTGTTCAATGATTGGATAAAGTCAATAGAGCATTATTTTCATTCATACGAAATGGAAGAAGCCGTCAAGTTTTGTTTTGCTACCCTGAGACTTAAAAAGGCGCGGCTCAAAATTGGTGGTACGCTGTCTAAGATGACTAGCAACAATATGTCTTTACTCCCATAAACAATTGAGAGGAAATGAATGTGAGATTAAAATAGAAGTTTCTGCTACTAGATTATGAGACTTCATCTTTCCAAGAACTCACGCTTCGGAAAGACAATATGACTATGGAAGAATACACACAACATTATTAAGATTTAATTATTTGTTATTGCCTAACAGAGACCGGAAAACAACAAGTGGTGCCTTATTGCAATGGATCACAATTCAATATTCAAATAGAATTTGTGATTGTTCTGCTCAATAGTGTAGACAGCATAACATATGGCCTAAAAAGTGAGGAGTAGAAGTTGGTGATAAGATGCAATAGCCCTTGGACACAGATTGTTTACTGACGCTGCCGGTAGCGAGGTGGCTACTGGATGATGCTCTATGGGCCCCACAATGATGTATTTTTTTTATCCATGTTGTCCATCTATTTTTCCAGATTATGGCATGAGCACAAAAATTAGGCAGATCCAAATCTCAAGTGGACCACACCACAAGAAAACAGTGATGATTGAATGTCCACCATTAAATACTTCATAGGGCCCACTATAATATTTATTTTCCATCCAACTTGTTGATTAGGTCATACATACCTGGATGAAAGGAAAACAAGAATATCAGCTTCATCCAAAACTCTCGTGGCCCCCAAGAAGTTTTTAATGTTGGCCATTCAATCACCATTGTTTCCTCTAGTGTGGTCCACATGAGATTTGAATCTACCTCATTTTTTGGCTCATTGTGTCAAATAACCTAGAAAAATGGATGCATGTCGTGGATAAAACACATTCATCATGGTGGGTCCCACATCGCATAGTCCAGTCAATGTTTTCAAAAGCGATCGCATAAGTGATTATGCAATCCATATTGCATATGTGATGGTTGCATATGCCATATGGATGGTATGCGATCACATACCATATAAAAAGGTGCTTCCCCCTCTTCCATTTGCAACATAAACATCCTAAAACACTCTCCTACTCTCATACATCATTCTGTTTTTAGAAATGTTATATAGTAATTACAAACTATCAAAATCCTTTCTGATAGTATATACATCGCAATGGTAATTACAAACTATCAAAATCCAAACTATCTAGAAACAAAATGTTACATAGTAATTACAAATTACAAACTATCAAAATCCTTGTATGTTACATGGTAAGATCCTTTCTGCTTCTAGAAATATAAATCAGAAAAAAAAAAAAAAAAAAAAAAAAAAATCATCCATCTATTTCCCATCAATATGTACCAAGAAAAGAACTTGTATACAGTATATACATTGCAATGGTTTTAAAGGATTGCTCACCTTTCAATAAAAGCACCATTTGACTATTCACCAATGGCGATAACTATGATTTCTTTGAACTTCTAGCATCGGTTGCCAAGTAACAGTGGCGGAAATTCATCTTTTTAGCCTTGGTTGCTAACTAAGGCTAAAAGTCTGCGAGGCTATAAGTTATCTTTTAGCCACTGTTGCTAAGGAACTGACAATAAAAGTCCACTCGTAGCCTCGGTTGGCTAGAAGTTTCCTTGCAACGTCAGTTGCCAGGGAACTGGTTGCCAGGGAACTGAGCTTAGAAGTCAACTTTTAGCCACAATTGCTAAGGAACTGAGACTATAAATCCACTTTTAGCCTTGGTTGCTAAGAAACCAAGGCTAGAAGTTTATTTTAAACTCTTGCTAAGAAACTGAGGCATCCTCTTTTAACTATTGTTACTAAGGAACCGAGGCCAGAAGTTTTCTTTTAGCCTTAGATTGCTAAGTATCCCTGACTAGAAGTCAGCGTTTAGCCCTGGTTGCTAAGGAACCGAGGATAGAAATCAGCATTTAGTCACGGCTGCTAAGGAACTGAGGCTAGAAGTCTAGTTTTAGCCTCGGTTGCTAAGGAACTATGGCTAAAGTCTGCTTTTAGCCTCGACTGCTACAGAACCAATGCTAGAAGTCCACTTGTAACCACCTTTACTAAGGAATTGAGGATAAAAGTTAGCTTTTATTCTCGGTTATCAGATCTCTTACCCAATAATACAAATGATCGGCCATTGTGGATGCAAGGTTTGATTTCATGCTTATCATACAGTGCCCGCATAGAATGTTATTAGGATCATTCAATTTATAAAAGTGGGGCCATGGTTCAGTAATCAAAACTGCTAATATTATTGGGTCCAGCTGGATGGCTGATGATGAAAGAATCTTTACCCTTCAATAGGTGGCTAAATAAGTTGATGGTCAAGAAAGAAAAAACAGCATTGGTTCCGTTCTTCCAAAATAGCCCAAATTTTATAGAGCTGGGATCTTTTAATCTAGTCCATTTTTATTTTTTTTTGTGCAAGAACAGAAATGGTGTATGGTCCATCATATCAATGGTCTCAATCACCAAGCGGTGCACCCCTGTTGTATAAATGGAAAATATCTCATCATTTTGATAGTGGATATTCAATCACCACTTTTTCCTGTGGTGTGGTCCACCTAACATCTAAATCTACTTCATTTTTGGATCATGCCCAAAAACGAGCTATGAAAATAGAAATAGATAAACAGCGTAGATGCAAGGCACATGCATCACGTCGGGCCCGACTGTCAGGGATCCACTGACCACGCCCAGCTATCCTGACTCTATCGTATGATATCCTGATAATAGAAGATAATAGAACAGGAGAGGCTGCCAAACGCAGCCACATTCATTTCCCTTCCTTTCTTCTGCTCATCTTTCTCCAACCCCTTGAAATCAGAGAGAGAGAGAGAGAGAGAGAGAGAGAGAGAGAGAGAGAGAGAGAGAGAGAGAGAGAGAGAGAGAGAGAGAGTATTCAAACCATCACCTACTCTCTGGTTGCCATACATTTTCTGCAAAAATCCCTCCCTCCATGAGGGATCCCCCGATCATAAGATCCTCCTTTTTCCCTCTTTTTCTCTAATTTTTTTTTTCCATTTTCTTTTTTGCTCAATTTTTTGTGCTTGATCTATTTTGATCTGAATCCAGCTTGTCTCTCAATTCCGAGAGATTTCGTTGAATTTTGATCCGATTCCTGCTGACGGATCTATTTTGCTCTCAGATCCGATTGTCTGAAGCTTTGCTTTTCAATTTTTTGTTTTGAGCTGATGATCTTTACATGTTGTCTTCCTTTGGATTTGTGCTTGTGATGGGAATTCTGTGATAATGTAGTGGCAGATGTTGTTGGTCTGATCTGTTTTGATCTGAATCCAGCTTGTCTCTCGGTTTCGAGAGATTTTATTGGATTTTGCTCCAATTCTTGCCGAGGGTTCTGTTTTGCTTTCAGCAGGATTTGCAAAGGCAATGAATGACTGACAATTATTTGTTGAAAGGAAAAGAAAAGGAAAGGAGCAGACGAGTGCAAAAGTGTATAACAAAGATAAACCTAATAATTGTTTGTGGTTTCTTGTGTGGGGTACTATCTGTGGCTTCTCCAATTTCTGAACCTACACATTTTAGGTTCTCCAAGAGCTTTCCACTAAATAAGTTCTGTATTTCCGAGAAATTAGCACCTGATCATTTTACTGATTTCTCGGAAAAAATGGCACCTGATCATTTTGCCGAGAAATTTCCTTTAAATGCTTCATCAACTCCATCTGCATTCCTTCTAGCATCAAATCTTATTGTTTTGTTGCTTCTATTAGTGTGTTTTCAGCCAAGGCAAGTGATGCCTGAATCTGAAGACAGATCCAATAGTTGAGCAAAATTCAGTGAATACTAGTAACTAAAAGAAGAAGAAGAAGAATCAATTAGTTGATAAGTTTTTTTTTTTTTTAACCTCTGCTCTTTTCTCCTCTAACAGCTTCTGCTTCTCCTCAAATTGTATATGAAGACGCTCCTTCTTATCTAAAATTTCATGAAGATGGATGACTTGGTTCACTAGAGAATCACATATGTTGGTCTCGTGTTGCAATCACTTTTTCAAGAGCTTCGATCTCCTCTGCTTTCCCTTCTAGTGTTGAAATTTCAGATTCTAATGTTGAAATTTTCAGCAACAAATCTTTCTGGGAAGTTCAACAATATGGATTTAGAACATGAATATAACATTCCATTGTTCATAATCAGTAACAACAAACAGCAAGTCAGCAACAAACCATTTGATTAGCAATTAGGCTTGAGGCATCTGACATAAGTTGAACATTCTCCTTGGACTTAGTAACCGACATCTCTAACTCGAACTTTTTCTCTGTACTGTAACTTTCTCCTCCAACCGACATCTCCTCCCAAAACCTGTCCCATACTAAGCATCAAAATCAGCACAGCGTCATAGCCTATAACAAACTAAACAGACCCCAATCATCTGTCCACTTATAGCCTTAACCTGCCCATGCATCCCAGTTTCTGGTTGCCTGGTTGGAATTTGTATAGATGTTAAGCAGATCAGATAGTTTCTGGTTGGATTTTGTATAGATTTCCTCAACTCTATATTACTGTTGGACACTTTCAATGATTTACCCATTTATGTTCGTACAATAGTTCAGGCTCATGCATTATGTATTGTTATGTGATTTTTTAAAAAGAATTTTAGCACTTAAGGTACATGATCCAATGCAAAAGACGACAAAAATAAAATACAATAAAATGAACGGAACAAAGGAAAGGTGTGATTTAAGAAGTTTTGAAGGCAAATGAGTTTAACCGAGCTAATCTTTATTATTCTCTATATGTCTATATTCCAGGCCATGCCATCTCTCAAGTTTAGGTGGATTTCCTTCTCCATTCTTACGAGGGATTGAATATCTTTAATTTGAAATGTAATCTAATTTGTTGTACTTGACGATTAAAAAAAATCTATTCTTTTTGGCAAGTTGTTTCTGCCTTTGCATTGAAGGGTATTGATTGCACTTCTATTTGTATTCTCCTGAAGATGTTTGACAATAATATCTTCTTCTTCAATTCCCTTGCAAATTTATTTTTTTATATCCATTCCGATTGCTCCTCCTCCCAAAGTCCAGGCTTCACTGAAGAAATGAAGCAACAATCAAAAGTCTTCAAAGAGTCCTCAAGAACCTTCTTGTGAATTCACACTCCTCTAGACCTTCTTCCTAAGCTCCTTGCACACCCACTACTTCACCTGTCTTTCCTCTTTCTCTGGCACTATCAACCCCGTGTTTTACTGTTCATCATTGCTTGCTTAAAAGATTTTGCGGTTTCTAATGAAGATGACCACGACGAGGTGTGGGACTGTTTTGATGGAACGACTTTCTTTCGAATCCGCCACCATTGTTGAACCAAAGTCTCTATATCTGTGAGTCTTTCTTGCCTCACCTTCCCTGTTTTAATCGTTTAGGTCCATAGCATGCTCTCTAAACACTGAGCTTCATGCCTCCAAAGTTTCTCCATTCAGCACCGGAACCGCCTCGTCTATCTCATATTCCCAGCTCATTCGCATGAAAGCAAAACCTCAGAGTTTGTTTGAATTTCTTTCTCTTGGAATCAAACCTCCATAACCATTCCCACATGACCAAACACTCTCTCCAAATTTATTGGCTGCCAGTCTGCCGGGAAATTGTCAACGAAGAGTGTCGGGTATTCCAACAAACTCTGTGGAGCCCCCCTTTCTATTTTTCTGCCGTTGTGACTTCCCTTTTCCAGCTATCTCCCATTCTCCCTGTTATCGTTCTTCCATTCCTACCTCATCTGTCTCGCGGATCTCCAGCAATCTTTGTTTCCCCTTCCCCTTCGATAAACCATCTCCCTGAATTTTCTCTTTCCACATCATTCCTTGTAGCAAATCTGAAGTTACATATATACATACTTATAGCATTGTTATTCTTAACTTCCACTACCATTAAGAAAAATATTGGAGCCCACCAGAGGGAGTAGTGAGTGTCATCATTATATCAATGGCATGCTGGAAGTCCCTCATATGTGAAAGTTCATCTGGGAGGTCGTCAGGAAAGACATCACTGAAATCATCCATCACCAAAATCACCTCACTAGGCAACTCTACACCAACTTGGGAAGTAGCATCTCTAGTCACGAGGGCATACACCTTCGAATCCTCCCTAGTCTCTCTTTCAAATTCTTTTGCATTGATAATATGGAGAGACTTAGGTTTGGACTTTCTCGAAGTTACAGGATCACCTTTCTTGGTGGTCTCCTTCTCTCCCAGTATGCTCTTAGGTGGAAGATGACTCAATTTAATTTTCTTACCCTCAAACATGAATGTACAAATATTCGAGGGACTGAATATTATAACGTCTATGTCAAATAACTAGGGCCTACCAAAGATGATGTGGCTGACATCAATGGGAACCGCATCACACCACAATGAATCCTTATACGACCGAAACTAGATAGGGATACAACATCATTGTGAGACCGAAATGGAGGACTCATCAACCCACGATACTCTGCAGGGCTGAGGTTGAGACTCGACTTTGAAGCCCAATTGACTTACGGTGTTGGTTGATACCATGTTGTCACAACTGCCACTATCCACGATCACTTTACAATTCTTTTATTTACACTTGGTATAAGTGTAAAAGATCGTGTTCCTACGCCAATCATCATTTTTTTTTAGCCTCGAAAAATTGGCATCCGACTAATGCGAGAGTGTGGGTCTCCTGATCATCAAACTCCTCATCGCTAGCATCAATATAAGGCTTGTGGTCCACTACGTCGCAATTGTCCTCGCCATCCTCACCATATGGACATTCTCCGTCGGTTTCTTCAAAATTGTGACCTTCGAAATGTTCGCTCCTACCTAATATTGCAGCATATTTCATATCTAACACTACCTAACTCTTATTATCATCACCATGACAAGAATCATAGGGTGTCAGTTCTACTTGAAGTTCTTGGCCAAATAAAAGGGGTACTGCAAAGGTGGCATGGGAAGTCTCGTCTTGACAAACTTAGAGGTTCCCACTAATCTACCCTAAAAGACCTACTTTTTGTGGTGTTGAATGAAAATCAGTTCACAATAAGAAGAGCTTGACCTCCACATGCTTAGCAGAATCAAGAGGGGCCTGCCTCTGTCATTTTAAGTGCCAAGCAAATGTCAATTGGTCAAACAAAGGAAGGGACAAATGTCAATTGGCAAACAAAGGAAGGGGCTTTAGACACTCCATGGCCTCTGTTAGTCAAAGATATGTCCACTGGGGAGCTACGATGTCGTTCTTACTCCTCGTCAGCCTTCTCTTCAAGGTACTTCTATCCTTAGCACCAAGGAACACTTTCTTAATAGTCCTTTGAAGATGATAACATTTTCATGCTGGGGAGAAGGAGAATCACGTTGACACTGCCCTTGACTGCCTTGTGTTTACTGGAAGGCCGTAGGCTTGAAAATTAATTGGAGTTGAGACTTCTGGAGTCTGTCTGTCTTATGAATCCAAAACCCTGTTGGGCTCACAAATCTCAGTGGAAGTGGTGTGACCTTACTAACTTTTCACCCCTGTGGGTATCCCAACTTCGTGTTTCCCCTCACCAGATCTGACAGGATCTTCTTTTCAATGCAAGCCAAAGCTCTCGAGTGGGATAGTAGACCTCTTCCTTAGATGGAAAATTCGTGGTTAGCACATGATTTCTACACTTGGTTCATATTTCTCTCTCTTCTTTCATGGCACCGTCTAAGGCAGAAACTCAAAGATTAAACAATACTTGATAAGCCAGGTCAATGGTCTAAGGTAAGGGCTTGTTATTTCTCCAGCGTTGCTTGTGATGCTTGCCTTCATATCGAGGAAAATGGTGGAATTGAATTCCCGAATGCTTATGAATTTGCAATACCAATTCTTGGCGGGTAAGTGTGTGCTTAGGAGCATTCAAAGGGAGGAGCCATGGAAACTTCTATTTAGACACATGCTCTCTAAAGGTTGTTTGAAGAAGTCTAAGGCATGCCGAAATACACTAATTTTTTTTTTATAGTTTCAACCCATCCCTATATGAGGCTCGCTTGATTGTCCTAAAGCTTAAAGCAAGGAAAGCTTGAAGACCTTAAGGACTACTTAAATTGGTCTCCTAGTGTACTTTCAATCATCAATTGGCACTCACTACTCCCTCTGGTGGGCTCCATAGAGAATAATAAAGATTAGCTCTGTTAAACTCATTTGCCTTTACAACTTCTTAAATCACACCTTTCCTTTGTTCCGTTCATTTTATTTTATTTTTTTTTGTCGTCTTTTGCATTGGATCATGTTCCTTAAGTGCTAAAATTCTTTTAAAAAAATCACATAACAATACATAATGCATGAGCCTGAACCATTGTACGAACATAAATGGGTAAATCATGGAAAGTGTCCAACAGTAATATAGAGTTGAGGAAATCTATACAAAACCAACCAGAAACTATCTAATCTGCTTAACATCTATACAAATTCCAACCAGGCAACCAGAAACTATCTGATCTCCTTAACTCATGCTTCATAGAAATATCATATCAGATAAGAGTGGGCAAATGAAGCAGTTACATTAACAATTCATAAAACAGATTAGAAGTGCCAAAAAAAATTGTTGCATATTTCTACGTCTCCTGAGAACCTCCTTTTTAAAAAAAAAAATTTTACTACGAATACTTGTTGGATCAGGTTCTAACGAATCCTTAGGGAACTCATTGGGATTACGTCTTAGGAAATTGTTGAGTAGAACACTAAAACTCACAAATGAAATTAGAGAAGACCAGAACGATGCCATTAAGTATAGATAATGAAAGGCTAAAACACAAACTCCAAGAAATAGCTTTGTAGCAGGCCTCCCTTATAAAACTCAAGATTGGATGGACAATATTTGAAGAACAGTCACAGAGATCAATGAATAATGCTTGATCCCTTGATTTATATAAACTTTGAAAAAAAAAAAAGAAGGGGATAGAGAAAATATAAATTAGGCATGTGTATTGATATTGGGTTTGACATGGAGGTTGTGTGAAACCAAAGTATCACTGTTTTTCTACCTGTCGAAGTAGTTTGATGTTCCTTTCGTTGACATTCAACTCAACTCTAAATCAATGTTGTAACTTCTTTTCCCCTCTTCTTTCCCTCCTCAACCTATCACTGTATTCTCCACCTCGCCCTTCATTCTACTCAAGCTTCATTCCTACTAATGTTGATCGAAGAAGTTTTCACAATTTTTTATAAAATTAACCACATTATCAATTTCCTCATGTTTTTTTATTTTGTTTCCTTTTTTTCTTGTTATAGTTGCCTTATGATTTTCAAAGGGAAAATGGTCATCTCAATATGTGTGCAAGAGAATCCATGTTCCTCAAAAAAATTCTTTATAAGCAATCATGGGTTGCATTATGGTTTTCAAAGGAAAAATGGTCATCTCAAAAAGTTTCTATATAAGCAATCGATGCTTCCTTTACAAAAGCCGCCCAATCCTTGACTAATGTAATAGCCCTAGAAATCACTTCATTCACGATGTTATCTAGTTGCATGGCTATGCTAGAACTTTAAGACTGATATACATCAATAGTCTATTGTGTGGTAATTTCTTAAGAGATTAATTGAGAAATATCATATGTGTGTGGGTGTGAGAAACTGAGAGTGTGTTTATTAAGCATTTAAAAAAAAAACCCACAAATATTATATAGGGAGAGTGCAATATTGATATAGTTGGGGAACTGTAATTACTGCAAGTATCTCTCAACCCACATACACAGAATCAGAAGCATGATAAAAAAGAAGGAAAAGTGTTTTTGTTCCAAGTAACCAAGCAACAAACAGAAGGGAGCATTATTGAAGTAGATAGGGGCGATCATTGTTGTGACCATCTCTCACTTGGCTGCATTCTGCTGCTGCTGCATGCGACGATTTTCAGCTTCTTTCATCTTGGATTTCTTCTCCTTGTCACACGCATTGCGATGCTCATAATACAACTAAAGTCTTGCAAACTCTCTACTCCCACAGTCGGGACATGGGCCGTAAAGGCTTTTGTTTTTCTTATCGTTCTTCTTGTTAGTTGTTTTTGTTCATAAGGATCTAGGGTTTGCCGGGATTCGCGGGAGATGGGAGATAAAAAATGAGAAATGGATGGTTTGCTAAAGAATTTTGCAAACTAGCTACTCCCACGTCTAACAAGAAGAACGATAAGAAAAACAAAAGCCCCTACGACCCATGTCCCGACTATGGGAGTAGCGAGTTTGCAAGACTACGGTTGTATCATGAGCATCGCAATGCGTGTAATAAAGAGAAGAAATCCAAGATGAAAGAAGCTGAAAATCGTCGCCTGCAGCAGCAACAGAATGCAGCCGAGTGAGAGATGGTCACAACGATGATCGCCCCTGTCTACTTCAATAATGTTCCCATATGTTTGTTGCTAGGCTACTTTGACCAAAAACACTTTTCCCTCTTTTTTATCATGCTTCTGATTCTGTGAATGTGGGTTGAGAGATACTTGCAGTGATTACAGTTCCTCAACTATATCAATATTGCACTCTCCCTATATAATATTTATGGGTTTTTTTTTTTTGAATGCTCAATACACGCTCTTAGTCTCTCACACCCACACACATGTGATATTTCTCAATTAACTCTCAAGAAATTACCACACAATAGACTATTGATGCATATGAGTCTTAAAGTTCTAGCATAGCCATGCAACTAGATAGCATCGTGAATGAGGTGATTTCTAGGGCTATTACATTAGTCAAGGATTGGGCGGCTTTTGCAAAGGAAGCACCGATTGCTTACTTTTTAAGATGACCATTTTCCCTTTGAAAACCATAACGCAACCCATGATTGCTTATAAACTTTTTGAGGAACATGGATCCTCTTGCACACATATTGAGATGACTATTTTCCCTTTGAAAACCATAAGGCAACTATAGCAAAAAGAAACAAAATAAAAAAAAAACATGAGGAAATTGATAATGTGGGGTTAAGTTTATCAAGAATTGTGAAAACTTCTTCGATCAACATTAGTAGGAATGAAGCTTGAGTAAAATGAAGGGCGAGGTGGAGAATATAGTGATAGGTTGAGGGAAAGAAGAGGGGAAAGGAAGTTACAACATTTATTTAGAGTTGAGTTGATGTTTTATTTAAACCAACCTGATTTAAATGATTTTAAACTCGCAAGTATACAAATCAGGTATAGATACGGTACGTATTATGAGATTGTTCCCACGAGGACTAGTTGTCACAATTCAAATTTTATGATTCTTCTTAACTAATCCAACAAATAGTTTAGCTAGTTATTAAGTAAACTAACAAAAATCAATGAAAAATAACTGAGAACAAGAAGAAAAATTCAATCAAGGAGAACATTAGGACTTTTGAATCCACCCCTAGTTATCCTAACTCTTGTTTTACCTATTGATTCACCCTAATTCAGATTGATAAATTTACTAAATAAAGTACACTCTGTGTCCTTGGTCAGGCACACAGGATGTATAATTCCCTTGAAGCATAAGGATTACATCTTTCCATTCATGGTCAGGTATGAATAGATGTAGATTCCTATTTCTTTCTTTGTAGGAAACCTATTCATGGTCAGACACAAGCATACTTAGAATAAGATTCCAAACAACATCCACATCTAGACTTTGGTTAAACTCATAGATTAGAGAGGTATGGAATTTTCATTTAATCACACTAGAGAAAGAAATAAATCAATCAATTACGAATGAAATCAACAATAAACAAGAGTCATTCAAATTAGGGGCTTCATCTCAGCCCTAGCTAAGAAATTAAAAACTCATGGAATGGAACAATGATTCAATTGGAAAGAAGAAAACTATAGTTGAGAAGCACATCCCTTTGAGCTCTCTCTTTCTCGTTCTTTTTTCCTCTTTATCTCTTTTCCACAATCACCAGATCTAGATATGCTCTTCCACTTCCACGTCCACCAAAACTTGGATCTCCCAAGGACTCCCTCCTACTCTCTCTGACGTCTCTTTCTTTTATAGGCTGATGGAGGATGTGGAGACATGTGTAAGAGGCAAGTCGGTGGAGTGCGTAAGGCGTTACGCACTTCCTGTTTTACGCAGCTCAAAACTCAAAAATAGCTTGCGTTTGGTGGATTTTTGGGATGGTTGTACAGCCTATTGTTGAAATCTAGCTTCGTGGATGGGGTTGGCCCCACCTTTTACATCCTCTGGACAGTCTGAATCATTGAATCGATCAAAGGCAGTGGACCATAAAGTCCTGGAATTACCATTTTTTTCACGGACGTAGGCTTTGTACGCAAGCCGACGCTGAACTCTCGGTGGGGCCCACTTTAGATGTTTTTTAGAGAAATCCATGCTGTCTACCAGATTCCTCTCGAAATTTTAGTCGAGAATGGTCAGTTTTGAATGTCTGCAGATGTGGCCCACTGAAGTGATCTTGCTCCAACGGTTGTGAATGAATTTCTTGTGATGTTGTGATCGGCACGTGCACGTGTATGGCTGAAAACAGTCAACATGGTTCTGACCAAAACGAGCACCTCTACATGATGGACGGTTCAGATCGTTTTCATAGGCCATGATGGAGACCTACTAATGATCCAACGATACCCCTATTTCACGCCAACGAAAACGGAAATTTCTGTTTCTAGATATGGTCGGTCAAACAGACCTGGACCGAACAGGCTAGTCCGGTGCACATCGAGTACACCTGTGCATGGTACACACACCATCTCAATTGGGGTCCACCATGATGGTTTTGCGAAATCCAATCCATCCATTCATTTTGTCTCCCCATTTAAGGGGTTGAGATTGAATCGAAAGTATATCTAGATCTCAGGTGGGCCTCAAATCACGGATATATAATCTGATTTGTTCATTGGGCCACTTCTAGTGAAATTTGATATGTACGGTTAATTTTATGGTCCTCAGGCCATATCTGAAGCTTCAAGCCGAACGGATGGTAGAAACCCTGTGATCTTGCATCTTGAACAACTTTTGGGCCTCTTTAACTTGAATGACTTGATTTTCTTGGATCCTGGGTGTGTAAATTCTTCAATGTTGATCCCATGGAGTCCCGTCCATTGCCTTGGTGATGCTTGAGCGTTAAATCCATACTTTTTCCATCCTTTCTCATCCACGCTCCTAGATTCACCTTGCATTACAAACACGATTAAAATGGGGCATTAAACAGTATCATGTTCGTAAAAGCAAGTAATATCTGGGGTCTAATATGCAATATTCGACCCTCAGCATGAGTTGAATGTCAATGAAAGGGACATCGAACTACTTCGACGGGTAGAAAAATAGCGATACTTTGGTTCCTTTAAAAAAGAAGGAGAAGGAGAAAAATAAGGGATACTTTATTAAAATATGACTGTCCATACAACACATGGAAACTCTACCCTAGGCATACACGTATGCAATTCCAAATTAACTACCTCATGAGCCCAAATGTTAGTGGGCAATATACCTAAAATTATGTTGTTTGGAGCAGATAGTTTATCTAGAAAGGAAACTTCTCTCCCTTGTCTTTTGAGAGAGTATTTCCTTCTTCTCTTCTTCTAATAAATCCAAGATGTAAGAACATTCTAAGAATACATTGAGGCACATGACCTGGCCAATAGATGTTTAGGCGTAGATTAGGCACATTCCACGGTTTCAATCATCCAGATTTCTGGTTTGGAATGCATTGAGTGACCATATTCATTTGATCAGCTATCTAGACTAGATCAAGTGCCTGAAAAAGATATGGTTCCAATTCAATGCCCCAAATGGACCATTGGGTTTGAGTCCAAATGGATGGGGACAAAAGACCTTGGCACACTGTGTGCATCCACGAATTTGCGATGTGGCTATCGGGCATGTGCATCACTCACTAGTCTGTGTCCAGGTTAGGCGTAAGGTGTATAAAAGAAGTTTGTGAGATTTGGAGTCTTTATATCTGTTTAGTTTCCTTTTGGATTTTGAAATTCACGTGTCTATCTCTTAGTTGATTGTGATATTCATAGGTCTAAAAATAGACAGGAGACCAAATGTTTTAAGCTTTCCTTGATGATTGAAAGTACACTGGGAGACCAATTCAAGAAGTCTTTTAGGTCTCCAAGCTTTCTTTGCTTTAAGCTTTAGGACAATCAAGCGAGCCTCTTATAGAGATGGGTTGAAACTATCAAAAAACTAGTGTATATTTGGGCATGCCTTGGACTTCTTCAAACAACCTTTAGAAAGCATGTGTCTAAATAGAAGTTTCCACACGGCTCCTCCCCTTGAACGCTCCTAAGCACACACTTACCCGCTAAGAATTGGTATTGCAAATTCATAAGCATTCGGGAATTCAATTCCACAATTTTCCTCGATATGAAGGCAAGCATCACAAGCAACACTAGAGAAATAACAATCCCTTACCTTAGACCATTGACCCGGCTCATCAAGTCTTGAATAATCTCCAAGTTTCTGCCTTAGATGGTGTAATGAAAGAAGAGAGAAAGATGAACAAAGTGTAGAAATCATGTACTAACCATGAATTTTCCATTGAAGGAAGAGGTCTACTATCCCGCTCGAGAGCTTTGGCTTGCATTGAAAAGATCCTGTCAGATCTAGTGAGGGGAAGCATGAAATTGGCAGGTGTGAAAGAAAAGTCAGTAAGGTCACACCACTTCTACTGAGATTTGCGAGCCCAATGGGGTTTTGGATTCATAAGACAGACTCCAGAAGTCCAACTCCAATTAATTTTCAAGGCTGGGGCCTTGCAATAAACATCAAGGCAGTCGAGGGCAGTGTCAATGTGATTCTCCTCCCGAGCATGAGAAAGTTATCGTCTTTAAATGATACAACACCACTCGTTGTGGTGGATTTTTATGAAATCTATCACTGTGGGGACCTTTCATTTCAGTATCCAAACAGGAACATAAAGATATGATCCTTACATGACCCAAGCCCACACTTCCATCCAAACAGGAACATAAAGATATTGTAGGTTGGATTGTGTTCTTCCATGCAATCCAAACAGCCATGGAACACAGCAAAGCCTCCTGCAATTCCATGACAAAACCTGACAATACCACTCATTTGGTTTTTTAATCCCATCCCACTTAATCTCTTCCAATACCATGCGCCAAACACCCCCTAAGATCTGGCAGATCTAACTGTCCAAATCATAGATCTAGGTAATTCAACTATCTAGATTGTTGATATAGATCACATTAAGTGTTCAGATTGGTTGATCAAGGATCTGGACTAGAACAAGAGCATGCAGCATATCTGTTCCTGAATCAACTTTCTGATTCGACTATTAGGTCCACAAGACCAATCAAGATGGGTTTAAATGACCTTGGTATGTTTGTGCATCCAGCAATGGAGGTTGTGGCTGTGGTCCACAAATCCATAAGCTTCTATGTCTAGCAGTCTAGTCTAGGTCATGCATGCAGCGTGTAAAAGAAAATCTTCAAAGATTTGGGGTCTTTAATTTTTTTTTTTTTAGTTTAAGTGTTCAACAAAAATGTTTGGTTTCATGTCAGGTTTTGAAGTCCACATGTCAATCTCTTGTTTGATTGTGTTGAGCCATACGTCTAAAATAGCAAAGATGCCAAATCTTTAGATCTACTTGCAACTAGGTCTACAAAAGGCTTTTATAGTGAAAAAGGGAGTATTGAGGTGTTTTTGGATACACTGAATCCATGAAGATATGGAAATTGTTTTTCATAGGGCTGTTTGGATACGTGTACAGTAAGCATTACTGTTATCGGTTGTCAGACTTCTCTGGCACAAAGAGTAAGGTGATAGTTGTCTAATTCCACTGGCTGTCCAACCTGTCACCCAAATTTTGGAATCCTATTTTCTACAATGGCCATAAAAATTCTCATTCGGTAATAATTACATTATCTACGGAATCAATGCATCCAAATATGCCCTAAAAGTGATCATTTCCTTTTGGACATCCAAACACAACCTCCATGTCAAACCCAGTATCAATACACATGCCTAATTTATAATTTCTCTATCTGTTTTTTTTTTTTTTTTTTTTTCAAACTTTATTAAAATCAGGGAGCAAGCATTATTCATTGATCTCTGTGACTGTTCTTCAAATATTGTCGGTCCAATCTTGAGTTTTATAAGGGAGGCCTGCTACGTACAAAGCTATTTCTTGGAGTTTGTGTTTTAGCCTTTCATTATCTATACTTGATGGCATCGTTTTGGTCTTATCTAATTTAATTTGTGAGTTTCAATGTTCCACTCAACAATTTCCTGAGACGTAATCCCAATGAGTTCCCTAAGGATTCGTTAGAAGCTAATCCAGCAAGTATTCGTAGTAAAAATAAAAATAAAAATAAAAAAGGAGGTTCTCAGAAGACGTAGAAATATGCAACATTTTTTGGGCACTTCTAATCTGTTCTGTGAATTGTTAATGTAAGTTATGTAACTGCTTCATTTGTCAATCAAGAAACTTTGTGAGATATTTGATGGGAAAGATTAAGGCATCTTCTACGATTGATGAACTTAAGTGAGAAGCTCAAAAGGTGAGTCCTCACCTTTGATTAATTATGAGATGGAATCAACTTGAGTCCAATAGCAATGTCCACACCAACTTGACTTCGATGAGAGCAAACTAAGGTAGTCTCTACTGAATACCTATACTCAACCAACACAAGAAGATAAATAACCTGGCATATTATTATTACTACTATTTATTTATTTATACTACTAGAAGGTGACAAGAGAGTCAGCTCACCTAGTTGTCGACTCATCCTTATCATGACCTCAATTTAGTTTAAACCGCAAGATCGTCGAGTCGACTCACCTCCCAAACTCAAACTCTCCCTTCTTTCTTTCTCTCTTATATCTCTTCTTCCCATGCTCCTCTTTTTCTTTCTTCCCTGCTGGAACTCCAGCAAGTATCCAACCAGAATCAGGACTAAACCCAACTCGGTCCAGTCGGACTCGGTTTCAGCCGAGTCAACCCGGCAGCCTCAAGGAAATCAAACTATCTCTCTCCCTCTTCTATTCCTCTCTTTTTTTACCTTTTTCCTCCTTCCTCTTTCCTTTTTTTTTTTTTGTTTATAAATTGCTGGAATGTCCAGCAGTAATCTGGACCGAGTCAACTCGGACTCAACTCAGCAGCGAGTTGACTCGACTCCCAACTCTCTCTCTCTCTCTCTCTCTCTCTCTCTCTCTCTCTCTCTCTCTCTCTCTCTCTCTCTCTCTCTCTCTCTCTCTCTCTCTCTCTCTCTCTCTCTCTCTCTCTCTCTCTCTCTCTCTCTCTCTCTCTCTCTCTCTCTCTCTCTCTCTCTCTCTCTCTCTCTCTCTCTCTCACTGCACCGTCCAGCGACCTGGACCAGTCAGCGACTGGGTTACGCTCGACCTGGTATGATTGGGTTGGGACAGCAACCACCCATCACCTCCTCATTTCCTCTTTCTTTCTCCCTCTGCCTGCTCTCTCTCCTTTCTTTCTTACCTCCCCTTTCTTCTCACTACAACTCCAGCCCGGTCTGGAGCATGCCCGACCCAACCCTTGTTGGCTCGACCCGAGCTCAGCAGCAACACGAGCTGGTGCGGCAACATTTTGTGCAACAGTAGGTCGGACAGCTCTTCATCTCTCCCGCCTACTCTCTGGTTTTCTTTCTTTCTTCTTCTTCTTTCCTTTCTTCTCCTTTCTCTCCGTCCCAGCAACTCCTGGAATGAGTCAGCCCGACCCAACCTGGTTCGGCAGCGGCGCTCCATTCCTCCCTCTTTCGTTTCTCTCTCGCGTTTTTTTTTTTCTTTCATTTTCGGATGGCTGCCCTAAAGGGAGGGCTTTTATAAGCCACGTTAGCAACCTTTTGGGATTTAGAATGCTAATCCGGGATTAGCCGTAGTTTGCATTTTCACACAAACTAAACGCCCCGAGAATTGCTGATCGAGTGGAATCCCCTGTGAAAGGCTATAAGGCTTCCACATGGATGTGTTTCTGGCATGATGGTCCATCTGATGGACGTCCCAGATCACTAAATGGGGCCCACCAGGAGGTGGTGGGTTTTGCCAGCTAACGGAGGAGTCGGTAATGGTAAACCACTGATGGATGGCTAATCTTCCTATCCATCACTCGTGGACGGCGTGGATACGATCAAGGAGCACAATGGGACCCAAAAAATGGACGGCGATTAACGCTCTTAAGTGTTTTAGCTTCAACAGCGGCGGGAGTTGAAAACTCTTGCTATAGTTGAGAGAACCCTAAAAGGAAGGGCTGAGATTCACTCAACCGGGTGGCTGAGATTTCAGGAAAAGTTTTCACACGGATTGCCAGCGTGGAAAACCCAAAAACGGAGGTTTTAGAAACGAGTGTGTTTGTTAGCCTGATTTAAGGCTGATTTTGTGTGTACACGTGTGCAATCCAACGGGTGGATCAACTATTATTCTGGTTATCCATGGCCCCTGAACGAAATGGACGGTTTGGATCGACCATTGGTGGGCCATGCCAATGCAAATGATGGCATTTTTCAAACGCTTTCTTTGGCGGGAGAAAATGAGAGAAAACTCTCTCTGGAGATCGGGTCAATCCGATCTGTCTGGACCGGCTCCAGTCCAGTGCACGGCGGGTGCACGCATGGGTTGTGCACACACAACAAAGGCAGGGCCCACAAGGTTGTCCTAACAGAGATCTACTCCGTTCATTCTTTTTTTTTCAGCCCATATTAAGGTCCAGCCCAAAGGATGGGGTAGATCCATAGCTTAGGTGGGCCATACACGCCAATTTTGTGTTTGATTGGTGGTTTACGTGGCACATGATAATCTTAAGTGGAATCCAGCCCTTCCATGAGTTTCAAATTTTAATATATACTAAGTAATAAAAATCTCATTACTATATAATATAGTATTTATTATAAACGTATATACAACTTATAATACATTGTATTTATTTTACATTTTATATTAATAATTATTTATCAATTAATAAAGTATTTAATTTGTAATATTATATACCTATGTATATATTTTTTTCCTTTTATATATGTATAAATATTAATAATAATATTCAAAGTGTACTATAGCTAATAAATACTATATTATTATACATTCATTATAATAAATATTAGTAATTTATATTCCAGATTATGTAATAAGAATACATTTACATGTTTGTTTAGCATAATACATTAATAGTTATAGATAAGTATTTATTTATAATCATTAATATTTATAATGTATTTTTGTGATTACACATGCACATATAGTATAGTAAAATTAATATAAAGTGATATATATTTTATATATATATATACTACAATTGTATATAGTTATAGATGTAAATATACATCAAATATATGATAATGTGTTGACGTACAATTTATTTTATAGTTCAAATAATATACATGATTGAATAATTCATGTAACATATATATTATTACGAATAATTATAAAATTACTTTGTATTATAGTATATATGTACAATTACATCACATTTAAAATGAATTATTAAGGTATCAACTTAAGATAGGTCACCCATCTAACTTGAGGTAGATATATAGCTCTAGATCTGATGATTACTCCTACAATTAGATTCCCCTACATACTAGTTGGACGGTAGATCTCGAATCTCGTAGTTCCTCTATCATCTCGACGGTTGAATTTAGGCCAAAGTGTGAATGTTCACATAAATCGAGATTGTATTTATACTAGGTCGGGTTCTCATGGTAACACCCGAGTACAGAAAAGTACGGAATGTTATAACGCCACCGCCTCTTCCTACCTATATAAGGGAAGGTCCTCAAAGGAAGAGGTACACACAATCTCTAGCCCTAACCCCTGTGTATCCAACTAAACCCAATTTCCTGACTTCGCCATCGGAGAGTCCTTAGCATATGAGTCAGGGTCTTCTTAATTTGTCCGCTCTTCATGCAAGTTCAGGAGCTAGAAGAAGGGGTGACTGGATTTCTGCATCAACAAACATCATGGTGGGACTTATACATAAATTTATATAGTGATTTGTAGTTTCAAACCATATGTATTGAATTTATTTCGAAATATCACACAAGCGTGCAGCTAAATTTAGCTGACTCATAGCTAACTTCAACACACATCTAGAGTCGATTAGGTACCACATTGGCCTCACCCAAGGCAGTACGACTCTTACAGTAGAGACTACTAGCTGTCAATTTTTTGAGATCATTTTAGGACACAAACCCATAAATGAATCATGTCCAGTTCTCAGGTGGACCATGACATTAGAAACAATGTTTATTCACCATTAAAGGCTCACAAAGGTTTTTTTTTTAATTATTACTTAAGTTAGTTCCTACCAATGGTTTAGATTAGACGACCCCATATCTCTTTTTGCGGATTTCCTACCTGCTTGTGGAAGTAAGCGGGCGACCTTTTAATTGCTCAAACTCTTTCTTCTCAACTGTGCTCTTTTACACAGAATAACTACCCACTGGATAGAAAAACACTCACTGATATCTAACCCCCCTTTAGGGGGGAAGGTAGACGCGAGTACGCGACAGGAGTCCCTCTCCACCTAAAAAGGTATCTAATGAGTTCTTCCAAAACCCGCATGAGAGTAGGATACATTAGACTCGGGCAAGTGAAATCCATTCGGTCAAGCAAGATAGGACTCCCGTCCACTCTAAACCTATGGGTCTCACCAGCCTGAGCCTAAGAGTACTCCCTTACACACAGAGAGAGAGAGAGAGAGAGAGAGAGAGAGAGAGAGAGAGAGACTTTGTGTAACTTACGTGTTGAAAGCTATTTATCTCCATTAATATTTTTATTTTAGCTTTTCAATTTTTCATTTTTCTACCCCCTCTCTTTCCATGTCAAAGGAAGCCCCACGTGATGGACTGTCCACATATAAGGTGGTCCCATATGATGGAGCACCTATATTATAACATGCGCCCACATAATGGACGATCCACTTATTAGGTGGCCTATATGTTGAATGTGAAATATTCGTGAGCTCTTTTATTAGTCCATTATTTTGGCACAAGTACCTACCTGATGAGTGGACCAGCTTATGCTCAAGCCACGTCATCAGTGGAGCCACCTAATGAATGTACCTAAAAAAATTCAATTTTTTTACATCTCATCATACAGAAATGTGTGAGTGCACATGGAGCATAGGGTGCTCGTGAATCTCATCGTGCATATTTCTCTTTGTTTTATTCTTCTTTTTCGATGAAATTAACAGTGCCAGACCACGGGTTAAGTATGAGATACTACAAATGATCCTAGCTATTCAATTTACAGACATAGAAAATTAAATAATAATCAACAATTTATGTTCAATTCCATTTCTTAATAACATAATCTTTACAACGGAAAATAGACATTACATGGCGTATTCAGGGTAGGCCATATCGTTAATGCAGTAGCTCTTTCACCAATTCATAAGGCCCTGCTGGAGGACCACAAATTCACTTCAGTAGTGCTAGGTCTGCCTGTTTGGAAACCATGATGGGCAGTGGATATTGATAGACGGTGGATATTGAAGGTGGCCCCCACATGATGGACAATAACTTTGATGGTGGGCCCCACATGATGGATGGCCAATATCAAAGGTGAGCGCTACATAATGGACGATGCATATTAAAGGTCAGCTCCTAATGATGAATGTCCCGTATCCAAGGTGGGCCCCGCGTGATGGATGGCCCACATCAAAGCTGGCCCACATGACAGAGAGTGGATGTGAGGGATACCAAAAAGACATGAGGGATAAATATTCATGATGTTGGAAACTAAAAATGCTTTTCTATATATATATATATATATATATATATATATATATATATATATATATATATATATATAAAATAAGTATGATGTTTATCAAACATATTAACCTACTAAATAAGTAGAAACCAAGAAAAGCTGCTTGTAGCATAACTCATTTTAAGTAACTTAAGTAGAAACCAAGATAAGCTAGTGGCATAAGTAGCTTACTTGACCTTTAAGATCCAAATGCCCCCTCCACCTCATCTTAAAGATGCTTTCTAACATGAACTAGTAAAGCTAATGAACAGAGTGGATTTGTCACAAATATTGGTGGTGACCCCCATAAATATTGGTAGGTGGGAGTCAATAGAAACTTCCAACCCTTGGGTATCTTCAAAATTGGAAGGCCTGCTCCCGGCAAATTTTCAAAAATCGATGGCTAAGGAGATGACACATGTTCAGAGAAAGCGAGTCAAAACATCAAATAGTCTAAACACTCCGATCTAATACTTTCCATCTTGGGCATTCTCATCCATGGTGTGGCTTATCCAATAAACAGTTTGGATCATTGGAAAATGAAAATCCAGAATCAGCAGCAACAATTGCATTGAATTTGGAAACATGCAAACCAATCCATTATAATATATCTATTTAAATAATACTTTGGTGGGCAATTTAGGGGGTGTTTGGACGTTAAGTTACTTCCAATAAGCTACCGATGCCTTAAGTAGTTTATCTTGATTTTTACTTATTAAACCAATTAATTAACTTTAAATAAAAAAGCTATTTATAATTGATCACAAACCAAACTTATCTCAAATAAGTTTTTTATCTACTGCTGTAAGTAGAAAAAGTAACTAATTTGATGGTATCCAAAGGGGCAAATCCATTTAACTTATTAATGACATGGCTTAATGAAAAGTTAGTTTAAATAAGTATAAGGATGTAAATAATATATTAATGAGAGAATATCATGTAAAAATCCTTCTTTATCTCTTTTTTATCTTTTAGGAAGGTGAAAATTTGAAGCTGAAAATTTTCATATACTATTGCAAAAGGTACTTCCTAGAGCCATGTTAGTAATCCAATATAGCCGAGAAATTTAGGACTGTGGACCCCACCTTTTAGCCAGCTGTTTTTATGAAAGAAGACAAACCTTCTTTTGCAACTTAGACCTGCACGTGCAGATTTTGAATTTCAGGACGAAAATGCCCCTCCTTTCACGGAAACGGATTGGGTATTCCGCCTGCCACCAGCCAATGGCGGATGGTCGGTGGTACGTGGGCCCCACCATGATGTTCATCCATTCCATCCATATATTTTTCCAAATCATTTTATGGTATGAGACCAAAAATGAGGTATATCCAAATCTCAAGTGTACCACATTATAGGAAACAGTGTTGAATGAGCGTCAACCATTAGAAACCTTTAGGGGGCCCACTGTGATGTTTGTGAGAAATCCTCCCCATCTAAGTTCATTCCTAGGGTCAAAAAGACCTGGATGAAGAGAAAAACAAACTTCATAATGATCCAAAACTTCTGTAACCCCTAAAAGGGTTTCAATGGTAGACGTTCAATTCCCCACTGTTTTTTACAGTGTGGTCCACTTGATAGTTAGATATATCTTATTTTTCGTCTCAAGCATTAATATGAGCTTGCCAAATAGATGGACGGTTTGGATATAACACAGACCTCATGATGGGACCCACAAGAGCAACACAACATATAAAATATAATAAAAAACTGCCACGGGCTACGGTTATAATCCGTAGCCATAGTGTATCGAAAATTGCAGGATTTTTGAGGCAAACTTGTTGGACAGTTCTGGACGTTTTCGATATTATCGACAGACTTTTAGCTACCGATTATAACCGTAGCCATAACTGTGGTCTGTGCCAATCTATGCAATTTTTTTTTTACATAGAGAACTTTATTCTACCTACAATATTCTCTAATACATAGTTATATAAATATGTATATATAAGCATATAAATTTTTTTTCTCTCTTTGTTTCATTTCTTTCTTTATTCATTTAACAAGAATATCTTCTAAACCAAAATTAGTTACTTGACGTACCCTATATGATTTTCAGGTAGGAGCCAACCAACCTAGTTATTTTTAAAGATTCCATTAGGTCGATGGTTGATGGTTGAAAATCCATTTCATTCACTTCGCGGTCAATTTCATTCATTTCATTTACTTACCAATCAATTCCATGCATTTCATAGTCAATCCCGGCGATTCCCCTTCACTTCACGGTCAATTCCGCTCAATTTATAGTTTGCCCCGCTCAATTTCATGTTTGCCCCGCTCAATTTTCAGTTTGCCTTGCTCAATTTCTAGTTTGCCCTGGGGCAAACTAGAAATTGAGCGGGGCAAATATGAAATTGAGCAGGGCAAACATGAAATTGAGCGGGGCAAACATGAAATTGAGCGGGGCAAAAAAAACCCTATCTTTTTCTTTCTTCAAAAATCTTTTCAAACCCTCCTTTTTTTTTTGGGGGGGGGGGGTATTACAATCCACTGTCAATGCACACTCCATTATTTGTCGCCCCCATTAAGGAATCGATACCAAGACCTCAATGTTGAAACGAGGTATCTTCACTTCGTCTACCACTTGAGATATGGTCCAGGGCGTAATCCTTTCAAACCCTTAAACATGTCTGGCAGTAACCCTAATATCGATTACACCAATATATATAATCAAAACTAGAAATAGAAATAAAATGCATAAAAACACTAAAAACCGTGTAACCTATCTATCCATCGAGTCAACCGGTTGAAACGCTTTGATCGATCGGGTCGACATGTCGAAAACTCCAAAAATTGTCAAAAGTTTTCGATATGTCGAAAACTCCAAAAATTGTCTAAATTTTTTTATCAAAGATTTAAATTTCTTTGATAACCTTCAACCTTCATGTTTGGCCTGCTGAATTTCTAGTTTGCCCTGCTTAATTTCATGTTTGCCCCACTGAATTTCGTGTTTGCCCTGCTCAATTTCATGTTTGCCCCACTGAAATTCATGTTTGCCCCGCTGAATTTCTAGTTTGCCTCGCTCAATTTCATGTTTGCCCATTCAATTTCATGTTTGCCCATTCAATTTCTAGTTTGCCCCGCTCAATTTCTAGTTTGCCTTGCTCAATTTCTAGTTTGCCCCACTGAATTTCTAGTTTGCCCTGCTCAATTTCTAGTTTGCCCCACTCAATTTCATGTTTGCCTCGCTCAGTTTCTAGTTTGCCCCACTTGATTGAGCGGGGCAAACTAGAAATTGAGCGGGGCAAACATGAAATTGAGCGAGGCAAACTATAAATTGAGCGGAATTGACAGTGAAGTGAAGGGGAATCACCGGGATTGACCATGAAATGCATGGAATTGATCGCTAAGTAAATAAAACGAATGAAATTGACCGCGAAGTGAATGAAATGGATTTTCAACCATCAACCATCGACTTGATGGAATCTTGAAAAATAACTAGGTTGGTTGGCTAAAGAAGCTTCTCCTACCCGAAAATCATATAAGGTACGTCAAGTAACTAATTTTGGTTTAGAAGATATTCTTGTTAAATGAATAAAGAAAGAAATGAAACAAAGAGAGAAAAAAAATTTATATGCTTATATATACATATTTATATAAATATGTATTAGAGAATATTGTAGGTAGAATAAAGTTCTCCATGTAAAAAAATTCACTCTAAACCTTTAACCTATAACATAAATATATTCTCAAATCCCTAAACCTTAACCTACACCTAATATTAATCTCAACTCCTTAACCTAAACCTAAACTTGAAAACCCAAACCTAAACCCGATCCCAAACCCGATTTCCTAAACCTAAACCTTGACCTATTTTCAGTTCCCTAAACCTTACCTATAACCTAACTTAAACCTAAACCTATAACCGACACTTATAACTTGAAAACCCAAACCTAAACCTAGTCCCGTACCCGATTTCCTAAACCTATACCTTAACCTATTCTCAGTTCTCTAAACCTTAACCTATAACCCAACTTAAACCTAAACCTATAACTGACACTTATCACCTAAACCTATAACCTAACTTAGATGGGCCCGCTGATTTTCTAGTTTCCCCTACGCAATTTCTAGTTTGCCCCGCTCAATTTCTAGCTATCTAAACAACTAAAAGAATTATAGAAATAAGTTCAATTGGAAGATAAAATTTTGTTGATAAATGATTTTCAATTTGTTGAAAGTAACTTGTTAGATGCTGCTCTATGGTCTAGTTTGATCTTGTAGTCCAAATAATCATGTACCATGACATTTCAAGGAAAGTCGTACTTGGTGAGTAAATGCTTGTTAGACGATTGCTTGTGTGGTCCAACATTTGGGGTATCTCCTGTGAAACTAAAACCATTTGGAGGTTTTCTTCTTGGGCTGAGACTAGCTCTCCCTCTTTTCTCTACTTAGGCCTCGTTGAGATCAATGCTTCAAGATTTGTTAGGAGTTTCTTATCATGCTTTTCTAATTCTATTGTGCTCTGTTTCTAATTCTTATTTGGGAATTGATATGTACACCCACCATGATTGATTTGCTATATTTGTATTTGTGTTAGGAGGAAATCTCATGGATTTTGCAAATCCTTGTTGAATTGGGGAAAGCCCTCTCTATCCCTCCATACTCCATGCAAAGGATCCAATGTTGGAAACCTATAATAAACGAAACTTAGATGATTTTTGAAACCAATAGATTTAAATTTCCATCTCAATTAATACCATCTAATTCCATATGGCAAACACCTCCTAAATATGTAGTTTTAAATACCACACATGATTAGCCACTAAACATGTCAATTGGATGTATTGTATTTTGTTTCCATGATGCATTGTTTGTAAAATTTGGGTTTTCTTTTTCAGTCCATGTATTTAAGTAGGCAGCCATATCAACAACTGACTGGATTGAAACCACTTCCTCTGCCTTCATATTCGGAGCAATATCCAGGTCTTGATGCTATTTAACTATTCTGCATATGTTATGGGTCTTGTCTATTAGGCTCTGAGTTAGAGACCTCATATACCCAATAGGCAACTCACCAATCCACTGACCTTACACAGTCAACATCGATCACATGATCAGTCTACATTTTTGGGCCAACCTTACTTATCAAATGTGCAATTAAAGCATTCCTCTCAATGCAATGTGCTTATTGGAACGAACATTTTGAGCATCATTTAAAGCATTTCTCAGAAGATCCATAAATTATTCTTTTAGGACACCTTCATAGTCTTATTTAGGTACATTTTTCTTTGCTGGTTGCTAAAAAATATGAACACTAAAAGCAAATAAGGTACTGTACTATTATTTACACAGCAAATTCAAGAACACATAACCCCAACTTCCCACCCTAAAAAAAATTTCAACTACTCCCAACAAGGATGGAATTTACTCATCTTTGTATCAATCCCTAGTGGGGATGGCTAACATGGAGGGTGTGTACTGACATGGGTGTGTACAATAAGCTAACCCAAACGAAAAAAAAAAACCACAAAAAAACACAAAAAAAAAAATTGCAAAAGATGCAAACGTCGATATTATCTACATAACATAGATATTATCGACATAAGTTGTCGATATTATCTACATATCATCGATATTATCGACGTTAGTCATAGATAATATCGACAATATGTCGATAATATCGAATCTGGATGACAATTGTCCAGCAAGTTTGCCTAAAAAATCCTACAATTTTTTATACACTTTAGCTACGGATTGTAACCGTAGCTATAATTGCATCGATATATCGACAAAAGCAAGCATCAATATATCGACATAGTGTCGATATATCGACGTTACATGAAATTTTTTGGTTTAGTCGCTGGACAAATGAGGAGTTAATTCGATATTATCGACCATATGTTGATATATCGACAAAAGCAAGCATCGATATATCGACATAATGTCGATATATCGACGTTACATCAAATTTTACGAAAGCTTGATAACTTACGCAGATAAGATCGATGATATGTCGATTATATCGACAACTTATTTCATATCATATTGACGATATGTCGATATAATCGACGTTACATGGAATTTTTTGGTTCAGTCGCTGGACAAATGAGGAGTTAATTCAATATTATCGACCATATGGCGATATATCGACAAAAGCAAGCATCGATATATCGACATATTGTCGATATATCGACGTTACATGGATTTTTTTTTTTTTAGTGTATTTTTTTTGGAATTTATTCATGCATGTTTTTTCTTGGCGCATTTTTTTTTAATGTTTGGGTTAGTTTGTTGAACACACCCTCTATGTTAGCCATCCCCACTAGGGATCGATACGAACATGAATAAATTCCATCATTATTTATGTTTGGGTTAGTTTTTTTTTTCTTTTACTGTTTGTATTTTTTAGCAACTAGCCAAGGAAAATGTACCTAAATAATACTTTAATTTCACTACTAAACTATGGAGGTGTCCCAAAAGAAAATTTTGAAGGATCTTCTGAGGAATGCTTTGAATGATGCTCGAAATGTTCGTTACAATAAGCACATTGCATTGAAAGATATGTTTTCTACTTAAGACCTATTAGATGTGTTGTTGAAAGCGATGTTGTCACTGCGACATATATTGGGGAAATTTTAATATTCCCCACATAATACTCGCCTTGTTTCCCCTGCTGCAATTTGGCATAAACCCATAGTTTCCAAACATATCCTAAAGAAAACACAAACATCTCTGACAGTTAGCACAAAAATCGATACATAGTTCTAAGAAGTTTGTAAGCTGTTGAGGCAAGCATAATAAGCAAGATCACATATTTCTGCTTTGAACCTAAAGAAGCCGGGTCCAAGCACCTCACTCTTACAATCATATAGAGCATCCACACTGACAGTTAGCACAAAAAATTTAGATTGCCTAAACAAATTTAGGCGACTATCGTGCTTCTCCACTCCGCCCTTCACCTTGTCAAACCACCATATGAGTGTACACCTACATATTTGGTTGGGGATTGTGGCAGAATATTCGTCGCCTGCAAAGATGAATTAAAAAACATATCAAACATAAAATTCACAAGATAAATATTGTGGACAAAATCAGACAACGTTGAAAAAGAATGTAGCATTTCATTAATTTGAACAAGCTTCATATGAAATGGAGATAGAACTGGAACGGGAAATAACGAAAATTGTGCGAGACAAACTATCAACGTAAGCAAGACAACCCATAATTTGAACAGGACAAACATGAAATTGAGCGGGGCAAACTGCATAATGAGTAGGGCAAGCTAGATATTCAATGGGGCAAACTATAAAAAATTCAATGCATAATCTCCTGATCAATGTGTATTCCTGATTAATCTCATTTTTCAATTATTCAACCATAACATTTTACCAAGTTAAACGTTAGCCAGATTAGTGAACATTTATATGTTTCGATGCAACAAGAAGATGTTATTTGTAATTGGTTTTGTTGGTTGGTTATAAGTGTTGGTTATAGGTTTAGGTTTAAGTTAGGTTATAGGTTAAGGTTTAGGGAACTGAGAATAGGTTAAGGTATAGGTTTAGGAAATTGGGTTCGGGATCGGGTTTAGGTTTGGGATTTCAAGTTTAGGTTTAGGTTAAGGAGTTGAGATTAGGATTAGGTGTAGGTTTAGGTTTAGTGATTTGAGAATACATTTAGGTTATAGGTTATAGGTTTAGGTTATAAGTGTCGGTTATAGGTTTAGGTTTAAGTTAGGTTATAGGTTAAGGTTTAGAGAATTGAAAATAGGTTAAGGTTTAGGTTTAGGAAATCGGGTTCAGGACCGGGTTTAGGTTTGGGTTTTCAAGTTTAGGTTTAGGTTAAGGAGTTGAGATTAACATTAGGTGTAGGTTAAGGTTTAGGGATTTGAGAATACATTTAGGTTATAGGTTATAGGTTTAGAGTGAATTTTTTTACATGGAAAACTTTATTCTACCTACAATATTCTCTAATACATATTTATATAAATATGTATATATAAGCATATAATTTTTTTTCTCTCTTTGTTTCATTTCCTTCTTTATTCATTTAACAAGAATATCTTCTAAACCAAAATTAGTTACTTGACATATCCTAAATGATTTTCGGGTAGGAGAAGCTACTTTAGCCAACCAACCTAGTTATTTTTCAAGATTCCATTAGGTCGATGGTTGATGGTTGAAAATCATTTCATTCACTTCGCGGTCAATTTCATTCGTTTCATTTACTTAGCGATCAATTCCATGCATTTCATGGTCAATCTCGGCGATTCCCCTTCACTTCACGGTCAATTCCACTCAATTTATAGTTTATCCCGCTTAATTTCTAGTTTGCCCCGCTCAATTGAGTGGGGCAAACTAGAAATTGAGCGGGGCAAACATGAAATTGAGCGGGGCAAACTAGAAATTAAGTGGGGCAAACATGAAATTGAGCGGGGCAAACTAGAAATTCAGCGGGGCAAACATGAATTTCAACGGGGCAAACATGAAATTGAGCGGGGCAAACACGAAATTTAGTGGGGCAAACATGAAATTAAGCAAGGCAAACTAGAAATTCAGCGGGCCAAACATGAAGGTTGAAGGTTATCAAAGAAATTTAAATTTTTGACAAAAAAAATTTAGACAATTTTTGGAGTTTTCGACATATTGAAAACTTTTAACAATTTTTGGAGTTTTCGACATGTCGACCCGATCGATCAAAGCATTTTGACCGGTTGACTCGATGGATAGATAGGTTACATGGTTTTTAGTGTTTTTATGCATTTTATTTTTATTTCTAGTTTTGATTATATATATTGGTGTAATCGATATTAGGGTTCGCTGAGACTCCCCCCCCCCCCCTTCTAAAAAAAAGGAGGGTTTGAAAAGATTTTTGAAGAAAGAAAAAGATAGGGTTTTTTTTTGCCCCGCTCAATTTCATGTTTGCCCCGCTCAATTAGCGGGGCAAACTATAACTTGAGCGGAATTGACCGTGAAGTGAAGAGGAATCGCCGGGATTGACTGTGAAATGCATGGAATTGATCGCTAAGTAAATGAAATGAATGAAATTGACCGCGAAGTGAATGAAATGGATTTTCAACCATCAACCATCGACCTGATGGAATCTTTAAAAATAACTAGGTTGGTTGGCTAAAGTAGCTTCTCCTACACGAAAATCATATAGGGTACGTCAAGTAACTAATTTTGGTTTAGAAGATATTCTTGTTAAATGAATAAAGAAAGAAATGAAACAAAGAGAGAAAAAAAAATTTATATGCTTATATATACATATTTATATAAATATGTATTAGATAATATTATAGGTAGAATAAAGTTCTCCATGTAAAAAAAATAAAAAATTTAAAAATTTTAAAAAAAAATTGCATAGATTAGCACAGACCACAGTTATGGCTACGGTTATAATCCGTAGCTAAAAGTCTGTCGATATATCGACAATCTGTCGATAATATTGAAAAAGTCCAGAACTGTCCAGCGAGTTTACCTAAAAAAATTCTACAATTTTCGATACACTATGGCTACGGGTTATAACCATAGCCGGTGGCAGTTTTTTATTATATTTTATATTTTGTGTTGCTTTTGTCGGTCCCATCATGAGGTCTGTGTTATATCCAAACCGTCCATCTATTTGGCGAGCTCATATTAATGCTTGAGACGAAAAATAAGATATATCTAACTATCAAGTGGACCACACCGTAAAAGCAGTGGGGAATTGAACGTCTACCATTGAAACCCTTTTAGGAGTTACGAAAGTTTTGGATCATTATGAAATTTGTTTTTCTCTTCATCCAGGTCTTTTTGACCCTATGAATGAACTTAGACGGGGAGGATTTCTCACAAACATCATAGTGGGCCCCCTAAAGGTTTCTAATGGTTGACGCTCATTCTACACTGTTTCCTATAATGTGGTACACTTGAGATTTGGATATACCTCATTTTTGGTCTCATACCATAAAATGATCTGGAAAAATATATGGACGGAGTGGATGAAAAGTACACATCATGGTGGGGACCCACATACCACCGACCATCCGCCATTGGCTGGTGGCAGACGGAGTACCCAATCCATTTCCGTGAAAGGAGGGGCATTTTCATCCTGAAATTCGAAATCTGCACGTGCAGGTGTAAGTTGCAAAAGAAGGTTTGTCTTCTTTCATAAAAACAGCTGGCTAAAAGGTGGGGTCCACAGTCCTAAATTTCTCTATAATAGCCTGAACACATCGTACATAAATAGATATGCCAACAATCCAACCAAGAACTGGACCACCGAAAAGTTATGGCACCCTTCAAGATGGGACATAAATGTACAAAGGTGTTAAGTAATCCGACCACTGATCTGATGGGTCAACATGTAGATGAGAGGGCCATAGTCGAACAATTGTAGTGATTTTACCGGTACATGCACCCCACTGTCGGTTCACACATCACTGTTAGCTACCCCACCTGGGGAATTGACACGCGCACGGGTTTAAGTGGGATTAGGAGGGAGCGGGTTTTAAGATCCCATGGATCAGCCCATCGTCCTGTTTGGGACTCACATTAGGTATGGGTTGTGAAGCCCCTTCTTGGAATCAGCGTCCTACTCTGGGTTTCGTGTGGATAGTGGCCAGTGCTATGTGGACCCCACCATGATGTATGTGTTTTATCCATGCCGTTCATCCATTTTGAAATACTTTTAGGGATTGATCCCAAAAATGAGGTAGATATAAATCTCAGGTGGACCACGCCATGGGAAAACATTAGTGATTGAATTACACCATTAAAAACCTCCTAGGGCCAACTGTGCGGTCCACTTGAGATTTGGATCAAACTGATTTTTGAGCTCATACAATAAAATGACATGGAGAAATGGGTGAATGGCATGGATGAAACACATACATCATGGTGGGGCCCACAGAGCACCGACCGGTGCTGGTAAGATGAGTAGCCAATCCACTTCCCAAACATGAAGTGGGATGGCATCCGGGCCATGGGATTAGATGGCGATTCCTTACACAGTGTAATCATTACATTTTGGTAATTTCACTCCCTCCTAATACCACTTAAACCCAAGCCCCAAACGCCTCCTAAGTGTTAAAACGAGGTATCTTTCACTCAGTCTACCACTTGAGCTATAGATTGGGTGTTTTTTTTTTTTTTTTCATTTGAATGTGGAACATGGTTTTCAATCTGTTGCCAAAATTAATGCTGGTCCTCTCAATGTCTGGGCCATATGGCCTCATGTGAGATCCAAGCTGTCCATTTAGGTTGGAATTCCAGGTAGAACCCTGTTGCCAAAAAACAAGCTGGTCCTCTCAACGTCCGGGCCATGTCATACAAAAAATGGACTTCTACAAGAACATGTTAGAGCCATCCATGCACCACGACCCATTAGATGTGGGGACTGCCTGACTTGAACACTATAGACACAATTAAAGATCAGTCCCTCCAACCTGACCGCACAACAGGAAACAGAGGGAATAATTATGTATACCTCGGAAAACTTCCTAGGGCTCACCGTGATGTTTATTCGTCATCCAACCTGTTCACAAGATCACACAGACATAGATAAAGGGAAAACAAAAATATCAGCTTGACCCAAAACTTCTGTGGCCCCCAAGAAGTTTTCAACGGTATATGTTCAATTCACACTGTTACCTGTGGGGTGGTCCACTAGAGCTTTGGATATGCTTCGATTTTGGGCTTATGCCCTAAAATTATCTGGTAAAATGAATGGATGGTGTGGATAAAAGATGAATCATAATGGGGCCCACAGTTTACTCAGTACTCTTAGCGTACCGAGTTAGTACCGAGTTAATTAGTACGCAATCCGCTTCCCTAATCAGCAGCTCTGGGCACCTTTTCGGCCCTACCATTACAAACATTTGGCCTATATAATATGCAAACCATTCACTGGGCTACAGTCTATAGGGTTGGGTTCTGTGATTACTTTTTATTTATTTATTATTAAATAGCCCCACTTGTCCTAGTTGATCATAGATTCAAAATTGACCATTGGCAATGCGTATACTTTGAATCGATAACCAAAGTGCACCAACCAAGGCTTTGCAGGTTTATACAATTTATCAAATTGCAGAATTTATGTTCAAAAAATCAAATTGCAGAATTCACCAGATTGTAGCTAAATGAGATATAAATAATAAAAGAATATTTTTACCATTTTCCTCCAAAGAAAATATAGTTTAAACAAGTAAGATAATTAATACTGATTTTCAAAGAAAATTATCTCTGTTGAGACCCTTGTCCTACTAAGGTTTGAAGCCAATTGAGCTCTTCAGCTGAAGGTTGAAACCACCTCGGTTCAATCCAAGTGCTATAAATATATTCGTCACGCTCATAAAAATCTCTGTTAGGATAGCATCTACTGTCCTTAAGCGAGTAGAAAACACAATCTTCACAGCTGGCAATAGGAAAATGGATCTTATTTTCCATCCCTTTCCCTAATGCTGTGGAGGAGAGAGAAGTCCATCGACCTACAAATAGTATTCGATCTTCCAAGGTTTCCATCTTCACCCACTCCATCTCTGAAGCTTCCAGTCGAAAAACTTGAATTGGAGTCCCAGAAAAACCGATAACCACCATTAATAGCTCCCCTCTCGATTCTACCAAATAATATTCCCACTTACATAAAAGTGTTTCACGACAGTTACAAAATTTCAGTGGCTTGGACTTCGCAAGAATAGTCCAAGTGAATCGCTTTGGATCAAAGACCCCCAGTACCCCATTATGTCCCAAGACATAGAAAACCTCATCCTTGAAAACCGGATTTGAGTAAGACATCGTGAATGGCAAATTACTAGGCAAATAGTCCTCCGTCCAAGACATGTCCCCACGACGACAAATGTATATAGTAACAGAACCACCAAGAGTATTAACAGCAAAAATTGTGGAATCTGAAGAAGTTGGTGTGGATGAGAAGGTGATGCAATTGAATATGTTAGGATATTCCAAAATTTTCAATCTTCGCTTTGATAAAGGGATTGAAAAGGAGCACAGAGTGTTTGCCTCTGCACATGAATACCCAACCATCCTTGCAGAAACAAATTGTTGAACCAGAAAGCTCTGAGATATTGATGAAATATCTCTCATTGTACAAAGGATCCAAGAAGTTACACATGCCATCGCCTTTCCCAAAATACATGAGCCATGGCGAGTGATTTCTGAGAAATGGCAAGCCACGGCTACTGAGCAATGAGAGATGCCGTTTTGTGATTAGGCTCGGTGGGGCAATTGATCGCCAATTTCTAGAGGAGGAGATCAGATGAACAAAATCTGCTCAAAAGAGATGCAATGCGATCGACTCTAGAAGATCTATTGGAAGGTCAGACCAAGGTCTATATTCAACAATTTCTGTCTTTTTGGATGGAGTTATTTCGAAGATGTCCTCCATATCACCTAGGTTGGTATTTTCTTGTTGGATCTCTTCCAAGTCCTTTGGACTCCTTTCTTTTTGAACTTGTTCAGCTTCTTTCTTCTCATCCTTCTACGTTCCTTCTTGCTGGATCTCTTCATTTGGCTTAAACTGTACAAGGGACACCATAACACAGCAATTATTATCAAACGAATTATGAAATTACACCTTAAGCAAATGAGAAAAAGCTACTCTTCTCAATAAATCTGAGCAATGACCATTTCAGCTTCAGCTTCGGAAGAAATAGTTTCATAGAGTTAATTAAGCTAACATGGGGAGGAATTATATGACATGTGACCAAAATCGCAGCACAGTATATACAGTTTTAACTTCTAACAAGTGAAACACATCATCTAGTAGGACAAACCATTGGGATGTTGCATTCCACTATGGATAGACCATGCCCCAAAAATCTCCCAGATTGGATGATCAAGCAGCTTGTCTTGGTTTTAACTGTCTACTTATTGGTGACAAATTAAAAGCATAAGATCGTCATGTGGAGGAAATTTTAGGAAAGTCCATCTAGGGTGCGACGCAACAGTCCGGTGGTCTTGAGTACCAAACCACAGGCTCATTTTGTCAGAATTGAACACCAATCATTAGGTAAAAGTTGGAACTTTAGCTGTATAAGAGTTAAAATTCAGATTATGGAAAGTTTTTTTTCTTTTCTTTTCTTTCTTTCATTATCTCAGCTTTTACTGTTAATCTTGCTGGAACTCTTCCCCTGATTGTAGTGAAGGTGTTAGAATGCTGCTTAAGTGTATGTCAGCGAAGCGTCTTATGTGAAATTGACAAACAAGACTGATGGCATAGAGTGGGAGCTCATTCTTCATCTCGAGGACCTGTTTCATCTTTCAAGGATGGAGACACTGGATGAAAGAATGCAGTTCCACTGCTGCAGTATCAATTTTAGCCATTGGAATTGCAGTCATGTTCTTCCAAAAATCCATGTGTCTTTAGCAAGGCAAGCATTTGTATTCTGTTTTATTCACCAATGTGAGAAGGGTCTTAATAGGATGCTCACAAGGATAGAAGTTTATGCCCTCCGGAAGGCTATGAAAGATCACATATAATATGATAGATGAAAGCATATTGAGGTAAGTATCCCCATATGAAAGATGCCACTAGGCATGAAGAGACCGTAGCTGGCAGCTACCAAAGGAAGAAAGAAATGTTAGCCAATCCTCTAACGTAAGTTCTTGGAGATCTATTTAACATGCAATGGGACTATGCTCTATAAGTAACCAAGAGTACGTTCTCCTCTCATTTTGATCCAATCACCCCACATCCCACATGCACATGCTCCACACGTGTGCACAAGGCCCACTTTGCTTTTCTAACCTATCTCTAGTTTCCTTTTCTTTCATATCTTTGTATTAGAAATTTATTTTTCTCTCATATGTCTATGTTAGGAAATAAGTAATCTTACATTTTTCTCACTTAAGTGCTTTCTTTTTTTAGAAATACTATCTTAGGAAATAAGCTTATTTTGATTTTCTTGTTTAAAGATTTTTTCCTATTTTGGAGATCTTGGATAGCTAAGAATCCTATTTTTAGACTCCATAGATTAATGTTAAAGATTGTAAGCAGTCTTTATAAGGACTTAGACCTACGGAATAAAATAGAGTTAAACGGTATTCACTTTGACCAAATTCTCTTGTTTCTCTATGGTGGTTGTTTGAATAAAGGGGGAGGGGTGGTTGAAGGACTGTTGAGCTTGATCTTAGTCTTACAATCAACCCGGTACGTTGAATCTTATTGCAATTAGTTTCTTCCTTAATCTAGTTGCATTAAATCGGTATTGGAGCAAGTTTTGCTCCTGGGATTTTTCTCTCCTTTTTCTCATCTTCTTTTCACAATTTTTGTCCCAATATTCATCCCAAATGTACCTTAATTCCCTAAACCAACCTATTAATTCAGCCCTTTTACTACAGACCATATATACTCTCCATCTCTTTAAATGGAAAAGTGGATGAGGACATTTTTGGTCATTTCAACCTTCAGAAAGCATGTTCCTGTAATTTCAAAACGTCTAGGCACTTTTTGCTAAAACTATTCTGCAGTAAAAATCCCTATTTGAAGTCCTTACTAAAATCTCTAATACAAAAGTACTGTTAGCTAAAACAAGGTGAACTCATTTTTAAGTGGCAACCAAACAGGGCCTTCATTTTGATGTTGCAAATAATCACACAACACTCTTCCAAGCACATCTCCACTTCATCTACCTATCCATAAACTATTGGAGACATCTCACCAATCTTCCCATCCTCAATTAGGAATTTAGGATCACACAATACTTTGGAAGTACACATCCATATTGTCTCCCGATCTGTAGTTCTCTAATTGAAGCATCTCAATACTACCTATATGGACAAAATAAATTGCTTTTATTTTATTTTATTTTGTATTTTTTACACTGAGGCTGTGATTTTAGGTTGAAGAACAATTGGAACATGCCACATGTGGAATACACGATCTTCAATTGCTGCTTGTCTGTAGATTGAGCTTCCATCATCCGTTGAATCTTTTCAACAAATAGAAGGCCAGCCAAACTCGACAACCATTAAGTATTAAACCTCCATCTACATGTAAAATCCTCTCAAAAGCACATGTAACAGGCATGTGTTTATTTCTTACAAAGTTTTCCAGCTGAAACTCCTGTGTTTTCCACCATTTTCACAGCTTGGCTTTTCCACCTAAGTGAAACATTAGCACAAAAAAAATTATTGTGTAGGATGAAGCTGTTTATCTTCCAGCGTTAGTTTCAAAGAAAAGATTTGATACTCTAGAAAAGTATGATATAGGAACACATGCACTAGGTTTATTTGAAATGTCGATATTTTGATCCACAATTTAAATATACAATCAGTCAAAAATTATATTGACATGTTTATGTAAATAACAGATTTGAGAATATTAGTTTACCACTTAACTGAATAATAGCCAACAATTCTAATTTAGAAAAGACATTACCATAAATCAGACATGAGCATCGTTCGTGGTTCCAAAAAAAAAAAAAATGTATGATTTAGGTTGAATGAATTTGTGATTCGATATAGTTTATATGAGTGTCAGTGTATTAACCATAACATTGTACCAGAGTAAAAAGCAACTCTCTTTGAATCTATTACTTTTGCAGCACTCTACTTCAATGGAAAGAAGAAAACAGAGGAGGGATGAAAAGAAGAGAGAAAAAAGAGAGTAAGACTGGAAGAGAAGAACCACACCATCCAGTTGCAGATCCGTCCCTCGAACCCAATCTGCCCTGTCCGGTATCCGCTACTTTGAACAAAGAAGTCGACTCAGTCGAATTTTCCAAATTGACTTAACTGAGTTTTGTACAAGATTTGGATCCACTCCATTTTTTAGGATTATGACTTGAAATGGCCTAGCAAAATGGATGGGGAGTAGATGCAAGACACATGCATCAAGGTGGGCCCAACAATAAGGGATCCACCGAAGTCCCTTCCCTAATGAAGAATGGCCCACATCCAAGGTGGGCCCAACAATAAGGGATCCACTGAAGCCACGTCCCTACAGAAGAATGGCCCACATCCAAGATGGGCCCCACATGGACTGCCCACTTCAAGTTGATCCTGCATGATGGACGGTCCACATTAAAGGTGCACCCCGACATTACATCCAATGTCCAACATGAGGGACGTCCCACATCCAAAGTGGGCCATGCTTGATTGATAGCCCACATTGCAGGTGGACCTCGCAAGTTGGATGGTCCACATTGAAGATAGGCTGCAAAAAAATGAACATTTCACATTGAAGACAGGGCCGATGTGGGCCTAACATAATGAACAGTCCACGTCAAAGATTAGTGTCATGTGATGAACGATGGATAATAAATGGAAGGTTGATACCAAGTTGAGAAAAAGTACAAAACCAATGCTCCACATTAAAAAAAAAAAAAAAAAAAAAAAAAAAAAAAAAAAACCCTTCATTGAACTAAAAGCACTACAATTGTTCGACCATAGCCAATCTACCCATTGACCCATTAGATCATTGGTCCCAATCATTGACACTTTTGCACATTGTGTCCTGTCTTTGAAGGATAACATAACTTTTGAGTGGCCCATGTCACACCCTTAGTTCAGATACCCAAGTAGCGCTACTCAAGATCTTAATCCCAAGCACGTGATTTAATTTATTTATTTTTCATTACATTACCTTTTCTCATTTGAATTTAATTAAACATTCACACCCTACATAACTAAAAATCATTGCTAAACTTAAAATATAATCAAAATAAATAATCATGCCATAATATTCAAGCTTTGGTGCCTTGACACTCGACAGTAGAGGCTTTTTCTCCAATTGGGGTAATTTTTGAAATTCCGGCCTCCACTGATTAGTTTAATGGTGCAGCATCAAGCAAGGCATCCATCTTCCTAATCATATCATCATCTAAATTAGGGGAGTGGGCCAAGCATATCTCTAGAGTTTCAGAGTATAGGTTCAAAAGTGACCTATCTTTCATGAATGAATCAATCACATTTGCTTTGTAGGCATCATCAACATCCTTGGGTTGTTTGCACATATTGAATATATTCAATTCTTATGTCATGTTCCCGAAAGTTAGTTTCATGATCCCATTCCTATAATTAATGATGACATTTGGTGTAGCTAGGAATGGTCGGCCAATGATGACATGAATTTGAATGCTTGTGTGTCCAAAAGAATAAAATCTATTGTACGGTAAAATTTATTGACTTGGACAAGCACATCCTCTATCATCCCTCTCAGTATATGAACTAAACGATCAGCGAGTTGAAGTGTGGTCCTAGTGGGTTTTAATTTATCGAGACCAAGCTGCTCATAAACCGAGCATGGAATCAGATTTACACTTGCCCCCAAGTTAAGTAGTGCGTACTCAATCCAGTGATTTCTAATAAAAAAAGAGATAGTGGGGCTACCGGGATCTTTATATTTTTGGGCACATCTTGTTTGAGGATGAAACTCACTTTCTCTGTCAAAAAGATTTTCTTTGAATATTTTGCACCTCTTGACCATACATAGATCTTTCAAAAACTTGGCATATGATGGTATCTGTTTAATGGCATCCAATAGAGGAATATTGATTTTCACATGTTTAAGCACCTCCAAGATATCTTGAGTTTTAAACAGAGGTTTTGGTGAAATCAACCTTTGAAGGATTGGAACGACCGGCTTGTACAATTTTTCCATTTCTTTCTCATGTGAAGCATCGCTAAGCCTATCATCTTTCTTTAGTTCTTTAGAGTCCTTAGTCTTCTTAGCCCTCGTCGGTATACTTTTATCAATTGTTTTCCCACTTCTAAAAGTGGTAATGGATTTAGCTTGTTCCACATGTTGATTTGAAGAGCTCAGGTCACTTATCTTACACTGTAGTTTCAGGTTAGGTAGAGTTTAGACTGAAAAAGTCACTTTCTCCCTAACTATGTGTGACTTCAATATTTGAATGGACTTATTAAGGTCTTGGAATGCTTATAATGTGTTTTGATTGAATATCTCTTGATTTTGGACATGTTTTAGAAACGGATCCTCTTGGGCTCTTTTCTAATTTAACAACGGGTTAAATTTTAAAGTAAAAGTCCATTGAGAATTTCTCTTTATATTGGTCGTTTACCCATTCCTCCAAGTAAAGCTTGGATGGTTCCTCCAACTAGAATTGTACGTATTTGAGATGGGGGCGCTGAACGGCCTTTGATAATAATTTACGCTATTAGATTGCCTGTGTAGCAACTCTTGGAAAAGAGGAATTGCAGGACAATCCTGCATTAAATGTACGTTACTAGCATAAATATCACGAACAATTTCAGCAGTCTCATCGGGTTTGGCTGTTTTTACTCTTTTAAGTTCCATGACCTCGAGTTTTCTTGTGAGGTTAGCCACCATAACATTCAAATCATCTTTATTCCTTAAGACGTACATTCCTCCCTTCTCTATAGACTGAGTCGATCTGGGATTAGTGAGCTTAGATGAAGTATCCCATGACCGCGCGTTTTTAACAAGTGCATTGAAATAATCCCACGCATCATTGGGATCCTTATTTATGAACTCTCTATTGCACATCATCTCTACAAATTGGTGCATGAGTGAAGTCATTCCATCATAGAGAAAGCTTATTACCCGTCATGTTTCATAGCCATGATGTAAAAAGGAATTCAAAAGGTCTTTGAATACCTCCCAACATTAGAAGAAGTTCTCTTCCTCTTTCTGAGAGAAATTCATGATCGCCCTCCTTAGTGTATTGGTCTTATGAATCGGGAAGACTTTTTAAGGAACTCCCGGTTCATCTCAGCCCATGTCCCAATTGATCTCGGTCTTAAGGAGTGAAGCCAAGACTTAGCTTTCTCCTTCAAAGAGAAAATGAACAACTGTAGTCTTAAAGTGTCCTCAGATACATTATGAAAGTGTAGAGTTACTATAATCTCATCAAATTCTTTTAGATATAGATATGGACTTTCAAAATCTAGTCTATGAAACTTTGGGAGTAGTTGGATCACTCCCAACTTGAAATTCGCATTTCCTGCATTATGTGGAAACACAATGCAAGAAGGTATACTCGCCCTCGCTAGTTGTAAATAATCACGTAGTGTTTTAGGCGAAGGCGTATTATGTACATCATTTTCATCTTATTGCTCTTCAGCGGGATG
This sequence comes from Magnolia changhungtana, assembly GCA_030180095.1. Taxonomy (NCBI): domain Eukaryota; kingdom Viridiplantae; phylum Streptophyta; class Magnoliopsida; order Magnoliales; family Magnoliaceae; genus Magnolia; species Magnolia changhungtana. The sequence continues at coordinate 4,334,840 of JASAUF010000579.1, forward strand.
GTGGGGTTGATTGTCATCCATGTTTTCTGCTAACTTAAAGGATCTCAAGGTGTGTTTAATCCGATGATGGATAGACAAATCTTAAACTCATCCTCCCTCACTTAAGAGACGTAGAGTGTTTTCACGTACCCATTTGGGCATGAAACACTCTCGATCTCTAGTCTAGACTAAAACAGTAACAGCGGTGCCTGCCCAGTCGAACTGTGGTCCGAGCGTGGGTTGTCATCCGAGTCCTTGATGTGGGATCGGTCGGGCTTTGAAAATAGCGCTCTAGTTGGTCAGGAGTAGCGCGCTCGTCCCACATCAGAAATGGAGTGCCTCTCCATTCGGGTTATATGTGGGGTTCAACCTTCAATGGTATAACACGTTTTGGGGTGAGCCTTGGGCTAACCCTGAGAACAAAATCGTTCACCCTCGGGCAAAGTGGACAATATTATACTGCTGGGGCTTGCTGTTATAGTTAGTATCAAAGCAGGGGCGCTCTATCTCCCAAGGGGGGTGGGTGCCTGCCCAGCCGGACTGTGGTCCGAGCGTGGGTTGTCATTCGGGTCCTTAATGTGGGATTAGTCGGGCTTTAAAAATAACGCTCTAGTTGGTCAGGGGCAGCGCGCTCATCCCATATCGGAAAGGGAGTGCCTCTCGATTCGGGTTATATGTGGGGTTCAACCTTCAATGGTATAACGTGTTTTGGGGTGAACCTTTGTTCACAACCCCAAGTGTAGGGTCACGATGTAGTAATAATCTCAGTGAGACCGAGGTCAAATCCACAGGGACTGAACTTATACGTTTCTGAAAGTAACTAGAACTAGAACTAGAAAAGATGAAAACCTAAATCTGGAATATTTGAGAGAGTAATTGTGATTAAAGTGATTAAAACTAACAAATTCAAAGATGATAACTAGGGTTTCCAAGGATCCACTTGTAGAGATCATGGAGATCTATGCTTGATTCAATGACACAACTGGAATCAGAGTCACATCTTATTAAGTTGGAAGATATCTCAGTATACCAAATCTGAACTTCCTTTGACCTAGTTCTCAATGGATGAGAGGTGTGAGAACTGGAAGTGATTCCATCACAAAACCATGCCCAGGAGACGAGGCAAACAACATGATTTACCAATCCCATAATCAATCATAAGAGATTTGGGAAGATTAGGTAGGATTTCATCATCCGACCATGCCCATGGGACAATGGTGAACAACAGGATTATCTAATTTCACAATCTCAATATATGAAAAGAGCATACTCAAAGCTATCACAGATCTATTGTAATTTGAGTCACAACAAACTATTAAAAACTGAAAGTATTCCTTAAATATCAAACTAGAATAAAAGATAGTTCAACTTAAACATGAATCAAAGCAATAGAAAACATCCCATCATGCTACAAGCTTCACCTCTTAGCCCTAGCTAAGAGGTTTAGCCAACCATAGACATGATTGAACTAGAATCTCTTAAGAAAAACATAAAAATAACTAAGGAAAAGGAAGAAAAACTCTCGGTGACGGCTCCTCCACGCTTTTTCTCCACTCCTCAAACCCTAGAAGATGCCTTGACTCTTATTTATAGTTTTGCAACTCTAAGTTTCGCACCGAGTTGGAAATTTTCAGAAATCGCCTCAAATTTATGCAGTCCGCGCAAAATCTTTATATGTTCAGAGAGAAGGTATCAACTTCATAAATATATTTGCTCCAGTGGTTAAGAAAGTATCTATCAGATTCGTGTTGGCACTGGTTGCCCAATACGATCTCGAGATAGAACAGTTAAGTGTCAAGACTGCATTCCTGCATGGGGAGTTGGAAAAGTAAATTTACATGAAGCAACCAGAAGGCTACGAAGTTAAAGGGGCAGAGAAAAAAGTTTGCAGGTTAATGAGGTCGTTATATAGCCTGAAACAGTTGCCTAAGCAGTGGTATAAATTTTTTTATTATTTTACGATGAGTCAGAAATTTATTTGAAGTGAATACGATCACTGTGTCTATTACAAGACGCTGAGTGATAGTAAATTCATCATCCTAGTATTGTATGTAAATGATAAGTTGATCGCCAGTCATGATATGCCTGAAATGAATGTACTAAAGACTTAGTTATTAGGGACATTCAAGATAAAAGATTTAGGTGGAGCAATCACAACGAGTGCACACATTTGATGGTAGACTTTCTATACCGAGCTGGGTAGGGAGAGAAGTTGTGCGTGCCTACGTATATACTAATACAGATAGTTTAGACGGCATGCTCTACTAGGATGACCATTTCACTCCCATTCGGCCGACTCATATGCAAGCTTGCACGTGAATTCGGCTACAGACTTGGCACAGAAGTTCCTATGCCGATCCACTTCATCAATGACACTACTCTCAACAATACAGAGATTGGGCCACGACAGCATCAAGCCCGACTCGACAAGAGTGAGGATGAAACGAAGAGTGAAAAGGATAAGAGTGATGAGGAAAGCAAAAATGAGATAGAAGAAGAGTAGGATGAGGAAGAAGAGGAGGCCCAGGATACTGATGAAGGCTCTCCTCATACTACACAGGAGCATGACAGTGATCGGGCCGCTATAGAAGCCCGCTTGGTTCAACTGGAGGAGGGCCAAGCTGCCCTACGACAAGAGGTCAATGAGACCCGATCCTTCATAAAACAAAAATTCAAGAAGGTGTCTCGCACCTTGAGGTCTATCCTATGCTGTGTACAGAATAAGGGTGCACCTCCACCATCGCCGGATTCTGACGACTAGTCGTGCATGCAGTCATCGTTTGTCTTGTTTTGTTTGCTTATTTCTATGTGTAGCCTCGATAGGCTTAGTAGCGTGGTAGTTTGGTCGTATGTTTTAGTGTTTGAAGCTTTGATTGTATTAGCTCACATGCATCCTCTGTCATGATTCATGTAACGCTGTATCTCATCTATTGTGACAATTTTGGTAAATGAAATGCATGAAGTTTCTTTAAGTTGTGTGTGAATGTTGTGTTGATGAGTTGTGAATATGCTGAATCTGACCTGGGTTGCACCCTACATTGTATATAGGGAATGCCGCCTAAGGCCACACAGACTACGGCACGTCACACTCCTGGTGACTTGATTGACGGGGCTCCTCCCCTAAGCGATAGCCAGACAGACCCCAGTTTGGGCCCGACTGACGACACTATGCCGGATTCTTAGCCGGCTACTGGCCCCACTAATGGGCCGACGCCTGCGGCACCACCAGTTGTACCACCGGTTACTGAGCAGAACCGTGCGTCCACCTCGATGCCTTACATGCCTCAGGCCACTCCCCCTACTGATAGGTTGGAGCAGATGATGTTATTGATGCAACAACAGCAGTTGCAACACCACCAATAGTAGCAGCAGCTCTTGGCCACCCTCGGGGGATTCTTTGCTCAAAGCATAGGTGTGGCTCTGCCTACTCCATTTGCACCCCTTGCTGGGAATGTGGGTACTAGTGGCTTTTTCGATCGATTCCATCGCTTGCGGCCTCCTACCTTTGCGGGTACTCACCGACCCGAGGAGGCCGAGTATTGGCTTGATTGCAGCTCTAAGATGCTGAAGCTGCTGCACTGTACTGAGGCAGAGCAGGTTGAGTTAGTCACCTTCATGTTTGAGAAGAAGGCTAGCTTATGGTGGGACAGCGTTCTCCGCACTGTTGCAGTTGGTTACGTGTGGATGTGGGAGGCCTTCGAGACGCACTTCCATGAGAAATATTTCCCCCTCACGTACCGCCATGAGAAGGAGAGTGAGTTCCTTTGCCTTCGACAAGGAGACATGTCAGTGACTGAGTACGAGAACAGGTTCACGAGCTAGCTAGGTATGCTCCTTTGATTCTCATCGATTAACCGATGAGGATGTGACGCTTCTCTGAAGGTCTGCGACCCGAGATTCACTTGAAGATGTGTTGCACTAGCATATCCACTTATGCTAAGCTAGTGGGCATGTCTCTATGAGCTGAGCAGGATGGGGACAGATTATCCCGCACGCGTGTGCCTATGCCTCAGAGGCCTCGACCAGATATGCCGAGCAGGCCGTTCTTCAGAAAGAGGCCCCGTACTGACTCGCTTCCTAGGCTTACGGCTCCACCGCCATAGCCGAGGCGACCTGATATATGGTACACCTACTGCCAGAGGTTGGGCCACCCTGACACGTATTGTTTCACCAAGATGAGGGACAATGACTTCTGACCGCCTCAAAGGATCAACCGTCAGCTTCCTCAGACGATTACAGCTTCACCTCTTCGGTCAGCACCATCACATCCATCATTTCGGCCGCTTGCACCTCGCTTCAGGCTGCATCAGCGACCTATGGTACAGCAGCCGAATCATTCGCAGCAGGCTTGTGTGCACTCACTCGCAGCTGAGGCATCCGAGACAGCGGTTACAGCACCGATGACTTTTGAAGTCACAGCTCACGTTCAAGGTATACCAGTCTTCTTATTGGTGGACATCGGGTCCACTATCTCTATAGTATCATGTGCAGCAGTCAAGCAACTGGGGTTGGAAACTAGTCCTATGGTTGGGTTGAGACTCGTTACCGCTACGGGGACTTTTTCGGACTCTACCAAGATGTGTAAGGGTTGTTCGATAGACCCAGGGAGCAGAACAGTACTTGTTGACCTGATGGTCGCTCCATTGTGTCACTATGACATCATTCTCGGTATGGATTGACTCACGGAGATGAGGGCAGAGATCAATTGTGATGTTAGGGTGGTGACAGCCCACGAACCTGAGGGCACGACCTTTACATTCCCAGTGCAGGTCAGTTAGTACTACCGCATCAGTTGCTACGCTGCCTCGTTAGAGCATATTGATGGTCCGACTTTAGGAGACACGCTAGTAGTCTAGGATTTCTCGGACGTGTTCAGGATGATACCTGAATTGCCTCCCCGGTGCGAGATCAATTTTACGATTGATCTTGTGCCTGGTGCGACACCCATCTCGTTACCCACGTATCGCATGCCTCCATGTGAGATAGAGGAATTGAAGAAATAGATTGATAATATGTTAGATGCAGGCTTTATATGACCTAGTGTCTCCTTGGGGAGCACCCATGTTGTTTGTGAAGAAGAAAGACGATTTCATTGCGATTGTGTATTGATTATCGTAGGTTGAACCAAGCGACGGTGAAGAATAAGTATACTTTGCCCATGATAGATGATTTATTCGATCAGTTGAAGGGGGCACAATATTTTTCGAAGGTCGACTTGCAGTCAGGGTATCACCAGTTGCACGTAAGGGATGAGGACACGTAGAAGACAGCTTTCAGGACCAGTTTTAGGCACTATAAGTTTCTCGTTATGTCGTTTGGCCTTACGAATGCACCGGACCTGATGAACAGGGTGTTCCGGCCGTTTCTATTCCGATTCGTCATCGTATTTATTGATGACATACTGATATACTCCAAGAGTCGGGAAGATCACGAGGGGCACTTGCGAGCAGTCTTCGATACTCTCAAGAAGAACCAGTCGTTCGACAGTATAAGAAGTGCGACTTCTGAAAAGAAGAAGTTTAGTTCCTGGGACATGTAGTGTCCAAGGAATGGATAGTTGTGGATGTAACACCCTGGATTTTCCTAACTTGGCAATGGACGCCCTTCGACGTAGAACTGCCCTAGGACCTTATTCTGTTGTGATTAAGGCGTAATTTAATTAAGTATTAATAGCTTGAATCACCTTCTATACAAACTATAAAGGCCCGAGTACCACTTCAGGCAGAAATCATACAAGACTAAATCCTTTAGAAATTAGGCGAGTATTAACAAGTGCTAAACTAGATTAGCTGAGCATTCGCTTGGACCACTTTAAATACGAACTGCAAGACCTAAAACTTGCAGAATCATCGACGCTACATTACCCTATAATCTAGGATCAATCTCATTACCCAGTTGCTTTCGGGAGAATCACGAAACTCTGTATCAAACCTGGACTGAACATCGAAAGTTCGACTTCCGCGAAACTAAACGTTTATAACCACCTTGCTGGGCTTGACGACCATCACGGAAATCAAATCCTAACAGTGTCCAGAAACGCACAACTTAAGCCAGGAGCAAAGTTGTGAGAAACGTAAATATCTTTAGGAATAAAATCCAAACTTAAGTAAACTGAGACGTGTCACTTGCGGTCCACATATAAGGATTCAGACCGTAAGAATCTGACCTAAATATACCATCAGATCAGGAGAAATTTTCCACACATGCCAGTGCACTTGTGGCCCTGATCGAGTACCGGTGACTGTTGAACTGAAACTGGTTCGCCACGGTCAATCTGTAAATCTGATCAGACCGAAAACTTAGCCTGACCTAGATCCATATTCAGGGAGCTTAAGTCCGACTGCACGCAGAAAAGGGCCTCCAGAAGTGCTCCGTTGGATCGGAACAAGCCTCCTTTGGCTATAACCTAAGTATACCTTGGCCCTGGGGCCATTTCTATCAGTTTTAGGCCTATATAAGGGCCTTAAACCCTCACTCTCTCATGTCATACGAAATTGCAACCCTAAGTGAGAGAGAAGAGAAAAGAGAGAAGGAAAGAGAGAGAAAGTGTGAGGGATTGCTGGTGTTTACTCCTAGGACTTAATCTCACTATGCCACGTGCTTAACTACGACTACCGTATAGCTATTCCGGCAATTCTGACTTCGTTCTTAGGTAAGAATCCTAACCTTAATCCATTCTAAGGACTTAAATAGAGTAACGAATGAAATAACTAATCTATTTCATGTAATAGGTCGTCGTTGTGCCGTAAACGAAGCGTGAGTGTACGAACTGACTCCATTATGCATTTACCGGCGTAAGGTGCGGACTATAAACGTATAGGTTATGGTTTTCAAAGCTTTCAATGTCAGTTAATGATAGATTCCTGACGTGGATGCTATTTCACATGCAAAATGTAATGTCTGTTCTACGTTTCAGTTATATACGAATTATGTGGAGTTTAGTGTATTCTTTGTATTTATAGAAAGTACCGTATATGTATGAAATTTGAAAGTGTGTTTGCCATGATTAACTGCCGTCTATGTATGTTAGATGTATCTATAATAACTCCTGGGCGAAAGGATTAGCCCTAATACATGTTATACCAACATACGTTGTGTATGTTATTATGTGTAGCTTAAGTGTTTGTGAAAATGACTGAATGAGTATAGAATTTGCATTCGTGCTCGCTATGAATAACTGTCATGAATATATGATTGTTGTATAGGTGACAACCCTTTGACGAAAGGATTCACCTTAATATATGTTTGGGCCAACTTATGCTATGTAGGCTAATAAGTGTAGTCTAGGTGTTTGTGAAAATGCTTGTATAAGTAAGTACTTAGGAGATAGTGCGGGTGGGTGTTGAGATAGGATTCTCAACTACCTTAGTGATGTATATGCTTTCCTCCATGCATGCTGGTTAGTTTAATCATTTTACTTGTAAAATGTATGTGTTTGGATTTCCTGTTTAAGTTGTATTTCATAACATGCTTGTTAACATGTTTGAACTACTTGGTTACTCCTGTTATGACTACTTCACATGCTTATTGGTTAAGGTTGAATGTGTATGGAGCTATGTTATGGTTTAGGCAATCGGTAACAGGCTTTGAGTTCGTGGCTGAGATTCATTTGCCACGTAGGACGTGTTTGATGAGCTCGAGCCGTACTAGAGTTGTCGACAGTGGTTAGGCCACACGGAGTGCTTACGCACTTCATGTCGATCCACTTGATGTGTGTTCGTACCAGTCGAGCTCGTCAAGTAACCCAATTGACCCAATGTATGTTCAACATGTTTGGACGCTACTGCTTGAACTTAAGGTACCAAACTCACCAGCGAATCCCGTTAACCTTGATACCTCGATCCGCTAAGACTCATGAGTCGGACATGGTGGTATGGGACACCGTGGTCGAGCTGTCGGCCTACGCCGGGGCAACGAGTCCACCTGTAGTGACCAGTGAGCAACCAAAGCTCATGAGCCGAATACAGTGGTATGGGACACTGTATTCGAGCTGTCAGCCTACACTGATAAGGTGACGAGCCCTTTGTAGTGACCTTGAGCATTCTTTGAGACTGAGAAGAGGCAATGAGCCTTTCCATAGCAACTAGAGTATAAACTAGGCCTACACTGCATCGAGGCGACGAGCCCTTTGTAGTGACCTAGAACCGTAACATCGTATGAGATTTGCTAGGACTGACGACCTTAGAATGGATCATTGTTTAGGAAATGATATAAGGGAGGTACCTTAGTTTTTCAATCCTGCTGTATGAAAAGGACTAATAAAAACTTGGTAATCACGCTCATAACATCACACTGCATGTGCCCCAGGTTGAAGAGCACAGAGGGAAGAAAGCATGCCGCGACCGTAAGATGGTGTCGCATGAGGGAGTGTAGGTGAGGGCATGTATCATGAATACATTTCATCCTTGCATTAATAAGAGTATCTAGGAATGTCTGATATATCTACTTTATCATTACTGCTTGACGAAGTTGATAACATGTTAACCTTTATTTTATGATTCCACTGAGTTGATTACTCACTCTCACGTTCTGGGATGGTGTTTTAAACACCAACCAAACTCTGTTGTAGTTGCAGATGATGGCGACGCTTGCGAGGCGGAACCTGACTTTTATGATGATGAGGAGAAGCTCTTCTTCATGCAGTTATTAGGCGGGTTTATGTAGACCTCGTGCTGATTCGACGGGATTACAGGGCTATATGATTTAGTTGAACACTTTATATTTTTGGTATTTGGCACAAATTAGAAATAACACATGTATATGTTCAGCCTGGTGACATACTCATACTCTGAAAATTGTGAAATACTTATGTACTGTATATAATTATCACAGTCTTCCGCTTGCCTAATTACATTAACTCTGGAGTATGATATACCGTTTAGCTTAATCCCACTCATGTTTTAATGCACTCATCATAATTATCTATGTTGTATAAGTGATGCGTTGGAACTCGGGAGCTGAGCTTTGCTCGACCCCCAATTTTCCGTGGTGTTGATGGACCTTGCCAAGGTAGCGCAGTCATTCGGGTGTGGCGGCCAGTTCGATTCGAGGTGAGGAGTTTTCTTGGTATGACAGGTTATTATCGATGATTCATTCGAGACTTCTCCAAGATAGCCAGACCTTTGTCTCAGTTGACTCGGAAGAATCTTAAGTTCACCTGGAATGAAAAGGCAGAAGCAACTTTTCAGAAGCTGAAGGACAAGTTGACGTCCCGTAACGCCCCGTACTTTTCGATACTAAAGCGTTACCATCTAAGTGCGTATGTATGTGTGACACATTGTCTACTCATTTAAAATCTACCTATTTCAACCGCACACTACTAGAGCTTAGGACTAAACTCACGGGCTCAACCATTAAACCCGATATATACTATGCCTACTTAAAATTCACATTAATACAACCATTGGGTTTTGAATCAAGTAGATCGAATTCATTTAGACCTTCCTAAGAAGTCCTAGGACCATAAATCGATTTCTTATATGCTTGTGATATATTTATATGAATTTCAATCATAAAAATCTATATTACGTAAATTAATAAAATTTATAACAAATAACGTATTTCAAACAATTTAAGATTTTATATAAAATATAAAATTTAAAACATATCCAACTATACAAATAATATGCAAATGATATACTAATCCTTGCTCCTTTTCACTAATATTCAAATGATTAACAATCTATAACAATCAAACATATATAACAAAGTACATTAATCCTTTTTTATGTCATAATAATAATAATGAAAAATAAAATAAATAAATAATAATAATAGTAATAAAGGATACTAATAGTAATAAAAAATTAATATTCATGGTAGTATATGGTTAACATTATGTATAAGGGTCCTACAAATGATGCACTAGGAGCTTTTGACCGTTGATACTCGAGTGGAGGTTGATCCGACCGCTGAACCTATGTAGTTGCCCCTTAAAGGATGAAAATGAATTCGTATGGACCACCTGAGCCTTGGGCCCATCTGATCTTTGGCCAAGGTCTCTTGTAAGGCCCATAAAGTGGGATGGACGGAGTGGATTTCCCACAAACATCACAATGGACCCCACTCAAACGTTGTGTGTGCACCATGGGTGGTGCACTCGCAGTACACGGACCCTGGGAGACCTGTCAGACCCGTCTGACCCGTGCATGGCCAAAAGAGGCAAGAGGCCTCTCCTGCTTTCCCGCCTGCGGGTGTTTTTGAAAAAGGGAGGGTATCCGTTTGTTACAAACGTGGCCCACCATCGTGCCCACTTACACGATCCAAACCGCTCATCTTGTTTATTGGGAGCTGATGACCAAAACCACAATGTTCCACCTGATGTTACACTTGGGTGAACACATAATCCTCACCGCAAATGAACCCAAAAACACAAAATTCCCAAAAATAGAAAGTCCTGCTTTCTTCCAGCTTGGCGATCTGCATCCGCCCTCATCCCCAGATCTTGGTCGTTGATTAAGGGAAAATCCCAGCCATCGAGTAGCTCTCCACGTGGGAGAGAGTTTCTGCCCCTAGAAAACCAAAACCACCGCTGGTTTGGGTCTTACTAGTGGTATTTTGGGCTGTTGCAAGGCAAACCAAATCCTATTCGTCCATTGCTCATCCAATGGTGCAGGAGGGCCAGGTTTCGAGATAAAAGAGGAAGAATTTTGGATAGCTGCTCCTCTTCTCAGCTTCCAGCGCCAACCCACAGAAAAACTCCGTTTTCTTCCTCCATCCGAACCCACTGCCCAAACCACTACCAAGCTATGAAAAAGCTTATCCACGAGCTCTGGGACATCCATTCAAACCCTCCCATGCTGTCGGATTGAAGAAAGAAATCGTGGTAGGAGATTTGCCATGAAAACCGGTCATCCTCCCCGCCTTCCAAACCGAGCCAGACTCGGTTCGGGCATGGCATTTTCGAGCTCTCATTGTCTGGTGATGACTCTGGTGTGAGAAGAGAGAGAGAGAGAGAGAGAGAGAGAGAGAGAGAGGAAGAAACTAGAAGAAGAAAGAAAGAAGAAGAGAGAGTGAGGAGCCGTGCAGTCGGTTTAGTGCCACACAGATTCGAGACCGGGTTCGGTCTGAGTTGGGTGAGTCCTGACTCATTCCTAGTTCGGTCCATGTGCCTTGCTGGGCATTCCCAGTGGTGGAAGTAGAAGGAAGAAAAGGAAAGAAAAGAGAAGAAGGAGAGGAAAGAGAGAAGAAGGAAATGAAGATAGAGGGGGCTGCTATTGCACCGGACCGGCGTGATCCGAGCGCCCACCTGAGGCTGGTCATTTTTCCGGTCATCATCCAGCGGGTCAGACTATGGATCCGTACATAAGATTTCCCAGCCTACTCACCAGGTCAAGCTTGTTGGGTAAATTTCTAAACCTCCCATTTGTTTAAATCTAAACCCCTTTAACTGAATATTCAGCTTGAAACCAACTTGAGAATAGCTGGATATTCAGCCTGAAAAAAGATGAAGTTCCAACTTGAATACAGCAGAATATTCAGCTTGAAGACAGCTGAAAATCCAGCTTAAAGGTAGGTTGAAACCAGACGCACGTTTGGGCTGAAAACAGCCCTGAACTGGGCTGTGAACCCATACCGAAACTAGGCTTGCATCAGGCCTGGGTTTGGGCTGCATACATTCTTCACTCGGGTCCTAGAGCGGTGCTGAAAACGCCCGATTAGTTGGGCCGAACATGGGTCGTACATGAGGCTAAAAACAGGCCTTTAGATTGACCATGAATCTAACAAGTGGGCTTGGTATCATGCTAAAATCAGGCCTAGAATGGGTCTCTACTGGCCCAGCCAAAACATTGTGGGCCTGGGGTCAGCCCCACATACACAAATGACGGGCCTCACCATGGAATATAGTGGGCCACACGACAACACATTAAATGTTAAATGGTCCGAACATAGTAGATGGGCTACCATGAGAGATTTTTGGGTAAGAAATACCCTGATACTCTGTAAGAGCATGATGGGTGATGCACAGACAGTTAGAAATTACTAAGAAATTGCATACCAGGCATATAATCAATTCAGATTAACCGTCCAAATTTTAACAGCATGTTTAGTTGTGTAACTCACAGAATATTAACATTATCTGGTTATCCAGCTTTTAGATTTCTGGACTTTTATTTGGCAGTTAAAATTGAAAAATATCCAATGGTCTTAGGTTGAACGTGTGTCCACAAATCGGTGGTCAGGATGGTGGGCCACACAATGGACCTCACCTTCCACAGTGAGCCACACCATTAAATCGCTGATGGACCACACCACATTTAAAGTTCCAGAGGGCTGCACCACATTCAAAAATGGGTGGGCTGCAACACACATCACAGTGGGCTCATAATCCTTAGGTCCGGCCCCGGTTATCGGGCCACCCTTAGACAGCTAGTGTTGGGCCGATTGGACCAAGCCAAGTCCAATTTGGGCCTGAGCCTTGGACAAATTCCAGGCCCAATCTGGATCACCAGTTGAGACAGAACCCTGGCGTGCCTAACCACTATAGGGCAGGCCCAAACAATCTTATGCACGGGCCATTTCAAACCTCCACATGGTAGTTAGCTAAAGTCTTGAAACATTAATTAACGCAAGTTCTTGGGTTGGAAATAATCCTAGGTGATCAATTATACAGCATTGGACTGTTAGCTAGCCTTGGAAGACTAAACTAAGAAAGAAGCCACAACCCCTCAGGTGATGATTCTTCCCCTTGAGCTTTCCATCTTCTCATTAGCTTAAGTTATAGTTTTTATTTAAATTCATAATTGATTTCTCTCTTTATAATCACAAGTATTAGCTGGTTGAAATTGGATTGCTGTATTACATGCTTTACGATTATCCTGTATAATTGTTCATGCTTGTGGATATAATTTTATAGATTGCTTATGGAACTTAAACTGGTACATTAGTGGAAAATTCCCACATATGAATGTACACACATACTTGGGATGTAACTTGACTAGTTGTGATCGTAATGGACCTTCGACTTGGTAGTTATTAAGTGGGTGGTCTAGATGAATCATTGATATGGGCCTACTATCCAGGGTTGTTGTGCCCAATGGTTTTTAAAGATGGTCTTTATAGTATGGTTTTGATATCAGCCCTATGTAGCATATTTTGATATTCGCCCTACGTGATTTTGTTTTAGTATTTGCCCTAGATAGGTCTGATGTTTTATACCATGCAACCATGCGATGGTAAGCCCTATGTACTGTAATATGATTGGTCACTGTTGACGGGGTACCATTAAACATCTTAAAGTGGTAGTCGGCCAGGGATGGTGGTCATGGGACACTATGCCCGAGCCGTCAGCTTACGCTGGGCCATGTACTCCCTGTAGTGACCTTTGAGCTTACCTAAATTGGCTGGTTGTAAATTGACTAATAATGACTTGGCTAATCACGCAAGCATGGCATATTACGATGACTTGGATCACTTTGCCCTGTGATTATGCTGAATGCTGTGCTTATGACCAGTCATTCGATTTATGATGATGACCCGGATCTTCATGCCCCGCGATTACGCCGAGTGTTGCGCTGATGATCAGTCACATCGCCTATCTGGATGTTTTACCCGGGGCACAGACCGTCTGGATGTTTTACCCGAGTCGATGATTGCATGGGTGACGACCCCTATGTCCGTCTGGATGTTTTACCCGGGACTGATTACATCCATGCATCCATGCATCTAATAAGACTGCATTTACTCTGTTTTAGTTGTCTGGATGTTTTATACTATTTCTTACCTAATGCGGCGATGTGTAATCCTGAGGGGAGTTCACACTGAGTTGGTCACTCATCCATCAAATATACAACCGTACAGGTAGTACAGGTGGATTTAGTGATATGTATGTTCAGACTTGATGAGGAGCAGAGTACGATCACCAGGGAGGCATGATTGTATTTTCCTGGAGGAGCTATGTGATCTTGCGGCTTATATTTATTTATTTTCTGCTATTCTTCATGTATTAAATTCTTGTAAATCTTGTACTTGTTAAATTCAAAAATATTGGTTTGTATAAGTCATTATGGGCAGTTTCTTATATATTTGAATGATAATGAAATTATCTTTTATGTCGATTTGTCCACACTACGCTCATTTGCTTACTTTGATAAAGAAGAAAAAATATACACTCGAATTTGACCATCCTTTAAGTTAACACTCGGGTTTTTGGGACACGGGTCATATACTCGGGTCTTGAAAAGTCGGGGCGTTACACGTCCGCCCCTGTGCAAGTATTGCCAGAACAAGGGGTCAAGTATACTATATACACCGACACGTCTCGTATTGGTTTGGGTTGTGTCCTTATGCAAAAGGACAGAGTGATTGCTTACGCATCACGACAGCTAAGAAAACACGAGGAAAATTACCTTACACATGACCTCAAGTTAACGGTTGTCATCTTTGCACTGAAGCTCTGGAGACATACCTCTATAGAGAGGAGTTTGAGCTTTTTTGCGACCACAAGAGCCTTAAATACATATTCACACAGAGAGACCTGTATATGAGGCAGCGACGATTGATGAAAACCTTGAAGGACAAGTTCGAGGTATCCTACCATCCTGGCAAGGCCAACCTTGTGGCAGACGTGTTGAGCCATAAGAAGACAATAGTATTTGCGGCTCCGCTGATGATAGTAGAGTGGGATATGGTAGAGTTTGTGCAAGACTTTGAGCAGAAACTTACGGTTGAGGAGCCGTTCGAGAACATCGTACATATTCGGGTTCAGCCACTCATTGTTGACAGGATTATTGAGGCTCAGACAAACGACGAGCTATTAGTGAAGGTGAGAGATCAGCTTAGTGATGATGTAGACTCTGAGTGGAGAGTTAGTACGGATAAGAGTTTATGTTACCGTGGTCGCCTATTCGTCCCAAATCTTCCTGACTTGAGGAAGGAAGTTCTTGAGGTTGCTCACAATTAGAGGATGGCGATGCATCCTGGCAGTACGAAGATGTACTGCGACATGAAGTGATCGTACGGGTGGGACAACATTAAGGCCCACATAGCAGAGTGTGTATCACGTTGTCTCACGTGTCAGCAGGTCAAGGCCGAACATCGCCGACCTCCTGGTTTGCTTCAGCCCTTGCCTATAGCTGAATGGAAATGGGATTTCATTTCCATGGATTTCATCTCAGGGCTGTCGAAGACAAGGAAGGGACATGATTTCATATGGGTGATCGTGGATCAATTGACGAAATCGTCTCATTTTCTCCCTATTAGAGTTTCAAACTCCGTAGACCAAGGAGATTGTGCATCTACATAGAGTTCCCCTGGAGATCTTGTCGGACCGAGACACGCGATTCACATCTATCTTTTGGACTCGTATCCAGGAAGTCATGGGTGTGAAATTGAAGTTCAGTACCACGTTTCACCCACAGACTAACGAGCAAATGGAACGAGTAAATCAGATGTTAGAAGATATGCTACAAGCTTGTGTGCTGGATTTTAAGGACAGTTGGGATGACTGTCTCCCTTATGCAGAGTTCGCTTATAATAACAGCTTCCAAGAAAGTATGGGATGGCTCCCTATGAGGCCTTGTATGGGCGTCCCTGTCGGCCACCGCATTGCTGGATAGAGGTTGGCGAGAAGAGCCCGATTGGCCCAGAGTTAGTTCAGGCGACCTTAGAGAAGATTGACATATCAGGCGTTGACTTCTGGCAGCACAGAGCAGACAGAAGAGCTACGCCGATATGAGGCGGCGGTAGCTAGAGTTCAAGGTTGGGGACCATGTATTCATGAAAGTTTCCCTCATGAAGGGAGTCCTCCAGTTTGGCAAGAAGGGGAAGCTCACGCCTAGGTTCATTGGCCCATTCCAAATCTTAGACCGAGTGGGTGTGGTGGCCTACCACCTTGCTTTGCCCACACCACTCATAGGCGTGCATAAACTATTTCATGTGTCCATGCTGAAGAAATACGTTCCTGACCCTTCCCACATTATCAGATGGGAGCAGGTACAGTTGAGTGAAGATGTTACTTATGTATTGCGACCGACACGTATTCTAGATAGGAAGGAACATGTGTTGAGCAGTAAAGTGATTCCACTTGTAAAAGTGTTGTGGACGCACCACACCGAAGAAGAGGCTACTTGAGAAACAGAAGCCGAGGTTCAAAAAAACTACCCTCAAATTCTCAAGAAGTACGAAAAGGTACTAATTTCGAGGATGAATTTTTTTTCCTTAAGGGGGGTAGATTGTAACGTCTCGAAAAATCCGTACAAAGACCCAAGTACCACCTCAGGCAGAAATCACTAAGGACCAAATCCTTTAAAAATTAAGTGAGAATTAACTAGTGCTAAACTAGATTACCTGTGAAATTAGCACTAATCACTTTAAATATAATCTGTAAGACTCAAAACGAGTAGAACCGTTAATGCTACATTACCTAAAAACTGAGGACCCATCTCTAAACCTAGTTGCTCTCGGGAGCATCATGAAACTCCGTATCGGAGCTGGACCGCACGTTGAAAGTCCGATTACCTCGAAACTATATGGTTATGACCGTCTTGCTGGACTTAACAACCATCTCGGAAATCAAGTCTTAACCGAGTCCCGAAACGCATAACTTGAGCCTGGAGCGAAGTGTGTGAGAAACGCGAATATCTTTAGAAAATGAACGGAACTTAAGTGAATTGAGTCGTCTCACTTGCAGGCCAAACCTAAGGATTTAGACTGTTAGAATTTGACCAATTACACCCTTAGATCAGGAAAAATTTTCAACACATGTCAACACACTTGTGACCCTGATCGAGTACCGGTGACCGTTGAACTAAAACTGGTCTGCTACGGTCGATTTGTAAATTCGATCGGAGCGAAAACTTAACTCGACCTAGATCCAATGTCAGAGAGCTTAAGTCCGACCGCATGCAGAAAATGGGCCTACAGATGTGCTCCGTTGGATCGGAACAGTCCCTATTTGGTTATAACCTAAGTATACCACGGCCCTGGGGCCATTTCTATAAGTTCTGGGCCTATATAAGTGTCTTAACCTACCCCTCTCTCATTCCATACGAATTTGGAAAACCTAGGAGAGAGAAGAGAGCAAAAAGAGGAGGAAAGAGAGAGAAAGTGAGAGAGTGAGCTGGCGTTTGCTTCTGGGATTCTTCCCTGACACTCCACGGACTTAGCTACCGCATCTGTATCGCTATTTCTGTGATTCCGACAACGTTCTTAGGTAAGAAAACCTAAACCTAATCTATTTTAGGATTTC
This sequence comes from Magnolia changhungtana, assembly GCA_030180095.1. Classification (NCBI taxonomy): domain Eukaryota; kingdom Viridiplantae; phylum Streptophyta; class Magnoliopsida; order Magnoliales; family Magnoliaceae; genus Magnolia; species Magnolia changhungtana. The sequence goes on from JASAUF010000579.1 coordinate 4,352,007, forward strand.
TAATAACATAAGTAATGAAATAGCTAACCTATTTCATGCTATAGGTGACCGTTGTGCCGTAGACAAAGGCTCAGTGTTTAAACTGAGTTCGTTACGAGTCTACTAGAGAAAGGTGCAGACTATAGATGTTTATGTTATGGTTTTCAAGGCTTTCAATGTCATTTAATGATTTATGATTGACTTGAATTCTATCACATGCTTAGATACGATGTTCCCCATGCTTTACACATATATATGAACTATGTTGAATATAGTGTATTCCATGTGTTTGTTGTATGATTGAGTGAGTATGGAATTTAGATTCGTGCTTGACATGATTATTCATCATGAATATACGGTTGTTATACGTGTGACAACTCCTTGGTGAAAGGATTTTCCCTAACACCTGTTATAACCAACATACGTTACTTATGTTGAGGTGTGTAGTCTAAGTGCTTGTAAAAAGGTTTGAATGAATATGAAATTTGGGTTTGTGCTTGCCATGATTATTAACTATGAATATATGCTTATTGTGTATGTGGCAAGTCCTTTATAAAAAGGCTTGCCAGGATATATGTCATAACTAGTCTAATGCATGTATGTTGAAATGTGTAATCTAAGTGTTTGATAAAATGCCTAAGTGAGGAAATGCTCATTTAAATGTATGTAATAAGGGTGTTGAGATAGGCTTCTCAATTCCCCTATTCATAGTTATAGTTTCTAGTATGTAACCTAGCTTACTATTACGTGATTTGTTGATGAAATGCCTATGTATGTCAACATGTACACTATGTGTTTGTTAAAATGCTCAAATAAGATCTCTATGTGGATTGATTGTCAAATGTTGTACTTAACTATCACATGCGAATGAAATTGTTTTGGGGTGTGTTTGGGGCTACGATGTAGTCCAGGCGATCGGTAATGATTTTCGAGTTAATGGTTGAGGTCGTTTCGCCACTCCAGATAGGTTAGAGGAATCTGAGTCGTACGCTGCTAGTCGACAGTTGTTAGGCCATGTGGAGTGCTTACGCACTCCATGTCGATCAGCTCGACATACGCTCATACTAATTGAGCTTGTCAAGTAACCCGATTGGCCTGATGTATGTTCACCATGTATGGACGCTACTGTTTGAATCTAAGGTACCAACTTACTAGTGAAAACCCATTTAACCTTGGTACCACGATCCGCTAAGACTCATGAGCTGGGCATGGTGGTATGGGACACCGTGGTCGAGCTGTCGGCCTACGCTAGGGTGACGAGCCTCCCCATAGTGTCCAGTGAGTAAACCAACTCGTGAGCCGAATACGGTGGTATGAGACACTGTATTCGAGTTGTCGGCGTATGATCAGGTGACGAGCCCATAGTGACCTTGAGTATACACTAGGACTACAATGAGGTGACGAGCCTTTCCGTAGTAAACTAGAGTACAAACCAGGCCTGTGCTGATGGTGACGAGCCTCTCCGTAGCGACTTGGAAACTGCATATCGTATGTGACTACTAGGATTGACGACCCTAGATGGAACAATGTTTGGGGTATATGATATAAAGGGAGGTGTCTTAGCTTCCCAATCCTACTGTATGAATATGCATAATTAAGAACTTGGCTAATCATGCACATGCACCGCATTGCATGTGCTTTTGGCATTAGAGTTGAGCACAGCGGGAGTGTTTCATGTCGCGATCATGAGATGTTGTTGCAAGAGAGAGTGCAGGCGAGGGCATGCATCAATGTAACTTATCATCCTTGCATTAACCAGAGTACTTAGGAATGCTTGCTCTATTGCTTTATCATTACTGCTTAACTGAATTGATAACATGTTAACATTTGCTTTATAGCTCCACTGAGTTGATCACTCACTCCCACGTTCTAGGACGATGCTTTAAACACCAACCAGACTGTTGTAGATGCAGATGATGACGATGCTTTTGAGGCAGAGGCGGACTTCTATGTTGAAGAGGAGGAGTTCTCTTACATGCAGTTATCAGGCGAGTCTAAGTAGACCGTGTCCTGATCGATGAAAATTTCTGGGATGCTAACTAGATGACATTACACCTTTTATATATTTTGGAATTTTATATGTAATTAATTGACCCAGTAACATGATCATACTCGGGAGACTTACAATCACTTATACACTCTATATACTTATCACAGTCTTCCGCTTGCATAATTTAACTATCTCTGGAGTATGATATGTTATTTTGCTATAATCTCACTCATGTAATGCACTAATATGGACAACATTTAATTACCATTATCTATGTTGCATAAGTGATACATTGGAACTCAGGAGTTGAACTTATGCTCGACCCTCGATTTTCAAGGCGTTACAAGACCAGACATTTCACAGGCATTCGGTATTGTTAGCAGATACATGTCAAACCCCGACAAACAACATTTTGAAGCGGTGAAATGGCTACTTCGATACATTCGAAGTATAAAAGAGTAAGTCTTAACTTTTGAGAAGACAAGGGCAAAGTTGGTAGGCTATATGGATTCAGACTATGCAGGCAGTGTGGATTCCAGAAAGTTAACTTCAGGATACTCGTTTGTTCTAGTGGGTGGAGTAATTAATTGGATGTCGAAGCTTCAGTCCATAGTAGCTCTTTCCACGACCGAAGCAGAGTATATGACAGTAACAGAAGCATTTAAGGAAAGTGTTTACTTGATAGGCATGATAAATTAATTGGGGCTTTAACAGGAAGCCGTATCGGTTAATTGTGATAGCGAAAGCGTTATAAATTTGGTTAAAAATTCTGTTTATCACTCTTGTACTAAACATATTAATGTTCGTCACCACTTTATCCGATAGGTGCTTGAAGGAGGAGGCGTAACTCTAGAGAAGATTCACACCAGTGTAAATTCGACAGACATGCTCACCAAGGTTGTTCCTACAAAGAAGTTCAAATTCTATGCAACTTCTTTGGGCATAGCGATGGCGTAAAAGGAAGATGGAATATGCATGTGAAGCATTGATGAAGTTATTATGTGAGACAGAGATAAGAGAAGAGGATAAGGAGCTACATGTTTGAAGATTGAAGACATGGTGGAGATTGTTGTATTTAATGCCTTAAATCTAATCAGATTCTGCGCAGATTTTTTCGCAAAATTGCGAAATTTGTTTCTGTTTTCATTTAGGATTCTTTCCAAGGCTATATATATGAGTGTAAACGGGATTGGGATGCATCCAAATGGTTTATAAATAGTTATAGGGTTTCAAAGGGGTGTAGCAAGGGTGAGATCCGAGGTTGTTCGAATTTGGTAAGCCTTCTTTCTTTGTAATATCTACTTTTATAGTGAAATTTTGTCGCTTCGTGCCAAAGTTTTTTCCCAAAAGGGTTTTTCACGTTAAATCATTGTGTTTTCCTTCCTTTTTTGCTTAGTGCTTTTGGATTGCTATCCTAGATTAATCTCTGTGTGATTCTGTCGTTTCCCCAACATTGATGATTCCGTTACTTTATTCTCCCATACACAAGATGCCTGCTTTGAATTTCAGTAAAATTTTCTATTGCTCGTTATACTAGTTTTAATAGTGGCTACTCACACTATTCTGTTAATAGAACCACAGGGTGAGACCGACTATTTTGCAAACTTTGTTTGATGTTTCTTTATAGCATATTTTGTATTTGGCGTATTATTGTAGCAAGGTTATGATCATAATATGTAGTTTTATATACAAAGAATATTGGGGCCTATATGACTGTTGGTCATTACCATATATGTTAGGGCAAGGGGGTGTCCATTTGATCATTCTATTAATGGTGGTTGTTTAACCACCACATGAAACAATTGTGATTAAACGACCACCATTAAAAGCTTCCTAGGGCCCCACAATAAAGTTTATTTGCCGTCTTAACTGTTGATTAGGTCTCATAGACCTAGATGAAGGGGAAACACAAATTTCAACTTGATCTAAAACTTTTGTGGTCCCTAGGAAGTTTGTAATGATGTGCCGTCAATCACTAATCTTTCCTATGGTGTGGTCCACTTGAGATTTAGATGAGCCTTATTTTTTTCTCATGCCCTAAAATAGGTAGGCAAAATGGATGGACGACATAGCTAAAACACGTCCAGCATGGTGAGGCCCACAGAGCTTTTTCAGCGCCCACAAGTATGAAACTTTTACCCAGCTAGGTTAAAAGATGAAACCCTATCTCATTTTGAAATCTCTCTCCCCTAAAGTTCATCTTCTGTTGAAATTCCTCCCCTAAAACTCCTGTCCTTTTCAAATCCTCTCTTTCCCAATATCCACGGACAATTACAATTGTGACGTCTGTGGCGAGACGATTTTCTTTGATCACTACTATTTGTTTGTTGAGTATCACACCACTTATGAGAAAAGCCGGCAGCAGGGTGGCATGGGTCCTCATGATCATCAAAACAATGGCGGCAACTATGATGGCAACCGCAATGTTCGCATCCATAAAGGACACAAAATGGCCAATGATGCCATTGCATTAGGAATTTGACTATTGCATGCTTCGTATAATAGTTTGATGATTTTGCTACTTTGTTCTCCCGTACAAATGATTCCTTCTTGAATTTTAGAAAATCTTTCAATCGCTTGATATACTACTTTTAATAGTGGCTACTCATATTATTCTCTTAATGAACCCATTGGGTGAGGCTAACTATCTTACAAACTTTTTTTGATGTTTCTTTGTGACCTATTTTTTATTTGGTGTATTGTCGTAGCAAGGTTATGATCATAATATGTAGTTTTATATATATGAATGTTGAAGCATATGTGACTGCTGATCATTGTCATATAAGTCAAGGGCAAGGGGGTGTCTATTTCACCATTTTGTCAATGGTGGTCATTTAATAACCATAGGAAACAATTGTGATTAAACGACCACCATTAAAAGCTTTCAAGGGTACACATTAAAGTTTATTTGTCTTTTAAATTACTGATTAGGTCTAACAGAATTGGATGAAGGTAAAACACAAATTTTAGCTTGATCCAAAACTTTTGTGACCCCTTGGAATTTTTTAATGGTGGGCGGTCAATCACCACTCTTTCCTATGGAGTGGTCCACCTAAAATTTATATCAACCATTTTTTTTTTTGCTTATGCCCTAAAATAAGCAAGCTAAATGGATGGACGATGTACGTAAAACATGTCCATTATGGTCGGGCCCACAGAGCTTTTTCATGCCCATAAGAACTGACACGGATGCTTGAGGGGTCACTCTACTTAAAATTCTACCAAGCTATATTAAAAGAAAAATCCAATCTCATTTTGAAATCACTCTCCACTAAGGCTCATCTTCTTTTAAATCCCTCCCCCAGAACTCTCATCTCATTTTCAAATTCTCTCATTGCGTAAGGTTTTTGGCCAATTAAAATTATGACATCTGCGGCGAGATGATTTTCTTTTATTTGTCTGTTTGTTGAGCATCTCATCACTTGTGAGAAAAGGTGGCAGTAGGACGGCGCAAGATGTCATCATCGTTAAAACAATGGTAACAACTGTGGCGTTCGTACCCATTAGAGACGCAAGATTTCCAGTGTATAGTTGCATTATAAATTTGACTATTACATACTTCATTTAATGGTTCGATGATTCTATTACTTTTTTCTCTCATACACATGATCCTGCTTTGAATTTCAGTAAGTCTTTCTATTGCATGATATACTAGTTTTTGTTGGTACACTTATTTATGCACCTATTTGTCAATCACGTGTGTCAATTAGTCAGTTGAGCCCTTGGAAGCTAAAGGCGGAATACACAAGAAAGCGTGAAGCATCGGGGATGTGAAAACAGGTAAATTGAGGTGCCTTGGTGATCCTAACATTAGACCCAAAACAACCTAGCCTCTAGATGATCGTTCCCTAATTGAAAAACCATTAATTGATCATCCCTCAGCCTTAGAGCTCTTGAGCTGTTGGAAACCAAATTGCCTAAACTAGCAGACGCATATGAGAGCTCGATTGAAGCTCAATCAATCTCGACCGATCGGGTCGATTGATCGAAGCAGATCTCGTTCGATCGATCGATCATGACCAAAACTATACAGGGAGATCTCTAGCCTATCTCGACAACTCTCGAATGAAGCTCGATCGAACATGACCAAAACTGTCTAGTGATTTTTTTTCTGGCCTAAATTAACAACTTTCGATCAATGGACCTCAATCGATCGACCAAGGATGCCATTTCACTACAAACCAAAATCTATATTAAGGTCATTCAGACATTGTAGGAAGTGTGGTGTTAGGTGTGAATGCTTGAATTGCAAGGATCAAACTCACGGGGGCCTTTTCAGGCTATTACTTGCACGGTTGGTTCGTGGTATGAAATGTTTGGCTTGGAGTAGCAACTAGTCAATTAACTCAAACATTTGAAGTTAGCTATACCTTGTAGAATCGTTATAAATTAAAGAATACGTGGATTCTTTATTTTAAAATGACTCATGATCCACGACTTGAGATTGTGAATAAGGGACTACGATGACAGAGAAGGAAGGCATTAGGCACATTCTCTACTCACATGAATATGCACTTTTTTACTTTACAAAACTCTGTAAATTATAAGAGATTTGATTAGCTTAGCATTAAATAGTGTGATGAATGGATGATATGTAATGCAATAGTGCGACATCTAACTTAGGAGTGGGAGTGAGAAATTAAAACAAAGGCAATCTTCCATGACTCATTTAATTACCTGAGAAAGATAGTAGATAAATAGGAAAAACACTCCAGTCAGCTCGAGTTTTGATATGGTAGGATCTAGAGAACTTACAAGCCCCAAAACATGCACTAGAATAGACTGGAGAAGCAAAGGGTAGAGAATGGAGAGATGTGATGATGCAAATGTTAGATGCGAGAATGATGAGAATGATAATAATGTGTAGTGCAATATCTAACTCAAGAGTGGGATTGAGAGATGAAAACAAAAGAGATATATTATCACTCGTTTATTTAAGGGAGATGACAAAGAAAAGAAAAGGATCTAGCCTATTTAAGTTTTTTACTAGATAAATCAACCACTCCCAAAGACTATGCTTGAATAGACTAGAGAATTAGGGAATTGAAGAGACAAGTGTTGTGAGAAACTATAAATGAAGTAAAAGAAAGTAGTAAATATACCACATGCGATGACTGACAAAATGGAGAAGTGGGGGGATGGAAGAAGAGTAGAGATGGTCGGGTATTCTCAACCTCGACACTACTCCATAAGATCTAAATCATTGGGATGACTTATTTTAGTTGGATGATATCTTTGAATATATTAAATTGGATGGCCTATTTCAATACATATTGATAGGTTGTGCGCCCCGTAACGATGTTTGGATCAAAAGTTAATGTCAATTTATGGTCAATTCCCTTCATTTCACGGTCAATTCCATGCATTTCACGGTCAATTCCGATGATTCCCCTTCACTTCACGGTCAATTGCATGCATTTCACGGTCAATTCCATGCATTGACCGTGAAATGCATGGAAATGACTGTGAAGTGAAGGGAATTGACCGTGAAATGCATTGAATTGATCGTGAAGTAAAGGGAGTTGACTGTGAAATGCATGGAATTGACCGTTAAGTGAAGGGGGATCACCGGAATTAACCGTGAAATGCATGGAATTGACCGTGAAATGAAGGGAATTGACCGTGAAATGCATTCAATTGACCGTGAAGTAAAGGAAATTGACAGTGAAATGCATTGAATTGAGCGTGAAGTGAAGGGGAATCGCCGAAATTGACCGTGAAATGCATTGAATTGATTGTGAAGTGAAGGGAATTGACCATGAAATGCATTGAATTGATCATGAAGTAAAAGGAATTGATCGTGAAATGCATGAAATTGACCGTGAAGTGAAGGGGAATTGCTAGAATTGACTGTAAAATGCATGGAATTGACCGTGAAATGAAGGGAATTGACCGTGAAATGCACGGAATTGATCGTGAAGTGAAGGGAATTGATCGTGAAATGCATGGAATTGACCGTGAAGTGAAGGGGAATCACCGGGATTGACCGTGAAATGCATGGAATTGATCGCGAAGTAAATGAAATGAATGAAATTGACCGCGAACTGAATGAAATGGATTTTCAACCATTGACCTGATGGAATCTTGGAAAATAATTAGGTTGGTTAGCTAAAGTAGCTTCTCCTACCCCAAAATCATATAGGGTACATCAAGTAACTAATTTTGGCTTAGAAATATTCTTGTTAAATGAATAAAGAAAGAAATGAAAAAAAAGAGAGAATTTTTTTATATGTATATTCATATAAATATGTATTAGAGAAAATTGTAGGTAGAATAAAGTTCTCCATGTAAAAAAATGCACAGATTGTCGCCGCAGCAGTCCGTCTATGGCTACGGTTATAATCTGTAGTCATAGGGAGCTACCAGATGGGCGTGGCCCCACCGGACAGGCCAACAATTGGGGGGGGGCGCAAGTTCGGCGAGCCCACCCCGGACAGTCCTCTATGGCTACAGAGTATGATATCTATAGCTACGGTTATAATCCGTAGCCATAGGTCTGACTGTAGCTTTTAGAAATCACGTTTCTGAAAAAAGCAAGGGCATTTTCAACCTTTGGCAAATCATCCGTATAGCCGGGGCTTATTTTGGTGAGGTAAAAAGAAGTGGGCTTAAACAGGTAAATGGGTTGTAAATGGGTCATACAGTGGTAAATTTTGCTCAATACAGGAGGCTTGCACGCGGAGTATAGAAAATTCATTTTTGAGAAATTTACCACTGTAGACAAAACCTTTTATCCAGCAGTTTTTATGAAGCAATACAAACTTAAGTGACCAACTTAGACTAGCACGTGCGGACAACAAATTTGAGGACGAAACTACCCCTCCTTTTCACTATTGTTGCGTTTCCTCTCCCTCGCTCCATTAAAAGAAAAAAAAAAAAAAGAGAGAGATGAAAAATCTTACACTACTTTTGTTGCTTGGATCGCACCATCCTCTAGTTGGATCCCACCCTCTCTATTCATCAGCATTCTCTCATTTTTCTGAAAATGGTCCCTACACGGAAGGAAGCACGCACCACAGGTATAATGTAGTATACTTACTTAAACGGTGTAAATTTTTTGTGGGCCATTGAACTGCTGGATGAAGCTCGCATCTTGGTTTTTGTTTCATCCATGTAAAAATCATCCTATGAACATGATGGATTACAAATAAAACATAATTGGGGGGGGGGGGGGGGGGGGGGGCGGCATGACAAGGTTTTTATGGTGGAACCACTATTTCCTGTGGTATGATCCACTTGATATTTCGATATGCCACCATTTTGGGCTGAAATCCTTACTTTAGATGGAAAACTGGATGAACATTGTGGATAGTCCACATACATTCATGACAAGGTTTTTATGGTGGAACCACTATTTCCTGTGGTATGATCCACTTGATATTTCGATATGCCACCATTTTGGGCTAAAATCCTTACTTTAGATGGAAAACTGGATGAACGTCGTGGATAGTCCACATACATTCATGACAAGGTTTTTATGGTGGAACCACTATTTCCTGTGGTATGATCCACTTGATATTTCGATATGCCACCATTTTGGGTTGAAATCCTTACTTTAGATGGAAAACTGGATGAACGTTGTGGATAGTCCACATACATTCAAGGTAGGCCCAACTCAGTTAACTCAGTACTATAAGAGCGTCTGAGCAAACTGTAAATCCAATTTACGAGAGGTTTTGGTCCATTTGACCTACTTCTCGGTTCGTGATTGGTGAAATTCCCTAAGCGATTCATAAATTTGACAGAGATATCATAAAAATATGATGGGAAACTTCCACGGATTCATGTAATGTAATGGAAAATTTTATGAATGGCTTGGTCAATTTCATTAATTGCTCGGTCAAATTCACTGAAGAGAATTTCATGTAAAGCTCAGTCAATTTCATTAACTGCTCGGTCAAATTCACTAAAGAGCAAATTGTTAGGCTAGTTCAATTACATTTAAAGTTCATTCCAATTCATGTTAGCCTCGCTGAATTTCATGTTTGCCTTGTTGAATTTCAAGTTAGCCTCACCCAATTTCAAGCTTGCCTCGCTCAAAGTCATGTTTCCCTTTCTCAATTTCTAGGTTGCCTCACTCAATTTTCAGCTTGCCACACTCAATTTTTATCTTGCCTTAGTCAATTTTTACCTTGCCTCGCCCAATTTCTTGTTTGACTCGCTCTATTTCTAGTTTTCCTTGCTTAATTGCTAGGTCGCTTCTCTGAATTCTTAGGTTCCCTCGCTCAATTTTTAGGTTGTCTCGTTGAATTTCTAAGTCGCCTCACTGAATTTCTAGTTTCCCTCGCTCAAATTCTAGATTGCCTCGCTCAAATTCTACATTGCCTCGCTGAATTTCTAGGTTCCGTTGCTCAATTTCTAGGTTGCCTTGTTCAATTTCTACATTGACTCACGCAATTTCTATGTTGCCTCGCTGAATTTCTAAGTTGCCTCGCTCGAATTCTAGGTTACCTCGCTGAGTTTCTTGGTTGCCTCACTGAATTTTTATAGGTTGCCTTGCTCAATTTCTACATTGCCTCACGTAATTTTTAGGTTGCCTCGCTCGATTTCTAGGTTTCGTCGTGCAATTTCTAAAATGTCTCGTTCAATTTCTAGGTTCATTCACTAAATTTCTAGGTTACCTCGCTCAATTTCTACGTTGCCTCGAGCAATTCCTAGGTTCCATCGCTGAATTTCTACATTGCCTCGCTAAATTTCTAGGTCCCTTGCTCAATTTCTAGCTTCCCTCACTCAACTCCTAGGTTGCCTCACTCAATTTGTATGTTACCTCACTCAAATCCTATGTTGCCTTGCTCAATTCCTAGGTTGCCTCGCTCAATTCCTACGTTGTCGTGCTCAATTTATAGGTTGCCTCTCTCAATTTCTAGCTTCCCTCGGTCAATTCCTAGGTTGCCTCACTCAATTCACTCAATATCTAGCTTCCCTCGCTTAATTCATAGGTTCCCTCGCTCAATTCTAGGTTACCTTGCTCAATTTTTAGCTTCCCTCGCTCAATTCAGAAGACTTTTTTTTACTACATAAATCTTATCTTCCAGAACCCTACCCGAGGAATGAGGATAATCTCATTTGGCAACTCAATCATTGCGGTCATAATTATGTTAATTCTGCCTAAAAATCTGTTCAGGTGATCAAAAGGGCCCCCTTTTTCAGTAGATGAGATTAGGATGAAAGGTATTATCTCAACGCTTCTTTTCTTTGTCTTGCTCTTAAAAATCGTTGAATCCAAAGCCCTCGAGGAAGAGAGATCTCTCTCCTGATAAAAAATGAGAGGGATCTCTCTTCTATATTATATCTATGAGAAAAGTTATAGAGATATTCTCTCTTCAATCTATTCCTCTATCTATGAGATGATAGATAGTCTCTCAACAAAAGTCGTTCTCATCTTTATTGATGATTTAACTAGGGGTATATTTTATTAAAAAAAGATTCCCTATTCCACAAGCAACGGCGAAAAGCCCAGCAAACGGAGGAGCAAGTGAAGGCAGTAAGAAAATGGTTGCGGCTTCAAAGCCCTTGCTTATTGCTAGCGCTCAATTTGTTGGTTACCTCACTGAATTTCTATGTTGCCTCGCTAAATTTCTAGGTCCCCTCGCTCAATTTCTAGCTTCTCTCGCTCGATTCCTAGGTTACCTCATTGAATATCTACATTGCCTCGCTCAATTCCTAGGTTCCCTCGCTCAATTTTTAGGATGCCTCGCTCAATTTTTAGCTTCCCTTGCTCAATTCCTAGGTTGCCTAGTTCAATTTATAAGTTGCCTCACTGAATTCCTAGGTTCCTTCTCTCAATTTTTAACTTCCCTCGCTCAATTTCTAACTTTCGTTGCTCAATTCCTAAGTTTCCTCACTGAATTTCTACGTTGCCTCACTCAATTCCTAGGTTGCCTCGCTCAATTTATAGGTTGCCTCGCTGAATTTCTAGGTTCCCTCGCTCAAATTCTAGCTTCCCTCGCTCAATTTCTAACTTCCCTCGCTCAATTCCTAGGTTGCCTCGCTCAAATCCTAGGTTTTCTCGCTAAATTTCTAGGTTTTCTCGCTCAATTCCTAGGTTGCCTCTCTGAATTTCTAGGTTCCCTTGCTCAATTTCTAGCTTCCCTCGCTCAATTCCCAGGTTCCTTCACTGAATTTCTATGTTGCCTCGCTCAATTTTTAGGTTCCCTCACTGAATTCTTAGGTTCCCTCGCTCAATTGATAGGTTCCCTCGCTCAATTTCTAGCTTCCTTCACTTAATTCCTAGGATGCCTCGCTGAATTCCTACGTTGCCTCACTCAATTCCTATGTTGCCTCGCTCAATTCCTAGGTTCCCTCGCTCAATTTCAAGCTTCCCTCTCTCAATTCCTAGGTTGCCTCGCTAAATTCCTAATTCCTAGGTTCCCTCGCTCAATTCCTAGGTTGCCTCGCTGAATTTCTAGATTCCCTCACTCATTGTCTCGGTTCCCTCGCTCAATTTCACCTTGTCTCGCTCAATTTTTTAGGCTGTCTCGCCCAAACTTATCCTCTAAGTGTTCATTGAAATGGTGGTTTGACATGGTGAAGGGTGGATTAGAGAAGCATGATACTCAGCTAAGTCTATTCAAGCAATCCCCATTTTCCTTCTTATTGCACCTCTCATCCTTTTAATTTATATGGGCTCTATTTCACATTCTTCTTATAAGATATAAAGGCGATCTTATATTTGAGATACAAGGGACACAGTTGCAATTCACGGAGATGGATTTTGCCCTCATAACGGGGCTTAAGACTAGGGAGCTTACAATACCGAAAAAAGTCTCATCAGGAGTACATTAATGGATAAATACTTCAAAGAATATCCAATTTTTAAGAACCATTTATTAGATGTGTTTAATAAATTAGTTGACATCAATAAGCACGAGGTGTCATGAAAGTTGCTCTACTTATGTGTGTATAGTGTTTTATTAGGGGAACCGAATTGAAAACTATGTGTAACATGGATTATATGTACCAGTGGACTCCATAGAGGATTTCTATAGCTATCCTTGGGGTAGTTTGGCCTACAATACAACGTCACAAGGGGTCGCAGCTGCTGTGATGGCATCAAGTGTGGTTCGCTACAATGTATATGGTTGTCTTTCCTTTGCAGGTAAGAAATCTTTCTTTATTCTACATGATTATATTCAATTGTGGATTTTTATCCTCATGCAATCTAATTAAAATATATATGGGCTGTAGAGAGATTACCGGCCCTATGAGAGTGTGTTATTTCATTTATTCCCTCTCAAATTCCACGTTTCATTCAATATCGAGGCTGGAAGGGTTGGAGGTACAACAAAATACATGCAAATTTTTAGAGTAAAGGTGTAAGTATATGTATTTCTATGCCATTCACTTTGCTTGATTTGACACTTACACTCCGTATATTAACATCAGTCTGGGTTTACAGACTATCTTAATAAAGAACTTGGAACCCACCCTACGAGAATGGGAAACAGACGTCGTTCGCTTGCTCCGTGATAGTTTTCAGTTGAGATATCATGAACGTTTAATTAAAATGGAATGTTGTTTAATTCATTGTTAAAAGTTTTCTGACTCTTATATGTACATTGATACATTTTGTAGGTCATCGAAACCCAGGAATTGAGCGATGAGGGTAACGAGAACGATGACGTGGGTGAGGAGGGATCAATTGAAAGTGATGAAAAGGCATGCCTTCAAACTAGTATGCCAACTCTAATAGGCATGCCTTCAAACTAGTATGCTGACTCTAAAGGTGTATCGGGACTCGAAGTCTGCTTTGGAACATGCAAAGTTGGTAGGCAAGATGAACAATGTCATCACAATTGCCAAGCATTTGGGTAAATCACACGCCAAGGAGATTTAGTATAGTGAACAAGTAATGCATTCGTCACATAACATCAAGCCTGGTTGTAATGTGTTCTTTGATCATGTTTTTTTACGAATAGCCTACTTTTTAAACATGGACAGGTTTATGTACCCGTTAACCACGACAACTCCCATTGGTTCTTGATAGTTGTAACAACCCCAATCCTAACAATTGATTTCGAACACTTGTACATGGAAACATCTTCACAGGGAAGGTGGTGAATGATAAGAGACATGGTAAAAAACATTGACCTCGTCCTATTTAAGATAAAAGTATTGAATTTCGAGGACGAAATTCTCTTTAAGGGGGGTAGATTGTAACACCCCATACATTTTTGTACTCGGGTGTTACCATGAGAACCTGACTTAGTATGAATACAATCTCGATTTAGGTGAACATTCACACTCTGGCCTATCTTAAGTTAATATCCTAATAATTCATTTCAAATGTGATGTGATTGTATATATATACTATAATACAAGGTAATTTTATAGTTATTCGTAGTAATACATATGTTACTTGGATCATTCAAATTTTTGGTATATTATTTAAACTATATATATATATATATAATAAATTGTATGCCAACACATTATCCTATAATTGAGGCACATTGACTAATATTTGCATTTTTAACTATATATTATTACCAAAAATACGTTATAAATAGTAATTATTGCAAATAGATACCTATCTATGACTATTAATATGTTATACTAAGGAAATATAAAAATATATTTTATTATATAATCTAAGACATTATTCACTAAAATTATTATAATGAATGTATAAGAATAATACATAAATTAACTATAGTACACTTGAAATATTCTTAATGATAATTATGAAAACATATATATACTATTACCAATTAAACCTTATTAATTAATAAGCGATTATTAATATAAAATATAATATGTTAGTAATTATATTTAAATATAAAATAATGCAATATATATGTATATATACATATTCTTATGTAAGATAATACTTACATAGATAGGTAGTGGGCCTGATTGACTCACCAATTGGATGAATGGCCCTGATGGTGGGATTGGACCACAGATCATCATCGGATTGATTATTATTGGCACTTGAGGGCCACAATTTTGACGATATGGCCCACTTAAGCCATGGATCCACCTCATTCGTTGGACCGGGCCCTATTTTGGGTTGACAAAAGAGATGAACGGAGTGGATTCACTAGATTCATCATGGTGGAACCCACATGAGAAGCACGTGTACACGGTTGGGGGGCACCCGAGGTGCACCATGCCACAAGCAGGGTCAGACGAGTGCTGACCCGCGCTCGTCCAAATGAGGAAAGGATTTCCCTCCTTTCTTCTTTTCGAATTCTCGTCAGACGGACGGACAAAGCCCACTTTCGACGAACTGTGGCCCACCTACGTGATCAGTTTGATCAATCCAAATCGTCCATCTTATTCGCGGCATGGCTCTAACCAAAACCATGCTTTCTATGAGCAACCAATCAGACACACGTTCTCACGATTCTAGGTGCAAATCGACCCTACAAACACAAAGCTTCTAAAAACGGAAAGCATCCGTCAGGCCAGCTGTTACGATCCGTGTGAGGGGGTCTTTGGCTGATCTCAGCCTTCCGTACTAGTGAGATCCTAACCCTTCAAAACCAGGTTTTGTAAAGGGAAGGGATGGAGAGAGAGAACAGACGCGGGCGGACTCGTTGATGTGCTGGCACGATCCCAGCCGCCCATCCACTACTAAGAGCACCCTCTGAATTGATCTAGACCATCCAATCCAACGTTCTTATATGCTAGAAGCCCTAAAAATCATACTATAAACGCTGCCCTTCCATTTCTTGCAGCTGCACTCAAAAATCCGTTGTTTCCTTCCTACCTTCAAACCCGCCACCCAAACGTCCATGGAGCTTCATTTTTCTCTTTCTTCAAGCTTCGTGGGGCATGTTAGAGCCCTCCAGAAACACCGTTTTGGAGAATTGTCGACCGAGTCCAAATCTGCCATTAACGACAGACCGCCTTCCTCAGCCAAAACGCACAGTTGTCGGTCTGAGTTAGGTCTGTTCAACCATTGTTGGGTCACTGGTAGAAGTAGAAAGAAAGGGATGAGGAGGGAGAAGAGAGTGGGAAAGGAAGAAAGAAAGCATGAGAGAGAGGGAGACATCATTCTCCTCGCTGCCAACCCACTGCAGCTGCCACACCAACGTCACTCGGACTGAGCCAACAGAGTTTGGGTCGGGTCCGCTCCTGGCCTAGTCCAGAGTTGCTGGACTGTATTTAAAAAAAAAAAAAAAAAAAAAAAAAAAGAAGAAGAAGAACAAGAAGAAGAAGAAAAGAAGGAAGGGAAAATCGTGAAGAGAAGAAGAAGAGAAGAAGAACGAGGGTGAGAGAGAGAAGGAGCACCCACTTCGAGTCACTACCGAGTCAGTCGAGTCCAACCCGAGTCCCAGCTTGACTGAGTTGCTGGACCGAGTCCAGCCACACCATCTGGAGAGAGAGAGAGAGAGAGTTCTGGACCGAGTCCAGCCACACCATCTGGAGAGAGAGAGAGAGAGAGAGAGAGTTGCTGGACCGAGTCCAGCCACACCATCTGGAGAGAGAGAGAGAGAGAGAGAGAGAGAGAGTTATGGGGCTGTTGCCCTGTTGAAGTCGAGCTGACTCTGTTAAAACTGAGTTGGGATCAGTCGAGTCAGTCTTGGGCTTGGTTCAAGCCTAGCTAGATATCCCAGCAAAGGACGAGGTTGAGGGAGTGAAAGGAAGAAGAAAAGAGAAAGAAAGGAAAGAGAGGGAAGAGAGTTCGGGGCTGCTGAGTTGGAATCGAGTCGACCCAATTGGAGCCGAGTCGGACGTGAACCTGGGCCAAACGTTGCTGGACATTCCAGCATTTTTCTTGTTTATATATATATATATATATATATATATATATATATATATATGTAAGGGAGATTAGAAAAGAAGGGGAAGAAAAGAGAGAGTGGCTGCCGAGTGAGAGAAAGAGAGGAAGAGAGCAGTTTTGGATGGCTGCCGAGTCAACTCGCTGAATCCGAGTTTGACTGGGTTGACTCAGTCCTGGCCCTTGCTGGACATTCCAGCACATAAAAGGGAAGAGGGAAGAAAAATGAAGAAAGGAAAAAAAGGAGCTTGGGTTTGGTGGCTCTCGATTGGAGCTCACCGAGTCTAAATAAGTTGATCCAGGTTAAGGTGAGTCAATTTAGCTTCTTGCAATAATTTATCTTGATTTAGCGCAATTAAATAGTAAGTTAGTTTCTTAGTTGTAAGTGTGTGAATGACATTAGTGCAGGTCATTTCCATTGAGAAAGGTAGATCATTTCGAGTCAGGCTAAATTCAAGTTGACTTGGATTTTTGGTAAGTAAACCCTACTCTACCTAGAATGTCATTATAACTAATTAGTGACTAATTTAGGATTTGAGAGTTCACATTTTCTTGGATTTAAATTACACTTTAGATTACCTAGTTACGCCAATTTGAATAAACTTGAATACACATTGGGAACCTCAATCATTTGGGCGCTTCTAGACCTATTCTATCCTAACCTTTGACATGGAATATTCTAGGTTAATCGAGTGTTTTAAGGCCTCTAATTATCTCCAGCCAAGCAAGGAATAAATCTACGCTCCAAGGTGAGGACTCACCCTTTGAGCTTCCCACTTGATTTCATCAATCTAAATATAGACGATGACATGATTCACTTAACTGAGTTACTTACTTTACTATTGAACATGTTTTGTTGTATAGTTAATTCATGTGTTGGACGATAAATGTTTCTTTTAAATTATAACATGCATGAATGGTTCGGTGATAACATGTTATCCTTTATTGGATACATATTAATTTATTTTATGCTACCACTTGTGCTTGAATGACTAATTGAATGAAAATTACCTTGGACTTATGATCCTGTGGTCCACATTTGCCTTACACGGCTTGAATCGCACATTTGCCTACGTGGCTTGGACCGCACGTCGTCTATGTGGCTTAGATTATATATTTTCGCCTATGTGGCTTGGATTGTGTTGAGGGTCAAATATTGCATATCAGACCCTAGTAATTACCTGATTTTACAAATATGGTACTATTTAACGGCTCAATTTAACTGTGTTTATTCTGCAATGTGTGTTTAGGATCTTGGACGGAAGCAGGGTGCTAAAAGCATGGAATTAACTCTCCGAAGTCACCAGAGTAAGGGACGGACTCCAGAGGACCAAGATCAACGAATTTACATGCTAGGGATCCGGGGAAATCAAGTTGTTCACATTGAAAATCGCCCGAAACTGATCCAGAATGCAAGATCATGGGGTTCCCACCATCCGTTCGGCTCGAAACTTCATACGTGGTCTAAGGATCATAAATTAACATTTCATGTCAAATTTCAGCCATTAGATCCCTCTAGAAATGGCCCAATGGATAGATCATCCCCCATATCCCTGATTTGGGGCCCGCCTGATAGCTGGATGTGCTTCACTCTTGGTCTCAACCCCTTAACTGGGGAGACAAAATGGATGGACGGCGTAGATTCATCATAAACATCACTGTAAATCCCACAGGGGATCATGAGCGTGCACACACAAAGGTGCACTGGCATTGTACCTAAGCAGGGGAGTCGGTCAAACTATGTTTGACCGCAAGAATCTGAAAAAGGAAGGACTCTCCTTCCCGTTTCTTCTGCTGCGAAACTAGGAACAGGAAGTTTCAGACGGACGGTTGTGGGCCACCATGAAAATCTGAAAAACCGATCCGAACCGTCCATTAGAACCCCAAGGTCTGTTTTACCAAATCCTAGAGGATAAAATTTTAGGAGACAGCTAGTATCAGATTTCAACCGTCCAAACATAGGACGAACGGTAGTATGAAAACCCTGGTGAGCCACATAGAATCTGATCCAAAACAGTCCCTCTTCGACTGATTTTTCGTAATTAAACTAGTGGACGATGTGGATTACTCAACCGACGCTCATCATGGGCCCACCGAGCAGCCCAGCGCAGTAATGTGCGCAAGAACGTCCTCGCTGCCGGTTTTGACGGCTGACGTGGCCCACTGTCCATGAGTCCGATCAATGATCTGGACCGTCCATCATGAAGGTCTGCCAACAACGTCCTAGGGGACATTGTCCTTTTAAAAAAGAAAGCACGGGAAGGAAGGGAATGTGGCACCGTTTTCTTGGTGCAAAAGTCCTTACGCACAGCAACCGCCTTCTGCTACGTGGACTTATGCACAGATCTGAATTTTTCGCCGCCTCTTGGTGCGAATATCTCCTCTCGACCGTCCTTGAGAGCTATAAAGAGAAGAGAGGAGAGTGTTAGAGAAAAGAGTTTTTTTTTTTGGGGTGTTGGCAGCAGGTGGTGGACGTTGCAAGAGTGGTGGTTCTTTTCTTTCCTCTTTATTTTGTTTTTATTTAAGGGATCCAGCCCATTCATGTTGGGTTGAACCTCTTAGCTAAGGCTAAGAGGTGAAGCTTGTGGTGTTATGGGATGTTCTATGGTCTGAATTCATATTTTTAAGTGATTTTAATTTAGTTTTATTTTAAGGAATGTTTACAGTCTTTAATGGTTTATTATGACTTACATTACAGTAGATCTGCGATGGCTGGCGTATTTCTTTTCCATTTTTGTGATTATGAATCTAAGATGCCCTGTTGTCCACCATCGCCCCTTGGACATGGTGGAATGACAGAACTCTTCTTGACATTCATACATCACTCAGATTGGCTGTTGAATTGGTTTAATTTCGTTGTTTGCTTTGTCTCATAAGGCATGACTTTGTGATGGAATTCATTCTAATTCATATACCTTTCATCTCTTGAAAACTATATCAAAGGAAATTCAGTTGATTTTCATGAATCAAGTGTAGTTCTCCATGATCTCTACAAGTGGATCCTCTGAATCCCTAGTTTCCCTTCTCTGAATTCTCTTAAGTTTTAGATAATTATTTCACCATTATTTCTCAAAATCATTTGATTTAGATTTCATCTTAATCTAGTTCTAGTTCTAGTTAGTTTCAGATTACATACAGGTTTCAGTCCCTGTGGTTTCGACCTCAGTCTTACTGAGTTTATTACTACATCACAACCCTACACTTGGGGAGTGAACAGATTGTATATTTGCCCTCGTGGCTTTGATGACCTATTGTTGCCCTTTGTGGGTTGTTGGGTATGTTCGTATACCCTATTGTTTTCTATCCATCTTGCGGAGTTCAGTCGTACCATGAGTTTCGGGTAGAGCTGAAGTTCGCTTTGTCGATTTTCTAGCCATCTTGCGGAGTTCACGTACGACATGATTTTTGGGTGATTTAGGGTTTGTATGTTGTTTGTCTCTTCATCTGTGGTGTTCATTCATACCATGATTTTCGAGTGGAGCTGAAGTTCGCTTTGTCGATTTTTCTAGCCATCTTGCGGAGTTTTATACCATGATTTCTGAGTGGAGCCGAAGTTCTCTTTGTCGATTTTCTAGGCATCTTGCGGAGTTCACGTACAATGTGATTTCGGGCGCAATAGAAAATCGTATGTTTGATTGTTTAGTTATCTGAACATATTTCCTTGTATTGCGACTACTATTATATTTTGCTTATGATGAGATTGTGTTGGTTGACTTAAATTTTTGTAGGCATATTCATGATTATAAATTTAATATATTTAAATTTATGATTGGCGTTCTATATTGATTATGAATGACAAGTGTGCAATCTTGGAAGGTGCTCCTCACTGTGATAGCCATTGACGCTATCAAACCGTAACAGTTGATGCAGGTGTAGAGCAAGGCGATGTTGTTCACAGGATTGCCATAGAGTTTTACATTCCAAGAGAGTTGTAATTTACTTTATTTCACATGTAATATTATTGTATTTTGTAATCGTAAGAATGAGGGCATTGGTTTGTATAAGTCATTATGGGCAGCTTCTTGTATATTCCAAATGTAAATGAAATTTTTCTTTATGTTGATTTGTCCACTCTACGCTCATCTGTTTACTCTGATGAAAGAAAAAAAAATATGTGGATTTTAACTCTTTATAAGTTAACACTCGAGTTTTTGGAAAACGGGTTATATACTTGGGTCTTGAAAACACGGGGCGTTACAATAGTCCTATATCCAAGACAACGGGAGAATATTATTATTGATAGCTTAATATCAAATGCTCTCCTAAAGTATAAGCAAAAGATCAAATTGATGACAGAGGTGCTCCCGATTCTCTTCCATGCCACCGAAGACGTCACGACGCTTGAAGGGAAGACGTGGACCGCCAAAGAAGGGAAATCTGTGTTGAAGCAATGCAATGGTTTTGACTGTAGCATATTTGTAATGAAATTCATCGATATACTGTGCAACAGTCACACCTTGGAGGGAAAGACATGCAAAAATTCACTATACATTGGAGGAAGTCGATAGTGTACGATTGTTTGTCTGTAACCTGTAAATGATACTTGTCGTAGGCATGAGATGAAGAGAAAAATTTTGTGGAATGTTATATTATATATAGTGTTGTATATACCCTGCACAATTTATACTTCAGGAAAATTTATAATGAATTAAATTTCATAATGTGTAAATGTTTTTGTCGCCCATCTTTCATGCTTGCTTTGTTCAACTTCTAGTTTGCCCCGCCTAATTTCAAGTTTCCCTAGCTCACCTTATACTTTCCGTCGCTCAATTCCTGTGTTGCCTTGCTTAATTTCTACGTTGCCTCACTCAATTTGTAAGTTGCCTCGCTCAATTTCTATGTTGCCTCGCTCAATTCCTAGGTTCCCTCGCTCAATTCCTAGGTTCCCTCGCTCAATTTTTAGCTTGCCTCGCTGAATTTCTAGCTCCCCTCGCTCAATTCCTATGTTGCCTCGCTCAATTGCGAGGTTCCCTCGCTCAATTTTTAGCTTGCCTTGCTCAATTCCTAGGTTGCCTCGCTCAATTCTAGTTCATTAAAGCCATGACATTTTTGTGGGGGTAATACAAGCTATGAAGGCAGCACACACTGTTAAATTGATGGAGAAGTTAGTAGATGGTGCTGTTAAGCCCACCCATGGGCTACAACCATGAGCGAAATGATCATATTGACTTAACGAAAGACGATTAAATCATCTAATGGGAGACCATAAGGAGTACCATTTTCAAGTAATTAAAGATTAAGCCCATATGAGGGTCCAGACTAAAGATCAAACCATCCAAGCTGAATATCTGAATAATGAATTAAGATCCAACCATCCAGGTTGAAGACCTGAACCAACCAACTGTCTGGGTTAGAGTTCAAGACCATATCATAAACCAAACTTACTTATCTCAAATAAGTTACTTATCTACTGCTGCAAGTAGAAAAAGTAACTTATTTAGTGGTATCTAAACGGGGTCGACCGGATTGGGACCCGGTTGACCAGGTAAGTGAACAGGTATTCGGTTTCGACCAAGTCCACTGATTTTTTAGATAGGCGGGGTCGACCGAGTCCACTAAGTTTTGATTATGTGAATTTTGATTGTGTGAGGCCTGTTCCAAGCTAGGCAACATTGGGATACTCTGGCTTGAGAGGAAGTGCTGAGTTTTTTGTCCTTAAGATGTGGTTGCCTAAAAAAGAAGGCAATGAAACTATGTTATATTTGGTTAAACAGTCTTTGAACTGGACCAGAGAAAGAATTTGTATTTCCTCTTATTGTAACTTCTGACATATGTAGGAAGTTCTATTAAGCTGGTTCTCTTCCCTTGATATGTTCGTCTTCTTTGAATAATGACCATATCCTTTTATTGCTGCTGAATATGTTTTAAGTGCTTATTTGCCATTCTACATGAGGATATTTTTGCATGTGTGAAAAAGAAAGGATATAAGCCATATTATGCTTGACTGATTGCTGAATACAGATGCTTCCTTGGGACAATCTTTTGATATTACGAAAATAGGAGATTTATCGGATGCTATCTGTTGGTACCATCTCTACAGCACTGAACGGAAGCCACAGCCATCAAGCTCAAGTTGGGAGAGTTGGTGCCACATATCCATTAATAGACCCAATGGATGTATACTATTTATTGAATCCTAGTTGGGACTTTAGCTTCACACAAGTTGAATTTGAGGATTGGTTTGAAAATCATAACTTGAAGGTAATTCTTTGATCCTTTCAACCAAATGAAAACAATGAAATGATCCTTTATTGGTAGGAGAACTAGTATGACCATTGTTCTTAGAAGCATGTGAATTAAAAATGAGGCCATTTGTAAATAAAAATCAAGGAGTCCTTGTTGCCTTTTTGGATGTAATCGACAATAATAGCATGTAAATCAAAACCATTACATCCCAATCTTTCAATGTAATGCCACTCTTGCTATTGGTGCTATTAGTTAACCAAGGTGAAGTTTTGGTTTCATAACAAAATATGTTATAAAGAGGGAGATAAATTGACTGAGATGTTCATTTTGGGATATTTCCCTTCATGTATTATTCGGATATTCTGATCTTTGCCCCGCTCAATTTCCAGTTTGCCCTGCTCAATTTCATGTTTGTCCCGCTCAAATTCTAGTTTGCCCCGCTCAAATTCCAATTTGCCCCGCTGAATTTCTAGTTTGCTCTGCTGAATTTCTAATTTACCCTGCTCAATTTCTAGTTTACCCCGCTCAATTTCTAGTTTGCCCCACTTAATTTCCATTTTCCCCCACTGAATTTCATATTTACCCTGCTGAATTTCTAGTTTGCCCCACTGAATTTCATGTTTGCCCCACTGAATTTCAAGTTTGCCCTGCTGAAATTCAATTTTGCCCTGCTGAATTTCATGTTTGCCCCGCTAAATTTCATGTTTGCCCCGCTCAAATTCCAGTTTGTCCTGCTCAATTTCCAGTTTACCTTGCTCAATTTCTAATTTGCCCCGCTCAAATTCCAGTTTCCCCCATTGAATTTCATGTTTGCCCCGCTAAATTTCATGTTTGCCCTGTTGAATTTCATATTTGTCCTGCTGAGTTTCATGTTTGCCCCGCTCAATTTTCAGTTTGCCCTGCTCAATTTCATGTTTTCCCCGCTCAATTTCATGCTTGCCCCGCTCAATTTAACTAGTGTATGTTTTCAAGAAACTTGCCTGAGTTTTTGTTTTAGTTGACTCAACTCGATAGGGTTTGAGTCGAATTTGTATTTTAAAAGTATGATCTCAATATACTTTTATTGCGAAATAGAAAATTGAAGAACCCAAGATTTTCTACAAAAGTGGTTAAATTCTCTTTCGGCAAAAACTCCATTTTCAATATCATTTAGCACATGGGTTTTGTCTATGATAATCCAATAGGAATGATAACTCGAGAATGTACCAATAAACAATAAACAATAGCCAAGATATAATGTTTATATTAAAAAATTGAAGAATTTTTGCTCGGAATTGTTTGGTAATAAATGAAAAGATTATTATCTCACCACCAACCAATAAGCAATTCCTCAGTTAGATAAATAGAGTGGTTAATCAGTTCATGCATGTTCCTCAAATTACAATCAGATATTCAAGATATCATAACGACTTTAAAACATATAGTTAAACTGGGTTTTCTTGAGCAAATTAGTCTTGATCGTTAAGGTTGCAGGACGGGCCATAAACCAATCTGACATGTTTGATAAAGATGCGACTATTTACATCAATATCTCATGTATATAGAAAGGACAAAATACATTGAGATTGATCATCAACCTGCATCCATATCTTAGCTGTAGAATAAAGACAAAACACATCGAGACGGACCATCATTTTATCCGGGTAAAAGGTGCTAGTACAAATGCATTCAATACAAAATGTTGCAATCATCCACCTTAATCACCCACTATATGTCAACATTGCTTATGTACTCATGGGTTATCAGGGATGTAGATTTTTCAGTATAGCCACTCTAAAATGAGACAACCAACATAGGAATTTGATAGTTACATAATGCATGCACAATTGCTGATGAAGCATAACTCAAATATCGCATTGAGATGATGATATTAATAGTTGGATTTTGGACCACTGGCTATTTTACTACAACCCTCCATTTGATGTCCATAAATTGGATGGCTAGGATTATATGATCAATCTGAATTTAGAGACATGGAACCAAACTAGTTTTCTCATTCCAAAATCAAAGAAAATGGTTAATTAAAAAAATAATTAAAAAAAAAAAAACATGAGTGGTGCATGGAAAATTGATTATGGAGAATAACTCAAAATTTACATTGAGATTGAGAAGATGATGTTAATCATCTGATTTTGCCTTGAAAAGCCACATCCCACTGACCCGCTCGACCCCGAGTCACTGTCCCACTTACCCGATCGACCGGGTCAACCCCGATTCAATGTCTTGTCCCACTGTTGGGGTCAGCTGTCAGATTAGCTATGGTACCTGTGGCTACGGTTATAATCCGTAGCCATAGAGGGCTTCCAAATCCGTAGCTATAAATCGGCTTACTTAAAAAGCAGGGGTATTTTCATCCTCAAATTCGTTGTTCACACGTGCTAGTCTAAGTTGGTAACTTAAGTTTGTATTCCTTCATAAAAACAGCTGGATAAAAGGTATTGTCTACAGTGGTAAATTTCTCTTCATTTTTTGGAGAGAAATTTCCTACTGTACGACCCATTTATGGCCCATTCCCAAAAATAAGCCCACTTATTTTGAGTTCCCAAGAATAAGCCCTAGCTGTACGGCCCCATTTCTCAGGTCGAAAATGCCCCTGCTTTTTCAGCTTTTTGCAGTGTGAAAGCTTGGGCTCCCTTTAGCTACGGATTATAATCGTAGCCATAGCCGTAGCTATAATGTAGCCATAACCCACCGATTGCAAAAGGGTGGACAACGACTCGGGGTCGACCGGGAAGTGTGAAAGCTCGGGCTCCCTTTGGCTATGGATTATAATCGTAGCCATAGCCATAGCTATAACATAGCCATAACCCATCAATTGTAAAAGGGTGGACAACGAGTTGGGGTCGACCGGGCCCAAACCCGGTCGCCAACCCCGAGTCACTGTCCCACTGACCCGGTCGACCCGGTTGAACCTGGTTGACCCCAACTCGCTTTTCCACCTGTGTATTTTTTTTTACAGGGAGAACTTTTTCTCTCCTACATTTTTCTCTAATACATATTTATATAAATATGTATACACAAGCATATTTTAAAAAGAAATTTCTCTCTTTTTATTCATTTCTTTCTTTATTCATTTAATAAACATATCTCTTAAACCAGAATGAGTTACTTGACGTACCATATAGGATTTTGGGGTAGGAGATGCTACTTTACCTCACCAACCTACTTATTTTCCAAGATTCCATCAGGTCGATGGTTGAAAATTCATTTCATTCACTTCATGGTCAATTTCAATCATTTCGCTGTCAATTTCATTCATTTCATTTCACGGTCAATTCCATGCATTTCACGGTCAATTCCCTTCACTTTCACAGTCAATTCGCTTCACTTCACGATCAATTCCATTCATTTCATGGTCAATTTGGTCAATTCCATGCATTTCACGGTCAATTCCCTTCACTTCACGGTCAATTTGCTTCACTTCATGGTCATTTCCATGCATTTCACGGACATTCCCGGTGATTTCGTGTTGATTCACGGTCATTTCCATGCATTTCACGATCAATTCCCTTCACTTCACGGTCATTTCCACGCATTTCACAGTCAATTCACCTCACTTCACGGTCATTTCTATGCATTTCATGGTTATTCCCATCGATTTTGTGTGATTAACGGTCATTTCCAAGCATTTCACAGTCACTTCCCTTCACTTCACAATCATTTTCACGCATTTCATGGTCAATTCGCTTCACTTCAGAGTCATTTCCATGCATGTATGGTCATTCCCGGTGATTCCTTATTAATTCACGGTCATTTCCACGCATTTCACGGTCAATTCCCTTCACTTCACGGTCATTTTCACTCATTTCACGGTCATTTCACTTCACTTCACAGTCATTTCCATGCATTTCACGGTCATTCCCGACGATTCTGTGTTTATTCACGGTCATTCCATGCATTTTACGGTCAATTCCCTTCACCTCACGGTCAATTCACTTCACTTCACAGTCATTTCCATGCATTTCACGGTTATTCCCGGCAATTTCATGTTGATTCATGGTCATTTCCACACATTTCACGGTCAATTTCCTTCACTTCACAGTCATTTCCATGCATTTCGCGGTCAATTCGCTTCACTTCACGGTCATTTCCATGCATTTCATGGTCATTCTCGGTGATTCCGTGTTGATTCACGGTCATTTCAATGCATTTCACAGTCAATTTCCTTCACTTCACGGTAAATTCCCTTCAATTCACTTCACTTCGCAGTCATTTCCATGCATTTCACGGTCATTCTCGGCGATTCCGTGTTGATTCACGGTCATTTCCACGCATTTCACTTTCAATTCCCTTCACTTCGCAGTCATTTCCACGCATTTCACGGTCAATCGCTTCACTTCTCGGTCATTTCCATGCATTTCACGGTCATTCCTGGCGATTCTGTGTTGATTCACGGTCATATCCACACATTTCACGGTCAATTCCCTTCACTTCACTATCATTTCCATGCATTTCACGGTCAATTTGCTTCACTTCACGGTCATTTCCATGCATTTCACAGTCATTCCCGACGATTCCGTGTTGATTCATGGTCATTTTCACGCATTTCATGGTCAATTCCCTTCACTTCACGATCATTTACATGCATTTCACGGTCAATTCGCTTCACTTCACGGTCATTTCCATGCATTTCACGGTCATTCCCGGCAAATCCATCTTTATTCACGGTCATTTCCACGTATTTCACGGTCAATTCCCTTCACTTCACCGTCATTTCCACACATTTTACGGTCAATTCGCTTCACGTCACGGTCATTTTCATGCATTTCACGGTCAATTCGCTTCACTTCACGGTCATTTCCATGCATTTCACGGTCATTTTCGACGATTCCGTGTTAATTCAAGGTCATTTCCACGCATTTCACAGTCAATTCCCTTCACTTCACAATCATTTCCATGCATTTCACGGTCAATTTACTTTACTTCACGGTCATTTTCTCACATTTCACGGTCATTCCCAGCGATTCCGTGTTGATTCACGGTCATTTCCACGCATTTCATGGTCAATTCCCTCTACTTCACGGTCATTTCCACGCATTTCACGTTCAATTCGCTTCACTTCCCTATCATTTTCATGCATTTCACGGTCATTCCCAGCGATTCTGTGTTGATTCACGGTCATTTGCACGCATTTCATGGTCAATTCCCTTCACTTCACGATCATTTCCATGCATTTCACAGTCATTCTCGACGATTCCGTGTTGATTCACAGTTATTTTCATGCATTTCACGGTCAATTCTCCTCACTTCATGGTCATTTCCACACATTTCATGGTCAATTTTCTTTACTTCACGGTCATTTCCATGCATTTAACGGTCATTCCCGGTGATTCCGTGTTGAGTCACGGTCATTTCCATGCATTTCACGGTCAATTCCCTTCACTTCACAGTCATTTCCTCATATTTCACAATCAATTCGCTTCACTTCACGGTCATTTCCATGCATTTCACGAAAATAACCATGAATCAATACGGAATTACCGGGAATGACCGTGAAATGGATGAAAATGACTGTGAAGTGAAGCGAATTGACCGTGAAATGCGTGGAAATGACCGTGAAGTGAAGGGAATTGACCGTGAAATGCGTGGAAATGACTGTGAAGTGAAGGGAGTTGACCGTGAAATACGTGGAAATGATCGTGAAGTGAAGTGAATTGACCATGAAATGCATGAAAATGATCATGACGTGAAGCTAATTGACCGCGAAATGCGTGGAAATGACCGTGAAGTGAAGGGAATTGACCGTGAAATGCATGGAAATGACCGTGAATCAACACGGAATCACCGGGAATGACTGTGAAATGCATGGAAATGACCATGAAGTGAAGCGAATTGACTGTGAAATGCATTGAATTGACCGTGAAGTAAAGGAAATTGACTGTGAAATGCATGAAATTGACCGTGAAGTGAAGGGTAATCACCGGAATTGACCGTGAAGTGAAGCGAATTGACCGTGAAATGCATGGAATTGACTGTGAAGTGAAGCGAATTGATCATGAAGTGAAGCAAATTGACCGTGAAGTGCATGGAATTGACCGTAAAGTGAAGGAGAATCACCGGAATTGACCTTGAAGTGAAGGGAATTGACCGTGAAATGCATGGAATTGACCGTGAAGTGTAGGGAATTGTCCGTGAAATGCATTGAATTGACCGTGAAGTGAAGGGAATTGACCATGAAATGCATTGAATTGACCATGAAGTAAAGTAAATTGACCATGAAATGCATGGAATTGACCGTGAAGTGAAGGGGAATGCCAGAATTGACTGTGAAATGCATGGAAATGACCGTGAAGTGAAGGAAATTGCCGGAATTAACCATGAAATGCATGGACATGACCGTGAAGTGAAGGGAATTGACCGTGAAGTGCATGGAAATGACCGTGAAGTGAAGGGAATTGACCGTGAAATGCATGGAATTGACCGTGAAATGAAACAGAATCACCGGAATTGACTATGAAATGCATGGAAATGACCGTGAAGTGAAGGGAATTAACCGCGAAGTGAATGAAATTGACTACGAAGTGAATGAAATGAATGAAATTGACCGCGAAGTGAATGAAATGGATATTCGACCATCGACCTAATGGAATCATGAAAAATAATCAAGTTGGTTGGCTAAAGTAGCTTCTCCTACCCCAAAATCATATGTGGTACGTCAAGTAACTAATTTTGGTTTAGAAGATATTCTTGTTAAATGAATAAAGAAATAAATGAAAAATAAGAGAGAAATTTTTTTTATATGCTTATATATACATATTTATATAAATATTTATCAGAGAAAAATGTAGGTAGAATAAAGTTCTCCATGTAAAAAATAAAAATAAAAATTACAAAAAAAAATAAAAAGAGAAAAATCGCATAGAACTACGGTTATGGCTACGGTTATAATCCGTAGCCATAAACCCAGCTCTGACCTGGTAACTCGGTCGACCCCAACTCGCTGTACACATACCCGGTTGACCCAACTAGCTGTACACATACCCAGTCGACCGGGTTAGGACCCGGTCAACCCCGATTGTTTTCTATTATATAGGCATTCAATCTCCACTATTTTCTATTATGTGGCCCACTTGAGCTTTGGATCTACTTCATTTTTGGGTCCATCTTCTTAAATCATTTAAACAAATGAATGAACAACATGGATTTGTGAAATGCATGGAATTGACCGTGAAGTGAAGGGAATTGACTGTTAAATGCATTGAATTAACCGCGAAGTGAAGGGAATTGACCGTGAAATGCATTCAATTGACCGTGAAGTGAAGCGAAATGACCGTAAAATGCATGGAATTGAATCCTTAACCACTCTACTGTTCACTCCCCAAGTGCAGGGTTGTGATGTAGTAATAAACTCGGTAAGACTAAGGTCGAATCCCAAGGGACTGATACTTGTATGTTTTCTGAAATTTAGCAGAACTATAACTAGAATAAGATGAATTCTAAATTGAGTTGCAATTTGAAGAAAAATTGTGAAATATTAATCTAAAACTTAAGGAATTCAGAGAAAGAGAACTAGGGATTCAGAGGATTCACTTGTAGAGATTAGGGAGATCTTATGCCTGCTTCACAAATCATGGAAATTAACTGAATTGACATTGATATAATTTTCAAGAGATGAAAGGTATATGAATTAGAATGGATGCCATCACCAAACCATGTCCAGGAGACAAAGCAAACAACAGAATTAAACTAATTACCAACCAATCAACATGCCATGAAGGTTAGGAAGGATACCGTCATCCAACCATGCCCAGGAGATGATGGTGAACAACAGGGCTTTCTGACGTCATAAACGTAAAAGGGAGAAGAACATGCTCAAACCATCGTAGACCCATTGTAATTTCAGTCACAACAGACCATTAAAAACTAAAAACATTCCCAGAATAAAATTAAATTAAAATCAAATTCGGTTCACTAATTAAAATTAAAGTGAAGGCATAGAATCTCCCATCATGCTACAAGCTTCACCTCTTGGCCCTAGCCAAGAGGTTTAGCCCAACAACATGGTCAGGCTAAATATCTCAACAGAAAAAAATAAAACAAACATAAAAAAAAAAAAAAAAAAAACTACTGCTCCCTCTCTCTGCTCCTGGTGCTCCACGTCCAGCCATAGATCCAAGCTCTCTCGTTCACTACCGTGGATCGGGATCCCCTCCCTCTCTCTAAGCTTCTCTCTTTTATAACTGTTGGAGGTCGGCTTGGAGCGTGGAGAGGCGATGAAGACTCCTTTCGCAACAGGGAAGTCGGCCGAAGATTCCGCACTCCTTTTACAACAGGACGCAGCGTTTGGCAATGAAGTTCCGACTACAAGGGCTCCGAGTGCAAGATCTGAGCCATTCAGGATCCTTGGAGCTGATCGTCCACCCCCTGACTTGAATTTGGACGGTCCAGATTGATCGTATGGGCCATTCTAGTGGGCCATAACATCCTATTGGTTCCGGTTTTTACGGACGCATGGCCTGCGTAGAAAGTTGCGCTGTGATGATCGGTGGGCCCCTATTCAGTGTCGGTGAGAAAATCCACTCCATCCATTAGCTTCGTGGCGAGATTTCGGGTGGGAATGAATGGTTTTTGAGTGCTTTTGATAAGGCCCACCTACTTGATCTTACGTCCGTCTGATCTGTGTTTGAAAAGTTGAGGACCCATCTTGTTATTTCTTGGAATTGTGCCACCTAAGCGGTGATAATAGGTCGGTGAAATTCCAATGGACGGTCCAAATCGGACTGTCTCTACACGGTGGTGGCCCACCAGAATCCGTCCGGAGCTCTGTTTCACGCCAGCAGAAACGATTTTTCCTGTTTTGAAGAAGGGACTCAGTCAAGCCGAGTTTGACCAGCCCATGATGCAGTGTAAGCGCCGCGACAAGTGCTTTATGCACATGCTGCTTGGGTGGGGTCCACTGTGATGCAGTCTAAAAATCTGATCCATCCAATCAGTTAGTCTCCCCATTTAAGGCGTTGAGACCAAAGTTAAAGCATATCCTGTGATCAGGTGGGCCCCAAATTAGAGTTTTATGGGTTGTTCTGTCCGTTGGGCCATTTCCACACAGATCCATCGGCTGAAATTTTATGTGTACGGTTAATTTATGGCCCTCAGGCCATATCTAAAGTTTTGACCTGAACGGATAGTGGGAATCCTGTGATCTTTCATTCTGAACCAATTTCGGGCCACGTGAACTTCAGTTTCTCAATTTTCGCGGATCTCCGGTGTGTAAATTCAATGATCTTGGTCCCCTGGAGTCCATCCCTTATTTTTGTGACATCGGAGTGTCAAATCCACGCTTTTACTATCAGTTTCCAATCAACGCTCCTGATTGCATCCTGCAACAAAACACAATTCAAATACTTCATTAAGCATTATTGTGTATGTAAAATCTGGCAATAATCGAGGTCTGATATGCAATATTTGACCCTCAACACAACCCCCAACCAGCATTTTGCTAGTTCCGAGCAAAGTATGCGAAGAATAAATTGAGAATTATTGAACAATTTCTAAGAACTCGAGTGATTTAGAAAAACAATCCAGACACGAGAAATCTAAGATTCATAAATATTAGGCATTCTTTCTTCTGGACTCAAGTACATGACAAAACTTCATAATCAAGTTCTAAGCATTAATCCATAAATTAGAAAAAATTCTAAACATCGAGTTCCATGGGTGTATAGTGGTATCTCGGCTTACCATCATTAAGAGATTTAGTCGTCTATTTCATGATATCATTGGTAACCAATCAGAAAATTCATAACTACCATCACCTAATCCAGAACTTTGCCTCACAGGTCAACTTTTCTTTCTACTAGCCCTTTGATTTTATTTTTTTTTCATTAAAAATAATGTCAAGGAGGGGAATCAAATCCTTACCTATAGGGAGCAAACCTATGGTAAAGATCATACGCCCAATCCTTTTCACATATCATCCATGGGGAATTAAATCTGCACCTATAGGGAGCAAACCTATGGTGAAGATTATAAGCCCACCCCTTTCCAAAGGCATTTGTATTTTCTTTTTCTTCAATTGATCATGACGGGATGCTTAGTGATTACCAAGTCAACCCTTCAATATCAAATTGAAATCTTAATGTGAAAGTGAGATGTGACATGTGAGATCATGACTCAATCAATGTTTACAACTTCTAATTATGGTTTAACAATTCAAACTTAACTGTGAAATTTAACAAATACTGAATCCAAGAGTCATATATTACCAACATCACGAATCTTGAAATTTTAAGTATCCTAGATGGCTATCAAAATCACTTCAAATTCACAAGAAATGCCAGAAAAATTAAAAATTTTGACAATTTTTGCTCAAGACCAAGAAAACACTGATTAGGTTTCCTAATCTCCCACCCCCAACCTAAAATCTACATTGTCCTCAATGTAAAAGAAATAAGCATACAATGCATATGGGACAACGAAAATAAAAGAGGAGTGATGGAAAAATAGTACCTGGATGGAGAATCAAGAGGCACTTTCCAAGAGATTGCATCATGGACGCTGGTTAGCACGAGAGAATCAACACAAAAATAACAAAAATAAAATCCTACCTATACCACTTTCGCAGGTGCTCTCGATTGCATTTAGCGTATGCAACAAGCCTTTAAACCCCTAGGTTGCCCCTAGTGGACGAGTTGTAGTCTCGTGAGGGTTTACAGCAATGTTACCCACAAACATTGAACTAACTAATTACGAGAATGAAAAGGCATAAGAAAGCTGGGTTGCCTCCCAGGAGCGCTAAGTTTACCGTCTATCCTAAAACAACATAAAGGAAACTACCCTAGTCCTAAGAAAGCAGGGAAAAACTACTAAATCATGCTGCAAGGTTCCTCTTCTGGCCAGTATCGTGATAAATTTCTCAGAAGGTTTCTTAACAGGATCATCCAAAAGCCCTTTTTGCAATAGGCTTGGATGCCCTAGAGCATGACATTCCAGAGAAACTTATGTACCTCATCAAAAATTTTTCGTTGATTCGCCTAAGGTATCCAGAGTATATACGATTCACCTGCGACAGAAGAAGTTTCGAAGTTAGTATCCCATGGTGAATCAGAGACTACAAGTAGATCAAATTGAGAAAAAATTTTAAGAAGTGGTGTAGTCTCAACACATTCCGAAGTATCCGACTTCGGTTCAATTTTCCGCTCCTTTTACCTTAACGGTAAATATTCAGGATTTGTGAAGGAAGGGGCTTCAGAGTAGGGGTTCTTTTGGTCTGTGATGACTACCAAGCTGTCATCTTGTAAGGCATTCACTATGTCTCTTATCATGGGATCGTTTTCCTCACCTTCTAAATTTGGTTGAGGTTCGAATAAACTAACCTCTTCCTCAACATTGAGATCCTGTGTATTATGTAAGGAAAGTGTGTCATCATCACTGTATTTGAAAGACACCCATGTATCTCCATCATTATTTTGAACAGTCATTGAGATTGACTCATCGGGGAATTGAACCGTATGCTCATTAATGGAATTCAACTCTTCATTCCAAATTCCAGATTTCGTCAAAAGCAAGTGGGGATCACTTTCCTCGCATTGTATTTCTGGATTGGATTGTAGTTGGGATGAGCGAGCTTCCTCTATCCTCTCGAGGCGCGAGTTGAGTGCTTCCATTGCTTTTCTAATTTCCACAAGACACTCCATGTTATGGTGTAATGAGTTCTCTTGGATCGTTTCTGGTTGGCTTTCAAAGGTATAGGACCCAAGAGAATCATTATCCTGATGCATTATTGATTCAACTTCCAAATTTTGATGGTTCCATTGATCGTAGGTATGGAGTTGTGTATGGAGAATTGGATTGGGTTGAGGCTGAGGTGCATTAGCCTCCATTAACCTATCAAGGCGTGATTCAAGCTCTTCTAGTAATTTCCTCATGTCTGCAGAAGAGTCTGTGTCACTTTGAAATGAATTCTCTTGGATCGATTTTGGTTGAATCTTAAAGGTAGGGGATCCAAAAGAATAATCATTATAATAGGTTGTTGGTTCATCTTTCCAACATTAATATTTTCACTGATTATAGTTATACGGATCATAGGTGGGAGAATCTGATGGTTGGTAATACTTATTATCACTCATAATATAATCACGCATTGTTTTCTTTTTCTCAGATGGGTGATAGTAATTCTCACTCCCATAGTTATGATAACCCCAACATTCACGCATCTTGTCGTGGGGTGGAATTGTTCTCCCGTATATGATCGCGTAAGGACTTCTTAACCAGTGGATCTTCATATTCCGGTCGATTCTCGATGATAGTTTCAGAAAAGTTTTGAGACATTGGTGGATTTCTATCATAATCATCATCCCAATATATGTTATTCTTCTCAAAATACATCTTGCGTTCCCACTCGTGCATATACATGGTGAAACCCTAACTCTGAATCTAAATTTAAAGGAGAAATCCTATAGCAGTATGGAAAGTAAGAGGAGGAGAAGTTAGAAGGAAAGTACCAATTGAGAAGTTCCTATGTTAAGATCCTGCAAAAGAAACCAAAAGAGATTAGTTCCTAAAAATAGAAATTCTAAAGTTAGAAAGTTCTAAATTAGAAATCCTAATCCTAAAATAGAAAGTAGTGTTAGT
Source organism: Magnolia changhungtana (assembly GCA_030180095.1). NCBI lineage: Eukaryota > Viridiplantae > Streptophyta > Magnoliopsida > Magnoliales > Magnoliaceae > Magnolia > Magnolia changhungtana. Next base: position 4,387,460 of record JASAUF010000579.1, read on the forward strand.
TTCTAAAAAGGAAAAAAAATTTCTAAAATAAACGAAAGCCTAGAAATAGAAAATTTCTAAAAATAAAAAGTTAATCTCTAAAAGGGAAACCTAAAATAAGAGAATTCCTAAAACTAAAATCATAATTCTAAAAATAGAAAAAGTAGAAAATTAGAAAGAAATTACCAAATTTGAAGCTTATGTCATGGTCCTACAAAACAGGAAAACAGGTTAGTTTCTAAAAATCAAATGATAAAAAAAAATGTAAAACTAAAGTTAGTAAAATCCTAATCTTAAACTAATTCTAAAAACCAATTAATTTCATAAAATCGTAGCCGTCAGTCCCCGGCAACGGCGCCAAAAACTTGTTCACTCCCCAAGTGCAGGGTTATGATGTAGTAATAAACTCGGTAAGACTGAGGTCGAATCCCAAGGGACTGATACTTGTACGTTTTCTGAAATTTACCAGAACTAGAACTAGAATAAGATGAATTCTAAATTGAGTTGCAATTTGAAGAAAAATTGTGAAATATTAATCTAAAACTTAAGGAATTCAGAGGAAGAGAACAAGGGATTCAGAGGATCCACTTGTAGAGATTAGGGAGATCTTATGCCTGCTTCACAAATCATGAAAATTAACTGAATTGACATTGATATAATTTTCAAGAGATGAAAGGTATATGAATTAGAATGGATGCCATCACCAAACCATGTCCAGGAGACAAAGCAAACAACAGAATTAAACTAATTACCAACTAATCAACATGCCATGAAGGTTAGGAAGGGTACCTTCATCCGACCATGCCCAGGAGACGATGGTAAACAACAGGGCTTTCTGACGTCATAAACATAAAAGGGAGAAGAACATGCTCAAAGCCATCGTAGACCCATTGTAATTTCAGTCACAACAGACCATTAAAAACTAAAAACATTCTCAGAATAAAATTAAATCAAAATCAAATTCGGTTCACTAATTAAAATTAAAGTGAAGGCATAGAATCTCCCATCATGCTACAAGCTTCACCTCTTGGCCCTAGCCAAGAGGTTTAACCCAGCAACATGGTCAGGCTAAATATCTCAACAGAAAAAAAACAAACAAAAAAAAAAAAAAAAACTACTGCTCCCTCTCTCTGCTCCTGGTGCTCCACGTCCAGCCATAGATCCAAGCTCTCTCGTTCACTGCCGTGGATCGGGATCCCCTCCCTCTCTCTAAGCTTCTCTCTTTTATAACTGTTGGAGGTCGGCCTGGAGCGTGGAGAGGCGATGAAGACTCCTTTCGCAACAGGGAAGTCGGCCGAAGATTCCGCACTCCTTTCGCAACAGGACGCAGCGTTTGGCAATGAAGTTCCGGCTACAAGGGCTCCGAGTGCAAGATCTAAGCCATTCAAGATCCTTGGAGCTGATCATCCACCCCCTGACATGAATTTGGACGGTTCGGATTGATCGTATAGGCCATTCTAGTGGGCCATAACATCCTATTGCTTTCGGTTTTTACGGACGCATGGCCTGCGCAAAAAGTTGCGCTGTGATGATCGGTGGGCCCCTGTTCAGCGTTGGTGAGAAAATCCACTCCATCCATTAGCTTCGTGGCGAGATTTCGGGTGGGAATGAATGGTTTTGGAGTGCTTTTGATAAGGCCCACCTACTTGATCTTACGTCCGTCTGATCTGTGTTTGAAAAGTTGAGGACCCATCTCACTATTTCTTGGAATTGTGCCACCTAGGCGGTGATAATAGGGTCGGTGAAATTCCAATGGACGGTCCAGATCGGACTGTCTCTACGCGGTGGTGGCCCACCAGAATCCGTCCGGAGCTCTGTTTCACGCCAGCAGAAACGACTTTTCCTGTTTTGAAGAAGGGACTCGGTCAAGCCGAGTTTGACTAGTTCCAGCGGTCCAGTGTAGCGCCAGCGCACAAGTGCTTTATGCACATGCTGCTTAGGTGGGGTCCACTGTGATGCAGTCTAAAAATCTGATCCATCCAATCAGTTAGTCTCCCCATTTAAGGCGTTGAGACCAAAGTTGAAGCGTATCCTGTGATCAGGTCGGCCCCAAATCAGAGTTTTATGGGCTGTTCTGTCTGTTGGGCCATTTCCACACAGATCCATCGGCTGAAATTTTATGTGTACGGTTAATTTATGGCCCTCAGGCCATATCTAAAGTTTCGACCTGAACGGATAGTGGGAATCCTATGATCTTTCATTCTGAATCAATTTCGGGCCACGTGAACTTCAGTTTCTCGATTTTCACGGATCTCCGGTGTGTAAATTCAATGATCTTGGTCCCCTGGAGTCCATCCCTTATTTTTGTGACATCAGAGTGTCGAATCCATGCTTTTACTATCAGTTTTCAGTCAAAGCTCCTGATTGCATCCTACAACAAAACACAATTTAAATACTTCATTAAGCATTATTGTGTATGTAAAATCTGGCAATAATCGAGGTCTGATATGTAATATTTGACCCTCAACATCTACCACAACATTTTGTAGCTAAGCTTTAATTCTTTTAGTCAGCTTTTGGAATGGGGATGGAATGGTGAAAGTGTATTCCACATGACCAATTGTAGCTAAGTTAAACGACAACATTTTGTAGCTAAGTTAAAGAAGTCTATTCTTTTAGCTAAGCATCCAAAATAGCTCACAAGAACCATTTATTCCACATGACCCTATATATTTATCCAAGTCATTGATATGGAGGAAACCATCATGAATGGGTCATGTCTAAGATGCATGGAAATGACCGCGAAATGCATGGAATTGACCGTGAAATGCATGGAAATGATCGCAAAGTGAAGCGAATTGACCGTGAAATGCAGGGAATTGACCGTGAAGTGAAGGGGAATCGCCGGAATTGACCGTGAAATGAATGAAAATGAGCGTGAAGTGAAGGGAATTGACCGCGAAATGCATGGAATTTGTTCACTCCCCAAGTATAGGGTTGTGATGTAGTAATAACTCGGTAAGACCGAGGTCGAATCCACAGGGACTGAAACCTGTACGTTATCTGAAAATAACCAGATTTAGAACTAGGCTAAGATGAAGTCTAAACCAATTATGATTTGAGGAATAATGGTGAAATAATAATCTAAAACTTAGGAAAAATCAGAGAAGGGAAACTAGGGATTCAGAGGATCCACTTGTAGAGATCAGGGAGATCTTATGCCTGGATTAAAAATCGGAAATTAAGCGAGCCGTTGATATAGTTTTCAAGAGATGAGAGGTATATGAATTAGAATGGATTCCATCACCAAACCATGCCCAGGAGACAAAGCAAACAACAGAATTAAACTAATTACCAACCAATCAACATGCCATGAAGGTTAGGAAGGGTACCGACATCCAACCATGCCCAGGAGACGTGAACAACAGGGCTTCCTGACGTCATAAACATAAAAGGGAGAAGAACATGCTCAAAGCCATTGTAGACCCATTATAATTTCAGTTACAACAGACCATTAAGAACTAAAAATATTTCATTAATTAAACTAAAATCAACCTCAATTCAGTATAAACAAAAGGCATAAAATAACGTCTCCCATTATACTACAAGCTTCCCCTCTTAGCCCTAGCTAAGAGGTTTAGCCGCACATGAGTGGGCTGGAACCCTTAAACAAAATAAAATAAACAAAAAATAAAAATAAAATAAAACAAATCTACTCCCTCTGTCTCTCGGCTCCACGTCCCAACTGTAGATAGCTGATCCCAGCCCTTGATAATCTCCCCACTGCCAGCCGTTCTCTCTCTTATATAAGCAAGGGAGGTTGCTGTTTCCTTGCTGGAGTCGGAGAAGTCGGCTGAAAAAAACGACGTTGCTGATACGCACCAGCATGCGTAACTTCCTTCACGCAGCCAAGAAAACACGCAACTAACACTACTTTCCTTGCTTAGTTTCCCACGAACCACCGTCCCTTGGGACGTTTTTGAGCGGACTTCACAATGGACGGTTCAGATCGGCCATCCGATCGTTGATGATGGGTCAAGAAAATCCGGAACGTCCGGTTTTTCTGGATCGCGTAACGGAGCTTTCGCGAGAGCTCTGTCTGTCGGTGGGGCCCACCCCTTTCGATATCCGCAAAATCCACTCCGTCCAATGGAACACTCTCGAAAAACCGTTCAGGAGTGTCAAGATTAGTTTGATTTAGGTGTGGTCCACCAGAGATCTCACCCGACCGTTCGTTTGGTGTTTGAACGGTTGGAAAACCATCCTCTGCTATAGTCTGAAATTCTGCCATCTAGGCAGTCATAAAAAACATGTTAGGAGACCAATGGACGGTCCAGATCAACGTTTTTTTATGAAGGGTGGGGTCCACAGCATCAACCGATGCTTCTCTGTTCTGTTCGCAGCAGAGTCCGAAACGGACTTTCTGATTTCGTTTTTGAATGGGAGTCCGCCTACACGGCCGGTAAACATGCACTATGTACACACATGTGTACATGTGGGATCCACTCTGATCCTTTTGAGAAATCAGATCTGTCCATTCATTTTGTTATCTCATTTGAACCGTGGGGACCAAATATGAAGCATATACAGACAGCAGGTGGGGCCCACTTAAGGGTTTAAGGGGCTGATTTGTCTGTTGAGCCACTTCCACAAAGATCCAATGGTTGATTTTTGACGTGTACGGTTCATTTATTGTCCTCAGACCACATATGAAGTTTCGAACTGAACGGATGGTGGAAACCCTGAGATCTTGTATTCAGGGCCCTTTTCAGGCCTCTTTAAGGTGAACGACTTGATTTCCCTTGATCTCTGGTGTGTAATTTCATCAATCTGGCTCCCCTGAAGTCTGTCCCTTGCCTTGGTGATGCCAGAGCGTTAAATCCATGCTTTTAATACTCTTTTTCTCTCTACACTACTAATTACATCCTGCAACACAAACATGGTTAACATAAGCCGTTAAAGAGTATTATGTTCGTTAATCTAGGTAGTATCTGGGGTCTAATATGCAATATTTGACCCTCAACAGAATTGACCATAAAGCGAAGGGGAATCATCAGAATTGACCATAAAATGAATGGAAATGACCTTAAAGTGAAGGGAATTGACCATGAAATGCATGGAATTGACCGTGAAGTGATGGGAGTTGACAGTGAAATGCATTGAATTGACCGTGAAGTAAAGGGAATTGACCGTGAAATGCATGGAATTGACTGTGAAGTGAAGGGGAATCGCCAGAATTGATCGTGAAATGCATGGAATTGACCTTGAAATGAAAGGAATTAACCATAAAATGAATTAAATTGACCGTGAAGTGAAGGGAATTGACCGTGAAATGAATTGAGTTGACCGTGAAGGGGAATCGCCGGAATTGACCGTGAAATGCATGGAATTGACCGTGAAATGAAGGGAATTAACTGTGAAATGAATTGAATTAACCGTGAAGTGAAGGGAATTGACCGTGAAATATATTGAATTGACCATAAAGTGAATTGAATTGACCGTGAAGTGAAGGGGAATCGCCGAAATTGACCGTGAAATGCATGGAATTGACTGTGAAGTGAAGGGAATTAACCGCGAAATGCATAGAATTCACCATGAAGTGAAGGGAATTGACCGTGAAATGAATTGAATTAACCGTGAAGTGAAGGAGAATCACCGGAATTGACCGTGAAATGCATGGAATTGACCGTGAAATGAAGGGAATTGACCGTGAAGTAATTGAAATTGACTGAGACGTGAATGAAATTGACTGCGAAGTGAATGAAATGGACTTTTGACCATCGACCTAATGGAATCTTGGAAAATAACCAGGTTGGTTGGCTAAAGTAGCTTCTTCTACCCCAAAATCATATATGGTACGTCAAGTAACTAATTTTGGTTGAGAAGATATTCTTCGTAAATGAATAAAGAAAGAAATGAAATAAAAAAGTGAGAAGGTTTTTTTATGTGCTTATATATACATATTTATATCAATATGTATTAGAGAAAAATGTAGGTAGAAAAAAGTTCTCCATGTAAAAAAAAAAAAAAAAATGAAATGTACACAGAGTGTCGATTCACTACGGTTATAAGTTGTAGCCGTAGCTAATGACCCGGTCAACCGGATCCATCCCCATCAACCCCAACTTGCTGGCTTTTTTTTTTCCTGTGGTTATCCCCACTGTTTTTTGTGGGTCCCATTATGAGGTATGTGTTAAATCCAAACCGTTCATCTATTTGGCGAACTCGTATTAAGGCTTGGGACGAAAAATAAGATAGATCTAGCTATCAAGTGGACCACACGGTAAAAGGCAGTGGAGGATTGGACGTCTACTGTGAGACCCGTATCCTAGCCCGTACCGATCCATATGCTCCTACAGTCTTCCTGGTCGAATTCCGGCAACCTGCGACCTACGGATTTCGCTTGCGATGTCCCTTAAGTTCAAATATGTAAGCCCGACCCGGAATTAGCGCCATAGCGACCGCCTTGTCGCCGCGGTTCTAACGCCGCGTCTCGTGCGGCAATCCGAGTTGTACATCAAAAGATTAGGCCGCGCTTCATTTGGACCTTGATCGCATTTGTGGGACCCACCTATTGCAATGACACACTTTTCTAAGCCATCATGGGGAAATGTGCTAGGCAATTATTTCATCCCCTTTTCCCAAAAGTCAACACCTCTCCTTACCTAGGCATTTAAGATGTCCTTACATCTTTATGACAAGTCATAACTTTTTCTTTTCCTCTCTCTCTCTCTCCCTCTCTCTTTCTTCCTCATTCTCCATTTGCAAGAACCATGGACGTCCAACCCATCCCAAAGTTTCAACCATCTTCCACCTTAGATCCTCACCAACCTAACCTTTATATCATCATCTCCACCGTTGAGGAAGCTTTGTAAGGGCATTAGAGCATAATGGTAGAAGTTGAAGGAGAAGATTTTGAGGTGGGTGTTTTTCTCTCTCCTTCTTATTTTCTTTTTGTGTGATGTGTGGCCCACTTGGATGGACCCCACCTTGATGTATGTCTTATGCAAACCGTTCAAATCATGTGGATTTTACCTTATAGATGATGAGAAAATACAAACATTAGAACCATCAGGTGGGCCACGTTCATGTGGGACCCAACCTTGATGTTACGTGGGCCACCTACATGTTGGACCCACCGTGATGCTGTGTTTATCCATGCCGTCAAGCGCACGCTGGACGGTGAAGCATGGTATGGCCAACACGGAGTTCGTGTACTGACCTGGGTGTGTACTAACAAGCTAACGAAAATAATAATAATATATATAAGGTCAGTTGTCTTTTTAGATTTTTAGGTGGGCCACTTATACAGGCCCAACCTTGATGCATTAATTTAATCCATGCCGTCCATTCTATTTCTCATCCCATTTCAGGCGTTGAACCGAAATTTGAGACTAATCCGATTCTCGCACGGGCCATACCATAGGAAATAGTGATATTACCATTAAAACTCAAATTGATTCTTCTATTAGCCAAAAATACATCACATATTGGCCTTATTTGAACTATCAGGGTCCGTACAATCCAATGGCCGGGTTGGATTTTTCCAATGTGGGCCCTATATATGAAAAACCACGGGATAAAAAAATAAATAAATAAATAAAATAGAAGGGAGATCAGCAGCGCTGCTGACCGTCACAGGACGGCAGCGTCCTGCGCCAACGGTGAATGGGCCAAGGACGTGGCCCCAGCCGTGGGCCCCACCATGATGTGTGTAGTACATCAATGCCGTGCATTTGGTGGCCCCCCTTTCCAGTTGCGGGTCACCCCAAAATCAGCCGTATAAAAGGCTCAAGTGGCCCACGTCACTAGAAATAGTGAGGATGGAACGTCTGCCATTGAAACATTGAAACCCCTTGAGTTTTCACAGAAGTTTTGGCTCATCATGAAATCTGTCTTCCTCTTCATTCAGGTCGGTGGGACCATCATGATTTATGCTTCAAATCAGCACCGTCCAGAGCATCTAAGAGTCTGGACGGTGGCCCTTTTTTGTCATATAGCTCTGGTATGTTATGTTATATAATATATTATCTTACATTATATTATATTATATAAATATAATATGATATTATATATACATGTATACTTTAAGATATAAGATGGTGGGCCCTAGGTAGGACCCACCCACGTGTGATGTATGCATGTCCAGGGACGGCCTGGATGTGATTGAGGTGTTGAATATAATATAATATATGATATTATATAATATAATATATGATATTATATAATATAATATATAATATATTATATTATAATATAAGAGACTTGAATATTGTGGTGGGCCTACATGGACTCACCTCTACCTCTTAAATGCATAAAAGTTGCACGTATAGCAGCTGACCTGTCTTTCTTTTAATATATTAAATATATATACTTTATATTACCTGTTGTGGTGGGCCCTACATGGGACCCACCTCTGCTCCTTTTAGAGCGGCCAAGGCTGTACGTGCAGCAGCTGTGTAGCTGCTCTTGTACCCTTAGCATTAACTAGGTCCGTGGACCCATTGTACATGTGGATACAATCCACACCTCGTTCTATGGGGTCCACTGCTATTCTACGTGCAGGCTCCACCAGGGCATTTGTGTTTTATCTTCTCAGCCCATTGTTTGGGTGGTGGGGCCTACCATGACATATGTGTTGTATCCATACCGTCCAACCACTTATGAGATCATCTTATGGTATGAGAAAATGAGTGAGTCAGATCCAAAGTTCAAGTGGACCCTACCATTGAATAGTGGACCGTGACATCCACCGTTCGACTTCTAAGGGCCATGGAAATCTCTAATTAAGCTGATATTGTTTTCATTTCATCTATCTCTGATCTCAAAAACACATAAGGGTGGGCCCAATTTGATACAGATGAGGCCTGTTGGTGCAGCCCGATTTGATTGTACATGAGGCCCATGGGTGCGACTTAATTTGATATACATAAGGCCCACTTGATATACGAGGCTTAATATTGAGGCCCGTGCGATGGGGCCCATATGATGTATTTGATGCCCAAGTGCGAGGCCCACCTGTTGTATATTCGAAGCCCGATGTGATGTATGTTGGCTCATATGTCGAGGCCTATGTGACGTAGATGGGGCCCATCGTGATTGTACGTGAGGCCATGGGCCCACTATATGTTTGGCCTATGTAGGCCACTCCTTGGGAGGAATGTTGGTTAGATGTCCACATTGATGAGCATGTCCACATTGATGGGCAATGATGGTTGGATGTCCACATTGTGACTTTCTCTTAGGCCTTTTTACGCGCATTCTCATCATTCTCTTGTGGGTTAACCCAAATAAGTGGGCCCCATTCGTCGTAGACGGATGACTCTGTGTTATCGGATTTGATATAACCACGGCTGAGTGTCGATCTTTATAAGATGGTTGATCGACTGATCATCTATGGACCCTGCTTTGGTTATCTACTGATTATTAATGCCGATTATCGAGACCGACGCCGATTATCGACCCTGATTATCGGTGCCAATTATCGATGCTGATTATCGGTGCCGATTGTTGTGACTGATTTACAGATTCTGATTATCGATCAATTCCGATTGACGTAACCGATTTGCTGATTTTGATTATCAATCGATCCCGATTGTCGTGGCCGATTGCCGATTCCAATAGACGTGACTGATTTCTGATTCTGATTATCAATCGATCCCGATTGTCATAGCCGATTCTGATTGACGTGACCGATTTGCCGATTCTGATTATCGATCGATCTGATCGTCGTGACCGATTTGCCGATTCTGATTATCAATCGATCCCGATTGTCGAGGCCGACTCCGATTGTCGAGGTCGAGTCTGAGCGTTGATTTCGATTGTCGAGGCTGAGTCTGAGTGTCGATTTCGATTGTCGAGGCCGATTGTCGAGACCTATATGGTGTATATGCGACTCGTAGTTGAGGCCCATTGTGATGTAGGTTAAGCCCATTTGAAAGGCCCATCGTGATGTGTATTAAGCTCTTGAGTGAGGCCCATGGTGCTGTATATTTGGCCCTTGTGCGAGGTCATGGGTCCACTATATATTAGGATCTTTGAGGGCCATCCCTCGGGGGCAATGTTGGTTAAATGTCCACATTGTCGAGGTCGATTGTCGATGCCGGTTATTAATACCAATTATGAGTACGTGACAGCATAGCATCATGATACATGCCCATACGCATCATCTGCATGTTTGTTATGAGATGCGGTTGATCATTGCATATGTCATTGAGCATATTGTTATAAGACTCCCTGATAGGCGGAGATGGTCTCACCTGAGCGCACGGTATACGCGGGATGATGCATAACTGGATTGTATGACTCATGCATCTTGCATTGTGTGCTGTGATTACTGTATGCCCTAGCGACATCAGGGCCGTAGCCTCCACAGGCATATCATGGATGGCCAAATGGGACACCAGAAATCTGTTCTACATGGGGTGCTATAGATATCCCTGGGTGAAAGTCCCTAAACCCTCTTGGTTCCAGAGGTTGCTCCAACGTCTAGACCGAGTGGATGCATGAGCACATAAGGGCCGTATACCGTTAGGCCGCGTCTCCCACTGTGTCGTGGTCAGTTGGAAGGGGGTGCGGCCTTACCTGCCCGAGAGGAGGGGGCAATGCTAGGCTGAGTCTGACCAGCTCGAGGAATGGGTCCGCTATTGACGAGCCGTGCCCGATATTGGCAGGCGGATAGTGAGGTCTCTTCCACTCACCTTGTTGCGCGCGATGGGGCGGCGATCTGGTTTGGAGTGTAATAAACCCTGGTGATTTCCCAGAGAGGAACCGTACTGATATGTGGATTTATTGAGCAGGATTTGCATACTCATTCATTCATTCATTCACTATCCACTCGGGCTGGTGGTGCGCAACTGTTTGTTACGTGTACCTTCACATGGCCAGGATTTCGGTTGGGCGCGCGACTAACCTGAGATCAGGAGTTTACCACATTGAGTCTGACTATCCAAATTTAGGTATGGGACTGGTTTGGATAGAAGTCCTTGTGATGGACCCCATAACCTGCGATACTACGTACTATCGTCCCGACTTCACACTCCGGCATGGTCATTCCATTCGCACTGCATATGGCATTACATCCTCGGCATTTGATAATTAGCTCTTTATGACTCATCATCTGCATAACTATTCTATATTGCGTATTCTGATATTGATTGATTCATGGACTTGTCCATATTTCTGCTTACTCTGTTATCGTATAATTTATGATCTTGCCAGTATTTATGTTTACTCTGATAATTCCTGCTCTTGTCAGTATTTCTGCTTACTCTGGTAATTCATGATCTTGTTAGTGATTCTGTTTATTTCGATATTGTACCATTTATGAATTACCAGTATTTTCGGTCCTGTATGATGATGGCATTGTGTTGAATACTTGATACTTACCTTGTGCACACACTTACACCACCCTCTAAGCTTTCTATAAGCTTATGCACGATAGATGCATGCAGGCGATGTTAGGTGGCAGCAGTGTTGAGTTTGGAGCGTGCGGCGGTCTTCTAGAGCTTGATTTTCAATATCATGTATTTTCCTTTCAGCATTGTATTTAAATGATTATATTAGTGGATATGTGATGATGATATTGCCTTTGTGAATTGGGTAATCTTGTGGTTATGCTTATTATGAGTTAAATGTACATTGGAAAATCCTCCTTATAGGATCCCATCTAGCGTATGGACGCTAGGAGCCGAGAATGGGGTACTATGGAGGCTGTCGGCACCAGATTCGGCGATCGGGATTCCTGTGAATCCGATCTCCGGGTTTGGGGCGTGACATCTACCATTGAAACCCTTTTAGGGGTCAAGAAGTTTTGGATCATTATGAAATTTATTTTTCCTCTTCATCCAGGTCCTTGTGACCTTATGAACGGATTGGATGGAAAATAAATGTTATGGTGGGCCCTACAAAGTTTTTAACGGTGAAAATCAATTTTCCCGCTGCTCTTTTTGGTAAGGTCCAGTTGATCGTTGGATTTAATTTTTTCTTTTTGTTTATGCTCCGAAATGATTCAAAATATGGATGAACGTTGTGGATATAATAAATACATAACTATGGGATCATTTCAGAGCATTATTGGAAAAAAAGAATCATTTCCAAAGATCAACTGGACCACAACACAAATAGCAGTGGGAAACTTGATTTTCACTATTAAAAATTTCGTAGGGCCCACCATGACATATATTTTCCACCCAATCTATTCATAAGGTCATAAAGACTTGGATGAAGAGGAAAAACAAATTTCATATTGATCTAAAACTTCTGTGACCCCTAAAAGGGTTTCAATGGTAGACGTTCAATCCTCCACTGCTTTTTATAGTGTGGCCTACTTGATAGCTAGATCTATATTATTTTTCGTCTCAAGCCTTAATACGAGTTCACCAAATAAATGGATGGTTTGGATATAACACATACCTCATAATGGGACCCACGAAAAGTAGTGGGGATTACAGCAGAAAAAAAAAGTAGCTAGCGAGTCGAGGTCAACTAGGTTAGGAGCCGGTCGACCGGGTCTATGGCTACGGATTATAACCATAGCCATAATGTCACAGTCTATGTACTTTTTTAAAAAATTTAAATAATATGAAGAACTTTAATCTACCTACAATTTTCTCTAATACATATTTATATAAATATGTATATATAAGCATATAAAAAAAATTTCTTTCTCTTTTTCATTTCATTTTTTATTCATTTAACAAGAATATCTTCTAGACCAAATTTTGTTACTTGATGTACCATATATGATTTTAGGGTAGGAGAAGCTACTTCAGCCAACCAACCTGGTTATTTTCCAAGATTCCATTTAAGAAGAATATCTTTTAAACGGTCAATTCCCTTCACTTCAGGGTCATTTTCACGCATTTCATGGTCAATTCGCTTCACTTCAGGGTCAGCTTGTGTGCTTGATTTCAAGGACAGTTGGGATGACTGTCTTCCTTATGTCGAGTTCGCTTACAACAACAACTTTCAGGCGAGTATTGGCATGGCTCCCTGCGAAGCACTGTATGGGCGCCCATGTAGAGCACTGCATTGCTGGACAGAAGTTGGCGAGAGAAGTTTGATTGGACCCGAGTTAGTATAAGCGACCTCAGAGAAGATCGACATTATCAGGCGTCGACTTCTGGCAGCACAGAGTAGACAGAAGAGCTACGCCGATACGAGACGATGACCGCTAGAGTTCGAAGTTGGGGACCATGTGTTCTTGAAGGTTTCCCCAATGAAGGGAGTCCTTCGGTTTGGGAAGAAGGGAAAGCTTACGCCTAGATTCATTGGCCCATTCCAGATACTGGATCGAGTTGGGGTGGTAGCGTACCGCCTAACTTTTCCCACACCACTCGTAAGCATGCACAACGTATTTCATGTGTCGATGCTGAAGAAATAGGTTCCCGATCAGTCCCACATTCTCAGATGGGAGCAGGTGCAGTTGAGTGAGGACGCTACATATGTACTGCGATCGATGTAGATTCTAGACAGGAAGGAGCAGGTATTACGTAGCAAGGTTATCCCACTTGTGAAGGTACTGTGGATGCATCACACAGAGGAAAAGGCTACTTGGGAAACTGAAGCCGAGGTTCGAAAGAACTACCCTCAGATTCTTGAGGAGTACGAAAAGGTTCTAATTTCGAGGATAAAATTTTTCTTTAAGGGGGGTAGATTGTAACGTCTCGAAAAAATCGGTACAAAGACCCCAGTACCACCTACGACAGAAATCACTCAGGACCAAATCCTTTAGAAATTAAGTGAGAATTAACTAGTGCCAAACTAGATTACCCGTGAGATTAGCACTAATCACTTTAAATATGATTTGCAAGACCCAAAACGTGTAGAATCATTGACGCTACATTACCTAAAAACTTAGGATCCATCCCTAAACCCGGTTGCTCTTGGGAGTACTTCGAAACTCCATATTGAACCTGGACCGCACGTCGAAAGTCCGAATACCACGAAACTATACGGTTATGACTGCCTTGCTGGGCTTGACAACCACCTCGAAAATAAAGTCCTAACAGTATCCAGAAACGCACAACTTGAGCCCAGGACGAAGTGTGTGAGAAACGCAAATACCATTAGAAAATGAACTGAAACTTAAGTGAATTGAGTCGTTTTACTTGTCGGCCGAATCTAAGGATTCAGACCATCAGAATCTGACCCAATTACACCCTCGGATCAGGGAAAATTTCCAATACATGTCAGTGTACTTATGGCCCTGATCAAATACCGGTGACCGTTGAACTGAAACTAGGCCGCCACGGTCGATCTATAAATTCGATCGGATCAAAAGCTTGACCTAGATCCAATGTCAGGGAGCTTAAGTCTGACCTCATGCAGAAAAGGGGCCTCCAGAAGCGCTCCATTGGATCGGAACAGTCCATATTTGGTTAGAACCTAAGTATACCATGGCCTTGAGGCCATTTCCATCAGTTATGGGCCTATATAAGCCCCTTAAACCCCCTCTCTCCCATGCCATACGAATTTTACAAACCCTAAGGGAGAGAAGAGATAAAAGAGAAGAAGAAAGTGAGGAAGAGAGAGAGAGAGAGAGAGAGAGAGATGTCGGGATCCTTCCCTGACGCTCCACGTGCTTAGCCGCCACTCCTGTGTCACTATACGGGCGATACCAACCCCGTTCTTAGGTAAGAAAACCTAACCCTAATCTGCTTTAGGGTTTCAGATAGTGTAAGTTATGAAATAGCTAACCTAATTCATGCTATAGGTGACCGTTGTGCAGTGGACAAAGGCTTAGTGATTAAACTGAGTTCATTACGCATTTACTGGCGTAAGGTGCGGACTATATACATTTAAGTTATGGTTTTCAAGGCTTTCAATGTCGGTTAATGATTTATTACTGACGTGGGTGTCATTTCACATGCCAAACGTGACATTTGTTTCGCTTTACGAATACGTATAAACTATGTAAAGTATAGTGTATTCTATGTATTTGTTGAAATAATTGAATACGTATGGATTTTGGATTCGTGGTTGACATGATTATTTGTCGTGCATATATGCTTATTGCATAGGCGACAACTCCTTGGGGAAAGGTTTTGCCCTAATATATATGACAACCAACATACGTCAGGTATGTTGGAATGTATAAACTAAGTGTTTGTAAAAATGTCTGAATGAACTAGTAGTTAGTAAATTGTACTTTGTATAAGTGTTGAGATATGATTCTTAACTACCTTAACTATGTGTATGATTTCCTCCATATATTTTATATTATAGTGTCTGTTTAGGTATGGAATGCATGTGTGCGAATTCATGTTTAAGTTGTATTCCATAAAATACTCAAATGATTGTATGAATTGAATTATTGATCTATTACTACTTTGATTATCTCATATGATTATTTGTTGAAATTGAATGTGGTCAGGGCTATTATATAGTCCAGGCAATCAATAACAAGCCTCAAACTGGTGGCTGAAGTTGGTTCGCCACACAGGATGTGGTCGATGAATCCGAGTCGTACTTGGGATGTTGTAACGCTCTGAAAATCGGGGGTCGAGCATAAACTCAACTCCCGAGTTCCAACGCATCACTTATGCAACAAAATGAATGATGATTGAATGTGATCGGTATTAGTGCAATGAACATGAGTGAGATTAAGCCAAAACAGCATATCATGCTCCAGAGACAGTTAAATTTGCAAGCGGAAGACTGTGATAGATAGATAAAATATATAAAGCGTGGTGGGTCTCAGAGAGTGTGATAAAGTTACCAAGTTAAATAATTACAAGTATGATTTTAAATTATACCAAGTTGTGTAGTGTGATCTAGTCAACATCCCTCAGAAAGCCCCGACAACCAAGGCACGGCTCTCACGAAGCCGCCAGAAACAAGATATACGAGAAAGCATTCTCGTCGTTATAGAAGTCCGGCTTCGCCTCGAGTAGCGCCGCTTATCTGCAATCGACAAAGTCCGGTGGGTGTTGAACACCGTCCCGTATCGTGGGAGTGAGTGATCAACTCGAGTGGAACAATAAAGCATAGGTTAACATGTTATCAATTCACCAATTCAAGTAATGATAAAGCAGTACAATCAAACAATTTTAACTATTATTTAATGCAAGTATGAAATGACATGATGTATGCCCTTGCCAAACCACCATCATGCGACATCATCTTACGTTCTCGAATGCGTCCATCCCTCAGTGCTCCACATCTACCAGGCACACGCAGTGCGATGATGAGCATGATTACCAAGTAATTATTAGTTCATTTCAAACAGCAGTATTGGGAAACTAAGGTACCTCCCTTGTATCATTCCCAAACATGATCCATTTTAGGGTCATCAGTCCTAGTTAATCTCATACGATATTATGGTTTGAGAGGCGTAGTGAAGGCATCACAAAGGGCTCGTCACCCGTCAGCACGGATACAGATCTCACCGTATGCGGCTCAATTGCTGATCGTCAGCTCGAGTACAGGTCTCACCGTACTCGGCTCAATCACTAGCCGTCAGCTCGAATACAGGTCTCACCGTACTCGGCTCAACGCATACTCTAGTTACTGTGAAAGACTCGTCGCCAATCACAGACCTTGGAGTATACTCGAAGATACTACAGAAGACTCGTCGCCCGTCAGCACGAGTACAGGTCTCACCGTACTCGGCTCTCGCCGTAAGTATCGACAGCTCGAATACAGTGTCCCATACCACCGTATTTGGCTCACTAGTCTGGTTTGCTCACTGGTCACTACGGGGAGGCACATGGCCCCAGCGTAGGCCGACAGCTCGGCCACGGTGTCCCATACCACCATGCCCGGCTCATGAGTCTTAGCGGATCAAGGTACCATGGTTAACGGGAATTCACTGGTAAGTTTGGTACCCTAGGTTCAAACGGTAGCGTCCAAACATGGTGAACATACATAAGATAGATTGGGTTGCTTGACGAGCTCGGCTAGCTCGAGCGCACAACAAGTTGAACGATATGAAGCGCATAAGCACTTCGTGTGGCCAACCACTATCGTCAACCGCAGTACGACTCGGGTTCGTCGAACACATCTCACGTGGAAATTGGATCATAGCCACAAATCCAATTCTGGTACCGATGTCTAGACTATAATCATAGCCCCAAACATAATCAATTCCTAACCATAGCATGTGAAGTACAGCATGATAACATGGTAATTCAAGAACACTAGCAATCATGTTATAAAGCATATCATAAAGCATGTTAATAAACAAGTTGCAAAGCATGTTCAAAAGCATGTTGTAAAGCACTATACAAATAGGGATACAAATACATATATTTCATAAGTGAGTGGTTAGAGTAATCAACCACATGGAGGGTATCATACATGACTCTAAGATAGTTGAGAACCCTATCTCAGCACCTACCTAAGGCACTAACACTTAAGCACTTACACTCACAAGCAATTTCACCAACACTTGGAATGCACTAATTCAACATACATGACGTATGTTAGAGGAAAGTGCACTAGGGTTGTCCCTTTACCAAACTAGTATTTTATACGTATATATCATATTCATACAGCAAATAATCATGATAATTACATCAGCAAAATTTATACGCATGGGGTATTTTCTAGGATACCCAATTTCGACATACATAGCATTTACAAGAGAACTTGTATTACGGCGATTCCTTTCGCCAAGCAATTATTTTATCCGCACATAATATATTTATACAACAATTAATTATGACAAACACCTCGCTAAAATATGCATGTATACGGTACTTCTTACAATACCGTATTTCTACATACATAGTGTTTATTAGTAAACATGTATTTAGGCGAATCCTTTCGCCAAATAAGTATTTTATCCATACAATAAATAAACATGTCAAACACATTTTCATAAAAAATACGTATACGGTATTTTATACGAATACCTAGAGTATGTGAAATTCCAAATTCTATAATTCTAATCGAAACAGAAAACGGAAAGCACTTTGTACATGTGCAATTGCATACAGATCATGAATCTACCATTATCGGACATTGAAAGCGTTGAAAACTGCAACCTATACACCTAAAGTCCTCACCTTTTGTCGTAGAATCATAACGAAGTCGATAGGTTCGCTAAGCTTCCATATACGGGAGTTTGGCAACCTATAGAACGAAACAGGTTAGCTATTTCATAACCTACAACCTATACAACCCTAAAACAGGTTAGGGTTAGGGTTTCTTACCTAGAAACGACGCCGGAATTGCCGGGAAAGCGATAAGAATCAGACGGTGGAGCCCGAATAGCGGCAGGGAACAGCAGCAGGGAGTTCCTCCCACATCTCCCACACTTTCTCTCTCTTTTCTCTCTCTCAAATCAAATTCGTATGGCTGAAATGGGAGAGGGTTTAAGGTCCTTATATAGTCTAAAACTTCACCAAAATAGACTTCTAGACAAGGTTCACATAGGTTATAACCAAAGCGGAACTTTTTCAGCTCAACGAAGGACTTCTGGCGGGCCTCCTTAAGCCAAAGGTCGGACTTAAGCTCACTGACACCGGATCTACGTTCTATTAAGTTTTCGTTTCAGTCGGATTTACAGATCACGCGTGGCGGACCAGTTTCAGTTCAACGGTCAGTGGATCTCGATCGGAGATTCCGAGTACATGTAAATGTTTATGAAATTTTTCCTGATCCGAGGGTGTAATTTGGTCAGATTCTGACGGTCTATTGCTTAAAACTGATCTACAAGCAACGAGTCTCAAATTACTATTCAAGATATTTATTTTGGAAAGAAAAAAGTGTTTTCACACTCTCTCGCTTCGGACTCAAGCGAACAGCCGTGGGACACTATCTGGATTTGATTTCCGAGATAGTTGTCAAGTCCAGCGAGGCAGTCATAATTCCTTAACTTCGTATTATTCGGACTCCCGACATGCGGTCCAGATCCGATACGGAGTTTCGAGATGCTCCCAAGAGCAGCCGGGTAATGAGATTGATCCTAGATTTCAGGGTAACCTAGCGTCAATGATTTTACAAGTTTTGGGTCTTGCAGATCATATTTAAAGCTATTCAAATGAATTTCGTAGCTAATCTAGTTTAGCACTTAGTTAACGTTGTCAATTTTCTAAAGGATTTAATCCTAAGTGATTTCCGTCTGAGGTAGTATTTAGTCCTTTGCAGTTTGTATCTAAACTGATCCAAGTTATACTACTTAGCTAGTTTAAGATAGTGTCTAGGGTGAAAGTGCTTTGAAAAATTGAAAGAATAAGGTAGTGAAGGGTGGGATTTGTGAAGGAAATGGGTTAAGGAGCGATTTTAGACTGTGGAATTCAGTTCTGACAAGTTAATAAAGTGTTAGGATCGACTCATTGCCTAAGGACGTCTAATTCCAGGTTGGCAAAAATCCGGGGTGTTACAATCTACCCCCCTTAAAACAAAATTTCATCCCCGAAATTGGCTAAGGGTAATAAGGGAAGATTTCTATTATTTTATTTGCCTAAGACTTATTGGTTCCAAATTTCTACACGTGGTAGGGTATGTACTAGCTGGTTCATTTTAGTCTACCCCCCTTAAAACTTATTTCTTTATCCATTTCTCATACCCTGATGCTACCATTTATTTCTTTACCTATTTGGAGTCTTGACGATAATTTCCAACAATTTAGAGTAAGATAGCTATTTTCATTGTTTGACCAACACGGAGAAATGGTAATAGTAGGCTCGATCCCGATACATCGATCATCTACCGGGCCAGGGTAGGAAGCTCATCGTATCACTTCCGAATCCTGGTGGATCCTGGTCTTCTGCTCGACCAAACAGTGAGTCCATTGGTAGTCGCCCAGGATTGAGAATTGGGTCAAGCCGCGAATGTTTCGCAGTTGTATATTTCAGTAACTCCGTAGTCCGATCACTCTAAAACCGTAGGGAATGTCCATCATTGAAAAGTTCAAATTGTTTATTCTAAGGTTGCCCTTTAGGTCTTAGTCTAAGCGAGTCCTCGATATTATCTATGTCCCAGGAAAGGGTGAATCAAATCTTACTAGATCATCCTAAAACATTTTCATAGTAGAACTTGTTAGGGCTTCTATAATGTGCATATGTTAACGAGCACCGTTTCGATCCTGGGCCAGTGGAGTAAGGTCCACCATGCTTTCGCTGTGCCACCCAGATCAAGAGATGCAATAGGTAACCTAACTAGATTGGGCTCATAATGTTCTACCCCCCTTAAAATTTTATTTTCACCCTCAAGGCTTAAGATTTTTGTCCTGCTCCGTACATCAGAACAATGTGTAATTTATAACCTATCCTTGACATAAAATGAGATGCGGTCTCCCACTACATCAGTTTTGGTACCTAGGATTATAGAAAGGGGCTATCACGAATAGGTATGAGTTTGAGGCAAGATGCCTAATTCTGCCAAGGAATTTTGTCGCGGTCCAGACTTATCCTATTTCATCATGTCTAGCTTAATAGGCAGGTTATCTTTTTACGTTCATAAGCACAATATGTATGCCGACATGACATGCGATTTGGGACCTAATTCCTAACTGTCTGTTGCCCATTTGGGCAATTCCTTAGGCCTAAAAGACAAAGTCTCTATCAGCTATATACTCCTAACACTTTCCAAGGACAAAATTATAAACTTTTAGTTGTAAATGGTCGGGCCAATATGGAAAGAAAATTGTGTAGTGGGTCTGAATCGGTTAAGCCGAATAACTAAGTCTATTATTCAATTGGCTTAGTATAATTAATTAGTCTTTTACTTTCCTTAGCCTAACCAGTAGTCTAGTCTTAATTTAAGAGTAGCGGGAATCCATAGGTGAGTCCAAAGTCCATGCTCATACACTAGATGATTTCACATCATTTCTAATACAGGAAGGGTTTTATCACTTAGGGTCAAAGGTTGTCAATTGAATTGCCCGAACTTGAATTTAACTATGCCAGAGCATTTCACCCATGTTCATACTAGCTAAGAAGATCCTAAGGTTCACATTATAAATTCGTTGGATTTCCTACACAGTCAGGCCTGTCGAAATCTAGGAGCACCGCTTTAGGTCCAAAACTCTAAGGGTCTATTCGGCCAATGGTCTTAGGTTGTATTAAATGGGATTGTATTGCTAATCCCACCTCGGGATTGGGAATGACATGTTTGGTAGGAGGGCGGGTGGGGATTAAAATTAATGTCATAGACTTTGGAAAATGAGTCTGGTGTTGGAAAAGTGTGAGATGGGATTTCCAAACCCCATGATGATGAATTTATAAGTGTAATTTGAAAGGAAAACACGGGATTTACGTTTAACTGCCTACATCCCAAACATAGTATGGATGATTAGGCCTCCAAGAAAATGGCCGTACACGCTCGGATAAAGCCATGGAAAATGAGGATAAGGGGAAATGGGGGGCTGGAGTTTTTGGTTCTCCACGGATTAGAGTCTCGACAGACGTCGTAGAGGCCCAATAAATAGGGTTTGAAGAAGGAAAATGAATAGATGGGATGGGTTGAGAGCTTACCTGAATTTGAGTTCCAAATGGGGCATGTAAGTGATCAAAAGAAAGAGAATAGAGAGGGTAGGGAGTAGGTTATGTTGTAAACGTTGGAAGAGGATGAGTTGGGAAGAAAATGATGAAATGAGTGATTAGAGGGAAGGTTTGAGAGGTAAAACAGCAAGTCAAAAGAGAAAGGTGGGCTTGGAGGTGTGTTTGGGAGAGAGGGGGCAAAAATGAAGTGAAAAAGGAGTCCCCCAGAAAATTTGGTAGGCACCATACGGGCCTAGGGAAGTTCTACGCCCTTTCTGGCATTTCTAGTTGGTCTAATATTTTAATTATTTTTTTAATATTTCATCATCAAGTATACTTCATCTCCACCAAATTTCATTAGATTTTGTCTTGTAGAAAAATTCTACAAATTCTAGAAGCAGCAGTTGTCCAAACTAATAACTTTCGGATAGTTGACACAACGATCCATATTTAACTATATTAAATATTTTATTATATTTTTTACTTATTTTTATATGAAACTAACTTATCAAGCTTAAATTTGGCTTTTGAATCACCTTAATCGGAGTTATAACGAGGGAGATATGACTTTTTGAAGTCGGACCAAAATTGCAGAAAAATTGTGGCCGAAAACGGGCCAGCCAATGAACTGCGGCCCGCCCGGGCTTGCTGGACCGAGGTCCGCCTTATCTGGTACCATGCCGCCGCAGCTCGGTGGTGTTCTCCACCCTCCCAAGAGGCCAATGGTACCCCGGGTCCCCCAGGATTGACGCGTGTGGCCCACAACACCGTTTCGAGTCGTTTCGGGTCAAATTGGACGTATCTTGCAATATGGAATGAGTTGTCTGACATATAATATATGATTTTGGGGTAGAACGAGCTAATCTATCCAAAAAACCTATTTAATTGGTTATATTCCAAAGTTTGAATGGTCAAAAGTCCAATTTATACATATATTTACTATTTATAATAACTTTTTATTTAAGCATTATTCTTCATCATTTATATGTTAGAATTTATATCTGGTATGAAAGGATTTAGAAAAAATTGAAGAATGAAGTGGTGCAAGGAGAGGTTTCGAATGAATTGGGTAAAAAGAGGTTTTAGGCTTTGGTGTTGTGGTTGACCCACAACCTAAGAACATTCATTTCTAGGGAACGACTCAAACTTATCAACTGACGACCTAGAGGCGATTCGAGATCGTTTCGTGTAATCATTGAGGCCTACGGGTCCAATCTCTACGGTTGGTCTCAACCAATTGTGTTATTTGGCGAAATGAAAGAACCTAAGTCTGTTTCTACATTCCATTGCTCCCTCCTAAGTCAGAGTGCGTTATAGTGCGTCGTGTGACCATAACCTAGGTCCAGTTTAATCCAAATCATGCTCTGATACCATCTTGTAATGCCCTGAAAATCGAGGGTCGAGCATAAACTCAACTCCCGAGTTCCAACGCATCACTTATGCAACAAAATGAATGATGATTGAATGTGATCGGTATTAGTGCAATGAACATGAGTGAGATTAAGCCAAAACAGCATATCATGCTCCAGAGATAGTTAAATTTGCAAGCGGAAGACTATGATAGATAGATAAAATATATAAACTGTGGTGGGTCTCCAGAATGTGATAAAGTTACCAGGTTAAATAATTACAAGTATGATTTTAAATTATACCAATTTGTGTAGTGTGATCTAGTCAACATCCCTGTAGCCCCGACAATCAAGGTACGGCTTTCACGAAGCCGCCAGAAAATAGCATATACGAGAAAGCATTCTCGTCGTCATAGAAGTCCAGCTCTGCCTCAGAAGTAGCATCGCCATCTGCAATCAGACAAAGTCTGGTGGGTGTTCGGAACACCGTCCCGTATCGTGAGAGTGAGTGATCAACTCAGTGGAACAATAAAGCATAGATTAACATGTTATCAATTCAGTCAAGCAGTAATGATAAAGCAATACAATCAAACAATTTTAACTACTCTTATTTAATGCAAGTATGAAATGACATGATGTATGCCCTTACCAAACCACTCTCATGCGACATCATCTTACGTTCGCGAATGTGTCCATCCCTCAGTGCTCCACATCTACCAGGCACATGCAGTGCGATGATGAGCACGATTACCGAGTAATTATTAGTTCATTTCAAACAGCAGTATTGAGAAACTAAGGTACCTCCCTTGTATCATTCTCAAACATGATCCATTCTAGGGTCGTTAGTCCTAGTTAATCTCATACGATATTATGGTTTGAGAGGCGTAGCGAAGGCATCACAAAGGGCTCGTCACCCGTCAAGACAGATCTGAGATCTCACAGAGTATCTTTGCTCAATTGCTGACCGTCAACTCGAGTACAGGTCTCACCGTACTCGGCTCAATCACTAGCCGTCAGCTCGAATACAGGTCTCACCGTACTCGGCTCAACTCATACTCTAGTTGCTATGAAAGATTCGTCGTCAATCACAGACCTTGGAGTATACTCGAAGATACTACAGAGGACTTGTAACGCCCCAAACTTTTCGATACTCAGCCATCGAAAGTCCTCGAGCGTTACCATAAGATTCAACGTGACATATACATATGCACGATACCAATCCAACTATTCTAGCTTTACATCATTTCCCTGATACTAACTTAACCATTGGGGATGATCTTCATTCATAAATCAAGCCATCTGACCATTGAATTTCAAGACAAGCCCACCCATCATGTGATTTGACGTAAGTACTTTCCCATGAAGAACACGACGAAGAGCTCCCTATCCATAATAATTTAGATATATATTCTTTTGTAAGAACTTCTTAGAAACGTGCCTATAACCATGTAGAGCCATTAGATTTCTCAAAACTCACACATCAGTAATAATTACGAAAATGCCATTGACCTAAGCCCCTGAATTCCAATTCATACGGTTCTCATGATCCGTTTCATGCAAAATTTTATACCAGGGCTAATTATCGTAAATTAACCGTACACATCAAATTTCAGCCCTTAGATCATGGTATATCAACTACTTGACCTCTACATCCATTCGTACACTTATCAGATCAAGATTCTGATTTGTCCACCTTGTTCACACTACATGAATATGCTTAATCTACCATTAGAATCAGAATCTGAGAAACTTTCACGTGTAAGAAAGTCACTCGAATCTAACGTTATATAAGCCCTACCCCTAATCATCCAAAAACACACCTTATGACCATCCATTTATGAAACTGACCGTACATCTACTGACATATATGGCCAGAGTACTAACCATCAAGTCTCCTTATTATTAATAAGTCATCTAACTGCCCATCATGTTTTGATCCGCCAAGCGGGCCATGTAAACATCATGGAAAATTGATCATCATGAAGATCTTAGGGTTTAAGTCCCAACTACCCAGTAACCTGTCAATCAGAGGAGTACAAATATTATTTTAAAATTTTAAAATATATTAGCTATTAAAGGAGAATCTTAGTCATCCTTGAGAGATCAGAGCTTAAATTTGGGCAACGGGAAGTACGTGAAAAATAAATATCACTTGTCAAATTTCATCACATTTAGACGATAGACTTATGAGTAACAGACGGCAGAAGTTTTGAAAAGAAAAAGGGTAGAACTGTAAATATTGTAAGAACTACATCATGTCACTGTTTGATTAAAGTTTTAACGGTCAATGCATTAGTAAATCGTGCGGTCCACCTAAAGTTTGGATCTACTTCAAATTTGAGACCATAGGTTTGCACTACGTGCCAAAGACGGTGAACGGATTGGATTTCTTAACAAACATCACTATGGGCCCCACCTAATTTTTTTTTCCAACCATGCACGCAAGCCACGAATTCACGTGAAATCCATGTACGTAAATGACATCCTTATCCATCCACGTTGATTAACGTATAAACCACCTAGTTCTTAGATAAGTTTCATATTTTAGCCCCTCTGACCTTTTAACCGTTGGCGTCCAACTTTTAAATAATCCGACTACTAGATTGATGAGAACCCAATATATGATTACAAATCATGTTGTGACCCCACCTAAAGCTTAGATCTTCCTGATTTTTGGTAAGAGGCCCTGGTTGGGACTAAGAAATAGAATGGATGGTGTGGATTTTACCCAAACATCATGACAGACCCCATACATGAGTGGAATGTGCACCAGGGGTGGTGCACTCGTGGTGCACGGAACCGTGCAAGCTGCCTTAACTAGCTCTGACCCGCGTCTTCTTGGAAAAGAAAGAATCTCTCTCTCTCTCCTTTCAGCGACTGACGGTCGGGCGACCGTTTGTGGTGTCTGTGGCCCACCGTCCGAGCCCCACCTTGATAATCCAGACCGTCCATCATGCGAACGGCAAGGGCCTAACCAGAACCATGCCTCTCGTTCAAGCCCTTGCACACGTGTGTTCACACAACAACTGGCTCAAGCAGCCCCAAAAACATTAAAAAAAAATTAAAAAAAAAATAAAATAAATCCAAAACTGGAAACTGTCTGTTGCCATGTAGGCAATCCGCGTGAAGTGGAGACTCCAAATCTCGGCCGTTCATTTCGAACCATCCTAACCGCCCATTTCAAACGCCCCAAGATTTTCTACCCAGGGTAACGCGAAACCACAGGCGGTTTTAGCTTTACTAGTTGTACTCGAGGCAGTTTCAAATAGAATGAATCCTGACCATTTGGGTTCAATCCAACGGTCTAGGTAGGGCCAAAAACACCATAATATGGGCTGGGAACAGACCCTACCACCATTCCTGCAGCAACCCAAGAAAAACAGCTGTTTCTTTCTCCCTTTGAACCCATCAAGTAAACGCCATGAAACCTTCGTTTTCCTGCATCCACGAGCTCTGTTGGACCCCTAGAAACTCTCCAATGCCGTCCGAATGGGGAAAGAGGCATCGGGAAGAAATCCACCATTGATGAGCATCATCTTCCCCGTCGCTTCAAACTGAGTTTGCTCAGTTCGGGCATGCCGTTCCTCAGGTTGTCAATGACAGGTGATGTCCCTGGTGTGAAGAAAGAAAAGAGAGAGATGAGAGGTAGGAGAGAAAAGAGAGCAGGGGAGAGAGAGAGGAGGAGGGGCGTTGGCCCTTTCCTCGGATTGCTGCCGCATCAAGATGGAGCAACTCGGGCAGGGTTGTTGTCTCAAGCTCTACTTGAGTCTGGACGTTGCTGGTCTAGGTCCAACTGGGTTTCCATAAAGAAATGTGAGGCGAGAAGAAAGAAAGAGAAAGAGAGACAGAGTGAGGGCGTCCCATTGCACCACGTTGAGTTGGGTCGAGTTAACTCGACTGTAACTCACTGGGGTGCTGATGCTCCCTACCCCCACTTGCTGACCGAGTCAGGGGAGCCTTAGTTGAGTTGGGTAGAAGAGAGAGAAAGTGGCAGGAGGATGAAGAGAGGTAGCATGGGACGTTGAACTTAAGTTGGGTCCTTGACTCGCCGAGTTGACTCGGCTGGAACCGAGTCTAGCTGATTTGAGTGGGATAGCCTGTCCAGGCTCATTGATGGGCATCCTAGCAAGGTAGAAGGAAGAAAGAGAAGAAGGGGAGAGAAGGAAAAGAAAGAGAGAAGAAGAGGTGTCGGTGGATGTGTGAGCTGAGTCGACTCAACTCGGACTGAGTCGGCAAGGTGCGTCCACATTTACTTCCGGATTTAACTTATTCCAATTATCATTTCTACTATTATTACCATTTTCTATTATTAAAATTAGATGTGATTGACCATTAGTAAATTAGTCATTCAGGTATTAGTTGATGCATATGAAAATTATCATTATTAAGATACTAATATTTTACCTTATCATTCTTAAAATACCATTAACGCTAGAACACACTATTTATTTTCATTAATATCATGACGGCTAAATGTTAAGTATATTATTAATATTAATAATTATTTTGGAATTAATAATATGATCATTCATCGTGGGTTGTATTAGATAAAAATAATAGTAGTCATTGTTTATATTCCTAAAACTAATAACCAATTCACTTTATTAATTTTATAAATTCTTTCCATGGATAGTATCGTAGATGGCCACACAAAATAGGGTTCAAATCCCATAACCAAAACCTAAGTGATTCAAACCCTAGGTTAAAACCCTAACCCTAAGCAGTGTGTAAGATTGGACCTAATTGTATAACTTTACAATTCATGATAGGGTTGATTCTAAGGAACCACACACTCTCTAGCAACACGGGTAGGCGATTCAAAGTATAAGGTGATGATTCTTTCCCTTGAGCTTTCCATCTTCTCATTAGCTTAAGTTATAGTTTTTATTTAAATTCATAATTGATATCTTTCTTTATAATCACATGTGTTAGCTAATAAAAATTGAATTATTGTATTACATGCTTATCCTGTATAATTGATCATGCTCGTGGATTGCTTATGGAACTTAAATTAGTACATTAGTGGAAAATTTCCACATATGAATGTACACCCATACTTGGGATGTAACTTGACTAGTTGTGATCGTAATTGACCTTCGACTTGGTGGTTATTGAGTGGTGGTCTAGATAGATCATTGATGTGGGCCTACCATCCAGGGTTATTGTGTTCAATGGTTTTTAAGGATGGTCTTTATCATATGGTTTGATATTCGCCCTATGTGGCATATTTTGATACTCGCCCTACGTGGTTTTATTTGATATTTTTCCTACATGGATTCGATGTTTTATACTGTACAACCATGCGATGGTAAGCCCCATATACGATAATATGATTGGCCACTAGTCAATGGGTTTCCATTAAACATCCTAAGGTGGTAGTCTCATGAGCCGAGGATGGTGTATGGGACACTATGCCCAAGTTGTCGGCCTACGCTGGGCTCTGAGCTCCCCGTAGTGACCTTGATCTTACCTAAATTGGCTGATTGTAACTGGACTAATAACGGTTTGGCTAATCATGCATCCATAGCATGTTGGCGATGACGGGTGGCTAATCTGGATGTTGTAGCACGTGCCCTTAGGATTTTTGGGGTATCATTTCGCTAGCTTCCAGACCACCGACTATCGACCCCTGTCCGACTGGATGATTTTTCTAGGTCGATGATTTGCATGGGCGACGAGCCCAAGTCCAGCTGGATGTGCATCCCCAGGCCGATGTGCATTTATGCATCCATGCATTTAAAAAGACTGCATCATGTACTGTTTTAATTGCTTTGTCATTTTATACTATGCTTACCTAATGCGGCGGTGTGTAATCTTGAGGGGGATTCACACTGAGCTGGCCACTCATCCATCAAATATACAACCATACAGGTAAAACAGGTTGCCAGATGATGTATATGATCAGACTTGATGATGAGTTGTGTAGGCGTCATAGATGCACGACCGTATTGCTAAGAGGAGTTGTGCGATCTTGCGGCTCTCATTTATATGTTTTATATGTTTTAAATTTCTCATATATGTAATCTTGTAATTGATAGTGTAGAGACATTGGTTTGTATAAGTCATTATAGGCGACCACTTGTATATGCTGGATGAAATTGAAAATTTTCTTTTATGCTGATTTGTCCATTCTATGCTCATCTGTTTACTCTGATAAATGAAAAAAAAAAATACACTCGAATTTGACCATCTTTTAAGGTTAACACTCGGGTTTTTGGGACACGGGTCGTGTACTCGGGTCCTGAAGATTCGGGTTGTTACAGGACTTGTCGCCCGTCAGCACGAGTACAGGTCTCACTGTATTCGGCTCTCGCCGTAAGTATCGACAACTCGAATACAGTGTCCCATACCACCGTATTCGGCTCACTAGTCTGGTTTGCTCACTGGTCACTACGGGGAGGCACATGGCCCAGCCAGAGGCCGACGGCTCGCCACGGTGTCCCATACCACCATGCCCGGCTCATGAGTCTTAGCGGATCGAGGTACCATGGTTAACGGATTTCACTGGTAAGTTTGGTACCCAGGTTCAAGCGGAAGCGCCCAAACATGGTGAACATACATAAGACAGATCGGGTTGCTTGACGAGCTCGGCTAGCTCGAGCGCACAACAAGTTGAACGATATGAAGCGCATAAGCACTTCGTGTGGCCAATCACTATCGTCAACCACAGTACGACTCGGGTTCGTCGAACACATCTCACGTGGCAATTGGATCATAGCCACAAATCCAATCTGTACCGATTATCCGGACTATAATCATAGCCCCAAACACAATCAATTCCTAACCATAGCATGTGAAGTACAGCATGATAACATGGTAATTCAAGAACACTAGCAATCATGTTATAAAGCATGTCATAAAGCATGTTAATAAACAAGTTACAAAGCATGTTCAAAAGCATGTTGTAAAGCACTATACAAATAAGGATACAAATACATATATTTCATAAGTGAGTGGTTAGAGTAAACAACCACATGGAGGGTATCATACATGACTCTAAGATAGTTGAGAACCCCATCTCAGCACCTATCTAAGGCACTAACACTTAAGCACTTACACTCACAAGCAATTTCACCAACACTTGGAATGCACTAATTCAACATACATGACGTATGTTAGAGGAAAGTGCACTAGGGTTGTCCCTTTACCAAACTAGTATTTTATACGTATATATCATATTCATACAGCAAATAATCATGATAATTACATCAGCAAAATTTATACGCATGGGGTATTTTCTACGATACCCAATTTCGACATACATAGCATTTACAAGGGAACTTGTATTACGACGATTCCTTTCGCCAAGCAATTATTTTATCCGCACATAATATATTTATACAACAATTAATTATGACAAACACCTCGCTAAAATATGCATGTATACGGTACTTCTTACAATACCGTATTTCTACATACATAGTGTTTATTAGTAAACATGTATTTAGGCGAATCCTTTCGCCAAATAAGTATTTTATCCATACGTCATATATCCATATGACAAATAAACATGTCAAACACATTTTCATAAAAAATACGTATACGGTATTTTATACGAATACCTAGAGTATGTGAAATTCCAAATTCTACAATTCTAATCAAAACAGAAAACGGAAAGCACTTTGTACATGTGCAATTGCATACAGATCATGAATCTACCATTATCGGACATTGAAAGCGTTGAAAACCATAACCTATACACCTAAAGTCCTCACCTTTTGTTGTAGAATCGTAACGAAGTCGATAGGTTCGCTAAGCTTCCGTACACGGGAGTTTGGCAACCTATAGAACGAAACAGGTTAGCTATTTCATAACCTACAACCTATACAACCCTAAAACAGGTTAGGGTTAGGGTTTCTTACCTAGAAACGACGCCGGAATTGCCGGGAAAGCGATAAGAATCAGGTGGTGGAGTCCGAATAGCGGCAAGGAACAGCAGCAGGGAGTTCCTCCCACATCTCCCACACTTTCTCTCTCTTTTCTCTCTCTCAAATCAAATTCGTATGGCTGAAATGGGAGAGGGTTTAAGGTCCTTATATAGTCTAAAACTTCACCAAAATAGACTTCTAGACAAGGTTCACATAGGTTATAACCAAAGTGAAACTTTTTCAGCTCAACGAAGGACTTCTGGCGGGCCTCCTTGAGCCAAAGGTCGGACTTAAGCTCACTGACACCAGATCTACGTTCTATTAAGTTTTCGTTTCAGTCGGATTTACAGATCACGTGTGGCGGACCAGTTTCAGTTCAACGGTCAGTGGATCTCGATTGGAGATTCCGAGTACATGTAAATGTTTATGAAATTTTTCCTGATTCGAGGGTGTAATTTGGTCAGATTCTGACGGTCTGGTTGCTTGAAACTGATCCGCAAGCGACGAATCTCAGATTACTATTCAAGATATTTATTTTGGAAAGAAAAAAGTGTTTTCACACTCTCTCGCTTCGGACTCAAGCGAACAGCCATGGGACACTATCTGGATTTGATTTCCGAGATGGTTGTCAAGCCCAGCGAGGCGGTCCTAATTCCTTAACTTCGTATTATTCGAACTCCCGACGTGCGGTCCAGATCCGATACGGAGTTTCGAGATGCTCCCGAGAGCAGCCGGGTAATGAGATTGATCCTAGATTTCAGGGTAACCTAGCGTCAATGATTTTACAAGTTTTGGATCTTGCAGATCATATTTAAAGCGATTCAAATGGATTTTGTAGCTAATCTAGTTTAGCACTTAGTTAACGTTGTCAATTTTCTAAAGGATTTAATCCTAAGTGATTTCCGTCTGAGGTAGTATTTAGTCATTTGCAGTTTGTATCTAAAGTGATCCAAGTTATACTACTTAGCTAGTTTAAGATACTGTCTAGGGCGAAAGTGCTTTGAAAATTGAAAGAACAAGGTAGTGAAGGGTGGGATTTGTGAAGGAAATGGGTTAAGAAGCGATTTTAGACTGTGGGATTCAGTTCTGACAAGTTAATAAAGTGTTAGGATCGACCCATTGCCTAAGGACGTCTAATTCCAGGTTGGCAAAAATTTGGGGTGTTACAGATGTCTACAGTGGTTAGGCCACACGGAGTGCTTACGCACTTCGTGTCGATCAACTCAACGTGCACTCGTGCTAGTCGAGCTCGTCAAGTAACCCGATTGACCCGACATATGTTCACCATGTTTAGACGCTACTGCTTGAACCTAAGGTACCAAACTTACTAGTGGAAACCCCGTTAACCTTGGTACCTCGATCCGCTAAGACTCATGAGCCAGACATGGTGGTATGGGACACCGTGGTCGAGCTGTCGGCCTACGCTGGGGCGACGAGCCTCCCTGTAGTGTCTAGTGAGCAATATCGCCTCTTGAGCCGAATACGGTGGTATGAGACACTGTATTCGAGCTGTTGGCCTACATTGATCAAGTGACGAGCCCTTTGTAGTGACCTCGAGCATACTCTGAGACTACATTGAGGCGACGAGCCTTCCGTAGCAACTAGAGTATAAACTAGGCCTACACTGATCAGGTGACGAGCCCTTTGTAGCGACCTAGAACCGTAACATCGTATGTGATTAGCTAGGACTGACGACCCTAGAATAGATCATTGTTTGGGAATTGATATAAGGGAGGTACCTTAGCTTCCCAATTCTGCTGTATGAATAAACGTAAGTAAGAACCTGGCTAATTACGTGCATGCACTACATTACGTGTGCATTTGGCGTAGCAAGTCAAGCACTGAGGAAGGGTTTCGTGCCGCGATCGTGAGATGAAGTCGCTGAGGGAGAGTAGGCGAGGGCATGCATTATTATTTCATATCATTCTTGCATTAATCAGAGTATTTAAGGATGTTTGATTGTACTGCTTTATCATTACTGCTTGACTGAATTGATAACATGTTAACCTTTGCTGTATAGCTCCACTGAGTTGATCACTCACTCCCACGTTCTGGGATGGTGTTTTAAACACCAACCAGACTCTGTCTTAGTTGTAGATGACGATGCGACCCATGAGATGAAGCCTGACTTTTGTAACGATGAGGAGGCATTCTCATATATACAGTATTCAGGCGGGTCTCTATAGTCCTTTCTGATCGACGGGGCTTCAGGGCTTATACTTGTAGTGGACCATCACATTTTTTGACATTTTGTATTTTGAAACAATACTTATAATTATTGACCTGGCAACGCATACATACTTTGGGGACCTATACTGGTTTATACATTCTATATTTTCATTACAGCCTTCCGCTTGCGTATTTCAACGGTCCCTGGATTATGTTTTGTTGTTTTAGCTTAATCTCATTCATGTTTTATGCACTAATACAGACAACATACAATCATCATTAATTGTGTTGCATAAGTGATGCATTGGAACTCGGGAGTTGAGTTTTTACTCGACCCCCGAATTTCAGGGCGTTACACTTAACGGTCATTTCCGGCGATTCTGTTTAGATTCACGGTTATTTCCATGCACTTCACGGTCAATTCCCTTCACTTCACGGTCATTTCCACGCATTTTCACGATCAATTCACTTCACTTCACGGTCATTTTCATGCATTTTATGCTCATTTTCGGCGATTCCGTTTAAATTTACCGTCATTTCCATGCACTTCCCGGTCAATTCCCTTCACTTCACAGTCATTTCCATGCATTTCACAGCCAATTCACTTCACTTCAGGGTCATTTCCATGCATTTCATGGTCATTTTCGGTGATTCCGTTTAGATTCACGGTCATTTTCATCTACTTCATGGTCATTTTCACGCATTTCACGGTCAATTCGCTTCACTTCACAATCATTCCATGCATTTCACGGTCATTTCTGGTGATTTTGTTTAGATTCGCGGTCATTTTCATGCACTTCATGGTCAATTCTCTTCAGTTCACTGTCATGGCCACGCATTTCACAGTCAATTCGCTTCATTTCACGGTCATTTCCGGTGATTCCGTTTAGATTCATGATCATTTCCATGCACTTCATGGTCAATTGCCTTCAATTCAAGGTCATTTCCATGCATTTCATGGTCAATTCACTTCACTTCATGGTCATTTCCATGCATTTCACGGTCATTTTCGGTGATTCCGTTTAGATTCACGGTCAATTCCATGCACTTCATGGTCAATTCCCTTCACTTCACAGTCATTTCCACGCATTTCGCGGTCAATTCACTTTACTTCAGGGTCATTTCTATGCACTTCACGATCATTTCCAGCGATTCCGTTTAGATTCATGGTCATTTCCATGCACTTCATGGTCAATTCCCTTCACTTCATGGTCATTTCCACACATTTCACGGTCAATTCGCTTCACTTCACGGTCATTTTCATGCATTTCACGGTCATTTTCGACAATTCCGTTTAGATTCATGCACTTCACGGTTAATTGCCTTCACTTCACGGTCATTTCCACGCATTTCACTGTCAATTCGCTTCACTGCACGATCGTTTCCATGCATTTCACGGTCATTTCCGGCGATTCCGTTTAGATTCACGGTCATTTCCATGCACTTCACGGTCAATTCCCTTCACTTCACGGTCATTTCCACGCATTTCACGGTCAATTCGCTTCACTGCACGATCGTTTCCATGCATTTCACGGTCATTTCCGGCGATTCCGTTTAGATTCACGGTCATTTCCATGCACTTCACGGTCAATTCCCTTCACTTCACGGTCATTTCCACGCATTTCACGGTCAATTCGCTTCACTTCACGGTCATTTCCATGCATTTCATGGTCATTTCTAGCGATTCCGTTTAGATTCATCGTCATTTCCATGCACTTCACGTCAATTCCCTTCACTTCACGGTCATTTCCACGCATTTCACGGTCAATTCACTTCACTTAACAGTCATTTCCATTCATTTCACGGTCATTTCCGGCGATTCCGTTTAGATTCACGGTCATCTCCATGCACTTCATAGTCAATAACATTTCCATGCATTTCATGGTCAATTCGCTTCACTTCAGGGTCATTTCCATGCATTTCACGGTCATTCTAGCGATTCCGTTTAGATTCGCGGTCATTTCAATGCACTTCACGATCAATTCCCTTCACTTCACCGTCATTTCCACGCATTTCATGGTCAATTCACTTCACTTCAAGGTCATTTCCTTTCATTTCATGGTCATTTTCGGTGATTCTGTTTAGATTCACGGTCAGTTTCATGCACTTCACGGTCAATTGCCTTCACTTCATAGTCACTTCCATGCATTTTATGATCATTTCTGGTGATTTCGTTTAGATTCGCGGTCATTTCCATACACTTCACAGTCGCCGGAATTGACCGTGAAGTAAAGCAAATTGACAGTGAAATGCATGGAATTGACCGTGAAGTGAAGCGAATTAACTATGAAATGCAGTGAATTGACCGTGAAGTGAAGCAAATTGACCATGAAAGTGAAGGGGATTGACCGTGAAATGAACTGATTGAAATTAATCGCAAAGTGAATGAAATGGATTTTCGACCATCGACCTAATGAAATCTTGGAAAAAACGTAGGTTGGTTAGCTAAAGTAGCATCTCCTACCCCAAAATCTTATATGGTACATCAAGTAACTCATTCTGGTTTAAGAGATATATTTATTAAATGCTTATATATATATACATTTATATAAATATGTATTAGAGAAAAACGTATGAGAGAAAAAGTTCTTCTAATTTTTTTTAAAAATAAAAAAACAAAAAAAAATAGGTGGGATAGCGAGTCGGGGTCGACCGGGTCTAACTCGCTGTCCCACTCACCCGGTCAATCCCGACTCGTTATCCACTCTCTTGCAATCGGTAGATTATGCTTACGGTTATAATCCGTAGCCAAAGGGAGCCCAAGCTTTCAAAAATCAGAAAGTTGTAAAGGCAGGGGCATTTTCGACATGAGAAATGGGGCCGTACAGCTGGGGCTTATTCTTGAGAGCTCAAAATAAGTGGGCTTATTTGTTGGAATGGGCCATAAATGGGTCGTATAGTGTAACGCCCTGAAAATCGGGGGTCGAACATAAACTCTACTCCCGAGTTCCAACGCATCACTTATGCAACATAGATAATGATGATTGAATGTTGTTCATATTAGTGCAATAAACATGAGTGGGATTATACCAAAACAACATATCATACTCCAAAGACAGTTAAATTACACAAGCGGAAGACTGTGATAGATATATACAATTTATAAACTGTTGTAAGTCTCCAGAGTGTGAACATGTTACCAGGTTAAATATATCAATGTATACTCTAAAAATGGACAAAAAAAAATAGACAAGGGTGTTCCAAAAGAGCACACTAAAGTGCAATGGCATCTAATCAGCAACCCTATAACCTCATCGATCGGAAGATGGTCTACATAGACCCGCCTGATAGCTGTATAAGGAGAAACCCTCCTCATCATCATAAAAATCCGGTTCCGCTTCGCAAGCATCGCCATCATTTGAAACTCAAACAGGGTCTGGTTGGTGTGTACAACACCGTCCCGTAACGTGGGAGTGAGTGAGCAACTTAGTGGAACAATAAAGCAAAGGTTAACATGTTATCAATTCAGTCAAGCAGTAATGATAAAGCAATACAACAATCAAGTCCTAAGTACTCTTGTTAATACAAGAATGATATGAATGATATGATGCATGCCCTCGCCTACGCTCCCTCAATGACTTCATCTCACGTTCGGACACGAACAACACTGCTTCAGTACTTGACCAGCTACGCCTGACTGCACGCATAATGCGATGCATGCATATGATTACCAAGTTCTTATTAATCATTTTCATACATCAGGATTGAGAAACTAAGGTACCTCCCTTATATCATTCCCAAATAAGGATCCATTCTAGGGTTGTCAGTCCTAGTAAATCTCATATGATGTTGCGGTTCTAGGTCGCTGTAAAGGGCTCGTCGCCAAATCAGTGCAGGCCTCGTTTACACTCTTATTGCTACAGAAGGGTCGTCGCCTCCATGTAGACTTAGAG
This sequence comes from Magnolia changhungtana, assembly GCA_030180095.1. NCBI lineage: Eukaryota > Viridiplantae > Streptophyta > Magnoliopsida > Magnoliales > Magnoliaceae > Magnolia > Magnolia changhungtana. The sequence continues at coordinate 4,424,089 of JASAUF010000579.1, forward strand.
TATGCTCGAGGTCACTACACAGGGCACGTCTAGGGCTGCCAGGGCTGTTACACGGAATCGTTACACTACTCCCCCATCACCCATTAAAACAATGTAGGCCGACAGCTCGAATACAGTGTTCCATACCACCATATTCGACTCACGAGTCTGGGTTGCTTACTGGTCACTACGGGGAGGCTCGTCGCCTCAGCGTAGGCCGACAGCTTGACCACGGTGTCCCATACCACCATGTCTGGCTCATGAGTTTTAGCGGATCGAGGTACCAAGGTTAACGGGGTTTCACTGGTAAGTTTGGTACCTTAGGTTCAAGCAGTAGCGTCCAAATTTAGTGAACACACAATAGGCCCATCGATTTATTAGACAAGTTCGACTGGTACGAGTGTACGCTGAAGTAACTGACAAGGTACCACTGTCGACAACCATCGTACGACTCGGATTCATCGAACATGTCTTTTGTGGCGAAATGACCTCAGCCACAAAATCAAAGCCTGTTATCAATTGCCTGGACTATATAAACAGTCCCAACCACATTCAATTACAACAAAATCTCCTAACAGATAGTTAAAGCAGTAATGGATCAAGATTTCAAATCATATAATCAAAGGTTCGACATTGTCCGCTTAGGGCTATTGCACAGAATCGTTACACCACTCCCCCATCACCCTTCATGGCCTTGGTTTTGCATTTCATGGAATACATCTTAAACATGGATCTATACATATGCATTACATAGATAAACAGACAATATAATATACGGTACATGGAGGAAATCATATACATAGTTAAAGTAGTTGAGAATCATATCTCAACACCCTTATACATTGCAATTTTCTAACTACTTACTCATTCAGATAATTGTACAAACACTTAGACTACACCTTCTAACATACCTGTAATATGCTAGTTAAAACACATGTCGTAGCGAATCCTTTCACAAAGGAGTTGCCACATGAACCACGATCATGCATTCACGACCAATAATCATGACAAGCATAAATCATAGTTCCATATTCATTCGAACATTTCTACAAACACTTAGGCTACACGTGATAACATACACAACGTATGTTGGGATAACATGTATTAGGTTAATTCGTTCACCCAGAAGTTGATACACATGTATCTAGCATACATAGACAACAATTAATCATGGTAAGCACAAATCTGTATTTCATACGTATACAGTATTTTCTACAAACATGAAGAATACAGTATATTTAACATAGTTAACGTATATCTGAAAAACGAAACGGATAGCATTTTGTACATGTGTAATAACATCCACGTCAGTAATATATCATTAACTGACATTGAAAGCATTGAAAACCATAACCTAAGCATCTATAGTCCGCACCTTATGCCGTAGACGCGAAACGAAATCAGTTTAGACACTAAGTCTTTGTCAACGGCACCACAACAACCTACAACAGGGAATAGGTTAGCTATTCCACCATTTGTTCTATATGAATCTCTACAACAGGTTAGGGTTAGGATTTCTTACCCAAATACGGCATTGGAAATACCGAAAGAACTACATGGGAGTGGTGTTTCAGCAGGTGGATTAGTAGGGAAGAATCCTAGGAAGAATCCCCATCTCTCTCTCTCTCTCTCTCTCTCTCTCTCTTTTCTTTCTTCTTTCTCCTAGGGTTTCCCAAATTCGTATGGGATGAGAGAATGAGAGCTTAAGGCCCTTATATAGGCCCAAAACTGATGGGAATGGCCCCAGGGCCAAAGTATACTTAGGTTATGTCCAAAACCCATCTGTTTCGGCTCAACGGAGCACTTCCGGAGCCCCCCTTGAGCCAAAGGTCGGACTTAAGCTCCCTGACCATGGATCTAGGTCGAGTTAAGTTTTCGTTTCAGTCGTGTTTCCAGATCGCACGTGGCGGACCAGTTTCAGTTCAACGATCCACGATAACCTATCAGGGCCACAAGTACACTGACCTGTGTATGAAATTTCTCCTGATCCAAGGGTGTATTTGGGTCAGATTCTGACGGTTTGAATCCTTATATTCGACCCGCCAGCAATAAGTCTTAGATTGATTTAATTTCTAAAAGAAACCACGTTTTCTCACACACTTCACTCCGGGCTCAAGCGAATTGCTTCGGGACACTACCTGGACTTGATTTCCGAGGTAGCTATCAAGCCCAGCAAGACGGTTTGATTATATAATTTCATAGTAATCAAACTTTCGACGTACGGTACAGATCCGATACGGAGTTTCAATGTGCTCCCAAGAGCAACTGGGTAATGAGATTGATCCTAAATTTTAGGGTAACCTAGCGTCGATGATTCTACAAGTTTTGAATCTTGCATATCGTATTTAAAGTGATTCAAGCGGATTTCACAGCTAATCTAGTTTAGCACTTAGTTAAACTTGTCTAATTTCTAAAGGATTTGAGGTTTGAGAGGTTAATTAGGAGTTATGATCAACCCCTTGCCTAAGGACGTCTAACTCTAGGTTGGCAAAATTCCGGGGTATTACATATGGTAGGAAATTTCCCACACATGCATCTTGACTTATCTATTTCTCGTGCAACACACTCACACGTGTGGATGTATTCGTGCAAAAACTCACTCTTAGAGCACTGTACTTTCAAGTGCTCCTAATTGCATAGTAATGCTTGAACTATTCATTTGGTGAAGAACACATTTCATTGGCAGTTATACAAGATTCACATCAATTAGACAATTCTAACCATCCAATCACTAGTCTAGAAAATAGACGGTCAAGATCGTTGATATAAAATTTTTTTTCTCTAAAGAATCACTTTTACCCGAAAATGCTAATAATAACATCAACGGTAATAAAAAGAAAAGAAAAAGAAGGCCAACTTATGGATGAATTGTATAATTCAATGGAAGTGATTGATCCATTATAGCCTGAAAATGTTTGTTGGATGGTCTATATCACCACCTTCATCGGTTGAAGGTGCACTCATCCAACTAGCAGCACTACAACTAACGGTTCTCTTTCAATTCATCATATCGCAATGAAACGTGATTTGCATGCATTCTCAAGATATTAGCAAAAAGAGTCCGTAGTCTTATAAAAAAGACCAATTTCTGGCTGTAGCCTATAGTTGCACCCGGCACTGAGTCTCTCGCCTACCTGAACTTTGTTTTTTCAAAATTTTTGTGGCTTCTTTTGGGCCACACATCAAATCCAGTCAATAGCTATGGGCCATCCACATCTTGCCATGAGATGGGCCCATCAATCACAACCATGGTTTTAAGAATCGGACGTGTCCGAATCATATTAAGTAATACTCGATCTGGTTCGGTAACCCGAGTCACCCCTGGTTCATCCATACTGTTCATCCGTTTTTCTGCTAATTTTAGGGGTTGAGCCCAAAATTGAAGCATATCTACCGTACCAAAGGAAACAGTGGGAATAATGATTTCTACCGTTGAAACCTTCCAATAGCCCACAGTAATGTTTATTTGTCATCCAAATTGTTCATAATATCACAAAGGCATGGATGAAGGGAAAACACAAATATCAGGTTATCCAAAACTTCTGTGGCCTCCAAGAAATTTTCAACGGTAGAGGTTCAATTCACACTTTTTCCTATGTTGTAGTCTACTTGAGCTTTGGATATGCTTCATTTTTGTCCTTAAACCTTAAAATTATCTTTTACAATGGATGGACGGAGTGGATGAAATAAATAAATCACGGTGGAGCCCACAGAGTTTACTCAGTACGCAATTTGCTTCCATGCATTCCCTATGCACGTGTGACCCCACCTAATGATCGGACTTGACCAGTGCGGCCCAATGAATTGATTGGTTGGATCTTGCGCATGTGAAGAGTCCAGATATCTTACCTGACCTAGCCCTACAAAACGATTCTGGCTTTGTGGACTTCGACATCCAGACCATGGAAGCGGTAGACATACCTTGCACAAAAATCAGGATCGTCTTCCCCCATGAGCTGGACCATGCCATTGGAATCAATAGGTACATGTTCATTTAATGAGTGGATAAGCCTGATTTTTGGGGTGAGAGATCTAGATGATGGGGTCTACCTTTTTAACGGTGCGGATTTCCTATAAGTGTTACGTTGGCTAAAAAAATGGCATGGCTGGCAACTTACATTGCCTGCAGGTGATTTTATTTTTAATTTATGAAGGCAGATCCATAAAACGTGGGCCATGGGTTGCAGTCTTTCACTTTCATGGGACGGCTAGGAAGGTCTAAAAATTATAAATTAAGGTATTTGGCCCACGTCAGGAGGGGCACGCTTACCTACCTGGCGTACCAATCAACAACACATGCGTTGGTTACCAAAAGGTGGGCCAACAAGCCTCAGGTGGGCTTAAAAAGCCCATTGATAACAAATATCATCAGATGGGCCTTTGAAAGCCCATTAGGAGATACATTAAATGGGCTTAACATGCTCACTTGGGCAGATATATCAGATGGGCCTGAAAAGGCCCATACGGTAGGTACACTCAATCCACAATACCATAACCAAAATAATAATAATTAATAAATAAATAAATAATAAAAAGGTGGTGATGGAGTGACCCCTCGTCAGCATTCACGTGCGGATCTATGCCCACAGCAGGTCATGTCAGAGATCTATACCATTCATGAATGGAGACGCGATGTGAACATGCTAGGTACCAAAAATCAAGGTCGCACACTCATTAAATGAGTGATCCATGCGTGGAAGTGGATTGCCTCCTGCTCGTCTCAAGTCACTAGCGGGCAAATTTGTATGGTCCACCTGTCCATTTCTTTTTTCACATTATTTCAAAGCAAGAGCCCAAAAATGAGGTAGATCCAATGCTCAAATGGACTACACAAAATAGTGGGATTAGGTTGTATTAAATGTATAAAGCATTAAATGCAAGAGTCATTTGTGGTGTGGTCCATTTAAGCACAGGATCTACCTTATTTTTAGGCTTATATCTTAAGATGATTTAAGAATTAAATGCAAGAGTCATTTATAGGTTGTCCACTTAAGCGCTAGATCTACTTTATTTTTAAGCTCACATCTAAAAACAATATGATAATTAAATGCAAGAGTCATATGTAGTGTGGTCCACTTAAGCACTATATTTATCTTATTTTTAGGCTCACATCTTAAAATGATTTGAGAATTAAATGCAAGAGTCATATGTGGTGTGGTTCACTTAAGCACCGTATCTATCCTATTTTTTAGGCTCACATCTTAAAATGATATGAGAATTAAATGCAAGAGCCATATGTGGTACGGTCCACTTACACACGCACACCACACTGTAGTGGGATTTCACCACCTATGAATACTCAAACCCTTGACAGAGTGTTGGAACTCCTAAGAGTCTACCACTGGAGCAAGAGTAAGGATTTGCACTAAATTTATTTTATTTTTAGGCTCATATCTTAAAATGATTTGAGAATTAAATGCAAGAGTCAACATGTGATGTGGTCTACTTAAAAGCACAAGATCTACCTTATTTTTAAGCTCACATCTTAAAATGATAGGAGAAAAGAAATGGCAGGCAGGAAAAAACAAATACATTACAGTGGGCCCCACACAGATCCACCTGTTCATGGCTAAAGCCGAGCAAGGGTAGGATACAATCCGCTACCCTCATGTATGTTCGACTTTTATTACAGACTTTTTTATTTTTATTTTTGTCTTATTTTTGTTTATTATACAAGTTTGACCTACTTAATTAATATATAAATATTATTTTTGGTCCATGGCATGCTTACCATGTATCATGCTTAATCATCGATGGCTCACATCTCTAACATGTGTGCCGCACGCTCTGATGAATGACAACTACAACATCATATGGGTCCAAAAAGACCACTGGGTCAATATAATTAGATGGGCCCAAAGAGGCCCATTGGCTATATTCCCACGAGTTGACAACACCTTGCTACCTTCTTCCCTGACAAAATGAAAATTTTATGAATTTGGGCACCTTCTTCTCCTTCTCCCTTCAAATTCAGGACCTGCCCATATTCCTTCGCACCAACAACTTCCACCCAATTCCTTTGTCAACACCTTCTCTTCTCCTTCTCCCTTCAAATTCAGAACCTGCCCATATTCTTTCTATTGTTTTATATATATAACTTTTTGGTATTAGATTAGTACCAAAGTGTATTGGTGTACTACCAAAAGTAGAAAGAAAGGTGGTTCTTTGAATGCACATATTTGATTTTTTTTTATTTTTTTTTAAATTCTTTTAAATTTATTTTATTTTTTGGTTTTAGATAGTGTATGATCCAGATGAAAGAATAAACAGGTTAGCAGATGAAGTTGATAAGAAGACAAGCCTTTCAAGGCTCTCTCTTTTCTCTCCCTGTAACGTACTCTTTCTTTCTTTATCATAAAAAGAAAATTTGGATTATCTTCTGGTTTAGATTTTTTTCTAATTTTTAATTATTATTTTTTTTCAAGATTTGAATTTTTGATGTTTTAGAATGGCAGATTAATGTTTTCTTGAGAATAACCAGAAAGAGGGAAGATGGGTTTCATGATTTGGCTTCTCCGTTTCATGTAAAGTTTTTTTCAATGTTTCTTATTTTCCATGTTACGGAAATTGAAGTAGAATGGAAGGATGTGTTAAATGTCATCACCACCTCTCTTGAATATTCTGGAGTCTTCTAGAAACTTCCAGACATTTTTGAAAAATTCTAAAATTTTCTAGAATCTTTCAGAAACTTATAGAGTTTGATAGAGTTTTCTTTACTCTTCTGGAATGTTCCGGATTATGCTAGAACATTCCGGACTATGCTAGAACCTTCCAGATTCCCTTAGAATGTTCTAGAATATAATAGAACCTTATAGGATATATTTGGAAGCTTCTAAAACTCTTTAGAATTATATTGATTCTAGAACCTTCCATAGCTCCCTATAAATATGGGGAGAGCCTCATTATGTACACACACAAATACATTATTAACAAAAGAGTGAGTTTAAGAGTGAAAGTAAGGTGTCCAAGTATTAAGAGTTCAAAGAGTTTTTTCCTTGTGTGTGAGAGTTGTCATTCAAGAGTGATAGTTTCTTAGTGTTGTAAAGCATACCCTTATTGTGTACAAGTATTTGTAATAAATAAAATTACATTTACTTGTCGTGTTCAATTCTTCAATTTGGTATCAGAACGAGGTTTGGTCGGGTAACGTTTTCTAAGGAGATCGTGCACAGTTTGGAGATTGTGAAGTTGTTGGCTTGTTTGGTAAAGGGAGTGATAATCACACCAAGTCACGATGACGAATCTTGTGAACACAACGAACGGAGTTACGAGGTTTAACAACCACAACTATCAAAGTTGGAGGAGTCGCATTAAGTCCTACCTTGAAGGGCAGGACTTGTGGGAGGTTATTAATGGGGATGAGATTATCCCACCTCCTAAGGAAAATGCTGAAGCACTCCAAAAATGAAAGATTAAGGCCGGGAAAGCAATGTACGTGCTCAAGTCAACCATTGAGGATGAGTTGCTCGGGCGAATCAAAGATGACGACACACCCAAGATGGCATGGGACACCTTTACATCGTTGTTTTCAAAAACAAATGATGTTCGACTTCAATATTTAGAGAATAAGTTAATGTCCACCACCCAAAGAGATAAGTCTATAAGTGAATACTTTACAAAAGTAAAATATTTATGCCGATAAATTTCAGAATTGGATCCTAAAGAAAATATTCATGAGGAAAGAATGAGGAGGATCATTATACACGGGTTGAAGCCTGAGTATAATGCTTTTATCACGGCAATACGAGGTTGGCCTACTCAACCTACTCTCATATAATTGGAGAATTTGTTGGCCAATTAATAAAGTTTATGCAAACAAATGGCTGGAGTGTCGATAAACAAGGAAGAGGAAGCACTCTACTGCAATAATAAAAAAGACGGACATCGACAGCAGAATAGAAAGGGCGAACAAAGTCAGTAGAACTTTGGAAAGTCCAAGAAGAGAGAAGAGCAAGGAAGAAGTCCTCGGACAGGGAGAGTTCAATCCGACAACAACACAAATAAACAACGATCCTCCGTATCTCGAAGGTATGATATAGAGTGTTTCAATTGCAGCAAGAAAGGTCACTTTGCAAAAAAATTGTTGGTTCAAGAAAAAATCAGCCGAAGGTAACTTGGTGACTTATAAAAATCACAAATAAGACAGTGAAGATGACTGAGACTTTCAGGCATCCTTAGCAGTGTCTGAATCCATCAAAGGAGATTGTTTAGAGAAGGAGATAGATTTTGATGAACCATTCAAGCGATCCTAACATCACTACTAACGTAAGTATTTGCTTCAATCAATAGTGACAGAGACTGATGAAATAGCCCTTGTCACAGTTTCTAATCAAGCAGCTATCAACTACAGTGATGATTGGATCGTTGATTCAGGGTGATCAAATCACATTACAAGTGATAAGAAGAAACTGTCAAGTTTATCCACCTACAAAGGAGATTGGGTGGTGGTAACAGCTAATAATTCAAGGTTACCGATAACTCACATAGGTACAACTACTATCACACCTTGATTTAGCCCTAATCAAGTAAAGTTGCAAGATGTTTATCACATGCCAGAGATGAAGAAAAACATGTTGTCAGTATCACAACTGACATCTTCTGGTAATTATGCGGTATTTAGACCGGAGGATGTTAAGGTGTACCGAAACCTTAAACCGTTAGGTACACCTATCATGGAAGGACGACGCTTGGAGTCAATCTACGTATTGTCAGCTGAATCAGCTTATGTAGATAAGACTCGAAAAAATGAGACTACAGATCTCTGGCATACACGTTTAGGGCACATGAGTTATCATAAGCTGAAGATAGTGATGAACAAGGCTATGCTCAAAGGTCTTCCCACCTAGATGTTCGAGAAGATATAATTTGTGCAGGGTGTCAATATGGCAAAGCACACCAATTGCCATATGAAGAATCAAAGTTTAGAGTAAAAGAACCCTTGGAGCTTGTCCACTTAGACATGTTTGGACGGGTAAAACAGGCATCGGTTAGTGGCATGCATTACATGGTGACCTTCATTGACGACTTCTCAAGGTACGTTTGGGTTTACTTTATGAAAAAGAAGTCAAAAACTTTATTAAAATTTAAAGAATTTCGGGAGAATGTCGAAAGTGAGTTCGATAGAAGGATCCGATGCTTGCGAACGGATAATGGCGGAGAGCATACGTCGAAAGAGTTCTTAAATTATCTAGAGGAGTGTAGAATCCGACGACAATTGACTTGTTCGGGCACTCCACAACAAAACGGCGTTACTGAAAGAAAAAATCGTCACCTTGCAAAGATATGTCGTAGCATGTTACATGCTAAGAATGTGCCCAACCGATTCTGGGCAGAGTGCATGTAAACGCAGCTCATGTGATCAATAGGGTACCACAAGCAAAATTAAGTTTTGTCTCACCCTTCAAGAAGCTATGGAACATAAAGCCCAAGGTGAGTTACTTCCGAGTCTTCAGAAGTGTATGCTATGTGTTTGTGCCTGATCACTTGCGTAGCAAGTTCAATAAGAAGGCAATTCGTTGCATCTTTTTGGGCTATAACAGTGAAAAGAAAGGGTGAAAATGTTGCAACCCTGCAACTGGTCAGTGCTACACATCGAGGAATGTTGTCTTTGATGAAGCCTCATCATGGTGGTCGCCACTGAAGGAGGAGTTGCCAAACTCTTAAGACTTAGAAGATGAACTGCATGAGAAGATGGGGGAGACAAGGGAAGGAGAAGAATCTCCTAGTTCAACTAAGGAGTTGACGCCTACAGCAGGAGATGGTAAGCAAGTGCCTAATCTGTCTGGAACACCATATAAATCTATGAGTCCATGGCAAACTAGAGTACATCAAAGTAATCCAGAAGAGCTTTGCCCAAGTCAACAGGATGTTGTGGTAGACAACCCACCACTTAGGAGGTCAACTAGACAGAAAATCCTAACCCAAGATACGTGGATGTTGCCTTAGTAGAAGAAGAGACCGTGAAAGAGCTAACGACATTTGAAGAAGCATCCCGAGATATAGAATGACAGAAGATGATGGAAGAAGAGATTAAGGCATTGAACCAAAATCAGACTTGGGAATGAGTTCCAAAACCCAAGGATGTGAAGACCGACAACCAAGTTGCAGACATACTCACGAAAGGACTTAGCAATGCTAAGTTCACCAAATTAAAAAAAAAACCAACTTGACATGATAACCAAGGCAGAATTGTGAGAGTTGGTGCTGAGAGGGAGTGTTAAATGTCACTACCACCTCTCTTGAATATTCTGGAGTCTTCCGGAAACTTCCAGACATTTCTGGAAAATTCTAGAATTCTCTAGAATCTTCCGGAAACTTCTAGAGTTTGATGGAGTTTTCTTTACTCTCGTCGAATATTCCGGATTATGCTAGAACATTCCGGACTATGCTAGAACCTTCCGAATTCTCTTAGAATGTTCCGGAATATAATAGAACCTTATAAGATATATTTGGAAGCTTCTAGAACTCTTTAGAATTATATTAATTCTAGAACCTTCTATAGTTCCCTATAAATATGGGGAGAGCCTCATTATGTACACACACAAATACATTATCAACAAAAGAATGAGTTCAAGAGTGAAAGCAAGGTGTCCAAGTATTAAGAGTTCAAAGAGTTTTTTCCTTGTGTGTGAGAGTTGCCATTCAAGAGTGATAGTTTCTTAGTGTTGTAAAGCATACCCTTGTTGTGTACAAGTATTTGTAATAAATAAAATTACATTTACTTGTTGTGTTCAATTCTTCATGATGCTGATTGTATTAGAAACTCTATCTGATGCTTGGATAAGTATACTGTTTTCTACAGAAATTTCCAACACAGGCGTTTATTTATTTATTTTTTAACTTGACACGTGCATTTAATCAAGATGCTGATTTTTGGAAATTTTACGGGAGAACTTTATGAGGAAAACAAAAAAGAAAGGATTTTTAAGAAAAAAATGAAAAAGAAACCAGAAGAATGGTTTCTTTTTAAATGTATTCTTTTATACATTATGCAAAATTGTGAGAGTTGAGGACTTCCCCAATTCCCAGCTTGAAACTCCTCCACTGCAGCAGCATTCAACAACAGGGGAAAGGGGAAGAATCAACAGAAAGATTTCAGCTCATACATACCAGCCAATGCCAATCAGATATTCAGACTATTCAGGTTATATTGGCTTTTACGGCAATTTGCGGTCAGCTATGACAATTCTTTGTTCTTTATGTTTTAAATTGCCCATATGACCTATTGTAGTGGCTGAGATTGTGGCTGTTAATGCACCGACATGACTGTAACAACAATGTCAAATAAAAATTTGGGCCATTGACCATTTTTCATTCCAAATGTCCATTCGATGACCAAATTCAGACAGCCAGGTTCAACCAATCATCAAAAGATTTGGCCAATATACCGTCCATAGTAGGCCAGGTGATTTTGGACAAGCTTGATTGCCATTGATGGATGGCACATTTATGGATGGAAGTATGGATATGAATGATCTGTGGTGCTCCTCCCATAGAGACATGCATGAACACATCATAAGGGTGTGATTGTGCCACCATAAACTCTTATAGTGGCTGTTAGAAACAATGAAAGAAGAAAAGTGGAGATAATTTTATTTTCCTGATTTTTACGTTAAAAAAAAAAATGTGAATCAAGAATAATAGCTTTGCTGAAATTTCCTGAATCGTAACTCTTTTTAATACTGATAGGTTTGGGAAATAAGTCTACTTTGTATGGTGATAGTTATATCATGTATGGTGTACTTGTGAATGGTCTTTAAAGAATTCAGGCATCATGTTGTAAAGCCAGGTAATAAGTCTAGGGGATACAATTAAGTTTTCTCTATCGCGAATGAAAAGCAAAGACCGTTTGTCTACCAATGTGCCAGGTGTCCCACTTGATGACAAGAATTTGGTAACTCTCTCTCTCTCTCTCTCTCTCTCTCTCTCTCTAATTCAGCCTTGAAAAGCTTTAGAGTTCTATGGTTATGAATCATTTGGGGCCTGTTTGGGAATCCACCTAAAATCAGGACTGGTATCACTTCTTCCTTGCATTTGGGGCAGAGCAGGAAACAGGAACCACATCAGGCGGGCTCCTGTTTCGTTGTTATTTCCGGTCCAAATGGCGAATGGGATAATAAGAGTGCCTCTGAGCTGACCTGGTCACACTTGCTACATAGGCTGAAAGCATCTAGTCCATGGATTTAAGTAGCAGTTTCGGAGTGCAACTCACCTAGGGATTGAAACCTGTATGACTCACCGTGACTCAATCGTACTTGGTCCCGTATCGGTATAGAAACTCATTTCATTTTGGACCGAAACCAATATGAATTGGATGATACTGAGTGATATCAGACGATTTTTTCAAACCATGATCCAGTCCACTGAAAATCAACGATCCTCATTTATCTGTTGGATGCTGGAAGTGACGTCTTTATTTTTTGTTAGCTTGAAGTGTTTCTTCTTGAAACTAGGTTTTCAGCATGTCGTTTGCAGATTATCAAGGCACTTAACCTTTACAGAAAAAAGACCGGCAGTGACAACTTCTTCTGGGTAAATGCGTAATTAATTGAATCGTATGCGGACATAGATAATGCTTGGCTTAACACTGTACATATGAGGTCACATTTGGCAATCCAAATCGTTCACATGGGGGGCAACATGGAGGGGTGATCCTTCAAAAATCTGACCATCCATCGTATGGGTGGGGAGATACTGAATGCCGAGACACATGATGGATGTGTAAGTGCCTAATAGCTTGAATCATATGATGAAGTAGATAATCTGTCCCAAGGGGCCCTTGTTAAATGTGGTCCATATGTTGTCCATTTCCATCAGATGGTTAGGATGTTGTGAGAGGGGAGATAATAAAGCATGGCACGACCCATGATGGGGCCCAACAAATCACTGGTTATGATACTGAAATGTGGGCAACACTCGTTAACGTAGCTACAGGTGGCAATGGGTTGGTTTGGCCTGCGGGTCAACTGAACCAACTCACTTTTGAGGTGGGTTCGGGCAAGTTTAATGGGTAGCGAGTCGGGCTCGGGAAGTATGACCTGTTTAAGTAAATGAGTCAGGACTCAGGCTTGGGTTGAACCCTACCCAATCCAACTGTATAGGTTATTAATGATTTTGGCTAGATGACCTAACCTGGCACGGCTCAGAATCCAAAACAAAATAAAGAAGAAGAATACACACACACGTATCCGTTTTGTGCGTTAGGTTGCATAGCCTTTGTGTCATATTTCATTCTTAAACCGAAGTTGGGTTATGGCAGATTGGGTTCAGGTCAGCCGAGCCTAACCCATACAATTAAATGGGTCAAGTCGGGCTTGATGAACTTTCAAGTGGGTTGGGTCGGGTTAGAGGGTGGTGGGTTGTGGGACGTGTTTGGGCAAGATTTTTTAGCCCATTTAGTAAATAGGTCGGGCTTGGGTCGACCCTGACCCAGCTTGAACCAAATCGATTGCCACCCCTAACCCTACTTGGGTTGAGCAAAAAAATTGTTGTTTCTTTCTATTGTGCATCATAGAGTACCTCTTATATGAATCTCTCAAAAAAAGAGTACCTCACATATGAATCTCTCAACAAAAAAAAAAAAAAAGAAGAAGAAGAAGAAGAAAGAAATACCTCTTAAATAAGCGTCTTTAGAAAACTACCAATTCATTTTCTTAAAATGACTATTGTTTCTTGAATTTGAATTTAAGCTCACTGTGTGTTCTACATATGAATGCAGATTCACCTCGATAAGAAAGTGCCTACTGGTGCTGGGCTTGGCGGTGGAAGTGGTAATGTTGCGACTGCATTATGGGCCGCAAATCAGTTCAGTGGTGGTCTTGCCATTGAAAAGGAGCTTCAGGAATGGTTAGGTGAAATTGGTTCTGATGTTCCCTTCTTTTTCTCACATGGAGCAGCATATTGTACTGGTAGAGGTGAGGTATGCTTACCACAGTTATCTTGGAGTGGGCATTCATTTGGTTTAAATGTTCTTTCATTACTTTGTGGCTGCACACAACATTGATGCCTATTGTCCTTAGAGTTAGGGGTGGCAATGAGTTAGATTGGCCTCTGGGTCAATAGGCTTGTCCGACCCACTTCTAAGGCAGTTGGTCGAGCTCATTTTGAACCTTACCCAACCCAACCTGTACGTATGGCTTATCAATGGGCTGGGCTAGATGACTCGACCCGACCCGACCTGACCCCAAAACTGAAACAAATCAATTGACAATAAGGAGAGATGCATGCACATGATGTATGCATGTTTTATGTATCCACTAATTGTGTAGGGCTGGGCATACCTTTGGCCCCATTTTCCATTCTTAAACCCAAGTGGTTGCTTTGGCTCAGGTCAGGTTTGTCTAGCACTGATCCGATTAATTATGAGCAGTGGGTCAGGCTTGGGCTTGATGGATTTTTAGTGGACGTGCGCCCCTACATAAGAGTTACGCAATGCACAGATTTTACCATTAAACATTAAATCTGACCTCAACTATTGCTAATATACAATCTCTAGATTTTTTGTAAATTTAAAATTTATGATACAATCATATTAAATCAATTGAGCAAAAAGGTAATTGCAAAATTATATTAAATCATAATCACAACCAAACATGTAATTGCAATACCACATGTTTCAAATTTATACTTGAAACCGTAGTAGTTGCAATTTGTGGTCTAGTCGATCATTATGAACTGTCCCACTTTGGTCGGTTATTCTTTATTAAATTGAGTTATTGCAATTCAATTCAATTGCATATCCAACCGCAGTCTAAATAAAGTGTTAGGCTTAAACCCCCCTCGTGGTCATCTCCGGTGAGGAGTCTCAAACACGAGACCTCCCGCTCTGATACTACTTTGATGCAAGACAATTAACCACATGCTCTAAAAGCTCGAACTGATAGAGCATGGCGAATCAATCCCTTTATCTCATAGCCCAGGCCCCACATCCCATGGGTTAGGACCTCGGTCGAACCCCCCTCGTGGGCCCCTCTTCACATAGGTTCCACTTCACATGAGTCACCCGCTTCACATGGGTGGGGCCCGCCTCACACAAGCCGCCCCCCCTCGTAGTGCTTGTCTTTTTAAATCAATGGGAGAATCTTTTCGGGAATATAGATCCAATTTATGTATTGCATGAGTAAATATAAACTAAGCAATTGCACAGTTTTATTTCGACTTAAGTAAGCTAATATGAAAGAGCTGTTTAGTAATGGCAGCTTTGAGACCCATAAGGTATGAACATTACCAAATGCATGGATTATGGATTCTATTGAAGAGGACTTTTTACGGAGGCTGGGAGTCTGGTTACAGAAGATCCAATTGCTGAAAACCTCAATGTGCTTTAGATGTGATTGCTAAATTAACCCATCTACAATGAGGCTTTGGGTTTCCCTGTGACTGAATAGTTGAGCCTCTGTCTTGTTTTAATGGCCCCAAATTACACAACGTTGAGGTCAGAGGTTTAACATTCATGCATAGCTATTTAAAAAGAAAAAGGTGGGCCTGTCAATGGGCCGTGCTTGGGCTGCATAAGAGCCTGTCAGCCCTGCCCGTTTAAGTTTTCAAGGGAATTTTTGTCAATATCAAGCATGATTGGGCACTCCAAACGAACAGTCTAATCTTGCACAAAAAAGAGGGTGGCCAGGCTTGGGCTCGGGGGCCATGCATAATCATCACAGGCCAGACTTGGGCCTGTTTTGTTTGACCCGGACTTGGGCCTGGATTTTACTGTGCGGGCTGGGTTTGGACAGACCTCAGTCCAGCCCATTGACAGCCCTAAAAAAAACGAAAAGAAAAGAAAGGAAACAAGAAATGAAAAAACTGCGATGGCAAGACAACCAGACACCTGAGTCGGGATAATGGGATTTGATGTTCGAGTAAGCTGACCCTCTAGGATTTGGATCTGTGCGTCCAGGTTGTTGAAGATATCCCGCAACCAATACCTTTGGACATGCCAATGGTCCTGATAAAGCCCCAACAGGCGTGCCCAACTGGTGAAGTTTACAAGGCAATGCTAAATTCAGTATATCTACAGCTCCTTGTGTTGTTTGAGTTATACATGTGCAGCTCCTTTTCTGAGAACAGTTTCAAATGTGCAGCGCCTTTGGCTGGATCAAAATAGTTCAGTTGATCCTTTGACCTTGCTGAAGAAGATTACACAAATGAGGATTTCTCAAGATGTTTGTATCAATGATTTGGGTATGCAGTTCCGTTTGGAAGATATATGGTTCTTTTCCTGTTTTCATTTTGTCGTTTCTTTGGGCATATGACAATTGATTCTTTGTTAATCTGTGATCTTTCCAGAGCCTCCAGCATTTGAAGTCTTGCCATCTTTGAAATTGTTGAAAAAACGCGTGCTTGCAGCTGGCCGTGGACAGTATGATTCTGTTTTTATGTCGGGGAGGTAACATTTCAAATGCCTCTTTTTTCTTCCTTTTTTTTTTTTTTTTTTTTTTTTATTTTTTTTTATTTTTATGCACTCAGCCTTTTTACTCTAGATCCGTTAGTTATTAGAATTTTGTGTGAATTATAGTGGTTGGGCTACAAGCTTAGGGCTTGTTTGGCTTTTCTAAAAACATTTTTTTTCTTTCTTTGTGATTTTGATTCTGAAAATCACTTTTTAAGGCTTTAAATGTGTTTGCTTTAGCCACTTAATTAATCAAATTTAAAAGAAGAAAAAAAAAAAAAAACAATTTTCCAGATTTGCTCTTTTTTCCCAACGCCTAACCCCCTGTTTCCTGCAGTAGCTTCCACTTCCTACAAACTTGCGAAAAGCACTCATAAAATCGAATATCTTTCTCTTCTTGGAAAGTATGTTAATTGCACACAAGTGTAGAGTTGTACACCTTCACACTTGTGCCATCAAGGCATGTAGGTCTGAGATCAGATCCATCCACCAGTTGGTCTGATCATGTTTGCCCTAAAATTAATCTGGTCCACTTAGAAGGTGGGTCCCAATATTGGAAGTGAATAGGTTAATAAACTTCAGCCAAGTGTTTTAGAGCCATATATATATAAACTTCAGCCAAGTGTTTTAGAGCCACACACACACACACACACACACACACACAAATTGTGGCCCACCTAACTAGTGGATCAACCTACTGCTTGGGCTGGGACATCAATATAGTGGTGCCTTTCTAATGGATGGATTGGATCTAGGACCTACATGCCATGATGGAAAATGTGTGGCATGTAAATGAGTTGTATTGCACACTTGCGTGGGCTTAGAAAATCTCATCTCTGGAGAAGCCGGATGAATGTGACTTTCCTATAACCCCTGCCTGCAGCAATGTGGGCCCACAATTGTGCGAGATCCACTTTGTCAATCCATTTTGCCATATCATGTTAGGGTATTAGTAAAAAAATGAGACTTAAGTGGACTACGCTGTAGGAAATGGTGAGGATTCAATGCTCACCATTGAAACCTTCATGGGGATTAATTTTTTTTTTCTCATGCATGTTTGTCAAACATGCAATTTTCACACTGGCATTTCTCAATAAACAATCCCAGTGATATGTTTCTTGAGAATCAATTTTGCAGCTGCTAGATGCAATGCCAAACGGGCCCTCGGCTAGCAGATTGCTTTGGGAAGCATTTTATCAACGGTTTTTTTTCCCTTTCTTTTTGGAAGGTAACTGAAACTTTAAGGAAAAAGAAAATGTATACATCAAACGAGGGTGCAGAGGAGCTGATTCTGAGTGATCCTCTCGTCATTCCTTTGGCAAGAGAATCGGCTACCCTATTCGCAATCCTTGGAACATTAGGCCAGAATTGATCTTATTTTGGAAATACAAAAAACATAACTCCAAGGACCATTCTTCAATGACTAAATTTCCTTGAAAAGGGACCAGACCAATCTGTAAGCCTTTCATAGTGCTACTAGAGTCTCCACCTTATTAGATTAATCATCGTAATATAGACCAGATCAATGGGCTGGACTAGCATATCAGGCTTTTGGGCTATGCCTGCTTTTGACTGAACTTGGGATGTCAAATCAGGCTTGAGAGCTGGCCCTAGGCCTAAAATTCAAGCCCATTTGTAATTGGGCTGTTCAAGGTCTAAAAGCTTGTTGGCCCAGTTTGATTGGGTTTTCAAGAGCCTTTTCCCACCCACCCACCCACCCACCAACACAGTTCCAATCTTTTAGCAGCAAGACCCGATCCTTCTAAACAGGCATCCTAGCTGATTATACTTGCTAACAAATTCAAAACAGAAGCTTCCTCACTCCAGCACCCTAACCTGGTGCCGCTTGACTTCACTTTTCATGCAATTATGTGCAAGACCATTGTTCCAGTGTGTTTTACATGTGTGTTTTAGACATGGAACATTTTTTTTTTTTTAAAGTGTAACCTATGTACCAATGGAAAACTTAATCCTTATTCACATATCCTGAATGAGAGCATAATTGTTTTAGAGAAATTCTACATCAAAAGCACTTCATATTCACCCTATGAAGCGTTTTTCTATCATACACACCGGAAAAACATGTCTGGTGATTTGGATCAATGATCTGGTGGACCACCAAGCAGCTGGCTATAGGCCAAAAGGCATAGTGATTTGGAAACTCTGACCAATCTGAACATTGCAAGTTTTGCTTATTGATTGTCGACCATTTCCCATCTTTATTAGTTGACTGCCCCCTTTTCAGGCCACTGATTGGGTTGTACCAATCACCTTGATTTTTGGGATATGGTCCATCCACATGGTGGGCCACCAAGTTAATGTCTCTGATCAGTGTATACAAGTCCCCTAGCATACACCTTGTATGTGTTTGTTCATCACATATTGCTTGACATCTTTTATAATAATCTTTTACAGACATTCTTGTGGTTGCACTTCACATGATTTCCTGCAGTGGAAGCACCATTGTCGGAATCGGTTCTCCAGAACCCCCACTGTTTGTCTACAATGATGATGAGTACAAGGATGCCTTTGTATCTGGTAAGATACCATAACTCATTCTCACATGTAATTTTTGTTTCAGAGCCCTGAATTTCAAAATGGACACCCGACCTATTGATGGAGCAAAACATTAGATCATGTACCAAACATCTCCCACTCTCCCATTGTAAGTGGGGCAGGATTCCTATGTACTTTTTTTTTGGTGATCCACTGATTCCCGTGTACACTCAAATTTTGGTTTCTGGACTTTTCGAAAGTAGACTGTAAATGTGAACAGGGATTTCTGCCCACAGTCAATATACAGCTGGAAATGTCTGATATAAGTCTTGTGAACCAATTCCCACATCTGATATTTTCCCATAGGATTATTGTGAAGTAGGCAAAGCACCTTAGTTGTTTCACGAATGATGACAAGACCCACCACACATGTAATGACAAACTTGCATTGGATCCTGGCAACTCATGAGGTGGGTGGCAATGCGAACATGACATAGCCCAAAAATAAGATTCCAATCACCAGGTGGGTAACACTGAATGGAGACCCCTTCCTCTAACCGTCCATGTGTCCGATACACAGGCCACCTGATTAGTGGACCATCATCATTTTTGGGCCACGGCATGTTCACAATGTCCACCACTTGTTGAATGGCCTAAAACTCATTCATGTGTGCCACATCGACATGTTTGCACGAATCACCTATTCAATCTCTTGTATGAATCACCCAAGATTTTTCAATTTGTTTTGGAGAGTCCAGTAAACCTTTGATTGCTCGGGTCGTGCATGTCATTTCTGGTAGAGGCAGGGACTGAATACTTCAGAAGAAATTTACACTGCTTGACCACAATGACTGGCGTTGTCTTGGCCAGAACTCTGTGCAGCTGGGACCAACCTTCCAGTGATCCAGCCCTCCACTTGGTTTGTACTAAATAAGATGGTTGTCGTTGTACAACTGTTGGCATGCAAATGGATAGTGAAAATGAAATTATTCTCTCCGCTCCATATGCAACTAGGAAATTTCCACCAGTGATGGCCAGGACTGTTTGATGGAGATATTTCATCCATGATCCTATCAAAACAGTGGCCCGTCAGATGAATGATTTGGATGACTAAAAGGCGGGCCATCTCTCCAGATTGTTGATCCAGCTAGGGAAAAGAAAAAACCAGTAATTCAAACAGGATACCTAACTCACTAGGAGGGTAATTTGATCAAAAAGCATCCATGCAACCATGAAGAGTACTCCTTCCTGAGCGCGTAACTTCTGATAGAGAGGTGAGGAGAAGAGAGCAATATCCCATCTTGCATCTTTATGAAAACCACACATGTATTCTTCACTATGGAAGTGTCCCTTTCCTAGACACTCTAGGAAACTTGTTGCCTGTGCCATGTGTCCAAGCAACATCAGTAGGAAGAGATCAAAAGTAGGCAAAACGGAAGATACTAGGGTCATAATGCTGACGGGGGATTAGGATGGAGTTCTTTTGGAAATTGGTTTCTTTTGCTTGGTGTAAGAAGCAGGAGCAGCAGCAAAAAGTACCAACCGAGCAATTTTTAGAATGTAATGTGCAGAAGTGTAGGATCACAAAATGAGGAACGTCTAGCTGCCTTAGTAGAAGATTCATTCAACTAATAGGATGTTGTATGCAAGTGTCTTAGGCACTGTTTCTTTGTTGGATCTGAGGGCCCAGTATCGCTGGGCCCCAATCACCAGGGTCCAAGGGTGACCCCCTCCATGGGTCTGAGGGTATTTTTAGTAGTGTGCTTTAATTCCATTTCTTGCTCCTCAACTTACCTTCACAATCTATCGCAATTACCCTACACCATGTATACATTTGAGAACAAGGTTTAAAGTACCGTCCAAAAATATCGCCCGATGTGAACCGGTTTCCTCCATAAACAATATGGCTGTATCGGACCGATAGTGGGGTGATACGATTTGGGCTCAGTGGCGACCAATACTGTACACCGAAAATGAATTTCTATCCCTGTTTGAGACATCCAAGCTGCAAATTCTACCATGGAGAAGCGATCTTCTAGATGGCATATATCGTTCCTCCAAATGGGTCTATATGAGGAATTTACTGTCTGGTCCTTGAACGGGCAAAGGTGCCCAGTTTATGGAATTTGATAATTGGTCCATGGAAATTGAAAGGGTTCAGCAGATCACTCCAACCCAAGTGAAGCCCCCAAGAGTGTCCTTTGACAGTTAGAAGTACTATACCATGTGCAAACAGAGGATATGAACAGAAGGTGCAGTTCATTGATTCAAACCATTGATGTTATGGACCGGTCTGTTGACATCCCATTTACTGAAATAATTTCCCAGATTAGAACATCCTATCCATTGAACCTTTGTTCCATTGAATATGGCCACTTCAGCATTTCCTTACCAACCATCCATTTGCTGGCTTCCAACTTTAAATTTGGTATTTTTACTTTCTAGGAGATTTAATGCATTGGCCACCTAGAATGGGGCTGATCACTTCAGTGGCTTGGATCATTGAATCTGGATGCCACTTGCACAAAATGAAAACATAAACCTACTGTCTGTATTCTCTCATCAACCATTGAATAAAATATCCCCCGGTTAACTGGTACTTCTGAGAAATCAACCTGTTAAGGTTGACCCAAAAGAGCAGTTGTGGACGGAACATAGCCAGCATTTTTTGAACGGCTTGAGCTATGACGAGCTTAAGGTGAGCACGCGGCTTTAAAAAATAAGAAATTTGAAACAAATTCTTCCTTATTTGCCAACCCATGGCCAACTAAAAAGGTGAGACTGTGTCTTGATTTTTTCGTTTTTTGTTTCTATTTATTAGTAATCATGTTAGCAGAATTGTATTTTTCCTGTTTCCTTTCATATACATGCATAATGCATCCTCAACTTTCAATATTATTCAATGCAGAGGCACGCTTTCTTACCTGCAGAGAGAACCAGTGGTACACCAAGCTGAATTCCACAACGAGTTCTTTTGAGTCTCCTGCCGATCTTTCACCGACTGTTGAGTAATTCTTATATGATATTGTTCCGTGAAATGGGATCCAGAACCTTATTTTCTTGATTAATCTAAGTTTTTTTTTCTTCTTCATATTTTCCCTTTCCGAGTTCAGTAAATATGTGTTGATTGGAAGAATGGGTAGGAAAAAAATATATGTAAAATAAATAAATAAAAAGCAGTATGGGAAATGTTTGCAATTAATTATGTTTTGCTCATTAAAAGAGACGGTAAAAATTCTCCAAAAAGAAATCAATGAGTGAGAAGTTTGTCTTTGGATGTGATTACAAAACGGAGTAGAAATATTTATATGTGCACATGTATATATTTTATACAAATTAACATTGTTTTAGCGGATTTTGTGTAACTTTTTATGGGTTTTGTGGAGTGGAAAGGGTATGGGAAAAAAATAAAATGAAAAGAAGAGGTTTGAACCCACCAACTCTAACACAACCATGGGAACCTACCAGTAAAGAAAGCTGGTTGCAGTTAAACATTATTCTTATAAAAATACATGGGGAATAATCTTCCTTTTCAAAGATTCTATATGAAATCGAGATACCTTTCAGAAAATTCTAACTATAGGAGTAGATGCCTATGTTGTTATGAAGGTGGGAGAAAAGATAAAACTGATTATTGATCAAAATTAGAGTTTGAAACTCATGTAATTAACCCCTTCTGGTTAACCTGAGAAAAAATATGGGATAGATTTACCAAAAATCTCATTCAGTTATATATGGTAGATTAAGATGGGACACCAAAAGAATTGACTGTTGGACTGTGTGAAGCAGGAAACTCTCAAGTACGGTTCTAAGGGAAGGAATTGACCCACCTATTCCGGCCGGGGAGAACAGGCCATTTGACAATCACATGGTGCTGTTGAGCTCAGTCAAGATCCTTGGACGACCCATCATGAGATCTAGATGGTTGCTTCATTGTGTCTAACATTCATTTCATTTACAACCCATCATGTGTTTTAGAACCTAACCAATATGCTAAAAACCCTTGGACTAATGGAACACGTCAAGCTAGGCTCTTTACATTGTTGGATCATAATAGTCTACTATGAGCCACAACCAACATCCATGGCAACGCACTCTGTGGCGGCACTCATTCTAGCCTTTTTTCCAAGTAGCCCTTTATGGTGGACATGGTGTTGGCTCTGATAACCTAGCCAATATGCCCAAAGTCATAGGACTGATGGAACGTGTCAAGCTACTTTAAGCTGTTGGCATCATTGCACTATGAAAAACCACATCAATCAAATCGATAGGTCATGTGGATTATCAAGATCTGATGAGGCCCCATTCAGATTCCATTTGAATTTGAAAATTCCAATCTTTAATTCTCATTTGAATTTGAAATCATTTTCAAATTCAACCTATAATTAGTGGTCTAATTAGGACTTTATTGTAATGCTTATATAATTGAACGCAATGCATTCCTTGGAGGGGGCTGAGAATAACTATTATCCTTCAATCTTGCTTTTCTTCTATCTTTCCCAATTATCTTCTCCTTATTCTATTCTAATCTTTCTTCCTTATCTCTCAATTGTCATCTCATATCTTATTCAATTCTATTTCTTTCACACATTTGTTTAAGAAGGTACATATCATTTGGTATCAGATAACAACAATACATTATGACGAAAATATAGGAATCCATTAACCAGCTTGAATTACAAGTGGCAGCCATGGCAGAACAAACCATAATTTTGCGGAGCTGAAGGACACTTTGTGGAAACTTCTGCAACTTAACACCGGCAAGACAACCGAGTCACCCTAAACACACCATGCATCTCCATTGCTACCCACACCTCCAATGACCTATAATCCCATAATAGCTGGCTCTTCTTCCACGTTGCAGACTATATGTACAGGGGTGGATTTCCGCCGCTTCAATGGGGAGGATCTCCTCAGCTGGATCTACTAGGCTCAGCTTTCTTTAACTATAACCAAGCTCCCACACATGAGAAGATTGGTTTAGTGGCTTTCCACCTTGAAGGCAAAGCCATTCAATAGTATTATTGGATGGAAGATATCATATCGACATTGATGTGGAAAGAAAAGATCGCTCTAGCCAACAAATTCAACCATTCCTACACGGAGTGTTTTCTTCCCTCAGTTGCCGTTATACAATTCACACCTACACCATCCACAACCCCTGAAGCAATTCCCATCAAGCACCTTACACCATCCGAAATGGAGGAACGACGTAATTGGAGTTTATGTTATAACGGGGATGAGCAGTTCCATTGAGGCCACCATTGTGAAAAGAAACAACTCTTTCTCATAGAGGGAGAGTGGCTGGAAGATCATCCCATATCTTTTGACCCCGGAGGACGTGGAAGATTTGGGAGAGTCTCTCTTCCTGGTTTCTTAATTTCAACCTTGAGGGTAAGGTTCTTTTGATAGAAGGTGAGATGATGATGTCCCATTCTAATTCCATTTCAATTTGAAAATTCCATTCTTTAATTCTCATTCTCATTTGACAATATCATTTTCAAATTCAAATTCATGTTTTAATTATTTATTTTAAATTGTCAGTTATTTTTTTATAATTATTGTTGTTTAATTGGAACTTTATTGTAATGCTTATATAAGTGAATACAATGCAATCCCTGGAGGGGGCAGAGAATAACAATTATCCTTCAATCCTGCTTTCCCTCTTATCTTTCCCAATTATCCTCCTCTGTTCTATTCTAATCTTTCTTCCTTATTTCTCTTATCTCTCAAGTCTCACCTCATATCTTATTCAATTCTATTTCTTCCACACATTCGGTTAAGGTACGCATATCAAGAACATTGATATAAAAACTAGGTCTAATCAACAATTTGATTCTTCCATTCAATAGGCGTAATCTTGGATTGTTTATACTTATGAAGCTTCTCTTTTATCATGCCATCCTAACCATTGCATCCATCACTTGAGAAATGAATGACTATAAAAAGAAGGCCATCTCATGGATGGATTTGAACATTCAATCAGTCTGATTTTTTTCTCACCTGGAACTAGTGATTGGGGTGGTCGAGTGCCTCAATGGAAGAAGATACCGGCACAACATATGATTGTTTCAAAAAAAAATAAAAATGATGACCGACTAGCTCAATGGACCCTAACACTGAATGTGCATCCTGATGTGGCATATTCATATTCTGTGGGTTGAGCCATGCTTCATCATCTAGACCGTCGATTTGATGAACCCATGTTAATAGATCCTAATCATTCAATGAGTGGCCTAAAATAAAAGGTTATTTAAAAATTAAAACAATGTTGTAAAAAAAATCCAAAGGTTGGATATCTAAGATCTTACTAGTTGGATTGCCCATCTATGAAGCACATCAAATCAATAATGTGTATCTATCAACCATGGTTTTTATTAAGATGTTCCTAGTCCATTAGAAGCATATGATCTCTTAAAGTGAATGTGCCACAATTCACTATTCTCTACCACATATTTCTTCCATCAAGATCTTAATATTTTCGGGTTTCACATGATTGTGATTAAGTCTAATCCCAAACTGGCATCTTTTTGTTTTTAGTTTTTAGTTTTTTGTTTTTGTTTTTCTCTTTTTCTAGTACTTCTTTAATTGAGTTTATGTGGAGGAAAGCATCGCTTTAGTATGCCGGATCTTACATAAAAGACATGCGCCCACTCAAATCAGGATTACATTAATCTTGATTAGGCAGAATCCACTACCCAAATGAACCCTTAATATACTATTTTAAATTTTAATTCTTCATATCATACCTTAAATTAATCTAATGAGGTATTCTTCTATTTTATCAATTTAATTTTCTACTTCTTAATATTTATTAACTTTTTAGTCAAACTCAGTTAAAATTAATGATATTTGTCCGAGTCACCCACTGAGTCAACTCATCCGAGTCTTGATTTATTAGTAGATTGAGTGAAGTCCTGATTACTAGTTTTCAATAGAAGGTTCACTAATTTTAGACGTGTGGTAGCCACACGCATCTACACAAGCACACATAGCACACACAGCTTTTCATTAAGTGAGCTACACTACTGTGATTTTTTTTTTTTTTTTTTTTTTTTTTGGCATAAAAAATTAAGCCATCGAGTCTAAACCAATAAATCAATGGAAAAGAATTCTACACTGGTAATTTATCTTATATGATGTGGCCCACTTAAAGAGTGAAATTGCGTTGATTCTTTATGCTATAGATCTAAGAATGGTTTCTAACCTAATGTAAGGTTCAATTGGTAGACACATGTTTCATAATTGTACATTTTCGACATATGGGTTTGTGTAGCTCTGTATATGCATGTGGTTTTAGCAAATCTGTGCGTGGTTGTGTAGGGCTTTATACACGTGTGGAATTAGCAAAGTTTATTAAAATGCAAATTTTCAATTAGAATATTAAGAAGTTCTATATGCATGAGTAACAATGTACCATCTAAAATCTTTTCGAGTAAATTACATTTTTAACCATCTCCATTAAACTTTTCCATCTACTCAATCCCACTAGATGGCGACCATCAGCCCTTGATTATTATTTTTCGTGGGATTTTTACTCAAAGTTGCCCTGGATTTGGATTTGGATTTTACCAAATAATTGATATTCTCAAGCAGTGCTTTTCTAGCGGAGAAATTATGTTACTGCCTACCATTATTTTTCTTTATAACAAAGTCGAGAATTAAGATTGTGGGGCCCATGTGTTATGTCTCCCGTTCAACCCATCCTACACTTGCACACCAACATTATTAATAGACAAATCCAAAAGTAGTAGATTCAATTATTTATACTTGGCTTGACGCAGTCCACACCAACCAGCAAGAAGCCGCCACGTGTTGACACACTTGTATAGAATATGGGACTTGATCCAACAAAGACTACCAACGAGTTGAGGCCAGAATTGTACACACAGCTAGGACTTGAAAAGGCGATCATCTCTCATGGGACTTGACTAATGTACACAGGATAAGTGCGACCCTTAGTGTGTTAAGGAAGTTCCTAAAAGACCTGCCAGATTCTTCGTAAAACCATCTAAAAATAGAAGCAGATAACATACGATGGTGTCACCAAATAAGGAATTCATGTTGTAACAAGATACGACCACTGCATAATTCGAAGATTCATGCCCAAGTCACAGAACCTTACGCATGGTCATTGCATCTCAAAAGTCTATAAAAGCAATTCTCAAGGCGAAGCTCCTAGCCTTCACCAATACAAATCAATCAATCCTTTAAGGTTGACATCGCTTATCCCTTCCATTCTCCATGGACAATTCTTAATTTTGGCTTCTTATTTTAGTTCCTCCCTTTTCTTTCAACCATGTTGTCGCAAATTTGGAGTCAGTAATTCTTGACTTAGTTTCGCTACTGTCCAATACATCGTTGTAGTACACACATAGGAGTAGATTAAATATCCATGACTCATATGTTGGATCCTCAAATTATCAAATTCTTACTTGATATATCTCTAGTCAAATCCTACTGGCTTCATGCCACAACCATTTTACGACCGTATGGTAGTTCTCATGACCGTTTTACAAGAACAAGTTATCGTAGGTATTTTATTCTTTCCTCTTCTTAGGTTTCTTTTTTTTTTTTTTTTTTTTTTTTTTTTTTTTTTTTGTTGAGGTTACTACTCTAGCATTCTAATAAATAAAATTGGCAATCCAACCTTATTTTAATTGTCTAATATTTTATTACTTCATTGAGAAACTTGATCTACTATTATCATTGGAAGAAAAAAAAAAAAAACTTATTTTCTAGGCAAAAAGATCACATTCAGAAGGACTAACCTGCCCCTTCTAAAATTGCCCAATCATTGTAACAATTGGTGGTTAAACAATCATGCCAATCTTTAGAGATCTAGGCCTAATCATGTTGTTCAGTGTCAGGGTCACATGTGTTCAATTGATTCGAGTTGAATACGACTCCAACATACTCGACACTAAATCTAATCACACATGTTTGACCGAATTTAGGTCGTTCGTAACACGTATGGCCATGCGTCTAGATTGAACAATATTATTTTTTGGCATGCCTGGTGGGACACAGTGCTAAATCAAAGTTTCTTGATAAAACAAGATGATTGCTAAATTAAGAGCAAATGCCTTGAGACTATGAAAGAGCCACAAGATGAGAGATAATAGGTAGAACCTATTGATGTGGAAACAAGATTTCCTTCCTAGGAAAATGGTAAACTGGAATAAGTTGTAGAAACCCTCTATGACATGCTAGGGGGCATGCGACATACGATATAGATAGTAGCAAGGCCCAAGTAACGAACATCGCTAGGTTACTGGAAGCCTTCTTCAAGAGGTGCCCAACAGTGGCGAATTCTTGCCCTACCGATAATTTTCCCATGGACTTAGAGGTAGAACAACCATCAGAACCTTTAGCTACGATAATTAGTCAGGCTGAACCATAAGGCCGCACTATACCACCCCTAGTGGTGGTAAGGAGAAATGACCAAAACATCCGTCCTTATAGCCAACAAAAATATGAAGACCCCCAAAATATCTATATGCTTGGGGGCAACCCTACGCAAGTGTTGATCCACTCAGAGGGCAACCACCCGTGCTAATGGCACCGCAATATTATTATGTAAAAGTTGAGCACCCTATGGGGCAACCTCCTGTGGTGTCAGTAATACCCCAAGGCTATTTAAGGACTGAGACACTTGAGGGAAACCTCCAGTGCTTTAGACCCCAATAGCTAGAAATCCATCTATGCAAATACAATACCCTGCGTAGCCACAACGATCACTTGGCCGTGGCGATGTCATTGGGATCATTTAAGAGTATGGCATCCAACCCCACTACCAATGGGTCACCCAACCTATATACCATAAACCCTACCCCGATTGGATCGACCGATACTACAAGCTACCTAAGGAGTACAGTTCCCGAAATTCACCCTTTTTAAGGGTGATTTGACCGTAATAGAACAAATAGGTCATTTCACCATGAAGTGTCATGAAATCTCCACTAACAATTTTCTCAAACTTAGGTTATTCGAGAACTCCCTAATGGGAGTGGACTTCATGTGGTACATAAATCTTCCCCTTAACTCAACCCACACATGGTATGATATCAAGGAGGGACTTCATATGCAATTTCACGGAAAAAAAAACTTGAAGTCTCCATGGCTGATCTCTCCCGGCTAGGAAAGTTGTCATGAAAAATGGGTAAGAAGTTTATTGCTTAGTTCAAAAAAGCAAAGAATTGATGCTTAGTGGCCTTGCTTGAGGCCAAATTTGTTAAGCTGGTCAATGGCGATATGAATTTCAAATTTCTGAAGAAGTTTGAGGACATGTACTTCAAGGTTATCTTTAAATTGTTAACCTAATCCTCTCATTACGAATGGATTCTCCAAGAGTATAAAAGAAGAATTCTTCACGGCCACATGAATGTCTGACCCTAAAAAGAATGAAAGTACAAACCCTCACGGAAATCAATCCCTAAAATATTTGTGCACTTATTTGTGCACCTTGTTTGTCAATCGTGTGAGTCCATGTGTCATTTAGTCTATCCAGCCTTTAGAAGCTGAAGACCAAAGACACAAGTGGAAAAGAGCATCAATGAGTAAAGAATAAGTAAATGAGGTGCCTTGGTGACCATAACCCTTGAACCTTTATATGATCATGGCCTAATAGGTAAACCTGGTTAATCATCCCTTAGTCTTAGGAGCCTAATTGAAACATGATAAGGCTAGAAGATGTGTTAAGCTGCTGTAGAATCGTATGCCCAAAATAATAGTTTTCGAGTGGTCTTCGATCCCATTAACAGACTATCAATGGGACTTGATTCAATGAAGGTCCATTCGATTAGATCGAAAAATGATTCTAGCAACTAACAAAAATATTTCTAAATTTTCTCGATGGAATCGACAGAGAGTTTAATCTTATTGAAGGACCTTCGATCCCATCGAAGGCCATTTCGATCTTATTGACAAAGCCGTTAACTAGCCGTTTTAAAACTGTTACAAATCAGTTTCTTATGAAAGGGAATTCGGTTCTTGGAAAAATGAATGTGTTTTGGAGTAATAGAAGTCTAGGTGATTCCATATTCATATCTCACATCCTAAGCCTATAAACTAATCAATTATAAATCATCTTTCTTGAGATTAACATTCTAATGAGTATTCCTACCTTCACATTGAAGATGAGCTTGAACTCCACCATTTTCTAGATATTACACTCAACTATATTGGTATACCTTGTGGTTAAACACTCTAGAAGACCCATCTAGGTGAATCCTTAGGAATTATAATCTTTCATTAGTTGTAGGAGATTCACCAAGCCTCACATCACATTAATCACCTCGAAGGATCATTTCATGTAAGGTGTTTGATCTTGGAGCTAAAACCTAAGCAAAGCATTGGTGTTAATGATCAGGGGAGGGAGCTAATTGAAGTACGTAAGAGCATCGATCAAGCAACCCAAGATGACGCATTAATGAGACTTAATTCGACGAGTAAAGTTGTCATTTATCGAGTCTATGTACACTCATTCCTTGTGTAGGATTAAGTGTAAGAGTTTGATTGCCAAACTCAATTAAGTTCCTATGTAAGACTTTGTGATGGGGACATAATGTGCATGCCCCCCACCCTACGCACATATTCAAGGAGGAGGGCCTCACTTTTGATCTGGATCGACGATAAAATTTTTGAAGGGCTCCACAGTTAGGGGCTATGCTATGGAGCATTGGAGTGGACCTGATCATCATATAGATTCTACCATCGGATCTCATGATCGTGGCCCACTACCTTAGATGATGTAGGATTTTGAGTTTTGACTATTCTCGTTATTAGAAACATCATGAACGGCTTTGATTACGTAGATTAATTATTATTTTATTACTTCAGCTTGAAGTATTAATGTGCGCACATGGAGCAAGGGTAAATTTGTCTTTTGGGGTTTAGGATTTTCTTATAAATAAGCAACCCCATGTAGGTATTTTCAATGAAGTTTATAAATAAAAATTTTACATTTTTCTTATTTTCTATCTCTTTAGGTTGAATAATCGAATTGGGTGCGAAACTCTCCCTTCCTCGAAGGGTTAACTACTGTGGTGCGAAGCTACAACCATCCCAAATCATCCCCACTTCTTTACACCTCACATCCATCATCTTCTACATCCCTCCCATCTTCAGATTCACTCTTTCACGTACCCAAGTTTTCTTCTACAATATTTTTTTAGATTCTGACTCGTCAGAGGGGCTGAAACTTCGGCGGAGCACCACGCACAAACCGTGTATCGGATCGACATGAAATTTGGCATGAAGGCAATCCTACCCTGGTCGATCCTAGCCTAGGAGTCACTTTCCAACTTTGTGGGCCCCACACATGTGCGGACGAGTGGTCACCCACGTGTGCCCAGGGCCAGTTGTTGTCCACGCATGTGGCTCATCTCAAGTTCTATCTCCCCTCTATTTTCCTCTTCTTTAGCTTAAATCTAGGTCCTTAACCCTAAAGAATCCCAAATCCCAATTATTCCAAATTTTGTAAACCCTAGATTTTCCCCCGAATTGAAACATGGTGAATCTCTTGAATTGGGGAATAATTCCTTGAAAGAATGGATGAATCTTACACTCCTTTGAGCTTGTTTGGTTTATAATTTTATTTGATTCAGCCCTAAACTTGTGTAGGCTTGGACCCCCATAGAAAATTTTTTTTTTTGAATATTTGATCGTATGTAGGATGTGAAATTTTATAATTGTTTAAAATTGATATAATTTCAAGCTTGAACTCTTCCATGTCATATGTAATTTCATGTCTTGCATCACTTTGGCTCTTGTATATGATATAAATTAAGTCCTTCTGTAGGCCATCAGACATGGGTGTGTACGTGTTTCCGTGGGAGCCTCTAGCAGGAGTAAACGTAGGTCCTTGAATATCACTGTACTCGGTGAAATTGACTGAGTATAGTGAAATTGATCGATTTCTGTCTAAATATCATTGTACTTGATGAAATCGACCAAGTACAATGATATTGAGAGAGAACTCGGTCAATTTTATTGAGTAATGAATGAGTTTTTTCGTAAGTAAGATTTGAGGAAATGAAGTATATAATCAGTGAGAATGATCGAGTTCTTTCTAAATATCATTGTACTTAATGAAATTGATCAAGTACATTAAAATTAAAAAAGAACTCAATCAATTTCACCATACTTTTTGAAGTCTATGGAGGGAAATTTCTCAATTTCTTTTGACCAAAAAAAAAAGTTTTAATGTGTAACGATTCGCTAATAATATTTTAGCGTGTTTGTTTACAGTTAATGGTTGCGAGAATTATTATATGCTCTTATGATGGAGAGTTAATATGTAAAAATAATGGATACACATAAGGGTGGAAAGTAAAAAAATATTACTTTAAGTATCGGGACTACATATGAGGAGTTTTTATTTAAAATGTACAAGATTATTAAGACTACACCAAATGAGGATGAAAGTGTTGTACCCATTATGAAACCAATCAATCCCTCCATCTGAAATTAAAGACGACGAAGATGTGCGAGTGTTCTTGAAAGCACAATTGGAGCACAAGCATCCAAATACATACATGTCTGTAATCATAGAGATAATGCAACGCATTAACGAGACCATACAAGAAGACACCGTCGGTTGGACTGGTGTTGAACATGATATCGTCATTGAACATGATGCCCCTTCAGTTAGAAATCCGTGTGAGGAATGTAGTGTTAGCTGGGCAGTTGACCTTAACCTAAAATGTAAATATATGACATCGCATTTACGAGTATATGTGCCTTCATCATTCACCACTAGTGACAAATGTGTTTGTCTAAGCGACATTCCACCACCTGAGCTGCCTTAAACATCAAACTTCATGATTGGTCAAGTTAATGTACCTTTTGAGGATGGAAATCCATGTGAGGAATGTGGTGTTAGCTAGGCAACTAATCTTAACCTTAAATATGAATATATGACATCATCTTTATCTACAAGAGTACATGTACCTTCATCCTCCACCACTGATGACGAATGTGTACGTCTAAGTGATATTCCATTGCCCGAGTTGCCTTGAACATCAAACTTCATGACTAGTCAAGTTAATATGCCTTTCAAAGATGATGCATTCATTAATGCATATTTGTCAGAATATTCGAATTCATTGGATGACCCGATTGAGATAGCTGCTAGACAAATATTTAAGGACAAGAGCCAGTGCCAGTATATTTTAGGCCAATTTGTAATTCTCAAAAACTTCCAATATAGGGTCTCATATTCATCATCCAAGAGATTTATCGTGGCGTGTTTCGAAGATAATTGTAAATGGATGGTTCATACATTTAAGGTGAATGATGCGAGGATATTTAAAATAAAGACTGACACGTCCAAACACACATGTGGCATGTCATGAATGAAGAGTGATCACTGACAAGCAAGTAGTAAGTTGGCCAGTGAGTTGGTTATTAGTTATATTGAGTAGCGCATGAGATTAAGGTTGAGTGATAATATATTGGCTATGCAGGAGAAATATAATATTCTTATCAGCTATAAGAAAGTATGGTACGCTAAGGAGAACGTAATGGGATCTTATGAAGACCCTTAAAATGAACTCCCAGTCTATTTACATGAGCTGAGGAGGGCCAGCCCAAGGACGGTAACTGTCGTGATTGTTAACCCACAGATGAGCAGGTTCGAGAAATGTTTTATTGCTCTCGGACAGTGCGTTAGAAGTTTTCAAACTTCTTTGTGAAGGTTGTTTGACCATCGATGGAACACACTTAAAAGGTAAATACAAGGGTGTTCTATTCGTGGCTACAGCCTTTGATGGAGATAATCATATCCTACTAGTAGCATTTGGTATCGGGGAATCGAATCTTACCCATCTCAATTGTATGTTAGGTATCTTCCAGGTCTTCTCATTATATCTTCCCCAAAGTCTTCTGATATGAAATCCATGGCTACTGCGCCTACCATATCTATAAAACTTGGTTGGCACATTTAAAGATAAGTTGTTAAAAAAATATTATTGGTTGACTGTAAAGACGTACATGAAGGCTGCCTTTGAAAAGTTAATGCGCGATACCAAAATGGCTAAGCCCCTAGTACATGCATGGTTGACATAAATATGATACGAAAGATGGACATCTTCGCATTTTCTAAAAAAAATATTTAACTCGGTCACTACTATTATATTAGAGTACATTAATGCTTTGTTCAAATAACTAAGAGAGTACCTTGTGACTATACTAATAGAGAAGGACAAATTTAATATAAAAGAAATGTTCTACAAGAGAAGAGAATCCGCGTCATCATTTATTGGACTGTTGACACCATGGGCAAAGGAACAACTAAAGAGTCTTTTACCGAAAGCACATGATGTTCGTTGTCATGTAATTTCTCAAGACGTGTATTATATTATGGGAGATTATAATGACACAGTTAAGCTCAGTGAGCTTTTGTATACATGTCACGAGTTTGACGTCAAGGGTTTCCTTGTTTGCATATTCTTTCAGCATATATAAAATATAATCTTCCTCATTATACCTACTGCTTCTCATTCTATTTAGTGCAAAATTATTAGATCACATATAACAAATTTGTGTACCCAGTACATGATAAGATCGAATGAAAAATATCAAATGAATTTAAGGATTATTGTGTAAAAATTAAACATCCACGACAAAAGAGGTCAACCAAAAGACTGAAGAAGACAAGAATTCGTTCAGGTAGAGAGGAATGAAAAATATTAAAGTATGAAATGTGCAAACAAATGGGGCATAATCGACGAAGGTACAAGTTTTCAATACCAAAGGAATAATGTATCGTACTTTCCCTATAGAGATGCATATTAATGTATTTTTTATAATGCGTATTAATATATTTTTTGTTGGAATGTAATGTGATGGTGATTGATTTAATTGTGAGATGTCTATAAACATTATTGTAGAGGTCTTTATTATAACAAGATAAGTACATTAAGTGTTTTATGTTGAGTGCATAGTTGATAGTACCGTTCGATGTTACTTGGATGAGAAATAATAATGATGCACCACTTATATTATTTTACCAAGAGGACCACATTGCAGGGAAACAAGCAGTAGGGATGGAATACCCACTGTTGAAACCTTTATGGACATAAGTTATGGATTAGGCTAATATTTGTATTTTCAGCTCATTCCAATTAAAATGATCTTACGGACAGTTCAGATGTCACTATAGTACAGAGAAATTGACCGAGTACTCAGTGAAAAATACAAAGTACCTAAGAATTCAACGCGTACAAAGAATTTCACCATTCGCCATTCAAAACAAATCACCATTCACCATTTCACAATTCACAAATCACCATTTCACCATTCAAAAATCACCTTTCACCATTCACAAAGTACTCGGTCAAATTTAAGGATGGAGAAAAGGATGGCTAAATCACGAAGTTCATTAACAAAAATTTAAAACTGTTCGATCCCATCCGAGATTGGTTCGATACTACCAAATGTACACAGAACAGTCTAACAACAAACTGTGATTTTTGGAGTTAATTCAGTTCGACACTTGGGTCCAACCGAAGCCATATTCGATGCCACCGAATGAGAGTTCAATGTGACCTAAAGGACAAAGATTTTAGACTTATTCAGAAGAAACACGACCGTGATCGAAAGACTAATTTGGTGCAACCTAAGCCATGTTTGGTGCTACCGAATGAGAGTTCGGTGCGACTTAAGGGAGACAAAGACTTAAAACATATTCATAAGAAATTTGTTGCAATCGAGAGACTAATTCGGTGCGATTGAAGCCATGTTCGGTGCCACTAAAAGAGAATTCAATACGACCTAAGGGAGATAAAGACTTCAAACTTATTCAGAAGAAATTTAGTTGCAACCAAAAGACTAATTTGATGTGACTGAAGTGATGTTCGGTGAGACTTAAGGGAGACAGAGACTTCAAACATATTCAGAAGAAATTTGACTACAACCGAAAGACTAATTCAGTGCCACCGAATACATGTTCGATGCCACTAAAGGATACAGTCGGTATGACCGAAGAGTAATACAATGGGAAAATTTGAAGTCAGTTTCAAGTTGGTAGGGTTTTCCCTATTTAAATGGATGAAGTTTGTAGTTTAGTTTCAGTATTTAGTTTATTTGATTCAATAATAATGGGTTAAATGATGATGTAGATTAAATTAATTTTGGATTTTACTTTAAGGCTTTTATGTTGTTTCATCTTTGATCCATTGTCGACTTTGGGGACATCGGATGCGTGGAAGTGCAATCACAATGCTTGATTAGAGAATGATTCAATATATATAATTGATTGATCTAGTGTTACCTTCAAGTACATTAGATGCTCTTGATTCCCTGCGATTGAGATCCGAGTACTTCATGAGAGAATTGTTCAATCGAATTCATATTCATATTAGTGTTCATGATTGATTTAATTGAATTATCTTCCGATTAAATAAGATATGACTTTGATTCTAATTGAGATATATTAGTGTTCATGACTGGTTTAACTGAATTATTTTCCGATTAGATAGGATAGGACTTTGATTCTAATTGAGATATATATATATATATATATATATATAATTAATGAATGAGATATTGTAATTTCTATAAGACATTGTGAAGTAACTTAAATTCTTTAGCCCCATGAGAGAAATAAATCAACCAAATTATATTATTAATAACTTAAATTTTATATATCGTAACATAATACAATATATTATAAAATTTCTCTCTTCCTCCCATGCTTAAGATAATTCATCTTTATAGTCAACACTCAAACAATTATACGCCAATGAATTCCTAAAAGTTTGATTGTATTGTTGCAACTCTTTTCTCGCCAAAAGTTGACCGTTACACAGTATGTCAATATCTTTCATCATAAATGTGCAACAATTATAATCATACATTTGCTTGGGTAAAAAAATCTCTTCTTTGATGGTCCAGTCATGCCCGTCAAGTGCAGACATATCTCCCGTGACATTGAAGATTATAGGAAGTCCTTCAGTCATGATCTTGATATCTTTGTTGTATTTACTTAATGCATTAGTCTGTATACTATCACGAATAATAATCTCTCTTTTTGGTGGATATATGACTATAAGAATCCAATGTTTATTGTCATGGTTCACGAGTACGTATATACCTGTCTGTATTTAAAAAAAAAACAGAAAATATTATTGAAGACATGATGGAAAAGGTATATCCATTACCTAACGTTAATAAGTTTTAATAAAAATATTACTCGTTCGTAACACCACATGGCCTTGGCCCTTTCTCGCTGCTTGACAATCCCAAAGGTAGCATTTGGTAGATTGCTTTTGAGATATGTCTATTTCAAACAAAATCACATATTACAAATCTCATAAATACAGGAAATAGATTAACCATAATTCGAAGTAAACATTTACCAAAAAGTAAGTAAGACATAACTTGTAATCTTGATGATACGTAACTCGAATATCATTCTGCCTTTTCCAAGAATGTAATGTATTTGTTGACAGCCTAAACAACAAAAATGGATGATTTAGTTCAAAGGTAATATATTAGATAAATAGATGTAATTCAACCTCTGTGTGTGTGTGTGTGTGTGTGTGTGTGTGTATATATACATATTAAGAATACTTACAACTCTATCAACCCATGTATCTTTTACCCATATTGAGTTGAACCAAATTCCCGTTGCCGACTCTTTATTCGCATCATATCAAGCCTTCGATTCTTGAACATCCTCCTTTGATAATACTCTAAATGGGTTTATCTGTATATGAAAGGGTAGACATGGACAAATGGAGAAACCTT
The DNA here is from genome assembly GCA_030180095.1 of Magnolia changhungtana. NCBI lineage: Eukaryota > Viridiplantae > Streptophyta > Magnoliopsida > Magnoliales > Magnoliaceae > Magnolia > Magnolia changhungtana. Next base: position 4,461,704 of record JASAUF010000579.1, read on the forward strand.
ATAGTAAGAAGACTTCAAGAGCATTTTTTATCTTTGGATTCTTTAAAGCCGATGATGATGCTGAGAGTTGTAGGAAGGGCAAATAAGGATAAAAATAGTGAAACCTTGTAGTAAGAAGACTTCAAGAGCATTTTTGTCTCTCTTTGTTGGTAGGAGTAGCTATCGCTATTTTCTCTTATTTTTCTACTGCAATAGATGGTTGTCTATCCATTTCTTTCATATGCTCTGTCGCAATAAAGGGTTGCATCTCAACATCTTCCATCCCCCTCTTGATTCTTCTACAAAGTAGATATGAATATTTACTCGAGGACACAATAGTTCACAAAAGAATTCACAATTAATATATTAAGTACACACAATAATATTGCGACATATATCACAAATATATCAAGGATTTTACAAAAATATCATAAAATACTTCACAAAATAATTCATCGAATGTCCACATAGTTTACTCAATACATAAACGTACCTTATGGGAGCCTTCTTCCAATTCCTTTAACCCCCTCTCCTTCTTCAACCATTCCCTCTCCTTCTTCAACTCTTCTGTAATACTCCAAATTTTTTCTAACTTGGTAATGGACGTCCTTGGACGTAGAACTGCCCTAGGATCTTATTCTGCCGTGATTAGGGCATAATTTAATTAAGTATTAATAGCTTGAATCACCTTCTATAAAAACTACAAAGGCTTGAGTACCATCTCAGACAGAAATCATACAGGACTAAATCCTTTAGAAATTAGGCGAGTATTAGCTAGTATTAAACTAGTTTACTTGTAAAATTTGTACTAATCACTTTAAATACAATCTGTAAGACCTAAAACATGTAGAATCCTTACCACTACATTACCCTAAAACTTAGGAACAAACTCTATCCCCGGTTGCACTTGGGAGTGCACCGAAACTCCGTATCGGACCTGGACCGCACGTTGAAAGTCCAATTACCACAAAGCTTTACAGTTATGACCACCTTGGTGAGCTTGACAACCATCTCATAAATTAAGTCCTGACTGTCTCCAGAAATGCACAACTTAAGCCCGGAGCGAAGTGTGTGAGAAACGTGAATATTTTTAGAAATAAATTTCAAACTTAAGTAAACTGAGACGTGTCACTTGCAGGCCACATATAAGGATTCAGACCGTCAGAATCTGACCCAAGTACACCCTCGGATCAGAAGAAATTTCCCACATATGTTAGTACACTTGTGGCCCTGATCGAGTATCGGTGACCGTTGAATTGAAACTAGTCTGCCACGGTCGATCTGTAAATCCGATTGGACCGAAAACTCAGCTTGACCTAAATCCAAGGTCAGGGAGCTTAAGTCCAATCGCACGTAGAAAAGGAGCCTCCAGAAGTGCCCTGTTGAGCTGAAATAGATGGGTTTTGGCTATAACCTAAGTATACCATGGCCCTGGGGCCATTCCCATCAGTTCTGGGCTTATATAAAGGGCTTAAACCCTCTCTCCCAGGTCATACGAATTTTGCAAACCCTAAAGGAGAGAAGAGAAAAAAGAGAAGAAGAAAGTGAGGAAGAGAGAGAGAGAGGCTGAGAGATAGTCATAGGGATCATTCCCTGATGCTCCACGTGCTTAACCGTCATTCCTGCATCACTATACGGGTGATACCGATCCCGTTCTTAGGTAAGAAAACTTAACCCTAATCTGCTTTAGGGTTTCAGATAGTGTAATAGGTGAATTAGCTAACTTATTCCCTGTTATAAGCTGTTGGGTGCCATTGATAAAGACTTGGCGTTTAAACTTAATTCGTTACACGTTTATCGACGTAAGATGTGGACTATAAACGTATAGGTTATGGTTTTCAAGGCTTTCAATGTCGATTAATGGTTTATAACTGACGTGGGTGTCATTTTACATGCCAAATACAATGTTTGTTTTGCTTTTCGTATATATATGAACTATGTTGAGTTTAGAGTATTCCATGTGTTTGTAAAAATGATCGTATACATAGAAGATTTTAAATTATATTTACCATGATTAATTGCCGCGTGTATATGCTAGATGTATGTATAACAACTCCTTGGTGAAAGGATTGACCCTAATACATGTTATGCCAATATACGTCGTGTATGTTATAATGTATAGCCTAAGTGTTTGTGAAAAATATCTGAATGAGTATAGGGTTTGTATTCGTGCTTGGCATGACTAACTGGTGTGGGTATATGATTGTTGCATAGGCGACAACCCCCTGACGAAAGGGTTTGCCCTAATACGTATTGTAACCGACATATGATATGTATGTTGGGATGTGTAGACTAGGTGTTTGTAAAAATGTCTGAATGAGCTAGTAGTTAGCAAGGTGTACCTGTATGCTAGTTGAGATATGATTCTCAACTACGTTAATGATGTGTATGATTTCCTCCATGTATGTTATATTATGATGTTTATTATATTTATGGAATGAATATGTGCGAATTCATGTTTATGTTGTATTTCACATCATGCTCAAATGATTGTAGGATCGGAATTATTTATTCATTACTGTTTAACTATGTTATATGATTACTTGTTGGAATTGGATGTGTTTGGGACTACAGTATAGTCCAAGCAATCGGTAATAGATCCTGATTAGGTGGCTAATGTTGTTTTACCACATGGGACATGCCTGGCGAATCAGAGTCGTACTTCGGTTAACAACAGTGGTTAGGTCACACGGAGTGCTTATGCACTTCATGTCGATCAACTCGATGTGCACTCGTACCAGTCGAGCTCGTCAAGTAACTCAATTGACCCGATGTATGTTCACCATATATGGACGCTACTGCTTGAACCTAGGGTACCAAACTCACCAGTGGAAACCCCGTTAACCTTGGTACCTTGATCCGCTAAGACTCATGAGCTGGGCATAGTGGTATGGGATACCGTGGTCGAGCTGTCGGCCTACGCTGGGGCGACGAACCCACCCGTAGTGACCAGTAAGCAACCAAAGCTTGTGAGCCAAATACAGTGGTATGTGACACTGTATTCGAGCTGTCGGCCTACATTGATAAGGTAATGAGCCCTTTGTAGTGACCTCGAATATACTCTGAGACTGCGTAAAAGTGATGAACCTTTCCATAGCAACTAGAGTATAACTAGGCCTACACTGCATCATGGTGATGAGCCCTTTCCAGTGACTTAGAACCGCAACATCGTATGCGATTTGCTAGGACTGACGACCCTAGAATGGATCATTGTTTAGGAAATAATATAAGGGAGGTACCTTAGTTTCCCAATCCTGCTGTATGAAAAGGAATAATAAGAACTTGGTAATCACGTTCATGCACCACATGGCATGTGCCATTTGACGTTGAGTAGAGAGCACTGACGAAGTGTCTGACATGCACGACCGTTAGATAAAGATCGCAGAGGGAGTGCAAGCAAGGGCATACATCATTTATACATACCATTCCTTCATTAATCAGAGTACTTAGGGATGTTTGATTATATTATTTTATCATTGCTGTTTGACTGAATTGATAACATGTTAACCTTTGCTTTATGGTTCCACTGAGTTGATCACTCACTCCCACGTTACGGGACGGTGTTGTATACACCAACCAGACCCTATCTTAGTTGCAGGTGGAGGCGATGCCTAAGAGGCAGAGCCGGACTATGAGATTGACGAGGCATTCTTTTTCATACAGTTTTCAGGCAATTTTACGTGAGCCCTGGTCTGATCGACGGGGACTTCTGGGATGTTGACTAGATGCCCTTACACTTACTATTTTCACACATGTATATTTATTTTTGGTCCATTTTAAAAAGTATACATATATATATTTAACCTGGTAACATGTTCACCCTCTGGAGACTTACAACAGTTTATATACTTTATATATCTATCACAGTCTTCCGCTTGTGTAATTTAACTGTCTCTGGAGTATGATATGCTGTTTTGGTGCAATTCCACTCATGTTTAATGCACTAACATGGACAACCTTTAATCATCATTTTCTATGTTGCATAAGTGATGCATTGGAACTCGAGAGTGGAGCTTATGCTCGACCCCCGATTTTTAGGGCGTTACATCTTCCATCTCCTTTTTTAATTCTTTCGTCTCTTTCTTTAACCATTCCCTCTCATTCTTCAAATCTTCCCTCTCCTCCTTCAATTCTTCAACCAATTGATATCCATTTCCCTTCTCCTCTCCCTCCCCCTTTCCCTCTCCTTCTCCCTCTCTTTCCCCGTCTTCTTCGCCATCTTCATCTTCCTCCTCATCTTCGTCCTCATCTTCATATTCCTATTACATATCAAATCTTCTCTTCTTCCTTATTTTATCATCCTTTCAATATAACCCGCTTTAATACCTTACGTAACGCCTTGAAAATTGGTGGCTGAACAGGAGCCCAACTCCCAAGTTTCAATGCATCACTTATGCAACATAGATAATGGTGATTAAATGTTGTTCTTGTTAGTGCATTAAACATGAATGAGATTATACCAAATCAGTATATCATACTCCGGAGACAATTAAATTACGCATGCAGAAGACTGTGATAAGTATATAAAACATATACATTATTGTAGACCTCCAAAGTGTGAAAAATGTTACCAGGTTAACAATGTACATGTATACTCCTAAAATGGACAAAATGAATATACAGTTATGTTTAAAAATACAAAATAACAAGTGTAATGACATCTAGTCAGCATCCCAGTAATCCCTGTCGTTTAGAACATGGTTTACATAGACCCGCCCGATAACTGCATGGAGGAGAACTCCTCCTCGTCATCATAATAATCAGGCTTCACCTCGTAAGCATTACCATCATCTGCAACTAAATCAGAGTCTGGTTAGTGTTTTAAAACACCGTCCCAGAGTGGGAGTGAGTAATCAACTCAGTGGAGCTATAAGGCAACGGTTAACATGTTATCAATTCAATCAAGTAGTAATGATAAAGCAATACAACAATCATAACCTAAGTACTCTGGTTAATGCAAAGATGATATGAGTTAATGATGCATGCCCTCGCCTACACTCCCTCCGCAACATCATCTCACGATCGCGGCATGCACCCCTTCTTCTGTGCTCAACTCTAACGCTAAAGGCACATGCAAATGCAGTGCATGTGCATGATTAATCAAGTTCTTAATTAGACTCATTCATACAACATGTTTGGGAAGTTAAGGTACCTCCCCTTATATCATTGACTCAAACGATGATCCATCTAGGGTCGTCAATCCTAATTAATCACATACGATAGGCAAGTTATAGGGCAACGTCACCCCTGATTTAAAAGCAGTGGACAAGCAAGTTTAAGTCACTATGAAGAGGCTCGTCACCTCAACATAGGCCTTAGTTTATACTTGAGGTCACTACGGGAAAGGCTTGTCACCGTAGCATAGGCCGACCGCCCGAATACAGTGTCCCATACCACCGTATTCGACTCATGAGTTTGGGTTGTTCACTGGTCACTACGGCGAGGCTCGTTACCCCAGCGTAGGCCGACAGCTCGACCATGGTGTCTCATACCACCATGTCCGGCTCATGAGTCTTAGCGGATCATGGTACTAAGGTTAAACAAGCTTTTTTCTGGTAAGTTGGTACCTTAGATTCAAGCAATAGCGTCCATACATGGTGAACATACATTGGGCCAATCGGGTTACTTGGTAAGCTCGATTGGTACGAGCGTACGCTAAGCAAATCGACATGGAGAGCATACGCACTTCGTGTGGCCTAACCACTGTCGATAATCACCGTACGACTCGGATTCATCAAACGTGTCTGTGTAGCGAAGCTAAGTCAGCCACTCGGTTGGAACCTGTTACCGATTGCCTGAACTGTGTATCAGTCCCAATCATCCTCCAACACAATAAGCATTCGCATATGATAGTCAAACAACATGTGACAAACAATCCAAAAATGAATTTCATTTGAGCATCTTTAACTAACACATAGCACATGTTGAAATACATAAGCATTCCATCCATAAATAGTGTAGTAGTAAGATAGGTTGCATGAAGGAAACTGTAGCTATAGATAAGGGAATTGAGAATCCTATCTCAAAACCCTCATTAAATACATTACAACAAGCATTTTCTCATTCAGGCATTTTATCAAACACTTAGACTACACATATCAACATATATATATATATATAATATAGTAGTTATAACAGGTATTATAGCAATTCCCTTTCCAAGGGAGTTTCCATACGTACAACAATCAGGTATTCTCAAACATCAATCATAACAAGCACAAATCATAATTCTATATTCATTCAAACATTTCAACAAATATGTGAAATGCATTATATTCAACATAGTTCATATATATGTGTAATACATAGATAACATTGCACCTAAGCATATGTGATAGCAATCAAGTCAGTTATAAATCATTAACTGACATTGAGAGCCTTGAAAACAATAACCTAAACGTTTATAGTCCGCACCTTTCACCGATAGACTTATATCGAACTCAGTTCGAACACTATACCTTTGTCTACGGCATAATGACAACTTATAGCATGAAATAAGTTAGCTATTTCATCACCTATTCTATTTGAATCCCTAAGATAGATTAGGGTTAAGATTTCTTACCCAAGAATGGAGTCAAAATCGCCTGAATAGCGATACAGGAAGGCTGATTCGGCACGTGGAGCGGTGGGATCGAAGGTCAGCAACAATCTCCCACTTTCTCTCTCTTTCCTTCTCTCTTTTCCTCTCTTCTCTCTCCTAGGGTTTGAAATTCGTATGGAATGAGAGATAGGTGGGTTAAGACACTTATATAGGCCCAGAACTGATCACAATGGGCCCAGGGCCATGGTATACTTAGGTTATAGCCAAAAGTCGGTTGTTTCGGGCCAACAGAGCTCATCTGGAGGCCCCTTTTCTGCATACGGTTGGGAAAAAGTTCCCTGACAATGGATCTATGCCAGGTTAAGTTTTCAGTTCGATCGGATTTGTGGATTGATCGTGGCGGACCAGTTTCAGTTCAACGGTCATCGTCACTCGATCAGGGCCACAAGTACACTGACCTGTATAGGAAAATTTCCTTGATCTGAGGGTGCATTTGGGTCAGATTCTGACGGTCTGAAGCCTTAAATTTGGCCTACAAGAGAACGGCCCAATTCACTTAAATCTGAGTTCATTTTCTAAAGATATTCACGTTTCTCACACACTTCGCTCTACGCTCAAGTTGTGCATTTTTGGATACTATTAGGACTTGATTTCCGAGATAGTTGTCAAGTCTAGCAAGGTGGTCATAATCGTATAGTTTCGTGGTCATCGAACTTTCGACGTGCGGTCCAGGTCCGATACGGAGTTTCAAGGTGCTCCCGAGAGCAACTGAGTTTTGAGATTAATCCTAAGTTTTTAAGTAGCGTTAACGATTCTACTAGTTTTGGGTCTTACAGATCATATAGAAAGTTGTTCAAGCTAATCTACTGATTAATTCAGTTTAGCACTTAATTAATTTTTGTCTAATTTCTAAAGGATTTGGTCCTTAGTGATTTCTGCCTGAGGTGGTACTCGAGTCTTTGTACGGATTTTTTCAAGACGTTACACCTTATAAAATGTATTAGCGTATATATCAAATATGTAATATACCAAAGATGTATATGAAATTAATAATCTTCAATAGAAAAAAAGATATTACATGACATCTTACCTTAAACTTTTCACAGACTAGACGAACGGCCTCCGTCTCCAGTTCTTCACTGGTGGGTTTCGATGTAATGATTACTTTGGTCTGTAAAACAACTTGTTTTAAGTTCACATATAGAACATATATTGTTAAAATAAGCAACCAAATAGTTTGAAATAAATTGGCTTACGTTTTCACTCTCGAAGATGTTGTATATTGTGTTGTACCTCCAACCATTCCAGCCTCGATATTGAATGAAGTGTGGAATTTGGGATGAAAAAAATGAGATCACACAATCTCTAAGAGTCGGTACTCTCTTAATGACTTATATATGTTACAATGAAATTGCATAAGGTTAAAAAACTATAATTTAATACAAACACTAGTTATGTGGAATAAGGAAAGAATCTTTACTGGCAGTGGAAAGATGCAGTCGTAGACGTTGTAGGTTTTCTTTGTCCCATGTGATGCATTGATAGCTCCTTTAACCCTTGACTCATTGTCTTGAATGCCAAACTACCCCAAAGATGCTTATTGAACTATTCTAAAGAATTAACCAAGTCAATGTATTCCGATTTTGAGGTAAATTTTTGGTGTCAATCCCCCTAATAAACCACTCTGCACACATTAATAAGGCAACATTTATGACATCGTCATGCTTATTGGTGTTGGCGATCTTATTAAACACCTCTCCTAGATGTTTCTTTAATATGAGATATTGTTTCTTTAAATACTTCTCTCTTGTGGACTTCTACCTAGTTCTTATTTTGGGTATAGAAAGGTCTCTAGTCTTAAGCCCAGTTAGAAGGGCAAAGTCCATCTCAATAAATTTCAAAAGCTTCCCCGATATCTCAAATACAAGATCACCTTTGTATCTAAAAAAAAAAAACATGTGATAGAGCTTGTATAAATCTAAATGATGGAATGTCTAACAAGAAAAAAAATGAGGACTACCTAAATATAATTAACCCAGTCTCATTCTTCTCTAAACCACTCTTGACTTTATCAAACCATTATGTTAATGAACTTTTCACGAATAGGTTTGGAATCTTGAAATCGCTTCCCTTCTTCAAAGACTCTTTAATTTATATAAAGATGAATGAATTACAAAATAAATCACAAATAGTTCAAGGACACAATAGTTAACAAAATAGATTACAAAAGAGTTTACAAAAAAGTTCAAAAAATAGTCCACAATACTCGCTCAAATTTACAACGTACTCGGTGAATATTCACCAGACTACAGAGGAATTAATCGAGTACAGGTGAAAATTGACCGAGTACAGGTGAAAATTGACCGAGTATAGGTGAAACTCGGTGAATTCGTATAGATCACCGTTTCACCATTCACCATTTCAGGCCATCTATACAGTTTAGAAATGGAAATTAAAGTTTTGAAGGTTTATTTAGGATGGTCGGTTAAAAGTGAACTTTACGGAAGTGAAGGAAGCGATTATACTTGTGATGTGTGGCTTCTTGGATGGAGGCACCATCTTCTTTCTCTTTAAATCCTGAATTAAATTCATTTTCAACGTAACTAGTTTGAAGTAATGAAGAAAATGAAGTTGAGATTTCAGAAAGAAAAACAAAGAGATGATATGAGGAAAAAATATGAAGAGACGAGACGATTTCAAGAAGAAATACAAAAACATGAAGATGGATTTTTAATATATCAAGAGTGTTTTCATTTATAAAAAAAGAAGATTTTTTCCGACTGTAAATCTTACCTTTTACCCACCATCTTTTCTAAACCCTCCCAAACTTTACTTTCCAAAACTAATGCCATTCTATACGGACACACTATTTGCAAACCAAAATACCCTTGCATTCGCAGTGGCACCGTGTAACTCTATCTTATCCACGGTGGCACCGTCCAATACCATAAAAAGGGCCAAAGGCCATAGCTAAATACCTATGACTATGGATTATAACCGTAGCCATTGGTAGCGTAGCCATTGTTTCATTAGATTCGTAGCCATTTTTTCTATGGCTACGGATCTAAATAGTAGCCATTACATCTATAGCAAAAAGTACATACAACTATGGATAATTGAGTGAGCCCAATATGAAATTGAACGATCCTAACATGCCTAACATGAAATTCAATGAGCCTCAAAGGAAATTGAGCGAGGCAAACATGAAATTCAACGAGGCTTAAAGGAAATTGAGTGAGACAAACATGAAATTCAATGATGTAAATAGGAAATTGAGCGAGGCAAACATGAAATTCAACGAGGCTCAAAGGAAATTGAGCGAGGCAAGCATGAAATTCAACAAGGCTTAAAGGAAATTAAGCAAGGTAAACATGAAATTCAATGAGGCAAACAGGAAATTGAGCGAGGCAAACATGAAATTCAATGAGGCTCAAAGGAAATTGAGCGAGAAAAATATGAAATTCAAAGAGGAAAATAGGAAATCGAGCGAGGCAAACAGGAAATTGAGAGAGGTAAACATGCAATTTAACGAGGTAAACATGAAATTTAGCGAGGCTCAAAGAAAATTGCGCGAGGCAAACATGAAATTCAACGAGGCAAACAGGAATTGATCGAGGCAAACAACAAATTAAGCGAGACAAACATGAAATTCAACGAGGCTCAAAGGTGCTTTCATGCTATCCGATCGAGTATGGGCCAAGCAACTGATTGAGCCTCATTGAATTTCATGTTTGCCCTACTCAATTTCCTATTTGCCTCGTTGAATTTCATATTTACCTCACTAAATTTCATGTTTACTTCGCTCAATTTCTTATTTGCCTTAGTCAATTTCATGTTGGCCTTGTTGAATTTCATGTTTGCCTTGTTGAATTTCACGTTTGCCTCGCTTAATTTTCTGTTTGCCTAATTGAATTTCATGTTTACGTAGCTCAATTTTGCTTGAGCCTCGTTGAATTTCATGTTTGCCTTGCTCAATTTTCTGTTTGCCTCACTCAATTTCCTGTTTGCCTCATTGAATTTCATGTTTGCCTCACTCAATTTCCTTTGAGCCTCGTTGAATTTCATGTTTGCCTCGTTCAATTTCTTATTTACATCATTGAATTTTCATTTAATTTCCTTTGAGCCTCGTTCAATTTCATGTTTGCCTCGCTCAATTTCCTTTGAGCCTCGTTGAATTTCATGTTTGCTTCGCTCAGTTTCCGGTTTGACTAATTGAATTTTATGTTTGCCTCGCTCAATTTCCTTTGAACCTCGTTGAATTTCATGTTAGCCTCTGACGTAGGACAACCCTAATTATGATGCATGCTCATGAATATAATTAAATAGTGGAAATAAAAGGAATAAATGATCTAAAATTCTAGCAGTAATCATCATAACTGAGAAAATCATAAAGGAAACATGCAATGGAGCGGGCCATCATCACAACCATGGAGTATGGCATTCAATTATTACTTAAGTTGGATTTAGCGAGGGATGAGACCTCCTGATCTTACATGGTCACACCCAATCGATCAATGAAGATCACTAGTCCGAAGAACCAAGAAGTTTCTTGGATTAGGGATTTGAGAATTTGGGGGTTTAAGGGTTTAGATCGGTTCTCAAGATTTTGATCGAAGAAGGATTAACCAAAACTGAAAAATAGAAAGAAGAAAATAATTACCTTAAAGAAGTTGGAGGGGCATAAGAAGAAATTAGAAGAGGAAGATCAAGGAAAGAGAAGAAGCACCATTAGAGAGAAGAGAGGAGGGAGGCAACCAAAGGGTTTGCTTTTCATTCATCAATAGTTAAAATTCATATTTAGGGCTTTAGCCCACTTAAATAAGCAAATAAAGACATAAAATTACTAAAATACCCCTAAAATAAGCGTATAAAGACATAAAATTACTAAAAGACCCCTAGAATAAGTAAATAAAGACATAAAATTACTAAAAGACCCCTAACTAAGCAAAAACGTGCAAATGACATAAGTACGGAAAAGTTCGGGCGCTCGGTCTTCTTTCTCTAATCTTCCTTCACATGTGTCTTCCCTGAGTGGGGTCTTTTATATGTCCAATCACATGTGAAAGGTGTTCAGCTCTTCAATAGTCGCTTATCTAGAAGGACAACACTTGTGGTTGGCATTTTCTTCATTGGTACACTTTGAATGTGCTTGTGTCCTCATCAATTTCCCTCGGGTGAGAAAAACTCGACTTCGATGAGTTGAAACTTTTGTAGCGCTCTAGTAAATCTGGATCAATACCCTGCAATGCGTCGCCTGACAACCACGTAGATTTAGACGATGGTTTGTTCTTCCACTTGACAAGATACCTTTGGAAACCTCCATCTCTCGCGGATACTATCTCGTCATCCAAGATTTCTTTAATTTCTTCTTTATGGGAAATGGGTGGAGGAGGGGGTGAAAGGGGTTGGGTAGCAAACTCAGAAAAAGGTCATGAAAGGGACGATGTATCAACAATGGGAGTATGGGCACAGACTAGATCTTCCCATTAAAAGTTGGATTAATGCTCATTTCAGGTGGAAGGTCAATCTGATACGCATTGGACCCAACCTTTTGTAATATCTTGAATGTTCCAGCACTATATGCTTGTAATTTTTTAGCAAATCCTTGAGAGAATCGCTCTGGCCTTATTCGCACCATTACATTGTCTTCTTCTTGAAATTCATGCACTCTACGATGAGAATTGGCTGAAACTTTATAATCATCATTGCTCTTATTTAACCGTTGTCTAATATGTGTATGCAAATCATGAATATGGCATGCAAATGCATCAGCTGACTCAGAAGACCTTTGGGTAACAGACATAGGTAAGAGATCTATGGGCATTCTAGGTTTATAACCACTTACAATTTTAAAAGGACTCAACCTTGTAGATCTATTAACTGACCCATTATAAGCAAGTTCAGCAGTTGGTAAAATTAGGTCCTAAGTCTTAACATGTTCACTCACTAGACAACGTAGAAGATTTCCAAGGCTGCGGTTTACCACTTCAGTTTAACCATCTGTTTGTGGGTGGTAAGCAGTAGAAAATTGCAAACGAGTTCCCATAATGTGTCACGTGTCTTCTAAAAATAGCTAGTAAATCAAATATCACGATCAGACACTATGGTTTTAGGTAGCCCATGAAGACGCACCACACCATCAAAAAAGAGACGAGCAACATGAGACGCATCTGACGTCTTCGAACATGGGAGGAAATGCGCCATTTTAGAAAAATGGTCCACAACGACAAAAACAGAATCATGCTTTTTTATAGTTTTGGGAAGCCCAAGCATGAAGTCCATACTAATATCCTGCCATGGAGCATGTGGCATTGGCAATGGCGTGTATAGCCCGGTATTTTGCTTTCTATGCTTTGCCAGCTGACATGTTCGACACTGCCCTAAAACTTTAGTTACGTCTCGCTTGAGACTTGGCCAATAGAAACGATCTTTCACAAGAGCAATGGTCTTATCATGACCAAAATGGCCAGCTATCCCTCCTGAATGAAGCTCCCAGATGAGGAATTCATGAAGGGATATACGGAGAATACAAAGTCTGTCTCCCTTGAAAAGGAAGCCATCTTTAAGAACATATTCACCCATAATATGCTGGTCACTAGTGAGCGACGCGTAAGTACCCCCAAAATCAGCACATATGAGGAATTCATCTTTTAGTTGCTCAAATCCGGCTACCTCTACACTCAAGGAGTTGAGCAATGCCACTCTCCTACTAAGGGCATCTACTAGTTTGTTTTCAACCCCGGCCTTGTGTTTTAAAATAAAAAAATATTCCTGAAGAAATGTTACCCACTTGGCATGCCTTGGGTTGAGTTTCTTCTGAGAATGTAAATATCTCAAAGCCTCATGATTAGAAAACAAAACGAATTCTTGTGGTAGGAGATAGTGTTGCCAATGTCTCAGGGATTGCACCATCGCATAAAATTCTTTATCGTAAGTGGAGTATTTTTGTTTTGCCTCATTTAACTTCTCACTGAAATAAGCCACTGGGTGTCCTTCTTGACTCAATACTCAACCTATACTAACACCAGACGCATCACACGCTACTTCAAAGACTTTAGAAAAGTCAGGTAGACGCATGACAAGAGCTCCTACCATCTTGCCCTTAATTTCTTTAAAAGCCTTGACTGCGGCTTTAGACCACACAAATTCTCCCTTTTTCATACACTCGGTAATGGGAGCCATGATCATGCTAAAATCCTTAATGAACCGACGATAAAAAGTTGCTAGGCCGTGAAAGCTTCGTACCTCATGAATGTTCCTTGGTTCTGGCTACTCAATTATGGTCCTGACTTTTTCAGGGTCTGCGCGCATCTCTTCAGATGACACTATAAATCCTAAGAACACAACTTAGCTAGACATGAATGCACATTTCTTAAGATTAGCATACAACTTTTCCTTTCTAAGGACACTACAGACCTTCTTTAAATGTTCAAGGTGTAATTCCTTAGTGGTACTATAAATAAGAATATCGTCCAAGTACATCACTAGGAATTTTTTCATGAACGGCCTCAAAGCTTGTGTTATCACCCGTATGAAAGTACTGGGTGTGTTAGTCAAGATAAAGGGCATGATTAACCACTCATACAACCCATCTTTCATCTTAAACGCCGTCTTCCACTCATCTCCTAGGCGTATACGGATTTGGTGATATCCACTCTTGAGGTCTATCTTAGAGAATATAGTGGACCTGGCCATCATATCAAACATATCATCAAGTCTAGGTATAGGGAACCTATACTTGACAGTAATTTTGTTTATAGCACGGCTATCCACATACATGCGCCACGTGTCGTCTTTCTTTGGCATCAACAATGCAGGCACGGCACACGGGCTCATATTCTCTTGGATGAAACTCTTTTGTAGAAGCTCATCAACTTGCTTCTTCAACTATGCATGCTCTGCAGGGTTCATCCTATAGTGATGAAGGTTCAGTAGAGTAGACCCTGAGACAAGATCAATGGCATGCTGTATGTCCCACGTAGGTGGCAACTCATTCAGTAAGTCTTTAGGAAATACATCACTGTATTCCTTCAGGACCGAGGTCATCTCATGGGGCAACTCTGACGGAACCTCAGGTGTAATCTCTCTAGCCACAAGAGCATACACCATAGAATCCTCCTTAGCCTCTTTTTCAAACTCTCTTGTGCTGATTATATGTAGAGACTTAGGTTTGAATTTTTCCATTCCTCTAGGCTCACTTGCCTTCTCATCCTTCTTCTTCCCTAGTGTATTCTCAGGTGGCATGGGATTAAGTTTGATCTTTCTACCCTTATACATAAAAGTACATGTATTCGAACGGCCAAAGATCGTGACATCATTATCGAATAACCACGGTCTACCTAGGATAACATGTCCCATATCCATAGGTAAAACATTACACCACAGGGACTCTTTGTATGACCCAAACTCGATGGGGACAAGACATTGCTGGGTGACAGGTAGGGATGTCTTGTCAACCCAAGAAACTTTATACGGGTCTGGATGAGGTGTGGATTTCAGTTTTAAGTGATCTAAGGTTCTAGTGAATATCACATTCTGACAACTTCCACTGTCCACTATCACCTTACAATTCCTTTCACCACACTTGGCAATAGTGTAGAAGATAGTGCTTTGACGCCAGTCAGCACTACTTCTAGATTGAGCTAGCACACGCCTGATTACTGCAAGCGTTGCTTCTCCATCCACTTCTTCTTCATCAGTAAGTCCTCCTTCAGGGTGATACTCTTCAACTTCATAATCACCTTGGTCATCTCCACCCTCGTGGGGCTCGCCTATAACTAAGGCTCTCCTACAGATCTTTATAGGACACTGATTAGACATGTGGCCAAGATTGCCATACTCATAGCACCTCACTTGGCTCATGTTACTAGGACCGGCACCAAGAACCCCTTTACACTTGTCCTCCCTAGGCCTAGGCGGAATGGTCGCCTGTGCCCTAGGTTGACTACCAATATTAGGTCTAGTTCCCTGGGAACTAGATCTAACACTGGAGTCTCGGGACTCAAAACGACGAACGATAGGAGCCTTCAGATATTGTTCTAATTCCTGTACAACTTGATATGCTTCATCCAAGTCCGTTAAGGGCCGAGTCATAAGTTCGTGCTGAAGATCCGCATGAAGGCCCGTCTTAAAACGCGAGAGCGTTACTAGAGAGTCTTCTTAGATATTACATCGCATAACATATTCTTCAAATTTAGCGATGCAGTAGCGGCAGGCATTGACCCTTGACGTAAGGATTGCCATTGGTCAAGGAGCTTCTGACGGTATGAGAGAGGAAGGCACTTCTCCTTCAATTTCTCTTTCATCTCATACCAATGTGTGATAGGGGCTATACCAACTCTCTCTATCCTACGCTTGGTGTTGGTCCAGAAGAGCTTGGCTTGACCCACAAGCTTCATCTTAGCAAACCACATTTAACGGTTTTTCGACATGCCATACCACTCAAAGTAGTGGTCCATGTGGGCAACCTAGTCAAGGAATGCCTTAGGATCCAAGTGTCCATTAAAACTTGGGGCTTCAACTCTCACATTCTTCATCGTACGCTCATCTGAATCATAGCGGTCTTGATGATCACATGTGGCTCGTGCCTCTCGCACTACACCACGACCGTTACCACGTCTCTATCCTCACTACCAACACGTGTGGTAGCTCGTTCTTCAATGATTCCTCCCACTTGGGAGTGCGCATCATCCCCTATAACGGGGTTTTCCTTTTGGGATGCCTCTAGTTACTCGACCTTAGTCATGGTAGTGGTAATTTGGTTCTCAAGGCAGACAAACTTACGCCTTTGACCTGCTTCTAAGGCAGTTATCTTTTGTATCAATTGAGCAAGTTGCTCAGATAATTGCTCGTTATTCATGGTAGGTTGAAGTCCGAAATCTCTACCTCTTCTCGTGGGCATACAATGAAGACTTGAACCAAACTCTATCCAACTAGACTACTAGGTGTTATGACTTTTAAGATGAATGCGATGAGTGCAAAACTACTATGAACTGACAAAATTAAGTTGAAACAGAAAACAACTCAAATCTGGAAATTTTTCAGATTAGGAACTTTCTAAAATTGGAAAGTTTCTAAAATTGAAAACTTTCTAAATCTGGAACTTTCCTAAATTAAACCTAAAAATCAAAACCCTAATTTTATAACTCGATCTAGGCAAAAACCATACAAGCCTATGCTTTGATACCAAATTTGATGCAGGACAGCCCTAATTATGATGCATGCTCATGAACATAATTAAACAGCGGAAATAAAAGGAATAAATGATCTAAAATTCTAGTAGTAATCATCATAACTGAGAAAATCATAAAGGAAACATGCAATGGAGCGGGCCATCATCACAACCATGGAGTATAACATTCAATTATTACTTAGGTTGGATCCGGCGAGGGATGAGACCTCCCGATCTTGCATGGTCGCACCCAATCGATCAATGAAGATCACTAGTCCGAAGAACCAAGAAGTTTCTTGGATTAGGAATTTGAGAATTTGGGGGTTTAGGGTTTAGATCGGTTCTCAAGATTTTGATCGAAGAAAAATTAACCAAAACTGGAAAATAGAAAGAAGAAAATAATTACCTTGAAGAAGTTGGATGGGCACAAGAAGAAATTAGAAGAGGAAGATCAAGGGAAGAGAAGAAGCACCATTAGAGAGAAGAGAGGAGAGAAGCAACTAAAGGATTTGTTTTTCATTCATCAATAGTTAAAATTCATATTTAGGGCTTTAACCCACTTCAATAAGCAAATAAAGACATAAAATTACTAAAATACCCCTAAAATAAGTAAATAAAGACATAAAATTACTAAAATACCTCTAAAATAAGTAAATAAAGACATAAAATTACTAAAAGATCCCTAGAATAAGCAAATAAAGACATAAAATTACTAAAAGACCCCTAACTAAGCAAAAACGCGCAAATAACATAAGTACGGGAAAGTTCGGGCACTCGGTCTTCTTTCTCCAATCTTCCTTCATATGTATCTTCCCTGAGTGAGGTCTTTTATATGTCTAATCACATGTGAAAGGTCTTCGGCTCCTCAATAGTCGCCTATCCACAAGGACGGCACTTGTGGTTGGCATTTTTTTTCGTTGGTACACTTTGAATGCGCTTGTGTCCGCATCAGCCTCGCTGAATTTCATATTTGCCTTGCTCAATTTCCCTTGAGGCTAATTAAATTTTACGTTTTCCTCGCTCCATTTCCCCTGAGGCTCGTTGAATTTCATGTTCGACTCACTCCATTTCCTTTGAGGGTCGTTGAATTTCATGTTAGGCTTGTTCAATTTCATGTTAGGATGGCTCAATTCATGTTAGGATCATTGAATTTTATGTTAGGAATGTTAGGCTTGCTCAATTATCCATAGTTGTGTGTACTTTTCATTACAAAAGATATGGCTATGGTTTAGATCTGTAGCCATAGAGGTAATGACTACAAATCTATTGAAGCAATGGGTACGTTATCAATTGATACGGTTATAATCCGTATTGGACGATGCCACCGTGATATCCACGGTGCCAACGTGGACAAGACAGAGTTCCATTGTGGCACTGTAGATATCATGGTGCCACCGTGCAATGCAAGGGTGCTTTTAAGTATATCTTATAAAGCAAGGTATTTTCATCTTCAACACTGAGGTTTTGGTATCAATTCCCTAGGGGGGTGGCTAACAGTAAAATGTAAACTGATAGTGGGTGTACTAACAAGCTAACCAAAAAAAAAAATTTAATTTTTTTAAAAAAAGAAGGTATTTTCATCTTCAAATAGTGTGTCAGTACATAATAAGTTTAGCCTCGAAACTAAAGTTTGGGAGGGTTTACAAAAGCCGTTGGGTAAAAGGTAGGGTATACAATGGTAAAAAACTCAAAAAAAAAAAAAAAAAAAAAAAAAACCCTTAACGTTTTTAAACTGAGAGTAAAGTTTTGATGATTTAGGTAGGGTCGGAAAATTTCTCCCAATTAAATCACATGTTTGCTCGTAACATTGTAAGTAGTGTATGACATGGGCCTCACAACGATGTATTTGTTTAATGCATGCTGTCCATCCATTTTTATACATCATTTTAGACATGATTAAAAAAAAAAACAGAGAGAGATATAGAACAAAATCTCAGGTGAGCCACACCATAACACAAGAAAAAAGTATTGATTCAATGCCCATTATTAAAAGTTTCTGGACGCTACAAAAGTTTTGTATCAAGCTGATATTTTTATTTTTCCTTTATCCATGTCATTTTAACATAATCAACAGGTTAGATGAAAAATAAACATTACTACGCCCTAGGAAGTTTTCAATGGTGAGCATTCAATCACCATTGTTTTCCTGTAGTGTGGTCTACTTGAGATCTGTATCTGCCTCAGTTTTGGGCTATTACCCTAAAATAATGATCCAAAACATATGGATGGCATGAATAAAACATATACACCGGTGCGAGGCCCACAGATCACTTCCCGGTATAATAAATCCAGGGATTGTGGTGCACATAGGTAATAATTATTTACTTTATTTTACTGTTGTTTGATGTTGACAGGTACGGTGGCGTGAGGCCTGCGTTGTCTACGTGGCAAAAATGTGTAACCCTACCCTACTGTATGTGTTTTATGCACGCCAACCGTTCCCTTTGACGTATCATTTTCTAAAGTGGACCATACCACAGGAAGCATTGGGATAATGATGGCCACTGTTGAATCCATTGTTTTCTACTGTGTGGCCCACCTGAGCTTTGGATCTACATGGATACAAGACATATATCATGGTAGGCTCACGTTATTTTGACTTCGAAAAGAGTTGAGAAATTTTACTTTTTTGAGATGAAATTTCAGTAGGCTTCACCAAACGCCATGTTCTCTTTGGAAAATGTTCATCTGTACTCTTCTTCCCTCCATCTGTTTGTCTTCTTCCCTCCTCCCTATAATTATGATAATCTGGCTGCCATTAAACTCTTCAATGCTGATCTTGCCATCTCTTCCAAGATCAGAAGGGTCATTCCTTCTCTTCCAAGATCATAAGGGCCCGTTTATAGGTCTCCACCAATATTACTCGTGTTAATGCAAAAATCTGAATCACCCTCCGCCAAGCTCTGTATGCTCGGAGGGAACCCTGGTCTTGTACAAATAGAAGACAAAGGAGACCCTGGCTAGAGCAGGAGACCCTCGACGCCAAAGTCAGGCTAAGAAAATGGGGTCTCAGTAGTGTAGAGTAAGGTGAGAGTACCAGATATTGCGTACCTATTCTTGTTAAAATGATTCATATTTATACCTGATGATCATATTAAACATGCTCGATAATCTCAGCACGGTCATCGCCACTATGCGAGAGCTACGCGTGTGCGGTCGTTGGCCGTTACTCGGAGATTGTGGGCCATGCATAACTCCTGTCGTGCGTTACCGGATTTAGTCCATTAATGTCATCGCTAACCGAGCTCTCATCCGGGCTGACCTCGCGGCTCAGATCTTGCTCAGCGATCCGAGCCCACGAGTGAGCTAATCATTGTCGCGCAAGGTAGGGAGGATCAAGTCGGAGGTACACTGGACAGGTGCATTATGCCTTCTCCTGCTCTTCTAGTTGTCCTAAGAGCTCTTACAAGAGGACTCTGAGGATGCGTGACGACTTATTCCAAGTCTCAGGTCGATGTCGTAGCTCTACAAGAGCCCTTGGGTCGGACGCTCACCTCGAGTCAGATGCTCATTAGTCCGAGGCCTTGCTTGTTAGTGCTGAAGTTGACCTTGATACGGTTCGGTTCAGATTTCTCATAACAACTAGCTTCTTTTGAATATTATTGTCATTGCCATCAGCAATGAGATTATCTACTCCGGTGAGAAGACCTTCATTGACTCTTTTTTTTTTCAATGCCAAGAGTGAAACGGGGCATGCTCAGGTGGTTACCTGCAGAGAATAGCAGAGAACCCATATAAGAGTTCTATAAGGTGGGCCTTATTGATCAACGGTCTGGATTGTCCTAAGGGTTGGATAATGTGATCAGGTATACCAGTGAGCCTCACTAAGTTGTGATACATTCAAAAATTCGTGTAAGGGGTGGAGTGCTATAACTGTGATGCACACACAGTGTTTTAGAGGAACTAGGATTGTTATATTCGTGTAGAGCCATAGGGAGAGGAGTTTTGATGGGTTTCAAACTCCTCTGCCCTCTGCATTATATAACAGGGCTAGGTCCCCAATCCAACATCTCCGACAGAAGTTTCAGCCCCATCACAACTTCTCTAAAGGTGTAAGGAGAGGAAGACCTCGGCATCCTATCTACAACAATGACGTCTCAATCAGGTACACAATGTATTCAATATTCTTGATCTCCATGTCTAATGCGTAGCTCGGTCCTTGCTATTCCGCATTAAGTAAACTAACAGCCCACCGAGACATGCTCAACGAGCACCGTTCACATGCCATGACAATCATGCCCTGCGCTACGCTCGAGCCCCAACCGTTACTCATCGTCTTCGAAACGAAGAGTTTCGCCACCGGCCACGATCTCTTTACACAACATTGGGCAAGCTCGCTGGGCACGAATAAACTTAGGCAACAACATCGGGCAAGGCCGCAGCTAGTGCCTCTCTCAAAAGTATTCAACATGGGACAAAAGCGTCACCGAGGACCACTCATGCACTGTCACAATCATGCCCGACATCGTGCTCTGGCCCAAACCGATGCGCATCATCCCGAGTGGAACAAACGCACATGGCCAAGGTCCCTACACCATAATTTAAATTTCATCCTCACTATGATTTAAATTTCACTATAGTTTTTGCAAAATAATCATCATAGTAGGTTTTATTTCAGACTTAAGCTTGGGCCAAGCTCAACCAAGCCTCACATAAACAACTTGGGCTAGACTCAGGCCGTACTATTTTGGCCCGTCATCGGTTCAAACTAGGCTTGGGCTTATGTTGAAGAATGCAGGCCGAGCTTGAACATAACTTGGCCCGGCCCTAACCCAACCCATTAACACACCTATTTAGATCTGCTTCATTTTCTGCGATCATGCCCTAAAATAAGTTTCAACGTGTATGGAGCATGTGGATGTAAGGCACATATATAATAGTAGGTCTTATATGAATCCACCCAAACTGCTCCCGATGAAGGTAGTGTTTTCCGTTTGGAGGGGAAATCCTATCCGTTGAATGGAAGTTGAAGGAGGGGATATGAAGGGTAGCTAATTATTTTCGATGACATACTATCCGTCCATCATTTGCACGGCCTTTCATTCTCCTTTGTATAAATCATTTTGATATTGTTTGGGTGGATTCAAATAGGGTGTACCAGAGCATGATATAGCGGAAAGTGGGTGGTCACCCACTTCAGCTGTTAACGTCACCAAGTTTTATGGGCCCTACCATCATATATGTGTTATATCCACACCATCGATCCATTTTAGGACCTGGCTCTAGAAATGAGGTACAAAGCTCAAGTAGATCACACAACAGAAAGTAGTGGGGATTGAATGCCTACTATTGAAAACATCTTCGGTGGTACAGAAGTTTTGGATCGCTTATATGTGTGTTTTCCCTTCATCCATGTCTGTGTGACCTTATGAATGGGTTGGATGGTAAATTGGCAATATGGTGGGCCCGGGTAAGGTTTCAAATTTTGGTGAATCCGAGGTAGGTGGAAATCTGACCGTGGACATGTGCCTTGCATCCACGCAGTCCATCCGATTTGACAGCCAGCTCATTTTATGGCATGATTCCAAAAATTATCAGGTGGACCATACCACAGAAACCGTGGTGACTGACCATTAAGAACTTCTTGTGGACCACAAGTTTTAGATCAAGCTGATATTTGTGTGACCCCTTCATCCAGGTCGTTTTGACCTTATCAATGGTTTGGATGGAAAATAAGCATTCTAAGTAGCCCCAAGAAGATTTTGATGGTGGGTATTCAATCACCATTGTTTCGCGGTCGTCCACCTAAGATTTGGATCTACTTCATTTTTGAAATCATGCCCTAAAATAAGCTGTCAAAATGGATGTAATTCACATACATATACATATAGTGGGGCCCAAAGCCAGGAATCCACCCACCCCAGTAGATTGAAAGCCTACTATTGAAACTGTGACCCACCTTGATGTTTACATGCCATCCAAACCGATCATAAGTTCATTCCCACCATGATGAATAGAAAACACACATACAACCTATCTAAGGTCTCTGAACCCCCCAAGAGTTCAATATCCACTGTTTCTTGTCTCATAACTACAATGCATATGGCTGTTGGGTTATTTCATCCCACCCTCGCTTTAGTTTAGTAAACACGTTTATAAAAGTAACTTATGTGCTGAAAGCTATTTATGTTTGTAAGTCTTTTTATTTTTAACTTTTCACTTTTCTACCGTCTCTTTCCATGTCAAAGGAAGCCCCACATGATGGACTGTCCACGTAGAAGGTGGGGCCCATATGATGGATGGTCCACATATAAGGCAGGCCCCATTTTATGGACCACCTATATTAACATGGGCCCACATAATGGACGATCCACTCATTAGGTGGCCTTTTGTATATGTTGAATGTGAAACATTCGCAAGTTCTTTTATTAGTCCACTATTTAGGTTGGAATTCCAGGTAGTACCATGTTGCCAAAAATCAGGTTGGTCCTCTCAACATCTGGGCCATGTCATACAAAAAAATGGATATCTATAAGAACATGTTAGAGCCATCCATGCACCACAACCCACTAGATGTAGGACTACCTGACTTGAACACTACAGACAATTAAAGATCAGTCCCTCCAAGCTGACCAAGGGCCTGAGCAGCAGCTCTGGGCACCTTTTAGAACCTACCATTACAAACATTTGGCCTATATAATATGCAAACCATTCACAGCCACAGTCGTAATTTGAACCCTGGACTGTTACAGCCTATATAATAGCAAAAGATTTTTAATTTTCCATCTTCCTTCCAAGAAATTATAGTTTAAATAAGATAAATAGTTAATACTGATTTTCAAAGAAAATTATCTCTGTTGAGACCCTTGTCCTACTAATGTTTGACTCCAATCAAGCTCTTCAGCTGAAGGTTGAAACCACCTCGGTTCAATCCAGGTGCTATAGATATATTCTTCACACTCATAAAAATCTTTTTTAGGATAGCATTTGCGGTCTTTGAGTGAGTAGAAAACACAATCTTCACCGCTGACTACAGGAAAATGTATCTTATTTTCCATCCCTATCACCAACGCTGTCGAGGAGAGAGAAGTCCAGAGACTTACAAATAGCATTCGATCTTCCAAGGTTTCCATCTTCAGCCATTCCATCTCTAAAGGTTCCAGTCTAAAAACATGAATTGAAGTCCCAAGAAAACCGATGACCACCATTAATAGCTCCCCTTTCGATTCTACCAAATAATTTTCCCACTTACATTCGGGGACAGTTGCAGAATTTCAGTGGCTTGGGCTTCGCAAGAATGGTCCAAGTGATTTGCTTTGGATCAAAGACCCCTAGTACCCCATTATGTCCCCAGACAGAGAAAACCTCATCCTTGAAAACCGGATTTGAGTAAGACATCGCGAATGGCAAATTACTACGCAAATAGTAGTTAGTCCAAGATCTGTCCCCACGACGACAAATGCATATGGAAAGAGAAGTATTAATACATTCAAGAGCAATAATTGTGGAATCTGAAGAAGTCGGTGTGGATGAGAAGGTGATGCAATTGAATTGGTCATATATCAAATCCGGGAGTTCAATCCTTGCTTTGATAAAGGGATTGAAAAGGAACACAGAGTTGCCTCTATGCATGAATACCCAACCATCCTTGCAAAAACAATTTGTTGAACCAGAGAGCTCTGGGATATTGATGAAATATCTTTCATTGTACAAAGGATCCAAGAAGTTACACATGCCATCGTCTTTCCTGAAACACATGAGCCATGGCGAGTGATTTCTGAGAAATGGCAAGCCATGGATAGTGAGCAATGAGAGATGCCGTTTTGTGATCAGGCTCGGTGGAGCAATCCATCGCCAACTTCTACAGGAGGAGGTCAGATGAACAAAATCTGATCGAAAGAGATGCAACGCGATCAACTCTAGAATATCTACTGGAAGGTCGGACCAAGGTCTATATTCAACAATTTCTGTCTTTTTGGATGTAGTTATTTCAAAGATGTCCTCCATATCACCTAGGTTGGTATTTTCTTGTTGGATCTGTTCCAAGTACTTTGGCGTCCTCTCTTTTTGAACTTCTTCAGCTTCTTTCTTCTCATCCTTCTGCGTTCCTTCTTGCTAGATCTCTTCATATGTATTAAACTGTACGAGGGACACCGTAACACGGCAATTATTATCAAATAAATTATGAAAGTACACCTTAAGCAAATGAGAAAATTAAATAAACCCTCTTCTCAATAAATATCAGCAATGACCGTTTCAGCTTCAGCTTCAGAAAAAATAGTTCCGTGGAGTTAATCAAGCCAACAAAGGGAAGAATTAAATGACATGTGACCAAAATCGCAGCACAGTATATGCAGTTTTAACTTCTTAACAAGTGAAACACATCATCTGATAGGACAGACCATTGGGATGTTGCATTCCACTATGGATAGACCATGCCCCAAAAACCTCCCAGATCGGATGATCAAGCAGCTTGTCTTGGTTTTTTAAGTTGAATGTGGACAAATTGTTGCATTTCTTCTTAACTGTCGATTTATAGGCCACAAATTAAAATGATACAATCATCTATGGTGCAACACAACAGCCTAGAGGTCTAGAGTACCAAACCACAGGCTCGTCTTGTCAGAATTGAACACCGATCATCAAGTACAAAGCTGGAACTTTAGCTGTGAAAGGGTTAAAATTCAGATTATGGAAGTTTTTTTCTCTCTTTCTTTCATTATCTCAGCTTTTACTATTAATCTTGCTGGAACTCTTCCCCTGATTGTAGCAAAGGCGTTAGAATGCTGTGTAAGTGTATGTCAGCGAATGCATACATTCTGTGTAGTCAAGTGTTGAGTGAAGCACCTTATGCGAGATTGACCAAAAAGGCTTATGACAGAGAGTGGGAGTTCATTCTTTATCTCGAGGACAGCTTTCCTCTTTCAAGGATGGAGAGGATGGATGAAAGAATGCATTTCCACTGCTTTTGTCTCAATTTTAGCCATTGGAATTGCAGTCACGTTCTTCCAAATATCCATGGCTCTTCAGCTCAGTAACCATTTGCATTTTATTCACCAATGTAAGAAGCATTTTATTCACCAATGTGAGAAGGGTCTTAAATTAATATGATGCTTACAAGGATAGAAGTTTATGCTCTCCGGAAGGCTATGAAAGATCACATATAATATGCTGGATGAAAGCATATTGAGGTAAGTATTACCATATGAAAGATGCCACCAGGCATGAAGAGACTCTAGCTGGCAGCTACCAAAGAAAGAAATGTTAGCCAATCCTCTAACAGAAGTGATTGGAGATATATTTAACATGCAATGGGACTATGGTCTTTATGTAGATAAGTAGCCAAGAGTACGTTCTCCTCTCATTTTGATCGAATCACCCCACATCTCACATGTACATGCTCCACACATGTGCACAAGAAAAGGCCCACTTTCCTTTTCTAGCCCATATCTAGTTTCCTTTTCTTTCATATCTCTGTACTAGAAATTTATTTTTCTTTCATATCTCTATGTTATTACTTAGATTTTTCTCGATCAAGTGCTTTCTTATTTTAGAGATTCTATGTTAGGAAATAAGCTTATTTAGATTTTCTTGTTTAAAGATTTTTTTTTCCTATTTTGGAGATCTTGGCTAGCTCTTAGTCTTACATTCTTTTCTGTTTTGTGGTTGAAACTTCAATCCGGTACGTTGAATCCTATTGCAATTAGTTTCTTCCTTAATCTAGTTACATTAAATTGGTGTCAAAGTAAGATCTGCTCTTGGAATTTTTCTCTTTCACTTTTTTTTTTCCTCCTCTTTCCCATCTTATTTTCACAATTTTTTTCCAAATATTCATCCCAAATCTCTTCTCAATTCCCTAAACCAACCTATTAATTCAGCCCTTTCACGACAGACCATATATACTCTCCATCTCACCTAAACCATCACCTCATCTTTAACCCAAATTCCACTAGTAAACAACCCATACCCTATCAACCCACCTTCCTAAAACCTTTTTTCCATTCCAAAATAAAAAATAAAACAATCTCGCATACTTTGCATAAACCTGCTATCATATGAGCACTAGAAGATCCTATCAGCCTAGCTGATTTAGAGGTAGATAGTGAGTGGCTTGTGAAGACAGAGGATCCGGTCTTTGCCAGTGAGTCCCTTACATGGGCCCAAGTCAAAGATTCTGCTTATGGATCGGCACTTGACGAAGGTTCTCAATCTCAATTGTAGAGAAGATGAGTTGGAGGGGCGAGTAGTAGCATGAGGCCTATGCCTAGTAGTTAAGGAGAAGGCAATAATATTGAGATTGAAGAAATACAAGAAAATACTCAACCATTATATGTGGACGAGCAACTTGTAAGAACAGATGATAAATAAACGGAAGAAGATGAAGTGTACGTTGAAGAAAGAGATGACTCTAACGTTAATGATGACAATGGTGATAGTAATTTTTAGTTATTAATAGCTTAGATAGTATAGGTAATATACTTACTAACATTCACAAATTAGTTTGAAAATTGATGGGAGTAGTGAAGTCTTTACGAGAAAAAAGAATAGATTTTCCCAAAAAATTCCATTTTTTCGAGATTTTATGATTTTTTTTTTTTTAAAAAAAAAAGAAAAGAAAAGAAAAAAGAAACATGGTGCGATCGCTTATGCAATTGTGCGATCGCAAACGCGATAACACCGTATTGATCGTATACAATCGCTTAAGCAATTTGACAACATTGCGCCCAGTACCTATTGGTTATTGATAGCGTTAGTAGGCAATCCGTGTCCGTAGTCCTTAAGGTTGAGGGCTATGCATCCATCTGTCCCACTGTTGGTGGCTCCACAGCACGTCTGCAACTTGGCACGTCCGATGGCCCAATTCATGGAGAAAATTCGAGAACGGGGAGTATGTATGCTCTGTCTCAATTTTAGGATTTAGTCCCTAATGAACTACAAAGTGAGCTTCCGCACATACCTAACATTCAGTATGCGATTGATTTGGTACCTGGAGCACCATTACCAAATCTTCCAACAAACCGAATGAACCCGACAGAACATGCAAAGCTTCATGGAGGAATTACTAACCGGGGGTTTTATTTGTGATAGCCTCAGCCCGTGTGTTGTGCCAGCGTTGTCGACACTAACGAAGGATGGCAACTCACAGATGTGTGTTGACAACCGTGCCATCAACAAGATAACAACAAAGTATTGTTTTCCCATTCCACACCTATATGACATGTTGGACATGATGGCGAATGCTACGATCTTTTCAAAGATTGATTTACAAAGTTGGTACCAACAAATAAGAATTCATCCTGAAGATTAAATGGAAAACCGCTTTCCAGACAAAGGATGGATTGTATGAATGGCTAGTCATGTCTTGCGGCTTAACAAAGGCACCTAGTATGTTCATGCAAGTGATGATGCAAATTCCACGTCTATTCATTGGCAAGTTTATCGTTGTATACTTTGATGATATTGTCATCTATAGCCATTCATGAGGAGATCATTTGGATCATCTTTGCCAATTGATGAGAGTAGTATGCCACGAGAAACTCTATACCAATTTGAAGTGTACCTTTATGAGTTCCAGCGTAGTCTTTCTAGTGTTCGTCGTTTCAGCAGAAGGCTTGAAGGCTATCGTCCTACTCCCACAAACATTCATGAGGTTTGTGGTTTCACGGGCTAGCGACATTTTAACAGAAGTTTATTCAGAACTTTAGTTCCATTATGACGCCTATGACTAAATGTGTGAAGGCCAATCCATTTGAGTAGACCAAAGCAGCAACAGAGGCATTTCAAGAAATCAAGTGGAAAATTACAAAAGCTCTAGTTTTTAGACTTCTTGATTTTGAAAATGTGCTCGAAGTTGCCTATGATCCATCTCACAGTGTCATCAACTAGGAAGGGCATCTAGTGGCCTTTTTCAGCGAAAAACTCAATGAGGCACAAAAGAAGCATTCTACATACGGCGTGGAATTTTATGCTATTGTTCAAGCCTTGAAACATTGGCATCATCACCTCATTAATCAAGAGTTTGTGCTCTATTCTAATCACAAGGTGTTACATTATTTGAATTCTCAGAAGAAGTTGAGCACATAACACGCTAAGTGCAATGCTTATATTTAGGAGTTTTATGCTATTGTTCAAGCCTTGAAACATTGGTGTCATCACCTCATTAATCAAGAGTTTGTGCTCTATTCTGATCACAAGGTGTTACATTATTTGAATTCTCAGAAGAAGTTGAGCACATAATACGCTAAGTGCAATGCTTATATTTAGGAGTTCACATTCAACCTAAAACATTAGGCCAACATAAAAAATAAGGTAGTAGACGCCCTTAGTTAAAAATCACATTTATTATCTACCTTATCAGTTTCCGTTGTTGGGTTTGAGGAACTTAAAAGAGACTATGAAGCAGGTGATGATTTTGGGAAGATATTTTCAACACATATTGTTGACTCAAGTACTGAGTACTCACAATTTAGCCTGCACAATGGGTACTTATTCTATGGTGTGAGGTTGTGTTTTCCTAAAAGTTCCTTATGAGAGCTTGTTATACAAGAAGGAGATAGTCATTCGTATGGCTCAAACTTGAGAGGTTTCCAGTAGGCTCTTATATGAAGCTCCACTCCGAATAGGCAAATCCTTATCGTATTTTGAAGAAGCAAGGTGATAATGCATATCTAATTGAACTTTCACCTGAAAATAAGTCCCATTTTTAATGTGGAAGACCTTACAATTTACCTTGGACATCATGAAGACCAAAGGACAGAAGAACAAGCTATCCAAATACCCGAGGTGTCGCACCAGCTCGAAAAAAATCATTGAAGATGTGTTGGATGATTAAATAGTTCCCACACGCAAGGAGATTAATAGAAGTTTCTTATCAAGTGGAAGGGCGGACCAAAATCCGAGCATGTGGATCTCAACAAATGATTTCAAGCGCATCAACCTAGAGCGCTTTGCAGAGTACATTGTTTTTAACTCAACAGAGTAGAGTTTTTCCAAGCTAGGGAGAATCGATGCAATCGCCCCTCTTGCCACATGTGCACAAGAAAGGCCCACTTTCCTTTTCTAGCCTATCTGTAGTTTCCTTTTCTAGGATATCTTTATATTAGGAATTTCCTTTTCTTTCATATCTCTATGATTCTTACGTAAGTGTTTTCTTATTTTAGAGATTCTATGTTAGGAAATAAGCTTATTTCAATTTCTTGTTTAAATATATATATATTTTCCATTTTGGAGATCTTGACTAGCTAGGAATCCTATTTTTAGATTTCATAGACTATGTTGAAGATTGTAAGCACTCTTTATAAATAGAGCTTAGACCTATGGAATAAGATACAATTGAATGATATTCTCTTTGAGAAAATTATCTTGTCTCTCTATGGTAGTTGTTGAAGGGGGGAAGTGACAGTTGATCATGCTCGGTCTTGCATTCTTTTCTCTTTTGTGGCTCAAATTTCAATCCAGTGCGTTGAATCTTAGTTTCTTCCTAAATCTAGTTGCATTACATTTCCAAGTGAGACTTGATAGAAGACAGAAGTAAAACAGATGAAATCAAGTATGTGTGAGCAAACGCTAAATAAAAATAAGACTAGCCGACATCAGACTTCAAAAATAAACTCTAACATGTAGCAGCTGCATTGTGATGCTAAAACGTGGTCAGTTGATGAAGTTAGGATTTCCCGCACTTCACCGATAATATAATTTTCGTGATTTGTAGCAGATAATCCATGTGCAAGGTTTTCCAAAACGGTTGTAATGGGCCACCCTGAAAAAAACGCATCGTAACCGTCCGTTACGATGCACCCTAACGGCATAATGGCGGTGGCTCCACAATCGATTTCCAAAAAAAAAAAACCCAGAAAAATCGATTTAAAAAAGACTTACTTTTTCCTTCTTCTTGTCTCTCTCTGCAAGTGTGTGTCTCTCTCTCTCTTCTTCGGTCCCGCTATTTCTTGTTCTCCGTCGGTCCCTCAGGACGCGGATTTCCTGCGAAAGCCGCAGGAAGTTCGTGCGCAAGGATACTGGGTGGGGCCCACCCAGATGTTTTTAAGAAATCCATCCCGTCCATCCGTTTTAAGAGATAATTTTAGGTCGTTCATCAAAAAATGAGTTGGATAAAACACTCAAGTGGGTCACACGAGAGGGAAAATTGATGAAAGAAATTTATACCGTTGAAACCTTGTTGGGCTTCTTCTTGATGTTTATATGCTATCCAAACCGTTTACAAGGTCATTCCCAATGGTATGAAGTGAAAACAGCAAAGTTATAGCTTGATACAAAATTTTTAGGACGTTTATGGCCATAAGAATGCTTCAACGG
The DNA here is from genome assembly GCA_030180095.1 of Magnolia changhungtana. Taxonomy (NCBI): domain Eukaryota; kingdom Viridiplantae; phylum Streptophyta; class Magnoliopsida; order Magnoliales; family Magnoliaceae; genus Magnolia; species Magnolia changhungtana. The sequence continues at coordinate 4,492,648 of JASAUF010000579.1, forward strand.
TGCTCAATGAATTCCCATTGTTTCCTCTTTTATGGCCCACTTGAGTGTTGAATCTTCCTCATTTTTGGTCGGACGTCCTAAAATGATCTCGTAAACGGATGTACTAGGTGGATTTCTCACAAACATCGATGTGGTCCCCACCCTGCATCCTTCCGCACGAACTTCCTGCGAAAGGCACGTCCGGTCCCTCCGGTGGTCTCTCTCGCGGACCGGGATGGAATCCAATTGAGAAAATGACCACTGTAGACAAAACCTTTTACCCAGCGGTTTCAACGAAAGAATACAAACTTTAGTTACCAATCTAGACTAGCACGTGCGGACAGCGACTTTGAGGACGAAACTACCCCTCCTTTTCGCTGCGAAGACGAGCGCTGACGCTCCTCCAACTAAGAGTTGTACGAACGGCTTAAAAGAGATCAAAGTTACATGGCCCCACAGCTATATATTTATTATATCCACAACTTTCATCCATATTTCGAGATCATTTCGGAGCATTATCCAAAAAAAAATCATATCCAAAGATCAATTGGACCACACCACAAAGAGCAGTGGGGAAATTGATTTTCACCGTTAAAAATTTTGTAGGGTCCACCATAACATTTATTTTCCATCCAATCTATTCATAAGGTCACAAAGGCTAGGATGAAGAGGAAAAACAAATTTCATAATGATCCAAAACTTGTGTAACCCCTAAAAGGGTTTCAATGGTAGACGTTCAATTTCCCACTGCCTTTTACAGTGTGGTCCACTTGATAGTTAGATCTGTCTTATTTTTCATCTTAAGCCTTAACAGGAGCTCGCCAAATAGATGGACGGTTTGGATATAACACAGACCTTATGGTGGGGCCCACAAAAACAACGAAAATTCAAAAAAAAAAAAAAACAGAATCTGCGATGAATCGCGGATTCCGCGATTCCACCGCAACTCGCTGTGTGATTTGGGGATGTGATCGCGGATATAAATAAAAGGCTATGGCTACGGATTATAACCGTAGCTATAGCCGTATCCTGTGTACTTTTCTTTCTTTCTTCTTTTTTTTTTATTTTTTTTTTTATTTATTTTTTTGTTTTATTTTTTTGTTTTTTTTACATTTAGAATTTTATTCTACCTACATTTTTCTCTAACACATATTTATATAAATATGTATATATAAGCATATAAAAAAAATTTCTCTCCTTTTTTCATTTCTTGGTAACCAAACTAATCTGATTTTTCTTGGTAACCAAACTAATCTGATTTTTCAACGTATAAAATTTTATCGGGAAGATTTGGCAACCAAACTAATCTGATTTTTCTTAGTACCTTCTGCCTTCTATAGATGATAGCCTATTCTCAACAACCTTCCTTTTTTGCATCATCGTTAAATTTATCTTTGCTTCCCTTTACCTGAATTTTGAGATAAATATATATGCAATCCCGACTCTCCATGGTCCAAGACCCTCCTAAATTTGTCTCCATGCGTACTCCTTCATTCAACAGCCTTTAAAATTAGCCTCTCCATTTTACCCTAATCTCACCAACTTTCACCAAGACCTTTTGATCCTTACCATTGATGCTTCTAGTGTGGGTTGTCTCTACTTTTCCACTTCCTTGATGCATCTTTCTCTCCCTCTTTAATGCTTAACCTATCATACAATTCATGATACAGTTTATACCTCCCACATATAATTATTATATATTACCTATCTTGATAGAATAGAATAGTGGAAAATGATTCATTTAGCCGACCCCAATTAGTTGGGATAAGGCTTAGGTCAATTCCTAGCCTCCCTTGTTCAATTTCTAGTCTCCCTTGCTCAATTCCTAGGTTCCCTCGCTCAATTCCTAGGTTTTCTCGCTCAATTTTTAGGTTGCCTCACTGAATTTCTAGCTTCCCTCGCTCAATTCCTAGGCTGTCTCGCTCAATTCATAGGTTCTCTCATTTCAATTTCTAGCTTCCTCGCTCAATTTCTAGCTTTCCTCGCTCAATTCGTAGGTTGCCTCGCTGAATTTCTACGTTGCCTTACTCAATTGCTAGGTTGCCTCGCTCAATTCCTAGGTTCTTTTGCTCAATTTATATATTGTCTCACTGAATTTCTATCTTCCCTCACACAATTTGTAGCTTTCCTCGCTCAAATCCCAGGTTGCCTCGCTGAATTTCTAGGTTCCCTCGCTCAAATTCTAGCTTCCCTCGCTGAATTTCTAACTTCCCTCGGTCAATTCCTAGGTTGCCTCGCTTAAATCCTAGGTTTCCTCGCTGAATTTCTACCTTGCCTTGCTCAATTCCTAGGTTCCCTCGCTCAATTTCTAGCTTCCCTTGCTCAAATCCTAGGTTGTCATGCTGAATTTCTAGGTTCCCTCGCTTATTTCTAGCTTCCCTCGCTGAATTTCTACGTTGCCTAACTCATTTCCTAGGTTCCCTCGCTCAATTCCTACGTTGCCTCGCTCAAATCCTAGGTTACCTCGCTCAATTTCTAGGTTCCCTCACACAATTTGTAGCTTCCCTCGCTCAAATTCGAGGTTGCCTCGCTGAATTTCTAGCTTCCCTCGCTCAATTTCTACCTTCCCTCGCTCAATTCGTAGGTTACCTCGCTGAATTCCTACGTTGCCTCGCTCAATTCCTACCTTCCCTCGCTCAATTCCTACCTTCCCTTGCTTAATTCCTACGTTGCCTCGCTCAATTCCTACGTTGCCTCGCTCAATTTCTAGGTTCCCTCGCTCAATTTCTAATTTTCCTCATCAAGATCAAGACTCATCTAGCCTCTTGGGAAAACACTTCGGATGTTTTCCACGGCTATTCAATGCCCAAGCTTCTTCGTGAATGGAAATGGACTATTTATAACTTTCAGCACACCTCATGCATCCCGATGCATTAGTCCCTCTCCTTCAGGCTTTTGGAAACTTGATGTTGATGCAGCTCACTTGGTAATCCAAGGGAGTCAAGGATCGGAGGAATTCTAATAGATGGAGAATGGCTTGGAGGTGCAAGATCAAATCTTTGGGCCAATGGCCAATAACAACTCTAATCAAGCAGAACTTAAGGTGATTAAAGTAGTTGGAAAGATTTTACCGATCGATTCAATGGCACCTTCATTGCAGTGTTCTATGCATCATTATCGTTATATGTATCGCACCCTTGGGATACCGAAACATGTATTCATATCGTCAATAATACCACACATATCGGGAATGTATCCAAGTGAAACATTCAGAAAATGATGGAATATTTAAGTGGAACTTCGGGAGATGTTAAAGGACGCATGATTTCCCCCATTTCCTCAATTTTCTCCTCCAAATGCATGGAAATCATACATACATATGTATTTGTACTAGACTTCATGCTAATACTTAAAAAGAAAAGAAATTTAAACAAGTTTTTCTTAAATAACGATTTCTCCACCAAAAATGTATTTTGCTGTCAAGCAACTCGTGTTGTTAAAACACCCCTAGGAAGAGATTCCCCCCCAAAAAAACTTCTAGAAAACTGAGGATTTCTATAAATTTTTATTTTTCCATGACATCTCGTGATATTTTCGACATTGCATCATCACAAATGAAATGAAGAAGGGGATATTGCAGAACTTTCGAATATTTGAAATGCACTTAAACCCACCCTAAGATGCAAGCTACTATAATATCAAATGCCCCATAGATAAGAATGTGAACCTTTCAGAGCATAAATGAGACAGAAGAAAATAAAAAAATGGCTTCAGTTAACATATCACCAAACTAGTATAAAGCAAAGGGGATTCATTCCCCTTTTGTTCTCAATAACCTCATAAAACACAATACCATGAATTTCATAACACCAGAATCTCTTAGGTTTTCATGCACAAAACTACAATGATACTTTTAGCATTGGAGCTTTTGAAGCTCCGGTGCAACACACTCAAACCAAACACCCTTTTGTTTGAATCGGGGATCAATCGCGGATTCTGCGATTCCACCGCAACTTGCTATAGAATTCGGGGATGGATCGGGGAATCCACGATTGATCCCCGATTCAAACAAAAGGCTATGGCTACGGATTATAACTGTAGCTATAGCCGTATCTTGTGTACTTTTCTTTTTAATTTTTTTTAAAATTTTTTTTACATTTAGAATTTTATTTTACCTACATTTTTCTCTAACACATATTTATATAAATATATATAAGTATATAAAAAAAAATTTCTCTCCTTTTTTCATTTCTTTCTTTATTATTATTATTATTTTTACACGCACACACACATGCTTACACATGCACGCTGTGGGATTTCACCACCGGTGGGTACTCGAACCCTTTCTTTATTCATATAACAAGAATATCTTCTAAACCAAAATTAGTTACTCGACGTACCATATATGATTTTAGAGTTGAAAGTTGGGCGGGTTCAACCCGACCAACCTGTGACCCACCCGACATTGCAACCTAGAATTTGAACGCGGCTACCTATCAATTGAGTGAGGCAACCTGGGAAATGAGCGAGGGAAGCGAGAAATTGAAAGAGGGAGCCTAGGAATTGAGCGAGGGAAGTTAGAAATTGAGCGAGGGAAGCTAAAAATTGAGTAAGGCAATGTAGGAATTGAGCGAGGGAAGCTAGAAATTGAGCGAGGCAACGTAGGGATTCAGCGAAGTAACCTAGGAATTGAGCGAGGGAAGCTAGAAGGATCCTAGAAAATGAGCGAGGCAATGTAAGAATTCAACGAGGGAAGGTAGAAATTAAGCAAGGGAAGCTAGAAATTCAACGAGGCAACCTAGAATTTAAGCGAGAGAACCTAAAAATTGAGCAAGGCAACGTAGAAATTTAGTGAGGGAACCTAGAAATTTAGCGAGACAACCTAGAATTTGTGCGAGGGAAGCTATGAATTGAGCGAGGGAACCTAGAAATTGAGCGAGGCAACCTAGGATTTGAACGAGGCAACCTAGGAATTGAGCGATACAACATAGGGATTGAGCGAGGGAACCTACGAATTGAGCTAGGTGGCGTAGAAATTCAGCGAGAAATCCTAGGAATTGAGTGAGGGAAGCTAGAAATTGAGCAAAGGAACCTAGGATTTGAGCGAGGCAACCTAGAAATTGAGCGAGGCAACGTAGGGATTGAGCGAGGGAAACTAGGAATTGAGCGAGGCAACGTAGAGATTCAGCGAAGTAACCTAGGAATTGAGCGAGGGAAGCTAGAAGGATCCTAGAAATTAAGCGAGGCAATGTAAGAATTCAGCGAGGGAAGGTAGAAATTAAGCAAGGGAAGCTAGAAATTCAGCGAGGCAACCTAGGATTTAAGCGAGAGAACCTAGAAATTGAGCAAGGCAACGTAGAAATTTAGTGAGGGAACCTAGAAATTTAGCGAGACAACCTAGAATTTGTGCGAGGGAAGCTACGAATTGAGCGAGGGAACCTAGAAATTGAGCGAGGCAACCTAGGATTTGAACGAGGCAACCTAGGAATTGAGCGAGGCAACATAGGGATTAAGCGAGGGAACCTACGAATTGAGCTAGGTAGCGTAGAAATTCAGCGAGGAATCCTAGGAATTGAATGAGGGAAGCTAGAAATTGAGCAAGGGAACCTAGGATTTGAGCGAGGCAACCTAGAAATTGAGCAAGGCAACGTAGGGATTGAGCGAGGGAAACTAAGAATTGAGCGAGGCAACGTAGAAATTCAGCGAGGAATCCTAGGAATTGAGTGAGGCAACGTAGGATTTGAGCGAGGAAACCGAGGGAACGTAGGAATTGATGAGGAAAGCTACAAATTGAGCGAGGGAACCTAGAAATTGAGCGAGGCAACGTAGGAATTAAGCGAGGAAAGCTAGGAATTGAGCGAGGCAACCTAGGAATTCAGTGAGGCAACGTAGAAATTGGAGCGAGCCAACATAGGAATTGAGCGAAGAAACCTATAAATTGAGCGACGGAACCTACAAATCTCTTTAGGTAATCAAGAGGGCCCCCTTTTCCAGTAGATGAAATTATGACGAAAGGTATTATCTCAACGCTTCTTTTCTCTCTCTTGCTTTTAAAAATCGTTGAATCCAAAGCCCTCAGAGAAGAAAGATCCTGGTTGCCTCGCTCAAATCCTAGGTTGCCTTGCTCAATTCGTAGGTTCCCTCACTCAATTGCTAGGTTGGGACTTTGATTTCCAACTGCTCTATACTTCTCAGTTCTTCAGTTTGTTTGCCACTTATGAGACATCTAAATCACCATCATCTAAGCCTTATCTTGACTAAATGGTGTTGGCTTCTGAGACATCTAAATAAATAGTGAAAATTACATATGTGCTACACCAACCAAGGCTTTAGAACTTCTACTTTGCCCTGCCTAATTTAAAGTTTCCCTATCTCACCTTATACTTACCCTCGCTCAATTCTTGTGTTGTCTTGCTCAATTTCTACGTTGCGTCAATCAATTTGTAGGTTACCTCACTCAATTGCTAGGTTCCGTCGCTCAATTTATATGTTGTCTTGCTCAATTTCTATCTTCCCTCACTCAATTCCTAGGTTCTCTCACTCAATTTTTCGGTTGCCTTGCTGAATTTCTAGCTTCCTTGGCTCAATTCCTAGGCTGTCTCGCTCAACTCATAGGTTCCCTCGCTCAATTCCTATGTTCTCTCGCTCAATTCCTAGGTTGCCTCACTCAATCCCTAGGTTCCCTTGTTCATTTCCTAGGTTCACTCGCTCAATTCCTAGCTTCCCTCACTCAATTCCTAGCTTCCCTTGCTGAATTTGTAGGTCCCCTCGCTCAATTCCTAGCTTCCCTTGCTTTGTAGGTTCCCTCGCTCAATTCCTAGCTTCCCTTGCTTTGTAGGTTCCCTCGCTCAATTCCTAGCTTCCCTCGCTCAATTTGTAGGTTGCCTCACTTAATTTGTAGGTTCCCTCGCTCAATCCCTAGGTTCCCTCGCTCAATTTGTAAGTTCCCTCACTCAATTCCTAGCTTGCCTCGCTCAATTCCTAGGTTGCCTCGCTCATTTCCTAGGTTCGCTCGCTCAATTTCTAGCTTCCTTCGTTAAATTCCTAGGTTCCCTCGCTCAATTCCTAGCTTCTCTCGTTCAATTCCTAGCTTCCCTCGCTGAATTTGTAGGTTCCCTCGCTCAATTCCTAGCTTGCCTCACTCAATCCCTAGGTTCCCTCGCTCATTTCCTAGCTTCCATCACTCAATCCCTAGCTTCCCTCACTCAATTCCTAGGCTCCCTTGCTCATTTCCTAGGTTCGCTCGCTCAATTTCTAGCTTCCCTCGCTAAATTCCTAGGTTCCCTCGCTCAATTCCGAGCTTCCCTCACTCAATTCCTAGCTTGCCTCGCTCAATCCCTAGGTTCTCTCTCTCAATTCCTAGCTTACTTCGCTCAATCCCTAGGTTCCCTCGCTCAAATCCTATGTTCCCTCGGTCATTTCCAAGATTCCCTCGCTCAATTCGTAGGTTGCCTCGCTTAATTTGTAAGCTCCCTCGCTCAATTCCTAGCTTGCCTCGCTCAATCCCTAAGTTCCCTCGCTCAAATCCTATGTTCCCTCGGTTATTTTCTAGGTTCCCTCGCTCAATTTGTAGGTTGTCTCGCTTAATTTGTAGGTTCCCTCGCTCAATTCGTAGGTTGCCTCGCTTAATTTGTAGGTTCCATTACTCAATTCCTAGCTTAATTCGTAGGTTGTAGCTTGATTTGCCATATGTGGGCCCAAAGGGCCATTTCAGCTAATAAGTGGCACCTGGGGCTAATTGAACTAAGCTGCAAGGTATATTTCAGCTAATAAGTGGCACCTGGGACACCTTCATAGTTTAGTAGTGAAATTAAAGTCTTATTTAGGTATGTTTTCTATACATTTCTCGGTCATTTCCCTTCACTTCATGGTCAATCCCGACGATTCCATGCATTTCTCGCGACCTTACTAACAAAAAATGACCCATATAGGGTTAGTATGGGAGTACAAGTGTCACTAGGGCCATTTACATCAAAACTGGAGTTATATATAACTCCATTTTCTCACACCTTTCTAACTTGCATGAATTTTCTATTTTTTCCTAGGGCATTTCAAAAGGGGAAATAAGGAGAAGAGAAGAGGAAGCTCGGAGAAGTGGGATCCAACCAAGGAACATTTCTAGTGATTCCATTTAGATTCACGGTCATTTCGATGCACTTCACGGTCAATTCTCTTCAGTTCACAGTCATTTCCACACATTTCACGTTCAATTCGCTTCACTTCACAGTCATTTTCATGCATTTCACGGTCAATTCCGACAATTCCGTTTAGATTCACGGTCATTTTCATGCACTTCACGGTCAATTTCCTTCACTTTACGGTCATATCCATGCATTTCATGATTAATTCGCTTAATTTCACGGTCATTTCCATGCATTTCACGGTCATTTCCAGCGATTTCGTTTAGATTCACGGTCATTTCAATGCACTTCACGGTCAATTCTCTTCACTTCACGGTCATTTCCACGCATTTCACGGTCAATTTGCTTAACTTCATGGTCATTTACATGCATTTCATGGTCAATTCCAACGATTCCGTTTAGATTTACGGTCATTTCGATGCACTTCACAGTCAATTCCCTTCACTTCACGGTCATTTCCATGCATTTGACGATCAATCCCGGCGATTCCGTGTCCAAGTTTTATTGGGTTGATGTTTGTATAGCCCAACCCCAAGACCAAACACGATACATCCTGCCCAAGCCCAACCCAATGTCGAGTGAGTCATAGGTTGGTCAGGTTGAACCCCACGTCAAGTTACTAATTTTGGTTTAGAAGATATTCTTGTTATATGAATAAAGAAAGAAATGAAAAAATGAGAGATTTTTTTTTATATGCTTATATATACATATTTATATAAATATGTGTTAGAGAAAAATGTAAGTAGAATAAAATTCTAAATGTAAAAAAATAATAATAATAAAAATAAAGAAAATTTAAAAAGAGAAGTACACAGGATATGGCTATAGCTACGGTTATAATCCATAGCCATAGCCTTTGTTTGAATCACGGATTAATTGTGGATTCCGCGATCCATCCTACAGGGAGCTGCGTTGGAATCGCCCAGAATTTTTTTTTTTCTTTTAAATTTTTGGTTCTTCTGTGGGCCCCACCATGAGGTCTGTGTTATATCCAAACCGTCCATCTATTTGGCGAGCTCATATTAAGGCCCGAGACGAAAAATAAGACAGATCTAACTATCAAGTGGACCACACTATAAAAGGCAGTGGGGAATTGAACGTCTACCATTGAAAGCCTTGTAGGGGTTACAGAATTTTTGGATCATTATGAAAATTTTTTTTCCTCTTCATCCAGGCCTTTGTGACCTTATGAATAGATTGGATGGAAAATAAATGTTATGGTGGGCCCTACAAAATTTTTAATGGTGAAAATCAATTTCCCCGCTGCTCTGTGGTGTGGTCCGGTTGATCTTTGGATATGATTTTTTTTTTGGATAATGCTCCGAAATGATCTCAAAATATGGATGAACGTTGTGGATATAATAAATATATAGATGTGTGGCCATGTAACTTTGATCTCTTTTAAGCCGTTCGTACAACTCTCCGTTGGAGGAGCGTCAGCGCTCGTCTTCGCAGTGAAAAGGAGGGGTAGTTTCATCCTCAACGTCGTTGTCTGCACGTGCTAGTCTAAGTTGGTAACTAAAGTTTGTATTCCTTCATAAAAACCGCTGATAAAAGGTTTTGTCTACAGTGGTCATTTTCTCAATCCAATTGCATATAAAATAGCGCCGATTTTGGTAATATGTACACGTGGTAAAACTCTGTGAGCCAAATGGATGTGTTTTATCCACACCGTCCATTCGTTTTTACAGATCATTTTACATCATAAGCCTGAGAATGAGTCAGATACAAAGTTAAGGTGGACGACACCCATTCATTTTCCTAGATCATTTTTTATCATAAGCCAGAGAATGAGGCATATGGAAAGCTCAAGTAGACCACACCACACGAACGTAATAGATAATGACCCACACCATTGACACATTTCTGGGCCCACCATGATGTTTGTTAGCCATCCAACCAGTTGATACACATGGATGAAAGGAAAACACAAATATTTGAATCCAAAACTTATTTGGCCGAAGAAGTTTTCAATGGTTGTATTTCAATCTCCATGGGTTCCTATGGTGTGGTTAATTTACCCTTGAATCCGTCTTAATTTTTGGCTGGTGCCTTAAATTGATCAGTAAAAATGGATTTATGGTATAGATTAAACACATAGATCATGGTAATGATACATTACGAAGGTGCAAAAGTGGGACTCCTACTCGGATTCGGATTCGGAATCGGCAGGGGACGCTCTCCTTCTTTTTCTACAGTACGACCAGTATATGGCCCATCAGCCATTTGAATCCCACCCCTTTTTAAGCTTCCAAGAATACTCCCCTGTGTACGGCCGACTTTTCAAGGGACCAAAATACTCCCGTCATTCATCCCTTCGGGAAGCCGGTTGGCTGGTGTCGGAAGACGAGCGCTGACGCTCCTCGACATGCCCCCACGATGATGTATTTATTATATCCACACCGTTCATCCATACTTCGAAATCATTTCAACGCATCATCGGAAAAAAAGAATCATATCCAAAGATCAACTGGACCACACCACAAATAGCGGTAGGAAACTTGATTTCGTTAAAAATTTCATATGGCCCACCGTAACATTTATTTTCCATCCAATCCATTCATAAGGTCACAAAGACATGGATGAAGAGGAAAAACAAATTTCATAATGATCCAAAACTTCTTGACACTAGAAGGGTTTTGATTGTAGACCTCCAATCCTCCACTGCCTTTTACAGTGTGGTCCACTTGATAGCTAGATCTATCTTATTTTTTGTGCCAAGCCTTAATACAAGTTCGCCAAATAGATGGACGGTTTGGATATAACACATACCTCATAATGGGACCCACAAAAAGTGGCAGAGATTACAACAGGTAAGAGGACAAAAAAAAAAAAAAGACAGTGAGTTGTACTTCGATATATTTCGAAGGTCTTTCGATTACAGAACTGTCCAGCGAGTTTGCCTCAAAAATCCTGCAATTTTCGATTAATAGGATATCTTTCTATTAATTGAAAAAGGTATTTCGCCTTTAGCTACGGATTATAACCATAGCAATAACGATAGTCTGTACCAATCTATGAATTTTTTTAATTTTATTTTTATTTTATTTTTAACGTGGAGAACTTTATTCTACCTACAATTTTCTCAAATACATATTTATATAAATATGTATATATAAGCATATAAAACGTGTGAAAATGATCATGAAGTGAATTAGATTGACCGCAAAATGCATGGAAATGACCGTGAAGTGAAGCGGATTGACCGGGAAATGCATGGAAATGACCGTGAAGTGAAGGAAATTGACTGTGAAATGCATGAAAATGACTGTGAATCAACACGGAATTGTTTGGAATGACCGTGAAATGCATGGAAATGACCGTGACTTGAAGCGAAATGACCGTGAAATGCATTGAAATGACCATGAAGCGCATGGAATTGATTCCTTAACCACTCTACCATAACATTCTGTATCCAAAATAGCTCACAAGAAGTCCACGCATTTCACGGTCAATTCCCTTCACTAACACGGTCATTTCCACGCATTTCATGGTCAATTCCCTTCACTAACACGGTCATTTCCACGCATTTCACGGTCAATTCCTTTTACTTCACTCTCATGTACCCAAAAATTGTAGATCTAAAGCTCGATGTGACCCATAATAGAAAACAGTAGAGATTGAATGTCATCACAATGAAAATAGTCGGGGTCGACCGGGTCCTACCGTGAAGCGAAGCGATTAGACCGCAAAATGTGCGGAAATGACCATGAAGTGAAGGGGCATGACCGTGAAATGTGCCGAAATGACCGTGAATCAACACGAAATATGCGAGAATGACCGTGATATGCATGGAAATAGGGGTGAACTGAAGCAATTGGACCGCGAAATGCACGGAAGTGACCGTGAAGTGAAGACGCGGGACTGCGAAATGCGTCGAAATAACTGTGAATCAACATGTAATATGCGGGAATGATCGTGATATGCATGGAAATGGAGGTGAAGTGAAGCGATTTTACCGCGAAATGCAAGGAAGTGACCGTGAAGTGAAGACGCGGTACTACGAAATGCGTCGAAATTATCGTGAATCAACACGGAATATGCGGGAATGACCGTGATATGTATGAAAATGGGGGTAAAGTGAAGCGATTGGACCGTGAAATGTGCGGAATGACCATGAAGTGAAGAAGCAGGACCTCGAAATGCGTCGAAATGACCGTGAATCAACACGGAATATGCGGGAAAGACCGTAATATGCATGAAAATGGGGTGAAGTGAAGCGATTTTACCGCGAAATGTATGGAAGTAACCGTGAAGTGAAGACGCGGGACCACAAAATGTGTCGAAATGATCGTGAATTAACACAGAATATGTGGGAATGACCGTGATATGCATGGAAATGGGGGTGAAGTGAAGCGATTTTACCGTAAAATGCACGTAAGTGACCGTGAAGTGAAGACGCGGGACCGCGAAATGCATCGAAATGACCGTGAATCAACACGGAATATGCAGAAATGACCATGATATGCATGGAAATAGGGGTGAAGTGAAGCGATTGGACCGCGAAATGCACAGAAGTGACCGTGAAGTGAAGACACGGGACTGCGAAATGCGTCAAAATGACCGTGAATCAACACGGAATATGAGGGAATGACCATAATATGTATGAAAATGGGGGTGAAGTGAAGTGATTTTACCTCGAAATGCACAAAAGTGACCGTTCACGTGCATATCACGGTCATTCCCACATATTCCGTGTTGATTCACGGTCATTTCGACATATTTCGCGGTCTCGCGTCTTTACTTCATGGTCACTTCCGTGCATTTCGCAATCCAATGGCTTCACTTCACCCCCATTTCCGTGCATATCACGGTCATTTCCACATATTCTGTATTCATTCACGGTCATTTCGACGCATTTCGCGGTCCCGCGTCTTCACTTCACGGTCACTTTCGCGCATTTCGCAATCCAATCGCTTCACTTCACCCCCATTTCCATGCATATCACGGTCATTCCCGCATATTCCGTGTTGATTCACGGTCATTTTGATGCATTTCGTGGTCCCGCATCTTCACTTCACGGTCACCTCAGTGCATTTTGCGGTCCAATCACTTCACTTTACCCCCATTTCCATACATATCACGATCATTCCCGCATATTCCATGTTGATTCAAGGTCATTTTGATGTATTTCGCTGTCCTGTGTCTTCACTTCATGGTCACTTTCACGCATTTCGCAGTCCAATCGCTTCACTTCACCCCCATTTTCATGCATATCACGGTCATTCCCGCATATTCTGTATTGATTCATGATCATTTTGACGCATTTCGCGGTCCCGCGTCTTCACTTCATGGTCACCTTCATGCATTTTGCGGTCCAATCGCTTTACTTCACCCCCATTTTTATGCATATCATAGTCATTCTTGCTTATTTTGTGTTGATTCACGGTCATTTCGACGCATTTCACGGTCCCGCGTCTTCACTTCACGGTCACTTCCGTGTATTTCGTGGTAAAATCGCTTCACTTCGCCCCCATTTTCATGCATATCATGGTCATTCCCACATATTCCGTATTGATTCACGGTCATTTCGACGCATTTCACGGTCCCGCGTCTTCACTTCATGGTCACTTCCGTGCATGTCGCAGTCCAATCGCTTCACTTCACCCTGATTTCCATGCATATCACGGTCATTCCCGCATATTCAGTGTTGATTCACGGTCATTTCGACGCATTTTGCAGTCCCGTGTCTTCACTTCACGGTTACTTCCATGTATTTCGCGGCAAAATCGCTTCACTTCACCCCCATTTCCATGCATATCACGATCGTTCCCGCATATTCCGTGTTGATTCACAGTCATTTTGACCCATTTTGCGGTCCCACGTTTTCACTTCATGGTCACTTCCGCGCATTTCGCTGTCCAATTACTTCACTTCACCCCCATTTCCATTCATATCACAATCATTCTCGCATATTCCGTGTTGATTCACGGTCATTTCGACGCATTTCGCTGTCCCACGTCTTCACTTCACAGTCACTTACGTGCATTTCGAGGTCCAATCGCTTCAATTCACCCCCATTTCCATGCATATCACAGTCATTCCCCCATATTTCGTGTTAATTCATGGTCATTTCGACACATTTCGCTGTCCCGCGTCTTCACTTCACGGTCACTTTCGTGCATTTCACGGTCCAATCACTTCACTTCACCCTGATTTCCATGCATATCACGGTCATTCCCGCATATTCCATGTTGATTCACAGTCATTTCGACGCATTTCGCAGTCCCGCGTCGTCACTTCCATGCATTTTGCGGTCCAATCGCTTCACTTCACCCCCATTTCCATGCATATCATGGTCATTCCGCTTATTCCGTGTTAATTCACGGTCATTTTGATGCATTTCGCGGTCCCACGTCTTCACTTCAAGGTCACTTCCATGCATTTTACAGTACAATCGCTTCACTTCACCCCCATTTCTATGCATATCACGGTCATTCTCACATATTTCATGTTGATTCACGGTCATTTCGACGCGCTTTGCGATCCCGCGTCTTCACTTCACGGTCACTTCCGCGCATTTCGCGGTTTAATCGCTTCACCTCACCCCCATTTCCGTGCGTATCACGGTCATTCTAGCATATTCCGTGTTGATTCACGGTCATTTTGACGCATTTCGCGGTCCCGCGTCTTCAATTCACAGTCACTTCCATGCATTTCATGGTAAAATCGCTTCACTTCACCCCAATTTTCATGCATATCACGGTCATTCCCGCATATTCCGTGTTAATTCATGGTCATTTCGACACATTTCGCGGTCCCACGTCTTCACTTCACGGTCACTTTCGTGCATGTCGTAGTCCAATCGCTTCACTTCACCCCCATTTCCATGCATATCAAGGTCATTCCCGCATATTCCGTGTTTATTCACGGTCATTTCGATGCATTTCGCAGTCCCGCATCTTCACTTCACAGTAACTTCCGTGCATTTCACGGTAAAATCGCTTCACTTCACCCCCATTTCCATGCATATCACGATCATTCCCGCATATTCAGTGTTGATTTACGGTCATTTCGACACATTTCGCGGTCCCACGTTTTCACTTCACTGTCACTTCTGCGCATTTCGCGGTCCAATTGCTTCACTTCACCCCCATTTCCATGCATATCACTATCATTCCCGCATATTCCGTGTTGATTCACCGTCATTTCGACGCATTTCGCTGTCCCACATCTTCACTTCACAGTCACTTCCGTGCATTTCGAGGTCCAATCGCTTCACTTCACCCCCATTTCCATGCATATCACGGTCATTCCCGCATATTCTGTGTTAATTTACGGTCATTTCGACGCATTTCGCTGTCCCGCGTCTTCACTTCACGGTCACTTCTGTGCATTTCGCGGTCCAATCGCTTCACTTCACCCCCATTTTCATGCATATCACGGTTATTTTGACGTATTTCCCAGTTCCGCGTCTTCACTTCAAGGTCACTTTTGTGCATTTCGCGATCCAATCGCTTCACTTCACCCCCATTTCCATGCATATCATGGTCATTCCCCCATATTACATGTTGATTCAAGGTCATTTTGACGCATTTCGCGGTCCTGTGTCTTCACTTCACGGTCACTTCCATGCATTTCGCGGTCCAATCGCTTCATTTCACCCCCATTTTCATGCATATCATGGTCATTCCCACATATTCCGTGTTGATTCACGGTCATTTTGATGCATTTCGCGGTCCCGCGTCTTCACTTCATGGTCACTTCCATGCATTTCGCGGTCCAATCGCTTCACTTCACACCCATTTTCATGCATATCATGGTCATTCCAGCATATTCCGTGTTGATTCACGGTCATTTCGACACATTTTGTTGTCCCGCGTCTTCACTTCACGGTCACTTTCGTGCATTTCACGGTCCAATCGCTTCACTTCACCCCCATTTCCATGGATATCACGATCATTCCCGCATATTCCGTGTTGATTCACGGTCATTTCGACGCATTTCGCGGTCCCGCGTCTTCACTTGATGGTCCCTTCCGTGCATTTCGGGGTCCAATCACTTCACTTCACCCCCATTTTCATGCATATCATGGTTATTCCTGCATATTTCTTGTTGATTCACGGTCATTTCGACGCATTTCGCAGTCCCGCGTCTTCACTTCACGGCCACTTTGGTGCATTTCGTGGTAAAATCGTTTCACTTCACCCCCATTTCCATGCATATCACGGTCATTCCCGCATATTCCGTGTTGATTCACGGTCATTTTAATGCATTTCGCAGTCCAGCGTCTTCACTTCACGATCACTTCCGTGCATGTCGGGGTCCAATCACTTCACTTCACCCCCATTTCCATGCATATCACGGTCATTCCCGCATATTCCGTGTTGATTCACGGTCATTTCGACGCATTTCACAGTCCCATGTCTTCACTTCACGGTCCCTTCTATGCATTTCGCAGTCCATTCGCTTCACTTCACCCCCATTTCCATGCATATCACGGTCATTCCTGCATATTCCGTGTTGATTCACGGTCATTTCGACGCATTTCGCGGTCTCGTGTCTTCACTTCATGGTCACTTCCGTGCATTTCACGGTCCAACGTTTCACTTCACCCCCATTTCCATGCATATCACGGTCATTCCCGCATATTCCGTGTTGATTCCCGGTCATTTTGACGCATTTCACGGTCTCGCGTCTTCACTTCACGGTCCCTTCCATGCATTTCGCGGTCCGATCGCTTCACTTCACCCCCATTTTCATGCATATCACGGTCATTCCCGCATATTCCGTGTTGATTCATGGTCATTTCGACGCATTTCACGGTCCCGCGTCTTCACTTCATGGTCACTTCCGTGTATTTCGTGGTCCAATCGCTTCACTTCACCCCCATTTTCATGCATATCACGGTCATTCCCGCATATTCCGTGTTGATTCACGGTCATTTCGACTCATTTCACGGTCCCGTGTCTTCACTTCACGGTCACTTTGGTGCATTTTGTGGTAAAATCGCTTCACTTCACTCCCATTTCCATGCATATCATGGTCATTCCCGTATATTCCGTGTTGATTCACGGTTATTTCAACGCATTTCCCAGTCCCGTGTCTTCACTTCACGATCACTTCCGTGCATGTTGGGGTCCAATCACTTCACTTCACCCCCATTTCCATGCATATCACGGTCATTCTTGCATATTCTGTGTTGATTCACGGTCATTTCGACGCATTTCACGGTCCCGCGTCTTCACTTCACGGTCACTTCCGTGCATTTCGCAGTAAAATTGCTTCACTTCACCCCCATTTCCATGCATATCACGATCATTGCCGCATATTCCGTGTTGATTCGCTTTCATTTCGACGCATTTCGCGGTCCCACGTGTTCACTTCACGGTCACTTTCGTGTATTTCGCAGTCCCATTACTTCACTTCACCTCCATTTCCATGCATATCACTGTCATTCCCGCATATTCCATGTTGATTCACGGTCATTTCGATGCATTTCGCGGTCCCCCGTCTTTACTTCACTGTCACTTCCATGCATTTCACGGTCCAATCGCTTCACTTCACCCCCATTTCCATCATATCATGGTCATTCCCGCATATTCCGTGTTGATTCATGGTCATTTCGACGCATTTCGCAGTCCTGCGTCTTCACTTCACGGTCACTTTCATGCATTTCGCGGTCCAATCGCTTCACTTCACCCCATTTCCATGCATATCACGGTCATTCCCGCTATTCCGTATTGATTCACGGTCATGTTGACGTATTTCATGGTCCCGCGTCTTCACTTCATGGTTACTTTTGTACATTTCGCAGTCTAATCGCTTCACTTCACCCCCATTTTCATGCATATCACGGTCATTCCCACATATTCCCGGTTGATTCACGGTCATTTCGATGCATTTCGCGGTCCCACGTCTTCACTTCACGATTACTTCCGCGCATTTCGCGGTCCAATTGCTTCACTTCACCCCCATTTCCATGCATATGACGGTCATTCCCACATATTCCGTGTTGATTCACGGTCATGTTGACGTATTTCGTGGTCCCGCGTCTTCACTTCATGGTTACTTCCGTACATTTCGCAATCTAAACGCTTCACTTCACCCCCATTTTCATGCATATCACGGTCATTCCCGCATATTCCCTATTGATTCACGGTCATTTCGATGCATATCGCGGTCCCACGTCTTCACTTCACGATTACTTCCGCACATTTCGCGGTCCAATTGCTTCACTTCACCGCCATTTCCATGCATATGACGGTCATTCCCACATATTCCGTGTTGATTCATGGTCATTTCGATGCATTTCGCGGTCCCGCGTCTTCACTTTACAGTCACTTCCGCGCATTTCGCGGTCCAATCGCTTCACTTCACCCCCATTTCCATGCATATCACGGTCATTCTCGCATATTCCGTGTTGATTCACTGTCATGTCGACGCATTTTGCTGTCCCGCGTCTTCACTTCACGATCACTTCCGTGCATGTCGGGGTCCAATCGCTTCACTTCACCCCCATTTCCATGCATATCACGGTCATTCCTGCATATTCCGTGTTGATTCACGATCATTTCGGCGCATTTCACGGTCATGCCCCTTCACTTCATGGTCATTTCCACGCATTTTGTGGTCTAATTGCTTCACTTTACGGTCATTTCCATGTATATGACGATCATTCCTACCTATTCTGTGTTGATTCACTGTCATTTCGACGCATTTAACAGTCATGCCTAGAGCTGAAAGTCGGGCGAGTTGGGTCTGGTTGGTGCTCAACCCTAACCCAACCCAAGGTTCATATACCTCAACCCTAACCCAACCCAAGGTTCATATACCTCAACCCTAACCCAACCCAACCCAATCTCGGGTTGGGAATTCTCAACCGAAGCCCAACCCAAGCGGGCTCGGTCGGGTTGATCAGGTTGGTCGGGTATATACATGCTAATATTTTCATTATTACATTAGTTTATTATATTTCAACATAGGACTTATTTTTTGTATCTATAATTTTATTAATTATATATGTGATTATTCATTATAAAGAACTTTGTTTTTTCTTTTGAAAAACAAGCTAAAATATAAGACAACTATCCCTTTAAAAGTCATGTAGCATAGCACGAAGTCTATTTAGGAGAGAGAAATCTGATAAATCTTGTTAGCTTGAGTCCTTGGAAATGACGTGGACAAATGAGACTCGACATCACTCGTGTGCCTTCGATACAAACAATCCACACTCAATTATAATTTATAAGTAACTTATATATTGATCGGGTTCGGGTTCGGTCGGGCAACCCGAGACCTCAACCTGAGCTCAACCCAAGTTTTATCGGGTTGGTGTTTGTATAGCCCAAGCTTAAGATCGGACCTGAAATATCCTGTCCAAGCCCAACCCAATGTCAGGTCGGTTGGGTTAAACCCACCCAACTTTCAGCCTTAGTCATGCCCCTTCACTTAACGGTCATTTCTGCGCATTTTGCGGTCCAATCGCTTCACTTCACGGTCATTTTCATGCATACCATGGTCATTCCCGCCGATTCCATGTTGATTCACGGTCATCCCGAAAATCGGGGGCGAGCATAAACTCAACTCCCGAGTTCCAGAACATCACTTATGCAACAAAATGAATGATGATTGAATGTTGACTGTATTCGTGCATTGAACATGAGTGAGATTAAGCCAAAACAGCATATCATACTCCAGAGACAGTTAAATTGCAGCGGAAGACTGTGATAGATATATATAATATAAAAAAACATGGTGAGTCTCTAGAGTGTGATAAAATTACCAGGTTAATTAATTACAAGTACAGTTCTAAAATATACCAAATGTGAGGAAGTGCAATGTCTTCTATCCCAAGTACCATAGCCCCGTTAATACAATACCAGGTCTTTATAGACCTGCCAGAGAGTTACAGATAGGAGAACTCCTCATCTACATCATAGTAGTAGTCCGGCTCTGCTTCATAAGCATCGCCATCATCTGAAACTCATCAAAACTGGTTGGTGTGTACAACACCGTCCCATAACGTGGGAGTGAGTGATCAACTCAGTGGAACAGTAAAGCATAGGTTAATATGTTATCAATTCAGTCAAGCAGTAATGATAAAGCAGTAAAATCAAACACTCCTAACTACTCTTATTAATGCAAGTATGGATGCAGTTATGATGATGCCCTCACCGACATACTCCCACATGCAACACCATCTTCGTTCGCGGTATGCTTTCTTTCCTCAGTGCTCCATATCTTCGAGGCACATGTAATGCATGATGAGCATGATTACTGAGTTGTTATTGGTTCATTTCAAACAGTAGGATTGGGAAACTAAGGTACCTCCCTTATATCATTCCCAAACACGATCCATTCTAGGGTCGTCAATCCTAGACAATCTCATACGGTGGTGTGTTTCTAGGTCGCTGCAAGGGCTGTCAGGGCTGTTACACGGAATCGTTGCACCACTCCTCCATCACCTTATTAATACAGGCCTAGTTTATACTCTGTTACTACAGGAAGGCTCGGCGCCTCACCGTAGGTTTAGAGTATGCTCGAGGTCACTACACCGGATACGGTCAGGGTTGCCAAGGCTTTTACACGGAATCGTTGTACCACTCCCCCATCACCCATCAAGTAGTGTAGGCTGATAGCTCGAATATAGTGTCCCATACCACCATAATCGGCTCACAGGTCTGGTTGCTCACTGGTCACTACAGGGAGGCACGTGGCCCCAGCGTAGGCCGACAGCTAGACCACGGTATCCCATACCACCATGCCCGGCTCATGAGTCTTAGCGGATCGAGGTACCATGGTTAAAAGGGATTTCACTGGTAAGTTTGGTACCCTAGGTTCAAGCAGTAGCGTCCAAACTTGGTGAACATACATTAGACAGATCGGGTTACTTGACGAGCTCGGCTAGCTCGAGCGCACAACAAGTTGAACGACATGAAGTGCATAAGCACTTCGCGTGGCCAACCACTATCGCCAACCGAAGTACAACTCGAGTTCGTCGAACACATCTCACGTGGCAGATGAATCAAAGCCACGAATTCAATTCTGGTACCGATTGTCTGGACTATAATCATAGCCCCAAACACAATCAATTGCAGATAAATAATGCAATAGTGGATCAAGATTCAACTCATACAATCAAGGTATGGTATTATCCGTTTAGGGCTGCCAGGGCTGTTGCACGGAATCGTTACACCACTCCCCCATCACCCATGACGGATCATACAACATAAACATGAATTTAAACATACGCATTACATAAATAAAATCATATAATCAGTTAAGCATGTTAACAAGCATATCATAAAGCACATTATAAAGCATGTTATGAAGCACTATATAAATAGGAATATAAACACATATATTTCATAAGTACGTGGTTAAAGTGAACAACCACATGGAGAAAATCATACATGTCTCTAAGGTAGTTGAGAATCCTATCTCAACACCTACCTAAGGCATCATCATCCAAACACTTACTCTCTCAAGCATTTTCACAAACACTTAGCATATACTATTTCAACATACTTAGTGTATGTTAGCAAATATGTATTAGGGCGAGTCCTTTCGCCAAGCAAGTATTTTACGCATATATATTTATACAACAAATAATCATGGCAAACACATCTCTAAAATATATACGTATACGGTACTTTCTATAATACAGTATTTCTACGTACATAGTGTATAATAACAAAACATGCATTAGGGCGAATCCTTTCGCCAAATAAGTATTTTATCCATACATTGTACATTCATATAACAAATAATCATGTCAAACACATTTCTAAAAAATATACGTATACGATATTTTCTACGAATACCTAGAATATGTAAAATTCCATATTCTACAACTTTAATCGAAACAGAAAACAGAAAGTACTTTGTACATGTGCAATTGCATGCAGATCATGAATCTATCATTATCTGACATTGAAAGCGTTGAAAACCATAACCTATACACCTAAAGTCCACACCTTGTGTCGTAGAATCGTAACGGAAACGATAGGTTTGCTAAGCTTCCGTATTCGGCAGTTTGACAACCTAGAGAACGAAATAGGTTAGCTATTTCATAACCTACAACCTATACAACCCCAAAACATATTAGGGTTAGGGTTTCTTACCTAGAAACGGAGCTGGAATCGCTGGAAAAGTGATTTGAATGGAGTGGTGGAGCTCGTGGAGCGGCAGGAAAGCATGGCAGGGAGATTCTCCCACATCTCCCACACTTTCTCTCTCTTTTCTCTCTCTCTCTAGGGTTTCTCTCAAATTTGTATGGCTGTGAGAGAGAGGTTCCTAAGGTCCTTATATAGCCTAAAACCTCACTAAAATAGATTTAAAGTCAAGGTATACTTAGGTTTTATCAAAAGGGCATCTGTTTCAGCTCAAAGGAGCATTTTCGGATTCCCCCCTTGAGCCAAAGGTCGGACTTAAGCTCACAGATAGTGGATCTACGTTTAGTTAAGTTTTCATTTCAGTCGGATTTCCAGATCACCCGTGGCGGACCAGTTTCAGTTCGACGGTCAGTGGGTCTCGATCGAAAATTCCGAGTACATGTAAATATTTATGAAATTTTTCCTGATTTGAGGGTATATTTGGGTCAGATTCTGACGGTCTGGTTGCTTAATACTGACCCGCAAGCGATGAGTCTCAGATTACTATTCAAGATATTTATTTTGTAAAGAAATAAGTGTTTTCACACTCTCTCGCTCCGGCCTCAAGCGAACAGCCATGGGACACTGTTTGGATTTAATTTCTGAGATAGTTGTCAAGCCCAGCGAGGTGGTCCTAAGTCCTTAACTTTGTGTTAATCAGACTCCCGATGTGCGGTCTGAATCGATACGAAGTTTCGGGATGCTCCCGAGAGCAGCCGGGTAATGAGATTGATCCTAGATTTTAGGGTAACCTAGCGTCAATGATTCTACAAGTTTTGGTTCTTGCAGATCATATTTAAAGCGATCCAAACGAATTTCGTAGCTAATCTAGTTTAGCACTTAGTTACTTTGTCTCATTTCTAAAGGATTTAATCCTAAGAGATTTTTGTCTGAGGTGGTACCTAGGCCCTTGTAGTTTATATATAAGGTGATCCAAGTTATAACACTTAACTAGTTTAAGATAGTGTCTAGGGTGAAAGTACTTAGGAAAAATTGAAAGAACAAGGTGGTGAAGGGTGGGATTTGTGAAGGAAATGGGTTCATAAGCAGTTTTAGACTTTGGGTTTGAGTTCTGACAGGTTAATAAGGTGTTAGGATCGACCCATTGCCTAAGGACGTCTTATTCCAGTTGGGAAAATTGTGTCGTTAAACATTTCATGGTCATGCCCCTTCACTTCACGGTCATTTTCGTGCATTTCATGGTCCATTGGCCTCACTTCACACTCATTTCCATGCATTTCATGGTCATGCCCCTTCACTTCACAGTCATGATTGAAATTGACCTCAAAGTGAATGAAATGGATTTTCAACCATCGACCTGATGGAATCTTGGAAAATAACTAGGTTAGTTGGCTAAAGTAGCTTCTCTTACCCCAAAATCATATAGGGTACATCAAGTAACTAAGTTTGGTTTAGAAGATATTCTTGTTAAATGAATAAAGAAAGAAATGAAAAAAAGAGAGATTTTTTTTTATATGCTTATATATACATATTTATATAAATATGTATTTGAGAAAATTGTAGGTAGAATAAAGTTCTCCATGTAAAAAATAAAATAATAAAAATAAAAAATAAAAAATTTCATAGATTGGCACAGACTACAGTTATGGCTACGGTTATAATCTGTAGCTAAGGTAAAATACCTTTTTCGATCAATCGAAAGACATTCGATTAATCGAAAATTGCAGGATTTTTGAGGCAATCTCGCTGGACAGTTCTGAACCTTTTTCGATTAATCGGAAGACCTTCGATATATCGAAGTACATATCGAAAGACCTTCGATACATATAAAAGGACATATCAAAATGGCAGGGGCGATGGCTATGGCTACGGTTATTATCTGTAGCCATAGATAACCCCGTAGCCATAAGTTCCTAGTTTTTTATTTTTATTTATTTATTTATTTTGCTGTTGTAATCCCACCGCTTTTTGTGGGTCCTATTATGAGGTATGTGTTATATCCAAACTGTCTATCTTTTTGGCTAACTCGTATTACAGCTTGAGACGGAAAATAAGACAGATCTAACTATCAAGTGGACCACACTTTAAAAGGCATTGGGGAATTGAATGTCTACCATTGAAACCCTTTTAGGGGTTACAGAAGTTTTGGATCATTACAAAATTTGTTTTTCCTCTTCATCCAGGTCTTTGTGACCTTATGAATAGATTAGATGGAAAATATATGTTGTGGTGGGCCCTATAAAATTTTTAACGGTGAAAATCAATTTTGTTGTTGCTCTCTATGGTGTGGTCCAGGTGATCTTTGGGTATGATTTTTTTTTTCAATAATGCTCCCAAATGATATCGAAGTATGGATGAACGTTGTGTATATAATAAATACATAACTGTGGGGCCCATGCAACGTCGATATCTTTTGAACCGTTCATACAACTCGGAGTTCGAGGAGCGTAAGCGCTCGTCTTCGAGCACCAGGCGATCCGCCTTAGGAAGGAAAGCAGGGGTATTTTTGACCTGAGTAATGGGGCCGTACAGTTGGGAAGTATTCTTGGAAGGAAAAAAGTGAGTGGGCTTAAAAAGGTTGTGGGCCATATACTAGTCGTACAGTTGGAAATTTCTCTTTTCTACTCGGACGCGGATTTCCCGGGAAAACCTTTTGCATGAAGTTCCTGTGCTGGGAATGCAGGTGGGACCCACTGTGATGTTTTTGAGAAATCCTCCTAGTCCATCCATTTCGTGAGCTCATTTTAAGACTTGAGGCCAAAAATGAACCGTATCCAATGCTCAAGTGGGCCTAAAACATGATAATTGAATGTCCACATTTGAAATATTCATGGGGCCACCGAAGTTTTGAATCATGCTAATATTCATGTTTTCAATTCATCCTAGTAGGAATGACATTATTAACGGTATGGATGACATCTAAACATCACTGTCGAACCCAGGGAGGTTTCAACGATAGGAATTTCCCTACCGACCTTTTCCTTTAGTACGGCCTACTTGAGTCTTAGATCCTGATCACTTTTGCTATAATCTCCTAAAATGAGCTCACAAAACTGATGGACAGAGTGGATTCCTGACAAACCTCATAGTGGGCCCCACCTAAATTTCCAACGCAGGAACTTCTATTAGTAGGAAATGGATTGCAACAGCCAGAAACTCACCACCTTTACCATGACATATGTTGTACCCTATTTCTGTTCATTTACACTGGAGCAGATCAAAGAATGACACATGTAATTTTACAAAAATTATATTGTGTATTTAAAAAATGGGGAGACACAGAAGAAGATTTTGTGGGCACGCAGTTGTTATTTATCTAGATTTGCCACGTCATCCATAAAGTAAAAGCGGCTGAGTGAAATGTAATCAAGTCGGCAAGAAAGCTTGGAGCAGTTATCTGTACATGTGACAAGCTAAGAAGAAAATACTTCAGACGATTAGTAGTACTAAAATGGTTATAGCTACTAAAGTATCTAGATGATCAGTTTAAGGTTATTAATATCAAATGGATTCAGCAGAATAATACATCTCATACCAATCAAACATCAAACCAAACCAAACCAAAAAAAAATCTAGCTTTCAATTACTTTACCGGTCATTTACATTCCTCATTGTAATCATTAGCTTTATCTATCATTTACATTTCTTATTGTAATCTGTAGCAGTAATCAAGTAGTTATTAACTTTAGCTGTAATTCGAGTCTACGCTCATATGCTAGATTCAGTTCATGTATTAAGCAAAGTTCTCCATTCAAAGAGGCGTTATGTAGTTGTTCTCTGTAGCCGATTGTAAGAATTTACTTTTTATTTTACCTGTACCGAAGAGAAAATGTCTTTTTGTACGAAAGACAGAGGTGTAATCCATTTTCAGAGGACAAACCCCATCCTCTGATAATTGTCTGATCATCTTAAGTAATGTTGTGCAAGTGGTTGAATAGGCGACCGATCTTATTTGATATCGGTCGTATACGGTTGATTTCCAACATATTTGCCTATCTTAGCGCTTAGGGCCATAGTTGCGCTTGGGGTCGTAGTTGTTTGGTTTGAATTGAGTCGCACATTCAATTATGACACGCCGGCACTAATCTTATGATCGAGATTGGAATAATGACAACATTTTCATAGCACGTCTGGTGGGATACTCGCTCTAGTTGACTTACTATTGTGACATTATGAATTGATCAATTAGAAATATGAATAGAAGAAGCAATCGAATTACTGGAACTGAACCCTCGACACCAACTATACCACCTCCGACCAAGGATGTGCTAGTTCGAACGTCCCTTGAATTATTAAATTTAAACACCAATCTAATATTCAGTCCCATTAATTAGGAAAGGGCATCGACTCTCAAACCGCTTCTCTTAAAGAGATAACGGCCGGACTTCAGGATGTGCAACCGAATATCCAGCAGTTCAAGAATATGGGAGAGCTTTGGTAAAGTTGGTACACGCTCAATCTGAGAAATTCTGTGTTCAAACTGAGAATATTAACATATAGATGGTTGGCCAAACTGTCAGGCCTCTGTCCTAGTGACCATTCTGTTCCGTCGGATCCTGCGGTCCTCCCGGTTGAATTTCAGCGACCCGCGACTTGTAGTTAGCATTTGCGCATGACCCTAAGTTACTACCCATCAACTCGAGTCAACTCAACCCTTCAGGGGCAGGGAAAGCGTCCCACTGAGACCCCGGAGTAAGCATAGAAGGAGCGTGTGAGATCCTTGTTGTGAGACTTCCTTCAGTTCGATTCCTCGCAATTCCAGGGAGAGCCTGATCCGACCGCAGCAGTTCGAGACCATGAGAAGTACGACCCAGCAGCAGGTCGCATTGGCAGTGTATATACTTGAGGGTGAGGTCGAGCATTGGTGGACCTCTGTTGCCCGTGTTACAGGGCCTGATTTTAACTGGATATGGGAGGACTTCGTGGACCGGTTTGATTGACAACATTTTCCCAACCACGTTCATCAGCAGCGTGCGTTGGAGTTCGAGACTCTAGTGCAGGGAGATATGACCGTGGCTCAATACGTGACTCACTTTGTCATGCTATCCAGATTCGCACCGTATTTAGTTGATGATGAGGGGCAGAAGGACCGCCGTTTCGAGAACGGCTTACGTTACGGTCTCGAAGGCAGTGTTGTTGGGCATGTGCTCCCGACTTTTAAGGTCTTACGGAGGGCGTAGATTTATGAGGCAGAGTGGGATGGTTCGCAGAGGGATCGTGATCAGAGGAGAGACTGAAAGAGGCAAGCATCCTTCAGTAGCTCCCAGCTCCAGCAGCGTCGACCACGGCAGAGGCGTACAGGCCGCTCAGCCTTCCGAGCGCTAGCACCACTCCAAGGCAGTTCACCGGTAGCTATTATGGGTGCGGTGAGATGGGGCACTATATCTGGGAGTGTCCCCACCATCAGTAACAGCAGCAGCAACAGTTGAGAGCACCACCACAGCCCCCACCACAACAGTAGCGACAACAGCTCCTATAACCGAGGCCCCCACAACAATAGCCAAGAGCACCACAACAGCCTCCGAGACCACATGCAGCAGCTAAGGCAGCAATTTCAGCCACAACAGTAGCAAAGACCTTAGAGGGGACAGACACCTCCTCAACCAGCTCAGGTTAGATTCTATGCAGCTCAGCAAGACCTACAATCATCCGGAGGAGTCATTGAGGGTATTTTTTCCGTCTCTGCATGCATCACTTGAGTATTATTTGATTTTGGTGCTTCGCACTCCTTTATGTCCGAGGGTTTTTGCTGTTCGACCGGATTACTGATAGAGTCTGCCCGTGAGGGATTGTCAGTGTCGACAGCCGATGTTGTTTGCCTTACCCGTCTTGGTCGAGGAGACCTTCTTGCCCGCTGATTTGTTCGTGTTGAAGATGTCAGAGTTCAACGTCATCCTGGGCATGGATTGGCTTGCCGAGTACCACGCTATTTTAGATTATTTCGCGAGGACTGTCACATTCTATACACCCGACTTGCCTTAGTTTCAGTTCGTTGTCGAGCCCAGAGGAGAGTTATTATCTTGTTTGATGTCATGTGCAGTAAAGGAGCCCATAACAGTGAGCATTGATCAGCTGCAGATTGTCTGTGATTTCCCTGACGTATTCCAGGAGATTTCAGGGTCACCGTCGCACCACCATTTTGAGTTTTAGATTGATCT
The DNA here is from genome assembly GCA_030180095.1 of Magnolia changhungtana. Taxonomy (NCBI): domain Eukaryota; kingdom Viridiplantae; phylum Streptophyta; class Magnoliopsida; order Magnoliales; family Magnoliaceae; genus Magnolia; species Magnolia changhungtana. Next base: position 4,520,923 of record JASAUF010000579.1, read on the forward strand.
TGTGCCTGGTACCATGCCTATCTCAAAGGCCCTGTATCATATGGTACCGATGGAGTTGCGAGAGCTGCAACAGTAGTTGGATGAGTTACATGAGCTAGGCTTCATTCATCCGAGCAGTTTGCCGTGGGGAGCGTCGGTACTATTCGTCAGGAAGAAGGATGGCTTGTTGAGGTACTGCATGGATTACCTTGAGATCAACCAGGTCACGATCAAGAACAAGTATCTGCTCTTGATGATCGATGATTTATTTGATCAGTTGTAGGGTGAACAGTTCTTTTCGAAGATTGACCTGTAGTCTGGTTATCATCAGATTCGAGTCCGAGAGGAGGACATCCCGAAGACAACTTTCAGGACGCGCTATAATCACTTTGAGTTTTAGGTTATGTCCTTCAGACTGACCAATGCGCCCACCATTTTCATGCAATTGATGAATGAGGTCTTCCGTCTTTATCTCGATCAATTTGTTGTGGTCTTCATCGACAACATTCTAATATATTCGAGGACTCGCGAGGACCACGATCAGTATTTGGAGATTGCGTTACAGACCCTCTGTGCCCACCAGCTCTATGCGAAGCTAGAGAAGTGTGTTTTGGTAGGAGGAGGTGAAGTTCCTCGGTCACATGGTGACGAGAGAGGGTGTCGCAATGGACCCCTCGAAGATAGATGCAGTGCTCAGTGGGGCCAGCCCATGAACGTGTCCGAGATCCGCAGTTTTCTTGGCTTGACGGGATATTATCGATGCTTTATTGAAGGATTCTCCCATATCGTAGCACCACTGACTAGGTTGACCCGGAAGGGCCCAGGATTTATGTGGAGTGACGCCTATGAGTAAGCATTTATAAAGCTGAAGGACTGCCTCACGTCCGCTCTTGTCCTCACTCTTCCCTCTGGGGGTGATGGATTTGTGGTGTTCATCGATACCTCGCATGTTGGCTTGGGCACGGTTCTGATGCAGCACAGGAAGCTAGTAGCTTATGCGTCTCACCAGCTCAAGGTTCATGTGCTGAACTACCCCACGCATGATTTGGAGCTGGCAGCAGTCGTCTTCACACTGAAGGTGTGGAGGCACTATCTTTATGGGATTAGGTTCGAGCTCTTCTTCGACCACAAGAGCTTGAGGTATCTCTTCTCTCAGTTTGAGTTGAACATGCGGCAGAGGTGTTGGATAGAGCTCTTGAAGGATTATGATTTTGATCTTCAGTACCACCTGGGCAAAGGGAACGTGGTGGCGGATGCCCTCAGCCCTCAGCCACGAGGCCTAGTGGGACATATGATGATTTATGAGTGGAAGATGCTCGAGGATATAGCAATGTATGACTTCGAGTTTGACTTGCAGTATTCTATAGTTCGGTTATCGAGCCTATCAATTCAACCCTTTTTTGTCGCAATGGTGATCGAGGCTCAACAGTTAGACGAGTCACTTCAAAGTTATCGAATAGATGCGACATTTGAGAGTCAGTCAGATTGACAGATTGGTTCTGATGGTAGACTTCGCTTCAGAGGCCGATTATGTGTCCCGGATATTTCAGAGTTGCGTAGAGATCTTATGACTAAGGCACATTGATTGAGGTTTTCTATCCACCCTGGCTCGACGAAGATGTACCGCGATATGAGGCGTCAGTATTTTTGGGTAGTGATGAAGCGCCAGATCATCAGTTTTGTGGCCAAGTGTGACACTTGTCAACATGTTAAGGCCGATCATTAGAGACCCCCAGGTCTGTTGCAGCTGTTGAGCATCCTGACGTAGAAGTGGGAGCACATATCCACCGATTTTATTATGGGTTTGTCGAGGACTCAGCGCAGACATAATGCCATTTGGGTTGTCGTGGATCGTCTGACGAAGTCAGCACATTTTCTCGCGATTCGTATGACCTGGCCATTGAATCAGCTTGCCAGATTATTTATTAATGAGATTGTGAGACTGCACGGTGTTCCAATTTTGATTATTTTCAACCGAGACCCGAGGTTCATATCTTAGTTTTGGAGGAGCTTTCAGAAGGCTTTGGGGGTCTTCCTTGCAGTTCAGTACCGCGTATCATCCGCATATCGATGGGCAGACTGAGAGGGTCAATCGGATCCTTGAGGATATGCTCAGAGCTTGCGTGATCGACTTCTCGGGTAGTTGGGATGAGTATTTGAGCCTGACTGAGTTTGCATATAATAACAGTTACCAGGCGACTACTAGTATGGATCCCTTTGAGGCCTTGTATGGCAAGCTGTGTAGATCCCCTAGTTGTTGGGCCGAGGTTGGAGAGTACCATCTCTTAGGCCCCAAGCTTATACAGCAGACATTAGAGGTTATCAACATCATCGGGCAGAGGATGCACATAGCTCAGGGCCGGTAGAAGAGTTTTGCTGATCGCCAGTGTCATCCCTTGGAGTTCGCTATTGGGGACAGAGTGTATCTTAAGGTCTCGTCTATGAAGGGCGTGGTTCGATTTGGAGCGAAAGACAAGTTTGCCCTGAGGTTTATTAGACCTTTCGAGATCACTAAGCTTGTTAACGTCGTGGCCTATAGGCTCGCCTTACCTTCTCAGTTGTCTAACATGCACAACGTTTTTTATGTTTCTATGTTGCGGAAGTGTGGGTTAAACCTCGTTCCGGTGATTGATTAATAACTACTTGAGGTCCGTGGGGATGCTTTCTACATTGAGGAGCCAGTCCGTATCCTTGATCGGAAGGAGCAAATGCTCCTGACCAAGGTCATTCTTTTGGTAAAGGTACAGTGGGGTCATCATAGTGTTGATGAGGCATCTTGGGAGCACGAGGCTGAGATTAGAGAGCGTTATCCCCATCTTTTTGTAGATTGATTGTGCTTGTATCATGCTTGATATATTTATATATGTGATGCCATGATTCCTCTTCCTTCTTGTCTTGTTCTGCGTGATAATAAATTTCGAAGATGAAATTTTTATTAGGAGGGGAGAGCTGTCAGGCCTGTGTCCTAGTAACCATTCCGTTTCGTCGGATCCCGCGGTCCTCCTGGTCGAATTCCGGTGACCCGCGACCTATAGTTAGCATTTGCGCATGACCCTAAGTTGTTACCTGTTTACCCGAGTCGACTCAACCCAAGACCCATGCCATTGCGACCGCATCGTCATCGTGGTTCCAACGCCACGTCTCTTGTACCAATCCGACGCTTAGATTGTGAGATCCGGCCCGCGCATTATTTCAGCCATGGACCGCACGTTACAGGACCCGCTTATCTTAGATATCACTTTTCCCTAGCAAGTAATCATGATGGTGAAATCACCCTAGCCTACCTAGGGTAGGATGATGTCACCCTAGCCCATGCTTCTTACAAACAATGATTTCTTTCTCTTCCCCATGACTTACAAAAGTCATTATTACCTTACAAGTCATAATTATAAGCAATCATCTCACACCTGTACCTCTCTCTCACTCCCATTCTCTCCCTTTCACTTCCCTTCCTCCATTGCAAGAGCTTGGACGTCCCAACCCATCTCCAAAAATCCAGCTATCTCCACCCTCTACACCTCCGAATCCAACCCTCCTAAAGCCATCTCAACTATAGAAATCCCTTCCTTTGGAGCTCTAAGACCCTAAGGTGGAAGAAGAAGTTGAAGATCCAAGGTGGGTGCATGTTTAGGACTAGATTTTTTTTCCCTTCTTAGATCTTTAGCTTTTATTGCATGGGAGCATGTAGGATCCACCAATCAATGGTGGAGATCTTACTTGATCCCTTGGATGTGGCCAATGGCCCATCCTTGTTGCATACATGATCCATGATGGGGCCATTCTCCATGGACCCCATCATGATGTTTTGATTTAATCCATGGACATGATGGGTCAATAGACCTTGATTTCCCCCACCTCAAATTTTTTTATGTAGGGCCATGCAATGCATGGGACCCATGTATAGATCTTAATGTATGGTTTTGATGTGATTAAAGGGGCTCATAGTGGCGGAGTCCCCTCCCATGGCCGATTCTCTCTTCTTCTCTCTCTCTCTCTCTCTCTCTCTCTCTCTCTCTCTCTCTCTTTCTTGATCCATTGCATGATGGCCCACCTGATGCATGTTGCTGTCCAAACATGGGACGCCTACACATCCAGATTTTTGGGGTCACCTTGCTGCCCATTTTCGGGCCAATCTGGATGAGGGAAAACATAAGGATCAGCCTGATTTTCTAGATGGGTGGCCTACCCACGTGGACCCCTTACATGATGTATATGTTCCATCCATGCCGACCGCTCGTGGGACCCACCTTGCTGACGTCCAACAGCTGGTTGGACGGTCCAGCACTGTTGGTACTTTCTAGCAAGCCCGGACGAAGAGAAAACATAAATATCGGCTTTGATCCAAAACTTTAGTGGGCTACCATGTGGACCCACCTTCATGTATATGTTGTATATCCACACCGTCCAGACCCTAGACGGTGGGAACCAATGTGATGTATGTGATTAATCCACACCGTCTAATGTTCTGGACAGTGGAGCCCACCTGCTATATAGCTGCTGTAATGACATCAGCAAGTTCCTGGGTCTGATCATGAGGCATGTGTTATATCCAAACCGTCCATCCATTCCTAGATGTGAGCCCACCTTGATGGATGTATCCTATCCACACTGTCCGCATGTGGGACGGTGGGACCACCTAGATATATGCGACATATCCACATCATCCTGTGCTGGACGTGGGACCCAACCTTGATGCTTGCGGGTCATCCAGACCGTCCAGATCATGGGGCATACCACGGTATACGTGTGGTGTCCACACTGTCCAGATAGCAAGGATGGCGGGGCCCACATGATGTAAGTGTTGTATTCACACCGTCCGTCCAGGGGCCCCACCTGATGTATGTGTTTTATTCCACGCTGTCCAGTGGCCGTGGGGCCCACGTGATGTAGGTGTTTCATCCGCATCGTCCAATAGGGACGGTGGGATCCACCATGTGTACGTATTTCATCTAGGCTATCCATTTGTTGGACGCCCAATAGGGCCAGCACACTAGCGGGCTAGCCGTCCAGCAACTAGCCCACCTTACTGTGTGTTTTATATCCTCCCTGTCCAGCAGGTGGGGCCCATTTTATGATGCATAAGGCCCACCTTGATGTGTGTATTGTAAGCACACTATCCATCTATTTTTCTGGACCATAGGGCTGACCTGTGAGGCCCATTGTGATGTATATGTGGCCCATTTGGTGAGGCCCATTATGATGTTTGAGAGGCCCATTGTGATGTATATGTGGCCCATTTGGTGAGGCCCATTATGATGTTTGAGAGGCCCAATGTAGTGTATGAGAGGCCCATATGGTGAGGCCCAATGTGATATATGAGAGGCCTATGTGGTGAGGCCATTGTGATGTGTAAACCCACCATGATGTATATAGTAATATTTATGATGCCCAACTATTGTCCGAGCTAGTATAAGGCCTTGGGCCCCATTATTAGATAGATTCTATGGGCCATGCCTTGGGAGCAATGATGGTTAAATGTCCACATTGTGAAAGTAATGGTGGTTAAATGCCCACCTTGTAATCCTCCCTAGAGCCCATTGTTAGGCCCGTTCTCATCTCCCATTGTTGTGGGCTAACCCAAATTGATGGGCCCCCACTAGTACAAGTATGATCCATCTCATGTTTTTGGGCTATCCCAAATTATCCATCTCACCCAAACTTGGAAGCCCACTCTTTGAGCGGGCGATTTAGGTCCATCCTTATTATGAGAAGGATGCATCATCACCTCTTGTTATAGATGGAAGACTCTATGGTATTGGATTTGGTACATCCACCGTTGATGACTCATCTTCATGTTATAGATCAGATCCGCTGTCCTTCTATAGACCCCGCCTTATATACAGGCCGATTATCGATTTCGACTATGAGTATGTGTTAGCATAGCATCATGATACATGCTTATACGCATCATCTGCATGCTTGTTACAAGGAGTGATTGATCATAACATTATGTCATTGGGTAGATTGCTTATGGGACTCCCTGATAGGTGGAGTAGTCCCTCATTAGCGCACGGTACGCGTAAGATTGATGCATGACTGGATTGTGTGACTCATGCATCTCGCATTGTATGTTATGATTACTGTTCGCCCTAGCGACATCAGGGCCATAACATCCACAGGCATATCGTGGATATCAGGATTGGACACCGAAAATGTTTTAGTTCTACATGGGGCGTGATAGATGTCCCTGGGTGAAATTTCCTAAACCCTTATGGTACCAGGAGGTTGCTCCAACATCTAGACAGAGTGGATACATGAGAGCCAAGCGCCGAATACCAGGAGGCCACGCTTTCCACTGTGTTATAGTTAGTTAGAAGGGGGTGCGGCCTTACCTGCCCGAGAGGAGGAGGCAAAGCTAGGCTGAGTTTGACCAGCTCGAGGAATGGGTCCGCTATCAATGTGCCGGGTAGATATTGGCAGACTACTGTCGAGGCAGATAGTGAGGTCTCTTTCACTCACTTTGTTGGAGCGACGAGGCGACAATCTGGTTTGGAGTGTGTGAGACCCCGGTGATATTCCAGAGATGAGTTGTATTATTATGTGGATTCAGATGAGGACTGACATACTTGCGTTGCATCTCGTATATGACATTTGGCTACGTAGGCCTCGCATCGCATGGCCTTGGTATAGTCGATAGCATTGATGGACTTATCAGCATGTTTCCGCATTGCTCTGATATTGCATTCTTGGCATATACCTTGCGCACATACTTACACCACCCTCTAAGAATTCTATAAGCTTATGCATGATTGTTGCGTGCAGGTGATGCTAAGACGCCACAACAGCATTGAGATTGGAGCGTGCAACTGATTTTTAAAGCTTTTGATATTAATATTGTATTTCTCGTATGCATTGTACCTAAAGTTTTTTATCATAGTGGATATGTGGTGATGTTTTTAGTTATGGCATGTGGGTTATGCTTATGGTTATGATTATTATGAAACAAATTCATATTGAAAATCCGCCTTGTAGGATCCCAGGATCGGAACCTGGTATATGGGTGCCAGGAGTTGAGAATGGGGAACTACGAAATCTGTCGGTGCCGGATTCGGCAATCGAAAATTTTATGAGCCCGGTTTATGAGTTTGGGGCGTGACAAGACCAAGGCCATGCATTGATTAATGGCCATCATCACCGAAAGAGCGCCTACGACAACATAATATGATGCCGAATGAAGTTCTATTAGTAACATAGTACATCTGCCATCGATACCTCTCCTACAGTGAAACTCCACTCCCGTTCTAATCAGAGATGGGCGGAACGCTCCACTGCACGCTGAATTCAAGTGACCAGAGCAGGAGGGTCATGAATTTTGTTCCTACAGTGCAAAATCAGGGTATCCCGGGAGGACAATCTTTCTAGCATTTTTTTAAGAAAATCCATTGTTCCATGAGGGACAGAACTGGGTAGGTCCTGATCCACTGCCAATGGTTGAACCTCAGTGGATGGATCATGACCAGATCATGCAAATAGTCCAAGAAGTAACAAGCCAACTCATCAGCCACAATATTATCCTAGTCTAAGGCATATCCTGAATGAATCAATAGACAACACCCATTATTAAGGATCTATCGATCAAATTTTGCCATATTCTCAGGCGATCCTGGTCAATTAACCATCAAACGCATATGTTGATTCACTATGTTGTGTGGTGAACTGGCTAACAATGACTATCACAAGTTACAATTATTTGGTCATTCATTGACGAGAACGGCCTTCACATGGTACTCTAACTTACTGCCAATTGCAATCCATACCTAGTAGGCGATAGAAGAGATTTTTCATGCTCAATTCTTTTCCAAGTACAGGGAGATGACCATGGCCGATCTCACACGCTTTCGACAGATGCCAGGGGAATCTTACGAGAGTTATATTACCCGGTTAAAAAGAGAGAAAATCCAATGTAAGGTCGTCACAACCGAGGCCGAATTTGTGTAGCTTGTGCAAGATGACCTAAAATACAAACTCTGAAAGAAATTCATTAGAACACAATTTGTGGATTTGTATGATCTAACCAGGAAAGTTTCTAGATATGAGAAGCTTCTTCAAGAAGGAGCCAGGTAAAAGAACTTGACAATCGGGATATATTATCATGACCCTAACTATGAGGTTGTGATTGACTAGATAGTGGCAAAAAAGTCAGTCATATGTTCAACATTGGTCACGACGAAAAAAACTGCGCTGACCACGCAAAAGGCTCATAAGATATATACCTTAGATATTAGAGATACTACTAGCAATGAATTTTATTAAAGTTCTCAATAATCATAAAATACCCACGACCGATGAATTAAAAATCGTTAAGTATCGCAAATGGCATGAGATGCATTCTCATTCTACTAACAAGTGTGTTATGTTCAGGAACATCATCCAGGATAACATTGATCATGAATTGTTGTAATTCCCTAAAAAGGGCGAAGAAGCAATGCTGATTGATACTAATCCATTTCTGCCTAATCTAAACGTTAACATGGCCATGGTGAATCTACAAAAATTGGATCGACCGAGGCAAAGGGTTGATCTTGGTCCTGGTAATTACCATGGCGGGTCATGACGGATGAGGTCAGGGCAATATCAGTCCTATACAAGAATTATAAGTTTCATAGAACAACCGAGAGTAATACAATGTAGCAGTCGAGACTCACCACTATGCAACTGATGTGCTAGAATGGCTCAAGATGTAAAAAAATGTGCCTCAACTAGCGAGGCAGGTCGGACATGCAATTCTAAAAGGAACCGATAGGAGAGAGCCCTATCGACCACGAAAAGCGTTCTCACCCAATGATTGGTATCCTCGACAGAGGACTCTAAGTCAAAGAATGGTCAAGCCTCCACCAGCTCATAAGGAAGTATAGAAAAGGGCCATGCATCACAAATTCTTTGCCACCCCTGAAGCAATGACTTGAACCTAGAAGCACCATTTTCGGCGGTGTCAAGCACTAAAAGAAGAGAATTGGCTGGGACCGAGAATGCATCTCTGTCAGGAGTCACGTAACCATGTCCATTTTGGAGAATTCCCCAACCCTGGGAATAGCTAACTGTAAACACGGTTGAAGAAATTCTGAAATTTTTTGTGCATGATCAGGTCATGGAAGATGGTACCCAACCTGACAATGCCGCGGAATCAAGCAACAATGATAATCGCGACTTGTCCGATTATCTCAGTAATGAGTGGTTCTTAGGGGATAATATGTTGATTGAGGAACTAATGTCGATGACCAGAGCATTGGAAGTGTCTTCACCCACTTTCGAGCAGATAGGGGCAACTTCAATGACCGATAACAATGACGAATGTTCTGGTGTAGGTTCTGATGAGCAACACATTTTGGAAACACTTAGGGGGCAAAGTTTGGCTTCAGATATTGTTTTTGGATCATTGCCACTCGTGGTGTTTAATTAAAACATGGTATTTACTTTCTCATCCGGTTTTAAGGCCAACCCATCTCAGCCCAGTAAGATGGTAAGTCACGTAAAGGAACTCGGTCCTCCTGTGGTAATACAATATGCTTCTTTTCCCCTAAAAGATGTAATTGAGGGAGTTGTTGAGTGTGAAATATTTCATATTTCTCTCTATTTATACCTTGGTTTTATAAACATGATATTGCTTAATCGATTTAATTATGCATGTTTTCATGTGCGAGGTGATTTCAAGAGCTTAAGATGAAATCGATGCTAAAAGGAAGATTTATGCTCGAAAGATTACTAAACGAAGATTTGAAGATTTGGAAGTTATTAATGAAGAATTCACTGGCCAAAGATACAAGAAAACTAAGTGAGGAATAAAAAGAATAAAAAATTTGAAGTGAAGAAAAGGAATCCTGAAATTGTCCTGAAAACAAACATATTCCTAAAAGTGTCCTGAAAAGCATATTTTGAAACTTCGAGTATATTTTGGGAAACCGCGTAGAGTGCTAAATTTGAGGCAGGTTAAACCCTGAGTCTATTTTGAGAAACTGCGGAGAGTGCGTAAATTTGAGGCGCTTTTAGATTTTTCCAACTCGGTGCGAAAGTTGGAGTTCCACAATTATAAATAGGACTCCCTAGGATGCTCCAAAGCATCTTCTAAGGTTTGGAAAGGTCGCAAGGAACATAACACAAGGGTGAAGCAGTCGCCAAAGAGTTTTTCTTCTTCCCTAGTTTATTTTTCATGCTTTGTTTAATAGATTTGGTTTTAATTATGTCTATAGTTGGCTAAACCTCTTAACTAAGGCTAAGAGGTAAAGCTTGTAGCGTGTTGGGATATTTCTTTTGCTTTGATTCTTGTTCTTATTGAACTTCCTTGATTTCTAGTTTGATATTAAAGGAATATTTTCAGTTTTCTATGATTTATTGTGACTCGAATTACAATAAATGCTTTGATAGCTTTGGATATCTTCTTTTCTTGTTTTGAGATAGTGAGATTGGTAAATCTCATTGTTCACCATCATCTCCTGGGCATGGTAGGGTGATGGAATCCCTTCTAATCTTCACAATTCTCCTCCATTGAGAATTAGGTCAATGAAAAGTTTAGATTTGATTTAAATTGCTTTATCTTCTAATTGGATAGCATAAAACTCCAATTCCAATTGTGTTTATTGAATCAAGCAAGGTAGCATCTTAATAGTTACAAGTGGATTCTTAGCACCCTAGTTCCCTCCTTTAATTAGTTTAAACATTATTCACAATTACTCTCTTTTGTTCCAGAATTCATATTTAGATATTCTTCTAGTTCTATTTCTAGTTCTTTTCAGAATACATACAAGTTTAGTCCCTATGGATTCCACCTCGTTTTCACGAGTTATTACTACATCGCGACCCTACACTTGGGATTGTGAACAAGTTTTTGGTGCCGTTGCTGGGGACTACGACAACGTTTTTCTGGAATTAATTTGTATTAAAATTAAGTTAATATTATGATTTATTTTTCTGCTATGTTTTTAGGTTATGATTTTTTCTGAAATTATTTTTATAAACTAACATTATTTTTTATTTTGTAGGATTCCTTATATAGCAACTCTTATTCGGTAATTTTGTTCCAACCCTCTCTCTTATTTTATTTTTTAGATCTCTTATTTGTTTTAGTTTTTCTAGTTTTCTTTTTTGGTTTAATTGTTTAGTTATTTAAGGGTTGTGCATGTTTTATGCCCAAGTGGGTTCATGAGAACACTCAACGTCTCTTGAGTGAAAGAGTATTAGTCGAAGGGTTGCCTATCCATCAAAGGATTAGACACCACTTGAGATCTTCTTAGTTAATTAAAGTGATGGTTGCAAATCAACCTCAACCTCAACCTTAACCACCAGTTGAGGAAGTTCAAGATGAAAATGAGGTACATAATGCAACCTCGCCTCGTACTCTACACTATTATTTACAACCGGTGGGAGTTAGTACACCTTCTTGCATGTTCTTTTCACTTAATGCAGGAAACATGGATATAAAACCTAAGGTGATACAACTCCTTCCTAAGTTTCATAGACTAGATTCTAAAAGTCCGTATTTGCACATCAAGGAGTTTGGTGAGATAATCGCTATATTACACTTTCCAAACATGTCTGAGGACATAGTGCGACTTAAATTGTTTCCTTTTTCATTAAAAGAGAAGGCTAAGACGTGGATGCACTCCTTAAAGCCAAGATCCATCGACATATAGGTCGAGATGACTAGGGAATTTCTCAAAAAGTTTTTCCCATTTCATAAAACTAACACTTTAAGGAAGACAATCATGAACTTTGCCCAAAAAGAGGAAGAGACTTTCTTCCAATACTAGGAAAGGTTCAAAGATCTCACGAATTCCTGTCCACATCATGTCTATGAAGTATGGCAACAATTAGCTTTTTTCTATAATAAATTAACTTCACCAATGCGCTAATTCATAGAGATGATGTGTAACGGTGAATTCATGAACAAAGAGATCGATGATGCGTGGGATTACCTTTATCAATTGGCAGAAAATGCGCAATCATGGGACACCTCTTTTGACTCACCACTTCTAAGCCTACTCAATCAAACGAAAGGGGAAGAATTTATGTTCTAAAAGAGGAAGATTATATAAGTGCAAGAGTAGCCAATCTCACAAAAAAAGTCGAGGCCATGGAACTTAAGAAGGTAGAACCTTTCAAATCTGATAAGGCTGTGGAAGTTTTTTGTGGTATTTGTGCTTGTGACATACATATAATTAAAATTGCCCAACAATTCATGCTTTTAAAGAGATATTGAATGAGCAATCGAATGTCGTGAACAACTACCAAAGACCTTTCAGAGGACCCACATCAAACATATATAATTCTAGTTGGAGAAACTATCCAAATTTCAGTTGGAGGAATGGACAAACGACTAACCCACAAGAGGCCCTTACTCAATTTTTAAATCAGAAGAGACCTCAAGAGGATACGGTTCAAAAATTCATGCAAAACCAAGAGCTATTTAACCAGAATACGGTACAAGCATTCTAGGTTATCAAAATAACAATGGGAATGTTTGCATCATTCATTCAAAGGATTGAGTCACACTTAGTGAGTGGGGAGAAAGGGATGCTTCCAGCCCAACCTCTCCCCAATCTAAAACCACGATGTGAAATTAGTGACCCAAGCTCTTCAAATCAAATAAAGTAAGATAAGTCTATCACCACTCTTAGGAGTGGAAAGACAATTGACAAATCTATTCCGGTAAGGGCTGAAAAGCCTAAGGACTCTGAAGAAGATACAAATGATAGACCTAACATTACTCCACATGGGTTAGAACCGGAACATCAAAGTAAATTGATTGCGTCATTCCCTCAACGGTTGACTGCACCAAAGCCTATATCTAATTCTTAGGATATTCTAGAGGTGCTTAAACAAGTGAAGGTCAACATCCCTCTACTGGATGTCATTAAACAAATCTCTTTATATGCCAAATTTTTTAAAGATCTATGTACTACCAAAAGACGGCAAAACATATAAAAGAAAATCTTTTTGACAGAAAAGTGAGTGTCATCCTCAAGCAAGATGTGCCACAAAAATACAAAGATCCCGGTAGCCCGACCATCACTTGTGTAATTGGGAACTATCGGATTTAGTACGAACTTCTTAACTTGGGGGCGAGTGTGAACTTGATCCCTTACTCGGTTTATGAACAATTGGGTCTAAGTGAATTAAAACTCACCTGGACTACATTACAACTTACCGATCACTCAATTCTTATGCCGAAAGGGATGATTGAGGATATATTGATCAAAGTTGATAAATTTTACTATCCAGTAGCTTTTATTATCCTGGATACTCAACCCATCATAGATGTGAGCACTCAAATTCTCGTCATTCTTGGTCGCACATTCCTTGCTACATCAAATGCAATCATTAATTGTAGGAATAAAATTATGAATTTATCTTTTAGAAATATGACATTGGAGCTTAATATCTTCTTCGACATGAGCAAACAGTCAGAGGATGTTGAGGACATCCATGACATTAACTTGATAGATTCTTTCTTGGAAGATAGAGCAATCCTGACTCTATACTCAAACACTTTAGAAACATGCTTAACCCACTCCCCTTATTTGGATGATGACATAATTAGGGAGATGGATGTCATGCTTGATACTTCACCGGTGTTTGAAGTTAACCGGTGGAGGCCACAATTTGAAGAATGCAAACTAATTTAGTGCCTCTACTGTCTAGCCTCAAAGTGCTGAAGCTTGACCTAAAACCTTTGCCCTCTGGTCTTGAATGTCTATTTAAGTAAAGATGTGATATAACCGGTGGTGATTTCTTCCCACCTTAAGTAAGAACATGAGAGTATGCTTATCTCTAATCTCATTGAGTATAAATGAGTCATTGGATGGTAGATTGCGGACCTCAAGGGAATTAACCCTTTGATTTGGACTCACCACATTCATCTTGAGGATAATGCAAAGACCTCTCGACAACCACAACGCCGATTAAATTCAAATATGAAGGAAGTGGTTAAGGCCGAGGTACTTAAGTTGTTGGATGTGGATATCATATACCCCATATCCAATAGCCAATGGGTGACTCCAACTCAGGTGGTTCCTAAGAAGTCCAGAATCACTATCGTAACCAATGCCGAAAATGAACTCGTGCCAACTAGAGTTACTACTGGTTGGAGAATATATATTGACTATAGAAAGTTGAATACCATCACGAGGAAGGACCACTTTCCTTTGCCCTTCATTGATCAATTCTTGGAAAGGCTAGATGGTCACTCTTTTTATTGCTTCCTTGACAGATATTCGGGCTACAATCAAATAGAGATAGCCCTTGAAGATCAAGAAATGACCACATTCACATGCCCCTTTGGCACCTTGCTTACCGAAGGATGCCATTTAGACTGTGTAATGCCCCCGTCACTTTTCAGCGATGCATGTTGAGTATATTTTCTGACATAGTGGGGCAATATTTAGAGGTCTTCATGGACGACTTCTATGTCTTTGGTCTATCCTTCAGTGAGTGTTTAGAAAATCTAAAAAATGTGTTAAAGCGATGTGATGAAAAGAATTTGATACTAAATTAGGAGAAATGTTATTTCATGGTTCGTAAATGAATTATTTTTAGACATATCATCTCGTCCAAGGGAATTGAGGTAGATAAGGCTAAAATTAATCTTATCTCTAACCTACTTCCACCCAAAAGCATACGAGACGTGCGATTCTTCTTAGGACACGCCGAATTTTACAAATGATTTATAAAGAAATTTAGTCACCATTCTCATCCTTTATGCAATCTACTTTAAAAGGATGTACTATACGAATGGACTGAGTAATGCCAGAAAGTTTCATTAAGCTCAAGGGCATGTTAATTACCTTACCTATCATGCAGCCACCCGATTGGAGCATTCATTTTGAGATTATGTGTGATGCATTTGATTATGCTATTGGGGCGGTGTTAGGCCAAAGAAAAGAAAAGAAGCCCTACGTTATTCACTATGCAAGTAAAACTATAAATCCTGCCCAAGTGAACTACTCTACTACGGAGAAGGAACTCTTAGCCGTAATGTTCACTTTGGAAAAATTTAGGTCCTACTTAATTGGTCAAAGATCATCATCTACACTGATCATGTGGCGTTGAAGTACCTTCTCTCTAAGAATGATACTAAGCCCTACTTGATAAGATGGATCCTCATACTCCAGGAATTTAATTTAGAAATATGGGACAAAAGGGAGTAGAGAATGTAGTGGCTAACCATCTTTCGAGACTTGATTTCCCCGATTCTCTTGAAACACCACCTATAAAAAATATGTTCCCTAACGAACAATTGTTTAAACTCTCCCAATTACCTTGGTTTGTTGACATTGCTAATTATCTTGTCATAGGTTTCACGCCGACTCATTGGAATGCGCGAAATAAGAAAATTTTCTTTGTTGAGGTTCGTAAGTTCTTCTGAGATGACCCATATTTATTTAAATATTGTCCAGACCAAATTCTAAGGAGATGTGTGCCAGACAATGAACACCAAAGGGTCATCTCCTTCTGTCATTCGCAGGCCTGGTCACTTTTCTGCTAAAAAGACCACGACCAAAATTCTGCAGTGCGGCTTTTACTAGCCCACTATGTTCAAGGACACTCATGAGTTTTGCAAAGCTTGTGAGAGTTGTCAGAAATTGGGTACATTCCCTCATCGAAATAGGATGCCTCTGAATCCCATTCTTATCATTGAAGCATTTGATTGATGGAGCATCGATTTCATGAGGTCATTCCCCCAATCCTTTGGGATTTGTACATTTTGCTAGTAGTAGACTATGTCACTAAGTGAGTCGAAGCGATCCCGTGCTGGAACAATGACCATCATACGGTCATTCGATTTTTAAAGAAAATATCCTTTCCCAGTTCGGAACGCCTCAAGCCATCATTAGTGATGGAGGTTCACACTTCTGTAGTAGGCCATTTGAAAACTTAATGAAGAAATATGACATCTCTCATAAGGTGAGCATTTCCTACCACTCGCAGACAAGTGGGCAAGCTGAGATTTCCAATAGAGAAATTAAACATATTCTGGAGAAAATGGTTAACCCTGGCTGTAAGGATTGGTCAATCTGTTTGACCGATGCTTTATGGGCATACTGTACAACTTTTAAGACCCCCATTGGAATGTCTCCCTTTAGACTCATATATGGGAAAGCTTGCCACTTGCCTGTAGAGTTGGAACATAGAGCCTATCGGGCTATCAAAAATCTTAACTTCAATTTGAACAACTCTGGTTTACTGCACAAACTACAGTTGAATGAACTTGAGGAAATCAGGAACGACGCATACGAGAACTCAAGAATTTACAAGGACATGATGAAAGTGTTCCACGACAGGAACATCCTTTGGAAATCATTCATAACCGGTCAAAGATTCCTTTAGTACAATTCTCGATTTCATCTTTTTCCAAGTAAACTCCGATTTCGATAGACTGACGCTTTCACTATTACTAATGTCTATCCATATGGGGCTGTTGAGATAAAGAATCCAACGAATGGCCATGTTTTTAAAGTGAACAGTTATCGTTTAAAGCCATTTGTTGAGAAATTTGACTCAGAGGACATGTTGATGCCTCTGACTGATCTTGTGTACCAAGATTGATCTCCTAATTTGATGGAGGTGTAGTTAGCTTTATTACTTTCATAAGATTTAAGATTAGGATAGTATACTTTTAGTTTGTTTGAGTCTTTGTGCTAACCCATCTTCACATTGAGAACCTTGGAAAAGCTTTAATCCCCTTTCTTCAAGTACTACTTTTCTATCACTTCTCATTTCTTTTCATTGTGTCATATGCATTGCATGCTATATACACACACACACACACACACACACACACACACATTAAGGATAATGTAGATTTTAGGTTGGAGGTGTGGATTAGGTAAACTAATCAGTGTTTTTTTTAATTTTGAGCAATTTTTTTTTTAATTTTCAATGTTTCAAGTTGAAATCTATTTGAAAAATGATAAATTGTGTATGTAAAGAACATTTTGAGTATGATGATAAGATTGAGATTGAATTTTGAATTGTTGGAGTTTAATCAACTAAGTAGTCTATCACCTACAGTTCTTGCACTTAATTGATTAAGAGGAAGTTTGAATATCATGTTAATCTAAGTCACAAGACACGTTCAAGTTGCTTTCTGTGAATTATGCTAGAATTTCTGATTGTTAGTATGTGAAGCATTGATAGATGATTGTGAATTAAGTCTGGAGAATTTTATCCACCTTAAAAGATGAAAAGAACCAGTTAAAAAAAATAGTGAGATCAACAAAAGGGTCATATATGATGAAAAGATTGGAAAAGAATGAAAAGACTATAAAAGAATGAAAAAGAATGGAAAGTCTGAAAAGAATGAATAAATAAAAAGAGATCGACAATATAAAATCAAAAACTAGAAAAAGAAGGAAAATGAGATAAGTTCACTTGATTATTCAATTAATCTTGAGGTGATGATCATGGCTAATATTATGTAATGATAGTATATTTTTATAAAAAGTAAGCTGGAATTCACTAAGCACGTTATAAAAACTTGATATATGAAATTATGCTCTGATTTAATCGATAAAGAACATATTTGATGGATTGCTTATATGATTTGGATCTAGGTTTTCAAAATCCTACTCTCGTCTTAATTCTACTCATCCATACTTGATCGCACAAAGGATTGATTTCTGAAAAAGGGTTTGAACATTGAGAATTGAGAATTACTTCACACATGTTTTGCTTGGGACTAACAAAATACTGGTTAGGGGGTGTGTCAAGTGTGAAATATTGCATATTTCTCTCTATTTATACCTTAGTTTTATAAACATGATAGTGCTTAATCGATTTAATTATGCATGTTTTCATGTGCGAGGTGATTTCGAGAGCTTAAGGTGAAATTGATGTCAAAAGGAAGATTTATGCACAAAAGATTACTAAATGAAGATTTGGAGATTTGGAAGTCATTAATGAAGAATTCACATGCCAAAGATCCAAGAAAACCAAGTGAGAAATGAAGAGAATCAAAGATTTGAAGTGAAGAAAAGGAATCTTGAAATTGTCTTGAAAACAAACATAGTCCTGAAATTGTCCTGAAAAGCATATTCTGAAACTCCGAGTATATTTTGAGAAACTGCAGAGAGTGTTAAATTTGAGGCGGTTTAAACCCCGAGTCTATTTTGAAAAACTAAACAGAGTGCGTAAATTTAAGGCGATTTATAGATTTTTCCAATTCGGTGCCAAAGTTGGAGTTCCACAACTATAAATAGGACTCCCTAGGATGCTCCAAAGCATCTTCTAAGATTTGGAAAGGTTTCACGGAGCATAACACAAGGGTGGAGCAGCCGCCAAAGAGTTTTTCTTCTTCCCTAGTTTATTTTTCATGCTTTATTAAATAGATTTGGTTTCAATTATGTCTATGGTTAGCTAAACCTCTTAACTAAGGCTAAGAGGTGAAGCTTGTAGCGTGTCGAGATATTTATTTTTCTTTTATTCTTATTCTTATTGAACTTCCTTGATTTCTAATTTGATATTAAAGAAATATTTTTATTTTTCTATGATTTATTGTAACTCAAATTACAATAGATGTTACGATAACTTTGGATATCTTCTTTTCTTGATTTGAGATAGTGAAATTGGTAAATCCCATTGTTTACCATTGTCTCCTAGGCATGGTAGGGTGATGGAATCCATTCCAATCTTCACAATTCTCATCGATTGAAAATTAGGTCAATGAAAAGTTCAGATTTGATTTAAATCATTTTATCTTCCAATTGGATAGGATAGGAGTCCAATTCCAATTGTGTTTATTGAATCAAGCAAGGTAGCATCTTAATAGCTACAAGTGGATCCTTGACACCCTAGTTCCCACCTTTAATTAATAGTTTAAACATTATTAACAATTACTCTCTTTTATTCCAGAATTCAGATTTAGATATTCTTCTAGTTCTATTTCTAGTTCTTTTCAAAATACGTTCAAGTTTAGTCCTTGTGGATTCCACCTCATTCTCACGAGTTGTTACTATATCGCGACCCTACACTTGAGATTGTGAACAGGAGCGCCGACAGCGAGCAAGACACCACAAGTAAATATTGTTACCGTGGAATCAGGGGCATCGCCCGAAAGAGTAGTCATTGGAAGGCCCACTCATGATATGACTCAACATCTTAAACCGTTGTACATATCCGCTCACCTCAAGGGTTTCCTAGTCACTAGAATCTTAGTCAACAATGGGGTTACCATTAATCTTCTCCCAGCAAGAATGATGCCAAAATTAGGAAGAACTAAGATCGATTTGATCCTATTTGAGGTAATAGTTAATAAGTTCACTAGGCATGTCGCGAACACACAGTTTTTTACTAGTCAATTTGACCGTATGGACTAAAAGAGTTTCGGCTCATTTCTTCATGGTCGATACTTCGCCTAGTTATAACGCTCTGCTTAGGAGAGATTGGATCCACTCTTTTGCGTACATCCCTTCTTCATTGCATCAATTTATAATATTTTGGAATTAAGATAAAAGTTGAATTGATATTGGCCTATAACAAGTCATTCTTGGCTACATCAAATGCAAATGAGGCCTACTATTAGGAGGATGAAGTAGGACCGATTCGCTTTACCAGAAGGAATAAGCATGAGTGTTCGACTGAAATATCTATCAAGAAAAATCTAGACAGTGTCGTGCGGGATGTTACTGTTGTGATTCATCTAGTAAATAACCTGCCGAAAGATATTGTACCTTCTTGGTCGACTCCAAGTTAGACCATCGAAGAAATTTCATGACTAGTACACCGATGAATGGAGGCAAACGACCGACTTCACGGCTAAAATAAAAAGGCTCGAAGAGAGCCTAAAAGATGTTGACAATGGTTACTTTGTAAATTTGACTGATATGGTTGTCCTGGCCTATGAAGCAAATTAAGAAAACATACATGCACTTCAACGAAGCCCCTGATAAGTTGGAAGATTCTCAAGCTCTAGTTAGAAACCCCTAGTCGAGATGAACCTAAGAACTGAGCAGGACCCTAAGCCAACCTTTATTAATGGATTTCTAAAGTCACAAGATAAAGTTGAACTCACTAGTTTACTCAAAGAGTTTGTTGATTTCTTTGTTTGGGACTATCATGAAATGTCGGGACTAGATTAAAGCTTAGTGGAGCATAGGTTGCCAATAAAGGAAGGGTATCGACCGTAAAAATAGCCACCCAAACGAACAATGATAGAGGTCACTCAAAAAATAAAGTAAGAGATTAAACTATTACTAAATGTTGGTTTCATCAAGCCTATCAAGTATGCCAAATGGATCTTAAACGTAGTCCCAATGATTAAAAAGAATGGTAAGTTACGGGTATGCTGTTCACAACCCCAAGTGTAGGGTCGCGAATCCACAGGGACTGAACTTATACGTTTCTGAAATTAACTAGAACTAGAACTAGAACTAGAAGAAGATGTGAATCTTAATCTAAATTAATTGAGAGAGTAATTGTGATTAAAGTAATTAAAAGTTATAAATTTAAAGGTGGGAACTAGGGTGCCAAGGATCCACCTGTAGCTCTTGGGATGATACCTTTCTTCGATTCAAAAAGCACAATTGGAATCAGAGTCCTATCCTATCTAATTGGAAGATAAAGTAATTAAATCAAATCTGAACTTTCATTGACCTAATTCTCAAAAGAGGTGAATTGTGAAGATTGGAAGGGATTCTATTACCCAACCATGCCCCAGAGATAATGACAAACAACACTATTTACCAATCCCACAATCTTAAATAGGAAAAGAGGATACTCAAAGATATTGCAGATCTATTGTAATTTGAGTCACAATAAACCATTAAAAACTAAAAGTATTCCTTAAAAATCAAATTAGAATCCATGAAGTTCAACATAAATAAGAATCAAAACAAAGAAAACATCCCAATCACATTACAAGCTTCACCTCTTAGCCATACCTAAGAGGTTTAGCCAACCATAGACATGATTGAACCAAAGTCTCTTAAATAAAAATGAAAACAACTAAGGAAGAAGAAGAAAAGCTCTTGGCGACGGCTTCTCCACCCTTTTGCTCCACTCCTTAAACCCTAAAAGACTCCTAGGAACATCCTATGGACTCCTATTTATAGTTGTGTCACACCCTCTTGCAAACTGACCTTGAAAATTTGCAAACCGACCTTAGAACTGCCTTAAATTTACGCAGTCCACGCATCATCTGCGTAACCCTTGACTAGTCGAGGACAACCTTCGACTGGTCGAGGGTCACCTCTGACTGGTTGAGGATGATGAGAATTTAGAGGATAATATTGCTGGAGTTTGAGTCGAAGTTCCTTCGACTAGTCAAGCCAGAGCTTAGACTGGTCGAAGTAGGGCTTAGACTAGTCGAAAATCACTTGGTTTCTTTGAATCTTTGGCATGTGAATTCTTCATTTTTGGTCTTCTAAGTTCCATCCTTTGCGTTGGTGATTCGTGAGCATCAATTCCATATTTTTAGCACTCTTTTCAATCCAAGCTCTCAGATTCACCTTGCAACACAAATGTGTATAAAGTATACCATTTAAGCAGTATCATATTCATAAAACCAAGATATAACTGGGGGAAAATATACAATATTTAGCACTCAACACACTTCCCAACTAGTGTTTTGCTAGTCCCGAGCAAAACATGCATGAAATAATCTTCAATTCTCAATGTTCAAAACCTCTTTCAAAAAACAATCTTTTATGCAATCAAGATGAATGAGTAGAAATAAGGCAAGAAAGTGAGATTTTAAAAACCTAGAACCGAATCACATAAGCAATCAATCAAGTAGATTTTTTTTTTTAATCATTTTAACTTAGAGCATCAGTTCATATACCAAGTTTTCCAATGTGTTCAGTTCATATACCAAGTTTTCCAATGTGCTCACGCTCATCACTTTAAGATTGGTTGAAAACTCAAGTACTGATTTCGAAATTATCCCAATTTTCTTCTTTTTTCTAATTTTTGATTTTATATCAACGGTCATTTGTATTCATTTAGTCTTTTCATCTTTTCTCTTTTCTTTCAAAATTTTCATTCTTTTTCAGTCTTTTCACCATACATGACCTTTTTGTCGATCTCCTGTTTTTTAACTGGTCCTTTTCTTCTTTTAAGGTAGATAAAGTTCTCAGACTCGATTCTCAATATCTTTCAATGATCATCATACTAACAATCAGAAAATTAGTACTATTCACGGAAAACAATTTGAACGTGTCTTGTTATTTGGATTAACATGATATTCAAACTTCCTCTTAATAATAAAAAAATAAAAAATAAAAAGAACTATAAGTGATAGGCTACTTAGTTGATCAAACTCCAAAAATTCAAAATTCGCTTGCTATCTTATCATACTCAAAATATTCTTAAGTACTCAAACTTTTGTTTTCCAAATAGGTTTTTACTTGAAAAGTTTGAAAATTTTCAACAATTTTTGCTTAGAAACTAAGAAAGTATTGATTGGTTTGCCTAATCCAAACCCCCAACCTAAAATCTACATTGTCTTCAATGTACAAGATATAAGCATGCAATGCAAAAGATGCAATGAAAAGAAAGGAGTAGTGATGGAAAGATAGTACATGAAGAAGGAATTCAGAAGCTTTTTCCAAGGATCTCAGCGTGAAGATAGGTTAGCCAAAACACCAAAACAAACGGGAAGCAAACTATCCTAATCTTAAATTCTTTGAAAGCAATCTATCCTAATCATTAAAGCAGTAAACCTAACTATACGTCCATCAGACTAGGAGGTCAATCCTGATAAATAGGATCATTCAGAGGTATGGACATGTCCTCTAAATCAAATTTCTCAACAAATGACTTTAAACGATGTCCATTTACTTTAAAAGCATTACCATTGTTTGGATTCTTTATCTCAATGGCCTCATGAGGATAGACATTCCTAATAGTGAAAGGGCCGGTCCAACGAGATCAGAGTTTTTCTGGAAAAAGATGTAATCGAGAATTGTATAGAAGGACTTTTTGACCTGGTGTGAATGATTTCCAAAGAATGTGTTGGTCATGAAACACCTTCATCCTGTCCTTGTAAATTCTTGAGTTCTTATATGCATCGTTCCGAATTTCTTCAAGTTCATTCAACTGAAGTTTGCGCAACGAGCCGGCGTTGTCCAAATTGAAGTTCAGATTTTTAATAGCCCAGTAGGCTCTATGTTCCAACTCCATAGGTAAGTGGAAACCTTTCCCATAGACAAATCTAAGGGGAAACATTCTAATAGGGGTCTTGAATCCAGTACGGTAAGCCCATAAAGCATCGGTCAAGCGGATTGACCAATCCTTGCGGTCGAGGTTAACCGTTTTCTCTAAAATGTGTTTAATCTTTCTGTTGGAAATCTCAGCTTACCCACTTGTTTGTGGGTGGTATGGGGTGCTCACTTTGTGAGAGATCCCAAATTTCTTTATTAAGTTCTCAAATGGCCTATTATATAAGTGTGAGCCTCCATCACTAATGATGGCTCGAGGCGTTCCAAACCGGGAAAGGATGTTTTCTTTTAAGAATCTAATGACTGTTTGATGGTCATTGTTTCGGCACGTGATCGCTTCGACCCATTTAGTGACATAGTCTAATACTAGCAAAATGTATAAATTTCCAAAGGATTGGGAGAATGGTCCCATGAAATCGATGCCCTAACAATCAAATGCTTCAATGATCAAAATGTGATTCAAATGCATTATATTTCGACGGGACAGTGATCCCAATTTCTGACAACTCTCATAAGCTTTGTAAAACTCATGAGTGTCCTTAAATATAGTGGGCCAGTAAAAGCTACACTGCAGAATTTTGGCTATGGTCTTTTTAGCCAAAAAGTGACCACCACAGGCCTGAGAGTGATAAAAGAAAATGACACTTTGGTGTTCATTGGCTGGCACACATCTCCTTAAGATTTGGTCTGAGAAATATTTGAACAAATATAGATCATCCCAGAAGAATTTGCCTATCTCGGCGAATTTTTTTTCTTATCTTGTGCAGTCCAATGTATTGCGTGAAACCCGTGGCAAGGTAATTAGCAATATTAACAAACCAAGGTAAGTGGGAGACTTTAAACAATTATTCGTCAGGGAACATGTAGTTTATAGGTGTCATCTTAAGGGAATCGGGGAGATCAAGTCTTGAAAGATGGTTAGCCACTACGTTCTCTACTCCCTTTTTGTCTCGTATTTCCAAATCAAATTCTTAGAGTAGGAGGATCTATCTTATCAAGCGAAGCTTAGCATCATTCTTAAAAAGAATGTACTTGAGCGCCACATGATCAGTGTAGATAACGATCTTAGATCCAATCAAGTATGATCTAAATTTGTCCAAAGCGAATACTACGGCTAAGAGTTCCTTCTTCATAATAGAGTAATTCACTTGGGTAAGATTTAGAGTTCTACTTGCATAATGAATGACACAGGGCTTTCTTTCTTTTCTCTAGCCTAACATCGCCCCAATAGTATAGTTAGACGCATCACGCATAATTTCAAAAGGAATGTTCTAGCCAGGTGGTTGCGTGATAGGTGCAGTGGTTAGCATGCCCTTAAGCTTAGTGAAAGCTTACTGGCATTGCTCAGTCCACTCGTATGGTAGATCTTTTTGAAGTATATTAAATAAAGGACGAGAGAGGTAACTAAAGTCCTTTATGAATCTTCTGTAAAATTTAGCGTGTCTTAAGAAGGACCGCACGTCTTGTATGCTCTTGGGTGGAGGTAGGTTAGAGATAAGATCAATTTTAGCATTATCTAACTCAATTCCCTTGAACGAAATGATATGTCCAAGAACAATTCCCTTAAGAACCATGAAGTAGACTTCTCCCAATTTAGTACCAATTTCTTTTCCTCACATTGCTTCAGCACATTTTTCAGACTTTCCAAACATTCGCTGAAGGATAAACCAAATATAGAGAAATCGTCCATAAAGACCTCTAAATATTGCCCCACCATGTCAAAAAAAAATACTCAACATGCATCACTGAAAAGTGGCGGGGGATTACACAGTCTAAATGGCATCCTTCGGTAAGCAAAGGTGCCAAAAGGACATGTGAACGTGGTCTTTTCTTGATCTTCAAGGGCTATCTCTATCTGGTTGTAGCCTGAATACCCGTCAAGGAAGCAATAGTAAGAGTGACCAACTAGCCTTTCCAAGATTTAATCGATGAAGGGCTAAGGAAAGTGGTCCTTCCTCGTGATGGTATTCAACTTCCTGTAGTCAATGCACATTCTCCAACCATTAGTAACTCTACTTGGCATGAGTTCATTGTCGACATTGGCTACAATGATGATTCTGGGATTCTTGGGAACCACCTGAGTTAGACTCACCCATTGACTATCAGATATAAGGTATATGATACCCACATCCAATAACTTAAGAACCTCGGCTTTAACCACTTCCTTCATATTTGAATTTAATCTATATTGTGGTTGCCAGGAGGTCTTCGCATTATCCTTAAGATGAATGCTGTGAGTATAAATCAAATAGTCAATTCCCTTGAGGTCCGCAATCGATCATCCAAGGGCTCCTTTGTGCTCAATGAGAGTAGAGATAAGCATACTCTCATATTCTTGCTCAATGTGAGAAGAAATCCCCGTCGAATATGTCTCATCTTGACCTAAATAGATATATTTCAAATCAGAGGGTAAAAGTTTTAGGTCAAGCTTCGGTGCTTTGATGCTAGACGGTAGAAGCACTACATCAGTTTAGGGCAATTCTTCAAATTGTAGCCTCCACCAGTTAACTTCAATTATCGACATGGTATCCAGCATGACACCCATGTCCCTAATCTTATCATAATTTAAATAATGAGAATGAGTTAAACACGTCTCTAGAAGGTCAAAGTATAGAGTTAGAAGAGCTCTATCTTCCACGAAAGAGTCAATCATGTTAATGTTGTGGGTATCGTCATCATCCTCTGCCTGTTTGCTCATATTGAAAAAAAAAATATTGAGCTCCAATGTCATATTCCCAAAATATAAATTCATTACTCCATTCCTACAATTAATGATTGCATTAGATGTGGCAAGGAATGGGCGACCAAGAATGACAGGGATTTGAGTGCTCATATCCACGATGGGTTAAGTATCTAGGACGATAAAATCTACTGTGTAGTAGAACTCGTCAACCTAGAACAACACATCCTCAATTATCCCTCACGGTACACGAATAGCGATCGACGAGTTGTAATGTGGTCTGGGTGGGTTTTAATTTACTTAGACCTAGTTGTTCGTAGACCGAGTAAAGAATCATATTTACGCTTGCTCCTAAGTCAAGAAGTGCGTGCTCAATTCAGTAGTTCCCAATTACACAAGGATGGTTGGGCTACCGGGATCTTTGTATTTTTGTGGCACATCTTGTTTTAGGATGGCACTCACTTTTTCTATCAAAAATATTTTCTTTTAGATGTCTTGCCGTCTTTTGGTGGTACATAGATATTTCAAAATTTTGGTATATGAAAGTATTTACTTAATGACATCCAGTAGAGGAATGTTGACTTTCACTTGTTTAAGCACCTCTAAAATGTCCTGAGAGTTAGAGAGAGGTTTTTTTGCCACCAACCGTTAGGGGAATGGAGCAACTGGTTTGCTTTGAAGTTTCAGTTCTAACTTATGTGGAGTGTTGCTAGGTATATCAGTTTCAACTACTTCCAAGTCCTTAGACTTTTCATCCATTACTAGAATATATTTGTCAATTGTTTTCCCACTCCTAAGAGTGGTGATAGACTTGGCTTGCTCCATTTGATTTGAAGAGGTTAAGCCACTAATCTCATATTGTGGTTTTATATTTGGGAGAGGTTGGGCTGGAAACGTCCCTTTCTCCCCAATTGCTAAGTGTGACTTAATCTTTTGAACTGACGACGCAAGCGTTCCCAAAACTGATATGATATCCTAGAATGCTTGTGTTGTATTCTGATTGAGTAGCTCTTGGTCTTGGATATGTTTTAGAACCGGGTCCTCTTGAGGTTTCCTTTGATCCAAGAATTGGTTAAGGATCCCCTTGAGGTGTAGCAGATTGTCCATTCCTCCAACTGAAATTTGAATGATTTCCCCAGCTGGAGTTGTATATATTTGAGGAGGTTCCTTTGAAAGGCCTTTGGTAGTTATTAAGGGCATTCGATTGCTCATTCAGTATTTCTTGGAAAGCAGGTATTGTTGGATAATTTTCAGTTGTATGAATGTTGCAAGCACAAATACCACAGACAACTTCCTTATCCTTATCCTTATCCTTCTTAAGTTCTAAGGCCTCAAGTTTCCTTATGAGACTGGCCACTTTGGCGTTTATATCATCTTCCTCTTTCAAGAGATATATCTTGCCTTTCTCCTCTGATTGAGTAGGCTTAGACATGGTGTTAGTCCTTGGGCAGATGTCTAATGATTGTATAGTTTCAATGAGTTTGTCAAGGTAATCCCACAATTCATCGACATCTTTGTTCATAAATTCCCCATTACACATTGTCTCAACAAATTAGTGCATGGAAGATGTCAGTCCTTCATGGAAGAAATTTTTTATGTGTCATGTTTCAAAACCATGTTATGGGCATGAACTGACAAGATCCTTGAACCGCTCCCAACATTGGAAGAATGTTTCATCTTCCCTTTGGGCAAAGTTCATGATCGACTTTCTCATGGTGTTCATTTTATGATTTGAGAAGAATTTCTTTATGCACTCCATTTTCATGTCATTCCATCTGCCAATAGATCGTGGATGTAGTGAATGTAACCACGTCTTAGCCTTTTATTTCAACGAGAAAGGAAAGAGTTTCAGCCTGATTGTGTCCTCAAATACATTAAGAAAATACAAAGTGATTATTATCTAGTCAAACTCTTTCAAGTGTATATATGAATTTTCATATTCAAGTCCAAGGAACTTTTGAAGGAGTTGGATCACTCCTAGATTAATGTTTAGATTGAAAGACCATACAGGAAGGTGTGCTCACCCTTGCCGGTTGTAAATAGTCTCGTAAAGTATGAGGCGGGGGTGCATGATGCACCTCATTCTCATCCTAGGCTTCCATAATCAAAGGTTGCGGTTGAATTACCGGTTGATTGGCAACCATTACATCAGTCGACTCTAAGGATCTCAAGTGGTGTCTAATCCTGCGATGGATAGAAAACCCCTCAACTAATCCTCCTTCACTCAAGAGACATAGAGTGTTATCACGGACCCACTTGGGCATGAAGCACTCTCAGCCTTCAAGTTCAGAATCTAACATAAACCTAAGAATTGAAAACTACAACAAATAAGAAGTAAGAGAGAGTTAAAACGAGGTTACAAGATAGGAGAAGCTAGGTCAGGATTGTCGAGGGTCAAATATTGCATATTGCTTAATATTGCTTAATGTCATATTATTGTTTTTATATCTTGTTTTTATGAACATAATATTGCTTAATGTCATATTTTACTCATGTTTGTGTTGCAAGGTAAATTTGAGAGCTTGGATTGGAAAGGGTGCTAAAAGCATGGATTTGATGCTCAAAGATTACCAAGGCAAAGAATATATCTTAGGAGACAAAGATTGAAGATTTCAAGGTCCCAAGATTCAAGAAAACCAAGTGGAGAAGGAACGAAGCCGAAAGAACAAGTGCAGAATGCACATTAACTCTGTCATCGAGTACACATTCGATGACATCGAATTTATGAAGGAAAATCAGTTAGTCGCTGGATAAATTGAAGACATTTTTCAATGACTCGAGAACTTATGACTCGAAGCTCTGCTCGATGACATCGAAGACCTATCGATGTGTTTGAATTTTCAGTGAAATTTCGCCAAAACTCACTGGACATATTGGGCACCATTTTCGATTACTCAAAGCACTCCTCGATGACATTGAAGGTCTCTTCGATGACATTGAATTTATTGAAGAAAATGAATAAACTCTCTGGGCTGTTTTAGACACATTATCGATTCCTCGAATAATGCTCAATGATATCGAAGGCCTCTTCAATGACATTGAAGGTAGGTTCGATGACATCGAAGGTCGTAAAGTCCAGATGAAGCTACCAAAGCGCGGAAAAAGCACATACAAAAGACACCTTCTATGACATCGAAGGCAATTCTATGTCATTGAATGGATCGCGCAAAGTTCGAAGAGTTACGCGGAGTGCGTAAATTTGAGGTAGTTTCTGGACTTTTCTAAAGAGGTGAGAAAGGAGGTGTTGCACAAATATAAATAGGAGTCCCTAAGGAATCCCTAGGCATCTATCAATCTATCTAATCCGTCTAGGATTTGGAGGAGAAAGCACAAGGGCAGAGAGCCGTCGCCAAGTGTTTTTCTTCTTTCTTCCTTAGTTTTTCATACTTTCTTCTAGGGTTTTTAATCCAATCATATCTATGGTTGGCTAAACCTCTTAGTTAGGGCCAAGAGGTGAAGCTTGTAGTGTGATGAAATGTTTCTATTGCTTTGATTCATGTTTATGTTGAAATCTCTTTGATTATAGTTTGATATTCAAAGAATACTTTTAGTTTTTAATGGTTTGTTGTGACTTAAATTACAATATATCTTCAATAGTTTTGAGTATTTTCTTTTGATGCTTTGAGATTGTGAAATTAGGAAATCCTGTTGTTCATCATTGTCCCTTGGGCACGGTTGGATGATGGAATCCCTTCTGATCTTCATAATTCTCCTATGTTTGGTTGTGGAATTGGTATATCCTGTTGTTTGCTATTGTTTTATAGGCATGGTTAGGTGATAGAATCACTTCCAATTCTCACAACTCCCATCCATTGAGAATTAGGTCAAAGGAAGCTTAGATTTGGTTTTACTGAGATATCTTCCAACTAGATAAGATAGGACTCCGATTCCAGTTGTGTCCTTGAATCAAACATAGATCTCCTTGATCACTACAAGTGGATCCTTTGAAACCCTAGTTCCCACATTTGAATTTCTTAAGTTTTAGTAAATAATTCACAATTACTCTCTCTACACTTTCAGATTTAGGTTTACATCTTCTTATAGTTCTAGTTGTCCTTGTGGATTCAACATCGGTCTCACCGAAATTATTACTGCATCGCGACCCTACACTTGGGGTTGTAAACAAGTTTTTGGCGCCGCCGCAGGGGACTAACAGTTGCGTTTTTTTGAGATTAACTAGTTTTGGAATTAGTTTAAGATTAGGGTTTTTCAATTTTCTACTTTTAGGATTAGGGTTTTCTGAATTATTTTAGAAACTAACTTTGCTTTCTAATTCTAGGTTTAGAAACTTTCTATTTTCTGTTTTTAGAAATTACTTTCTAATTCTAGGATAAAGACTTTCCTACTTTGTTTTTGTTAGAAACTTTCTATTTTTTATTTTTAAAAACTAGGTTACTTTCCTTATTTCCTTTTCAGAAACTAACTCACTTTCCTTTTTCTTTTGCAGGATCCCAACATAGAACCTTCTAATTTAGTAACTTCTTTTTATTTTTAGATTTCCATTTCCTTCTTTTTCTTTTTAGGTTTAGGGGTAAATTCTAAAATTGAGGGCTGAGAGTGTTTCATGCCCAAGTGGGTCTGTGACAACACTCGACATCTCTTGAGTGAAGGAGGATTAGTTGAGGGGTTACCTATCCATCACAGGATTAAACACCACTCGAGATCCTCAGAGTTAAGTGAGGTCATGGCTGTAAATCAACCTATAAATCAACTGGAACTTCGAGTTGCGAAAGTCCAGGATGAGAATGAGGTGCATCAAGCACCCTCACCTCGTACTTTATGAGATTACTTACAACTGGTGGGGGTGAGCACCCCTTCTTATATGGTTTTTCTAAGAAACACAGGAAATATCGATATCAAATCTAGAGTGATCCAACTCCTTCCAAAGTTCCTTGGACTTGAATCTGAAAGTCCATACCTATTGCAAGAGTTTGATGAGGTTATAGCCACTTTATACTTTCCTAACGTTTCTCAGGACACGGTCAGGCTGAAACTCTTTCCTTTCTCCTTGAAAGAAAAAGTTAAGACGTGGTTGCACTCACTACGTCCGCGATCTATTGGCCCATAGAATGACATGATGAAGGAGTTCATAAAAAAATTCTTTCCATGCCATAAGACGAACACCATCAGGAAGTCGATCATGAACTTCCCCCAAAGGGAAGATGAAACATTCTTCCAATGTTGGAGCGGTTCAAGGATCTCATTAGTTCATACCCACAACATGGTTTTGAAACATGGCTCATAACAATGATGGACTGACATCTTCCATGCACCAATTCATTGAGACAATGTGCAATGGGGAGTTCATGAACAAAAATATCGATGAGGTGTGGGATTACTTTAACAAACTTGCTGAAACCGCATAATCATAGGACATCTCCCCAAAACTGAGCATCACATTTAAGCCTACTCTAGCAAGGGAGATGGGTGGGATATATTTGCTGAAAGAGGATAATGATATAAATGCTAAAGTTGTCAGTCTCGCAAGGAAGGTCGAGGCCATGGAACTTAAGAAGGATAAGGTTAAGGAAGTTATTTGCGGTATCTGTGCTTGCAACATACACACAACTGAAAATTGCCCAACGATACTTGCTTTTCAAGAGGCACTGAACAAGCAATCGAATGCCATGAACAACTACTAAAGACCTTTCAATGGACCCATCTCTAATACGTACAATCCTAGTTGGAGAAATCAACCGAACTTTAGTTGGAGGAATGGACAAACTGCTACTCCTCAAGGAATCTCTAACCAATTCTTGAATCAAGGGAAACCTCAAGAGGATCTGGTCTGGAAACATATTCAAAACCAAGAGCTTATCAATCAGAGTATATTGTAAACCCTTCAAGACCTTTCAAAGGCCATTCAAGGGTGTGAGATAAAAAATTCACTTGGGAAAAAAAAATTTCTTCCCGCCTAACCTTACCCCAATCCTAAACCGTAATATGAAATAAGTGATCCAAGCTCTTCAAATCAAATGGAACAAGCTAAGTCTATCACCACTCTTAAGAGTGGGAAGATAATTGAAACTGATAGACCTAGCAACACTTCATAAGAGTTAGAACCGAAACTCCAAAGCAAGTCGATTGCACCATTCTCCCAACGGTTGATTGCACCAAAACCTCTCTTTAACTCTCAGGACATTCTAGAGGTGTTGAAACAAGTGAAGGTCAATATTCCTCTCCTGGATGTCGTAAAACAAATACCTTCATATGCCAAATTTCTGAAAGACTTGTGCACAACCAAAAGGCAGTAAAGTATTAAAAAGAAAAAATTTCTGATAGAAAAAGTGAGTGTCATCCTCAAGCAAGATGTGCCACAAAAATATAAAGATCCCGGTAGCCCAACCATCCCTTGCGTAATTGGGAATTATCAGATTGAGCATGCACTTCTTGACTTAGGAGCAAGCGTAAATATGATTCCTTACTCGGTCTACGAACAGCTAGGTTTGGGTGAATTGAAACCCACTCGAACCACATTACAACTTGTTGATCGTTCAGTTCGTGTACCGAGAGGGGTAATTGAGGATGTATTAGTCCAGGTTGAAAAATTCTACTACACGGTAGATTTTATCATCTTGGATACCCAACCCATCGTGGACATAAGCACTCAAATTCTTATTATTCTTGGTCGCCCATTCCTTGCCACATCAAATGCAATCATTAATTGCAAGAATGAAGTCATGAGTTTGTCTTTTGGAAATATGACATTAGAGTTGAATATCTTTTTCAATACTGGCAAATAGTTAGAGGATGATGATGATTCCCACGACATTAACATGATTGACTCTTTCGTGGAAGATAAAACACTTTTGATCTTATCCTCTGACCCTCTAGAGATGTGCCTGGCCCACTCCCATGATTTTGATGATGATATGATTAGGGAGATGAGTGTCATGCTTGATACTATACCGGTACTTGAAGTTAACCGGTGGGGGTCACAATTTGAAGAATTGCCCTAAACTGATGTAGTGCCTCTACCGTCTAACCTCAAGGTACCGAAGCTTGACCTAAAACTGATTTGAAATATGCCTATTTAGGTTAAGATGAGACATACCCAGTGGTGATTTCTTCCCACCTTGAGCAAGAATAAGAAAGTATGCTCATATTTACTCTCATTGAGCATAAGAGAGCCCTTGGATGGTCGATTGTGGACCTCAAGAGAATTGACCGTTCAATTTGTACTCACCGCATTTACCTAGAAGATAATGCGAAGACCTCCCAGCAACCACAACATAGATTAAATCCAAACATGAAGGAAGTGGTTAAGGCCAAGGTTCTTAAGCTATTGAATGTGGGTATCATATACCCTATATCCGATAGCTAATGGGTGAGTCCAACTAAGGTGGTCCCTAAGAAGCTCGGAATCACCATCGTAGCCAATGCTAACAATGAACTCATGCCAACTAGAGTCACTACTGGTTGGAGAATGTGCATTAACTAGAAGAAGTTGAATACCGTCACAAGGAAGGACCACTTCCCTTTACCCTTCATCAATCAAATTTTGAAAAGGCTAGCTGGTCATTCCTATTACTGTTTCCTTGACGGATATTTGGGCTACAATTAGATCGAGATAGCCCTTGAAGATCAAGAAAAGACCATGTTCATGTGTCCCTTTAGCACCTTTGCTTATTGAAGGATGTCATTCAGACTGTGTAATGCCCCCACCACTTTTTAGCGATGTATGTTAAGTATTTTTTCTAATATGGTTGTGCAATATTTAGAGGTCTTCATGGATAGTTTTTTGGTTTTTGGTCCATCCTTTAGCGAATGCTTGGAAATTTTAAAAAATGTGCTGAAGCGATGTGAGGAAAAGAATTTGGTACTGAATTGGGAGTAGTGTCATTTCATGGTTTGTAAAGGAATTGTCCTTGGACATATCATCTTGTCCAAGGGAATTGAGGTAGATAAGGCTAAGATTGATCTTATCTCTAACTTACCTCCACCCAAGAACATACGAGACGTGCGATCCTTTTTAAGATACGCTGAATTTTACAGAAAATTTATAAAGGACTTTAGTCACCTCTCTCATCCTTTATGTAATCTACTTCAAAAGGATGCACCATACGAGTGGACCGAACAATGCCATGAAGCTTTTACTAAGCTCAAGGGCATGTTAACCACTACACCTATCACGTAGCCACCCGACTGGAGCCTTCCTTTTGAACTTATGTGCGACGCGTCTGACTATACTCCTGGGGCAGTTTTAGGCCAGAGAAAATATAAGAGGCCCTACGTTATTCATTATGCAAGTAGAACTCTAAATCTTGCCCAAGTGAACTACTCCACTATGGAAAAGGAACTCTTAGCTGTAGTATTCGGTTTGGACAAATTCAGGTCTTACTTGATCGGATCCAAGATCGTCATTCACACAGATTATGCGGCACTCAATATCTCTTTTCCAAGAATGATGTTAAGCATGGCTTGATAAAATGGATATTCCTACTCCAAGAATTTGATTTGGAAATAAAAGATAAAAAGGGAGTAGAGAACGTAGTGGCTAACCATCTTTCCCACCTTGATCTCTCTGATTCCCTTGAAATGACACATATAAATGACATGTTCCCTGACGAACCATTGTTCAAAGTCTCCCACTCACCTTGGTTTGCGGATATTGTTAATTATCTTGCTACAGGTTTCACACTGACACATTAGACTGCGCAAGATAAGAAGAAATTCTTTACCGTGGTATGCAAATTCTTCTGGGATGATCTATATTTGTTTAAATATTGTCCATACCAAATCTTAAGGAGATGTGTGCCAGACAATGAACACCAAAGTGTCATCTAATTCTGTCATTCTCAGACCTATAGTGGTCACTTTTTCGCTAAAAAGATCACGGCCAAAATTCTGCAGTGTGTCTTTTATTGGCCCACTATGTTCAAGGACACTCATGAGTTTTACAAATCTTGTGAGTGTTGTCAGAAATTGGGAGCATTGTCCCATCAAAATATGATGCCGTTGAACCCCATTCTGATCATTGAAGCATTTGATTGCTGGGGCATCGATCTCATGAGACCATTCCCCCAATCTTTTGGGAATTTATATATTTTGCTCGTCATAGATTGTCACTAAATGGGTTGAAGCGATTCCATGCCGGAACAATGATCATCAAACGGTCATTAAATTCTTAAAAGAGAACATCCTTTCTCGGTTCAGAACGCCTCAAGCCATCATTAGTGATGGAGGCTCACATTTCTGTAATAGGCTATTTGCAAACTTAATGAAGAAATATGACATCTCCCACAAGGTGAGTACTCCATACCACCCACAACAAGTGGGCAAGCTGAGATTTCCAATAGGAAAATTAAACATATCTTGGAAAAGACGGTTAACCCTAATCGTAAGGATTGGTCAATCTGATTGACTAATGCCTTGTAGGCTTACCGTACTGTATTCAAAACCCCTATTGGAATGTCACCCTTTAGACTTGTCTATGAGAAGGCTTTCCACTTGCCTATAGAGTTGGAACATAGAGCCTATTGGGCTATTAAAAATCTGAATTTTAATTTGGATAACGCTGGCTCTCTACGCAAACTTCCTTTGAATGAACTTGAAGAAATCCAGAATATGCGTACGAGAACTCGAGAATTTACAAGGACGGGATGAAGGTGTTTCATGACCAATATATTCTTCGAAAATCATTCACACCAGGTCAGAAAGTCCTCTTGTACAATTCTCTGTTACATCTCTTTCCGGGTAAGCTCCGATCTCGTTGGACTGATCCCTTCACTATTACTAATGTTTATCCTCATGGGGCTGTCGAGATTCAGAATCCAAACAATGACAATGAATTCAAAGTGAATGGACATCAATTAAAGCCATTTGTTGAGAAATTTGATTTAGAGGACATGTCCATACCTCTGACTGATCCTGTGTACCTCCTAGTTTGATGGAGGTATAGGTAGGTTTATTGCTTTCATAGGACTAGGATAGCTTGCTTCTGTTGTTTTAGGATAGTTTGCTTATATTCTGTTGGGTTTTGTTTTATTTTAACCCATCTTTACACTGAGATCATTGGAAAAGCCTCAGAATTCCTTCTTCAGGTATTACCTTTCTATTTCTTCCCTCTTCTTTTCATTGTCTCTTTTGCATTACATGCTTAATTCTTTTACAATGAGAACAACGTAGATTTTGGTTGGGTATAGGAGATTAGGTAACCTAATCAGTATTTTCTCAGTTTTGAGCAAAATTTTTGAAATTTTTTAATGATTCAAGTTGAAATCCATTTGGGAAGTGATGAATTGTATACTTAAGAATGTTTTGGGTATGATAAGATTGAGATTAAATTTTGGATTGTTAGAGTTAATCATCTAAGTAATTTATCACTTAAGTTCTTGCGATCAATTGATTAAGAGGAAGTTTGAATATCATGTTAATCTAAATCACAAACACACTCAATCTGCCTTCTATAAGATATATTAGAAGTTATGATTGTTAGTATGTGAATCATTGATAGATGGTGAGAAGCGAGTCTGGAGAATTTTATCTACCTTAAAAAAAAAAAAAGAACCAGTTAAAAAACAGGAGATCGACAAAGAGGTCATGAAAGAAAAAAGGAAAATAATGCAAAAATAAAAAGAATGAATAAAAATTGACCATCGATATAAAATAAAAAACTGTAAAAAGAAGGAAAATAGGATAAGTTCAGAATCAGCACTTGAGTTTCAAACTGATCTTGAATTGATGAGCATGGCTAATATGATGAATTGATAGTATTCGTAAGTACATTGAAAAACTTGATATGCAAATTTTGATTTAATGGACGGAGAATTTATTTGGTTGGTTGCTTATGTGATTTGGTTCTAGGTTTTCAAAATCTCACTTTCATATCTTATTTCTACCCACTCATATTTGAGTGCACAAAAGATTGTTCTATGAAAGAGATTTCTGATATTAAGCATTGAGATTTAATTTACGCATACTTTGCTCGGGACTTACAAAATGCTGGTTGGGAATTGTGTTGAGGGTCAAATATTGCATATTGGACCCCATTTATATCTTGGTTTTATGAACATAATACTGCTTAATGTCATATTTTACTCATATTTATGTTGTAAGGTGAATTTGAGAACTTGGATTGTCAAAGGTGCTAAAAGCATGGACTTGACGCTCAAAGAAGACGCGTTTTGTTCGGTGGACCATGCAATCACATCCATATCCCTCTTCCAATCCCAGTTTTATATCTGCACCATTAGGAAGCCTGCTCCCACGGACCTATCATCCTCGAGCCCATCCCTGGATTCGAAAGAGGGATTTGGAGAGAAAATCAAATCCTTCCAGCTCCAACAGCGCATCACCCGTATGGTCATCGGGTCGAGTCGAACTTCCACCATCTCCATTACCGTGTAGGGAATGGTAGCACATCCTCTATATAGGGATGATTGAGCCTTCCTAGCAGTGTAGGACTCAGATTCGTGAACAAGGGAAGGGGGTTCTGTTGTGTGTTGCAGGCGTGCAAGTTTGGGTGGTCTCCACCTTTATATGAATTTTGTTTCCTACAATTTCATTATTTATCATATATATTGCATGGGGCCTGTGTTTTTCAAGTAGCTAAGTACTCCCATGCCTGAAAACCTTTACTCATATTTTGCATTTTCCATCATGGGTTTGCTACTGTCACCACCTTCTGCCATCTTATGCATGGGAAGTGCATTGGGTTTTACCAATCATTCGAGGCTAATGGCACATCTCAAGAAATGAATAACATGTGATGGTATGTCTAAGGCCCATGCTGTATATTTGTAGATGCTCAGTATATGCATGCAGTGAAAACGACAGTTTTTGGGTACATCTCCTTCCCACTTTCTATTTTGCCTCCCAGGCAGCACTGTTACCAAAATCGACAGGTGGTGTTGGGCATGACATGTATGGTTTAATCCCTACTTGTACTGATTAGACCCCCATATTGGTTCCGAAAGGAGATATTGCATAATATCCCAAATGATATCGTCGGGCATAGAGTGTACGCCATTACTAACATATTGTAGATTTTTTTGCCTATGTTGGTATGATTAAAACCCATCTCATTTCCATTGTGATGTGTTTTCTTGGGATCACTTATCAATTGCTGCCCATGAAGATGTATTCTTGCATCGGGTTGACAGTCAGGTTAATTACAGGAGCTATCTGTATTATGCGATATCATACATCCACCTTCTCAGGTGTCTTCAATATTTTGTTAAGTCCTTATATTCCTGAGCTCTGCCTATTCCCAGTAGAGCATCTCTCCTAACTGGTTCCCCTTTTGTTATATCCGATATCCTAAAGTAGGTAAGCTTTTATTCTTTATGCTTTTTGAGGATGATAGACTTATTTTGTCCATATGAAGAGATGTATAAGATCTTCATGCCTATTTGCAATTGATTAGGGGAGTAGGTGTCCATGATAACAATAATCCATGCAATGAACTATGAGTAATTGATATGTAACCATGGTTTCTTCATTATGTGTAATTATAAGACCCAATTTCACATCTGAAATAAGGATAAGTTCTATACTTAACTTATCTTCAAGTGGAAAGTTATGTATACGTCAGTTGCTTTGATAATGAAGAGATAGCTTATCAAAACTCGTGTATTGTTGTTTACTTTGATAGTTGGAGGCTCTCACCTAACATGTTGGATGTCTTCTATTTTCTGCTAATTACGTTCAATGGTTTATCTGCAGATCCTCGATAGAGCATCTTTTTTGGGACATCTCCCCCTTTCTCTAATTGTGTGTCATTACTAGGTAAGTTTTAAATATATTTAAAATTCAGATTAATCTATTAGAGCAATATTGTCATTCTTTCTTACACCTTATTGCATGTCCTGCGTATGGTACCAACTACACATTACCAACAGTCCAACCACTATTACTGTCCATTATAAGAACGGCTGAGATGATGAAGTAATGTGAATTCTATACTTACACGAGTCACCCAAAATAAATGGGTGACTTATTGTGCAATATAGCTACGTGTAATTTCAATTGCAAGGGTGTGGAGTAACCTCTATGATGTATCACAATCAGCAGCCACCTAAATGAGGGCATATTGCAATTAAAATTGTGTCTAGTCTCCAAAATAAGACAATAAAATTTTACGTCCACAAGTAATGTGTACATTTTCATGAATGCCTTAATTACATTCATGAAGCACAACGCAATTTGCGATCAAATCTCTTCGCATCTCCATTTATATGAGTTAACAACTCGATTATGTGAGACCCCACGCTTATCCATATTGGGCATTTGCCTCTTTGGGCTTCAATTCTTTGTGATTGGACCAAAATTTAAGTCCTACACCGATACTGTTTTGCTATAGTTATCTCTATGACTTTTGCCCATTTCTAAGGATAATAAAATCTACACTGAATAGATGCATAGAGAAACTCTTGCGAAAGCTTCTACCTAATTCTTTGTTTGTAAATCCCAAATGCCTAGATTTCCACGTGTTAATGAAAGCCATCTTCTGTTTTGAACTTATATCTACTTTTCCTTTACATAATGAAGAGTGATTTGAATTAAAATTGTAGGTTGCAATTTCTATATGTAAATCTTCATACCCCACCTATGACATATTGTAGAGGTTGCCAGTAGATATTGAAGTCTTTCTCTTCCAAAAGTGTAGGTGATAGATAGGTGATGGAAAATGAGGATGATGAAGAGATGGCGGCGTCTGTCATTATTCTCACGATGGCTGCTTGCATGGTCGTTGTTGGGGAATATTGTCGTCATTACATGTTGAGATAACCAGCACGTCAAGGGGATGATGAGTGGGCGAGGTTTATCAACTCTATCGTCCGTACAAGTGATAGGGATTGTGTTACTCAACTCAGGATGAAACGAGAAGTATTCTTCCAACCATGTAATGAAGTGTGTGAGAAGACATACCTATGTGATAGTCGTAACGTAAGTCTGGAAGAACGGGTAGTAATTTTCCTACACATGGTGGGACACAACATGCGTAATTGGGTAATAGGACACAGGTTCATATGTTCAGGTGAAATAGATAGTTGTAACTTGCACCGAGTCATAGATGTAATTCTTTCTCTTTACCCTAAATATGTTAAACAGGTTGGCCAAGAAATCCCTACTGAGATTCAATCAAATACATATTGGGCTACTTACTTTCAGGTATCATTTTCGATGCAGGGCTCTTTCTTCATATGGTTGTTGCTATAATTGTTTTCATATTCTCTTATAAATGAAATTAGATGAAATCCATTTAGGATTGTGTTGGTGCAACTGACGGGACACATATCCCTGCTCACATACAACCATCCCACCATGCAAGCTTCTGTAATAGAAAGGGTATCTTGTCTCAAAACATAGTTATTACTTGTTCGTTTAATATGAAAATTTTATATGTGTTAGCCGGCTGAGAAGGTTCTACTTCAGATGCTAGGATCCTACATAACGCTTTGACATGAACTGATGATACAGTAATTGTCCCACATGGTAATTGTTGTTCTTTCGAAGCATGGTCATCATTTTCTTCGTAATATCCTATTGAACACCCGTTGAAAACACGTTCCTTCAAATTTGT
This sequence comes from Magnolia changhungtana, assembly GCA_030180095.1. Classification (NCBI taxonomy): domain Eukaryota; kingdom Viridiplantae; phylum Streptophyta; class Magnoliopsida; order Magnoliales; family Magnoliaceae; genus Magnolia; species Magnolia changhungtana. The sequence goes on from JASAUF010000579.1 coordinate 4,561,256, forward strand.
AGGAAAATATTTCATTTTTGATGCGGGTTATGCTCATTCAACGAGTTTTATGGCTCCATACCTTGGTGCTCAATACCACATATAAGAGTATCAAACTAGGAGAGCGCCCATGAATATGAAGGAGTTATTTAACTATCAACATGTGTAACTACGAAACACAATTGAGTGTTGTTTCAGTGTAATGAAGGACATATTCCCAATTTTGAAGATGGTCGTGCAATATCCATTTCAAACATAAGTGAAAATAGTTGTTGCTTGTTGTGTACTACATAATTTCCAACAAATGGATCATGAGTCGAACCAAGATTTACGTGATGTTGATATACCTATGGGGGATATAGAGAGTAACCACACGCTAAATGAGGTATCAACATATGACGAGAGGTAGTGGTTAGTTCAAGTTACTTAATGGGAAAAAGATGCCTGGATCAGAGCTCATGATGAGATTGCGGAACACATGTGGGCATACGCCTAAAACAATAGTATGAATAAGATAGGCATACTCTATTTAACTCTAATTTGCCTCTTCACATTAACAGTATTGCTACTTTGAATTATGTAAAAGCAAGTATGTGTGAATTGGAAACTTTTATTTAGATATGATAATTTGGCTTCAAACCCTTATTTAGCCTCTATTATGTTCAAATCGTCATTTTTGTTGCTTAAATTGTACAATTTACAATGCCTTCTTTCATAACTAGCTATTGTATGCATAGGCCCAATGTCAGACATCTAGACAAGTCCTACACTGACACTGACGCAATTGCCGATGAAAACTCCAGTTCTACCAACTCTCTTTTCTCATTGTGAAAAGTCGGTGAAATCCCTTGTTGAACCTCCATCCCGAGCAACAAAAATCCAATAGATTAGACCTATGGTTGAAGTACTCTTTGACATGTTGGTTGAGCAAATTGCATTAGGACGCAAAGCTGATAATGGCTTCAAGAGAGAAGCGTATCAAGTTGTTGCTGATGAGGTGACAAAACAAACAAAAATTATCATCAACTGGAAAAATGTCCGAAACTGATTGGGGTATCACAAGACAGAATACAATGATGTAAGGGACATGCTGGATATAAGTGGGTTTGGGTGAGATAACGAGCGAATGGTCGTAATGGCCACTAACAAGGTTTGGGAAGAGTATATAAGGGTAAGAGAACATCTCACACAAACTACTTTAACAAATATGCATGCGATATGCACTACATATCTTTTGACTATTTTATTTTCATACTATAGTGCCCGGTTCCTAATAAGTTATACATGTTGTTGTATGTAGTCTCCTTCACGAGCAAAAATACTGCGTGGCAAGACGATCGAAAGAATGGATGATTTAATGGTGATCATAGGTTCTGACCAGGCTACATAACGTTACGCACAAGGAAGCAGAAACACGACTGCGTCTTCATCTCATATTCAACGAGATCTGAATAAAGCATGGACAGACCTAGATGATGACGCTGATAATATGGTCGATCTATCCAAGGAAAATCTTATGGATTCGACTGTGAATCATCAATTTTCAACTGACAACCATTTAAGGAAAAATTGATCATTCCATAACACTCCCAACTGTACATCTGATTCTGAAACTAATCGTAGTAGGAGTAGTTTAAAGAAATGGATGTGACCTGCTCGTCCCTGTGACATACTTAGGATGTCTCTTAAGAATGTAACCGATCTAATGCGTGATTTTAGACTTGGCAAGGAGGTGAATTGAACTGTTACAGTCTTAGATATCCTCGAAGAGGTGCAGGGGCTAACCAAATCTAAGTTCATCGATGTTGGTCAGCTCCTCAGTAAGGATGGAAAGCATGCATCTTTCTTTATTAGTCTTCAACTAGAACATCGAGTTGAATGGTTAAAGAAAACTCTCCACGATTCGGTCAGAAATGTTAGTGGTAGTTGTATTTGATTGATAGAATTATATGTCGATGAAACTTTGATAGTGGGGCTATAATTTGGACATGTATTTAGTAAGTAGGTAATTTAGGAATATGAAATTTAATTGACATATAATAACCTGACACGCATATGTGCTTGTCGAGCGACATTGGATCTTTCATGTTCTTTTTATATAAATGATCACATGCATGACAGGTTTATATACAAATATACTAGAGTGCCCCTATATGTGATTATAGGGGAGCACTTTGATGAGAACTTTATCATAACTTGAAAATTTTCTGGATGACCGACAAATATTGCTTATCTATTCATCTCTATTTCTATACATTTTGAAATCAACATTGATCTTTAGGTAGACCAAATCAAACACCCATCAATAGGTACAGTCGTCAAATGTCATACATTCAGAAATTATCTCCATTTATGCTTACATGTATGTGATTTGCATACAATCATTATTTCGATTCTTTTGTCAATTATGTGAATGCAGATGGATTCTTCCAAATATTGTGTCGTACCCATTGGCCAGCGACCAGGTATATACCTTTCCTAGGATGAGGCAAGGTTGCAAGTTGAAGGATTCAGCGGTGGCAAGTATCGATCCTTCAAATCAATAAAAAATGTGACTATATTATGGAATTCTAATCATGCACATATGACAACTGGATGGGCCACAACATTTGATAATTATCTTAGATTTATAGCCCCGTGTTGTGATGAGGCCATGACACTAACTTCATTTAATAATTCCATCCAACGTATGACTGGATCCATGGTTTGCAGGGGTACATCGACGGATGAGACCCCATGTCTATTGGGGATAGAGTGGTTGCATTAGCAACTGGCATCCTGGTCTTATTTTTCATTTTGCATATTATCATTAAGATCTAGGCTGACCATCCTTATATTTCTACCGATCCCTAAGTTAATAAAAACCTTGTGTGGTTTACAAGAATAGTTTTGTGGTGTATGATGGTGGACTGACTTGCTGGTTGGAATTGTTCGAGGCATATATAACTTCATGTTATCTTATTATGTTATCAATTTTGGAATCGATAACTATTGCATCTATTGTGTTATATTCTTTTATTACTCCATGTAGATTTCATAAATAGTTCTCAGTCAGCATATTATCTTAACCCATGCCTACCTAGCTTGAAGCATCCGCTTTTCATGAGTGAGGTTCCGTAATATGCTAGGTGACGTATTGGTTTGCACTCCGAACTCTGGATTTGTTAGCATCCAGGTATCAATATTTTACTGTTTGAGTATAGGTCTTTCAAATTGTAACAATACTTTGTAGTTGTACGTAACGATTCTCCTATGAATGATTTTAGTGCATTGGGTTGAATACGTGGTTCATTTATACCTTCACAGGTTTGCTTGTATTAGTTCTGGTAAGGCAGACGATCCAAACCTAAACGATATGATGTCACTTGTTAGTTCTGCCATATGATGATGTTTTAATGGACTGGAATCCCTTTTACCTAAAGACAAAAATATCTCATTGATTTTAATCCATTTGGTTGGACATGATCGTACGAGAAGATAGTGTTAAACCCTTCAATTGTCTCTTCACACATGTGTTAGTCGGATCAAATCTTTTGACTAATGGCATTTTATTGTATGTATAAAATTTGTACCCTCACTTCTCATTTGAATTGAACTATATCAATGACGGGTAATGACTAACTGGAATTCAGGATCAGTGTAGAAAGGACCCACTTTCTACAATTAAGAATCAGGATGGAGTAATTGAATAGGTTTGGGCGCATGATGTTAATATGTTTTTAGATGTACTGCTAGTTTAGCCACATCACTTCTACATACATCCCATTTGATGATGTTTTCAATAGACTAGAATGACCTATGCATATATAACTTTTAATTAGAGTATTTGGTATTACTCGAATTTGTTGAATAGGATCATACGGAGAAACATTCTTTCATGCCCTCAATTACGTCCTCGCAACAGGATTAGTTAGAGTGAAAGCATCCAAAACTGGCATTGTACTACCAGGTGATAAATTTATATTAAATGTTTGCTTATGAAATGAATGCAAATGTGGGAAATGTACTGAACGTGGCTAACGGTGTGGACATAACAAACAATTGTAGGGGTTGAAGTCTTCAAACTTAGGACCACCTTTCACAGGTTTACGTGTCTATGTTCAAGCCATTGTCTGTGTGTATGTGTAGGCGACATGGATGAACAATCGATTTCCTGTGGCATGCATGTGAAGCAAGCGTGAACCAGTGAAGTTTCCGTGTGTGTGAGCTCATCATAGGATGTGCAGCTAGTCGAATGAGTGGTCCACAATCAAATAAGACCACAATATTCATTTTTTATCTTCTCCAATTCATTATCGTACATAAATACCAAATAGTCCAAAGGTTACATTTTGAAATGATGGTGCGACTGCAAGTGTTTTGACTAATGAAGTCGGAACACAAATTGGTCATTAATCTATTTGGTTTGCTGAAGACTGGATATGAATACATTCTATAACAAATTGCGAGTAATGATCCTCTTGGGTACGTGGGATTTTTGTGCATCGTTGTGTTAAATAAATAAATGGCTACAAAATATAAGAGCAACTAGGAAGACGTTCATTAGTGGTGGATCAGGCTGAAAATTTCATGGCCAATCCTGCATGAATCACCACAATGTTTGGATCCCTTCGAATCAAGATAATTGTTCTGAACAGTGGACCAACCATGTGGATCCCTGTTCACAACTTGAGAAGACGTTGGTTGCAATGCATGAGAGTGGAGAGACATATATTGAAGCACTATACCCATCTGTCCATCATCCAACCCTTCCAAACAGTCCGCTGCATATCCCATGGTTTCGATTAAAACCCACAAGCACACCAAACGTGGACAGTCACAACTCTCAGGGTCTGTTTGGGCGGTGGGATTAGAAGGGATTAGGTGGGATGGGATTCCAAAAACATAATTATTACCCATGACAGGGATTGTCCCCTGTTGCCATGGGATAAGATTAATGTCATGCTTTATTGATAATGCGGTAGTACATTGAATGGATATACCCACCATCATTTGAAATTACTGAGAATAACACACGTGTTATATCTAAACTGTTCATTTGTTTTGTAACCTCATTTTATGGCATGGGCCTAAAAATGAGGCAGATCCAAAACTTATGTGGCCTCAAAGAAGTTTTCAATGATAAGTATTCAATCCCTGTTGCTTTCTATGGTGGGGTCTACTTGAGCTTTAGATTTACCTGATTTTTTGGCCCATGCTCTAAAATAATCTCAATAAATGGGTGGACAGTGTGGATATAGCCCACACATCATGGTGGGACCTACACAATTTGCTAACATTGAGTGAAATTGGCATGGGACCAATGCAATTCCATTTAATGTAATTCCAAGCTTTTCCATTCTTCCCAAACATGGAGTGGAATTGGCACAGGACCAGATGAATCCCATCCCACCTAATCCCTTCTAATCCCACAGCCCAAACAGGCCCTCATAGAATTGTGGATTCTCTTGGGACATCTAAACATGACAGAACGTGGGCTTCCATGGAACTCTCAAAGAACTTCACCCTTTCAAACATGATGGGTTGAGATGTATGTTTTCATCAATTCCAAGACATCCCCTTACATCCAATAATGATGGCGTGAATGCAATTCCATCCCTTATAATCCCATAGAATTTGACGCGCCAAACAGGCCCTAATGTCATCTTCTTCTAAAACTTTCATAGCCCCTGTTGGAGCATAAAATTTAATTAAAAGAAGTAAGCACAAAGAAAGAAGATTGAAGAAATAGGTTGAGAAAAGCCAAGTTACGCAGTTCAAATCAAGTTGCGCTGGGAGTCTGAGTTGCGCGGGACCGTGTAACTCATTAATGGGATGAACGTATTGAAGCATGTAGATGATGAGAAATGGGCCCATGGCACAAGATTCTAGGGTTCGCACATGTGAAATCCTATAAATACCCTTCCCCCTTCATTTAGGGCATTGGATTTCTCAGAAGACTGATACCTCTGACAGGTATCGAAGAGAGAAGAGAGGGAGAGAGCAAAGCAGGGCCGCGCAACTCACATTGAGTTGCGCGGCCCCACACAACTCCTTGGTCATGCAACTCATTGTTAAGTTGCGCGGATAGCTCAAGGACAACATTGGTATGTTATTCTTGGGAGGTTTCTTCAGTATATTTCAATATCCCTTCATATTATTCATGAAGACATAAATGGAAAAAGACCCGCACAACTCTTCTCCTTTGGAGACTCGAATGATATGAGCCAAAATGCTACCGAAATCTATATTTGAATTCATTCAATACTTGTATTTTTAATCATAAAGACTTTATGCTGGAATCAAAGGATAAGAAGAATATAAACGAATTCAGAATAAATGAAATATGATGATTATTCTCTTCATTCATTTTCCTTGTTATTATTAAGTGAGATAATTCCCAAATCAAATACGTTTCATTTCTAGTCGAAATAGCCCCAAAAAGTGTTTAATGGTGTGTGTTCATTGACCATTATTTCTTATGGTGTGGTCCCCCTGAGATTTGAACCTGCTTATTTTTTGGATCGTTCTCTAAAATGAGCTTAAAAAGTGAATGGACAGTGTGGATAAAACACATACATCAGGGTGGGGCCTATAAAATGCTACACTATCTAATTGCATATGATTAACTGAGTACTCCATAGCATACTACAGAGTAAACTTAATGTCCCTCACCACCCATCCATTTTTTCCAATGTAGTATAGGGCATGAGCCCAAAATTAAAGTATATCCAAAACTTAAGTTGTCATGACCCTAAATCTAGTATTGGTAATTCATGATTACTGTCACACCCCAAACCCGGAAATCGGATTCATAGGAATCCCGATCGCCGAATCTGGTACCGACAGCCTCCGTAGTACCCCATTCTCGGCTTCTAACATTCATATGCCAGATTCCGACCCTGGGATCTTACAAGGAGGATTTTTTTTTGCTCAATGCATATTCAACTCGTAATAAGCATAACCACAAGATTACCCAATTCACAAAGGCAACATCATCATCACATATCTACTAATATAATCATTTGAGTACAATGTTGAAAGGAAAAATACATAAATAAAAAATCAGGCTCCAGAAGATCGTTGCACGCTCCAAGCCCAACACTGCTGCAACCTAACATCACCTGCACGCATCTATCGTGCATAAGCTTATAGAAAGCTTAGAGGGTGGTGTAAGTGTGTGCACAAGGTAAGTGTCAAGTATTCAATACAATATCATAGTCATACAATACTGAAAATACTGATAGTCCATAAATCATACAATGTCGAAATAAATAGAAATGCTGACAAGATAATGAATTATCAGAGTAAACAGAAGTATTGACAAGATCATATATCATATGATAACGGAGTAAACGGAATGCTGATTAGACCATGAGTCATATAATATTAGAATACACAATACAAATCAACTATGCAAATGAGGAGTCATAGAGAGCCAAATATCAGATGCAAAGGATGCAATGCAATATACATTCCTGATGAGTAACATATATAGCGTCGGCTATACCTAGTCCATATAAATGCAGAAGCACAATAACCCAAATTGTCATATGCTGCAGATGTAATGCAACATGTAGTGCGAATGAAATAACCATGCTAGAGTATGAAGTCAGGATGGTAGTACGTAGTATCGTAGGCTATGGGGTCCATCACAATGGACTTGTATCCAAACTAGTCCCATACCTAATTTGGATAGTCAGACTCCATGTGGTAAACTCCTGATCTCAAGTCAGTTGCACGCCCCAACCGAAATCCTGGCCATCGCGAAGGTACACGTAACAAATAGTTGTGAACCACCAGCCCGAGTGGATAGTGAATGAATGAATGGATGAGTATGCAACTCCTACTAATAAGTCCACATATCAGTACGGTTCATCTCTGGGATCATCACTGGGGTTTAGTACACTCCAAATGGCACTGTCTCTCTCCCAGCAGCACAGTCCAAGTGAGCATAAGAAACCTCACTATCCGCCTGGCCAATAGTCTGCCAATACCTATCCAGCACGTCGATAGCGGACCCATTCACGAGTTGGTCAAACTCAGCCTAGTATTACCCCTTACCCTTGGGCGAGTAAGGCCACACCCCTTTCCAACCGACTACGACATAGTGGGAGACGCGGCCTCCTGGTATTCGGCCCTCGTGCGCTCATATATCCACTTGTTCTCAATGTTGGAGTCATCTCCTGGCCACGGAGGTTTAGGGATTTTCACCCAGGAACATCTATGGCGCCCATATGCTAGAACCAAACATTTTCGGTGTCCCGTCTGGCCATCCACGATATGCTTGTGGAGGCTACGACCCTGATGTCTCTAGGGCGTATAACACACAATGAAAGGTGCATGAGTCACACAATCCAGTCATGCATCAATCCTGCGCATACCGTGCGCTCATGTGAGATAACCTCCACCTATCAGGGAGTCTCATAACAACACGCTCAATGACATATACAATGATCAACCACATCTCATAGCAAACATGCAGATGATGCGTATGGGCATGTATCATGATGCTATGCTGTCACATACTCATAATCAGTATCAATAACCGGCATCGACAATCGACCTTGACAATGTGGACATTTAACCAACATTGCCCCCGAGGAATGGCCCTCATAGATCCTAACATATAATTGGCCCACGGCTTCACACAAAAGCTTAATATGCAACACAATGGGCCTTACTCAAGGGCCACATATACACAACAGGTGGGCCTTGCTCATGGGCCTCATACATATCATAATAGGCCTTGCTCATAGGCCACGAATACCTCACAATGGGCTCCATCTCTTAGCCCTCAAATGCATCACAATGGGCCTCATCACATAGGCCTTAAACACGGGCTGAATACACATCACAACGGGCCTTAAATACAGGCCACATTTGCATCACATTGGACCCCGACAATAAAAAATTGGGAATCGGCCACGACAAATTAGATCGATAATCAGCCTCGATCGATAATCGGTAATTGGCCACGACAATTAGAATCAGTAAGCGGCCTCGATAGAAAATCGGCAATTGGCCACGACAATTTAGAATCAATCGATAATCAGAATCGGCAAATCGGTCACAACAATCGGATCGATCGATAATCAGAATCAGCAAATCGGTCACGTCAATCGGAATTGACAATCGGCCACGACAATCGGGATCGATCAATAATCGGGATCGATCACATCAATCGAATCGGCAATCGCCATGAATCGGTCGATCGATCAATCGAAGAATCGGTCGATAATCAGCCATGACAATCGAATAGGCAAGATCGATCGATAATCGAGTCGGCAATTGGCCACGTCAATCGATCACGCCACGACGATCGAGTGATAATCAGAATCGGCAAATTGGTCATGACAATCAAAATTGATCGATAATCAGAGTCGGCAATTCGGTCACGTCAATCGGAATAGGTAATTGGCCACGACAATCGAAATCGATCGATAATCAGAGTCGGCAATTCGGTCACGTCAATCAAAATAGGCAATCGGCCACGATAATCGAGATCGATTGATAATCAGAATCGATAAATTGGTCACGTCAATTGATCAAGGTCGAATATTGCATATCAGACCCAGTAATTACCTGATTTTACATACATGATAATGTTTAATGCCAGATTTTACTCGTATTTTTATTACAGGATGAAATCAGGAGTGTGTATTGAAAGATGATGTTAAAAATATGGATTTGGCTCTCCAAAATTACCAGAGCATGGGATGGACTCCAGAAAACCAATAGTGAAGATTTTACACGCCTGGGATTTGAGGAAAGCAAGCCAAAGGGGCCCAAAAAGGGTCCAGAATGTAAGATCACATGGTTCCCGTCATCCAATTGACTCGAAACTTCATACATGTGATGGAGGCCATAAATTAACCGTACATATTAAATTTCAGCCATTGAGGATTTCAGAAAGTGGTCCAACGGACAGATTAGCCCATTAATCTTCACTTTGGGGCCCACCTGATATTTGGAACTGCCTCAAACTTGGTTTTGGCGGTTGAAATTATATGAAGAAAAAGATGGACGGTGCAGATTTCTCGTGAACAATGCAGTGGACCCCACATGCAGGAGCGTGTGCATAAAGCGCACGTGCGCTGGCGCTACACCAGATGACTGAGAGGGTCAGCACAAGCGCTAACCCGACTCATCTTCACAAAAACGGTTGTGGCGGCGTTAACGCTGCCGATCGGTTGGGTTGAGTTATGAACCCCACCTAGTGTCCAAATGGACAATCCAAACCATCCATCCGCTTCTTGGGGCAGCCACGACCCCCTCCTAGGTGAAAGTTTGGCCACATACATGTGTATGCTCGTGAATCGTCAGCAAACGGAAGATGGACGGCGGAAGTAAAGATCAGGTGGGACACCAAAACAGAAGAAAACCGGTCATTTCCGACCGGTTTTCCGTTCTTATCCCAATGAATGGAGTGGATTTCATGATTTCCATCGTTTATGGGACCCACCATCACCACAGTGCTCGATCCGCGTCCGCGTAATGAACTGTCGCTGCCTATTTTTACGGCGGATTGTGGGCCCCGTACGTCGTCTTTCCGGCCGATCCAAGCCGTTCATCATGTAGAAGGCTTCGAGAGCTTCAAAACCATGCTGATATTTCACTCCCATGCGTACACACGTGTGCGGTATAGAGGCCACAAAAGGACTGCCTTGCATTGTTCAAATCTGATCTTTTTGTGTTTTCTTCTCTGGGCCGCGTCAATAGACATTCAAAATCATCCATTCTTGACTGAAATTTCGTCCTAAATCCAATGGACGGGGTGGATTTTTCAGAAAACACTTCTGTGAGGCCCACCGATCATGGCTGCGAAAATTTGCACTCCGTGTCCTGCTACAACTCTGCCACCGACTCTAGCCTCCAACAGCTATGAAAGAGGAATTATGGACGTGGGAAAATCATTCAGAACTAGGGAATTACAGATCTAGAGCAAGGGAGAGAAGAAAGAGAAGAAAGAAGAGAGAGAGATCGATTGGTTTGGTGTTTTATTTTTTTTATGAATCTTGTTTAATTTTTTTTTGATGGATTTTATGGGTCACTAATCTCTCAGCTAGGGCTGAGATGAAGCCCCTAATTTGATTAGCTCTTGTATTGGTTGATTTATTTTGAATATTAATTAATTTGTTTCTTTCTCTAAGTGGGCTTGATTGGTTTAAATTCTATACTTCTCCATCTATGAACTTGACCAAAGTATATATATATGGATGTTGTTTAGATGCTTATTATAGGTGCTTGTGTCTGATCAAGAACAGGTTTCCTATAGAGGAGGAATAGGGTGCTTCAATGAACTATACATTCCATATACCCGATCAAGGACATGGGATGTGTTATTCATGGCATTGCTTAAAGGAATTAGACATTCTGTATGCCCGATTAAGGACACAGATTGTGCTTTCTCTATATACGTGGTATCAATCTAGATCAAGGTGAATCAACAGACAAAACAAGGGTTAGGATAATTAGGGGTGGATTTGAAAGTCCTAGTGCTCTTTCTCTGATTGAATTTTCTTCCCTGTTCTTAATTGTTTTTTTCTAGAATTGTGCTTAGTAGTTCATTCCATTATTTGTTGGATTAGTTAAGGAGAGTCATAGATTTGAATTGTGACGATTAGTCCTCGTGGGAACGATCTCGTAATACGTACCATATTTACATCTGATTCGTATACTTGCGAGTTTAAAAATCATTTAAATCGTGTTGGTTTAAATAAAACATCAAGTTTTTGGCGTCGTTGCCGGGGACTGTTTCGTTCCAAATTGAATTTAGGATTCTCTCTTATCCTAATTCATAGTCTTAGGATTTTACTAACTTTAGGTTAAAGTTTTTATTTTATTTTTTTTTTATTTTATTTTTAGAAACTAACATGTTTCCTGTTTTGTAGGGTCCTGACATAAATTTCTAAGTTGATTCTAACATAGATCTTCAAATTGGAAGTGAAGGAGGAGCTCCCTATTCTTCAGACATTGATCGTCTCATTTTTTTTCGGGTTCTTTCTTCCAATCCTTGCTTACATAATTTTACTTTGTTCTAGTTTTACTTCTCTTAGGTTGCATCTTAGTTTAGTTTTCCTTCTTCCATTGCAATAACATAGTTTATGCTAGGACGTAGATCTCTGAATATAGAACTAGCACCGTTTGATCCTGAAATAGAAAGAACACTTCGTGAAAGACTGAGAAATAATTTTGTTGAAATGGCAAATGAGAATGAAGTTAAAGCTCTCAGAGATTATTCTGCTCCTGTCCAATTTAATGCGCCTTCATGCATAGTGTTGCCAACCACTACGGCGGCACACTTTGAACTGAAACCTGGAGTCATACAATTGTTGCCATCCTTTCATGGATTGGACAAGGAGGACCCATATCATCATGTGAAAGAATTCCTAGACATTTGCTCCACTTTTAAGTTTCAAAACTTCTCAGACGATTCGATCCACCTACGCCTGTTTCCTTTTTCTTTAAAGGATAAGGCGAAAGCATGGTTGAATTCTCTAGAAGTTGGATCTATCACTATATGGGACCAACTGTCTAAGAAGTTCTTAAACAAGTTCTTCCCCGTTCACAAAACCAATACCCTCCGAAGAGAAATTACTAACTTCACACAAAAAGAAGGCGAGCACTTTCATGAATGTTGGGAAAGATGGAAGGACTTGCTTCTTAAATGTCCTCACCATGGTTTTGAGAAGTGGCAACAAGTTCAATACTTCTATGATGGTCTGACACCCCAGAACCGTCGTATGGTTGATGCCACCAGTGGAGGGTCATTCATGACCAAAAGTGATGTCGAAGCGTGGAACTTCTTTGAAACCTTGTGCGAAAATTCCCAGCAATGGGACTATTCAAATAGAGGTGACAGAAGTCCCCAACCACAAAAGAGAGGTGGTATATATGAGATAAGAGTCGTGCCAGATCTGTGCGCCAAGCTTGATAACTTGACAAAGAAAGTTGATGCTCTGGTATTAAATAATGGACCTCCACAAACAGCTCAAGTCGAGGCATGTGCCATATGTTCTAGTCCTGCCCATTCTATGCAGTCTTGTCCATCTGGTGCAGCATCTCCAGAACTTCTCTCTGAACAAGTTCATGCTATGAACACTTTTCAAAAACCTGGGAATGATCCTTACTTGAACACATACAACCCAGGGTGGGCTAGACATCCAAATTTTTCTTGGGCAAAAGGACCACAACAAGGAGGACCATCTGGAAATCCTCCCATGCAACCGCACCTCCAAGTTGGCAGTCAGCAACTTCAACAGTTTCCGCAATATCAACAACTGCCTACACAATCAAGGAAACCATCTCTTGAGGATACACTCCATCTTTTTATGCAGAGTTTTCTCCAATTCTAAAAAGACACCCAACAAACTTTACTAGCCAACCAGCAAAGCTTACATGCAAATGCGCAATCCATTGCCAAGCTGGAAGTACAAATGGGTCAACTAGCTGCCACATTGAGTGAGAGAGAGAAGGGCAAGTTCCCTAGCCAACCTGAGGCTAATCCAAAGGGACAGTATGAGATTGGCTCTAATTCCAACCAAGGGCAATATCATGAACAGGCCAAATCGATCACTACCCTTAGGTCAGGCAAGCAGATTAATAACAGAATAGAGATGCCTAGGGATGAATCAAGTTCTAAAGCAGAAGATCAAGATGAAGCAGAGGGACACACCAATGCAACCAAAGTTCAAAAGCTCTCTGACTCTCCAAGAGCCACTAATGTGCCACCCTATGTGCCCAAAGCACCCTTTCCTCAACGTCTGGCACCAATAAAGAAAAGAAACAATTTTGATGAAATCTTAGATGTATTTAAAAAAGTGCAAGTCAACATCCCGTTGCTTGACTCTATCAAGCAAGTCCCTGCTTACGCTAAGTTTCTTAAAGATTTATGCACTCAAAAGCGTAAGCAAAATGTTCATAAGAAGGTCTTCATTGCAGAGCAGCTTAGCTCCATGATTCAACATAATACCCCTCCTAAATTTAGGGATCCAGGAGCTCCCACCATTTCTTGCGGCATAGGAGATCATAAGATTGGGAAGGCATTTCTTGATTTAGGGGCAAGCGTCAATTTGTTACCATATTCGGTTTATGAGCAGCTAGGACTTGGTGAGTTGAAACCGACTAAAGTAACATTACAACTAGCTGATAGATCTGTCAAGGTACCCCGGGGTGTTATTGAAGATGTGTTAATCCAGGTTGATAAATTTTATTTTTCAGTGGATTTCATAGTTATAGATACTCAGCCTGTCCAGAATCTTCATAGTCAGATCTCAGTCATCTTGGGTCGTCCATTTTTAGCCACATCTAATGCTATTATAAATTGCCGGAATGGAGTTATGAAATTGTCCTTTGGTAACATAAATATTAAACTCAATGTTTTTAATGCAGGACAACAATCCGCCGATTTGGATGACATATCTGAAGTGGACATGATCGAGAGTCTAGTGCAGGACTCCTTCCGTACATCTTTTGAAGATCCTCTTGAGACCTGCTTACCACAATCTGGCATGGATTTTGACATTGATAGTCCCATCCACGAAGTCAATGCACTGCTTGACTCCACTCCTATATTGGAGACTGAAAAATGGAGAGCGAAAGTGGAACCTCTTCATCCCTCTAAGACTCTTCCTGACAGCACAGTTTTTAACTCTGAGAAGAAAAAGGCGAGCAGGCTGCTTAATGTTCTTAGAGCATATAAGACAGCAATTGAACGGAAGATAGCGGAAATAGAGGGAGTATGCCCCACTGTATGTATGGATCACGTTGTGGAAATGTCGCGTGAAATGCAAAGGAAGCGTGATCCTAACATGGAAGAAGTCGTGCGAGCAGAAGTCCTTAAATTATTTGACGACAGTGTCAGTTACCTCATTACAGATAGCACAGCTCATGAGAACTCACATCACTTGTCTGGGATTGGTTAATTAAGGTGTTGAGGTAATTTCTTTGGCGGACCCTGGTTATAAAGATTATTTCATTCATGGTCCGTTCTTGTCTGGCTGAAGACGTTAAACTTAGTGCTCCTGGGAGGCAACCCAGCCTTTTGCTTTATTGTATTGCTTTTTATTTCATTCCTTTTCATTTTTCTAGTTAGTTAGTTCAATGTTTGTGGGTAACATTATTGCAAACCCTCACGAGACTACAACTCGTCCACTAGGGGTAACCTAGGGGTTTAAAGGCTTGTTGCATGCGCTAAATGCAATCGAGAGCACATGCGAAAGTGGTATAGGTAGGATCTTCTTTTGTTTTCTTTTTGTTATTTTTGCTTCTGTTGATTTCTCTCTTATGCTAACTCGCGTTTACGTTAAAATTTTTTCTTTAGAAAGCTTCTTGATTCTCCATCCAGGTACTATCTTTCCATCACTCCTCTTTTATTCTCGTTGTCCCTTGTGCATTGCATGCTTATTTCTTTTACATTGAGGACAATGTAGATTTTAGGTTGGGGGTGGGAGATTAGGTTACCTAATCAGTATTTTCTTGGTCTTGAGCAAAATTTGTGAAAATTTTGAAATTTTTTCTGGAATTTCTATTGAATTCAAAGTGATTTTGAAGGATAGTTGTGATTTTAACATTATAAGATACGTGATGTTGGTAACTTATGACTCTTGGATTCGGCCATCTGCTTGATTTCACAGTCAATTTTGAATTGTTAATCCATGATTAGAAGTTGTAAACATTGATTGAGCCATAATTTCACATATCACATCTCGCTTACACATTAAGTTTTCGGTTCGATAACTGAATGATTAACTTGGTAAAAAGAAGAATTAAAAGGCTAAGTCACATAATCTTCACCATAGGTTTGCTCCCTATAGGTGCAGATTTGATTCTCCATAGTTGACATATGAAAAAAAAAAAAAAAAAAAAAAAGTTAGGCGACAAGTTTTCGCCATAGGTTTGCTCCCTATAGGTGAGAATTTGATTCCCCTCATTTGCATTACTGCTCATAAAGAAAATCAAAGGCTGGTAAAATGAAATGTTAATCTGTGAGATAAGTGTTAGTTTCAAGCTTGGTTGTCACAACTTACTAAAGATATCATGAAATTGACAATTGGATCTTTTAATGATTGTAAGCTGAGATGATACTATACACCTGTGGAACTCAATGTTTAGGAATGTTCTAATTGATGGATTAATATTTTGAACTTGATTATGAAGTTTACTGTAAGCTTGATTCCAAGAGAAAAATTCCACACACCGATCATGAATCTTAGAATTTTCACATCTCGGACTATCTGTTCACATGTCACTTAAATTACAGAATTGTCTTTTATTTCTGAAATTATTTTTCGCATGTTTTGCTCGGGACTAGCAAAATGTTGGTTGGGGGTTGTGATCAGGGTCGAATATTGCATATCAGACCCAGTAATTACCTGATTTTACATATATGATAATGTTTAATGCCAGATTTTACTCGTGTTTTTATTACAGGATGAAATCAGGAGTGTGTATTGAAAGATGATGTTAAAAACATGGATTTGGCGCTCCAAAATTACCAGAGCACGGGATGGACTCCAGAAAACCAATAGTGAAGATTTTACACACCTGGGATTTGAGGAAAGCAAGCCAAAGGGGCCCGAAAATGGTCCAGAATGCAAGATCACATGGTTCCCGTCATCCAATTGACTCGAAACTTCATACATGTGATGGGGGCCATAAATTAACCGTACATATTAAATTTCAGCCATTGAGGATTTTGGAAAGTGGTCCAACGGACAGATTAGCCCATTAATCTTCACTTTGGGGCCCACCTGATATTTGGAACTACCTCAAACTTGGTTTTGGCGGTTGAAATTATATGAAGAAAAAGATGAACGGTGCAGATTTCTCGTGAACAATGCAGTGGACCCCACATGTAGGAGCATGTGCATAAAGCGCACATGCGCTGGCGCTACACCGGACGACTGAGAGGGTCAGCGCAAGCGTTGACCCGACTCGTCTTCACAAAAACGGTTGCGGCAGCGTTAACGCTGTCGATCGGTTGGGTTGAGTTGTGGACCCCACCTAGTGTCAAATGGACAATCTAAACCGTCCATCCGCTTCTTGGGGCAGCCACGACCCCCTCCTAGGTGAAAGTTTGGCCACATACATGTGTACGCTCGTGAATCGTCAGCAAACGGAAGATGGACGGCGGAAGTAAAGATCAGGTGGGACACACCAAAACAGAAGAAAACCGGTCATTTCCGACCGGTTTTCCGTTCTTATCCCAGTGAACGGAGTGGATTTCATGATTTCCATCGTTTATGGGACCCACCATCACCACAGTGCTCGATCCGCGTCCGCGTAACGAACGGTCGCTGCCTGTTTTGCGGCGGATTGTGGGCCCCGTACGTCGTCTTTCCGACCAATCCAAGCCGTTCATCGTGTAGAAGGCTTCGAGAGCTTCAAAACCATGCTGATATTTCACTCCCATGTGTACACACGTGTGCGGTACAGAGGCCACAAAAGGACTGCCTTGCATTGTTCAAATCTGATCTTTTTGTGTTTTCTTCTCTGGGCCACGTCAATGGACATTCAAAACCATCCATTCTTGACTGAAATTTCGTCCTGAATCCAATGGACGAGGTGGATTTTCCAGAAAACACTTCTGTGGGGCCCACCGATCATGACTGCAAAAATTTACACTCTGTGTCCTGCTACAACTCTGCCACCGACTCCAGCCTCCAACAGCTATAAAAGAGGAATTATGGACGTGGGAAAATCATTCAGAACTAGGGAATTCCATATCTAGAGCAAGGGAGAGAAGAAAGAGAAGAAAGAAGAGAGAGAGAGAGATCGATTGGTTTGGTGTTTTATTTTTTTTATGAATTTTGTTTAATTTTTTTTTATGGATTTTATGGGTCACTAATCTCTCAGCTAGGGCTAAGATGAAGCCCCTAATTTGATTAGCTCTTATATTGGTTGATTTATTTTGAATATTAATTAATTTGTTTCTTTCTCTAAGTGGGCTTGATTAGTTTAAATTCTATACTTCTCCATCTATGAACTTGACCAAAGTATATATATGGATGTTGTTTAGATGCTTATTATAGGTGCTTGTGTCTGATCAAGAACAGGTTTCCTATAGAGGAGGAACAGGGTGCTTCAATGAACTATACATTCCATGTACCCGATCAAGGATATGAGATGTGTTATTCATGGCATTGCTTAAAGGAATTAGACATTCTGTATGCCCGATTAAGGACACAGATTGTGCTTTCTCTATATAAGTGGTATCAATCTAGATCAAGGTGAATCAACAGACAAAACAAGGGTTAGGATAATTAGGGGTGGATTTGAAAGTCCTAGTGCTCTTTCTCTGATTGAATTTTCTTCCCTGTTCTTAATTGTTTTTTTCTAGAATTGTGCTTAGTAGTTCATTCCATTATTTGTTGGATTAGTTAAGAAGAGTCATAGATTTGAATTGTGACGATTAGTCCTCGTGGGAACGATCTCGTAATACGTACCATATTTACATCTGATTTGTATACTTGCGAGTTTAAAAATCATTTAAATCGTGTTGGTTTAAATAAAACATCATCAATCGGTCAAGGCTTAAGAGAATGTCACAATGTGGACATTCAACCATCTTTTCCCATTAATGTGGACATTAAACCATCATTGCTCTCAAGGCATGGTCCGGCGTAATCATTACATACATCATGGGGTAATCACACATTGCAATGGACCTCATACACATCACATTCGACCCCACACAAAGGCCCCACCGACATCTCATTGGGCCTCACTCATGGCCCTATACATGGGTCTCATATGCATCAAATGGGTCACGTATCTGGGCCTCGACTACATCAAATGGGTCAAGCATCATGGGCCTAATACATATCACAATGGGCCTTGCCCATAGGCCTCGAATACATCACAATGGGCCTTGCCCATGGGCCTCATATTCAAGCAGGTGGGCCCCATCATATGGGCCATTAATGCATTTCAATGGGCCACGACCCATGGGCCTCATATACATCAAGTGGGCAGTGTCCACGGCCGCACCAATGGGCTTCATATACATCAATTGGGCCGCATCAATGGGCCGCACTAATGGGTCTAGTGCATATTACAATGGGTCTCAAATACGTATTAAGGTATGCCCCATGATCTGGACGGTATGGGTGACACAGATGGCTAAACGGTTTGGATACAACACGTACCTCAAGGTATGCCACACGTCCAAGGGGCAGACGATGGAGATATATTATACATACATCAATGGTAGGCCCCACATGGCACCGTCCAGTGATGGATGGTGTAAACATAGAATACATATATCAAGGTAGGTCTCAACAACGACCACAATTACATCAAGATGGGCCTAGTCACATGGGCCTCATATATATCAAAGTGGGCCACACCCAATATAAGTGGTGGTAATAGCTTCTACCATTAAAATTTTCAAGACCTTACGAGGATGGACGTCATAGATAAAGTACATGTCTCATAGTGGGACCCACACCAATAGAAGGTGTGGATTACAAAACATACATCAGTGGTTCTCATGCGGGGCCCACCATAATATTTATTTTCCATCCAGCCCGTTGACAAGGTCATAGGGGCCCACCATGATATTTATTTTACATCCAAACTGTTCATAAGGTCAGTCAGACCTGGGGTGGGCATGGGGCCCACCGAAATGTTTGTTTGACATCCAACCTATTGGTGAGGTCACACGGACCACAGGTGGGACTGGGGTCCACCGTAACATTTATTTGTCACACAACCTGTTCACAAGGTCACACAGTCAAGGGGGGCCACTGGGATGTTTATTTTCCATACAACCTGTTGATAGGGCCACACGACCAGGGAGGGGCCCACCGTAATGTTTATTTGCCAAACAACCTGTTCATAAGGTTACATGGGCCAGGGGCCCACGGTAATGTTTATTTCCACCCAACCTGTTGATATGGTCACGTGGACCAGGGAGCCCATAGTGATGTGGTTCACAAATCCAGCCCACACATTATGTGTGTCCCACCTGGCTGAGGGGTCAGACCAATTTTCAACCACATCCAGAATTCAGGTAGGCCCCACCAAGCAATTTTATATGTTTAAGGCATGTCTTCACATGATTTTAGATGGTATGGCCCACCTGAGTTCCATATACGGTTGATTTTTAGGATACCCCATAATTTAAAGGGGAGCCATCAAATACACGGTGTTGATGGTTGAAACGTATCATGGTGGGGGCCATCGTCCATTGCCGTGGACGGACGGCGTGAATAAAACACTTGCATCATAGTGGGTGTCACCACCCACTGTTGTGGACGGTGTGGTAAGCCACACATACCACAGTGGGCCCATGTAGGGCCCACCAAAATGTTTGTGTAATCCAACCCGTCCATTATGTGTGTCCCACAAAATTAAGGGTCCAAATCAAATTTCAGGTGGGTCCAAGCTTCACGTGGACCCCAGAAATCATTTTTGAGTGGTTTAACATACCTTTGTATAAACGGTGGTGATGTGGGCCATTTGAGAACTATTCATGGCTGATGTTTGGAACCGACACCTCAATGAAGGTGTCCCAACAAATGGACGTCAGGGATTTAGAACACACATCACGGTGGGGTCCACAGCTAGGGCCAATGGGTACCCACCCCTTTTACGTGTACGCCATGACAGCAAGGTGCTTGCCACCTTTTTGTCATATGTATATTTTCTTTGTTATCCTAGATGGGACCCACATTAACCAGATCTACTCCGTCCATTGTATGTGTCCCACAAAATTAGGGGTCCAAACCAAGTTTCAAGTGGGTCCAAGCTTCTTGTGGACCCCAGCAATCATTTTTCTCAATTTTTAACGGAAAATACTAGCATTCTCAATGCCACGACCCGCCAGATAATGGGATTGGTCTCATTTTTCGGCTCAACGCCTAAAATGATCTGAAAAATAGAATGGACGGCGTGGATTATGTATATACATCAAGGTGGGGCCTGCATAAGTGGCCCACCCCAAAAAGTACCTTTTTTCCTTTTTCTCTTTTTTTTTGTTAGCTTGTTAGTACACCACCATGTTAGTACATGCACTCCATGTTAGCCTACCTCTACCACGTCCAGCGTCCAAAGACGCTGGACGGCATGGATGTAACACAAACCTCATGATGGGTCCCAACCGAATGTGGTCCACATTTCATCAAGGTGGGTCCCACATGAACGCAGCCCACCGTATTTGAATCAGTCTGATACTTGTGTATTTCCATCACCATAAAGTAGGGTCCACATGACTTGGACGGTTGGATAAGACATACATCAAGACGGGGTCCATCCAAGTGGGCCACACATCACACAAAAATGAGAAAGAGAGAGAGAGAGAGAGAGAAGCACCTACTTCTAGATCTTGATCTCCTCCTTCCGCCAAAGCATGCTAGAGCTCCAATGGATGGACTTCAACGGTGGAGATTGATTTTAGAGGGTGGGGATGGGAGATAGGAAGGTGGGCCACACCAAACTCTCTCTCATGGGGGGTGGGTCGTGAGTTGCTTGGGAGAAATGAGAGGTAAGAGAGATGAGAGAGATGGGAGATGTGATGTAAGAGAGAGAGAGAGAGAGGGGTGGGTGAGAGAGTGATGGGTGATGGGGAGGGTTAACTTTGGAGAGGGTAGTTGTACTTGGGGATGGGTGTGAGTGATGGGAGTGATGGAATTTGGTACTTGATTGATTGATGGGATTGATTTGACATGTTGTAGAGATTCTCTCAGTATTTACAATGCGCGGGATTTTATCGAACCGAACGCGTGCCCACATCTCCTGGCCAGGGTACCGCATCGGTGTACAAGACGCAGCATCAGAACCGCGGTGACGGCGCGGTCACATTGGTACAAGTCTCGGGTCGAGACAACTCAGATATGCGGTACATGTCTCAAGTCGCACGCAAATGCCGACAGTCAATCACGGGTCGTCGAAATTCGATTAGGATGATCGTGGAAGCCTACGGACTAGTACGGGCTACGATACGGGTCTTACAATTACTATACATCAAATTTTGGTTGACAGCCTCCATAGAACTCCGATTTTGGGACTTCCAACTATCACATACTAAGTCCTATAAGCGGAACTCCACAAGGAGGATTTCTAAAAGTAAAGACGACAAACACGTATCATTTCTCAAAATTTCATCATATTCAACATATATTACTGTGTACAACTGAGCACATCAAGGCAAAACCAAAACATAAACCATGTCATATTTATTATACCTGATGTACATATTCAGGGTATTACAAAAAAAATATATACACTGATATGTACAAAACAAAAAGGACAACTGGAGTCTATAGCCTCTACTCCTGCAGCTCCCTACTCTCACCTGTAAAAAAAATAGAAAGAAAAGATTCAGCTACTAAGCCCAGTGAGTACGTGTGTGCAATGAAAATGCATGTTTCATGTCATGCTCATATAATGCACAGGAATGCACAGGCTTTCTGGATCGATAACAATCAAATAAAGATACAATGCATTATGCCACTTTTTATGTTCCAAATCATTTTTATATATAAAGGTGGGACTTCTACCCACTTGTAACATACATACTCTTTCAACGTTTTCACAACTTTCCACATTTCCTAATTGGATCACCAAGGTCTGAAATAGAGGTGGGACTCGCATATGATTGCTACCTACTTGTATAGACTTTTCCACCGTGGTCAACTACAGAGGTAGGACTACATAGTTCACGGGCCGAACTAGTCTAACCCACTTGTGTTGAACCTCACTATCTGCCTAACAGCGAGAAGTCATAAGTCGCCTGAAAAAATAATAGCGTACAATTTACGAGCTCGTCACACACAACCTATCTTTGCTTGCTCATAAGCAGGTCAAGTCAAACCTCTCAACCAATCGACACACGTCGGTGGGAGTCACTGCCTACTTTGGTATTTCGACATTCCAGCGCTCTGTTCTTCCACCCGGTCTAGGCATTGGATGCTCCCAATGGTACCAATTGGGGTTTAGGGACTTTCACCCATGGACCCTCTAATTATATCCTTTTGAATTACACATTTTTGGTGTAGTGTCCAACTCATGTCATAACAAAGTATGTTTCATCGCATTTACAATCACCATATGCATGTATGCATGGGTCCACACACAAGCACAATATATCATGCTTTTCAAGACAAGCAAAGGATGACCTTCCTCATGTGGTCTCCCCATGAATTTTAAGTTTCTCATAAGGATCTCATGTAATGCATCCTGTATCTAGACGGTTCACATACTAATCATAAACACATCGTCTATCACAACACAACCCCACTATGATCACCATACCATGATATGAATCATTCACTCTCAATCATACAATGATATATCAACTATGAACCATGCATATGATATGCATATGACTTAGCCAATCTAAATTCAATCCGAGATTCATTCCACTATAAGACTTCATGCCACGAGCATGCTTTTTCTCAAGAATTAACTACATCAAAAGGAGGAAGGATAATTCTTTTAAACATTTTGTCAAACAGGTAGCGAGCAGACTTTGTAAGGGACAGAGAGAAACCGATGGCAATACGTATGAATCTAAACAAAACTAAAGCATCTCTCTCATCTAACCTTCCATTAATAATCTCACTAACTAAATCAGAAAATACAGCAAGAAACTTTTGAAAA
Organism: Magnolia changhungtana; assembly: GCA_030180095.1. Classification (NCBI taxonomy): domain Eukaryota; kingdom Viridiplantae; phylum Streptophyta; class Magnoliopsida; order Magnoliales; family Magnoliaceae; genus Magnolia; species Magnolia changhungtana. The sequence goes on from JASAUF010000579.1 coordinate 4,584,821, forward strand.
TCTAGCAATAACCTAACCCTAGATTAGAAAATGCAGCAATCTCCTAACCCTAGTAAAAAAATCCAGCAATAACCTAACTCTAAAGTCGAAAATTCAACAATATCCTAACCCTATATTAGAAAATTCAACAATCACCTAACTCTAAATGAAAATCCAGCAATATCCTAACCCTATATTAGAAAATTCAGCAATCACCTAACCTTAAATGAAAATCTAGCAATATCATAACCCTAAAGCAGAAAATCCAGCAATATCTTAACCTTAGATTAGAAAATTCAGTAATCACCTAACCCTAAATGAAAATCCAGCAATAGGGTTTTCAAGGAAACCCCAACGCACATATATGCGCGCTCCTAATCTATGCACTCACCTATAACTATCAGAGGATTGGCTCTCAACCTCAGCTTCTATTTCCTCTTCTTCTTCTTCTTCTTCTTCTTCTTCTTCTTCTTCTTCTTCTTCTTCTTCTCAATTTCACACTCAATAAGAAAGAGAGTACTGGAAATGGAATGTTGCAAGAGGGTTTTCATATTTATGGACTTGAAAATGGTTTTAAATTAGCTTTTGTCTAAAAAGGAGAGTTATGGGATGTTTTGTGATGATTTTGAAAAGTTTAAACTTATGGTAGCAATATAACAATGTTATTTAAGTAATTTAAACTAAGGTATTTAAAGGATAAAAAAACATCGAGGTCATTTGAGTTATTTTATCAAAATATACATGTGCATATCTATTCATAACTTACAATCCGGTGTCCTATTGGCAAGCCATTTTCGCTAGTAACTCCCCAACTCAACTACGGTCATAACGATTAGGTTCTCGGACCTAACGGATTTTGAAAACTCGATGGTGGCGCTCTGCTAGATAAAATAAGGACATAATTGTCATTTCTCAGATTGTTTAATTTTAAGTCTGTATCTTAAAATTCGGACATCGGGTTGAAATACAGCTTGCCGCTCGATAATAGAACAACATTATGATCAAGTCAAAACATTCTCGGGGCCAATGGACCTACAGCAATGGCTATCCAGCGTACGAACTAGATTTTAGGGCCTCGGGTCTTACATAAGTGGACCACACTAAACGAAAGGGTACGAGTCTAGAATTAAACTATATTCAAAAACTCAGGTGGACCACACCAAAGGAAACAAGGGGTAACTACATTTACATTGAAACCTTCCTATGGCCCACAGTAATGTTTATTTGTCATCTAACTAGTTAATAAAGTCACACATGGATGAAAGAAAAACATAAATATCTGCTTGATCCAAAACTGGATCGAACTTCTATGGGCCCAAGAAGTTTTCAATGGCAGGCATTCCACTATTTTCTTTGATGTGGTCCATTAGAGCCTGAATTAGTTGGTAAGGTGGACGAATGGCATGGATAAGACACATACATAAAAATAATGGTGGCCACGGGTGAGTTTATTCAATACACAGTACTCTTCCTGTGACATGGACGCAAATTTACCGCGAAAGCCTTGAACAGGAAGTATATCGCTAGAACGTTATATGGGGCCCATCGTGATGTTAGTGAGAAATCCACACCATTCATCCATTTTGCAAGAAAGTATATTCGATCAAAACCGAGGCAGATCCAAAACTTAAGTAGGCCACACGAGAGGAAACAATGGGATTTTAGTTATCACCGTTGAAACGTTCAGATGGCCATAAAAGTTCTGTATCAGGCTAAGTTTTCTGTGTTTTCACTTCATCCAAGTGGGAATGACCTTATAAACGGCTTGGATGGCATATAAACATCGAGGTGGAGACAAGGTTTCAATGGTAGGAATTTCTTTCCTCGATTTTCCCTCTCGTGTGGCCCACATTAGTTTTGGATCCGCATCATTTTTCATCGAATTTCCTAAAATGAACTCAAAAAATGAATGGACGAGGTGGATTTCCTAGAAATATCACATTGGCCCCACCTAGCATCCCAACGCAGAATTTCTTACGAACATATTATCGTGGATATCGGTATGGTACCGACAATACCATATGATATATAGTCGATATATATTGAAAATATCTCATTCTATGGTCGTATCATCGATAGTACTGATAAAGTGATAGTACTGATAAATTCAGGTTTCATTTGGGGGCTATCTAGAAAACCTATTGATATAGAAGTATAATTTAATTTCGTTAGAAGTAATACTTGTACAAAATCCCACATTGTTTTGTCTTCTACCAATCAAGAAAATTACATTCTCCGTGAAGATCAAGAATCCCTAATTTTATCAACTGACCACTTATTAGCATCACAATGACTCTGCTACATGTTAGAGTTTATTTTGAATTCTATTGTAGGCTAGGTTTACTTTGGATGTGGGTTGTTCATCATGCAGGGCCCAACTTCGAAGTGGGCCGTCCATCATCATGCAAGGCCCATTCGAAGTGGGTCGTCCATCGAATGGGATGCACATTGGATGTGGGTTATTCATCAATAGAGGTCGAACTTCGATGTGAATTGTCCTAATGTCGAGCTCACCTCCAATGGGTCATCTATCATGTGGGATCCACCATCAATGTTATTATCCATCACATGCAGCCCACCATTGATGTGGATGGTCTATCGTGTGGGCCCACCTTCCATGTGAGCTGTCCATCATGCAGGACCACCTTGGTGTGGGCCATTCATCATTAGGGGGTGACCTTTGATGTGGACTATCCATTATGTGGGGCCTACCTTGATGTGGGTCATCCATTATGTGGGGCCACCTTCAATATCCACTACCCCTCATGTGGATCCTACCTTTGATTTGGACCGTCCATCATGTGGACAATCCATTCCGTGGGCTCACCTTGATGTGGGGCCCACCCTTAATGTCAATTGTCTATTGTGTGGGCCCCACCTTTGATGCGGACCACCATCATGTGGAGCCTTCTTTGTTATGGACCATCTATCACATGGAGAGAGAGAGGTTGAAAAGCAAAAAAGAAAAACTTATGGGGATAAATAAATTTCATCACATATGTTACTTTTACAATGGTGTTTACCAAACTAAAGTTAAAAAGTAACTTATTAACTTACGTAAGTTAAATTACTTGTTGAGCAGTATCTGTCACGCCCCAAACTCGGAGAACGGGCTCAAAAAATTTTCGATCGCCGAATTCGGTGTCGACAACCTCCATAATACCCCATTCTCGGCTCCCAGCACCCATTCGCCAGATTTCGATCCTGGGATTCTACAAGGAGGATTTTCAATATGAAATTTTATTTTTTTTAATGAAGCATAACCAAGTCACAAAACAGCATCACCATATATCCACTATATCAAAAACTTTAAGTACAATGTGGAAAGAGAAATACAAGGTGATCAAAACTCCAAAATAGCAGATGCGCATTCCTACCTCAGCGCTACTATTATCCAACGCTACTTGCACGCAACGGTCGTGCATAAGCTTACAAAAGCTTAAAGGGTGGTGTAAGTATGTGCGCAAGGCGAGTGTCAAGTATACAATATCAGAGTAATGTAGAAATATGTGGTAAGTCCATGAATGCTATCAGCATACCAAAGCTATGTAATGCAAGTCATGAATGCTATCGGCCATACCAAGGCCATGCAATGCGAGGCCTATGTAACTAGATGTCATATGCAAGATGCAAAGTAAGCATGTCAGTCCTAATCAAGTACACATATCAGTACAATTCCTCTCTGGATATCTCCAGGGTCTAATACACCTCACACTGACTCCCTCCTCCGTAACTGCACAGTCAAACAAGTGGAAGAGACCACACTATTCGTCTGACCAGTAGTCTGCCAATACCTACCCTACTCGTCGATAGCGGACTCATTTGCGAGCTAGTCAAACTTAGCCTAGCTTATAACCCCCTCACTCAGGCGGATAAGGCCACACTCCCTTCCAACCGACCACGACACAGTGGGAGCGCAGCCTACTGGTATTCGGCACTCGAGCCCCTCGTGTATCCACTCGGTCTAGACGTTGGAGCATCCCCTGGTACCAAAAAGGTTCTGGGATTTTCACCCAAAGACATCCTAAGTGCCCATAATGCTAGAGCCAATATTTTTCGTATCCGATATGACCATCCACGATGTGTCTGTGGAGGCCACGGCCCTGATGTCGCTAGGGCGTGCAGTGATCAAGTCACACATATGCGAAATGCATGAGTCACATCATCAAATCATGCAGCAATCCTGCGCGTACCACACGCTCATGCGAGGGCACTCCGTCTTATAAGGAGTCGCGTAAATGTCTCAGCCCAACGACATATGCTATGATCAAACATTCCTCATATCAAGCATACATATGATGCGTATGGGCATGAATCATGGAGCTATACTAAGCAAGTTATAAAGTAATGAATTATCAACAAGTATGGGTCTATCAATGGGCCCTAAGAAGAGTTACAATGCAGACATTTAACCAACATTATACTTACAATGTGGACGTCAAACCAACATTGTTCCCAAGGCATGACCCACCATAAAATATCATTATACAAACCATAGGGAATCACACATTGCAATGGACCTATATACATCTCATTGAGCCTCGACCCATAAGCCTTAAATACATCAAATGGGCCGCCTCATATGGGCCTTATATAAATCAAGTGGGGCGCATCAATGGTCCTTATGTACATTGCAATGGGCCATATCCCATGGGCATTTGAAAATATCACAATGGGCCTCATAACATGAGCCTCATATACATCAAAGTGGGCCTCAATAATGGGCCACAAATACATCAAATGGGCCTAATCACATGGGCCTTGAAAACATCACAATGGGCCTTGTAACATGGGCCTTATATACATCAAAGTGGGCCTCAATGGAAGACCATAAATACATCAAGATGGACCTCCTCACATGGGTCATATGTTCATCAAATGGGCCACACCAATGGGCCCCATCTATATCAAATGGACCACACCAAATATAAGTGGTGATAATGATTTCCACCATTAAAATTTCTAAGGCCCACCATAACATATATTTCCCATCCAACCTGTTCATAACTAACATAGTGATAGATGAAGTGGAAGCAACTATCAGCTTAGTAGGAAACTACAATGGCCCCTTAGAAATTTTAAACGGTAGACGTCATTGTCCACTACATAAAATGGTGGGGTCAACTTGAACTTTAAATCTGACTTATTTTTAGTCTCAAGCCTATTAAGACAAGTCTGTCAAATGGTTGAACGGCTTGGATGCAACACATGCCTCATGGTGGATCCCATATAGATGGACGGCATGGATGAAACAGGTGGGTTCAACGAAGGGCCCACCATCAGGTGTGTGTGTGTGTGTGTGTGTATATATATATATATATATATATATATATATAATATGATATATATATATATATACATACATATATATATACACACATGTACACACACATAAAGGTGCGGCCACACACGTAGGGTGGGTCCCACCGTCCAGTGCAATGGACGGTGCGGATAGAACACAAATCATGGTGGGTTGCCACTGTCCACCGTCAGTGGACGGTGCAAATGAACACATACATCACTGTGGGCTCCACCGTCCGCCTGGACGGTGGGAATAAAACACATATATCATTGTGGGTCCCACGTGGGGCCCACCATAATATTTATAAGCCACCCAACCCGCTGGTAAGGTCACACGGACTTGGATGAAAAGGAAAAACAAATTTCATCTTGATCCAAAACTTTTGTGGTCCAGTAAAGGGTTCCAAGGGCAAACGTTCAATACCACTGTTTCCTCTGATGTGGGCCACCTAAGCTTTGGATGTGGCTGATTTTTAGGTGGGGCCTACTTCAGGAAAGGGCCCACATAATGAACGGATTGGATGTCATACACACATTGCCGTCCGCCCGCCAGATACCGCAGGCGCTGCCTGAGCCTCTGGCAGCAGCAGTACCTGCTGCTATTTATTTTTTTATTTTTTTTGGAAATCTCTTTTTTTTCACAGTTTTTTGGTGGTAGGGCCCGCATCAGGTGAATCCGAATCACCCAATGGATTCCATAGTCCATAACCCATCCACCAAGCCCAATATTTGGTATGTTTTGGCGTGCAGAAAGATTCAAGTGACTTTAAATGGTGCAAACCATTGTTTGCTAAGGTATGGCCCACCAGAAGTTTGGATCAACTTCATTTTTCGACTCAATGCCTAAAATGAGTTGGTAAATAGGATGGACGGCGTGGATTGAATCCATTCATCAAGGTGGGGCCTGCATGGACGACCCACCCAATAAGCTTGAAATCAAGTTTATATTTTTGTTCTCACGCCCAGCGTCTGGACGTTTTAGGTACAACACATGCATTAAGGTGGGCCCTATTTAGGTGGGCCACCAAATGGTGGGTGGTGTGGGTACAACACATACATAAAGTGGGCCCCACCTACAAACGGCTTGGCTAAAATACATGCTTCATGGTGGGGTCCATCCGGGTGGGCCACATGGCCACATCATCACATGAAAAGAAATGAAAAAGAGAGAGAGAGAGAGAGAGAGAGAGAGAAAGAGAGTGGGACACGAGTGATGGAGGGCTCCGCCACTATGAGTCCTCCCTTGCAAGCATGCATACATCAAGTGGGTCCCTTTACATATGGGTCCACCGATCAAAATCAACGGTGGAGATCCTTTCTCTACCAAAATAGAAGGTCTAGATGACCCCTTTTTAAGCTAGAAAATAAACATCATAATGGGGTCCATGGAGAATGGCCCCATCATGGAATGATCATGAAGATCAAGGTGGACCATCGGCCACATCTTAGGGTCCAAAGAGAGATCCATACCATCGATCGGTAGGCCTCACTTGGCCCATCATAAAAACATGAAAATCTAGCCTATAGAAGCACCCACCGTCCGATCTTCTTGGTTCGCTGGAAAGCCGATCTCCTTGTGTCTCACTTTGATGGTAGAAGATGAGGTTTGAATGGCTAGGATGATGGATTTGGGATGGGAAAGTGGGCCATACACAAACTCAATTTTTTCTCACATAGAAGAGCTTGGACATGGGATTTTTCCTTGCTTGGGAATGGGCGTTTGAGAAGTGAGAGAGAGAGAGTTGTAAAGAGAGAGAGAGAGAGAGTAGCTTAGGTAAGCCATGATTACTTGTAAGAGAGGCATGGGTGGCTAGCAATAAATGCTTGTAAAAAGGGCGAAGGGTAGGGTGGTTAGCCATAAGTGCTTGTAAGAAGGGCTATGGGTAGGTAGGGTGGCTATAGCTAAGGTAGGTGGCTATAGCTAGGGTAGGGTGGCTATAGCTAGGGTAGGGTAGCTATAGATAGGGTGATGTCATCACTCTCATGATTTCCTAGGGATTGGTGCCATATGGGATAGGTGGGCCCTGCAATATGCGGTCCATGGGCATTATAATGCACAGTCCACATCTTATGATCTAAGCGTCGGATTGGCGCATGAGACGCGGCATTGGAATCGCGGTGATGGCGCGGTCGCAATGGTACAAGTCTCGGATTAAGTCAACTCAAATCTAAAGGATATGACTTAGGATCGAGCGCAAACGTCGATTATAGGTCACAGGTTACCAAAATTCGTCGAAAATGATCGCGGGAGTCGACAGAACAGTACGGACTAGGATACGGGTCTTACAGCTCTCCCCACCTAATAAAAATTTTATCCTCAAAGTTTATACTGACATCGTAACTCAACATAACTCATAGGAAATAGAAAATATAACATCATATATAATCAAAACACCATACATCATACAATCAAACATCGAAAAGATGGGGATAGCGCTCTCGAATCTCTGCCTCGCGCTCCCAAGATGCCTCATCCATACTATGATGGCCCCACTGCACCTTCACCAAGAGAATGACCTTGGTCCGGAGGACCTGCTCCTTCTGATCAAGGATACGAACTAGCTGCTCAATGTAAGAAGTGTCATCACGAACCTCCAATGGCTGCTAATCAATAATGGGAACGATGTCTGACCCACACTTCCTTAACATAGAAACATGGAAAATGTTGTGGACACCCGACAACTGAAATGGTAAGGCAAGCCGATAGGCCACGGCGCCAATGCACCCGATGATCTCGAAAGGTCCTATAAATCTCGAGGCAAGCTTGCCCTTCGCTCCAAAATGAACCACACCCTTCATGGGTGTGACCTTGAGATACACATGGTCTCCAACAACAAACTCCAAGGGACGACGCCAACGATCAGTAAAACTCTTCTGCCGGCTCTGAGTTATGTGCATCCTCTACCTGATGATATCGATAGCCTCTGACGTCTACAGCACAAGCTCGAGACTCAGGAGACGCCGCTCTCCAACCTCGGTCCAACAATGGGAGATTTGCACGGTCTGTCATATAATGCCTCAAAAGGGGTCATACCAATGGTCGCCTGATAGCTGTTGTTGTACGAGAACTCAGCTAATCGTATGTGCTCGTCCCAACTACCCGAGAAATCAATCGCGCAGGCCCGAAGCATTTCCTCAAGGATCTGGTTGACCCTCTCGGTCTGGCCATTGGTCTGCGGATGATACGCGGTGCTGAGTTGTAAATCAATGCCCATTGCTCTCTAGAAGCTCCTCCAAAACTGAGACGTGAATCTCGGGTCTTGGTCTGAAACGATTGAGACAGAACACCATGCAGTCTCACGATCTCATCAATAAACATCTTGGCGAGCCGGTCCGTATGCCAAGTCTCACGAATCGCAAGAAAATATGTCGACTTTGTCAGACGGTCCACAACAACCCAAATGACGTCATGACCGCGCTGAGTCCTTGGCAAACCCATGACAAAATCGGTAAATATGTGCTCCCACTTCCACATCGGGAAGCTCAATGGCTACAATAGACCAGGGGGTCTCTAATGATCGGCCTTGACACACTGGCATATGTCACACTTGACCACAAAATTGACTATCTGGCACTTCATCCCCAACCAATAATACTGATGCCTCATATCGCGATACATCTTTGTCGAGCCAGGATGGATAGAGAACTGCGATCGATGTGCCTCGGTCATAAGATCTTGGCGCAACTCAGGAATATCTGAGACACATAATCGGCCTCTAAAGCAAAGTCCACCATCAAAACCAATCTACCAATCTGTTCGACTCTCAGATGTTGCCTCTACTAGGGAATCTTATAATGACTCGTCTGTCTGCTGAGCCTCGATCACCCTTGCGACAAGAGAGGGTTGAATCAACAGGCTCGATAGCTGAACGATAGAAGACTACAAACAAAACTCGAAGTCATACTCTGTTATATCCTCGAGCATCCTCCACTCCTAAATCATCATGTGCGCCATTAGGCCTCGTGGCTGACGACTGAGGGCATCCGCCACCACGTTCGCCTTGCCCGGGTGGTACTGGAGATCAAAATCATAGTCTTTCAGGAGCTCCATCCAACGTCTCTGCCTCATGTTCAGCTCGGACTGAGAGAACAAATACTTCAAGCTCTTGTGGTCGGAGAAGAGCTCGAACCTCACCCCATAAAGATAGTGCCTCCACACCTTTAAGGCGAAGACAACTACTGCCAGTTTCAAATCATGCGTAAGGTAGTTCAACTCATGGACCTTGATCTAACGAGACGCATAAGCCACCGGCTTCCCGTGCTGCATCAGGACAGCACGTAAGCCAACTCGTGAGGCATCGGTAAATACAACAAATCCATCACTCCCAGAGGGAAGAGTGAGGACAGGAGCGAACGTAAGGCGGTCCTTCAGCTCCATAAATGTATGCTCACAAGTGTCGCTCCATATAAACTCGGTACCCTTCCATGTCAACCTGGTCAACGGGGCTGCAATACAAGAGAATCCATCAATGAAACGTCGGTAGTAGCCTACTAAACCAAGGAAACTGCGAATCTCAGATGCGTTCATGGGCTGGCCCCACTGACGCACGGTATCAATCTTCAAGGGGTCTACAGCAACACCCTGCCTTGTCACCACATGACCGAGGAACTTCACCTCCTCCTGCCAGAACTCGCACTTCTCTAGCTTCGCGTAAAGCTGGTGTGCATGGAGAGTCTGCAAGGTAATCTCTAGATGTCGCTCATGCTCCTCATGGGTCCTTAAATATATAAGAATGTCGTCGATGAACACTACAACAAACTAGTCGAGATATGAACGAAAGACCTTATTCATTAACTACATGAATACTGCGGGCGCATTGGTCAGTCCAAATGACATGACCTGGAACTCAAAATGACCATAGCGCGTCCTGAAGGCTGTCTTCAAGATATCCTCATCTCGAACTTAAACCTGATGATAACCGGACCATAAGTCTATCTTCGAAAAGAACTGCGCCTCCTGCAGCTGATCAAACAAATCATCGATCCTCGAAAGCAGGTACTTGTTCTTGATCATGACCTTGTTGAGCTCGTTGTAATCTACGCAAAGCCTTAACGAGTCATCCTTCTTCACGAAGAGTACCGGCACTCCCCATAGCGAACTACTCGGATGGATAAAGTCAAACTCTCGCAACTCGCCCAACTGCTTCTGCAGTTCCCGTAACTCCAACGGTGCCATACGATACGGGGCCTTCGAAATAGGCGCGGTACCGGGCACGAGATCAATCTGAAACTCAGTGTGCCAACAAGGTGATAACCCCAGAATCTCTTGAAACACATCAGAAAAACCACAAACACCGGCAGCTGATCGATACTCAAAGCAACTGACTCCTCAACGGCACACGATAACAGGTAAGAAAGCTGCTCTCCTCTGGGCTCGGCAACAAACTAGAACTCTGGCACGCCGGGTATACAAAACATGACTGTCCTCGCGAACTATTCCAATATGGCGTGGTACTCGGCGTGCCAATCCATACCCAGGATGACATCAAAATCGGACATCGGCAATACGAACAGGTCAGCAGGCAAAAAGATATCCCCGACCAGAATGGGGCAAGACGAGCAAAATCGGTCTAATACTGCAGTCTTCCCTAAAGGCGTCAATACTGACAAACCCTCATGGGCAGACTCCATCGGTAAACCAATCGATCGGCAAAAATCATCGGCCACAAAAGAATGTGATACACCAGAGTCAAATAATACACGTGCAATGCATGCAGAAACAGGGAGTGTACCCTCGACGACTCCTCCTGATGACTGAGGGTCCTGCTCGGCGGCATAAAATCTGCCCTAGGCCAGCACTTTGAGGCCTCTACTGATGTTGTTGCCGCTATGGCGGCCTGATCTGTTGCCCTTCTTTGTTATGAGGGAGGCCACAGAGGTGGTGCGGTGGTCGCACCGCTCTTTGTGGTGGTTTGTTTGGGGTCGATGCGGTGTCCTCGGCCGCCGTCGCTTGATGGGGACACTCGTGCACACGATGTCCTGTCCTACCACACACAAAGCAAGTACCTGTAAACGGTCCTAGAGGTGGTGCTGGGGGTACTGCCGGTGCTCAGAACACTAGGCGGGTCATGCGTCGCTGCTGTGAACAATGTTGCTACTGCTTGGAACTACCAGAGGGCGCCTTCCTCTTCTGATCCCCCTTCTGGTCAAAGGCTCTCTGCAAACTGGCCCAATCTGACTCATAAATCTATGCCCTCTCCACGATCTACTCAAATGTCGGAAGCATGTGTCCGATCACACAGCTCCTGAGGGTAGGACACAAACCATTCTCAAAATGATGGGCCTTCCGCCCCTCATCATCAACGAGGTATGTCGTGAATCTCAACAGTGCGACGAAACGTGCCTCATACCGGGACACAGTCATGTCCCCCTGGACTAGAGTCTCAAACTCTAATACACGCTGCTGTCGCACACGCTCAGGAAAGAACTTCTGGTCAAACCGGTCTACAAAATTGTCTCAGGTCCACTCAAAATCGGCCGCTACTGATTGGGCGACAGATGCCCACCAATGCTGAGTCTCACCCTAAAGAAGAAATATGGCTAATGGGACTCGCTGCTGGGTCGTACATCTCATGGTGTCGACTATCTTCTCCACCTCAGAGCACTATATCTCTGTTGCAGTAGGGTCAAGCTCACCCCGAAAACGCGGGGGATCATGCTGTCGGAAGTCCTTGAGAAGGGTGCTCGCATGCTCCTGCTTGGCCTCAGCTGGTGTAATAGTGGGACGCCTACTCTGCCCCTGAAGAATAGCAATCATCGCCTGAAGCATCTGCTGCACCTGGGTGGCACTCACAGGTACGGTCGGATCCGCACCGGTCTCAGATAAAGGAGTGGCATCCTCGGGCTGGAAAGCAGGAATATCCAGTGGTGGAGCGGGAGTCACAGGTGGTAGAACGAGAGTAGCAGGTGGTGGAGGGGGAGTCGTAAGTAGTAGAGCGAGATTCTCTCGGGTCGCTCTTCTAGCCATTATGTCCTACATGAAGGAACAAGGGCCTATCAGCCTTGAGAATTCTCAAAGGCATAAACGTTAAGGGTCTATGTCGAAAAATCACTAAGTTATTCAGACTCGGAACCTATTCATTCTAAGTTCATCGCAGATATGTGATGTGATCTCAGGGAATAGTTATGCTCTGATACCAGCTTCCGTCACGCCCCAAACTCAGAGAACAGGCTCACAAAATTCTCGATTGCCAAATCCAGTGCCGACAGCTTCCATAATACCCCATTCTCGGCTCCCAGTGCCCATACGCCAAATTTCAATCCTAGGATTCTACAAGGAGAATTTTCAGTGTGAAATTTTTTTTGTAATGAAGCATAACCACAAGCATAACCAAGTCACAAAACAACATCACCACATATCCACTATATCAAAAACTTTAAGTATAATGCGGAAAGGGGAATACAAGGTGATCAAAACTCCAAAATAGTCAGATGCGCACTCCTGCCTCAGCGTTGCTGCTGTACAACGCTACCTGCACGCAACGGTCATGCATAAGCTTACAAAAGCTTAGAGGGTGGTGTAAGTATGTGCACAAGGCGAGTGCCAAGTTTACAATATCAGAGTAATGCAGAAATATGTGGTAAGTCCATGAATGCTATCAACTGTACCAAAGCTATGTAATACAAGTCATGAATGATATCGACCATACCAAGGCCATGCGATGCGAGGCCTATGTAGCCAGATGTCATATGCGAGATGTAAAGCAAGTATGTCAGTCCTCATCTAATACACATCAGTACAGGTCCTCTCTAAATATCACCGGGGTCTAATATACCTCACATGACTACCTCCTCCCTAGTTGCACAGTCAAGCAAGTGGAAGAGACCACACTATCCACCTGAGCAGTAGTCTGCCAATACCAACCCGGCTCATTGATAGCGGACTCATTTGAGAGCTGGTCAAACTCAGCCTACCTTATAGCCCCCTCACTCAGGCGGATAAGGTCACACCCCCTTCCAACTGACCACTACACAGTGAGAGACGCGGCCTACTAGTATTCGACACTCGAGCGCTCGTGTATCCACTCGGTCTAGACATTGGAGCATCCCCTGGTACCAAAAAGGTTCTGGAATTTTCACTCAACGACATCCTAAGTGCCCACAATACTAGAGCCAATATTTCCGGTATCCGATACGACCATCCACGATGTGTCTGTGGAGGTCATGGCCCTGATGTCGCTAGGGCGTGCAGTGATCAAGTCACACATATGCGAAATGCATGAGTCACATCATCAAATCATGCAGCAATCCTGTGCGTACCACGCGCTCATGCGGGGGCACTCCATCTCATAAGGAGTCCTGTAAATGTCTCAGCCCAACGGCTTATGCTATGATCAAACATTCCTCATATCAAGCATACATATGATGCGTGTGAACATGAATCATAGAGGTATACTAAGCATGTTATAAAGTGATGAATTATCAACAAGTATGGGTCTATCAAGGGGCCCTAAGAAGAGTTACAATGCGAACATTTAACCAACATTGTACTTACAATGTGGACATCAAACCAACATTGTTTCCAAGGCATGACCCTCCATAAAATATCATTATACAAACCATAGGGAATCACACATTGCAATGGACCTATATACATCTCATTGAGCCTCGACCCATAGGACTTAGATACATCAAATGGGACGCCACATTTGGGCCTTATATAAATCAAGTGGGCCGCATCAATGGGCCTTATGTACATTGCAATGGGCTATATCCCACGGGCCTTTGAAAACATCACAATGGGCCTCGTAACATGGGCCTCATATATATATCAAAGTGGGCCTCAACAACGGGCCACAAATACATCGAATGGGCCTAATCACATGGGCCTTTGAAAACATCACAATGGGCCTCGTAACAAGGGCCTTCTATACATCAAAGTGAGCCTCAATTGAAGACCATAAATACATCAAGATGGACCTCCTCACATGGGTCATATGTTCATCAAATGGGCCACACCAATGGGCCCCATCTATATCAAATGGACCACACCAAATATAAGTGGTGATAATGATTTCCACCATTAAAATTCCTAAGGCCCACCATAACATATATTTCCCATCCAACCTGTTCATAACTAATATAATGATAGACGAAGTGGAAGCAACTATCAGCTTAGTAGGAAACTACAATGGCCCCTTAGAAATTTTAAATGGTAGACGTTATTGTCCACTACATAAAATAGTGGGGTCCACTTGAACTTTAAATCTGACTTATTTTTAGTCTCAAGCCTATTAAGACAAGTCTTTCAAATGGTTGAACGGCTTGGATGCAACACACGCCTCATGGTGGATCCCATATAGACGGACGGCATGAATGAAACAGGTGGGCTCAACAAAGGGCCCACCATCAGGTATATAATATAGTATAATATAATATAATATATATATATATATAATATGATACATACACACACACATAAAGGTGTGGCCACACATGTCGGGTGGGTCCCACCGTCCAGTGCAATGGACGGTGGGGATAGAACACATAAATCATGGTGGGTTGCCACCGTCCACCGTCAGTGGACGGTGCAAATGAACACATACATCACTGTGGGCTCCACCGTCCGCCTGGACGGTGGGAATAAAACACATATATCATTGTGGGTCCCACATGAGGCCCACCATAATGTTTATAAGCCATCCAACCCGTAGGTAAGGTCACACGGACCTGGATGAAAAGGAAAAACAAATTTCATCTTAATCTAAAACTTTTGTGGCCTAGTAAAGGGTTCCAAGGGCAGACGTTCAATACCACTATTTCTTCTAATGTGGGCCACCTGAGCTTTGGATGTGGCTGATTTTGGGTGGGGCCTTCTTCAGGAAAGGGCCCACATAATGAACGGATTGGATGTCACACACATCATGGTGGGGCCCACAGCTGGGGGTCGTGGGTCCCTACCGTCCGGCCGCCAAATGCCGCAAGCCACACTGCGCCTCAGAAGAAGACAGACTGCCTGCTATTTTTTTTTTTTTTTTTTGGAAATCGCATTTTTTCACGGTTTTTCCGTGGTAGGGCCCGCATCAGGTGAATCTAACCCACCCAATAGATTCCATAGTTCATAACCCATCCATCAAGCCCAATATTGGGTATGTTTTGGCGTGTAGAAAGATTCAAGTGACTTTAAATGGTACAAACCACTGTTTGCTAAGGTATGGCCCACTAGAAAGTTGGATCAACTTCATTTTTCGGTTCAACGCTTAAAATGAGCTGGTAAATAGGATGGATGGCGTGGATTGAATCCATTCATTAAGGTGGGGCCTGCATGGACGACCCACCCAATAAGCTTGAAATCAAGCTTATATTTTTGTTCTCACGTCTGGCGTTTGGACATTTTAGGTATAACACATGCATTGAGGTGGGCCCTGTTTAGGTGGGCCACCAAATGGTGGGTGGTGTAGGTACAACACATACATAAAGTGGGCCCCACCTACAAATGGCTTGGCTAAAATACATGCTTCATGGTGGGGTCCATCCGGGTGGGCCACACGGTCACATCATCACATGAAAAGAAATGAAAAGGAGAGGGAGAGAGAGAGAGAGAGAGAGAGAGAGAGAGAGAGAAAGAGAGTGGGACACGGGTGATGGAGGGCTCCGCCATTATGAGTCCTCCCTTACAAGCATTCATACATCAAGTGGGTCCCTTTACATATGGGCCCACCGATCAAAATCAACGGTAGAGATCCTTTCTCCACCGAAATAGAAGGTCTAGATGACTCCTTTTTAAGCTAGAAAATAAACATCATGATGGGGTCCATGGAGAATGGCCCTGTCACGCCCCAAACCTGGAAATCGGATTCACAGGAATCCCGATTGCCGAATCCAGTGCCGACAGCCTCCGTAATACCCATTCTTGACTCCTACCATCCATACACCAGATTCCGATCCTGGGATCCTACAAGGAGGATTTTTTTGTACATTTATCTCGAAATAAACATAACCACAAGTATACCCAAATCATAAAGGCAACATCATCATCATATATCCACTAATATAATCATTTGATTACAATACTGAAGGGAAATACATAAATTGGAAATCAAGCTCCAGAAGACCGCTGCATGCTCCAAGCTCAACACTGCTGCAACCTAACATCACCTGTACGCATCTATCGTGCATAAGCTTATAGAAAGCTTAGAGGGTGGTGTAAGT
This sequence comes from Magnolia changhungtana, assembly GCA_030180095.1. Classification (NCBI taxonomy): domain Eukaryota; kingdom Viridiplantae; phylum Streptophyta; class Magnoliopsida; order Magnoliales; family Magnoliaceae; genus Magnolia; species Magnolia changhungtana. The sequence goes on from JASAUF010000579.1 coordinate 4,601,252, forward strand.
GTGTGCACAAGGTAAGTGCCAAGTATTCAATACAATGCCATCATCTTACAGTACCGAAAATACTGGTAATCCATAAATCGTACAATATCGGAATAAGCAGAATTACTAACAAGATCATGAATTACTAGAGTAAGCAGAAATACTGACAAGAGCAGGAATTATCAGAGTAAACAAAAATACTGGCAAGATCATAAATTATACAATAACAGAGTAAGCGAAAATACGAGCAAGTCCATGAGTCAATCAATATCAGAATACGCAATATAGAATAGCTATGCAAGTGAGGAGTCATAAAGAGCCAAATATCAAATGTCGAGGATGCGATACGGTATGTAATTCCTGATGAGTCCACGAATAGCGTCAATCATATCTAGACTATATAAATACAGAAATACAGTAACCCAAAATACCATATACCGCAGATGTAATGCAATATGCGGTGCGAATGGAATAACCATGCTGGAGTATGAAGTAGGGATGATAGTACGTAGTATCGCAGGCTATGGGGTCCATCACGAGGGACTTCTATCCAAACCAGTCTCATACCTAAATTTGGATAGTCAAACTCAATGTGGTAAACTCCTGATCTCAGGTTAGTCGCGCGCCCAACTGAAATTCTAGTCATGCGAAGGTACACGTAACAAATAGTTGTGCACCACCAGCCCGAGTGGATAGTGAATGAATGAATGAGTATGTAACTCCTGCTCAATAAGTCCACGTATCAGTACGGTTCATCTCTGGGATCATCACCGGGGTTTAGTATACTCCAAATGGCACTGCCGCTCTCCCAACCGCACAGTCCAAGTGAGCGTAAGAAACCTCACTATCCGCCTGGCCAATAGTCTGCCAATACTTATCTGGCACGTCGATAGCGGACCCATTCCTTGAGCTGGTCAGACTTGGCCTAACAATGCCCCCGACGCTCTGGCGGGTAAGGCCACACCCCCTCCCAACCGACCACGACACAGTGGGAGGCGAGGCCTCCTGGTATTCGGCACTCGGGCGCTCATGTATCCACTCGGTCTCAACGTTGGGGCATCTCCTGACCACGGAGGTTTAGGAATTTCACCCAGGGACATCTATGACACCCATATGCTAGAACTAAACATTTTCGGTGTCCCCTCTAGCCATCCACGATATGCCTGTGGAGGCTACGACCCTGATGTCGCTAGGGTGTATAGAAATCACAATGCAAGATGCATGAGTCATACAATCCAGACATGCATCAATCCTGTACATACCGTGCGCTCATGTGAAATAACCTCTGCCTATCAGAGAGTCTCATAACAACACGCTCAATGATATATGCAATGATCAACCACATCTCATAACAAACATGCAGATGATGCGTATGGGCATGTATCATGATGCTATGCTGTCAAATACTCATAATCAGTATAAATAACGGGCATCGACAATCAACCTGACAATGTGGACATTTAACCAATATTGCCCCCAAGGAATGGCCCTCATAGATCTTAACATATAATGGACCCACGGCCTCATACAAAGGCCTAATATACAACACAATGGGCCTTACTCAAAGGCCACATATACACAACATGTGGACCCTGCTCATGGGCCTCACAATGGGCCTTGCTCATAAGTCATGAATATATCACAATGGGCCTTACCCATGGGCCACAAATACATCATAATGGGCCTTATCCATGGGCCATGAATACATCACAATGGGCCTTGCCCATGAGCCTCAATTACATGACTTGTGGGCCCTACACATGGGTCTTGAATACATCAGATGGGCCATGCCCCATGGGCCTAATATATATCACAATGGGCCTTGCCCATAGGCCACGAATACATCACAATGAGCCCCAACTACGGGTCGCATATGCATCATATAGAGCCTCAACAATCGGAATCGGCAATCTATCATGATAATCGGCCTCGATCGCTAATCAGTTAATCGATCACGACCAATCAGAATCGGTAATCGGCCACGTCTATCAGAATCAACAATCAGTCACAATAAATGCCTCAATTGATAATCGGCAATCGACAATCCGTCATGATAATCGGCAAACCGGTCACTTTAATCGGAATCAGCCTCGACCCCGATAATCGGAATCGGTATTCTGCCTCGATAATTGGCACCGACAATCAGCATCACTAATCGGCACCGACAACCAGCACATAAACAAGGTTGGATCCACATATGGACAGACGATCAACCATAATATAAGGGTCGGCCCTCGACCGTGGTTATATCAAATCCGATAAAACGGAGCCATTCGTCTATGGTGAATGGGGCCCACTGATTAGGGTTAACCCATAAGTGAATGATGAGAATGGAACTATCAAGGCCTAAGGGAGGGTCACAATGTGGGCATTCAACCATCATTGCCCATCAATGAGGTCATTTAACCAACATCGCCCCCCAAGCAGTGGCTCACATAGAGCCAAATATAAAGTGGGCCCAAGGCCTCACACAAAGGCGTAATATACATCGCAATGGGTCTCATACAGGGGCTACATTCACATTACTATGAGCCGCATCACATGGGCTGGAAATACATCTCAATGGGCCTCATCACATGGGCCATAAACACATTACATCAGGCCTTGCCCATGGGCCTCGAATACATCACAATGGGCCGCAATCCATGGGCTTCAAATACACAATAGGTAGGCCCTACACATGGGCCTATCTACATCACTGGTGGGCCCTACACATGGGCCTCATACACATCAAGTTAGGGCACAACCCATGGGCCTCAATACATCACAATGGGCCGCAACCCATGGGCCTTAAATGCATCAAGTGTGCGGCATCCACGGGTCGCACCAATGAGCTTCATATACATCAAGTGGGCCACAACTATATCACATTGGGCCTCATCAAAGGCCTCAAACAAGGAAAACTCAGATCAAACGTGTATATCACGTGGGGACCATATGAAAGGACGGTGTGAATATACAACATATATAAGACGGTGGGTCCCACTAGGCAGCCCACGGCCCTAGAATGGGTCAACCCAGAAATATCACACATACATCATGATGGGTCGGCCCCACTCTGCTACCCAAACCTGATGACCCGTGAGAAAATAAAAGAATACCTCAAGAGTGGCCTACTGACAGCACCATGCCGCTGGACTTACCCACCTTGGGGCTCACGTCCGGAATGATCTATCCAAATGGACGATGTGGATACAATACATATATCTAGGTGGGGTTCACAGCACCGTCCAAAGGTGGTTCAGCACTGTCCAGACACTCTGGACAGTGTGGATCACAAAACATATATCATTAGGTCCCATGGAGGGACCATGTGGGTACAACGCATACCACAGGGTGGGCCCACACAGAACTTGCTGACGTCAGTCAGCAGTGGGACCCACCGTCCTGAAAATCAGATGGACGGTAAGGATATAGTAAGTGCACCAACGTGGGCCCAGAGCGGACGGACGGCATAGATAAAGCAAAATACCTCATGGTGGGGTCCACACATGTGGCCCACCAAATGAAATGGACGGACGGTTTGGATTTCCCACGTCCAGGGCAAAGGCCCCACTGTCCAGAGTACATGGACGGTGGATATATATGTTATACACAGCATGGTGGGTTCTCACATGGGGCCACCATAATATACTTTATATTATATATATATATATATATATATATATATATATATATATATATATATATATATATATATATATATATATATATATATATTATGTAAATTATAATATTATTATATTATTTGTAACAATACGTCCTGCCCCTGCACGTTATAATATAATATTATTATATTATTACTTGTACAAGTCCAGCCTCTGAACGTTGCTGACGGACTTGGATATGGTGGGTCCCACCATCCTGATGGGTGTGGGTATAAGTATACATACATCACGGTGGGCAGCCTACCTGTCTAAAATGGTGGACGGTGAGGATAATACATTCATCAAGTGGACCACAACATCGTACAAACTCTGCCCAGCACTGACCAAACATGTCCAGCACCGTCCAAACATCTGGACGGTGTGGATGAAACAAATACATCGCGGTGTGGCCCACATAGCAAAACAGGTGGACGGCTTGGAGATCCCATGCACCAAATGGGACCCACAGAACTTGCTGACATCAAGTACACCAGCTATGCCAGCTGGTACAAGGTACTCCAGCAGACCCATCCTCCCACCATCCAGAGGTTGGACGGTGAGGATGCAACACAACCATAGCGGTGGGGCCACACGTGTGGTCCACCATAACATCTATTCTCCATCCTATCTGTTAATAAGGTCACAAAGACCTGGATTAAGATGAAAAACAATTTTCATAAAGATCCCTCTGACCCAAAAAGGTGGTTTCAATGGTAAACGTTCACTCTCGTGCTGTTAGTGGTGTGAACCACCTGAGTGACTTTAACGGTAGATTTTTGGCGTGATCTCATGCCTAAAGGAAACCCACCAAATGCACGGTGTGGATACTCCACATGCATCAATGTAGGGCCTGAGGTGGGGCCATTCTCCCTGCCCGTTACATGCATCAGGACGCTGCTGGCTGCAGCGTCCTCTGGACGCTAGCAGCAGCAGCGTCAGTTATGTCCACCCTTTTGTTTTTTTTGGAGATTTTTGTAGATGGGGCCCACATCTGGAGGATCCACTCCGTTGATTGGGTTCTCCAGCTCGTAACAGGTCTAACAAGCCCATATTCAACATTTTTTGATACACAACAACATCATGGTAGACCCTACAGTTATTCACTATTAAAATAAAGGCTTTGATGGTGTGGCCTACTGGGGATTTAGATTGGTTCCTTTTTCTGGCTCAACGCCTAAAATAAGTTGGGAAATAAGATGGATGGTGTAGATGCAAACCTTATACATCACAGGGTGGGGCCACGTACACGTGGCCTACTTGAGTTGAATCAAGCTGATATTTTTACTCTGCCTGCGTCCAGGCCTGCTGCTGGACAGTAGGCTGGACGGTGCACCTGGCCCATCTGGCCTGCGTCTAACGTGGTCCCACCACAGTGACGGTGGTATACGAAGCATGCATCATGGTGATGACCATGTGGTGGGCCGCACGGTGCAGCAAACTGATATTGTGTTGCCTTTCATCAGCGCCTGCTGCTGTCCAGCAGCAGGCCCAGTTGATCTCACCCCATCCTGGCCATGCATTGGACGGAAAATTGCTGGATGGTGAGGATATAAATCACCTACATCAAGGTGGGGTCCACCAGGATGGACCACACAATCCCGGGACCAGGCTAATATCTGTGTTTTCCCCTTCACCCGAACCCAAAATGGGCCGCAGGTGGCCCAACTGCTGGACAGTGGGCGTCCCACTATTGGACAGCATGTGGGCCCACTTGATGGGCAGCGTGGATTAATATACACCATCAGGTGGGCCACGTCCATCAAAGAAAAAGAGAGAGAGGAATAGAAAGAAAGAAGGGAAGAGAGAGAGGAGCACCCACCTTGATCACGGACTTCTCCTTCTATCAACGCATTCTAAAGCTCTAGTGGACGAGATTTAATGGCCGAGATGAAGCATGGATGGTAGAGATGGGAGGTGTAAGGTGGGCCACACTTGCTTTCCATGGAAGCCATGGACGTGGGTGCTTGGAAAATGAGAGAGAGAGAGAGAGAGAGAGAGAGAGAGAGAGAGAGAGAGAGATATATATATATATATATATATATATATATATATATATATA